>CM045771.1:69384599-70730899 GCA_025200525.1 Camellia lanceoleosa
TCCCCAACTCTCATCTCTTATTGTTAGTGTTGGCTTAAGAGAGTGTTTTAGTCGTTAGTGTTCTTTTCAATCTTTACGTGTTTCACACTCTACTGGAAATTTCTCTACCCCGATCATACTCAGGGATGGTTTGATATGTCTTAAATAAGAGCATCTCCAATGGTTGTTGCTATATTAGGGTTGCTATTGCTATAATTTGGCAATGAATAGTGTTATTTTGCCAAATTATAGCAATGGTGCTCCAATGGTCATTTGCTATTTTTGGCAAATCTCAACCAACTTTCCCTCCAAGTTTGTAGGTGTTGTTTGGATATAGGTTTTTTGTGATTTTATTTTTATTTATTTTTTGTCTTTTGTGACATTTTTTTATCTGTTTGTTAAAAAAATTATATATTTATTTTATTCCCAACTAGACAAATATAAAAAATTAAAAAAAAATAAAAAATGGGAAAAAAAAATATTGTTTGATTTATTCACCCCACCAAAAAACATATCACTACATATTTAATAAATTTTTTTAACTACACATAAAAAATAAACAGTCACCAATTACCCACCAACAACCAACCACCAACAACCATCCATTATTAACCCAGCATTCATTCACTCACATCCACCCACCCAACAACCACCCATTATTCATCACTCACCCAACAACCACCCATTATTCATTCACCCACCCAACAACCATCCATTATTCATCCACCCACCCAACAACCATCCATTATTCACCCACCCACAATTTTCTCTATAAATATAACATAAGGTTTTCTACAATTTTCATATTCACATACCTATCATTTTCATATCTTCAAAACTCTCTGTATCCACCAAGAAGATTTTCTATAATTTTCATATTCACCCACTCACCCATCCACCTACAATGAACAATTTGAGTAAAGCCATATTAAATGGAGATTTTGATGAATCTTCATCATCTGATAATGATATCATCATGATGCAACTATTCACAGCGCAACAACAAAGATTACAGATGTTAAGCCTAAACCAACAAAGCAGACGTGTTGGTTCCACAAGTGGTCGTCGATACATTAATCGTGAGAGGGTCAAAGGCGACAAACAAATTTATAGAGATTATTTTGCAAATAATCCTATCTATCCAGAAGAATACTTCCGAAGACGTTTTCGAATGAGGAGGTCATTGTTTGTTAGTATCTTACACGATATTCAACAAGTGAATGAATACTTCATCCAAACCCGTGATGCCACTGGTGCTCCTGGATTATCCGGTGTACAGAAGATGACTGCAGCACTTCGGATCCTCCAATACGGCGTGCCTGCTGATGCTGTAGACGAGTACATTAGAATTGGTGAAAGTACTGCAATTGCCGCCTTAAATTTTTTTACCAGGTCAATTGTTGCTACCTATGAAGCCGTTTACTTAAGATCTCCAAATGAAGCAGATGTCGCCAGATTATTGCAAGAGGCAGAGCAACGCGGGTTTCTTGGAATGTTAGGGAGTTTGGATTGTATGCACTGGCGTTGAGATAAATGTCCAAGTGCCCAAGTCGGTGCTTACACTGGACACTATCACAAACCAACAGTTGTACTCGAGGCAGTTGCCTCCTACGACTTGTGGATTTGGCATGCTTTCTTTGGCATGCCTGGCTCTCTGAATGATATTACTGTTCTTGACAGGTCGCCTTTATTTGCTGAATTAACTAGAGGACGTGCCTCTGCTGCCAACTACGCCATCAATAATCACGCATACACCATAGGGTATTATCTTGCTGATGGTATCTATCCTCGTTGGGCAACGATTGTGAAAACAATATCTCAACCTCAAGGCGCAAAGAGACAACTATTTGCGAGGATGCATGAGACATGTTGGAAAGATGTCGAAAGGGCATTTGGAGTGCTCCAAGCACAATTTAATATTGTCAGCGTGCCAGCTAGAGGTTGGAGTGATGAGGATCTGTACTACATCATGAAGACGTGCATTATTTTGCACAACATGATCATTGAAGACGAGCGTGATATTCCAGAAAATGAACGCAGTGCAGCACAACTTGAGACTGATACCAGTAATTTGGGTTGTCAAGTGTCACGCGATCCGAATGAGGAGTATGCTCAATTTATGTTGAATCGACAAAGGATTAGATCTGTTGAAGCCCATAATGTCATTCGTAATGATCTAATTGAACACTTGTGGTCCCGAGCTGGAGAGTTAGATTAAGTTTGCATTTTATCTTTATAATGATAGTTAATGTCATTTCATGTCAGTTAATGTCTTTTTATTCTAATAAAATGTTCTTCATTTAATGTCCTTTTATTTTACAATGTCAGTTAATGTCATTTCATAAAATGTCTTACAAAATAAAATAAAATAACATTGCAAATAAAAATAAAAATAACATTACAAATAAAAATAAAAATAAAAATACATTGCAAATAAAACAAAAATAAAATAAAAAAACAACATGAAATTTCATTACAAAATAAAAATTACATTGCAAATAAAGACTAACAATTACATCAAAAAATAAATGATATTGCAAATTTCAAAAATACATTATCCCGCAATTATTCATCAGGAGGTAGGGAAAATAAAAATTTAGGCTGCTCACATTTGAGGACCACTTGGCGAAAATCTCATTTTTTCGCATTGTGTAATACGCTTTCATCTGAGGGTCCAAATGAGAAATGTCCGTAGTCATTATTTGGTGTTCTTCCTTTTTCATCTCAAACTCATGCTTTTTCATTTCAAGTTCTTTCATCTCCTACAGTGCTTGAATCCTTTTTTCTTCTCTTTCCTCTTTTTTCTTTTCTTTCTCAGCAAGGTGTTGGTTAAATGTGTCTATTTGTATGCTCATTTTTTGGACTTGAGTTTCAATGACTTGATTTTTCCGGAATAATTCTTTTGCAAATTTCCTACCCATTGGCCTTTTACCCTTTCCAGCGACACTGCCCTCACCAACAGTTGGATTGTTACCAACACTTGGACTGTTGTCGTCTTCAAGAGAAATGCAGTTTTCCATAGGGGAATCAGGGGCTGAGTTAGGGGTAAACACTGTATGCATCCTTGACTTTACCGTATTCGTGGGAGCTACATCTTGCCACCTGATATTGTCTTGCAATATTGGCCAACAGTGTTCAAAAGCGAAATGTTTGTTTTCATCTTGATGATATAACAATTTTGCTTGAAGCATCTGTTTCAAAAAAATTAAAACATTATTTAATTACGTAATTTTTATACGATACCAGAATAAGAAACTAAACATAATAATTGAAAATAAAAACTTACTATATCAACTTGAGAAATCCCACTTGGGTGAAAATTTTCGACTTGAGTTAAACATCCCCGAAATTTGTTAGAACATTTCATGATTATACCCCATCGAGATTGAATAGACACTTGTGTTCTGGACTGATCATTCTGAAGTAGGCAAAAATTTTCGTAAATTCTCCCCCAAAAGTGAGCATACGATTGCGAATTGCCAACAATTGGGTCTTCTGAAATGTGACACCAAGATTTACAAATTGCCATATCTTCTTCAATGGTGAATGATTTTCCTCTCTTTGTTTTTGATGAACCTTCCATAGTGATTGAATGAAAAAACTAAAAACAAAATAATTTGAGAGGTTTGTTGTGAAATCAAATTTAAAGAAGAGAAGAGAAGAGAAAAGAAAAATTAAATGTAAATATTTGTGTGAAATAAAAGTGATATGAAACCTTTCAATTTATAGAAAAAAGAAATAGTACCGTTGGGTAAATAGCCGTTTAAAGAGCCGTTGGGATAATTTCATTTTTTATTTTTTTTTGTTGAACAAACCAAACAGAGCCGAACGGCTCTTTATTTACACTGATGAGGCATCACTATCTATACCCATACATCTATCTCTCACTCTCCTCACTCTCATTTCCTCCACGGTTCCACAGCTCTTCCTCCCTCTCATTTTCACTCTTTCTCCTCCTCCATGGCCGAACACTGATGAGGAACCAGATCTCCCCTTCTCCTCCAAGATCGGAACTCGGCTCCATGATGTCCTCCGAGATCGGAACCCTTCTCCTCCATGATCTCCTCCACGATCGGACCCGATCTCCCCCTTCTCCTCCAAGATCGGAACCCTCTCTCTCTGGTTTGACTCTTTCTCCCTCCGATCCGGTATGATCTTCATCTATATACATATATGTTTTGATTTGTCTGCACATATATATATATATATATGTTTTGATCTGTGTTGATCTCCATCAAAAAAATTTGTGTTCATGTGTTTTGATCTCCATAAAAAATCTGTGCATGTGTTTTGGGTTTGATTTTGATCATATATATATATATACGGTCTGCTATGCTTCATGGGTTTGATCATATATATATATATATATATATATATGTTTTGGGTTTGATTTTGGTCATATATATATATATACGATCTGTTGGGTTTGATCATATATTGGGTTTGATTTTGGTAAATATATACAATCTGTCTGTGTTTGATTTTGGTAAATATATACAATCTGTCTGTTTTTGGTAAATATATATAACATTTGTTTTCATGAGTTTGATCATATATATATACAATCTGTCTGTGTTTTTTCAATTTCGTTCTGAAATTTGCTTGATTGTGAAAATTGGGTTTGATTTTGGTAAATAGCTTCCCTACTGGATTAATTCTGTTTTTTTTCTCAACCGAATTTGGTGCCAAATTCCTGTTGATTTTGCTGATCTGGCAAGGTTGGCATCTGCCATTTCACTTGCCAAATTTGAGAACACATATGGCATCTGCCATCTTTGGCAAGTGAAATGGCAGACCATTGGAGATTCATTTTTGTCATCACTGTCATTTTTTAGCTTTGGCAACTGATAGCTCCAATGGAGATGCTCTAAGTGTACTTTTCGACTTTTTATAAAAAGATATGTAGAAAAGTAGAAAGGAGATGTTGATTGATGTAACTCAAAAAAGATAAAAAGATAAAAAAATAGACTAAAATAAGCTATGCCAAACAAGGCTTCAAACTTGATAATTTCCACTGTCTATCTAAAGATGAATCCTAGGATTTGGCGGCAGATTTTATCATAAAATTTTCATTTTCACCCATTAAATAAAGTAATTATAAACTTGTGGTAATACTTATTAATTTTGTACAAGTGTATACGTAACAAAAACCCTAGGATTCTACTACGTATATAAATTGTGTGATGAAATATCTAGTTAAATGATGAAATGCTAAAAATATTGTAGTTTTTTTTTTCATGGGTATTTGGAGTTGTCTTATTAATCCAAATATATGTAATCTTTCTGTTCTACACATACTAAAGAATTGCTAGACCAAACATATATTTTAGTTAGGTTAAATATAATTGAAATTTTACAACTTGCTTGGTACATTTTTTAATTTTTGTTTTCAATTTTGGATGACACTACAAAGTTGTTTGACAAATTTTTATTTTTTTTAAAAAAAAACAAACTCATCTTTTAGGAACACACGAAGAAATTATTATCAAGAATAAAAGAAAAAAAAATGAAAATAAAAATGAAGAGTGTTCTTAAAAGGAAAAAAAAATTAAAAATTAGAAAAAAAGATGATTTTTCTACAAAATGAAAATAATAAGTGTTTTCAAAATTTTTATTAATTTATTTTTCAAAATACGAAAAATAAAAATAGAAACATGTTAAAAACCTCAAATGATTAATATTCTACACAATATCTATATGGGTGTGACATTCATGTTAGCCCCATGTGATGTGGGTCCTACATTTAGATGAGTATTATATAAAATATTTGGAGTGAATTACGCTAATGATTCTTATAGTTTGAGTCTTGTGTCATTTTGGTCTCTGAATTTTTAATTGTGATATATTTGACCCTGAATTTTAAATCTTATTCCAAATAATTAAAGATACCATTACTCAATTTCAAGGGTAAAGTTGCCAGCTTGATAAAATATATACTAATTTGACAAAAATAATTATTAAAAAAACATTTTTGAATTTTTAAAAATTATTTATACACACTAAAGATAAAACTATGTAAAATTGATAAATCTTATAGACATTTAATTATTTATTTTTTTACCAAATTAATTTTTTTAATGTGTTTGGATTATAATCATGTAATTGGTGATTGTTTTTATTTTCATTAAATTAGTTTATATTTTTGTCAAAAGTCAAATATAGCAACAACTATAATATCATTATTAAACGAATCCATTAAATTAAAAAATTCAGAACTAAAAACATTTCATATATTAAGGGCTAGTTTGGCATGTACTAAATAAGTCAAAAAGTCACTATCTTATTTAAGTCACATCATCTTATTTAAATCGCATTACCTCTCTAATACATCACATCAAACCCAACCCAAACCCACTAATAAGTCAAAAAGTGCACTTTTTTAGGACATCCCAAACCAACCCTAAATATATTGATTACACATTAAAAGTCTAACAATCATCTATTACATGATCATCATTAAAGCACATAATAAAAATTAATTTGTTAAAAAAAAAATTTCTAAAAGATTTATCAATTTTACATAATTTTATCATTGGTAGGTAGAAATTATTTTTAAAAATTTTTAAAAAATTTTGACATTTATTTTTATAAAATTAGTTTATATTTCATCAAATTGTCAACTTTACCCTTGAAATTGAGCAATGGTATCTTTAATTGTCTTTATTTAGAACAATATCCAAAATTTAAGGTCAAATGTGTTGCAATTAAAAAGTCATGAACTAAAGTGACATAAGTCCCAATTTATAGAGACTATTAATATTGATGATACTGCGTGCTTCAGATGGAACGGGTCGGATTGATCCACGCTTCCCAAATCGTTGCCCGATTGTTGAGCCCACAGAAAAAAACCTGCACAAGAGTTCAGCGGGGAATGGGGGGTCCCCCAGCGAACCCTCCGACGAGCAAGTTAGAGAAGTGAGAGTGATGGAATGTAGAAATAGGGTGGTGATAGAGAACTTAACATTCTCTTCGTCTTAGAAGCCTGCTTATATCATTTGTTCATCATTTTCTTGTCCACTCCGATCTGTCATGTTGGCCGAAAGTCTATGTTCTAGCTTGCCTTGTTCGTGGTGAGACTGTTCTGTTCCGACGTGAAAGGGTTATCGTAATAAATGTTGCAGGGGAACTCATTAATCGCTGATGTATGGTGCAATAACTCTACATGATCTTTGTCTGCCGATATGGCTGGTTCTACTCTTGACAAGTGTCTAGATGTCATTGGTTCTTGGTGTAATGTTGGGTTACAGAAAAGTTGGGTTTTAGTATTTGAGTCATGAATTGGGCCATAAGTGGTGGGCCAAAAGCTCCTATAGGCCCACATTCGTCAGTAGTCCCCTATTCCTAAGTGCAGCTTCAGTCCAACGAAGGGAATAAAAAAGAAGACAAGGGTTGTGAGAGGTCGATGGAGAGAGGACCGATTGGGAGGTGGGCTGACGGGTGATCGAGTGAGAAGGCCGACCGCAAGGAGGGCCGACCACGAAGGGTGACCGAGTGGAGGGACCGACCGCGAGGAGGGCTAACCACGAAGGGTGGCTGAGTGGACGGACCGACCGCGATGGGGGGCTGACCGTGAAAGGTGGCCAAGTGGACAAACCGACCGCGAAGGGTGACCGAGTGAGAAGGGGAAATGGTAGTGCGCAAGGCTCGAGAAACGGCGGGGCACATGGTGATGTAAAATGGAATAGACATGGAAGGGGAATAAAGTAGTGGATCGTGGGCGTACACGTGGCATAATCCTTTAATGGGGGAGGTGACGCGTTAGTAAGAAGTGAAGGGACAGGGTAATATGAGGCAGTGAAAAGGCAGGGGCGGGAGTTTTTCGAAAATTTTCAAACTGGTGAAATTTAATCTTGACCCTTGGAATATAGGCAAACCGTGGGCATTTGGAGTTATTCACTTTACCTACCTTATCGCCAAAAACCAACACATCCCTGAAGTGAACTCATTTGTCTCGTGTGACACACCTCTGCAACACTTTGCGAACTTTCTTGTACTAGCGTCCGAAGCAATACATAAACACATAAGAGAAATGGCCCGAGAGGAAGTGCCAACCGCAAGGCTTGACTCCTTGGGTGATGATGACGCGGTGGAATTGACGGAACAGTACCGGGTGGAGCGAAGGGAGGGAATGAAAGCTAGTCAAGCGGTGCGGGCTTGTCCGACGACGATAATTGCGGCTGTGAGGCCCATTAGCCAAGTGGAGCTTGACCACTGGCACACCAAGCCAGACAGATCCACGTTTACGGTGGAGGAGTTGGAGGGGGTACGAAAGAAGTACCAAATTCCCACGGAAATAGGGTTAAGGTTGTCCACGTCCAAGGAGAGGGCGTCGGATGTACGGTCGGACGAGTTCAGCCTATACGAGGAGGCGTTGCGATTAGGTCTGAGGCTACCACTCCCTCAAATTGTGGTGAACGTGCTTAACAGGTTAGAAGTGGTGCCAAGGCAATTGATGCCAAATGCCTAGAAGATATTAATGGCCTGTGCGAGAGCCTGGGCGTAGGCGGCCGGAGGAGCAGCCATAACAGTGGAGGAATTCTTCTCCTGTTACAAGGCCTCCGGTCAACAGGAGACGTGGGTGACCTTGCAGGCTGTGGCGGGCCGGGGTCTAACGGTGAGCTTGCCGTTCTCGGTGAAGGGGTGGAGACCGAGATGGTTTTTTGTGTCAGTGAATGGTGGGAGGGGAGTTCGCACAATATGGAAGGTCCCCACAAAATTGGTTGAGCCAAAGTTGGATGTGGCAGCTGAAGATAGGGTGAAGGAGTGGAGGGAGGAGAAGGGGGTGAGATGGAATGAGCTGGTCTTTCCTTCAACCTTGTTTGCCCTGAAATTGGGACCGCAGCCGTCTGAGGAGGATCCAGTGAGGGAAGAATTGGAGATGCGGAGGAATGCGGAGGAGGAGGAGGAGGAGGATAAGAGATTGTTCGCCAAAGCAGATAAATATAAGAAGACACAATTGGGGCCTGCCCTTAAGCTGGTGATGAGGGAGCGGGTTCGACCGCGTCCCAAGCTGTTGGGTGACAAAGATTTAATTGGCTTTACCCTACTGTTGCCCCCAGTAAACCCGTTGAAGAAGAGGGGTAAGTAGGAGGTGGATGCGGTTTTGAAGAAGTCAAGGAAGAAGATAAGAGGCGTAGAGGGGGGGAAAGGCACCCCTGCCTTGAAAAAGATGAAGGTTTGGAGGGGGAGGCTGCCCCTATGGTGGAGAAAATGAAGAAGGGAATGGTGGAGGCAGCTGCAGAAAGGGAGACCACCCAAGTGCCGAAGGAGGACAAGGGTCCGAGCGCTCAAGTACTGAGCAAACACTTTGGGCCCAAGTGTCCAGATGGCGACGACGGTGGTACCTGCCCCAGAAATAACCCCTAGTCCCAATGAAGAGAAGACTGGGATCGGCAAACCAAAGACGAGTACCGCACTGGCGATCACGTGGTACTACGCACGTGCGCTAGTAGGTCGCTCGGCAAAAGGGGAGAAAGCAAGGGGTCGCAGCCGACCGCCTTATTGGAGTGATGGAGGATGCGGCCGTACGGTCCATAGGACAGTTGACAAAGGCCAACCTCTTGAGGGGGTTTTGCTCAGCCCAGATGGAGGCAGCAACCCTGGCGACTGCCTTGATGAACAAAACAGCACACTTGAAGATGGAGGTTGAGCCGCAGAAGACCCAGCTGGAAGAGTCAAAATTGCAGCTGCACAACCTAATGGTTGAGACAACGGGGTAGAAGAAGGCTGCTCGAAGTGTGTACGCAAAGGGGTTAGAGTATGCGCAAAGGGCGAAGGTCATAGAGGTGTTGGCGCTAGTACAAAGCTACTCGGTGGAACGAACTAGTGCTGAGCTCCTTGCAACAAAGTCAGAGCTGGAAGTGGAGCGCCACAAGGCGATATCGCTTGAGTTCGAGTTGGCAGACGAGAAGAGGAAACTAGAGGAAGTCCAGTAAGCTTGCACCACCGCCAACGAGAGGTGGGAGGAGGCCATGACCAGTAACAAAGATCTGCGGGATCAGGCGGTCAAAGACAAGGAAAAGGCCGATAATCGGATCGCGGCATTGGAGAAGGCCCTAGCGAAAGAGAAGGCGAAATTGGCATCTAAGAGAGCGGCGTACCACAATATGTGCATAGCGGCCGTAGAGCAATTCAAGGGGTCCGCCGACTTCCAGATGGCCATAGATGCCACTATCGCCAACAGCTTGGCGAGGGAGGGAAACGAAGGGGCTGGGCTGTCGGGAGCAGCCATTGAAAGTAGAAGCAAAGAGGATGTTATCCAGAGCTTCTAGCGGTCCGACTTCTACAAGCATGAAATGAACGAGTTCTGGGACAACAGCTAGATGACCTTCAAGCATAAGGCGCAGGAGTTGTTCCCAGACGTGGATTTCAGCTTAGTGAAAGTAGGCGAAGACAACGTCGCCTAGACCCCCCTTGACGAAGGCATTGAAGAAAAGGATCTTGCCTCTAGTGAGGAGGAGTGAACTGTGCAGCTGAGTGTAAAAATCTTACTTTTGTTGTTTTGTTTTGTGTTTTTTTTTTTTTTTTGGTATGTGTAATTTCTATAGCGAATTGTATGTAACCGTAAGTTTGTAAATAAAACAACGAGTTTTCCTTTGTTTTATTGTTGTCGTTATTTCGTTTGAGTGGTAAATTTGGGATAATGAAAATGACTAAGCAGAATTCAATGAAAAAAGGGTGTAAAAGTGAGACTTGTACGTGAATTGTGAAATTTGCTAGTAAATTGTGATATAAAAAGTTTAAAAATGGGTAACCAAAGCATAATGTAAAAAATGTTAACAATGGTTAGTCATGAAAGTGTGAAAAATGTTAAAAATGAAAGTTTTGGCTTGTACGTCTACTGAAAATGTAAAAAGTGTAAGAAATGCTAAAAATGTTGTAATATGGATTTGGATTTTAAGTAAGTATGGTAATCATGCCGTAATATTAAATTATGAAAATGGACCGGCCCAATTCTTCGTTCGAGTTCTGACTAAGACTAGGAAGGCTTTATCATGTTGAAGCTTTAATTGACTCAGTTTGGCCAAGCTCTTCATGCTCAGTCTGGTTGAGGCTTCAATTAACTCAGTCTGGCTGAGGCTTCAATCAACTCAATCTGGCTGAGCTGTTCGTGCTTAGTCTGGCTGAGGCTTCAATTAACTCAATTTGGCTGAGCTGTTCGTGCTCAATCTGGCTAAGGCTTCAACTAACTCAGTCTGACTGAGCTCTTCGTGCTCAGTCTGGCTGAGGCTTTAATTAACTCAGCCTGGCTGGGTTGTTTGTGCTTAGTCTGGCTGAGGCTTCAATTAACTCAGTCTGGCTGAGCTCTTCGTGCTCAGTCTGGCTGAACTCTTCGTGCTCAGTCTGGCTGAGGCTTCAATTAACTCAGTCTGGCTGAGCTCTTCGTGCTTAGTCTAACAAGTCGTTATTGAAACACAACACAGATAACAAAGATATAAAACCATTGTCATTTAAGGCGTGGCCTATTAATCACAAATTTACACCATGTATAAAAAGGACAAAAACAACCTAGTGTGTAGATTGTCAAAAAAAACATACAATAATTGATCAATACAAAAATAGGACATGGCACTTTATTGAAAGTAACGTTTCAAATGTTCGGTGTTCCACGGGTGGAGGAGGTCTCGGCCTTCCACATCCTGGAGTCGGTAAGTGCCCGGGCGAGGTCTGGCCTTAATAACGTAAGGTCCTTCCCACTTGGCTGTCAGCTTGCTCTCGGCAGGATTTTTGGTGACAAGAGTTGCTTCGTGCAAAACTAAGTCCCCAACTGCGAACTCCCTCGGTAGAACTTTGCGGTTGTAGTGTGCTCTCATTTTCTATTGATATGAGGCTCGTCTGACAGCAGTGGTCTCTCGGAGCTCTTCGATCAGGTCTAAGTCAGCATGACACAATTCTTCGGTTAGTTCTGGATTCAGGTGCAAAACCCTCGAGGTTGGCAGGCCGATTTCCACTAGGATGACCGCCTCAGCGCCATATGTTAAGCAGAAGGGGGTCTCCCCAGTGGGGGTTCGGGCGGTAGTACGATAGGCCCAGAGTACGTTTGGTAATTCCTCAGCCCAGAGTCCCTTAGCGGCTTCCAACTTAGTTTTGATGATCTTTAGGAGAGAGCGGTTGGTAACCTCAACTTGCCCATTGGCTTGGGGATGACCTGGGGAAGAGAAGCATGGTTGAATGTGAAGCTCTGCATAGAATTTCCTAAACTTGGCGTTATCGAATTGCTTGCCGTTGTCTGAGACGATGGCTTGAGGGATTCCAAATCGGCATACGATCGACAGCCAAATGAATCTGGTCGTGTTCCGTTCGGTGATTATAGCAAGAGGTTCCGCTTCCACCCATTTAGTGAAGTAATCATTGGCGACGATAGTAAACTTGGTTTGGCCCCTACCGGTGGGCAATGGGCCAACTAAGTCAATTCCCCACTTGGCGAATGAGTAGGAACTGCAAAGTGTTATCAGTTCTGCAGGAGGAGCATGGGGGATGTTGGCAAAGCACTGGCATTTATCATACTTAAGCACGAATTTAGCGGCATCTTAGTTGAGAGTAGGCCAGAAGTAACCGATGCGAAGGATTTTATAGGCTAGTGGCCTGACACCTGAATGATTACCACATACACCCTCGTGGATTTCCCTCATCACATAGGTCGCTTGAGTAGGATTGAGACATTTGAGGTATGATCATGAAAATTCACGCTTTGTACAAAAGGCCGCTGATGAGGATGTAATTGGACGACTGGGCCCTGACTTTGGCGGCCTGCTGTTTGTCGTCTGGCAACTCCTCACTTGTCAAAAACAGAAGGATGTCCGCCGCCCATGGGATAGGTTCGTTTTGGAAGAAATGGACCTCCTGCTGGATTGGCGAAATAGCCGGATGGGTTAGGTATTCAAGGCAGACGCCATGGCTGAGGTCTGACTGGTCGGCCGAATCTAATTGAGCCATTTCATCTGCCTTGGAGTTTTCTGATCGAGGGATGTGTTTGATGTGGAAAGTGTTGAAAAGGCGAACAAAGGGGAGTGCAATATCCCTGTAAACTCGCATTGTGTCTTCTTTTACGTCGAATTCCCTCGTAATTTGTCCAACGATCAGTTAGGAATCACTAAACACCTGGATATGGCTGACGCTGATGTCTTTGGTTAGGCGAAGACCTGCTATCAAGGCCTCGTATTCGACCTCATTATTGCTTGCGTCGAACAAGAAACGGAGAGCACACTTGAAATAACTGCCCTTGGGGGTAGTAAGGATGAGACCAGCCCCACTGCCTTCTTTGCGGGATGATCCATCGACATTGAGGGTCCAAGAGTGGGGATCTTCTGCCTCAGTGTTGAATTGCTTGGGCGGGGAGCGTGTTTGGAGTGGGATTGGTGAATTCCAAGATAAAGTCGGCGATAGCCTGTCATTTGATCGTTATTCGAGGTCAGTAGGAGATTTCAAATTGGCTGAGCTCGACAGACCATTGCATAAGTCTGCCGGATAACTCTAGTTGTTGCATTATCTTCTTCAAAGGTTGGTTAGTGAGGACCACTATGGAGTGACCTTGAAAGTAAGGTTAGAGTCGTCTTGAGGCTATGATCAAGGCCAGGGCCATTTTTTCCAGCAGTGGGTAGTTCTGTTCTGCTCCCCTGAGAGCCCGACTAATGTACTAAATCGGACGTTGTACTGAGCCGTCCTCCCTGATAAAGGTCGCACTGACTGCGGTGTTTGATACAGCTAAGTAAAGAAAAAGGGTCTTACCCGTGAACTTGTCAGAATGGGTCCAGGCAAACACATCATTGTGCTCAGTTAGGAGGGTCGTAAGGTTGGCCTTGGCTTGGGGGGATAGTTGGCTGCCGATCTTTGGCTGTTTTTGTTGGGTATGTGGGGTCGATGGGACTTCAACAAGTTCTTCCATTGGTTCCCCTCTGACTAACTCATCTTCGTCTCTGACGTCGAGTCCTTCGATGATCATAGTCTCCTTCAGCTTGACTTCTTTGAGTGAAGTGACGTAGCATTCTCTAGCCATAGTCTGCTCCCCCCTCATGGTGCCGACTCCGAGGTCGGTAGGGAATTTCATGGCCAGATAGTACGTAGATGTGACAGCTTGAAAAACGTTAAGAGTGGTGCAATCGAGGATGATGTTATAAGCAGAAGGACAGTCGACGACGAGGAAAATGAGCAACTTAGTAGTCTACCGTGGGTATTCTCCAATGGTAATGGGAAGATTGATGGAGCCTATGGAGGTCACCCGATCTCCAGTGAAGCCGACCAGTAGGGTTTGGTGAGGGGACAAACTTTCTTTCCCGACCTTGAGCCGGCGATAAACGTTTAGGAAGATGATGTCTGAAGAGCTACCATTGTCGACAAGCACCCGTCTGACTTTATAATTGGACATGAGAGCAGAGATGACGAGGGGGTCATCATGGGGATAACGGATGCCTGTGCAATCGACCTCCGTAAAGGTGATGTGCTCCATCTACTGCTTGGGGTGTTTAAAGAGGCGGTCCAATGTCGCGACCTCTTTATCGGAGTCCTGCCTGATTTTTCTGAGTTCTGCTCATTGGGCCGAACGGGATGCTCCTCCGCATACAAGCCCGCCAGTAATGACTCTAAGCTCTCCAACTTGAGGGACAGGGTTGCCTTATGCTCGGGGTTGTGGTGGGTTTCGTTCATTGCCTTGGTTAGGTTGTGCGGGTTATCCTAGAGGGGTACGTCGGTGGTTGTCTCTGGTAGGTTCGGTCCTTGGCCGTTGCTGGGGGCAAGCTGCCGTGAATAGACTGAGTTGGCCCTGGTGTATCAGGCCCTCGACCTGGTCTTTAAGGTTAACACACTCCTCGGTATTGTGGCCGTGGTCTTGATAGAAACGGCAGTATTTGGACTAGTCTCGCCGGTTGTGGCCATTTCAGGGGATAATCTCATTGGATTTGGTTTAAGACTTGTTCCGTGGGGGAATTAAGGGAAGTGTACCGTTTAAACTGGCCGGGCAGTTGGGTAGGTGTTGACCGGTCGGCTTGAGTAGGTCGGTCGGTATACTGAGGTGTTTGCTGTGTGTACTGAGTGGTTTTGGTTTCAGAGTCCTTTCTCTTCTCTCTGAGGGTTGGGTTTTTGGTTGTGGAATCTTGTCGGGCGGCTAGGGAATCTTCGGCGTTCATATACTTTTGGGCTTTGGAGAGGAGGGTTGCCATGGAGGATGGAAGGTTTTTGGAAAGGGAGAAAAGGAAATCGGATGATTGTAAACCGGCCATGAAAGCCGTGAGAATGAACTTGTCATCGTTTTCCGCCACCTGTAAGTCTTCAATGTTAAAGTGGGTGACGAAACTGCGCAGCGACTCTCCCTCTGTCTGGCGGATGTTGAGGAGTTGGGTTGCCGGACGCCATTGGTGCTGGGCACCAATGAAGTGGTTGAGAAATGAGTCACTTAGGTGCTAGAAAGTAGAGACAGGGTCCGCCAGCAGCTGACTAAACCACAGTCGGGTCGACCCTTAAGTGTTACGGGGAAAGCTCGATACATGATCTCATCAGGGAATGCATGGAGGACCATGAGGGTCCTGTAAGTCTCCAAGTGGTTGACTGGGTCCGTTGTACCGTCGAAAGAGTCGATCGAAGGCATTTTGAACTTAGGAGGTAGGGATTTGTCCCTGATGGAGGCGACGAATGGTGAGCTAGTTGTGGTGGAGGGTTTATTCTGTATGTTCTACATGACTCCCTGAAGCTGGAGTTTCATGGCTCAGAGTTCCGCATCCCAAATAGGAACGTTGTCACCACCAGAATGCAATGGAGGCTAGACACTACTGGCCTCTCCCTCGGGGGAAGGTGCTTGGACTGATGGATATGAAGCCCGAGGTAGCAGGTTCATATCTTGGGAAGGGGGTCGCAAGCCCTCTAAGTTGGATGGGTAGGATTGTTGGAAGGGATGGCTTGGGGCTCGTTCTCGATTGGGTGGGATATCTTAAGGTGGTGGAGGAGGCATAGGAAGGTGTTGTTAAAGCAAAGCATTGATCAGGGCTTGGTTTTGTTCGGCTAGGCGGTTAATGTTATTGGTGAGTTCTGTGAAATACTGCGGTGGGTTATTTGGGTTAGGAGGGTCGGCTTAAGGGTCGGCAACATTGTGTTGAGAAGCCATGGATTTAGTTGTGACCATCTACCCTGGTAGGTGGCAGGTAGGGATTATTTGAAATGGGTCTCCAGCGACACTGAGCACAGTTGCCACACGGAGTGAAAAGATTCCCACAGACGGCGCCAACTGATGATGCTGCGTGCTTCAGATGGAACGGGTCGGATTGATCCACGCTTCCCAAACCGTTGCCCGAGTGTTGAGCCTACAGAGAAAAGCCTGCACAAGAGTTCAACGAGGAATGGAGAGTCCCCCAGCAAACCCTCCAACGAGCAAGTTAGAGAAGTAAGAGTAATAGAATGTAGAGATAGGATGGTGATAGAGAACTTAACCTTCTCTTTGTCTTAGAAGCCTGCTTATATCCTTTGTTCATTATTTCCTTGTCCACTTCGAGTTGTCATGTTGGCCAAAAGTCTATGTTCTAGCTTGCCTTGTTCGTGGTGAGGCTGTACTGTTCCGACGTGAAGGGATTATCGTAATAAATGTTACAGGGAAACTCATTAATGGCTTATGTATGGTGTACTAACTCTACAGGATCTTTGTCTGCTGATGTGACTGGTTCTACTCTTGACAAGTGTCTAGATGTCATTAGTTCTTGGTGTAACGTTAGGTTCCAAGAAAGTTGGGCTTTAATATTTGAATCATGGATTGGGCCATAAGTGGTGGGTCAAAAGCTCTTATAGGCCCACCTATATAAAATATAATTCACCAAAATATTTAATAATTCATTTAAGATTCCTATCCTTATTCAAAATGAAAACACAAAAAAAATCATTAGAAAGCAGATATTGCAAGTAGCAATAAAAAGGTTTGCTGCAGTATCACAAGTTTGTATCAGATAAATCTAAAAAAGATTCTTTCAAACGTATATGTTTATAGAATAATAATATATATATTAATTAGTATACTAATTAATGTAATTAGTACACTAATTGATGTATATAGTAGCACCGATATTTATATATTTGTATTGATTACATAAAGGTCATTGGTTAATACTAATGTAAAAGTTTGAGAATTTTGAGAAAATATTAAATGTGGAATACCACATCACATATTACCATATCTTAATTATATTAGGGACAGGTAAGACTTGTTTATTTAATTTTATAAAGAGCATAACTATTTAAGATAAAATATGATACTTAATTTTTAAATTTAGTGACACGATAATCAATTAGAATATTAAAGGTAATATTTTTCTTCATATATTCTCTAATTATCAACTAATCATATCACTTACATATCATTAACTCTATAAAATGAGTCTAAAAAATAGATTTATATTAGGGGTGATCATGAATCCGGCCAACTTGCTCAACCCAACCGAATCGACCAAATCCGATTGATTTTGGACGAATGTGTATCTTTCGGCTAATGGATACAGATGAAATATTTTAAAATCCGTGGATAAGGTTCGGATAGCAGATCAACCATCTCGCACCCGCATGAAACCGATCCGCTCATAGATGAAGTTCAAAAAAAGAAAAAGAAAAAGAAAAAAGAGAAAGAAATTGCTAACAAGTAATAACACAGAGTAGAAATAATAAAATATATTTTTGTGAAAATGAAAAACAATATCTTAAAAATATATATGCGTGGTGCCATGACTTATTATAAATAAATAATACATATTTTTTTTTCAGATTACTAGTTATTGAAGATTGTAAAAGTTATGAATTATAATTCAAAAAAAAAGTCCAAAATTTATAAAGTCTAAACCATCAAACTGATTGCATCCATTCGTCAACTAACACGGCTCGCTCAATCTGCATCCACCAAACCGGTGAATGGATGTGGTTAATTTTTTTTAATCCACCTAATTTTAAATTGATGATGAATGAGATGCCACTTGACTCAACCCAATTCGCGATTCCTCCTAGTTTATATCATTTTCCTTTTATAAAATTATTATATTTAATATTTGTTCCATGGCTTTTGATGTCATAAATTTTCCTTTCCAGTTAAGTAAAATTTTAGAAAAAAAAAAATAAAAATCTCATTTTTATGCATATTTATGATATTAGATTCAAAAATTGATCTATTTTGTTGATAAATGACATAATAATAATATAAAAAAAATTATGAAAAAGAATTTATTATTTAAAAAAAATTCTTTTCATTTTTATCCTTTAACACACCAACACCACCGAACACTCCATGGATAATTATTGATGGTTGTAATAATTTATACAAAAAAGCAAATTATATAACCAAAGGAGAATTATGGGGACATAGAGGTAAATAAATAAATAAATAAGTGACACAACTCAACGGATATATCGTAATTGAACACAATTAGCAATGGGTTCAGTATCAAATTTTTGAGTGGGTTACTTGTATTAATTAGTGTACTAATAATATTATTATTAATTTATTTATTATATAAATTATAAATATTAAAAATGATTTAAATTATATTACATCATCAATTAATACACTAGTTAGTATATTAATTAGTGAGAAATGCTATGTATCCTAAATATTTTATTAAATATTTTATTAAACCTCTCATAGGGTAAAATTCACACAAATTCACATGTATGTGGATCCCACACTCATGTGAGAGATTTAGTAAAATATTTAGTATAATTGTACATATAACATTAGTCCAAATTTTTTAATAGCAGGTGACATGGCATAATTTCATTGGTTAGTCCAATTACATTAAATGGTGGTTTGGATGATCTAAATAAGTATACTTTTTGACTTTTAAATATAAGGCCTAATTTGGCATAATATAAAAAAGTCAAAAAGTCACTATCTTATTTAAGTCATATCATCTCATTTTAAATCACATCATTTCTCTACCATGTCACTTCAAATCTAATCCATATTTTACTTTTTTTTTATATAAAAAATCAAAAAATATACTTATTTAAATTATCCCAAACAACTTCTAAATTTGGTATGAATTGAATTTTAAAGTGATATAGTAAAAAAATATTATAATTTAAATAAAATGAAATAATTTAAATAAAATAATAATTTTTTTGACTTTCTTAAATTATGGCAAATAATATCTAAATGCAAGTGGAAAACAAAAAAAGTAGGGTAGACTATTATCAAATGCCAATTCCTATTTCCCTTTCGATTTCCACCCGAACCAGCCTGACGACAACCCTATATATATATATATACGTATGTATGCCTTGATTTTGTATTTTCTTCATTCTCTCCGTCTTCTCTCCCTCTCTCTCAGTCTCTCTCTAAAAACCCTAATCCTCCCTCTACCTCTCTCTGATGAACTAATCGAATCTTCAAGGTACTCTCTTTGATTTCTGCTTTCGAATCTTTAATCAATTTCTGGCTTTTTTTATATTATTATTTTGAATTCTGCTCTGTATCAATCTTTTATCGATCGATGCAATCTGTTCGTTGTTTGTTTTTTGGAATTCATGTTCAATTTGATGTGTTGTTAAATTATAAATATTTGTTTATGTTCAGCTGTTTTTTTCGTTGGATTTCGCGGGGATTCGTGTCTGGATCTGTAGTGATTGAGCTCTGAGTAAGTTGATTAATCTATTTTTTATCGCTTTGATTTGCTTCGTAATTTATGTGTTTTTTCACTAGAAGAGTAAGCTCAATTACGTTTTTTACAATTAATTGAGTCGAGTGATATTCCTTCGTAATTTGGTTCCAGAAAATATAAACTGAAAGGTTTTTCCTTTATTTTCTCAGCAACCAGACAGTCAAGTTTGTGCTTTTCTTAGCTCAGACACAAATTTAATCATGTCTTTTTCATTGATTCAGTCAAATCTACTAAATTGCTATCTTTGGCGATGAATTCTTCACTTATTGATCTAAATTTTCTGCCAACCCTTCATACACTGTTATTTTGGGTGGTTATTTGGCCTTTCGTTTTGGACTTTAAGCTAAATATATAGAGATTCTGCTTAGATTTTCTTTTACCCTATCTAGATTTTGGTCAGATTTATGTTGTCTGTTTTTGATTTGAATTTGATCAGCTTTGGAAATACATGTTTCTTTTAAATTTCACATGTAACACTCAATTAATTGTTTAACAGTCTTTTTAAAATCTGTATCATTTTTTTTCTCCTTGTTCTCTGATCTTTATTTCATGAAAACTTTATTCATGTAAATGTGTAATTGTTTTGATTTTCCTTTATTACTATGATTGTGACTATGATTCAGCTGCTTATCTTGCATTCTTTTACCTTCCTTTTTGGCTCATTTCATTGCTGATAATCCAGTGAAGAAGAGAGGATAATTGTTTATTTATTTATTTTTGTATTCAATGTGGTGATTTGATAAGAAACGAAAGTATAATGTCTATCTGATGCTATTCATCAAATTAATGTTTGTTTCAAATGTCTTGAAGAACTTGAGCACCCTTTTTTTTTTTGACTTGTGAAATGTTTTTACCATCTTTTGTAATCAAACAGTGGCGCCTTTCTGTGCTGGTAGAACAGTGAATCTGTATTTGACCTTGTTCTCTCCATCTACTTGTTATCTGTAGCTGTAATTATGTGCCGAAAAGTCATATGTGCTATACAAATGTTATGTTCTTTTCTTATTTTACAACTTTTGATAAAGCTTTCTTAACTGTAGCTAATTCTGCTAATAAATTTCAGTTGTCATTATATTATTTGTGCTTTTCTATTTTGTTTTCCCCTGATTGTTCGTCCAATATCTCCAGGCCCCTAGCTGGATTTGCTCGTCATCGAGATCAAGTGTTGCAGTTTGTCTGGATTAGAAATAGTGGGTTGTTTTCCTTCCCATTTTTTTTTCTCTTTTCCCCTAGATGTCATTATGTAAGTGATTATTGTACATATTGTTGTTTTTGTTTCTTGCAGCTGTCCATTTATAAGTTCATGTTCTTGCTTTATTTTTTCAACATATTATTTTTGTGATATCTTTCCAAAAATACAAAATCAAAAAACAAAGAAAACTTGGGATTGAATACATTATCCACTTTCATGCAATAATGTTTGTCGCATTAATCTGTCAATCACATTCATAAGTTAGAGTCCTTAGCCTTTCATTGCACAGCCTGTTGTAGTTAATCAGAAATCTTTAATTTCTTAGTTGGACTTTTTATTTTTGTGTGGATAAACCTCTAACCTTAATTGCACTCGCAGCTATAAAATTCTTGTCATTTGATGAATTCTTTCTTCTCATCTTCCAGTCTCTAGTAACCTATAACTATGAAGTATGGGTACTCCAAAAATGGTGCCGTACGAGTATTAGGTACTTACTGGGTGTGGGTACGCATACCATTGTACTGGTACGCATACTGGGTATGACAAATACATGCCGGGTACAGCAAATACGGTTGGGTACGTAGTGGGTATGGCACGGGTACGTCGTGGGTATAGTAGGGGTACGGCGAGGTTTTTTTTCTTGTTTTTTTTTTTAAATTTATTTATTTTTTTGCAGTTCTTAGAATTTGTTGCAGCCTTTATTATTTTTCTTTCAACTTCAAAAATCAAGTAATTTATTTTCAACACTCTTTACGCATGAGTCATGGTTTTACTCTATTTTGCATCTTGTTTTAGGCAATCAAAAAAAAAAAGAAGAAAGAATTATATAACTTTTTAGGCAACTTATTTTCTTTTTAGTTTTAATATTGAAACTTTGATTTGTATGTTAGATATTTAGCTATAAATTTAAAATATATATATATATAAATTTTGACATACCCTAGCCTTACTTGGACCCTAACCCTACTTTTGAAAGAATTTGCTAATCAGTGTACCTGTATTGTACCCGTACCTGTATCCGTACCTGCACCCATGCTTCGTAGCAAGTAACGCTTGTTAATGGTTCCTTGCCTTTTCTTGGTTCCTCTTTCAAACCAGTTATCATGTATTGATGTAACCATATGAAGTTTCATGTACCAAATTGATGTATCACTGACATGCTACTGCCTGTTTTGCTTATCCCTTTTGGTTTGAATGGACAATAGTAGCATGTGGAGACTAAAAGTTGACTTCATTGCTACAGGGACCTATACGTAATATCAAATTTTCTATCTATCTTTCTAGTTATATATGTGCACAAACGTACAAGTGTACAGAGAATTTTTTGACCTCCGTGCTATGTGAATGTGGGCATCAAATATGTCACAGCAAATGCAAGCTGGACTAAATTTTTGATCTTTGTCCTGTATATAAAGTGATCATTTTCATGGCCAATTCATCACGTTTTTGTCACTTCTATAGCTTTGCCTGGTCTGCTGACACTTGAATTGAGAAAGAATGTATATTTTTCTCTTTACATTCAAAGAAGATATTTTGTTATGCTAATGGGTGTCTCTCCATTGGTGGAATGAATTAGTCTGAATAATACAGTGTCCTCCAATTTGAGCTTCAAATTTTGAAACTTACCAACAAATGATAAGAAATCAGCTCACTGGAAAACACAACTGTTAAATGTTGATCATAACCTTTGATTGAAGGGCTGTGTATAATGCTGCCCTGTAGAACTGTTTGGTTTCTGGTTGTTCATAAGTTCTCTCATAATTCCTTATTCTTTTGCCACCTGGTGAAAATTTGTGCGTTGTAGGAAGTCACATATAGATAAATTTATTTTCTTTATGTGTAATCATATGTCAAGCATCATTTTGTTTACTCAACAGTGTCCCTTGATGATGTGATTGTTGTGAAACAGGATGGTCAGTGATCATGATGTTGCTGTGAAGAATTCAAGTTTCTGCCTTGGCTATTTTTGCTGATTAGTAGAAGTTCAGATTAAATTTCTTATAGCAAATGGATCGGCGGGATACTTCAGGTTTTGTCAGCGGGGGTGGGATGTACTCTTTCTGAGACATCTAATATTACTAACCCTAGTTTTGTAGTAAGTTTGTTTAGCCCGGAAGTCAGGCAGACTGTTCTTTTGCAATTGAGATTTGGTTCAAACAAGAGTGTCGCATCTTCGCTGTCGGTTCATGGATGCCAGTTTTCAGAATTTGGGATTTGCTGCTAACCTTTCCTTAAATGCATTCAAGAATCTGGGTAAGTCCATCCAAGTAGGAGTTGGAGATGATTATTGCATGGATACCGTCTTACGACTTGATTCTCCTGGTTCTTCCATCCCTTTAAAGTCTGCACCAAAGGGAATTAAACGGAAGTGGAGTTTGATTGATGGATCCAAGGGCCAGCAAGTAGAGTCTTCATTGCGTCTAAAGTTGGGTCATTCCTCAAGTTCCTCGGACAGTAAGGGGAGTTCAGCAACTGCATGCACTACAGTGTCTTCGGCCAAAGAAACTGATGAGGAGTCCTCTATGGATCTTGACTTGGACTTTTCTCTTCATCTTGGGAATGAGAAGATTTCCATCCCAAAGAAGCATGCAAGCTCTAATCTGAAGGCACCTGATATGCAGCCCGAGGTTGACTTGCAACTGAGTCTCTCCACTGGGCCTACTGAATCTGATATCACTAGTGTCCATTTAAGCTCCACTCCATCTCAAAGTGTGGCAGAGATGCCACTGGTCACTGGTGGGGTCTTGCATATGGATGAAGGATTATCATCATTACGTTGGAAAACTGGAAATTCTTTCCATCCATTGCCTACTCCAAAGAAAGCAGGGACTAGTCTCTTCCTCAATCAGGCTGTAAGAGAAATCCATCCAGCTCCGATTGTTCCAGACCTCTCATCAAGCAGAGTAACAACAAAAAGTTCAGTCACCTGTACTTCCGGGATCACACAGCAACAACCGCAACAATCACGTAGTACTAATACTAAGATATGTCAGTTCAAGGGATGTGGAAAGGGGGCAAGAGGTGCTTCTGGCCTTTGCATTGCCCATGGTGGTGGCCGGAGATGTCAGAAACATGGCTGCCATAAAGGAGCTGAGGGGCGAACAGTTTACTGCAAGGCCCATGGGGGTGGTCGACGATGTGAATTCCTAGGATGTACTAAAAGTGCTGAAGGACGCACAGATTTCTGTATTGCGCATGGTGGTGGGCGGCGATGCAGTCATGAAGGATGCACTCGTGCTGCTCGAGGTAAATCCGGATTGTGCATTCGGCACGGTGGTGGCAAAAGATGCCAGAAAGAAAACTGCACAAAGAGCGCAGAAGGTCTCTCCGGTCTTTGCATATCACATGGAGGTGGCCGTAGATGCCAGTATCTGGCATGCAACAAAGGTGCTCAAGGTAGCACGATGTTTTGCAAGGCACATGGAGGTGGCAAAAGGTGCACGTTTGAAGGGTGCACCAAGGGTGCAGAAGGGAGCACACCTTTTTGCAAGGGCCACGGTGGAGGGAAAAGGTGTTCATTCCAGGGTGGTGGGGTTTGCCCGAAGAGCGTGCATGGGGGGACATTATTCTGTGTGGCGCACGGGGGTGGAAAGAGGTGTGCCGTGCCTGAGTGCACAAAGAGTGCACGGGGTCGGACTGATTTTTGTGTCCGTCACGGTGGGGGCAAGAGATGCAAATTTGAAGGGTGTGGGAAGAGTGCACAGGGCAGCACTGATTTTTGCAAGGCACATGGAGGAGGTAAGAGATGTATCTGGGGACAGCCCGGGTCAGAGTTCGGCCTTGGTGATGGACCATGTAACTCATTTTCTAGGGGGAAGACTGGGCTATGTACGTCACATGGCGCTCTGGTTCAGGACAAACGGGTACATGGGGGTGCCACCCTGGTAGCTATGGTCCATGATCCTAAACCTAGCAGACCCGAGAAGATGAAAGAGGTTGTTGTCAATGCTGAGGATATGCATGTCGATATTTCAAAGATGGATAGTGGTGGTGTGACTTTTCCTGGCCCTGCCCATTTTAATTGGAAACAATTGGGACATGAGCAAACTCGTCGTCCAGTTGTTGTTGGAAGTCTATCAGCAACTCCAGTTTTGGTTCCAGAAGGTAGAGTGCATGGTGGAAGTCTTATGGCAATGTTGACAGGAAGTTCTGGACTTGGTTTCAATGGCAGTAAAAGTGTCGGCAGTGGTCCATCGGAGCCAGAGAAATCCAACATGATGCCCCATAACTGGATGTAAGCTAATTTCACTACCTTGGTATCAATTTGGTCTTCGTAGTCATGTCCAGTGTCCTTCACTCCTAAGGTTTGTTAAGTGGGGTTTGATGATGAGTACTCCTCATGCTATGATGATTTAAATGGGTGAGAACTTCTGAAGCGTCGTTTTCTCTGACCACCCTTTGTGTAACAACAGGGAAACTCAACTAGGGATTGTACACCTTTTAGCCTTTCTGAGTGTGAGTCGGTTGGTCAGTCTGTAAATAGTGATGTTTAAAGTAAGTGTGGTTCTTGTGAATACATTATACAAATGTGCAGGGGTCAGTCAATTGTTCTCTTCATAATAAAGCTCCACAGTTTGGTCAGGAGCACATTCCCTGTTGCAATGCTTCTTGGTGATATATTTTTTTTTAATTTTTTGTTTCATTTCGAACTATTTTATTAGAGAAACTCAACTTTGGGCAATAAAAGTTGGTTTTGTAACATTACGAATGATTCGGATTGTTGAGAGTAATTTAGGGGAGAGAACCTAGCTTAGCAGTGAAGCCTGAACCCTTTAGTAGGTTTCTGAAAATGTGAACCACAATGGAAATGAGAATGCCATACTTTCATGTTCACTTCAGAGACAAGGAATCACCATTTGCCTTGGAAATTGTTATGCAATCTTTTGAAATGTGGCCAGAAATTTTCGAAGTTCCATTATCAAAACATGTCTTGAAGCTTTCAGTTTTTTTAATTTCTAGAAATTTCTTTGGTAAGGTCAGCAACAACCTCATGTTACGACCTCACATCGGAAGAATATGCTGCTTGACCTTGTGAATATACATTTCTTTGGTTACCCCTCCATTGCAAGGTGGTTTTCGAGGGTGAGATGCACCTAGTGTTTGAATTATTAAGGGGTGTAAGAAAAATCAATGGAGTTGAATTGATTAACTGCTCAAAATCATTGAAATTTCAATTTACAGTATGTTTTTCATAACATACGGTTCGAAATTTTTTACGCTAATACAAATTAAACCGATCAAAGTATTATATTTAAATTTTTTATATTTTAATTCTTTGAATATTATAAAATAAGTAACGAATATAATATTTTTGTGATAAAATTAGAGACAGAGACATTTATAGAGCAACTTCTATACTTTTTTCTTTATTTATTTTCAATATGATATTATGATATTCTATAAGTTTTTATAAAACCCTTTAGAATTTGTTTCTACACTAAAGCGACTATGAAAAGGTTCAATTTGGTACTAAACTCTCTCGACCAAACCAAACCATTTATTTAGTATCATAGTCAGTCATCACGATGAATATGGGATCGGCTTGCGCGGTTCGAACAGCGGAGAGAGCCACTTGTAGGTTGAATGCTAAGGTAGTGAAGCAATTGTCACCATCGGCTGTGAACTGTGGTGATATGAATAGACAAAAGAAATGAATAAATGCCGCAATAAATAACATTTTTTATTAGTTAAACATCTTTCATTGAAAACAATTGATACTAAGAGACAGAATTTGAAAGTAGCTATACCGTGTGCAGCATCTGATACCTACCAAACGCGTCATTATCAGAACAAAGTAGTACTTTCTATTCCAAGAATTAATTCTTTTATTTCTATAATTGATGACAGAAATTTTCGAAGCTACTGCTCTTTTTTTCTTTTCTTTTTTTTTTTGTTTTTGCTTTTTCCTTATTCTCATTCTCTGTTACATCATACTATAGCTATCATATATCAAATTCAGTAGTAAATGGATAGTTTTTCCTCTTATTGAACCTCATACTTGAACTTGGCCATCTTAGAAAGCTCATCAACTGCTTCAACCAAGTGATCGAGCCGAGCAACAAACTCAATTAGCAATGAAGTAAAAGTAGCGAGCGACAATGCTGCAGTGCTCTCAAGTGCATTCATCCTCGGTATAATGTCTGCACTAAAACCCCCTTCTTCTTCAAAAGCATCCACTTCTCTAGACGGCCACGAATGTAGCCTTCTTGATTGCTTTCTCATCATCTCATGATAAGACTCTGTTGAAGCAGTATTGTTTTGGGTTGTTTGATTTGTGTTCTGATCAATGGCGGTGTTGTCAAGATCGTCTAGTTGGTTGGAGAGGTCGTCAAGGGTGGATGAGAGGGCATGAGATAACTTAGGAATTGGCTTTGATGCGGTATTGGGTGATTCGTAATTGGTTGTTAGGAGATAGGAATGTAAGTCTATGGCATGTTGGAGTCGCTCTGTTGAGCTGTGAACCCTTTTGAGGAGAGAGGTTTTCAGGGTTCTTTTCATGTCACTTACATCTCTGCCTAGGCTTCTGACTAGCTCTGCAGCCTGGCTTGTAGCGTCTCGGATTTCTGCTTCAAATGTGATTCTTAGATTGTAAGGGGCCTGAAGAAAACAGAAGGAAACATGTGTCAATTAAGATGTTTGTAATATTAATTCAAAACAAAATAAGTACTTATTAATATGTAAGAAGGTACTTTAATTAAATGACTTCCACTCAAGGTGGATATATTCAAGAACTTGTGCACTAGAAGTAGTAGTTGAGTAACTTTAGTTATTGTCGTTATTTCAGTTCCCTCTTCACTGGTTTCCACTTGTTTGCTAAAGCTGGTTTTCAGAAACAAAGCTCAATGTCTATATATAGTCCCAATGTCTTTGAAGGCTAGGGTCATTGGTATGCCCTTTACCCATTAGGGTAATTCGTACTCAGAAAAATATTCAAAAAAATGTTCAGAATTTGAAATGTGTAGATCAAATTCATTAATGTGACCCACACCAAACTACGCTATAAATTCAAATTAGAACACTTTTTTGATATTTTTTTTCTGGGTACATAGCATTTCTATTCTAAATACAAAACGGGTATTTCTTTTTATTGTGCTCAAACAATTGTTAGCCAATTAAGTTTGTTGTACTCACCATAGATGCTGTAAGGTGGGCTTGATTAACTGCAAAAAGATGTTCTGTTACACCAAAGACAGGAGGTGTATGTGACAGTATATTAATGATGACGAAATAAGGGAAGTTTCTAAAAAAATTTGAGTCAATAAATAAGAGGTATTGCTGTGGCTTTCCTCAAATAGTGTTTTTAACCTTACTTAGGTTGTGTTTGGATCATTGTGGATCTTCTAAAGTCCCTCATGTCTAACCCCCATTTAAAAGCCATACATAGTTTGCTTGCTTGTCTCAACTATTTCACCCATCTTGTCTCTTTCGCTTTCCAAATCTCTACCAGATCCATGATCCAAAACAAAGTCTTAAGGTGTGGCTATTTAGCTAGGAGGAACAGGGAATACATGTAAAGCTTCCGAGTGAAATTCATAGGAATCTTTCTTTCTATTGATGAATGAAGTGGAGGAGAGATGCTTTTGATCATAGAATAATCCAAAAGATTATCATCTTTAGCAAAGTTTTTTTCCTTCTTTGGACCACAACACAACAATAATACGAACTAATGCATAGCATAATTCCTCTACTGTTTGATTTGATTCTATTTGCACCTTTTGCTTTTTGTTCCCATTACCCTTTCTTCTAAACCATAAAAAAGTCTTATAACCTTTGTGACTTCAATTAATTCTTGGTATATTCTCAAGCTGTCCACATTAATTTGCATTTGCAATTGGGACTAGTGAATGGGTACTGATTCTATTAAGTGGACTGTGGATATCCAGCATATCATGATATGTCCATTCTAACCAGTATCAGTATCAATTGCAGAGTAACAGTATCGGTTGTAATGTAACGGTTTCATGAGTATCGAACAATGCTGCTGAGGATCGGGTGTCGTAGTCGTAAATTTTTCAAAATCAACGGCAGCCAAAAAACAGAGAAAGGAAAAAATAAAAAAATAAAAAATAAATAAATAAAAGATTTATAGGAGCTGAACCGACCATATTGGTTGTCAATCAATTGTATCGGATGTGAATCAGCTATGAATTGATAAATATCGGGAATAGGCCAATGCATGTGATTTTCAGTGCAACTGGTATACCAGAGTGTACTAGTGTTGGATTATTAAAATGACAAAAAAAATCTGATATGCATCAGCATTTCGGTGTATAATAAACAACACAGAAATAAATAACAGACCTGAATTTCAGAGTGAAGAACACCATGAAGTGCCATAACTTCGTATGCACAGTACCGAAGAACTGCGCCAACTTTGACATATTCTGACCATGGATAGAAGAAGTGTCTGAATCTACCATGTGGGGGCTCCCATTTAGCTGAAAGAGCCTAGCAAAAAAAGAAAAAAACGAGATCATTGACAATGCTATTGCTTTTGATCACCTAAATTACTATATTGTATGTAAAAAAATTGAAGTTAACTTAAATTTGATTAGTACCAAGGATTCTAGTTTTGCAGAGGAATTCAACGTGGATCGACATTTCCTGTAAGCAGGCTCGTCTGGAAACTCATCCATGACAGTCTTGGAGAACTCCGGATGATCAGATCCATCGTCTTCTAAATACTTCCTCACACATTCTGAAAATTACCCATTTAAATTTTTTTTAACATAAGGTTCGAAAAATAACCAAAATATGATATTGAAAGTAGTTTTGTTTACCTTCAAGTGAGTCAGCCACTGCGTTAAAACTGCTGACTAGCTCCTTGTGTAATTGCTCACCGGCCCATATAGGAAAAATGAGTACATTCACTAAAACTGCAACAATCCCTCCGATGGCGATTGAGTAGAGCCGATTCAATGAAGTTCTAATAGGGCTCCCCATCCGATACCCAGAAACTATGATCAAACAGTAGGTAAAAAGTATGACCCGGAATCCATACTCATATGGCACGAGCGAAGGCCATAACTTCATGAATGATGTAACAGTCCCTGCAGCAGCAGATCATGTAAAACAAGATTGTTAATTAGCATATACCATTTTTATTTTATTTTATTTTTTAAATTTTGTGTTTTTTTGGAATAATTATAAATTGTAAATTAAGGTAACATACCGATCAGAAAGATACTGATTCCAATTATAATCGGTTCTGCAACTCGGCCAGTGTCTAAGGCTAACTGAGCAACACCAATGGCTAAGATTCCTGCTAACAAGCTTCCAAGTGCGCGGTTGAATCCTCGGTTAAATGTGGCACCTTTGGAAATACATGAAGATTATTTGCATTTTATTATATACTCCAAATTAATATGCATCATTTTTGTCTAACCAATTTAAGTAGTACACAAATAAACACTATATATAGATCCTATTGTCGAATGATTTTCAAATATATGTATCTATCTACATGAACAAGTGTTAGTGACAGTTTTTTTGTAAATATCAGGATGCATATCTATGTGAATCTATGCATGATTAAGAATTTTTAGTTTATACTTCATTATATAAATGGACATGAATAATGGGGTGCAAATTAAGGTTACAAGAATGGCCGATATGTATCGGGATTTAGACTTCTGATATAAATATTTATCAATATATCGATTGATATTGTTTGATATTAGTATGCATATATATGTGCATATATGTTTCCTATGCATGATCAAGAATCTTTGGCTTCTACTCCATTAAATACACATAGATGTGGATATGTTGGCAATCAAACTCAATCTGAGTTCAAAGAAGAGCAGAAGAAGCTAGAAGATGAGAGAAGATTGAAGAAGAGCAGAAGAGCTACTAGAATTTGAATAAGGCTCTACACAGAACAAGCTAGAAAATGAGAGAATTGAGTTTGAGGGGAGATGTTGGAAATCAAACTCAATTTGAGTTCAAAGAAGAGTAGAAGATGAGAGAAGATTGAAAAAGAGCAGAGGAGCTGCTAGAAATTTGAAGAAGGCTCTACACAGAAGAAGCCAGAAAATGAGAGAAGAAAGATGAATGTTGAAGAATGAAGAGGAAGCTTCAAGGAAGAACCATGGTTAACACCTTAGTAATGAAGTAAAGAAGAAAATGTTTTTGATTGACTGTATCCAACTCATATTCATACTTGAACCAAAGTCTATAAATAGATGTTGTGTTAGAATTGTAGAATTTATGAGAAGGTGTGTGATTCTCACCTTATGTGAAAATGAGACAAAGTGCGATTTCCTCTATATAAGAGAGAAATCACGGGAGAGTTTCTCTATGTGTTGTATTGATTGTGAGATAGAATGGAAGAAATGTAATCTCTAGAGTGGAAGAAATGTAATCTCTAGAGTGGAAGAAATGTAATCTAGAGTGAGAGATACAAAACCATCTCCAGTGTGGGAGATTGGATATTTAAGTAAGTTGAGAGTTTTGTGAGAAGCTTATTGTAATTTGGTTGTGTGATTGAATAAAAGTTTGTTGGTTCAATTTATTTCTCTCTTTGTGAATTACATCAAGTGATTTATACCTTTCTCCCACTCACAATAGAATAATGGGGTGCAAATTAGAGTTTTAACTATCGCAATACCTATTGAGATTTTTGGTTCTCAATATTTATTGATATATCAAGTGATAGTGTCTAATATTAGTATGCATATGTATGTGCATATATGTTTATATAGTGTGTAATAGTAATAGCTCAATGTATATATTTGTTATATGTGTAATAAAATTCATGTACATACCAACAGTGTATTCAAACATAATGGCAACAGTGAGGATTGACCAGATGATATTGGTGCCAAACACTTGATAAGGTGCTTCAAACAGTATGAGCAAAGACACAAGAAGAACAGCAAGCCCAACTTTCAATGAAAACACTACTCTATTGCTATCTTCTTTGCAAAATTCCCAAACAGTCCAAATCCACCCTTTGCAGCTGGCGAAACCCAAGTCATCGACACCGGATTTCTTCCCAGTTTCCACCATTTTGCCTTTGGTAATCGATCGAATGTTGATCTGAAAACTACCCTTTTTTCCATTCATTTTCGAATATTGAACTAATACAATTAGTTTTTCTGAGTTTCGTTGCAGTCCTACTTTGGCCTAAGCCTCTCAATTAGATAGATTTGAGTGAAGAATGGTGTTTGAGCTTTGAGATGGAAATGAGAGAGCAAATGAGAGAGTGATTTTAAAGAGGAGAATGGTGTGCTAATTAAGTTGTTGGGTGCAACTAGGAGAAGAAAGTATGTCTAGTCATGATATGATACACAGGAAATAGAATATTACCAGCAATAATACAAAGAAAAGATGAAGCTATAAACTTGGATAGAAAGATGCTTAAAATCTCAATAATGTTGCATGGATGGAGAATTAGAATATAACAAACATTTCTTAGCTATGCACATGTTTTCCATCGCCACAATTTTTCCATGCAAATCTATTCCCCTTGTCGCCATAATAAAAATATTAATAGTAATAATAATAATTAATGCACTGGCGAAAGTCTTGTGTACTACTGAGTTGATGTCAAGAGTTGAGATTACAAACACGTAGCTATTTCTTATTACCAACATGTGTGCCATCTTTTTTCATGCATGCAAAAATAGACATAATTTGGTCCCTCATTTCAACCTAGACAATGCTTTCTCTTTCATGTTAAATACATTTGGTCGTTTTCCCTTAGGTAGGTATATATGTGTGTTTTTTTAAATAAAAAAAAAAACAAAAACAAATGTTAAAGTTTATAAGCTTCTTGTTCTCTCCTCTAATTTTGATCATGTCCCAAATTAATTGTTCCTCAAGATTAACGAGAGATAGAATAAGTTTGAGCATGGAAAATGTTATTCATATAGAATATGTAATCAAAATAATAGAGCGATGGCATTTTTATAATTAAATATCATTTAGATTGATATTTAATTTTAAAATAATAAGTTTTAATATTGTCATATCATTCTGTATATATATATATTTTTGTTTATATATCATTATAGAATATAAGTTGGGCAGTGCCTTCAAATTTTCAACACTTATTTAAACTTTTTATTTTATTTATTTATTTATTTATTTTGTTAATACATAACATTGCTGGTCTATTAATTACATTGCATGAATTGGTATGGCCTCAATATATAGTTTAATTAATGAGTGATGATGCACAAGTTGTAGAAATCACTTAATGCACAAGTTGTAGAAATCACCAAGCTGAGGAATATATCTCATATTCTCATTTCATTCAACATTCCATGTTCTCTTCCTTCCTATGTTTACCTGTTTGATTTGATAATGTTTTATGTTTTTCCCTTCTAATCTATACCTTCCCAAGGAAATACCCACCCTTCAAGTATATCTATCTATCTATTCCTCAAATTTGTAGCAGTTTTACTCTTCCTCTACTTTCTTTTCTCTTTTCTTTGTCTGACTTAGGCTTAGTTTTGGAACTTATTCTATTATTCCTCTATGATTATCAGGAATTTTAGTATGTGAAGTGAATAATGTGATGCTATTAACAGATTGTGCAACATACCTGGCTTGTAGTTTGGTTGAAACCTTTTGGTATTTAATATTAATCGGCTACTAACACAAAATATACACAAAAATAAGATTTTATAGAACTTGGCAGTAAGGCCTCATTTGGGAATAAGATATTTTAGTAACTTTTTAATTTTTTGACTAAAATATGAGGTAAAAAAAATTAGTATATTTGGAATGACTTTTTGGTATAGGTTATAAACTTTTTAATTTTTTTAATAATTTTTTGACTTTTAAGCTAAAAGTGTTGCATGTCAAACGAGGCCTAAGACTCACTTTTATTTATATTTATATAAATAAATATATTCTATCTCTGTTGTTATAACCCATCTCTAAATTATTCATTTACGCTCCATTTGTTTGGATGAAAAATATTTTTAATATTTTCTACATATAGCTTTCTATTTGCTCTTGAAACAATTAGAAATAAGTATGGAATTTTACTCACAAAACTAATATACGGTATAAATTTAACTTTTAAATGGTGAAATTTATATTTAAAAGGAATTTAAAACATAAATTGAGGGATTGTTTGAGGAGTGACTTTTGATTTAATAGCTAAAAAGTCAAAACAAGTTATCACAATATTTTTTTATTTTTTTATACGTCTTTTCATAAATAATAGAGAAAATTGGTCTAAAGTCCCTATCCAACTTTTAGTATGAGAAGAGATCCACAATAATATTTTCTGGTGTCTAAGGTTCTTGAATGTTAGTTTAGTTGATAAAATACCTATTTTACCCTTTTGTATATTATACGTGGTTTTCAATTTTAGAATCTGAAGATTACGTTACTATTTTTGTGGAAGATTACTTTGGAATGAACTTGGCGATCGATGGAGATTTCGATGATGCAGATTTCGTGGAAATTTTATAGGAATTTTGTAGTCGTATAGTAGTTGAGTTTCGTTGATTGTGTAGAAGTTGAAGTCGTGTTGAAGCTCGAATTTCCAGAAGAGTTGAATTAGGTAAGTTTAATAATCAGTTTAAGTTTTTTATTTTTCGTTTGATTTGTATATATGGACTCCGATTTCAAATAAGTTTTTGTAGTTTATTTTGAATTAGGTTTTTATTTTCAGTTTTGATCAATGTGATAGAAAAGCCAGCTTAGTGAATTATTTTTTGATTTTTGAAGTTGATTTTTCATTCTTTGTTATTGACAATGGAGTTGATTTTTCATTCAGTGTTACATGTTTATCAATGGTAAGTTTTGTTCTTCGTGTTTGGAGACCGGCTCTGTTTTTCTTCACTGTCTTAAGTTTTGTGCTCTATTTTTTTCATTGATTCTGCACTTTTTATTTTTCTACACTTTGCTTTGTATTCCAGAGAAAATTATATGTTCATATTCCAGAGAAAATTGTATGTTTATATTCCAGAGAAATTTCTTTGCATTTTGATTTGAGTCCAATAATGCACAATCATACAGAGAAAATTATAAGCTTGTAGTCCAGTGAAAATCACAAAGAAACTTATAATTTGATAACTGATCTTCTGTGTGATTTTTGTCTATGATTGTGTTTAATAGTTAGCATTGAATATCTCTGTGATTTTCTCTAGATTCATTAATTCTTCTATAATTTTATTTTTGTTATGTTGAAGGTGAATTTAAGTTTGTAAATTTCTCTAGACTTTTATTTGAGTCCTGAGAAAATTATAAGGTAGGTATTATAATCCAGAGAAAATTATAATTATTAGAAATTTCTCTAGACTTTTATGTTGTTCTTGTGAAGTTTTTTTATATTGAACAAGTTATTTTTAGTATTTGCAGTGTTGTTGCTGTGCAAATATGGGAATGATACTATTATCATTAATGTTTCATGCGAATTGAATTGATGATGCTATGATTTTACTTGCATTGAGTAAGAGACCAGCTGGGAGGCCAAAGAAGAACAGAATTGCTTCTACTGAAGAGTTTAAAAGGGTGATAAAGTGTAGTCGATGTGATAGGATTGATCGCCATAATAAGATGACATGCAAGGAACCTTTGTTAAATAGTTGAGGATAATATATTTATTGATTGAATAATACATTTGAGAATTACTTTGTGTATTTTGTTTTGTGAAATGTACTTTTTGGATAGTGCATATATAATACCAATCAAATTCATCCAGAGAAATTTTTTAATAGCAGTGAAAATTACTTTTTGTGTTGCGTTTTTAGAAACATACTTTGGGAGTGCCTTTATAATACCAGTCAAATTGATCCAGAGAAATTTTCCTATAGCAGAGAAATTTGCTATGTGCATTGTGTTTGTTGAAATGTGCATTGTGTTTTGTAAGGTCAAATTCATCCAGTGAAATTTGTCAATAGTAGAGAAATTTGTGAGGTTAAATTCATCCAAAGAAATTTACTATGTGCATTGTGGCAAATTTATCTAGAGAAATTTGCCAGGAGCAGAGAAAATTACTTTGTGCACTATGTTTTGTAAGGTCAAATTCATCTAGAGAAATTTGTGAGGTGAAATTCATTCAGAGAAATTTACTATGTGCATTGTGGCAAATTCATCTAGAGAAATTTGCCACTAGCAGAGAAAATTACTTTTTGCACTATGTTTTGTGAGGTCAAATTCATCTAGAGAAATTTGCCAATAGTGCACTGTGTTTTGTGTGCTCAAATTCATCCAGAGAAATTTGCCAATAGCAGAGAAAACTACAATGTGCATTGTGTTCTTTGAATTTGATGATTGTTTCGTACCAACACAGTGCATTACAAATTACATGATCATATAGCCACCCTTTTGGCACAATACGAGTTAAATTTTTTTGTAAAATTCTGGTAACTTCATACAAGAAAATTTTCTTTAGACAATTTTCTCTGTGTGGATTGTGTTGATAATCACCACTAAATATGCATTATAAAAAAAATATTTAACCATTGATAGTTATGAAATTTACATTAGTTAAAAATATATATATATATACATATATGTCAAACAACATCATTTCTTCAATGTACGAAAAAAAAAATGAAGGGTCATTCCTAATTACATTGTGTACATTGTCTTCATGTCACTAGTATGCTTTCACTATTATACTTTCAGTTCTTCTTTTGGTGGTATTTCAATTGGTTCTGTCCATGACCGACCAATTTCGGCCGCAAATCTCTCTGTGATTTTCTGTCCTCGTGAACCTTACGTCTTGTTTTGACAATGTTGAGCTGATAGGTTCATGGTTGTTATATTGTCTCATTATGTAGCAAACGAAGAGACCACAATCCACACTGCATACAAATTATAAGTATAGTTAGTTTTAAGAAATATTGAAATTAGATTATCTTATTTATAGAGTTTCTATTTCTTACTTGGCGTTTTATGGTGTTTTGCTGCTTTTACGTTTCGTCATTTTTAGACAATGAAAACATAAAGATGTCAATATTAAATTCCAGAGAAATTTACAGACAACAAGAGAAAATGGAACATGACAAACACACACAAAGGAGAAAAGTGATGTGGCCGGAGAAAATTCAAGAATGGAACAAACTAAACATATACCAGAGAAAATTACACATGGTAAGCCAGGAGAAATTATATATATGCTAGAGAAAATTAACAAGGCAAGCCAAAGAGAATATGCATTTCATAATATAAAAATCCCAGAGAAATTTACAGACAACCAAAGAAAATAGAACATGACAGACACACACAAAGGAGAAAAATGATGTGGTCATAGAAAATTCAAGTATAGAACAAAATAAACATATCAGATAAAATTACACATGGTAAGCCAGAAAATATTACATATATGCCAAAGAAAATTAAACAAGGCAAATTAGAGAAAATGTTCATTCCATAATATGAAAATGCCAGAGAAATTTATAGACAACCAGAGAAAATTGAACTTAACACACACACACAAATGAGAAAAGTGATGTGGCCAGAGAAAATTCAAGAATGGAACAAAATAAACATACCAGAGAAAATTACACATGGTAAGCTAGAGAAAATTAAACACGTGTGTATTCCATAATATGAAAATGCTAGAGAAATTTACAAACAACTAGAGAAAATGGAACATGACAGAACCACACAAAAGAGAAAAGTGATGTGGCCATAGAAAATTTAAGAATGGAACAAAATAAACATACTAGAGAAAATTACATATATGACAGAGAAAATTAAACATGGCAAGCTAGAAAAAAAATGAATTCCATAATATGAAAATGCTAGAGAAATTTACAGAAAACCAGAGAAAAATAGGGGATAACCAGAAACAAATGGGGGAATAAACATGCCAGAGAAAATTCAAAGAAAACACATAGATCAAGCAAATACCAGAGAAATTCAAATGACAAAGAAATTTACAGACAAAATCACACAAACATCTTCAAGAATAAGTTCGAAACTTAGAGAAATAACATTTTTCAAATTCATGTAGGGTTTTATTACGAAATTGAAATCCTAATTAATGGAAGGCTAGTCAACTGTGTTTCGGAGAAAAACTAGTTAGATTGGAAAAAACTTACCAGAGTGATGATGAAAACCCTAATTTCGAACTGAAATGGCCTGAAATGAAGATGCAATGAAATGAAGATGAACTGAGATGACAATGAACAATGAAAACGGGTCAGAGAAATTTGTGAGGAACGAATTGAAAAGAGTTTGGCAGAAGATAATGAAACCGTAATGGCGATAGTGAAGATGATAGTGAAACCCTAATTCTCATGTTCTCTTGCTCATGAAAATGGTTAGATGTTTGGAATGAATTGAGTCGTCGGAATGCAATCGAGTTGAGCGTTCTATGTTGATCTGTGAAGGGTATTTTGGTCGAAAAAAAATTAAAAATGCGCCTGTCGTTAGTGAGGGACATGAGACATCATTCCTATTTTTGGTGTCCTTTATCCTGTAAATTACTCTTATTAGGGAGCTTAAAAAAAATTCCCCTAAAAAATAAATCAAAATAGTTAATTTCCAAATGAGCTCTAAATTGAATTTTTGGAACAAATTTTTTTGGATAAAATAAAATACAAATACAACCTTGAATTTTGTTTAAAATACATATTGTCTCTTATGATTTAAAAAATTACAAATACCTCATTGTCAAAAAATTTTATTTAATAAAATTAATTAAAAAAATTAAATTAATTAAAATAGAATTTTAACATCATTAAAAATTATTAATTAACTTAATAATTTATTAATAAAAATAACAATTTATTATGAAATTAAAAATTTTAAGAAGCATGATATAATTTTCAAAATTACAAAAATAATTTATATTTTAAACAAATCTCAGTAAGTACCTGGTAATTTATCTAATTTTTTTAAGTAAAATTTTTAAATTTATAACATTGAATAATTCATACATTAGGTGGTAGAGATTGGGGAGGTGACAGAATATGATATATTGAGCCTGTAGAGATCCAATAAAAGTCTTGTTTCGATAATCTAAACCGTTTAATGTGTAGCACTTGTCAAATACTACATACTTGTAAAAAATTACTTTGATCGGATATCGATAGCTATGTGATCAAATTAGATTTTTATAAGCCGTTATTTTTTACCGTCTATTTTTTTTTATACAAAACTGATTTGATCACATATCTATCGATATTCGATGAGCGTGATTATTTATATAAATATATATAATACTCAACGAGTTTTACATATTGAATGGTTCGGATTATCGAAACGAAATCCGTGATGAACCTCCACAGGTCCAAAAATATTCTCTAATCCGTAATTAGACTGGAGAAAAGTCATTCCCAATATAAATGGTGAGAGAGACACACACACACACACATATATATATATATATATATAACATATATATATATATATATATTTACTATCTATTACTATCATAAAAGCATGAAAAACTTATTATATTTTTTACTTTTTTCAAATATCAATTTTACTCTTTCAAATCTATTATACTTTTTAAAAGTAATGAATAGTCCTATATAAATTAATTATTTCTTTATTTTTTGAGTTGAACAGTCAAAAATAATATATATGCTTTCAAGAGTTCTATATAAATATAAACAAACAGTCTCATTTTTATCAAAAAAAAAAAAACTCCCTATTTTTTATATTAATGATAATTGAAGAATAAAAAATAATTACTCTTTTTTATTTCATGTGTCTGCTTTTATACTAATATACATAATATTTACAATTGTTCATCATAAATCAAATCACTATAAATAATTTTGGATAAATTATAAAGTTGTATGTATTCTTCTAAATTTAGACAAAAAAAAACGCATACATTTTTAAAATAAAGATTTGTGCTGCATCACAAAAATTCACATATTATCTTCATACACTTTCTTTTGTTTAAATTACATTTTATGAACTATAATATTTTACATGGTACTTTAATAATCAATGTATAATGTCAAAATTTTAAATAATAACCACTTTCGTTGGTTTTATTTTTTAAATCTGTTTTTTATTTTTTTATTTTTCATATTTTATCAGTTTTGATGATTAAAAATACTAAAATTTCTTCATATTTTATATTTTAATTATACTTTTACATAAAAATCTAATATTTAATAATCTAAATAGAATTAAAAAATAAAATATTAGTAAAAGCATTAAAAAATTCAAACATGTACTATTTTTTATTATTATATTTTTTTGTTATTATTATTATTTAATATTAATAATTGTTTTTCAAAAAGAATACACAACAAATTATTTTCTAAATGTAAAATTAAAAAATAAAAAGCATTAAATTAAGTGTATTTAAAAAGAAAATAAAAGGGTTATTAAAAAAACAGTGTCAAGGACAACCAAAAAAAAAAATGAAAATCAAAAACTTTAAAACAAAAGTTTGAAAAACCAAACCAAACCAAACCAAACCAAACACTATAAACTTGTATTTTTTAAAAATATTTCTTCACTAGTCTCTAATTTTACATAAATTATTCACAAATTCTTTTCAATTTTTATATGAATTTAATAATCTAATTAAAAATAGTGCATACACACAAAAAATGTAACACTAAATATCTACATTATAACCAACTATATAATTATGAATAATTAACTTATCATTATTACCTGTATTATATTGTTGTAAAATATTTCACATAGTATTTTTATAATATCTTATATATGTCAATGTCTACATATATAAATATATATATATATATATAAATGTAAATTTATATGTTCTTGTATTCATACATTATCAATCTGTAATGATATATTACAATCGGATACTTTAATTTTCTAACATGAATCACTTTAGTAATATAGTTATATTTAATAGGAAAAAATTACAAAATTATATATTGTTCTCTTATCAACTTATATTCAATACATATATACATACATGTCATACAAATAAATGTCCACAATAAATACTTTTAATAACAAATTAAGACTTTACAAAAACCTATATCACGACAATAATTGTTCTTTTTATATTTATTTTTTTATGATAATTATATAGCAATTTTATACTAATGATTAATGTTATATTTTTCATCATGCAAGATATTCGTGGCACAAAAAACGAGACTCAACAACTCTTTATGTGTAAAAATATATTACATATTGATATTAATATATTCTTACACCAATAGTATGTAAATAATATGCAATAGTGAGTTTAATGAATTTGTATTATGAGATGAACTATTAAAGAAATTTGTGTAATTGTGCAATTAATATCATACTTTCAATTGTAGGTAGGGATTATAGAAAATTGAAGTGAGAAGTTGATAGAAAAAGATTTGTGTAGCACTATATATTTAAAGAATCTATTTATTATTTATTGTTTAAGATAAGATTGTAATATCAACAATATAACTATAAATTAATGTTTATATTCATAAAAAATTTCATTTATAATTTAAATTCTTCAACCGAATATGTATTTATTTCTTTTTTAATTGTATTTTGGATACAAATCAATTTATCCATACAAGTTTCCATACTTTATATACATATCACATACCAAAGAGACATATACAATTATAGTATTAATAGTTGATGAAAAATCACGTGCCATATACAACGCACCTGCCCAACCACTAGTATATATATATAGGAAACGCTATTGTGCCCACTTTTAAAGAGTGTGCACTATATGTATTTATAATTTAAAAAAAAAATAGAATAATTTTAATTTTTTGAATCATAACTAAAAAAATAAAAAATAAAAATTGTCATAACTAAACATAACATAAGATATAACTAAAGAACTCATTAATTATAATTAAAATAATATTATAACTAAATAAGAAAATTTATCATAATTAAATAAGAAAATAGAATAACTAACGTGCATGTGATACCATTTTTTTAAAGGAATGTATGTTATAATTTCTCTATATATATATAGCTCTGCTCATATATTTTAGAATTAATTACCTAAAAGTTCTATTTATAAATATTATGGTAGTTCAGGTTCTATTTAAGATTTTTGAACCAATAAGTCATATTTAATAAAATTGAGAACATTATCAGTTTTTTCTAATTTTAAAAATTAAGAACATTATCAATTTTGCATAGTAATATTCCAGATAATTGTTTCATTAACTGATGAAAAAATTGTTGGAAAAATGGTTTGGAAACCATTAATAGTTGAATGAGAAATTGACTTCAAAGTGCACTATTTGAGTATGGTTTTAAGACAATATTTATTTAATGTAAAATTTGATTTTATTTAAATAAATTTATTAATTTTTTGGGTCAAATTTGAACATGATTCGATTCAGAATTTGAATTTTTTGAAAGAACAATAATGCTTTTTCTAGTTACACCTTGTCATGGAAAAAAGGTGACTCTTTTGAAAAGTCACCATGACTATTCGAAGAGGCACCAATTCATCTATATAAACAGACCTCCATTGCATTCATTTTGGGATTGGAATTCATCTTGTATTTCTTTCCTTCTGCACTCTGTCTTTTCTGTAAGAGAATTCTTCACAGTAAGGTTTGTTAGACTTGTCGTGGTAGTGTTACTACTACAAGGTTTGATCGTTGTACTCTGAGAGACAAACGTTCAATAAACACTCGTAAGCACCGTAGCAAGGGACGAATTTGTCTTAAAGAAATTATGTCCAACACAAGCCTCGATCAAATTGTTTTTCATTTCTAGATTTTTACAATCTGTTTGTAAGTTTTCTACTTCTTTATAAGTAGTTTTGGTTCTCAGTATATGATTTGGTTTGGTTTAACCCAAACAATTTACGTTACATTCAACTTATATTTTTTTTATATATATAATTTGGTAATATATTTGGTGCAATTGATTACGTGTTTCACACCGTACACATAAGAATTATTCCAACAATCTTAAGACAAATTCGCATAAGAATATTTTCTTCTTATTTGCCTGTTTAAGTGAAATACAAATTATTCTTCTGTACTTTTTGGTTCAAATTGTCTTATCTAGAATCAATATGATTTTACATAATCAGAATTTACTATAGATAGAATCTATTTCTCTATTAGTTTGTGAATACGTTTTCAATTTTGACCATTAAGGCAAATTTATTTTTGGTTGGTTGCTTTAGTAATTACTTTTGTACAAATTTAAAATTTTGTGAAACGGTGTAAGTTTTGGTTTTAATGTAGTATATGAACAACAAAACTAATAAATGTTGTTACACTAGCATCTATTTGTTTTTTTGTGATTTTTGTGTGTACATACGTAATTTTTATACTTTAATAGGCTTGTGTATTTACTTCTTATGCCATGTTTCGAAGTTTGTTTTTAGTGAATGAAATTTTCATTTTGATTGGTGGAGAATAATGGGGACTTACCTATTTGGGTGGACTTATTATGATTATACTTTCTGGATATAGAACATACATATTTAGATTAATCATATTTTGTGAATTAATTTTCATAGTTGGTATAATCCATTGGATGATGGTTTTCAGTGATTTATAGAAAATTGACTTATCAATTTTTATATTTATTTATTGTTCATTCGTGTGCTTAATTATTTTTATCATTCATTGATTTTCACATAAAGGCACTTGGTGGTGTCTGTCATGATGATGATGATGTAGTATAAAGAACATCTATTATAAATATCGTAACCTATTTTCATTTGAAAGGTTGTTTGTCATTTATGCAGAATTTCTCAACATTTATAATAGTAGCGGTGTGTTTTGTTTTTCCTTACTTGCTCCGTTTGTGTGTATCCATTAATGGTGGTTAACAAATTATAATATTCTTTTACCTACGTTGATAAATATATGGTGATCCTAAATTGAGTGTTTCTAAACTTTTTTTTTTTTTTTTTTAAGAATATACATCATGCAAATGTCATATTTTTTCCATTATGGTAGTAGCATATTTGCATCATCATGGCAGTTGTTGACATCATAGAAGTTTAAATAAGATTATTTAAATAGTAGTGTCATTCCATTTAATTGAATATGAATTGTGGAATCATTTGATAACTATACAAATGAATAGCTTATTATTTTATTAATAATCATAGTTTTGAATGTTGTGACATAGTTTGTCATAAATAATTATGAACCTTGTGTAGTAGAATTTGTTTAACCATGAATCATAATATTAATGTGGGAGTTTATCTCTTAAATTAGAAGAGATGATTCAATTTGCTTTTGTCACACAAATTTTTGTGACAGTGACACTTGTTCGTAAATGAGTCATGTTGCTTGTGCTAATTTATGTATTATCACAAATCTAGGGGAGAGAAGTAGAATTGTCTGCTAATCATGATTCATGACAAATCATGATTCATGATAAGTTACACACAGAAACCACTACAAGAAAATGCATGTTTGGCGACTAAAATTGGCGACTAAACCAATTTTAGTCGCCAAAAACACCACATTGAGCGACAAAAAAACAGCTTTAGTCGCCATTCATTGAACCTTTTTAGCTACTAAAGTATTTTAGTCGCCGTATAGTATAATTGGCGACCAAATTTCCATTTTGTCGCTGTTTGTGACCAGTTTAGGCTACTAACATCTAATTTTGTCGCTGTATTGTATCAGTTGGCGACTAAACACTTTTGTCGCCTAAAAGTGGGCATTTTTGTGATACATTTCTGCGACCAAATCGAGGTTAGTCGTTGTTTATGAAGTATTGCCGACGAATTTGGGAAGTTTAGTAGCCAAAGAGGCATCTTTAGGCGACCAATTTTTTGTCGCCGTTAATGTTTTTGGCGACAAATAATAGTTTAGTCGCCAAACAGTTGAAATTTTTTTTAGAGGGAAATAAAGTAATTTCGCGCCCAGTACATATATTACACAGAGTCTTTTGTTCTCTTCTGTATCACACACCGACATCAACATACCAAACTCGTCCCTACCAAACCCGTCGCTCACCACCGGCGATCATCACCATCGCAGGCCACCGGCGCTCGCCACCACCACCACCACTGCAAATCAGCGATCATCACCACCGGCGATCATCACCATCGCAGATATGTTTCTGTCGTCTCTTTCCCTCTCTGTCGACCTAGTCGATCTCTCTCACATCCCCTTCTCTCACAATTAATTTAGGGTTTGACATTTTTTGTACTTTCATTTCCCATTTATTTCGTACACACATTTTTAGGGCTTTTCCTGATTTCGTGAATAGATGTGGTTGAAATTGCGGATTGTCCATTTGAAATGGTAGCTTCGTCATGTCAAATAGGACCTGTGGGGATAGACAAGACGTAATTAGCACGTGTACATTGGGCTTTGGCGTGAAATGCGCCATGAACTTAGCTGAAAAAAGGCCTTCGAGGGCCAAAAATTGAGAGCGACCCCAACCATCAAGGGGATGGCCCAGGTAGCTTCCGTGTGTGGAATAGGACCTGTGGAGACAGACGGGACGTAATTAGCACTTGTACGTTGGGAGTTGGCGTAAAAAACGGCATAAACTTAGCCGAAAAAAGGCCTTCGAGTGCCGAAAATTGAGAGCAGGCCCCGAACCATTGCCGGGATGGCACGGGTAGCTTCCTCGTGTCAAATAGGAATTGTGGGGACAGACGGAATGTAATTAGCACGTGTACGTTGGGAGTTAGCGTGAAAACGTCATAAACTTAGCCGAAAAAAGGCCTTTGAGGGCCGAAAATTGAGAGCAGCTCCCGAACCACTATATCGATGGGACGGGTAGCTTCCTCATGTCAAAGATGACATGTGGGGATAGAGGAGACGTAATTAGCACGTGTATGTTGGGAGTTGCCGTGAAAACGTCATAAACTTAGCCGAAAAAAGGCCTTACAATTAGGGACATTCCTTTTAGACTGGAAGAATTTTTTTTTTTTCTTTTTTATCCAGGTTTTGGATAAGGAAATATTGGATATTTGTTGTACATTTGGGCAAGGTGTTTTTTTTTTTTTTACTATTGAGGGCCTTTGGACAAGCAAGACAAGGAAGATTCTTTTTAAGACTTTGGGGACAATGTTTTCTGACATTTTTTTTACATTGGGCTTTATCTTTGTCCAAACAAGTAACTTAGGCCTTTTAAAAAAGTGGAGCCTTAGGTGGCCGCGTCATTGCCTTGAGGTTGTACCGGCCTGGCTAAATCTCTTCGGTCTTAGTGGGTAAATAATAGGTGATTGCTAAAATTTGTTTTCTTGTAGTCAAACAAGGCGTGCACACCTGACGTGTGTTGTTAAAATCTGAAGTTATAAAATTTGAAACCAACGCGTACATAGGGTTAATTTATCAATGAAAATAACACCAAATTGGTTGTACGCTTTATATAATAATATAGCAATATTTTGTTTATGGAACTTGGCAAAAGAAGGAGGTTGTGAAAGAATTCAAGTGCTCGGTTGGGCTGTCTGTGTATCTCTTCAGGACTCACTGTTCAAATTCTTGTTTTTTATCCTAATTTTCTCTTCATTGAGGTTAAACTGTTTCACGCACCACTTGAATATGTTTTCATTTTGTAATTAAAATTTTCTATTGTCATGAAAATTCACAACTACCTGATTTACAAGCAATCACCATGTTTGCTTAGAGTTGTAATGATTATGATAGTTGGCTGTCAACAGTGCATCACACATAGTGCTAAAATCAGATGAAATTTTTCATACTTACCTAAAAAATAGAAAATAGAAGCCTTAGTATATTAGAGTAAACTTGACTTGGGGTTGACTTGGAAATTTCTTTGCACTTTCAATACAACTTAACGTGTAAAGAAACAATATTGAAATTCCTAAATTCAAACAATATTTACATACAATTGCAATTACAATTGACATGCTTGCAATTTGTGTTTTGTATATGGCTATAACTTTTTGTTTACAATGGAACTAATGGGTGTAATTTTTGTTGTGTAGATGGCTTTTGACATTGACATGTGGATCTTCTATTTTTTTGCCCAGAAGATAATTCACACTTATGCAAAGTTGGGAAGTTTTTTGTCGTCCTATACTTTTTGTGTGGACTGTGGATGCATTGAACATATAATTTTAGGCGGGATACAAACTATTTTTGGAGCTTGTATTAATTGCTCTGGTGGAATAGCATCAATGAACCGTAGAATTTTGGATGCATCGTACATATAATTTATAGTGGGGTACATAGTATTTTTGGAGCTTGTATTTAATGGCTCTAATATTAAGTAGTGTAGATTACCTTTTGTCATGGTACATATTACCATAGTAATTTGTACCTTGTCAAATGGTCATTACAATGCATAGTATATAGTAAAAATGTTGTGTATAGTGGACATTGTTTTGGTAACGTATTTGGAATGTATGACGTTATTATTTGTAATTAAAATATATATAGTTGGTTCATACATAAGTTTATATTATTATTTGTAGTTGGAGTATATATAGCAGGTGTTCATTTTTGTTTCATGGTTCTAAGTGAAACATGTATTACGGAATAGGTGATAATATATATAGGTTGTATATGTACAGGTTGCGGTGGATATATAATATAAAATAATAATATAAAATGAAACAAACAAAATGAAATAAATGACGTTTTTTGGTGACAAATTGATTGGTAGCTAAAAAGAAATAAACCTTTTGGCAACTAAATATTTATTAGTAGCCAAAAAAACGCAAATAACTTTTGGCGACTAATAATTTAGTAGCCAAAACAACTTGAAAATAGTTATGGTGACTAAATGTGTAGTAGCTAAAAATCAAAAATCTTTTGGCGACTAAATATTTGGTAGGTAAACAAGTAAAAAACATAATAAAATAAATTATGGCCGACTAAAGTGTTTAGTAGCTAAAATCCAACATCTTTTTAGCGACTAAGGGCTTTGGTCGCCAAAATATAGTAAGTAACTATGGGCGACTAATCATTTAGTAGGTGAAAGTTTCACTATTGGCGACTAAAAATGTCGTCGCTGAAGATATTTCACCTTTTGGCAACAAAAACCTTTAGTAGCTAAAATATGTGAGTTAAGGAATTAATCAACCTTTTCGGCGACTAACATTTTAGTCGCTAATGTCCCTTATCAGCGACTAAGGCTTTTTTAGTCGCTAATTCCTATCATTTTTGCCTACTAAAAGGTTAGTCGGTATTTTGTGCTACTTATGGCGACTAAACGTATTTTAGTCGCTAATTCCTTCAGCGACTATGTATCCCCGACAAAACCAGCGACCAAATTATTTAGTCGGCAATGTGTTTCGGCGACGAAATTTAATACTTTTGGCGACTAATGTTTTAGTCGCCGAAAGTGTATTTTTTTGTAGTGAACTTGAACAAAAAAAAAAAGAATAGTCAAAATTAAGAGCTTGAATCTTAATTTGGAGGTACAAGTATTTCTCTTTGTTTGTATTGTAAGAATTTATATAGTCAAATGAGGTTTTTAAATTGTTTGGTTCTTAGGCATCTTTATGACAATATGATTTTATCTAAGCATTAATTCTGGCTTGTGCAGTCATAATTATTCTGGGTTTTCTATTTCATACATTTGATTTAAAAATTTGTTATTCAAGCACAACATAGTCAATAAATGATGAATGTTATATTTTGATTTATATCAAAATTCTAGAGGTGTATTGATATTTTTGTATGGTAATATCTTAATAAGAAAATTAATTTTTCTTAGAGTACTTAAAATGTGGAGGTACTTGGAGGATTTTACCAAAGTAACGGTTCCGATAGTAGGTTCACAAAGAATCTCAATTCTTTCTATAAGACAAAGTTGGAGTAGAAGCAAAAATGGTTTCATTAACTCTTAAGGAACACCTCTATATTTATTATTTGAAAATGGGAGTGACATAGAGTAATGGTAAGTCTTGATGTAATTAATACCATAGGACATTTGCTGTGATGACCGGGTATGTTGTCCGCCTTGTTTCCTTTGTTTAAACTTGGGTTTGCCTTGTTAGAGTATCGGGTTTAACCGGGAGTCTAGTTAACGGTTTGAGGTTTGTTGCATTTGAAAAGTTTTTCTCAAAATCCATGCCCTTGTTCATTTTTGTGTCAAGATCCACATGTTTCGGAAGGTGCGGGGTTGGATTCGGAGTATCCAGTGTTAAGTTGGAAATTTTCTGGGCTGAAGGACAAAGCCGCACATGCGGGGCCTTGGGCTGTACGTGCGGGAAATAAGGGAGGTCCAGGGTTGGCTACTGCAATAAAGGCAGGTACGGGAGAGTGTCGCACGTGCGGGAAGCACACTCCGCACTTGCGGGAATGGGTGCCGCACGTGCGGAAGTTGGCTGAGTCCGAAAATTCTGTTTTTCTTCTCATTTGGGGTTGTGCACATTTCACTTTTTACACATCTCATTCTCTCTAAAAATATCATTTCCTCTCACTTCTCTCTAAAAATACCCACCAAACACCATAAACACTTGGTCTCTTCAAATCCATTAGGGTTTTGATCCATCATCCTTCACAAACTTTGGAAAACTAAGAAAGGGCTTCACTTTGTGCGGTGGAGATCAAATTTCTACATCATAGATTTTGGAGTTTTATCTTATCTCTTCATCAAAACTTAAGGTAGGGGATTTCTTAGAGTCATATATATATTTTTGCAAGATTTTGGTTGAATTTTCAGAATTTCTCTTGTGAATTTTGAAACTTGATAGTTGGCTCAACAATGTGGATAGTTTTGGAGCAGATTTGGTTTCATGTTTCTTTTGAAATAATTTCTTGAGGGCCTTGAACTACATTAATTGAGGAAGAGTTGTTTTTGAAGAAAATTCTTACAAGTGATTTGGGTGTGTGTGTTATTGTGGTCAGAAAAACCTAGAATTTAGGGGTTTTTAAAATATGTTGAGAATACATGGTTGATATTGTATAAATACTATTTTGTGTGCCAAAAAGAGTATAGGATGAGAAAATTTCTTATATATATATATATATGATCATGATGATGAGTTTCATGAAAAATGAAAATGTGTTGATATTGGAAGTTGTTGTTCAAATGTTATTTTAGTTTTGAAATGACTAATTTGTTGAAAACACGAGAAATGTGGAAATATTGTTATTTTTGATAAACTTGGATAGATAGATGGTTATCTTGTGAAATCACCTTGGAAATGAGGAAATTGGTGTTATGGATCGTCATGGTTGAATCATGGGATGGAATTGTAAATGGAAGGGATATTGCATTGCATTGATAATTGTTGGATTTTCATCTCAATTCATTTGATTATGGTAAATTTTGATTATTGGATTTCAAAACTTTTGCATTGAGAAAAACATGTTGTGAAATAAGTTTTCATGGAATTGTTTTGGGATAAATATGTTGGTAAGGCTGGATAGGAGGTGTAGATGAAATTGATTAAGTTGGCCTTAGTGTCTGGGGTGAAAGACCGAAAACACCCGCAGAGGAGGTACCACTTCCCTTCCGGTTAGCAACCGATAAAGTAGGGTTTTGGTAGTGCTAGTTATGCCTACTTGCAAACACCAACCTAGGGATTACCTAAGTCGTATTTACCGCCCCTTTGAATTAAATTGTAAATTTATGAATTGTTGAGATTTCAAGTTATCATTGAGCATGATGGTTTATTTTAAAAAGATGTAGATGTGATCTTCTTTCAAAAAGCATAACATGGCATGTGCATTTCATTTTTGGGAAGCTTGTATAAAATGTATATAATTTGTTAAGAATTCTCTACTGGGCTTTATGCTCACCCCTGTGAGATCTTTGGTGCAGGAAAAGATGTGGTGAACCTGCCAATCTAGGGCGTAGATGTATGTATCTAGAGCACAAGGCTCTGTTTTGTTGTGATTTTATTTTTGTAAGCCTAGGACTATAACTGTTTTGATCCGAGAGACCATTTTTGTGTAACCGAGCTTAAGCCTTGGAATATGTAAGCCCCTTAAGGGCATTTTATTTATTTTCGGATTTGACATTCTACATGTTATAGATTCATGTATTTGATATCATTGAATGTATAATTTGCATGTGGTACTATTTTGTACAAACTTTAATGATCAATGATATGATGATTGGAGAATTGCTATTATTCTTTAATGAATGTTGGTTGATGTACCTAAATTATGTTGGAGAATTTTTAGAGCGTTACATTTGCTTTCAGTTGTGAATATTGTCAAAGGATAATCTAGTAGATCCACTCAATGATATATAACTGAGAAGGCCAAACGAAAAAATAGTGGCCGCTAAACAAAGGGTTTGGCCAGAGAGCAAATGAGGGAAAGTTCATCGAGGGGAATATGATTAAAGCCTATTACATAAAAGTCATCATAATGGTAACCCTATTTAAATGACTAGAAATCCCAAGAACTAAATTCAAAGGGACAACTAAGTTATGTGGGTCTCACCAGAAATCACTAAGGGAGTCTATCTCCTATCCGTTCCTATGATGAGAGTGATATCTGCAACATGTGTTATATGTAGGGACTTAGGGTAAGCTATGCTTTTAATGACCACTTATATCTTGAAAAACCTAGATGGGTATCTTTCAAGAGGAGTATTTAATAGACTCAAAATAAAGATCACCTATATGAGTGTAAAGGGGCTACTTCTATGAGAATTGATAAGGCTAAATTCTCTAAAGCACTCACGAAATACTAGGACATGCCCAAGGCCAAACGACCATAACCGTGAGAACTAAGCTGTGTCTGAAGATATTCTGTGTGAATTCTATTGTCTTGGCTTACACAAATGGCTGAACAGTTCAAGGCATCACGTCCACTGATTAGCTAGTAAGTCTGATAGTCTTTTACTAAGAAAGGTTCAAAGCCAAAAGCTACTTATCCCCATTCAGAATATTTCCAATTGAATTCTCTTTGAATCTGCATTGTGTCTTGCATATTTTTCTGTCATTTCATTCATATGGGGGATTATTGAAAAAATGGTTTGGAAACTATTAATAGTTGAATGAGAAATTGACTCCAAAGTGCACCATGTGAGTATGGTTTTAAGACAATATTTATTTAATGTAAAATTTGATTTTATTTAAATAAATTTGTTAATTTTTTAGGTCAAATTTGAACATGATTCGATTCAAAATTTGAATTCTTTTAAAAGAACAATCACGTCTTTCCTAGTTGCACCTTTTCATAGAAAAGATGTGACTCTTTTGAAAAGTCATCATGACCATTCGAAGAGGCACTAATTCATCTATATAAACAGGCCCTCATTGCATTCATTTTAGAATTGAAATTCATCTTGTGTTTCTTTCCTTCTACACTCTGTCTTTTCTGTAAGAGAATTCTACACAGTAAGGTTTGCCAGACTTGTTTGTGGTAGTGTTACTGCTACAAGGTTCGATCGTTGTATTCTGGGAGACGAACGTCCAATAAAAACTCGTGAGCACTATAACGATGGACGAATTTGTCTTAAGGAAATTATATTCAACACAAGCTTCGATCAAATTTTTTTCGTTTCCAAATTTTTACAATCTGTTTGTAAGTTTTCTACTTCTCTGTAAGTAGTTTTGGTTCTCGGTATATATGATTTGGTCTAATTTAACCCAAACAATTTACGTTATATTCAACTTATATTTTTTTATATGTATAATTTAGTAATATATTTGGTGCAATTGATTACGTGTTTCACACAGTACACAAAAGAATTATTCCAACAAAAAACACAACATAAGATTAAATGTTTTTGTCTTTCTACTTATTGATTTGATTCAATTATTCAATAAAATCGATAACATTATCAGTTTTTTTTTTTCTTTCTTTCTTTTAGTTTTGCACATTTATGTTCCATCATCATGCTCCTTTATAGACACAAAATTTTAAGTTTTGCACAAAAAAAAATTTAAGCTTTTCAATTTTAAAGTTGATATAATCAAAATAAATGTCAAATAATCATGTTCCTTTATAAATAATCATAAATGATGAACAATCATTATTTAAAGAGCAATTCCAATTATTAAAAATTTAATATGACTTGAAAGTTCAAAAAATTTTAATTAAAACTTAATAGAATACAAATTCATAAATTAAGATACCTAATATTTTATAATGGGAGCCACAGAAAATCTAAGACAGAGATTACTTGGCCTATATGGAGAATCTGATGATCTCTGATCTCAGATTCATGCAAAATTGCAATAATTTATTTATTTATTTTGCGAACATGATATGGTGTGTAGAAACAAGAGTAATGCTAGAGAGTCCAAATATTCTACTAAAAGTTTTATCAAATGTCTCACATAGGTGTGGGGTCCACACAATGTGGGTCCCACACCCATGTGAGACATTTGGTAAAACTTTTGGTAGAATTTTTGGGGCCTCTAGCATTTTTGGTAGAAACAAACGGTACAACCATCTTAAAAACAAAATAAATAAATAAATATTTCTAAAATTTGACTCCTATAACAAAATAAATCTTAAGCTTTTTATTTTATCAATTTAATTCAAATTTTTTGAATTATTTTCAATCTAAATTATAAAACTATTTTCATTAAGTAAAATCAACGAAAAATGTTTAAAATACGCTTTCTATTGAGTTTAATATCTAAATATTAATTTTTTATTAGTTTTTACTTCATAAACATAAGCGATGATTTAAATTGAAAATAAATAAAAAAATTAAGATTTAAATTGATAAAATTAAAAAATTAGAATTTATTTATTACAACGATTAAACTTTTTGGATTTTTTTTTATAATTTCTCTTAAATTTTATTTAAATCTATAGTTGTGGATATATTCACATCAATAAATGTTTTGTTTAGTTTCCATAAACTTATTTTTAAAAAAAACTAAAAATTAATTTGGTCAGAGAAATAAAAAAAATCAACACTTATTATTTTTATATAATTATCTTTTGAAAAGTCATAAATGATTTTTAAAAATTTAAAAATATTTTTTTAATATTTATTTTTATCAATTTAACTTTACTTTTTAAAAAAAATTTCCGAAATTTTTTTCCTAAAAGCAAACCAAACAGGCCCTTTATCTTGTGTGACGTGTTCCACTTACGATGGGTCGTGTCTCGTAGTCCTAACAAAATCAATTTGATTACATCATTTTGTCAGCTAAAGTTCTCTGGTGGTTTTCTAGGGCCTGTTTGTTTTAATTTATTGATGGTAATATTGGATTAATAATTTGACAAGTCTCAGATAAAATATGTAAATGTTTTTTGCAACAATGTCAGTCTCACGGATTACGAATTGTCTCAAAGGAGTGTATTAGCAGGGAATTAGAGTTGAAAATATCATTATCACTTTACAAAAATAATAAAATCAACTTTTACATATTGATAATCTGTACGTAAATTTATAAATTTAATCCTTATCAACTCATACCATCATATTAATATATAAATAAATATAATTTATCTTGTATTTCCAATTTAATATCACTATACTAGTAATTCTCTCACTCATTCCCATCATATTAATAATATTATTCAACATAATGCAACAGCCAAACATGCCTTTGTAGCACTAGAAAGGTGATTGAAAGGATTATATTTGTGCTAAGAAATTTATAATCATGGTAGTTGAGAGTAATTTTTTTATTATTATTTTTTTTAAACATGGCATAAATCCTCTTACTTTTATTTAATTGTTCAAATATTATTTTTAAATTAAAAAACAAAAAGAAAATACATGTCTTGTTTATAAATAACTTTTGTGTAACGGCCCAAAACGCATGTCACAATTATCCTTAATCAATTATGCGATAATATGAATTAATTGGAGAATATCTATTTGAATTGGAAAAATATCTGTTGGGACTACAACTTCGGGACTGAAATTGACGACCATAATGAGTTCGGAAAACGAAATTGAACACGCCTATGTGTTACCGGCAATTTTTAGAGCCATTTGAAAATTTTAATTGAGAACTGATTTTCGTCTAATTCGTTAAGCCATGTTTGGCTCAATTTTTAAGCACAAATATAAAACTAAAGATATGGGCCATTGTTGACTCAATACAAAAGGGGAAAAAAATCTGGGAAAGAGAGAGAGTTCTAGAGAAAAGAAGAGATCAAGAGAAAGGAAGCCAAATCTTCTCCAATTAGCTACTTAAGGTAAAAATCTTCTTCTAATTTCTTGAAATAGGGTTGATTCACCCATGATCTCATGGTAAGTAAATTGAATTAAGAGAAAATTATGTCTAATTGAGAATGTTGTGATGTATTTTAACCTAGGAAGCATATATGAGCATACATGGCATAAGATTATGAAATTCATGTTGATAATCATGTTTTCCTTGCATGATTGACATATTGGGGAGGAAACTCCATGGATTTGAGAAATGAAGCTTTTATGTGCATGTTTATGATTTTTCATCTTAATTCAAGATTTAAATCTTTACATAAAACATTTGGAATTTGTTTGGAAGTTATGATTTTTATTTGAAGCTAGAGATGGGAAATTCAAGTGGTTTTCAAGTGTTTTGGGGTCTTGATTTTCATGAATTTGAGGTTGATTTTGCAAAAGATGAGGTTCCCTTTCAAAGCAGAATTTCGGACTAGTTTTTGGGCCAAAAATGCATTCTGCAGTTCCACTGCTCGTGCGACCAAGGCCACCGCACGAGCGGACATGTACCGCACGTGCGGCCAAACAGTGCAATTTTTCAATTTTGCCCTCTTATCGTTTTCTGACTTCCGGGCCTTCATTTACTTGATTTTCACATGTTATATACATCCATTAGCATCTCATAAACATGAAACAAAGTAAGAAAAGAATAGAATGAACTAATTGATTCGGTGACAATGTGTGTTAAGAATTGTGCTATGAATGTTTATAATTGTAGGTCAAGACTCGAAGACCGCACAACTGGTTTTGGAAACCCACTGTGAGTAACATTTCTGTAAAGTTATGTTGATAAAATTATGTTTTCACTGTTATTGATACGCTATGTTTTCTCAAAGTGCTATCTTGATTATGTGAACGAATATCCTATTTGCGAAACTAGTATGGCATCTACGGATAGTCCCAAGGCATGGGGGACGGCACATTTGTGCAGGTCAATGACATATATGTAATACGAGATCTCGTTAGCCACTTCATTGTGGTGATATGTGTTAATCGGTAACCGGAACTGATTCTCTAGTCGGAAGACGATATGTGTTGTATCCTATGAGATGTACCATTATGTTATGTTCTGATATGAATGGTTGTGACATGATTTGTTTTACGGATATGTTATATGTGGAATTCGTTCACTACCCCTTTACTTTAATGTTATTCACTGGACTTTAGCTCACTGTTTTTATATATGTATTTATAGGTGAGCGTTCTGGGAGTTAAGTCTAGGCGGAGTCTTGAACCGAGCCGCCGTTTTGAAGCCTACCAAGCGTGTTGGGTGCCTCCGAGTTGGGGCTAGGCCTGGAAGGCCGTTAGCAACTTTGTTTTTGTTGTACACTTGTGGCGTGTGCCTATGTTTTGTGTTTGATATTTCGTTATATGTTATGTAATGTAAGTGGGTAAATTAACATTTTTGGCATGTATGTAATGTAAGTGGGTAAATTAACATTTTTGGCATGTAAATATTTGTTTTTATATATGCATTGCTCTTTGGACTTATGGTATTTCGTCTTTGCTTCCGCTAGCCTCGATTATTTACGTTTTGTATAAGAAGGCCTTTGGTAATCTTGGATTACTGGCCAGTTACGATGCTAAACTTTTAGGGGCGGGTTTGGGTCGTGACATTTTGACTGTCACATGTCAGTGTAATTCAAAAAAAAAAAAAAAAATTGTAACAAAGGGACACAATTTCAAAATGGTAGAAATCTTGAATGGTTCAAGTTTTTTGTGTTTTTTTCTACACAAAAAGAACATGCACCCAATCCTTAGGTAATTATTTTTTAGGGGTATTTACACACAAATTTTAATTTATAAACTCATACTCTAGTACTAATTAAAATTTTTTGGACCTTCAAGTCCCATTAAATTTTTAATAATAAGAATTGATTTTTGAAACAATGATTACTCATCATTTATAATTATCTATAAAAGAACATGATGATTTAATATTTATTTTGATTTTCAAAACTTTAAAATAATAACTTTCAAATTGAAAAAACTATAAAAAAAAAAAAACAAAACAAAACAAAACAAAAAAAAAACACACACACACACAATTATGTGCAAAATTGAAAAAATTGAATTATTTTTTTTTTGTGCAAAACTGAAAATTTTGTATGTATAAAGGAGCATATGGAATATTGATATGCAAGACTAAAAAAAGGAAAAATGAAAAAAATGAAAAAATTGATAATGTTCTCATTTTTAAAACTAAAAAAAAATTGTTTGGTTTCGTTTTTCTGAAAACAATTTTTAGAAAATTTTACTTTTTTATTTTCAGTATTTTTTGTTTTTATTGAATTTTTTTAATATTTTAATCATTTTTTTTAATTTTTAGACACACTTAACATAAATACACATAAAAGTATAATTTTTGTGAAAAAAATCTTTTAAAAATTCAATAATACCAAAAATACGAAAATTTAGTATGTTTTTCATATTTTTTTTGTATTTGTTAATTTTTTAAAATATTTTTTCACAATTTTTTTACTTTTTAGATACATCTAAGTAAGTAAGGTGTATCTAAACAAGTAAAAAAAAACACTTCAAATTTTAAAAATATTTACCAAAAAAAAAAACGAAAAATAAAAAAACTCAATTTTCAAAAAACTTAATTCAAAAAACTCAAACCAAACACACTGAATAATGTTCTCGATTTTATTAGATGATTGAATCAAACTAATAAGTAGAAGTGTAAAAATGTTCAATCTAATGCTCTTTTTTTTCCTCAATTAGTGAAATAATTATCTGAAACATTATTATGAAAAATGTTCTTAGTTTTAAAAATTGATAATATTCTCAGTTTTACTAAATAGGACTTATTGATTTAAAAAAAAATCTTAAATAAAACCTGAACTACTATAACATTTATAAATAGAACTTTTAAGTAATTAATTCTCTTTTTTGGGTATCAAGCCAATAATCTGCAGTTCCCTCTTTATAGTTTACTTTTTATGTTTTTATATACAAAAAGAGTGGTGATTGAAACCGCTCCCCACAAGATCTTTACAAATCTAGTCCACTCATGATGTGGACCTCTTATATATATATGAGTAGATCCCACATATACATGGAGGGTCATGATCACTTTGAGGGTGTAGGGGTCATCCCCAAAAGGGATCCAAAACATTTTCCTAAAAACATTAAACATTTATGTTGTTTATTTATTTATTCCTTTTTTGTTAATTTCTTATAATATCCGAAACCAGCTTACTATTAAATTAAAAAAAATTAACTTATATTACATTTCCATTTATATTTATATCTATATTTTCTTTTATTTTTATTTAATACTCCTTTTATTTCAAAATAACAGTTCCTTTTGGGGAATCTAACATTTTTTAATAGTACAATTATTACATTTTAAAAATATTAATTTTTCAAAATTACCTTTTGATAATACATTATTTTGAAAATATCAATTGTTATAATTGTATTTTTTGTATTATTAATGAATTTAAAAGAATGGTAAAACAATAAATTCACATTATTTTATTTCTTGATTTTTAAAAAAATAACTAATATTTTAAAATAATAAAAAATAAAATAAAAGACTAATATTTTGAGAGCGGAGTACATGATTTAAACCCAATCAAAAAAAAAAAAAAAAAAAAAACTTGGCAACGTTGAAAAGCTCATGCACTATGCTGTTTTTTTTTATGAATTGTCCGAAGCCATTATTGCAATGAATGTGACAATCACATGACAATTCAATGGAGTGTTTGGAAAGTCAAAAATTAATTTTTGGGTTAATTATACACAAAAAATTTTGGGTTTTGCATCTTTTTTATTTTAAATTCTAAGTTTTCAATTTTAACAAATTAAACTCCATCATTTCATTCGTGTTTCAATTTGACTTTCCGTTCATTTTCGTCATATTAAACTAACGAAAATCTGGGCAGAATTTCACATTCAAACTCACATGTTTAAGCACTTGTATCTCCCTCGTCGTAACTCTGTTTCACCTCATTTTTGCATTGTTGGATTCACCTCACAGCCTAATTTTCATTCCAACCCTTAGACACATTGTTTTGCCTTTTTTTGAGTACCGTCGGAGCTTTAAAAGTTGGCTAAAAATAAAAATTTTCTCTCTTTAGACAAAATTTTCATATTCAAATTCATATGTTCAAAAACTTGTATCTCCCTCATCGTAACTCCGTTTTGCCTTATTTTCAGGTTGTTGAATTCACTTCATGGCCTAGTTTTCATTCCATCCCTCATACGCCTTATTTCATCTCTTTTTGCATTACGTCAGAGCTCGGAAAATTGACCCAAAAAAAGATTTTTCTCTCCTCTTTTTTTTTTCTTCCTCTATTTTCTATCTCCATGCTTCTTCCTTCTTCCTTCCTTTCCACAATTATTCTCTCTTTTCCTCTTCCTTCATGGCCTTTCCACCGAGCTTGTAGTGACCACCGAACTTTCGACAATGGCAATGCCGTCGAGTACGGAGGTATATGACTTACAAGAAGGGGGAAGAAACATAACGGTGGTGGGGAAAAGGCCATGAAAGAAGAGAAAAAGAGAGAATAATTGTGGAAAGAAATGAGGAAGGAAGAATGAAAATAGAAAATAGAGGGAAAAAAGAGAGAAAAATCTTTTTTTTGGCCAAATTTCGAAGCGTCGACGGTATATAAAAAGAGGTGGAACAAGGTATATGAGGGATGGAATGAAAATTAGGCCATGATATGAATCCAACAACATAAAAATGAAGTGAAACGGAGTTACGATGAAAGAGATATAAGGGCTTGAATATGTGTGTTTAAATTTGAAAATTTTACCCAAATGGAGAAAAATCTTATTTTTGACCAAGTTTCGGAGCTCTGGTGGCATGTAAAAAGAGATAAAACAAGGCATATGAGGGATGGAATCAAAATTAGGCCATGAACTGAATCCAATGACGCAAAAATGAGGCAAAATGGAGTTACAATAAGGAAGATACAAGTTCTTGAACATGTAAGTTCGAATCTAAAAATTTTGCCCAAAGAGAGAAAAATCCTTTTTTTAGCCAACTTTCGGAGCTCCGACGGCACGCCAAAAGAAGCAGAACAAGGTGTATGAGGGATGCAATGAAAATTAGGCCGTGAGGTGAATCCAATGACGCAAAAATGAGTCGAAATAGAGTTACGGCGAGGGAGATACAAATGCTTGAACATATGGATTTGAATCTGAAATTCTGCCTAGATTTTTGTTAGTTTAATATGACGGAGATGGAGGGAGGGGTTGGATTGAAACACGAGTGGAAGGATGAAGTAATTTGTCGAAATTAAAAATCTAGGGTTTAAAATGAAAAAAATGCGAAACCTTAGAGTTTTTTGTGTAATTAACCCATAATTTTTTCGGTTAAAATCCATAAAAAAAAATATTAAAATAGTTAATAAGATAAAATGCCACATTAAATTTATAATTATTTTATTTTTTCTCTCACAAATATCATATCTAATTATAAAAAAAATTCAACCCTCTTTCCAAATATAAATATTTTAACTTACCAAAATAATTAAAAACTAAAATAGTCTACTAAACTAACAAACTTTCCAAACGAGGCCGAAATAAAGGTTAATTATATTAAAATTTATTTTAATTATTTATGAATATTATCTTATTCCCTCTATCTATGAACTCATATATGTTCATATTCTTAATTACGGGTGGACGCAAGTCGGTTGTGGCCATAGAACCTTTAATCCGCCATCCGTCCACCAGATTCGCGAATTGAAGAAAATCAATCAGCGTCTGTCCCCCAATCCGGCGGATGTGGATTGAGCGAATTGACGGATTGGCGGATGGATGCGAATCGGTTTTGCGGTTTAAAATTTTAAAAATTTTCAACATACACACTTCCTCTATAAAAATAAAATAAAAAAAAAAAAACAAGTATTACAGTCAATAACTTAAAAAAAATATTACAATCACTGCATGTCTCATCCAAAGAAAGAAAATTTGAAACTTTAGAATATTACAATTACTGCATGCATCATCCACATATTATAATCACAGCTTGCCGCATTCATATAAAGTATTATAATTTGTGATTTTTCAAATATAAAAACAATTCAAACTACGAAAACCATGAACATGGCAGTAATAGAGATTGCATGCCTCTGTATTGTTACATCTATATCTGTTTTTAAAAACAAAAACTAACCAGCAGATATCATCTTTTTTATTTATTAGTTTTACAGTTAGAATTAAAAACCAAAAAATATAGATACATAATTTTTTTTTTAATTCAAAAAATATATTCAAGTTAAAAACTCTTTTTCGACAGAATATATTCAACAGAATATTTAAACTCTTTTTCAACTGAAAATACAAACAGAACATCTAAACAAATTGAAAACACAAAATCTTATAAATTACCTGGGGTGCTTGCAGTTTGGCGATTCAGTTACAGCCAAAGGAACCTTAAATCCGCCATCCGTCTAAAACTAAGCAAATTGAAAAAAATCAATACGTAACTGTTTGCTCGTCATCACACATCCGTCCAAAATACAGCGTCAATTTGGGTAGATCGGTATATTCGCTACTCACCCCTATTCTTAATTATAAATGTGTGAGTGAATTTCCGATCACACTGCCCTCCTTAGTGATTCAGCAGAAGAACACTGGCAGAGTAGACGGCTCCTTGTAACCTGCACAGAAGGAAAAGACTCCGGCGGTGGTTTCGACCACCCGGGGGTACTCCGACGATCAAGTCAGTATATCTCTCAAGGATAATCAAGTACTTAACTCACTAACTTGAGTATAAAAAACGTACCTTAGACCCATGGGGGTGCCTCTCTTTTATAGCCAATCCAATCCTAGTCCCAACAGGAACCCGGTCCTAATGGACTTAGGACTCCTGCTAATTTAGGACTCTCAAAGGAATTAAGACATACTCCTAAGAGTTTATCTTTACCCCAAACTGGAGTCTTCCCCCAACCTTGGCCTCTTGTCCACATCCAGGTTTGAGCTTCCTCTTCATTCTAGGACTCTTGTCCTTTATCCGCTTATCCCGGATTCGATATCTCCGGAGGTATCATCGCCTAGCCGAGATAACCTCGACAACTACCATAACACGTGGGAACTCTATCGACACTTCGGTGTCACCTCGGCCACGTGTTGGTACTCAGAAAATACATTCCCACAACTGCCCCCTAGGTTCTATTACCTCGGCATTCTGAGGTGATGGAACCTATCTTCGAATTTTATCTCGCACATCGCCTAAGAACTTTTAGCCGAGATCATTCACTCCAGGACGTCATGTCCTCTCCAGATTCAAATCAACTTCCTTACGTGTATGAGCTGTCATACACCAATCTTCAACCATTCTGAGGACGCGTTTCATACTTTCTGGTCCGCACCAGTGACGCGCCTACAAGCCGTTTTTTTTCCGTCATACTGCTCGGCGCATGCTACCCTAGGCGTCATTATTGTTGTTATGCCGCCGCTTCCCTTTTGACAAAAACCTGTGGCTATCTCTCTTTCGCTTCACTTCTGCATTTTGAAATTCTTGTTCTCTCTCAAGCCCTTTTTCCTTTCGAATCCTCCATTGCCCCAAGCTCAAGCTCGTGATTAGGTCCGCTTTGCCATTTCAGGAGCTCAAGCCATTGTCGCCTAAGTCACCTCGACCTCGGCAGACTCATCTCGCTTCATCCTTTCCGTAAGCCCTGCTTCCTTCTTTTCCGCTTTCTTTGATCGTTATTGGTTTTTCTCGCTTCTAATGTTCTTTGTCATGTAATTTTTGAATCATTTGTTGATTTTGCATCCAATACTTGCACCATCTCACTTCGCTTTTGACCTTCCACTTTCTTGTATTCTGAATCAAACTTCTTTTGCTTTCCTGCTTTCCAGATTTTCCGCCTTCCATTCTCATTTATTCAGAGATTTAAGTTTGGGATTTGTTGTAGAACCATCAATCTCTAGGAAAGAATCAAACAATCAAGACTCGGTGTTTTAGCCGAGGTCCTTAAAATCCTTAAGAATACTGCTTCAGAGCCAAACACTTATAAAGACCATGGGTGTGTGGAAACATAGGGTGGATACCCCACAAAACTAGAACACTTTAGGCAAGAATTCTCCATTCCAGATGATGTCCAACTCAGACTAGCCGGGAGGAGGACTCCATTATGCCCGATGGCAATAAAATGCCTTTCCTCAGAGTTGCCTTTGTTCGGTGTGGACTTAGGTTCCTCTTGATATCCTCCTCCGCGAGGTCCTTAACTACTGACCTCAACCCTATGCAACTCACCGTAAATGCCTATAGGACCCTTATCTAATAATAGCTTTAGCTCGGCAAGAGGGTGTTAGAATCACTCTTGCCGATATCCAGTATTGTTACACCATGAGTGCCCTTAACCTTAAGGAGAAAGGTTTTGTGTATTACCTCAAGCCGAGGTCTACCGAATATAAGATTGTAGCCGAGCTCCCAGACTCCAACAAAGGGGCTCTTGAGGATTATCTTATTGTCACTGGGAACTGGGAATTTGGCCCAGGTGAAGAAGTCCACCTTTTCCCTCTCCCACGAACAGTAAAGGAGGGCAAGGGTAAGAGCCCATCTCGAACTACTTAGCTAATCATTGTTTTCTTCAATTTTCCAAAATATTTTATCTGTTTCTCATGTTTTGTTCTGTTTTGCAGACGTTCGCCGACCTCCCAAGGACTTTCGTCAGTCCTACTTCCTCAGGCCTGAACTGAAAAAGCTTTTGGACCTCCCTCTTGAGAAACGCAAGGCCCCTTTGGTACTGAACTTCATCCCCACATATACTTCAAAGTTGCCCGACGTTCCAAGACAGAGGAAGAGGAGCACCTCCTCATCAACTGCCTCCACTGAACAAGTTGCTTCCACGTCTGAACCAGTCCCAGAAAAGAAGCGCCGACGCAGACTCGTCAAAACAGCTGAAATGGAAAAACCGAAGAAAACGGTGCTCAATCTCTTGGCCGACCTGCCAGATGACATGGAGGATGAGCCAGCTCAAACTATGCCCCCACCAAAACCGAAGAGAACCAAGAAGGCCCACCAAGGCTAAGGCTATCAAAGGCGTCGAGGCCGAAGACGCCTGCCGATCTCCCAAGCGGAGAGCAGGAAGACCACCTATGCTCTGTGAAGAGGTCTGAGGCAGACGCACCCTCTGGATCTGGTCCACCGAAAAAGCAAAAGCCTTCAACCTCGGGATCCGTGGTTCCCAAAGTTCCTCGAGCCCAAAATTACACTTGAGGACGAGCGCTTTATGCCAATGAAAGCGCCTCGACATTAACGTCGGCGTGGCACTCAAAGATGGCCGTTCTCATCGAAGGTGATCTTGAGAAAAACTCCAAGATCGGTGAATATGAGAACTATGCTCTCATGTTGCAACGCTCGTCCAAGTAAGTCTTCAGAACTTTGATGATCTTGTTTTATCTTCATACTTGTAAAACATCATTTTCACTCTGTAATAACCTTTGTCTTTATGAACTGTCAGGCCGTTCAACATGCTCACGCCTTCTCTGTAAAGGCATTTGAGACAAGGGAGGAGCTCTCTGAATTAAAGAAGGGGTTTGCTGCCCTTCAAAAGACCCAAAAAAGAGATCAACTGAGGATGAAAAAACTGGAAGAGCAGGCCGAGGCGGCCACAAAGGCCCAATCACTTGCTCTTCAAAAGGCTGAGGCGGCTGTAAACGTCAAGGAAGTTGCCGAAGCCGAGAAAAAGGAAGCCGAGGCTAAGAAGGCCGAGGCCGAGAAAGAGCTTAGGGATGCTCTGGCCACAAAAGAGGCTGAAATCGGTCGCCTACAACCAAGGCATGGCAGACGTTCTTTGAAGACTACAAGCTTCAGGTCAAGCAAGCTTGCAACAAAGGATACGTCCTAGGTTGGAATGCTCTGACCAAAAAGCTTGATCTTCCAGTCGACTCGCCATGGCGCAAGACTGAGAGCCTGCGTCTTCCTTGCCCACTTCCTCCATCTCCAAGCCAAGATGAATCTGAATCTGAAGCCGAGGATGAAGATGAAGAAAAAGATGAAGATAAAGATGAACCCTTGGTGAGGAAGGCCAAATCCCCTCCCAAGGCCGACCAGATTTTGGACCTCACTGGGGATGAACAGGTCGAGAAGCAATCCAAGGAAGCTGGCTCAGTTCGCCTGTCTTCTGATATGCTTCTAATTGGGAGAAGTGTTGATGAAACCTTAGCCGAAATCGACGCTGAGGTTGCGGCTGACAAACACTCCGAGGTCGTGGCAAATAAAGAACCTGGGGTTCCGGCTGAAAAAGATGCAGAGGTTGTGGACCCAAAAGACACCGAGGTGGTTCTTCCAGAACCTTCCGAGGTTCCAAATTCAACCTTCGCTCAAGTTGAAGAAGGACAACTTGACGCTTTTTGTTTTCTTCTATTTCTTGTACTTTGTTTTCTTTTCTTTGTAAGTCGCTCTTCATACCGATGTGCCTCCCTTGTAAACAAATTATTTATTCAGCTGTTTATTCCTGGATGCTCCAGGCTTTTTATTCTTCTTTCTGCTTCTGGATGATTCTATACTTAGAATATTTTGCATGATTTTCTGCTTCTTTCTTTTTTGCTCAATCTCCTCGGGTAACATACCTCGGGCATTACACCTGCAAATTTTACGCCTAAGAAGAGACTGCCTTGTAAATTGTTACAAATTTCAACAAGCGAGGTCAAGGAATCTTCTCATTAACTTTAACTTGTAAATTGCTACAAATTTCAACAAGTAAAGATAAGGAATTTATCTCACTAACTTTAACTTGTAAATTGCTACAAATTTCAACAAGTAAAGATATGAATTTATCTCACTTAACTTTAACTTGTAAATTGCTACAAATTTCAACAAGTAAAGATAAGGAATTTATCTCACTAACTTTAACTTGTAAATTGCTACAAATTTCAACAAGTAAAGATAAGGAATTTATTTATCTCGCTTAACTTCGCTAAGCATTACTAATGTCTTCTTCGCCCAATGTGAACCTAAGTTCCTCTTGGGTTCTCATTATTCAAAAAACAACATCGTACAAATTGTATAAGTTCGAGAAATCGCTAAAATTTTATTTATCATATCGGCAAGAAAAAATCAAACAATATCTAATGATAGAAAAACTTTAAATTACAAGTGTTCCATGGTCCGCAATGCTTTTGCCCTCATTATCTTCGAGCAGATGCTCCATTCCCTAACACCGAAATTATTCTCAGAGGGCCTTCCCAGCTTTGGGGCCAAGTTTGCCTTCTCGCATCCTTCTTATTGCCGACCACTTTTCAGAAGACTAAGTCGTTGACCACGAAAATCCCTTGGATTGACCTTCTTGTTGTAAGCTTTGGCAAGTCGTCATTTGGTATGTCGCAAGTCGGATTGCGACTTTCTCTTCTTTCTTCTAGTAGGTCCAGATCTCGCTAAGAGCACATCATTAGACCCGCTCAACTCCCCGTGTTCGATCCTCGATGCCGATCTCCAATGGAATGATCGCCTGCCATAAGCCATGGCAAAGGGGATTCCTGTTGATCTTCTCGGCGAGGCGATAAGCCCGAGCACGTTGGGCAATTCGTCTACCCACTTCCCTTTATCGCTGCAAATCTTCTTTATTCCATCTAGAATGACCTTGTTTGATGCTTCGCTTGCCCATTACTTTGGTGAAAGCTTGGTGTTGAAAAGTAATTTTTATCTTGAATTTGGCTAAAAATTCTTGATGAGTTTTGTCAAACGTGTTCCGTTGTCGCAACGATTGCTCTTGGAATCCCAACCGTAATGATGCTTTTCCAGATGAAGTTCTTCACATCCACATCTCGGATTTTGGCAAGAGGCTCGCTTCTATCCATTTTGTGAAGTAATCCGTAGCCACCAAGAGGGTACTTCCGCTGCCCGCTTGCTTGGGGCAATTTTCCAACAAGATCCATGCCCCATTGGGCAAATGGCCAAGGGCCGAAACAGATTCAAGTCAAGAACGGTCAGTGTATCAATGGTGCAAACCTCGACATTGTTCACACTTCTTTACATAGGCTTTCAGATCTTCGCATATAGGGCCACCAATACCCCGGTAATGGCCCTATGTGCTAACGATCTGCCTCTGGTGGCTTCCACAAATTCCTTCATGAATTTCGCAGAAAGTCTTCGACTTGAAGAGGGTGTACGACCTTAAAAGAGGTCCATGAAGGATCTTCAGAGAGATGTCTTCATTGCCGATCAATCTTGCCGACTTCAACTGACCTTGTGTGCTTCCTTCCGATCTTCGCGCAATTGCCTTCTCTTAGGAATGCAACAATTGCATCCATCCAAATTTTGGTCCCAAATCCGCACATAATGCTTCTTGCATTGCTCGGTGGTTCTATGCTCTTCGGTAGGTAGTCAATCATTATTGTCCTTGTCTTCCGCTTGTACCGAACTTGCCAAATTGGCCAACGCTCGGCGTGGTTGTTGTCATCTCGCTAACCTCAAGAAGTCGGCATTTGAAACATGTCCGCCACCGATGACTTCTTTTACGATGCCGACATTCTTTCATCTCGGCAAAGAAACTCTCCTCGTAGTTTGATTTACTATAAGTCGTGAATCACAAAAATAATTACCTCATCTCGCCTCTCTGCTATTGCGCTTCAATCCAAAGAATCAATGCTTCATATTCCGCCTCATTGTTCGAGGCCTTGAACCCCAGTCGAATAGACTGCTCCAATATCTCGCCATCGGGGGAAATTAACACTACTCCAGCCCCTGCCCCCTGCCGGTTTGAGCTCCCGTCGACAAAAAGTTGAAAGGAATCGCCGATGTAAATGCCGCAGGTCCGAGTTTCTCCTTCTTTGGTTCTTTGGCTTTCTACCGGGCTTCTTTCCTTGTCCGGGCATCGCTCATCTCGGCCGACGGAGCCCGATGTTCGATGTATTCTGGTGAGAACTCCCACAAAGTCGGCCAAGACTTGGCCCTTAATTGCGGTTCTCGGCCTAAACTCCAGGTCATATTGGCCCAAAACAACGGCCCATCTTGCAATTCTTCCAACAAGTCTCCTTGTCGCAACAAGGATTTTAATGGGTGCTCTGTCAGACCACTATCCTGTGAGCTCGAAAATAGTGGTTCAAATTTTCTTGAAGCCATTACTGTGGCCAAGATTAATTTTTCTAATGGCAGATACCTTGTTTCTGCGTCACCAAGGTCTTGCTCACATAGTAAACCGCCTTCGTTCGCCTCTTTTCTTTCTCGGATAATCACAAAGACTTCATCAAGTGCTCAAAACAAAGGTATAAGAACAGTTCCTCCCTGTGTTGAGGCGTTGAGAGGATCGGGCGAGGTAAGGTACTTCTTCAGGTCGGCCAAAGCAGCCTCACAGTCCTCTGTCCATAAAAAATTGCGGGCCTTTTTCACCAGATTGAAAAAAGGTTTACACTTGTCCGAACTTCGCTTATAACTGCTTAGGGTCATGCCCTTCCAAAGGAGCATCTGAACTCGCTAGCCGATGATGTCGACTCAGAATTCCGAATGGCCTTGATTTGATCTGGCCGCTTCAATGCCCCTTCTTGTCACCAGTACCCCAAAACTTATCGGATCCGACTCCAAACGCCAAGATTTCGATGCGTTTAGTCGAGCCGATATGTTTTGAGTATGTTGAAGACCTCTTCTAAGTCATGAGATGATCCTTCGTTCCTTGGTCTTCACGACCATATCATCGATGTAGACTTCCACAGCTCGCCAATCAAGTGTCTCAACATCCGGGTCACCACCTTTGGTAAGTTGCTCCTTCTTCAAATTAAAGGGCATGACTCAGAATAAAGATGACCTTTGGGAGTAATAAACGCCTTCTCCTCATCCGGGGTACATGGCTATCTGGTGATACCCCTATATATGCGTCCAAGAAGCTCATCCTACCATGTCCAGATGTGGCGTCCACCAACCGGGTCGATCTTTGGCAGAGGGAAGTCTTTTGGGACGAGCTTTGTTCAAATTTGTGAAGTCTACGCAGACCTCCACTTGCCATTCTTCTTTTTACTACCACGGTATTTGACAACCACGTTGGATAATTGGCTTCTCGGATGGCCCCGCCTCTAGAAGTCTAGCTACTCTCTTCCATCGCTCGACGTGTATCAACGTCGGTCTCCTGGCCCGTTGTATTACAGGTTTGGCCGACCTGTCAACGTTGAGTCTGTGGCATGTGACCTCGGGGTCAATGCCAGGCATTTCATAAGGTGTCCAGGCGAACACCTCAATATTTTTTCTCAGAAAGGCTTCCAACTCCCTTTCTTCTTCTCCGGCTAATCCTGTGCCGAGAAGAAAGAAGCGTTCCTCATCACCCTCTTGGACGAAGACTTTCTTCAATGCTTCTTCACTCTTCTCGGTCGGCTCCTTGCCGACATCATCTAGGACTTTCATGTCCTCCTCTTCAACCTCTGCTTCCGCTGGTTCTCGAATGCTGCAGGTTAACTTCATTGCTGCCATGGAGCAGTTTTTCGCCTGCAACTGATCTCCTCTGATTTCCTCAATCCCATGTTCTGTTGGGAATCGCAGCAGTTGATGCAAGGTGGAGGGAACTGCCCCCATTGCATGCAACCACGGCCTCCCCAGGATGATGTTGTAAGGCGAAGGCGTATCAATCACAATAAATTCTGTCCTCACCTTCTTTGTGCCAGCTTGTACCTCCAAGCTTGTTGCGCCTAAAGGCCACGTCGGCGTTCCATTGAAGCCGACCATCGGGCCGTTTGATCGCTCCATGTCATCGGTGAAGGCCTAACTGCTTGTAGCATCTGACATACATGATGTCGCAGGAGGTGACTTGATCAATCAAGATGCGTTTTACCTGGCACTCCCCAACCTGGAGGGATACTACCAGGCATCATTGCGGTGTCGAACCATGTCAAGGTCGGCTTCGTGAAGGTTATCATCGGTCCTCGGCAATCTTCAGCCGAGGTCTTTTCACCGACTGGTTGACATGTCGCAGATGTTTCACCCTCTCGTCTCCCCGTATGTCGTTTTCGCTCACCTTTGAGTGGATCACGTTAACCACCCGAGGTCCACCCGCTCTTTGTCTTTGGCGGGCTGCTGGTGCTTGAGGCAACCGTGCTGTTTCTTCCCTAGTTCGGCCTCATCCACAAGATCTCTTAAATGGCCTTGTCCGACCGGATCTTCTAAGTGTGCTTTAAGGGCCGCAACCCCGAGTTGGGTGGCTCGCCATTATGGGAGGCCCAACGCCTACCGAGGTTTCTTCCCATGAATTCTCCTTGTGCTCTTGTCGGCGCCCTGAAGTAGGGCTGATTTCGAATTTGGTCAAGGACCTTTTGGATCGGAATTGAAACACCGCTGCCATCGCTTGTTTAGTCCTCAACTCGCTCTCGCTTGTTTTGTCCATTGTTGCCTCGCTTCGCGAGCCGTTGCCTTTTTCTGTCTTTGTCCCCTTGTTCCCCGAGGTATCCTCATCGCCTCGTGCATACTTCTCAATCCTCGCCATGAGCTCTTCCATACTCTTCGGCAGGGTTTTTGCTAGTGACTTCCGCGAAGGATACCATCCTTAGGCCGTTTCTGAAAGAGACGACCGCCACCTCCTGGTTGCACTCAGTATTCGATTGAACACCTCATAGTACCGCTTATGAGGCTCGAGGCTCTCATCTTTGCCGATCTTCGTGGCCATCAATGCATCCACCTCAAAGGTTGCGCTTGTTTGTTATGAACTCGCCACAAACATCTCGGCCAGCCTTCCCATTCTTTACGCTCCCTTCTAGTTTGTGGAACCAACTGATGCAATTTCCCCAAAGGATGAGGTGAACACTTTGCAGAGCAACGGCTCGTTCCTGAGTATAACGCCATTGAATTCAAAAATAATCCAACATGGAAGTTAGGGTCCGACTTACCATCATATATCCGAACCTCGATGTCAATCTTTTTGGTGCCACGAATTTGTCCAATTCCACCGAGAATGGAGTCCTCTTAACTGGGAGGTTACTGCCCAAAGATTCTCCTGCTTCCTCTTGAGGTAGTCTCTCAAGTCCTCTTTACTTCTCCCTCGCATTTCTACCACAATGGACTTCACCTTTTGGCGCTACTCTCGGCCTCATGGTGGCCCTTTTGATCCTTCTCCGCAGGACGATCAAACACAACACCCGCCTTTAACATGCCGATGTTCTTTGGGGTCTCAGATCCTTCTCACGATGTGTCCTTCGACTCTTCTCTCCTCGCTCTTCTCGACCTCCCTGGATGGTCGGTGAGAGTGCCTTCCGCCTCAGATCTTTGAGGGGCTTGGGGACTTCTTCCGCCCTTCTTTGGGCGCTTGTCGCCGGCATTGGTGTGTCCTGCAGCGGTATGGCGGTGCATGACATTATTCTCGCATCATAAAGTTGACGACCGATTGAAGGTCACCATTTATGTGCCATCTCCTTTACTTCTTCATCCCTCCTCGCACATCTGTCTTTCCGTGTCCGGAGGTCATCCTCGTTAGTACTTGCTCGTTCGCTTTCTTTGATGTGTCGCCGCCCCGGCCGACGTCTTTTCTCGTGATTCTCGATCACGAAGTTTCTTCGTTGCGGTCGCCTCCTTCCACGTTAGGATCGACAGTCTTCCACTCCCGGATGGAGTGTCGCCCCAATATTTTCCTTCTGCGTTATCACCATCTACTCTTCTTTCTTTCCCACAGACGCGCCAAATTGTGTGAGTGAATTTCCGATCACACCGCCTCCTTAGTGATTCAAAGAAGAACACCGGCAGTAGACGGCTCCTTGTAACCCGCATGAAGGAAAAGACTCGTGGTGGTTTCACCACCCGGGGTACTCCGACGATCAAGTCAGTATATCTCTCAAGGATAATCCAGTACTTAACTCACTAACTTGAGTATCAAAAACGTACCTTAGACCCATGGGGGTGCCTCTCTTTTATAGCCAATCCAATCCTAGTCCCAACAGGAACCCGGTCCTAATGGACTTAGGACTCCTGCTAATTTAGGACTCTCAGTGGAATTAAGACATACTCCCTAAGAGTTTATCTTTACCCCAAACTGAAGTCTTCCCCCAACCTTGGACTCTTGTCCACATCCAGGTTTGAGCTTCCTCTTCATTCTAGGACTCTTGTCCTTTATCCGCTTATCCCGGATTCCGATATCTCCGGAGGTATCATCGGCCTAGCCGAGATAACCTCGGCACAACTACCATAACACGTGGGGAACTCTGCTGACACTTCGGTGTCACCTCGGCCACGTGTTGGTACTCAGAAAATATATCCCCACAATAAAAATATATCATTTTTGTTGTTTCTTACTTCCCACCTAAAGTGAGTCATTTGTATGTTTTTATAGTTGATAGGTCATAATGTACGGATTCATAAATGAGAGATAATGTAATATTTTGTAATAATTAAGGGTGTCTTTGTTAGGTTTTTATAATTGGTAATCTCGTTTGACAAAATGCTTTTCAGTTGTAATTTATTCACTCTTTTGTTTTAGTTATGTTGTGAGTGTTTAGATGTGAATCTAACTCGAATTGTACTTGTGTAGAGGAATTTGTATTGACATTTCGTATTTTGAGTATTCTTTATTTGCCATTTCACTAACTATGTACAAGAATTAACGAATTACATATTGATAAACATCAAGGTTAATTTTGTTCTTTTACTCACATAAAGAGATAGATGTTCTTCGGTAGATTCTAAAAAACTCGGGCCTAAATTTTGGTGGATTTCGGAGTAGTTCATCGTCATGGCTTTGACATCGATATTGTGGATTTAAAATTGGGCAAAGTAATTCTGTGGTGAAAATGGTGTTGGAAGAGGCTCATTGGATTTGATTCAATTAAGGCGTGAATTCGTTAGTTAATTGAGAGTACTCATGTATAATTCTTTTTTATCTTCTTAGTGGATTGTTTTGTAGATTTGGCTCGTAATTTTTTTTCTGACAATTGAATGTACTTCAATTGTAATTTTTTTTCAACATTAAATTATTGTGCCAATTTATTTTAATTGTTTGATTGAGATAGCTATTTACTATTATAGATTTTTCAGTCTTAATGTAATTAATCAATATATAAGTAATTTTTTTTTCTTTATTTAACTGTTTAAACTTTTAAATGATCTGATAATTGTTAATTTAATATGATATTAAAACAAACAATAAAACTTGTATTTTGCCGCATGAAAAGGAGCATCATTGAAAACGGGGGGTTTGATTGAGATAGCTATTTATTATAGATTTTTCTGTCTTAATGTAATTAATCAATATATAAGTAAATTTTTTTTCTCTATTTAACTGTTTAAACTTTTAAATGATCTGATAATTGTTAATTTAATATGATATTAAAACAAACAATAAAACTTGTATTTTGCCACATGGAAAGGGGCATCATTGAAAATGGCACCGGAGGCAATGGGGGTGGATATTAATTCTGTATTTCCATTTTTTAATAATAAATTTTTTTCATTTCCCATTCTCTATTCCTCATTCTCCATGGGTACCATCCTCTCCATTTTTTAATGGGTTTGGATTTTCCTCAACCCACTTTAATCTCCATTTTTATTTTATTTTTATTTTTTATATTTAATGTTAACAACAAATTTTTTTTTTTTAAAAGGTTCACAACGAAAACTAAATATATCTTCAATCTTTTTTATTTCTTTTTTAATATATTTAATGTTAACAATTTTTTTTTTTTTTAAGGTTCACAACGAAAACTAAATATACCTTCAATCTTTTTTCTTTCTTTTTTAATATATTTAATGTTAACAACTTTTTTTTTTTTTTAAGGTTTTAACTAAATATACTTTCAATCTTTTTTCTTTATTTTTTAATATATTTAATGTTAACAACTTTTTTTTTTTTTTTTTTAAGATTCACAACAAAAGCTAAATATACCTTCAATCTTTTTTCTTTCTTTTTTAATATATTTAATGTTAACAACTTTTTTTTTTTTTTAAAGGTTTTAGCTAAATATACTTTCAATCTTTTTTCTTTATTTTTTAATATATTTAATGTTAACAACTTATTTTTTTATTTTTTTTATTTTTTTTTTAAGGTTCACAACAAAAGCTAAATATACATTCAATCTTATTTTATTTTATTTGATTCAACAACAAAATCAAATACACATTAATTAATTAATTAAAAAGTTTGTTTTATAATAATCAAATATATAATTTTGAGACAATCAAATAACTTTTAGTAATTGAAAAAAAAAATATGGACGAACGTGGAAGATTAAAAAAAAAAAAACAACCATCTCTCTCTCTCTCACTCTCACTCTCTCCCCTACATGTTATAAAAACCTATTTACAATGTTATAAAAGCCTATTTGAAGAAATAAAATATGAAAGAACCTGTTTGAAGAAAGTGTTATAAAACCCATATTAAATTACATCAGGGCATAAATAAGGAATTGTTTGTTGATCTCTTAGCCACGGATATTTTAGACATTAAACCATCTTTCTCTTAGCAAATTTGAACCATTCATTTTAATTTATCCAAAATCTAATTATACCTTTTAACAAATCTGAACCACTCATTTTAAGATATCTATGCCTTACCACACCCAATCCATCCTCCATCCTCCATCTTCTTCCTTTAGTCCCTACGAATTTTGTTGTTTGTTAATTTTAAAAAACAACAAATATTTTTTCAATTAAATTTTTACTAATTTCACAACACCATCACCACTATTCTCACATTTACTATCCCACTACCATCACCATAGCCACTACCATCATCACTGTCGCCAGCACCCCACCACTATGTCACAATCTCTACTTTCACCTTCGTTCCATCACCACAACCACCAAATATAAAAAAAATATATATTTTTAATTTGTTTTATAAAAAATATTTTTCATTAAAAAATATTTTCTATCTAAATAAATGAAGCATAACATTAGGAAACAAGCTGATTTCAGTTAAATCTGTTCATAACTAAGAAAAACTCTTTTATTTATAAAAAAAAAAATTATTTAGTAAGACTTTGTATCCCCTTTTTGTTTTTCCAGCAAATAAATTTTTGTACCCATGCTTTCTAACCAATCACGACTCATGCTTGTTTCGATTCTCTACAATTTCCTTATTTTCAAATACATTCATATATATATATATATATATATGTTGTATAAATTGTGTGATAACATAAAACAAATAGATTCATACTTGGTAATTGAAATTTCAGAACAAGCAAACAATTTTGAAAATTACAATACATAAAATAAAATAACATAGAAAAGCAAACTGAAACCTGCACTAGACAGTGTCTTTAATTTTTATAAATAAATTTAAAAATTTCTAGATATGCATAAAATTTGACAAGAATAATGTGACAATGTTAATTAATGTGTATTTGATTTTATTGTTGAGCCAAATAAAATAAAATAAGATTGAATATATATTTAGCTTTGGTTGTGAATCTTAAAAAAAAAAAAAAAATGGTTGTGAACCTTAAAAAAAAAAAAAACAAAATAAAACAAAACAAAACAAAAAAGATTGAATGTATATTTAGTTTTGGTTGTGAATCTTTAAAAAAAAAAAAAAAAAAAAAAAAAAAAAAAAGTTGTGAAACTTTAAAAAAAAAGAAATTAAAAAAAAACAAAAGAAAAAAGATTGAATGTATATTTAGCTTTGGTTGTGAATCTTAAAAATTTTAAAAAAAAAATGGTTGTGAACCTTAAAAATAAAGAAAAATAATATAAAAAAAAGATTGAATGTATATTTAGCTTTTGTTGTGGATCTTAAAAAAAAATAAATAAATAAATAAATTTGGTTGTGAACTTGAAAAAATAAATAAATAAATAAAAGAAAAAAGATTGAATTTATATTTAGTTTTGGTTGTGAATCTTTAAAATATATATATATATATATATATGTGGAAAAATTAGTGGGTAACCCATCCCCAACTCATTCCCTGTAGATATTTAAAAAATATTACTTACCCTACCCAATAGATAAGAAAAAAAGGAAAAAATCATGTATTTAGGTTGGATTTTCATGAATACCCACAAGATAGGTTATCCATTGCCATCCCTACTTTTTATGTCCCCAAATAAGCAGTTTCTATGTCCCCTGGCAAGCATATATACATGCAACTAGAAGATAATGGATTAAATAAACATCACCAATATAAATAACTGTTTAATTTTAAGTTTTTAAAATAGTTTTTAAATTTTTAATTAGGTTTTTTTCAGCAAAATTTTCAAATATTTTAGTTAATATTTTTTTTTTAAATGCACCTAATCTAAATGTATTTAAAAACTAACATATATGTGAGGATATTTTTTTTTAAAAATTAACTAATATTATTCAGTGAATTTAAAATAAAATAAAAACACAAATTCTGTAATTTTTAAGTGTATTTAAATTAAGTGAATTTAAAGAATAAAAAAATAATTAAAATGTTAAAAAAATCACTAAAAATAAAATAAAATTATATATGTTTATTTTTGGAGTTTTCAAAAATATTTTTTGAGTTTTCAATTCATATTATTTTATTTTTAGTGATTTTTTTAAACATTTTTCACTAAAATAACATGAATTGAAAATTCAAAAACTAATTTTGAAAACTCCAAAATTAAACAAATATTATTTTTATTTTTATTTTTTTTTTCATTCCCACAATTCCAATATGCCATTTGATGTTGTGGTGGTAAAATTACAATTCAATCCACCTCTTAAAAAATAATTACACACTGATAGAATTTTTTTAAATTTTAATTATTAATATTTATAAAATTTATTACTAATTTATAATTATTTTATTATTAATATTTATAAAATTTATTACTAATTTATAATTATTTTTTATAAATATCACTGATTTGATATTTTTCCCTCTTTATAAGGCACTGATGAATGAATATGTCTTTTCCCAAACAATGATAATTGGATTTGACCAAGAGAATTAACATCACCTGTCGGCCATTGGAATTTATTCTAAAATCTTACCTACAATTCAATCCAAACACCCTCCCCCTCTGAATTAGTGATTATCTGTTTCTTCAAACAAACAATCAAAGGAGTTTGAGAAGATAATTAAAAGTTTGATTTTTTAATTTTTTTTTATAAAAACATATTAAAAAAGTGAGAGATAATATGTGATTTAAAAATGGGTTAAAAGTTGAAAAGTGTCTTTTAATCTACTTCCCAAAAGAGGCCAAATAATTTTTTTTTTGTTTTTTTTTTATTACAGAAAAATCGGAAAATTCTATTTCCATACACCGCATTGTCTCTGTACACATAATTTCTCACTCCATACACTTAGTAATTTGATTCTTAGGTATTTATCTCAATTCACACATTCCACATTCCAAATATACCCAGTTAATAAAAAAATGTGTGCACAGAGAGCTCTTTCTATTGTTTTCTTTGCCCCTTTTGCTTTTTCTCAAAAATTGGGAATGTTTCTTGATTCTGGATTCAGCTGTTCATGCTGTAACATAAAGATTTTATACAGTGGGTTTCTCCTTTGTTTTTATTTATCACCACTAATGTTTCACCAACTGGGTTTCTCTTTATCTTTAACACTATTGGTTTCAGCTGTGTTCTACAAGGCGCAATTGTGTGGCTCAAATTGTTTGAAGGGAGGCATGCGTCTGATGCTGAGGCTCTAGGTGCACGACCTGTGTGCTTCGCTTAGATTTTTCTCCAGCCTATGTTCCCTTTAAGTTACAAGATTTTATTACCTTCTTTCAAAAAATATTTGAAGACTTAAATAGAATAGAAAATTAGCCTAGGTGATGGACAGTGGATGTGCACAGAGAGCTTTTATAAGAAAAAGATGTTTACAGAAATCTCTATTTTGGATGTTTAAGTGTGTGGATGGATGTCTATTTTGATCATTTTATTTAAGGATGAATTTATAATAAAAATAAAATTCATTAAGTGTGTGCACAGAGACAATGTGGTGTATGAAAATAAAATTATTCAGGAAAATCTTTTCATTTTTCCAAAGGTATAAGACAATGCCCCTCGTAGAGATTACCAAAATATCCTCTTGTCCGTTCCAAATTAAGAGATTTTAACTGAAAGCTTTCAACGCTGCTGCAGACCTCTAATTAGAGGTGCAGCCGTACAGCTCTAGTGAGCTGTCAAGCAATAAAATAAAATAAAAACAGTGAAGTACAAGACAAAAAAAGGGGAAGAAAAAGATAAATTAAAGCTCCATTAGTGGTCTGTTTTTAGAGGCCTGAATCATTTTTCGAAAACTTTTAATATCCTATTCGGTTTTCAATATCCCATTCTGTTTGTTGGAACTTTTATCAACCAATATCACCACGTGAACACCCAACAATCCTCATTACTAGGACTTGCATATATATAGATTTATTTTAACATTACACTTTTTGCCATGTTTGGTTTGTGACGAGAAAAAATATATTAGTTGAAGCGGACATGATTCTCTGGGATTTGGTTCTGGGAGATGAATGAGAAAAGAGAGTGGTATTGTCCAGAATTGCAATATGCCATTTTTTGCACTCAAAAGCTACACATCCAATACACGGATTCCGGAAGTGATATTCTCCAGAATTGCAATATGCTATTTTTTTGCACGAATAATATTATATGCATTAATTAATATACATATTAGTATATTAATAAATAATGTGACATAATTTTAAAATTTTTGAATATTTATAATTTATATAATAAATAAAATCATTAATAAAATTATAACACTAGTTAATATGTTAATATATACATTAATTAATGCATGCAAGAACACTATTTTTGCACTGAAAAGCTACATATCTAATACACGGATTGCTTTTGCACTCAAAAGCTACATCTCTAATACACGGATTCGGAAAGTGTGTTCTGATAGCACCTGTGCTGTGAGGCTTTCTTTTATTTTTGTGCATTTATTACCACTAAGAATATATTCTTACAAAGAGCAAATTTTCAATCTTGAATAATGCTATATGTATTAATTAGTATACTAATTAATGTATCAATTAATGATGGGATATAATTTAAGAGATTTTTAATATGTCAATGGCTTCTGTCCAGTCCTTAATCGGATTGAACCGTGCTGTTGGGCCTGTGGGGGCCCACCACGGGTCCCGTTTTGATAATCTGAACCGTTCAATGTGTAGAACTCGTCGAGTACTATATGCTTGTAAAAATCACTTTGATCGGATATCGATAGTTATGTGATCAAAATAGATTTTTGTCAACCGTTAATTTATTCACCGTCTTTTTTTTTTTTTATACAAAACTGATTTGATCACATAACTATCGATATCTGATTAAAGTAATTTTTTACAAGCATATAGTACTCGACGATTTCTACACATTAAACGGTTCAAATTATCAAAACGGGACCCATAGTGGGCCCCCACGGGCCCAACAGTATGGTCCAGTTCGATTAAGGACTGGACAGAAGCCATGCCCTTTAATATTTATAATGTAATTAATGAGTGAGGTCAACAATAATAATATAATTAGTATTGGTCAAGGTTGTTAAAATCGAGATCCTACATTGAATCATTGGAGGTGTTTATAGAATTGGATCGTAGAATCGAATCAAGGATTGTAAGATCCTATCGAAAAAGACAAATTACAAAATAATTCAATTTAAGTAAATATTTCTTATAAAGTATACACAAAATGAGCCTATATTTTATTAAAAAGAAATGAAGATATTGTGAAAAATATAATACTCAGTGTAAAATGTACATATAATATTATACAATAGAAAACTCGATGGTAAAAGTTTTGTATTTCATCAAAAAAGAAGGTGAAGAAGAAGAATCCTATAACAAAATACTTCACAATCTATAATAATGCATAAAAAGTGAATAAAAAATATTACAAAATTGGATATGAAAATAAATTAAGAACTCAAAAGAGCAGTTTAACCGAATGATAAGATTTGTCGTTAGCATCCCTGGTAGAGCGGATTCAAGTCACAAAAATAATCTCTCCAAAAATTGAGATAAAGTTACAATCATCTTACCCTCCTTAGACTCCGCTAAAACTAAGTTTGTTTTTTCGACTATTTAATTTTCTTAAATTACCGCAATATTTGAATGTTTATTTCCTAGTTTGTTTTTCTTAGTCTATTTGATTCAATACGACTTAATTTTTATTATTTATTTTGACCACATAAATTGCTATTTAGACAACAAATATAAATTTACAATAAAATATGTCATGTAATACAAAACAAGACTTGTAAATTGGATCGGATAGGATCGGATTCGGATCGGGATTTCACGATCCTATAAGATCCCACTACTAAGATCAAAAAATCCTACTTATAAGAAATTTTTTACACGATCCGGATCGATTGTACTCAAATGGATCATAAGATCGTAGAATCATAAGATTCAGATCAGGATTCTGATAACTATAATATTAGTACACTAATTAGTACATTAATTGGTGTATATAACACCACCGATTAATATTAGAGCAAATTGTATTTGTGATTTTTGTAATTTATTATGTCAATTTGATTCTTATAATTCTAATTGTATCAATTTTATCTTCTACTTTGTTGTTACAATTTGTCAATTTTTGAAGAGAATGAATCGTTGTAAAATGGATAGAACATCTCAATTACTTTGAAAAGAGTGTATCAATTATTTTATCTATTGATTGCAATTCAATTTAAGGATACTATCAATTAAATTAAATTAAAATAATATAAAAAATTCAAAAATAAAATCAATGCAATTAAAATATAGAGATTAAATTCGCACAAAAAAAGATAAATTACATCAACTACAGGTGTAATTCGCCATTGATGTTATTACATGGGCATTTATTCACTTTGATTGACTTTTAAAGCATTGAAAATTGACAATTCAATTTTAGCAAATTATAAGAATCTTAAATTTTTACGGATGAAAAATGATATTGCATTGCACTATCACTTTGGTGAGAAACCAAGGATACATTTTTAGAATTTGATGCTCAAAAGAGAGAAAGTTACATTCCTTTTGCTTTAAAGGGCACCCTACGTTCTGTTTTAAATTAGAGACGTTAAAAATAGTAGGTGTTTCAGACCCTTTTTATTATTATTATTATTATTATTATTATTATTATTATTAATTGAGAATTTGATGCCTTAAGGCCCAAGCTAAACCTTAAAATAAGATCTTAGAAAATTTTCATCCAAAATTTTTAAAGTTAGTGTTTTTTGAAAGTTTAGATGATAAATTGACACAAGTCAATTTAACATTTCTAAAATAAAAAATTTCACCCGATATGTCAAATTTATTATTTTATTACTCTGTATATTAATAATTTTGGTATGGACTACATTCTTGGCAAAAATAATAAAACAAAAATAAATAAGGCATGAACTGGGGATACCTCTATTTACACACCAAATTTTATCTCATGGCAAACCACTACTCAGGGCTAGGGGTGCAACTCGGGCGGGTTCGGTCGGGTTGAGGGTCTGCCCAAGCCCGACCCGAATTGCCCAGAGCAGTGCCCAAGCCCGAACAAGAACCTAAGCTTTGCTGCCCAAACCCGGCCCAAGCTTTGTATTTTGAACTCGGGTTAGCCCGAATTGCCCGAATTGCCCAGAAACTTGTAGGTAGATTTGTTTTGAAACCTGTAGGTAGAATTGATAATTAACAAAGAATTGAGAATTATTCAAAGTTATTTTTTGGTCACCAAAAAATAAAAATTAAAAATTAAGACTAACTCTTTTACTTTATTTATATATATTATATAATTTATTAAATTATATATATATATATATTATATATTATATATTATATAATTTATATAATATATTAAATTTAATTCGGGTTCGGGTTGCTCGGGTTGGCCATTGGTTCTGCCCAAGCCCGGCCCGAATTACAATTCGGGCATCAAAAATCTGCCCAGGCCCGTCCAGATTACAAGATATAGTTGCCCAAGCCCTAAAAAAACTCGGGCTGGGCTCGGGTTGCTCAGGTTGAGCCCGCCCGAGTTGCACCCCTACTCAGGGCACACTTTTAGTAATTTGATAAATAAATGATTTGCGCAATACATACCACAATCTTCTATCTTTATCCTTAATCACACATCCCACCCACAATCTTCCATCTCCCCATCCATTCTCTGTTTAAACCGGTGAAGACCCATTGTTATGTTCAAAGTAAAGCAGTGGTGAAGACTCATGGCTCAATACACTTTTTTTTCTTATCAAAAACGTTGTCGGTAGTGCTCAACACAATTGGAAACAAAAAAAAAAAAAAAAAACAAAAAAAAAGAGTAGACATTGGAGCACAGTTTTGGAAAAAGCAAAAAAAAAATATTATACGTATTCGGCAGTATAGAATCGAACAAAGTAAACATGTTCGACTATTGATAGCCGAACAGATTTTGTGTGTTTGACACTTAGAAACCGAAATATTAGAGCCTGTTCAATAGTAGTCAATCGAACAAATTGTATGTTGGTGCTAGAGGTACTGATTTTGATGCTTTATTTGGTTATTGTGCTTTTTTAGAACAATTGGACAAACGTAGGCTTTATTTAAGGTTAACTAAAGGACAATATAGGCTTAAATAAAATTGAACAAACGTAGGCTTTATTTAAGATTATCGTGCTTTATCAATTATTCTTTGTCTTTTGTGGTCATTTTATTTAAAGTTAAAATTATAATAAAAAAATAAGTAATAGTGTGCCTTAAGATGAAAGGTGGTGTGTAAATAGAGACACCCATAAACTAGAGGTCATACCAATTTTGGCCTGCGAAGGTTGTTGTCCAATGACAACTCAAATTTTGAAGCTTGGGGTAGAGCCCTTTGAAGCTATTTGGTTGTCATATGTCACAATTGAAATTTCGGGTGGAATTGCTCTTAGTCACAGGGCCTTGGACAATTTGAAATTTTGACAAGAATAATTTTTTATTTTTTATGTTTTTGAATTTTAGATCGACTATTAAGTTTTCTTATACTATTGAGTCATCTACTATATACAGGCAACTAGACTTAACTATTTTCTTACTCTAGCGTAACAATTCTCAATAATTTATTATTAATCTTTTAATCAATCAATAAGAGATTATTTACAACATAAACAAAATTACTTTCGAAAAATCATAATCTAACAACTAACGAAGTTTACGTAAACTGACAAAGAGTCCAATAATTGAAAAGAAAGACTAGCAGCTATTGATAAAGCCGTCAATTTTCTTGATAAATCCATATCTTATTATCTATAACATTCAATTAAACAAGGGCATAGCATAAGGGCGTTTGTAGTCCAACGGTCAGGATAATTGCCTTCCAAGCAATAGACCCGGGTTCGACTCCCGGCAGACGCAATGACGTTGCTTTCTTTTTCCCATTTATGTAGTTTCTTAAGCTATATTAATTAGTTTAGTTATGATAATGAGGCATTATTTGGAAACTTTTTAATTATTTTATGAGATAAAATATATATATATATATATGCAGTGCAGCTAACTTCAACTTGATCATCGTTCTTGATGCGTAGACACTCTTTATTATGTTTTACTTGCATGACAGCTAATTGAAATTTTTTTGCTTATGGGTTTGGTTAGTGGGAAAAACTTTAGCTAAAGTGGATGGGGTTCTCCAATAAGAGCAAAAGAGGAAAGAAGCTTTTGCTATGTTTGGGCGAGACTGTGTTATTGAAAATATGCCATTCTATTCGAACAAAAGTTAAAAATCCAAAATAGTTATAATGTTGTTATATGAAAATATTGTATATAATCTTATTTCTTACTTCTTTTCTTACTCTAGCATACAAGTGAGTGGGTTACATATGAATTTGTCTTTGAGTGGAAAACAAAAAAAAAAAAAAAGACAAAAAATGGAATGATGTATAGCATTAATCCTATGACCTGTTATATTAGTACAACTATTCATTTGGATTGAACTTTGCATTTTAATTAACTTACAACTCAATATTAACCAAATTATGGAAATCTCTAGGAGTGAGCATGGTCCGGATTAGATTGGATTTGGGTAAAATTAGGACTAATCCGTAATCTATGGTTCTTGAAAAATTGGAACCAATCCAATCCATTTAAATCGTGGAACTAATCCGAACCAATTCATTAAACACGGATTGGATCAGTTTAGGACCACAGATTTACATAATTAAATAACAAAAATATATATATAACACTTGAATTTCATAAAAATATAATTATAGTATTATATTAGTTTCACAATAACAACATGTCTTTTCATAATAGGTACATACTGTTTTAGAATTTAAACAACCATAAGAAAACTAATTCCACCATAAATATTTAAACCATTACAAATTAACATTAAAAACTAGCAAACAAAAATAATAAAAGAAGATACTACGTGAGTTTAGGTTTGGATTTAAATTTTATATAAAATAACATAAGATACTATGTGAGTTTAGGTTTGGATTTAAGTTTTATATAAAATAAGAGAAGATACTATGCAGAAAGGTATAAAATAAAAATATAAACTATTTGTATACGGTCCGGATCGGTTCCAATCCAGAACCATGGGATTCAATCCAGAACCAATCCATGAACTACAAATTTTTAATTTTTCAATCCGGAACCGAACCACGGATTCAAAAAATCAATCCAAACCTACTAAATTGGACTAAACTGGATTGAATTACGAATTTTATGGATCTCTTACTCAACCCTAGAAATCTCAACCTTTTGAGGAAGAAAACAAGTAACCCAGCTTCTATTAGATAAATGAATCATATGGCCATGGACAATGATCACTTTGCCCACTATCTTTTAAAAGGGATTGGCTTCCTTCCCATCCATGATCAGATTGGAGAATACTGTTGGGTCTGTGGAGGTTCACCACAAGTTCCGTTTCAATAATCGGAAAAGTTTCAATTTGTAAAACTCGTCGAATACTATATGTTTGTAAAAAATCACATTAATCGGATATCGATAATTACGTGATCAAATCAGTTTTGTATAATAAAAAAAAAATAAACAGTAAAAAAATAAACGGTTGACAGAAATCTGATTCGATGAGATAGCTATCGATATCTGGTCAATATGATTTTTTACAGGCATATAGTACTTGACGATTTCTATACATTGAAATGTTCGAATTATCAAAACGGAACCCGTAGTAAGCTACACAAGTCTAATAATATCCTCTAATCCGATCACAAATCGAAGGAAAGTCTAGTCCCTTTTAAAATTGGATGATAAAAAGTGTCAAAAGTCATTGAAATAGTGAAAATGTGCTTGATTGATCCCCAAAGATACCACAAAGAGACACAATTAAAGACAAGAGGGTATATTTATATGTAGCTGCAAATGGACCACTTACTTCCCAGTCCATCGTCTCTCACAATTATGAGTCGTTTTCAGGCATTTTTAATGTCTGAGAAGTTGCATGAAATGGATCTTTGTTCGCATATGTTCCAGGACCATTCCTTGCCCCCTTGGAGGGTACTAGTTGTATTATGCAACAAATCATAATTCATGTTCCAAAATAAAAATAAAAACCATTTAGAAGGAAATAGTTGAGTAATGTTAGAAATACTAAATGCTTTACCAAAATTTCTACTACACACTCAAAAAAAAAAAAAGAAAAAAAAAAGAAAGAAAACATAGAATCTAATTTGATAAAAATAAATATCAAAAAAATATTTTTAAATTCTTAAAAATGATTTTTGGCCTCTGAAAAGATAAAATTATGTAAAAATAATAAGTATTTTATTTATTTATTTTTATTACTTTCACCAAATTAATTTGGGACAATTGCAACAAAAAAAAAGTATAAACTCAAAATAATTACAAAGAGATAGAAGTATAATACTTAGGCCTCGTTTGAGAACAGGTTTTTTTTAGTAACTTTTTGACTTTTTTGCTAAAATATAATGTAAAAAAAATTAGTATATTTAGGATGACTTTTTGATTTTTTACGAAAAGATATGCAAAAAGTAGAAGAAAAAAAAAACCTTTGACTTTTTGGTATAGATTGTTGGCTTTTTAATTTTTTTAGTAACTTTTTAACTTTTTTACTAAAACCATCACTTGCCAAACGAAGCCTTAGTTGTGCAATTTAATGTATAAATTGATTATACTTTCATGACATTGCAATTATTTTATATTAATGCCACTCTTTTTCAATTGTCCCAATTAATATTTTATTTTAAAAAAATGAAATAAGTTTTTTAAAATCAAACCAAACATTTTGGCCTTATTTGAGAAGTTGACTATTTTAACAAACTATTTTAGTTTTTATCTATTTTAATAGACTAGAATATTTGTGTTTAGAAAGAAGATTGGATTTTATGTAGTTAGATGTAATATTTGAGAAAAAATAAATAAATAATTATGAATTTAATGTGATAGTTTATCTTATTAACTATTTTAATATTTTTTATTTTTTATTTTTATTTTTGTAAATTTTAACCAAAAAAACTAATTTTTAACTTCCCAAACACTAACTTATAAGAGTATTTCCAATGGTTGTTGCTATAATACCATTACTATTGCTATAATTTGGTAATGAATAGTGTTTGCCAAATTATAGCAATGGTACTCCAATGGTCACTTGTTATTTTGGCAATTCTCAACCAACTTTTCCTTCTAATTTGTAGGTGTTGTTTGGATATAGGTTTTTTTGTGATTTTATTTTTGTTTATTTTTTGTCTTTTATGACCTTTTTTTAACTATTTATAAAAAAAAAATTATATATTTATATTATTCCCGACTAGACAAATATAAAAAATGAAAAAAATTAGAAAAATTAGAAAAAAAAATTAAATATAATTTAATTTGAAAAATTACTTAGTTTTCTACTATTTCAATTCTATTTTTTCAACTGAATTTGGAGCCACAAATATGTTCATATTTGCTGATATGGTATGTTTGACAGTTGTTATTTTACTTGTCAAATTTGAGAATAATTATGACATATGTCATCTTTAATAAGTAAAATAATAAGTCATTAAAAACCTTTTTTTTTATTGCTATTATTAAATTATAATTTTTAATAAATATTTTGAGAACTCCATTGGATATGGTCTAAGTTATGGCAAAAAAAACTCCTAAACTTTAATTGTTGGTTAGTCATTTAACTGGCTCGCTCTCTCTCTCATCAAGACTTGTTTTAGGAAGCGATTTTTTTTTTTAAAATAAATTAATAAACTACTAAATTATTTTATTTTACTCTTTTTTTTTTTTTTCGCCCACCCAAGTGCATTGAGACAACTCACAAAGTAATTGAACTTTACCATCTCATAAAAATAAATAAATAAATAATCTATACTCTCTCCTCTCTGTGCCAAAAAGTTAATCTGTAAAAAGTTTTTTATAATTTTTTTATATTTATATATCATTACTGTTTTTTAAGGAGGCCCAACTTGGTTTCTACTTGGTCCTAGTGCTGTTAACTTGGAGTTTTTTTTTTTCAAATATTTTAAAAAATCAAATTATTTATAAAAATAATATACTTTTTAAATTATTTAATAAATTACCTCACTTTTTCAAATCACATTTTTAAAATGCACTTTCATAATGACATGGTCACCTAAGAGTGTTGATGTAGGTATGTTAAAATCACATTTTAAAAATACAAACTTATTTTTCAAAACACAATTTCAACTTTAACATGAAATTGTATTTTCAAAATGTGATTTCAACATGACATGTGCAATTTGAAAATGATATTTCAATATGAAATTTCATTTTAAAGATATGATTTCAACATAAAATAGGTATTGCATTTTAAAAAGGAGATTTCATTTAAAATGGATTTTAAATGAATTTTCAAGAAATGGTAATTTGGGAAACACGATTTTTTGGAATTACAATTTCAAAATACAAAACAAAAATGATTGGTTTAATTTCAGAATATGTTATTATTATTATTATTATTATTATTATTATTATTATTATTAAGAAATAAAAACTAATTTGACAAAAATAAACACTAAAAAATAATTTTTGAATTTTTAAAAATTATTTGCACTCTTAGAAAAGATAAAATCATGTGAAAGTAATGAGTGTTTTTATTTTTCATTTTTTTTGTTAAATTAGTTTCAAGGTTTATATTTAAATTTTCTTAGAAATCAAATTCTCAATACGAAACCAAATGGAGTTGGTATATAAGCCCTGTTTGGTGCAACTTAAAAGCTACTTATTTCAGTTTTCAGCTTAATTTAAGTTATTTTGATGTGTTTGGTTTAGCTTATAGCTTCTAACTTATAGTTTTTTGGAAGTCAGAAATCAGCTTATTCTTTGAGTGGGCAGGAAATGCTTAATTTATAAGTCAGAAATCAGCTTATGTTCATAGTTATAAGCTATAAGCTATAAGCTGTTTAGGCATAAACTATAAGTATTTTCCCACAGTTCTACCAAACAGATATGCGATTCAATGTTGCAAAATATTTAAGATAGTAAAATTTTATTTAGTACATAAGTATGATTTCATTAACATTTATACGATTTTATTAAATAGTTAAGATAACAAATTTTTTTCTTTATTTTTAACATACTAACACTACCTTTGATAATAAAAAAAATAAAAATAATTTTTTTTTATTTTTATGTAATAAAATCGTATGAATTTAGATTGCGTGCAAACACAAGTTTGCTATATTAACTATTTTTCAACATAGAATTACATTTTGAAATTGTAATTTCATTATTTTGCTTTTCCAAATTGTGATTTGGTAAAATCCTATTTCTTAAATTAGGATTTCTTGAAAATCACTAAAATCTCATTTTCAAAATGTGATACACAATTTTTCATTTTTAAAATGACATACCCAATCTTATGTTGAAATCACGGCTCAAAATGTAAATGAATGTTGAAACATCATGTTTGCATTAATGTTGAAATTGTGTTTTGAAGCGCAATTTTAGGACAATGTTGAAATTATGTTTTGAAAATACAACTTTAAGGTAAACTTGTATTTTCAAATTACAATTTCAATATAGTCGCAACCTCATGTGACCATGGCACTATAAAAATGTATTTTGAAGGTACGATTTTGTCATAAAATTACACTTTAAAGACGCAATATCAAAAAGTAAGTTAATTTTTGTTAAATAATTTGAAAATTGTGTTATTTGTGTAAATAATTTAATTTAATTTTTTAGAATATTATGGAAAAAAAAAAAACTCCCGAACATGGCATATATTTATTAAAAAAATAAAAAGAAATTTGTTTTAATTGTAATACTCACTCTGTCTCAAAATAATAGTCTTTTTGGGGAATTAAAATTTTTTTGGTGGGTGCTTGAGCCCAACATCCTTATTTTCTTGTCCTTCTTTTACTATAACAAATATAAATTATATCTAATATCCTTCACAAATTAGGTACATTAAAAAAAATTTATTATATATATAATCATATAAAATTATAATATAATTAAATCGACTAACAAAATATAATATTTAGGTACTAATTACCCGCTAGCCTACTTCGTAAATGTGCATGTGTCTTATGCTCCAATGATGATTTTTTTTTTATTTCAAAAAAAACCATTGCTCTGATACCATTTGTCACGATCTACTCCCCGTACCCAAGGGTTAAGTATCGTGATGGCCAGTAACTGAAATAACCTCCGGCCAATTCATAAACAAATTAATAAACGCGAGCAGAAGTAATATTTAAATGAGGGTACCAAAACAATCATCAGAGTTTCTATTTTTATTACAAAATTTATTGACAAAAAAGGCTAATATTTACATATAAAAAATATTATAAAAGTGTTGTGTGTGTCTATTTTGCAAGCCGACTTTTCAAAAACTATTTCTGAATTGCATTGTTTCCTGAAAATTGATAAACAGCTATAAGCACGTGGCAGAGTGAGAAATATTATACCAAGAGTATAAGGGACACGAAATAACTATGAATAATTAATTAGGCCAAAATATTTACATAACTTAGTTTGATAAATAAATCATTGGAAAACAAATCATTTAAGTGCCAAAAACTGAAATACAGAAATTATGTAAATATATAATCATAACCACGGGAGATCACATGAGTGACAATCAGAACAGATGTATGGATTCAAGAGGTGGCTCATACGGACCATAGAGGTGGCTCCCACAATAGTGTAGCACTTATCTCCACACAGTACTTTGCTCCGCACAAAACAGATGTCAATGGATCCATGACAAACAGAGGACCACAAAGTGGTCAAACGGAGGCCAATGGTTATTTAAGTCCCCATGGGACTTCCGTGGTGGTACTTACAAAACATAATTGTATAAAAGGTTATAATCAAATATTCTTTAAAAAATAAACAAACATATTCATGGGTTTCCTTTTCACAAATAGGGGTCAGAAAATAAACCACGTAATTGAAATATTTATATAATTCATAATAATTTATAAAACATAACTTGTATAAGATAAATATGGTAAGTCAAAACATACGTAAAATATATTTTAGTAACTCAAAATATAATATAACTCACCTTAACTTTAATACCTCATTCTTTCTTTTCACTATCAAGACCCTTTCACCTGCAACTATTTTTTCCTTCATTTTCTCTTTTCTTTCTTTCTTTCTCTTTTCTTTTTCTCTTCTTTCTTTCCTTCTTTCTTTTCTTTCCACGCCACTTAAATGGGGAAGGTAAATGCCTCGTCCGGCCAACACGTGGCAACTTCAAGATTCAATAATTAACTCACTAAGATTTGTACTTATCGTAATAAGTATTTAAGATAAGGAAAATAATTTGGAGCCCTAATTTTCTTCCCCCTAATTTCCTGTTTTGGCAACTGTTTTTTTTTTTTTTCTTACTTGATATGGAAATTAAGGAGATTAGGGGGAAGGAAATTAGGGGATGTAGCAAGACCCTTAAGATAATTACATTTTAATCTATTATTTTAATATAATTATATAAATAATTAATTTCTAATTAAATTACACTCTATCTTATACTAACAAAAAAATAATTATTTATTTTACTACCATACTCATTATTATTATTATTATTATTGTTATAGAAAAATGCTCCCCACCCCCAGTTACCCCGACCCCCAGTCACCCCCAGTGACATGGCACTCACGTGATAATCACGTGACTGTGTAACAGAGCAACAAACAAACAAACAGGTTCAGGTTCATTTCGTTTGAAATTTCCCCTCCCCCCCTCAAACAATCTGTGAGCTCGACCCCCTACTCCGACGTGACTCCATCCCTTCCTTCACTCCGACGCCGGCGACCACTCTTTCCTTTACTCGGACAATCGATTTCGCTTTCCTCCTTCACTCATGAATCTCTGCTCTCCTTCCTTCACTTCATCAGATGTATATTCACTGATATATATATATATATATATATCTATATATATATATATCTATCTGTGAATTTTCTATCTATTATGTGTGAAGTTTCCTTTTGATTTGGGAATTGTGGCATTTTCATTTACGAATTGTGGCCTTTTCAGCTGTGTTCTTACATTGCCTTAAACGTGTTCGATGAAATTCCCCAACGAAATGTTTAATCAATTGGTTCAATTTCTCCAGTAGATTAAATTCCTATTATTTTTCAACATGCTTTCTTCCCAGTAGAAGCTCCAAGAGCACAACCCCAAATGCATATACATCACTTTTATCAGTCAATTTACCTATACCAAAAAAAAAAAAAAAAAAAAAAGGAAAAAGAAGAGAACAGTTCATTTCTTAGCAGATGACAAAAATGTGAAATGTATTTGAGCTTAGAGATGCTTTAAATGTGGCTGGACCCAATATGTTTGACATAGTGAATTAGAGAACAGTTCATTTCTTAATGTTTCTACGTCAGCTCCAATTCAAGCATATGCCAAAGGTAGTTGATTACTTCTAGTTAAACAGGTTGATGACAGTCATGAGACTTTGGGCTCTAAGGATATTTGAGCTACAAGTGTAGCTCTGAACTAATTTTATACACAAGTTAATTTGTCATCAACAAGAACAAATAGCTAACCCTACAAATGAAATAGAAATAGAGTAAATATTCGCCAGTTGGATTGCTAAATTTGGGGCATTGATCTCCCTGATTGGAGCATTGATCTCCTATTCCTGCCATAACAACAACTATACTTCAAAAGCAATGAAATTAAAGGAAATAAATATACTTCTTTTACCTAAAAGAGTAAAAAAATAAAAATAAAAAAGGGAAGAAAATAAATATACTTCTTCTACTATGATATCAGTTTCACTGCAAGGTCAATCAAGTCTAAATTCTCTCTCTGCACTAGTTGCTATGAGTTCCTTAAACCAATGACACAACAACAAATTTTTTTTTTGGTTGACAATATCAGCTCCTCAATTGAGCTGCCTACCACTACCAGATCTTTTTGTAAGCAGGAGCACTGAGTATGACCTCCTATGAAAATATAAGATTGTGTTTGTGAGCAAGACTGAAAAATGGTTCACTAAGATTTGTAATTCATTAAAACTAGTAACTATCAGAATCTAGTGAAGCAAAGTTCGCAGAACATATGAGGTAGAAAAATAGAAACTTTTATGAATGAAATCAGCTCTGGTGGCACACCACAACCATCAAACCTTGTCGGTATTCATCTTCTATTTGTATATACAAGATCATTGCTATTTAACCATCAAACCTTGTCGCTATTCAACTTCAGCATTCATCTTCTATTTTTAATTGTTATTTGTCCCTCTTTGCAGATGTCAACTTCAAGTGTCAGTGGCAGTAGCTCAGGTTGGTTGACATACGTGAACAGAATTTGTCGTACATGTAACAAAAAGGCCACCATCAAAATATCACAAACCGAGCAAAACAAGAACAAGTTATTCTACTATTGTAATGTTTGTAGTTTTATCGGATGGTGTTTACCTACGAATCCAGAATATGGAGGTCATCAAATTCAAGCATTTAAGTTCCAATCATATTGCGAACAAGTTATGACCGAACGACTTCAAGCTATGACCGAACAACAAATACAGCTGACTGAACAACTTCGAATTCAGATCGCAAAGATGCAAAAGTTGATATATATGTTGTCCGTTTTGTTTGTAATTGGTGCCTTTAAACTTATGAATATGTAATAAGTAGAAGTGGATGTCTCCTTGAACTTTTTGAAGTAGATGTAATACTTTTGTGATGTTTTGGAGGAAGTCATGTTTTGTTGTGTATTGAAACCTACTTATTGTACCTCTTTTGTTGTTAGTGGAATGGAAAATGGCTTGTTCAAATTTGTATGCTTTCTTCAATACTCATTGAATGGACATTGTTAAATACAGAAAACTGTTGAATACAAGGTAACTATTGTTCAATACAGGTAACCTATTGAACATGGTAAATTGAACATGGTAAATAAACATTGTATATTAAATAGCAAAGTTTGAAACTCAGAATAGTAGACTACATAATATCCAATCTTCTCAACATCAAAGTTTGAAACTCATGATAATAGACTACATAATTTCCAATCTCAAAAACAAACAGTTGGAATACATAGAAACTAGTCAAACAAGTCTGTAATATCCAAGTTTCCCGATGCAGAACCATAAATCTGAGTTGGAGCACTCATCAAACTTTCCTGTGTGCCACTTATGAAGTCCGATGGAGTAAGAGATGTGCCTCCAATACCATGGGCCACCTATGACAATTCATTGCAAAAAGTACATGTTAGAACAATACAAAGATGCAAAAGTACATGAAGTACTCTTTCGAATACACTTTGTAAAAGTACATGAAAGCCTCTTTGGAACACGTACCGGTACATATATACTATTTTCTGTGCCAACCATATAAGGATAATACGGTGTTTGAGCTTAAGCTTCAGGTTCAAATCGGAGCAACTTAGCAGCCTGCATGTTTGAAGAATAATTACATATTGAAATGTATGAATTGCTTTTACATACTTCAATATACTATGTCAACATTTGAATTTGAATACACAATTTACCTTTGCTTTTGTCTGTTTTTTGGCTGTTGCCTTGAACCGATGAACAATTTGATCTACTTTGGCAACCTTCCGTTTCGTAACTGGACGACCTCTTCGCCTAGCAACCAAAGAACTAATCACTTTCCTACTAGTACCTCCTTGTATAGAACCGGTGTGAATCAGACTTCTTGTTGAACATGGTAAATTACTCCCATAACCGGATTCTTCTTTCATGACTCTGTCCTTGATTTTATCCAACCCAAGCTCTACAATCCTAGTTTTGCCTTCAGAGTTACCAGCAAGTTGTACAATGGCAATCAATTTTTTGTTCATCCTCTCATAGGTACTTGCATTGAAATCATTCCCAAAGCCGGTATATGTGGTTTTGATGCTTGCATATTCTCTATCCACATCTTTTCTCCACCGGGGCAAAATGTATTTACTTGGCATCTCATTTATGCATCTTCTGACAAGCACAGCGAGTGAGTGAGCACACATAATGCCTCTAAACTCAAACAACCGACATATGCATTAAACTTCACATTCAGTTGAATTAAAATAGACAACAAAGTCCACATGCTTCATCTTCTCAGAAACTACCATCGCTTCTTGGACATTATATGTACAAATTGATCCCTCCTCTTTCACAATCACCTCGACAAGAACTAATCTGTTCATCTCTCCTTGAACTTCTTTGAATTTCGCATTGGTGTAAGCTTGCTGAAATTGCTTCTCAAACCCGTATGTAGTTAGGCAATAAAACAATTTGTGTCGTGACTTGAAGTCCGCTTTCTTCTTTCTACCTTATTTCTCAAGGCATTGTCATATTGTTCAACGAATTGCTTCAACGTAGTTTTTGGATTTACATATCCATCAAAAAATGCATTCATACTTTCACTTCGTTGTGTAGTTGACATGCCAGCCCAAAAAATGTCTTTAACATAAACAGGTACCTATCGATTCCGCTCATCATATAGTACCCCCAACCACTCATTATCATAAAGATTGAATGTTGCAAGCATCTCTTCCCATTTACTCTCAAATTCAGCTCTTGTCAAACAGTCATAAACTGCATTTTGTATAGCCAACTTTATGGCTTCATATTGAGCATATCCTTTCAACTTCTCCGGAATTTTCTTCATGATATGCTATAAGCACCACCAATGTCGAGCTTGTGGAAACACAATTTCTATAGCATTTTGCATAGCTCTACACTGATCAGTTATGATAGCTTTTGGCGGATGATTTGACATGCAACTTAACCATGACTTAAATAGCCAAACAAATGTGTTAGTGTCTTCACTAGACAACAATCCACAACCAAGCAAAATGGACTGACCATGGTGATTAACTCCGACAAATGGAGCAAATGGCATGTCATATTTGTTCGTCAAATAAGTTGTGTCAAATGAAACAACATCTCCAAATGCTTCATAAGTCGCCCGACTCCTTGCATCAGCCCAAAACAAGTTTCTAATGCGAAACTCCTCATCAGTATCAATCACATAAAAGAATCTCTCACTATGTGCTTGCATCCTCATAAAATAACTTTGAAGTGATTCGGCATCACCTTCCCCAAGCCTCAACCTTCTAGCTCTCTCAATGTAATTTCTTGCGTCTCGCTCGTCAAATGTCAATGACTCAGATCCTCGCTCGACAACCATTGAATGAAAGTTCTTAGACACCCCAATCCCTGCTTCATCATTAATTTCTAATCTTCTCTTCACAGGAGTAAGAATTTTCTTATTCATTGCAAAATGACGTGAGTCGGTGGGAATCAAATCATGATTATGCTCAAGGTTAACTGTGGTTAGTTTATATCTCCCATCCTTTTGTACACTACCTCGTATCCTTGTTGTGCAACCAATTTTTGTGGACAAACATGGCTTCAGAGGGTTGACTTCTGATGTTTTCCTTCTCTGCCCCGCTCGAGAACATTCAATTGCAAAGTTTAGCAATTGCCCATCATCTCCAAAATGTTGTGCTCTATGAGCTATAGCAAATCCAACATGCTTAGCATATTTGCCATAAAATTTGTACACTGCTTCCCTTGAGCTAAAACACATACCCTTTTTAGGTTCTTCAATGTGTTCGCCCTCATTTATTAAAGGATTCTCACCTTCAACATTTGAATCAACCTCCATTTCTCCACTTTGCGTACTGAAATAACAATTAAACAAATATCATTACAGATTATGGAACTAAACTTCATATTTCAGATTTTATATAAACTGTTTACAGATTATGGAACTACACAATCTAGCTTTTTACTCCCAAACAGTGTATAAACTGTTTATACACTTTTCAAATGCCATCAAAATGAATAAATGAAAAAATATTGCAGACTTTTCTTACATTTCTCTCTATTGATTTTGATACCTTCTAAATTCTAACACATACTGCTTTGTGAATTATTGTCAAAATATTTTATTAAAAAACTAGCACATAAACTTTGTCAGCTTCAACCTCACTCCCCCCCACCCTCTCACCTCAGCTCCATGGAGTCCCACAGAAGCTGCAAACCCTCTCTAATTCTATACCCAACTGTGCTATCAATAATAATAATAATAATAATACAGAATAAAACACAAATACAAGATGAAAAAAGCATAACTCTTGTCCACAGTTAACAGATTTACCTAAAAAACATAACTCATACAGAGAATTACCATATAACTGAAGGATTATATTTCAGGAATTCTGAGGATTAGCATATGAAATTGATTATATTTCATATTTCAGAATGAGTTTTTTAACTGAAGGATTATATTTCATATTTCAGGATTATATTTCATATGACTGAAGGATTATATTTCATATTTACAGATTATATTTCATATTTCAGAATTACCATATAACTGAAGGATTAGCATATGAAATTGATTTTTTACCTCATAAACCAGATTGATGGACAGAGACAGAGCAGAGCAAAACCAGACTAGCCACTGGTTTTTGCAGAAATTCCCGGCGAGCTATGGTGGAGGAGGACGATGGCGGCGAGAGGTGAGGATAGGCGAGGGAAGACAAACGAGGATGGCGGCGAGAGTTAGGACATACGAGGGAAGACGAGGGAAGCCAGACATTCCCGCTTTTTTCCTCTCTTTTTTTTTTTTTTTTTTCCAGCTGTGCTTACACATCAGCTGCCACCTCATCGCCACGTCACTGGGTGTCGCCACATCACTGGGTGTATGTAGCGGAACTGTATTATTATAATACTTTGACCCCTAGATTTTTGTACTAATTAAATTATTTTACAAAATTACACATAATAATATGTAATAAATTATATATTTTCCTAACTGTGATTAAATAATATTAGTATAAATTCTACAGAATAATTAAAAATCTGAGTTGTTACACAGGTTCTATTTAAGATTTTTTAAACCAATAAGTCATATTTAGTAAAGTGAGAATATTATCAGTGTTTCTAATTTTTAAAACTAAGAATATTATTAATTTTGCGTAGTAATGTTTCAAATAATTATTTCAATAACTGATAAAAAAAACAGAATATGAGAATAAACGTTTTTATCCTTTTACTTATTAATTTGATTTAACTATTCAATAAAATTGAGAATATTAACAGTTTTTTTCTGTTTTAAAACTAAGAACATTATTATTTTTTTATTTTTTATTTTTTTTTTCAATTTTGCATATCAATATTTTATCATCATACTCCTTTATAGATACAAAATTTTTAATTTTGCACAAAAAAATAATTCAATTTTTTCAAAAAAAAAAAACATTACATAATTTTTTTTGAAATTTTTTCAATTTGAAAGTTGATATTTTAAAATTTGCTAATCAAAATAAATATCAAATCATCATGTTCCTTTATAGATAATCATAAATGTTGAATAATAATTGTTTGAAGGGTAATTCTGAATATTAAAAATTTAATGAGATTTGAAAATCTAAAAAAATTTAATTAAAACTAAGGGGTTGTTTGGAGTGTCCTAAATAAGTGCACTTTTTGTCTTTTTGGACTAAAAAATTGAGGAAAAAAATATGGATGTTTGGGTTAACTTTTTGAATTTTTATGAAAAAATGTGTATTAAAAAATTGTAAAAATTAGTTTGTAGAGAAAAATTAAGATTGGGAGTTGTGCAGCCGTAATTGTTGACTTTTGGTGAATAGTGTTAACTTTTTAACTTTTTGACATTTTGACTTTTTCTTATCTTTCCAAACTTGGCCTTAATGGAGTACAAGTTTATAAATTAAGATTTGTATGTAAATGTGTGTGCTGTTTTCTGACCACAGTGCCAAACAAGTACTCAGCTAGAGAACACCGGCAGAATAAACTGCGCCCGAACGACCTGTCACAAAAAAATAAGACTCCGGCGGTGGTTCATCCACCCGGGGGCACTTCGACGATCAAGTCAATGCTCAATTATCTCTCAAAGATAGCAAAAAGTGCTTAACTCACTTAGCTAGAATACCAAAAGTATATCTTAGACCCACGAGGGTGCTTTACTTTTATAGTCAGCACTAACCTGATCCCCGTAAAAGCCTAGCTTCTCTTGGACTCTGGCCCAATGCTCATTCTAGACTCTTCAACAAATAAAGATAAACTTTCTAAAAGTTTTATCCTTATCCAGGCTGAAGTCCTCTATTATTTTAGGACTCTTGACCCTTATCCGTTCATATCGGATTCCGGTATCTCCGCAAATAACCTCGGCCTAGCCGAGATCACCTCGGTGTCATAACCAGGACGCGTAGCACCTCGGCTGGCACTTCAGTGCCACCTTGGCCACGTGTTGTCATTCCCAAAAAATATGCCCCACAATAAATATCCCAAAATAAAATAAGAAATTAATATTTTAAGATGAAATGAGTCGAGTAGTATTTTGTTTTAATCGTGTAAAATAAATCAGTTATGCTACGTAACTCGAAATTTTTGAGCTCGAATTTAGCTCGAAATCAAAACGACATCGTTTCGTCGTTTTGATTTTTTTTTTTTAATAACTGGCAAAATCAAAAAAGAAGAAGAACAAAGAAAAAGAAGAATAAGAGAAGAGGAGAGTAGTAAAGAGAGAGAGAGAGAGAGAGAGAGAGAGAGAGAGAGAATGAATTATCATCCACCACCCAACAAGTCATTCATCTTTAAATCTTCATCAACAACCATTCATCTTCAGATCCAAAAAAAAAAAAAAAAAAATCATGTTCATCGTCAACAAAAACATCTTCATCAACATGACCATCATCATCATCAACACATCATCATCAGCCAACAGTTTTATTTATTATTTTTTTCCCTTCATTTTCAGATCCAGATCCACTAGAAAAAAAAAAAAAATCGGGCTGCGACGATTAGAGGTCGAGGCAAAGGTAGAAGCGGAGGTGGCGGCGGTGATCGACCCTCTCTTTTTCTCTATTCCCTCTTCCCCTCTCTTCTCTTTCTCTCTTTCTCTTTCTCTTCCTCTTCTTCTACTTCTCTCTGCTCTCTTTGTTTCAGAAGACCTAAGAAGGGAAAAAAAAAACTGTTTAAAATGATGTCATTTTGGATAATCGAAGAATTCATAGAAGAAATTTTCAAATCACTAAGGATTATTCAAAATAAAGGACTTTGCTACATCTCCCTAAAAACACTCCCCTAATCCTCCTAATTTTCATATCAAGTTAAAAAAAAAAAAAAAGGAAATAGTTTCCCAAAATAAAAATTAAAAGGATTATGAGGGATCATTTTAGCGCTCCAAATCATTTTTTCAAAATAAATATATAAAATGTGGATATGCAGGTGATCGAATTAAATAAATAATATTTTATTGTACAAAATTAATTTCACAATCTAAGTGAGATGAGATCCCATCCCTCAACACGTCACGTTAAACATTTGTCATTATCCCGAAACCTCCTCCTGCCGACCAGAATCACATAAAACGCATCTCTCTCTCTCTCTCTCTCTCTCTATCCACTGACACTGTCCTCTGTCCCACCACACACACACATGGGCAACTGCAACATCCGACTCCGCCACCACGCCGCCGCCGCTGCCCAACCACCACCAGAAAATCCGCCCCATCCACCTCCCACTACCACCACCCACCACCGCCAGATCTCCGGCACCGGCCGCATCCTCGGCCGCCCGATGGAAGATGTCCGCTCCACCTACGTCTTCGGACGCGAGCTCGGGCGCGGCCAGTTCGGCGTGACGTATCTCGTCACACACAAGACCACCGGAGACAAGTTCGCTTGCAAGTCAATCGCCAATCGCAAGCTCGTCAACAAGGACGACATCGAAGATGTTCGTCGCGAGGTCCAGATCATGTACCATCTCACTGGTCACCGCAACATTGTGGAGCTCAAAGGTGCGTATGAGGATCGTCACTCGGTTAATTTGATCATGGAGCTCTGTGCTGGTGGTGAGCTGTTTGATCGGATTCTTGCCAAGGGACATTACTCTGAGCGCGCTGCTGCGGAGATCTGTCGGCAGATGGTGACTGTAGTGCATAATTGTCATTCAATGGGAGTGATGCATAGGGATTTGAAGCCTGAGAATTTCTTGTTCTTGAGTAGTGATGAAGATTCGCCTTTGAAAGCCACCGATTTTGGGCTCTCGGTGTTCTTCAAACCAGGTATTCTTGTTCTGATCTCGTATTGATCTATCTTTATTTTTATTTATTTATTTTTGTGTCTTTGATCATCGGATTTTAAAATGAATGTTTTCGGATTTTGATTAAATTTGGGAGACTTGTCATTGCAGAATTGATAAGATGAAAATTGTGAAGTTTAATTACACTTTTCACCTTATACTTTGATCCAAATTTTATTTTAGTCCAAAATAGTTTTAAATTAAACAATTTTGTTTTGGTTCTACACTCTTAAGTCTCATTCCGTTTAAATTTCTGTTAATTTTAGCGACGTGTACACCTTAGCAAATTGATAGGTGTGTCAAAGTTGTTAATTTTAACTTCCAATTTGGGTGGAATAACCAAATTGAAATTACGTGTAGGAACCAAATTATTCGATTTAAAGTGAAATTTGGATAAAACTACAAGGGTCAAAAGTGTAATTAACCCAAATTGAAAATATTGGAGGCTTGGCATTGTAAAATCGAACAACTTTGCTAGAGACGCAAAATAAATTAGTTAAAATTCTACTAAATTGGTGGAATATGTGAGTAGTTGATAGAATTTTAACTAGTTTATTTCATGTCTCTATATTTATTCGGAATTGAATTGCATATATTCATGTTATGTCCACGTTGTTGTTGTTTCGGTTCCCCCACATTTTAATGGTTTTATGGTGATCCGTATTCTTGCTAATTTGTTTCATTCATGTTAACTACATTGAGGACTAGAAATCTAAGAATTTTTCCTTCATTTACGAAAATGAAGACATTTAAAATGCAATGGAAATTATGTAGGATATTATCATACTTGGAAGGATAATGCTTTGTTTGGTTGGGCAAAGGAGTGGAAGGAAAGGGAAAGGGAGAGGAGGGAGAGATTTTTTCATTACAAGGAAAGAAAGGGGAACGAGGGAATGTAAAGAAGAGGGAAGTGTCTCCTTCTAGACTTGCCATTTCATGTTTGCCAAAAATTTGACAGAAAGGATGAGGAAAAGTCAGGAAGTATACATTTTTTTTCTCTCCAAACAATACGTTTGTGTTAAACAGATGAGGGGGAACTTATTTCCTTTTCTTACGACAAACTTTTTATATCTCCTATGTACAATGCCTCTTGATAACTGTCCATTTTCTTATCTTAGGATAATTTTTTCATTCCTTACCTTCCTTTCCTTTCAACTTTAATCCTTCCTACCAATTAGGGAGAAAATTTATTCGGTTTTGACTATAAATCGCAACAAATTTCAGTAGTTGGAGGAGCAATGCCACATTGAAATGGTAAGTTTATAATGTAAAACCTGATAATGTATTGATGCTAACCAAACTCATAAAATGTGTGATTGATCATTGATCATTGATACCATTCCTTCAAAATTTATGATTGATAATTGATAAGATCAAACTGAGTACCACATGGGTATGGTTGCCGTGAATGCATTTACCTATTTCGATAATTTGGTTGTTTATGAAAATAAGATGGCACCTTTTCTAGAATAAAAGTCATCTTGGTCTTAACCTTAAATAAATTAATAAAGGCTCTCTCAACTAAGCAGCAAGCATTTCAATTACTATTCTTTTGCCTACGGGTAACTTCCTGCTCAATCTTTCTTCATTATTTACATTGGAAGTAATCACTCTTTCCCACTCTTCATTCAATTTTATTTCTAATTTTATTAAATTTGCACTGTGCATATTTGGTTTTAGTTTGCTTAATGTGAAGCTTTTAGATCATAGTGAATCTCTTCTTGAAATTTAGTGCCATCATTTAAAATTACATCATTAACAATCAAGACTGCCACAATTGTGAATTTGGGGAAGTGTGGGTCGGAATTGGAAAATGTGTTGGTATAATGGAGGATAGAACAGATAATGTCAAGTGATAAAGAAGTTACGAATGATTTTTCAATTGAATGGGATGGGGTTGAACTACGAGATGGTACAGTTGATGGAGGTCAACGATTCAACCTTCCCTGCCCCCACAATCATCATCGAGAAAGAAAGAAAAAATAGACTACCAATCATGAATTGGTCAGACAGGAGCCCTTCTTAATAGAGTAAAAGCTTATCATGGTCAAATAAAAGGGGAAGGTCTTCAAAGCTACTGGACATGTGAATTGGACATATATCAAATCAAAAGTTTTCTCCCTCTAATATTACCAAGTTATTCATTTGTCATCGTTTGGAGGAATATTAAAACAAGTTGCAATGGTGATTCAAATGCAGCTTGAAGACTGATTCAACCTGGTATTCTTGGTATTCTGTTTGCAATTTAATGTTTGAATTTCCCCATGAAATTATTCTATGACCTCTCCCAAACTGTCACCTCCGCATTCATCAACCATTCATTTCACCTAATTTTGAGGCTCAATGATAATGTTTTAAAATTATACGGTTTCCTTTTGGGTGCAGGAGATGTATTTAGAGACCTTGTTGGCAGTTCATATTATGTAGCTCCTGAAGTGTTGCGTCGAGATTATGGAGCTGAAGCTGATATTTGGAGTGCTGGGGTGATATTATATGTATTACTTAGTGGAGTCCCACCTTTCTGGGGAGGTATGGACTTTGTTTTTAACGAGTGATCATATATGAGGCATAACAATTGTGATATTCTCACTTTTTCACTTTACTTTCCCATGCAGATAATGAGAAAGGTGTTTTTGATGCTGTTCTACGTGGACACATTGATTTTTCGTCTGATCCTTGGCCGTCCATATCCAATAGTGCCAAAGACCTTGTTAAGAAGATGCTTCGGGCTGATCCAAAAGAAAGGCTTTCCGCGACTGAAGTATTAAGTAAGTTTAAACTCTGGAAAATTTGTTGAGAAGGCAAGAATAAACTAGCCTCTAGGTGTCTACGGAATTAAAAGAGAGAGAGAGAGAGAGTGTGCAAAAATTGGACTCTTTGTTGACAATTCAAGCCTTAGATACAATTGGACTCTTTGTTGACAAGTCAGGCCTCAGAGATACACTTAGTTTGGATCTGCAAGTCACACACTCCCCATATTAAAATTGCTTGGCCCTTTTCTATTTTGCTGGTTTACATCAATGAAAATATCATGGGGCAAAGCATTAGAACATTGGTTCTTGTGACCACAAAATCCATTGTAGCAGTGGTAAATGTGCTGGCATGGCATCTATGGGATGGGCAAGGTCAAAAAGGTAAAAATTTGTTCTGTCAAAAGAAGATAGAGAACTGAAGGTGATGATTTGTTGAGAAGGTCAGTACATGTCAAAGAACTTGCTGTGTATGTCAACCTGTCGTTTGTGTAGGACCAAAAATAATCATTTTGCCACATCTTTACCCAAAACAAGAACCCTCCCATTCTTGAATTATATGTCAATACAAACTTAGAATGATAGATATGATGGAAAGATTGCAAACAAACCATGGAATTTGATATCCTTGTTCTTATCCGTTTGCTTCTGTTGAATTCACAAGTCACCTCCGCATTGTACTAGGATATTATTTTCTCTTTTATATGCTATTTGATTTATGAATACTTGTTTTAGTCTTTCCAAGTTTAGTATAAAATATAAATTGTACAACTCTAAAGTTGTGATAATCCATTTATTTTTCATAATCTTATGCAATTTGAAGGTTAAAAAGTAAATAAATAAATAAAATAAAATAAATCAATTGAAGAAATATATAAGAAGTTTTCGAGGTATTAATTGACCCAAGTTACCTAGCCATTGGATGTATAATATTTTTCTTTCATGAGTTGAAAAATATATTGTTTCATTGGCTTGGTGAAGAAAATTCAATGCAAATATTTGCTGCACCCTAAAAACAATTCATGAGAAGTTTTAGAAATTGGGTGCTTACTAATTATGAGTATATTATTCGGTCCATTTTGGTCAGCAACTAAGGGGTGAGGGTAAGTATGTATATTTTCTTTTCTCAACCACCAGGAGTATGTGTATAGACATTCTTTTGAGGCACCTGTGTTCCTTGACATTTTCATTTTGTATACCAGACTGTCAAGAAATACATTGCTTAATATTCCGTGTGCAATCTAGTTGGATGTGTTGCAACTTTCTAACATTCTGTGGATTAGAGAATGAACCTCAACCAATTGAATGACATGCAGATCATCCATGGATGAGAAAAGATGGGGAAGCATCTGATAAGCCTCTTGATATTGCTGTCTTAACTAGAATGAAGCAATTCCGTGCAATGAACAAACTCAAAAAAGTAGCTCTGAAGGTGGGACTGAGAGTATCTTATTGTTCTCATTGTTGTTCTTTCTGATATTTTTGAAATATTTATTTCATTTTATGCTTGGTTTATTATGGATTCTAGTTAGGGTTTCTTCCTTGTGCTTCAGGTAATTGCAGAAAATCTTTCTGAAGAAGAAATTGTTGGCTTGAAGGAAATGTTCAAATCCATGGACACTGATAACAGTGGAACAATTACTTTTGAAGAACTGAAAGCTGGTCTTCCAAAACTGGGTACCAAGCTATCAGAGTCAGAAGTGATGCAGTTGATGGAATCGGTATTTCCAATTTTTCTTGTTATCTTTCAAATCCATGGACCTCATGGTGCATTTGGATATTTACCCCATTTCCTATATGGGATATCATGATGGGTTCATAAATTTTAAGCCTTGTCATAAATATTTAGGTTAAAGTGTATAATATTCAGTATTTGGAGCACCCAATCGGATGAGACATGGCTAAAGGCACTCAAGGCTCTAGAACCTGCTGATTTAGATGTATACACTGCGAGTTTATACACATGAATTATATGAAAGCAGTGATATTACAAGTTTTGGTTTGTGTAAAAAAAGAAACAGTGATATTACAACTTAACCCAAATTTCTTCTCCAATGGTGCGCCACTACATGATTAAACCATCTCAATTAACATTCTGTCATCTTTCTTCAAATGGTGCCACCTCTTCTTGATTGGTTAGCATTTGACAATTAGTTAGTCACGGGGTCCTTTCTCTTCACTTCATCCATCATTGAAGCATGTGCTTGGTTGGTGGAGTCTGATCTTCAAAATGATCTGGTTGCTTCTTTTTCTTTTCTGTTTTATTTTTTGTTGTCCTTTGTTTCTGTGTCCTTGTCGTACCATCTCTTTTCTTTGTTTCTTGCTTCCCTCGACTCTTGATCTTTGTTAGGCAAAAATAAATAAATAGGTAAAATAAATCATGAAGGGCTGATTGCACTGGATATTATATTAATTTTAGCTGATTTATCCTTCACAGTTGCTTCTAGATAAATTAGATTTCATGTGCAGAAATTCTCATTTTTCATGAGCTATTCCAAAGTTTAACTAAACTACTTAGTTTGTTCCAGGCTGACGTGGATGGAAATGGAACAATTGATTACATTGAGTTTATAACAGCTACGATGCACATGAATAGAATGGAAAGAGAAGACCACTTGTACACTGCCTTTGAATATTTTGACAAGGACAAAAGCGGGTAATCTCCCCTGTATAATCTGTTGTTCACTTACTGTATATTATGTTATGCCATCATTACGTTTCATTCCTTATTTTGATGTAAACATACTCATCGGAGTGATTCTCTCGTATTTTGTACCTTCTTGTTCTTGCCTCTTGATTTAGGTACATCACAACGGAAGAATTGGAGCACGCCCTGAAGAAGTATAATATGGGTGATGAGAAGACGATAAAGGATATTATTACAGAAGTTGACACGGACCATGTATGTTTCTCTCTCCTTTATTCGGAATAATGTAATATGCTTATCAACTGTTTTTATTTTTTCAAGTTGGAAAAACAAAGGGTAGCTTCATTTCCATGTTTCTTGACATCCTCCAACTCCAATGCACTGTTTTCTGATTTTGTATCTTAAGGTGTCCAAAACTCAAGTTGCATTTGGCACTTCATGAATGATGTATCCCACAATTCTTTTGCAGGATGGAAGAATTAACTATGATGAGTTTGTTGCCATGATGAGAAAAGGCAATCCAGAGTTGGTCACAAAAAGACTTCGCAGATGAGATCGATCCAAACATTATTCACATCTTATTCCATCTTCCCGAGTTCATTTGTTGGTTTAACCACATCATTTTGCAGCTGAGATCGCAATCTAACCTCATTTGAACCTGGAATCAAGAGAGTTCTTGCTTTGTGTACTGGTTTTTTGTTTGTCTACACCTAGCTTTACATGGAGAAATGAGCTAGATTGGCATCCCTTTGCTGAACAAGTATATCTAGCCATCTCTCTTTCTTAGCCAATATGTTATGCAACTGGAAAACCCGAAAGTAATTATCATATACAATTTTCAATGTCATTTTGCTTGCAAGTTGTTACCAATCCATTTCATGCGTGATCCTCCCGTACCACCATAGTCAAGCTTTGTTATAGGTTTTTTGAGAAAAGAGCTTTGTTATAGTTATTGCAGTTATAGCATCTTGTCATGTTTCAAAAAATTGCCAATTGAAATATGTTTTTGCCTAAAATGTTGCTTGTGATGTTAAAAAAGATGAGAATGTTATATGGGCACTGTAAATTATTAACTAGAAAATTTGATGCACATTATTCTGTGTGAACCTGATGTACCTGAATGTTATCTGACCCATTTGCTATATTGACCCTCTTGTCCCCCGAGCCCGAGGCAAGAAAATTTTTATTGGTTATTTTTCGAAGGGACTCTGTAAAAAGAAGGTAAATCATAAGGGGGATTGTTCATTCATCTGCTAAGTGAGTGAATAAATAAAATGGAACTTGTGTGAATCTAGGTCTAATAAACTAGGCTAAATGGTGGTCAAAAATCATAATCAATTAACTGTTGATTGAAGCAGCTTGAGAATGGAGAGAGTTAGAGTTTAATTCTATGCAAGTAGAGCTTAATTGCACCTTCCAATTTGATTGCGTTAAACTTGGGATCAAAATTATTATTTTTTAATGATTTAAAACAATTTATCTACAAAATAGGTGTTGGGTGTTGGATTAATAGGCCTCAGTAGCAAATTCTGTCAAGAAACACAACACACAAAGACATCTAACAGAACAGTTTTAGACAGCAAGTAATGTTTTCTAAAAGTAAGTTTAGAAAACATTGACAGTACACAAAACCAGCATGAGACAACACTTGCAAGCATAGATTCACACATTTATCAATGGCAGAGAATGGTATAGCAACCATACATTACAACACCACTGAAGCCAACAAATAACCCAATAAACAAACAGGCCCTTAGACGCCGCTTCCACCTTCTGACCGTGTCCGTTTTAGGTCTAACAACCTCGCTTACTTGCCTACGTAAAGAAGCTCCAACCCGAGGTTGATTCAATGGAGTTCCTGGCAAAACTTGACTGACTTGATCTCTATTCATCCCATACAATCTCGTGATGGAAAGGTCTGCCACGGCTTGATCGAGTTCTTCTCTGGACTTGAGAATTTTAGACATGTTATCGAACACGGCAAACAGGTTCAGGGTAGTTGCCAGTGTTAGGGAAAATATGTGATTTCTCACAAGTAAATCAATTAATGGAAATAAAAATTAATGTGAAAAAATTAAATCAAAAACAACACAAGAATTTTTACGTGGTTCCCTCAATGTGAAGTATGTCCACGGAATCAAAATCTGATTTTACTATCAATCAAATAGTTTCCAAACGATTACAAACGAGACACAAATGGTCTCACAAAATCACCCTTAGGTGAATTCCAAATAATCACAAATAAACAAGAGCAAATACCTCACCCAATAGATGAACCAAAATCTTTAAAATTAGAATGTAGAAGACCCAAAATAACGAACCAAATCAACACAAAAAACTGAACCAAACGCTTCAACGCAAAGCAACAACCAAGGCACACTATTGCTTGTTTGAGAAAGCAATACACACAGCCACACCTTAACCAATGAACCCACTGAATAATGATCAACTTTGTTAACCCACCAAATTGATTTTTTTAATCAATACAACTTGTAGCAGCCGCAGCAGCTCGGAAGAGCAGCAAAACAATATATATATATATATATTATTGAATCTTAGGTTTTGTAATCAAACCCTGATTGTTATCAAATTGGATTAGGTCTCCACAAATTAAATATAATATATAAAAATATATTATAATTAATACCAAACCAAAATAAACTCTTTTAATAAACAATTGGGTCCCATACTTCAATAAGGAGATATATTCCAACAATTCTCCCCCTATCGACTTAGGTGGAGACGTCAACCATACCCGTCAAAGTTCGACACTTTAAATGTTTGTCCCTCGACAAAGTCTTTGTCAACATATCCTAAATATTATCATCCGTGTGAACCTTTTCGAGTTATAACAATTTCGAATCTAACACATCACGAATCCAATGGTATCTCACATCAATGTGTTTCGATCTCGAATGAAAAGTAGAATTTTTACTCAAGTGAATAGCACTTTGACTATCACAATAAAGCACATACTTTTCTTGCTTCAAACCCAACTCTTGCAAAAATTTCTTCAACCATAACTCTTCTTTGCAAGCTTCTTTACCCGGATTAGAGAGAAAACGACTCACTACACCAACGATGTAAGCAATATTCGGCCTTGTACAAACCATGGCGTACATCAAAGAACTAACTGCTGAAGCATAAGGAATTTTCAACATCTCTTTTTTGTCTTTCTCGCTTGTAGGACATTGATTCGAACTAAGTTTGAAGTGGCCTGCAAGTGGAGAATCAACCGGCTTTGCTTTATCCATGTTGAACCTCTCAAGAATTTTCTCAATGTAGCTTTCTTGAGACAACCAAATCAGCCCCTCTTTGCGATCACGAACAATTTTCATACCAAGAATTTGCTTTGCCGGTCCCAAATCTTTCATAGCAAAAGACTTGCTCAACTCCAATTTCAACCTGTTTATCATGGTAGAATCTTGACCAACAATTAACATGTCATCAACATAAAGCAAAAGAATAATAAATTTGCCATTCGGAAAATTTTTCACAAACACACAAATGGTCCGAAGTGGTTTTAGAAAAACCAATATTCATCACGAAAGAGTCAAATTTTTTGTACCATTGTCGCGGGGCTTGCTTGAGGCCATACAAACTTTTCTTCAATTTGCAAACAAATTTCTCTTTTCCTTTTTCCACAAAACCTTCCAGTTGCTCCATGTAAATTTCTTCTTCAAGATCATCGTGAAGAAATGCGGTCTTCATGTCAAGTTGCTCAACTTCAAGGTTCATACTTGCAGCCATGCCAAGTACAACCCGAATAGAAGACATCTTCACAACCGGCGAGAAAATCTCATCAAAGTCAATACCTTTCTTTTGCCCAAAGCCTTTCACAATAAGACGTGCCTTGTACCTCAGATTATTGCCATCATTCTTCAATTTGAAGACCCACTTATTTTTCAAAATTTTCCCCCCCTTAGGCAACTTCACTAAATCATAGGTGTGATTTTCAAGTAAAAAATTCATTTCCTTTTCCATGGCCTTTTTCCAATCACCTCTCTTTGCATGCTCAATTGCTTCTTGATAGCTCTCAGGCTCCCATTGATCAGAAATCAACACAAACTCATTGGGAGAATACTTTCTTGAAGGTTGTCGGTCCCTTGTAGATTTCCTCAACTCAATTTGTGGTGGCGGTTCTTGAGTTGGATGATCTTCCTCAATTTCTGGCTCAACTTCATTAGGATTAGCATTATCTTCCACATCTTCAATAGGTGGTTGCGTATCTCCCTCATTTTCATCATCAACTAAAGATGAAAGAGATGGATCCATGTCAATGAGATCGCTAGTTTTTGGCTCTGGTTGATTATCTTTGCCAAAGTCTTCAATTGTTTGGTTTTCAAGAAACACAACATCACGGCTTTGAATGACTTTCTTGTCGATTGAATTCCACAATCTATACCCAAATTCATCACGTCCATAGCCAAGAAAAATACATTGTCTTGACTTACTATCAAGCTTGGACCTCTTATCTTTTGGAATGTGAACAAAAGCTCGGCAACCAAACATTCTTAAGTGCTCATAAAACATATCTTTACTGATCCAAACTCTTTCAGGAACATCACCATTCAAAGGATAGGAAGGAAACAAATTAATCACGTCAACCGCTGTCTTCATTGCCTCACCCTAAAAAGATCTTGGCAATTTAGCTTGTGAAAGCAAACACCTTGTTCTTTCCATAATGGTGCGGTTCATCCTCTCGGCAACGCCATTTTGTTGAAGAGTCTTCTTAACTGTCTTTTGGTGCCGAATACCTTGGCTGCGACAATACTCATCAAATAGCCCAATGTATTCACCACCATTGTCTGATCGGATGCACTTCAATTTCTGCCATGTTTCTCTTTCAACCATGGCCTGAAAATGCTTAAATACTTCTAGAACTTGATCTTTAGTTTTTAGTAGAAAAGCCCAAACTTTCCTTGAATAATTATCAATGAAAGTAACAAAATAAAGTGCACCACTATGTGTTCTAACTTTCAAAGGACTACAAACATCCGAATGAATCAACTCCAACACATTTTCTTTTCTAGAAGCAACATTTTTATGAAAAGAAACTCTATGTTGTTTACCCGCCAAACAATGAACACAAGTTTTAAGATGTGTACCTTTCAAACCGGGTAGAAGCTCTTTCTTGAACAAAACTTGTAGCCTCTTTTCACTCATATGGCCAAGCCGCTTGTGCCATAATTTGGTAGAAGTATCATCTGCAAGTGCATTGACAACACCTTTACAAATTTTTCCTTGCATCGAATAAAGTATATGAGTCTTTTTGTACTTAGCCACCACCAAAGAACCCTTCGTGAGCTTTCATATTCCATCACCAAATTTGTTGTTGAAACCTTCATCATCTAGCTTCCCAATAGAGATCAAATTGAGGCGAATGTCAGGAACATGCCTTACATCTTTAAGCAACAACTTGCAGCCCAAATTTGTTTCCAAGCAAACATCACCCATGCCGATAATCTTGGACAAACCTTCATTACCCATTCGAACAGAACCATAATCTCTTTTGGTGTAGGCAGTGAAGAAATCAACTCGAAAAGTCACATGAAAAGAAGCACCGAAATCAATCACCCAATTGCTCTCTTGGCCCACAAAATTGATACAATTATCTTCACAAACGACCATGAGATCACCATTGGTAGTAACTGTTGTTGTGTCTTCTTACTTCTTATCCACACTTTTGTCACGCGTTTTCTCCTTGTTCTTGAACTTTCGGCATTCCCGCTTCATGTGCCCTTTCTCATGGCAATAATAGCACTCAATATCTTTCTTTGCAAAAGAACCATCTTTTGATTTGTCACGGCTTTGATCACAACCATGAGGAGTCTTACTTCTCCCCCTTGTTTTGCTTTGGCCTCTCATAACAAATGTTTCTGAATGAGAAGAACCCGCTGATTTTCTTCTAGTTTCTTCATTCAACAAACTACTGGTGACTTGGCCCATTGTGACAACTCCATCGAGCGCCGAATTACTAACCGTCACAACCAAAGTCTCTCAACTTTCGGGCAAAAAACTAAGTAGCATCAAAGCCTGTAACTCATCATCAAAAATAATTTTCATAGAAGCAAGTTGGTTAACAATACTCTTTATTTCATTCAAATGTTCTAGAATAGGACTGCCATCTTTATATTTTAAATTAATCAACTTACAAAACAGAAAAGTTTTATTTGTGGCTGATTTCCTATCATAAAGGCCTTCTAATTTTTTCCATAAATCATGTGCTGAAATTTCAGTAGCAACATGATGATACACACTGTCATCAATCCATTGACAGATAACATCAACGGCTTTTCGATTAAGCCTCTTCTATTCATCATCTTTCATATCATCAGGTTTGCCACTATCACCCTCAATTGGCCCATATAAATTTTCACAAAATAATAGGTCTTCCATTTTAGTTTTTCAAGTTACCCAATTGCTTCCATTGAAGCTAGACATACAATCCACATTCCCCTTCATTGATTTACACAAATAAATAAACCCCAATAAACTGTAAGCTCTGATACCAGTTGTTAGGGAAAATATGTAATTCTCCACAAGTAAATCAATTAATGGGAATAAAAACTAATGCGAAAAAATTAAATCAAAAGTAACACAAGAATTTTTACGTGGTTCCCTCAATGTGAGGTACGTCCACGGGATCGAAATCCGATTTCAATATCAACTAAATAGTTTTCAAACGATTACAAACGAGACACGAATGGTCTCACAAAAATACCCTTATGTGAATTTGCCAGGAGGGAGAGAGAGAAGGGAATCCACCAGTTGTGACATTTGAGAGATGAGGTGGCAGCTGAGGGGGAGGAAGTTGATGATGAGGATGAGAGGACAAGGAGGATGACACCTTGGAACACAAAATACAAGTTGATGACTTGGATGGACTTTGTTTCGAGGTTTCGGATTCTTTGTTCTTGTTTCTTGTTCATTTCATCCAGTTTTTCAATCTACCTCTGGATTAGAACCTCAGCAATATGATTCTCTGGAGGTTGATTCATGAGTTCTCTCTCTCTCTCAACAGAACAGGGACTGGAAAAATTAAGGTAGAATGATAAGAGAGGGGTATCTTCTATTTTTTTTATTTTATTTTTCATTTGGTTTTGACTTTGAGATAAGAATGTGGGGTTGGATTACCATTTGACTTCATTAGAATGTGACACGGACTTGATGCCAAAGAGAAACTGAAAAGGGGAATTCCCACATAAATCACAAACGTGGGCTCCTCGTCTTTGAACCGCTAGATGTCAATCTTATTTAAAGCAATTTTTTTTTTGTTTTTTTTTTTTTCAATTTTATTTCACAAATGTGTACTCGAACTATGCATAGATGTTATGTGTTCACATGGCCAAGCATAATCTTGATCATCTTTAACGCTTGGCCTTTATTAATTGGCAATTGCCATTTCTCAAACAATCATTTATTGAAAGGTAAATTACATTAATTTTTATCGTGATTTGAAAAAAAATATAATAAATTTCACAAATTTAAATAATTCATATAATATATTTAAACTTTATTAGTCATATGAATTAAAAAATAATATTATCATATCTTTTACACTGAAATATTAAATAGATAAATTGTTTGGAGGGATAGGAGTATGGGATAGGACTCCATGTCGGATGGATAGAATAGTCCATTGTTTTGCTCAAAAATTTTGTACTGGACTAATAATCCATTCAGACTATTAATTCCAAAGATATTGGATTGTTGTATCCCAGGGGTGTGGGATGCAAAACTTGGAATAACTCGTCTCATGGAATTAGATAGTAAAATTATATTTCTACTATTTTTGCTTGTTTTGATTTTTTTTATCAGTTTTTATTTGTCATTTACTATTTTTATTTTTATATTTACATCAATGTTATGTGGCCATTGAGTGATCTTCGTTTAGTGCTATGTTGTATGTTGTTGCTCTGTATGCTCAGTGCTCTTCATTTAGTGCTTTGTGTGGATTTCGTTCGGTGCTCTATATGTTTTTTTTATACTTTTCATTCGTTTATATATATATATATATATTTAGTTTATTCATGGTATTAATTATACTTAATAAAGTAAAATAAAATTTAAAAATCTCAACTAAAAATGAAAATAAATTTATGAAATTTTTATTGATATTCAATTTATTTAATTTTTTAAAAGTTCTAGTAAAAAAATTAAATTAAAAAAGTTACATAAAATTTAGGGGAATTGACCAATAAATCCTGTGTTTGTAAACTTGTAATCCATAAGGTTGGGTGATTAAGTGATCTCTTAAATTATTTGTTAATTGTTTTGTCATTGTTAGTATAGTTGGGGGACAGATGGCGTGGTTATATATGAGGAAGGTGATAGAGTGTTTGTATGTCACGTTGTTCGAAAAGCGCACTAGTAGTTTTTTAAAGTTTGATTTTTTTTAACACGCGCAGTGTAGGACGTGAATTCCTTACTAATTGTTTTTTGGCGTGTGACTTGAAGATAAGTAGTACTTCAATCAAATTGGGTCCACCACGTTGGAGTGTCACATGTCACATTTAGAAAAAGTAGACTAAGAAGTTTTTAATTTTTTTAGAATGTTACATCATACCTGCCACATTGTCACATTTGAAGAAAGTATATTACGGAGTTTTTATTTTTTTTGAAATGCCACATCATACTTGTTACGTTGTCACATTTGGAAAAAGTGTACTAAGGAGTTTTTAATTTTTTTGGAGTGTTCCATTGTTGGAATGTCACATTAATACCTGTCATATTGGAGTATCATACCATACTTGTCACACATTCCCAAAAAAAAAAAATTCCAATTAACTAGTGAGGGTATTTCTATCAAACCAATACCCATCCACATTTGAAAAAAGACATACTGGTCACACACTACACCTAATAAGAACTCCTCAATCAACCATTTACAACGTGGGACCAAATGATACAAAAGTTTATAAAATAGGACTTTCCAATAAATTTTTCTGAAATTTATAACTCAGATTTAGGCCAAGTTTAGCAACTCTAAAAAAAGTCAAAAAGTTAAAAAAATTACTCAAAAAGTTAAAAAATTATCACTATTCACCAAAAAAAATATTAAAAAAATAATTTCCTACACATCATACAACTCAGCCTCAAAAAGTTTGGGGCAATTTTGCACACGCTGCTGTTCGGCTTGTGAGGGTCTATCACGGACCTCGTTTTGATAATTTGAACCGTTGAATATGTATAAATCGTCGAGTACTATATGTCTGTAAAAAATCACATTGATCGGATATCGATAACTACATGATCAAATCACTTTTGTATGAAAAAATAGATGGTGTTATAATTAACAATTAAAAAAAACAAATCTGATCAAATAACTATCAATATCAGATCAACGTCATTTTTTTTTATAGGCATATAGTGTTCGATGAGTTCTACACATAAAACGGTTCAGATTATTAAAATGTGACCCGTGATGGCCCCCATGGGCCGAACAAAACAGTCCACTTCAATGCCCGAAGAGTACCCAATAATTTCTTACCAAGAATTCGGCTGCCAGATTGTATAGCTGTCATTCACTCATCTCCAATATTCTCTTGCACACTTCTTTATATAATTTTTTAATACACATTCTTTCATAAAAAGTCAAAAAGTTAATCTAAACATCCATATTTTTTTCTTCAACTTTTTAGTCTAAAAAGACAAAAAGCGCACTTATTTAGGACACCCCAAACAACCCCTTAGTATTTTTATTATTTAATAATTAATTCAAAAGGGTAAAATAGTCTTTTGAGTATTTATCTTTCTCCATAGTATCCCAAACAAACATAGAATTTAATAAAATAGTCTCATTTAGACATTTAATCCCATGACTAAATAAACATATGATATACATTCTTTCCAATCAAATAGTTCAGGAACAATGTATCATAGAATTAACAGTCCGATGGATTACAATCTCCTCTTATCTAGTCTGTATAAAACAAACATGACCTTTGTACCCCTGCAGTTTCATAAAAATTTCACTTTGGTCTTTTTCACTTTTAATTATAATAGTCAACTGCCTACATTTTAAATCAAGTTTTAATGGAACTCTTTTCGTCTACCATTAAATAAGACTAACAAAAATTGAAGGTGGAGAGTCTAAAATGAAATTTTGGTAGAAAGTGTAAGGAATGAAGTAAAATGTTAATAAAAGTATAAAGGTGTTAATAAGACAATAAAAATGTCATATGTGCTTCAAATAATAAGTTTCATCAACTTTGTGAATGATAAACGTATGGAAGGATGAGATTATAATTTATTTGAATTAAAGTGTAGAGATTGATTATTACAATTAAAAATGAATAAATTAAAATGAAATTTTAATAAAAATACGTGAGTACGAAGTGTAATTAACCCAATAAATAGATAGAGCCAATTTTGTTGAGTGGCTGTTTGGGGTTTGATTTTTTATGACTTCATGACTTTTGCAAAAGTTTAAAAAAAAAATAAATAAATAAATTAATGTACTTGGAAAGTTATTAAAAAATTTATTTTTTTATGACTAAAAGTTTTGATAAGACATTTATTTTTTTTAACTAATGACAAATAATTAAGTAATTTTTAACTTTTTAATTTTTTTTAAGCTAAAATTAACATTTTTAGGCTCTATTTGTTTTAGGGGATATGTGTTGAGATTGGATTAATAAGGAGGTGAGCATCACTGAAGTCATGTTTGTTTACAGAAATGGTGATGGGGTTAACTGTCCCATGAGATTAGAAATACTCTCTAGTGAAAGAGAGAAATGGTCATGGGATTAACTGTCCTATGAGATCAGAAATACTCTCTAGTGAGGTGTAGGGATGACAACGGTAAGAATGGCAGCAGGCGGGCGGGCGAGTGGGACTACCCGTCCCGATCCCAGTAACACTCTCCCCGTCCCCGACAGGGACCCCAATCCAGGCCCCATCCCCGTCCTCGATCGGGGATCGGGGATCCCCGACCCCGGAAAATCCCCGATTTTTTTTTTTTTAATGTAAAAATCTATAAACATCAATAAACATTCTCAGTTGGAATATCAACCCTAATAGTTTCATTTTTTTAATTAATTAGAACTGTAGCAACACCATAAATTTGTAGCAACATCCATCTGTTGGAATATCATTTTTTTAATTAATTAGATCAATAAATATCAATAAACATCCATTTAAAAAACATCATCTGTAGCAACATCATAAATGAAGCTATCATCAATAAACCTGTAACATCATAAATGAAGCTATCATCAATAAACCTGTAGCAACATCTATAAATTCATCAATAAACCTGTAACAACATCTATAAATACACAACCCACATAAATACACAACATCTATAAATTCACAACATAAATACACAACATAAATCTGTAGCAACATCCATAAATACACAACATCCATAAATTCAGCAGCCCATACATACACAACCCACACACAAAGCATCCTGTAGCAACAAAATAACAACCAAAACATGTGTCCAACAGCACACACAAGAAAATTCAACAAGTAGCAAAGAGAATAATTAATCCCAAGCACAACCCGCAAGGGATAGGTTACCCAAAAATTGAAATTAAAAATTAAAAAAAAAATATCCATTGCAACATAAAAAAACAAATCCATTGTTTCTTCAAACCCATACAAACCATACAACTTTCATCATCTCCTTCAACTTGAACTCCTGTTAAATAACAAAAGGAAAAAAATAAATAATTAATACTAATAATAAAATGTAAAAAATGTTAATTACAACAAAAAAGATGACAACTAACACAAATTAAAAAGATGACAACTAACACAAAAGTGGCACATGACTGATCCGACTCGATCTCCTCATCATCATATATAGTTGCATAGCCCACCGATTCCAATGTTGAATTTCCTAAGAATATAAATTCAATAGTGAAATTATTCCATGCTAATATAAATAATAAAAAGTGAAATAATAATATTTAAATTGGATGAAATAATACCTTTCATCTCTTCACCCCACAACCAACTTTGTGCACACATTAATGCTTCTAATGTGTTTGGATGAAGTCTACTACGATGTGGACTCACCAACCTTCCACTAGTACTAAATGCTAACTCTGAAGCAGCAGTGGATACAGGAATAGCTAAAATGTCCCTAGCTATTGCCTGTAAAGTCGGATATTTTGGTCCACTAGCTTTCCACCAATTCAAAACATCAAAACCTGAAGTTCTTGGCAAAACATCATCTTCTAGATAATGGTCCAACTCTGATCTTACATTCTTCATTTTTTTACTTCTCTTTCTACTAACAAACAAATCAAATTCTGAAAGGGTTTCTGGAACAATTTCTGCACGGGCAGAAGAGTCACCACCAACATCGGTCTCCATACCAACTCGGTGCTGATACTTTTGCAACAAATCATAACAAATATCACGAACCCTATCAACTTCATCTTCAGCGTTGTCCCCATAAAGTTTTTCAAAATAAAACTCCAATACACTCATCTTATACCTAGGATCAAGTACAACTGCAACCCCAATAACACCATGTATCACTAACCGATATTTATCAAATTTTTCCACCATTTTTTATGCCATTGTTTTGATCACTTCAATTTCACTAGAGAGCCATTGAGACAGTGTCATCCTAAGCTCACATAAAGCTGGAAAACAAACATTGGCTGTAGGATACTTTGTACCAGAAAACAACTCAGTGATAGAAAAAAAAATCTTAAACCTCCCACTAATCTTTCTAGCAAACTCCCATTCTTGCTCAGTTGGCACAGTCTTATATTGGGGCTCTCTAATTTTCAACCTAGAAAAGACATCATTATACAATAAGGCTGTCTGAAGCATCAAGTAGGTCGAATTCCACCTAGTTGCACAATCAAGTCCTAATTTCTTAGTATGTGGAATACGCAATTGGTTGACTGTTTCTTCAAATTTTTCTACTCTTTTTGGTGTTGCTGTCCAATAAGCTACACTCTCTCGAATTTTCTCCACACCAACTCGTATGACATCCAATCCATCTTTCACTATCAAATTCAAAATATACGCACAACAACGCATATGAAACAAAGTACCACCTAACAAAAGCGATGAATTACTTAACTTATCCATCAACATGGTAATCATGGCATCATTTGTGGAGCAATTATCAACAGTAACAGTCGAGATTTTTCTATAAATATTCCAATCCATCATACACTCAAGCAAAGTATCACAAAGAACTTCTTTTGTGTGTGGACATGGCACATAAATAAACCTAAAATATGATATTCATAAACAAGTATTAATAACATGCAAATTGAATAAGATAGAATTTTTAAAATGATTTGCAAATTTACAAAAATATATCTCAAAATGCGATTTTGCAATGTCCATGAATCATCAATGAAGTGTGCGGTGACAGCCATGAATCCTTTCTTTTGATTGCTAGCAGTCCACATATCAGTTGTGATTGCCACCCTACTTTTATTATGCTCCACCAAATTCAACGTCTTCACCCTCTCATAATCATAAATCTTTAAAATATCACTCTTTATCGTATTTCGAGAAGGCACTTTAAACAATGGTTGAAGTGCTGCTGAATATCGTTTAAAACCAACATGGTCTACGATAGAGAGGGGATACTCATGCAAGATTATGGCATGTGACAACTCTTTCCTAGCAAAATCTTGATCAAAGATATAAGAATTCATTTTTGGAATCTCTCTACTAAAGTTGTTAGTTAACACTTTTTGCCTCATGTCCATCACTTTTTTCCTAGTACAACTCTTATGGTGATCATGCAAATGCCTTGTTCCATTTTTTGAATCACCTCCAAGATGCTTATTACAATAATTACATATTGCCTTCCACATCCCATTGACTTGTTGTTTTTTAAAATGTTCCCACACAACACTAGGTTTTCTTTTAGTTCCTCCACAAGTAGTATTAGACTCTTCTAAATCAATAACATGTTGATTAGAGAGGGGAGACGGTGAGTTCGTAGGTGTGTTAAATGGCGATGAATGTTGTGATGCGTCACTCTCAAATGGTACTTGAGAGTTAACGGGTGCTTCAGAGTTAACTGGTGCTTCAGAGTTAACATCTGACATTTTTAACCTTTATAAAAATAATATGGATTGAATTAATATAAATAAATTAAGTACTCATCATCTTTTAAACAAATTATGACATGATTGAAACAATTAGAAGATGCATTACACTGTGTATAAGAAATGATCACTATGTATTCCATGCTCATCAAGTTATACTGTAGAACACCCAACTATCCCACACGGCTCATCTTTATATAAATTTCAAATTTATTCAAACAAAGAACAAATAGACAGATTATGAGGTATATTTTAATAGATAGATTATGAGGTATATTTTCAAGGTATTCTGCTCTCATATGTTGTGCAAATTACAATTGAACCATTCAATTTCCTTGGGATATGTAACCACATTCTGAAAAAAAATATATATATATATATATTGTATTCAAGGAACTCTCAAATCAATTTCCCAAATAAAAAGAGTTCTCAAAAACTGCCTACAAAATCAATAATACAAACAGAAAATCTAGAAAAATCATAAGTGAAATAAGGTGAAATGAATGCATATAATCCTCATCAGTCCTCTTAATAAAATAAATTTTTGAACTCAAATTCATTTACAAAACTAAAGAGTGAATTCACCAAAACTGTATTTCTAATCCAGATACTAAAACGGTCACATAAAAGCAGCATTTCCAAAAAATGATAAAGAAAGCAAATAATTGCCTGCAATTAACCCCAAATAGAAGGATTGAGCACATCCACCAGTCAAATGATATCAATTTCTACACTTTCCCGGCAACCAAATAAAATAAAGTTAGAAAAGGATACAGAGGGTAAACGAAATCAGATCTAAACACTGATATATATATTGTATTTTTTACAGATCTATACTCAGATCTAAACACTGACATATATATATATATATATATCTAATATACATATATGTAAACGAAATCCCGAGAGAGAGAAAGACTATTTTTACAGATCTATACTCAGATCTTAGATCTAATCTAAACACTGAGATATATATATATATATAATATACATATATCATATGAAACCTAGGTCGAAATCCCGAGAGAGAGAGAGAGAGAGAGATACCTAAACAGAGATGGGAGACGCGGTGGTGACGGAGGGAGGATCGTCGGTGACGGTGGGAGGATCGCTGGTGACGGAGGCAGGCGCGGCGGTGACGAGAGAGGGACAGACGAGAGGAGGAGCGGCATGTGTTTGTTGTGTGAGTGTGAGAGGTCTGTGAGTGAAACCCTAACAAGACCAACATATGCGTATATATATATCCAGGGACCAAATCGTCATTTTACATCGGGGACCACGCGGGGCGGGGCCGGGCCGGGTCCGGTTCTGAAAAACATATCCCCGTCCCCGGCCCGGATATTATCGGGGATGAAAATTTGAATACCGTCCCCGGCCCGTAGGGGATATTTTTCGGTTATTCACCGTTTAATTCGGAGTCGGGGGGTCGGGTCACCGTCGGGCCGGTTCCAGATTGCCATCCCTAGACAACGGACCAAGGCGGGGTTGGAGATCACACTTCACGTCTCCGATTTCGGATGGTGAAAATTTTCCCGTCCCCGGCCCCAATCCCTAACGGGGAACCTATCATCGTCCTCATTCCTGCTTCCTAACGGAACTCAGGTTTTTCCGATCCCGAAAATTCCTCGGCTTAAAAAAAAAAAAAATCAGCTCCAATTGCAAATCCAATAACATAATCACAACCAACTCAAATATATAGATATATATACACACATATAGAATTAGAATCAAAATCAAAAGTTGTAAAACACACACAAATATATATATACACACATGTACACACACACACAAGTCGAATCAAAATCAGAAACTGATGCTATAAAACACACACAAATATATAGATATATATACACAGATGTACACAACTATATAGATATATATACACAGATGTACACACATACACACACAAATAGATAGAGAGAGACAGTGAGAGAGAGAGAGAGACTAGATTTGGAATAAATCTTCAGCGGCGAAGATTTAGAAAGGCATGGCGGCCAGGGATAGCACAATGGTAGTGACATCGGAGAAAGCAACAGTTTCGGAGAATGCGACGACTTCGGATACGGAAGAGAGAGAGTAGAGGGAAGAGAGAGAGTGTGTGAGTCACACCATAGATCGTGTGTGTGTGTGTGAAAGAGAGAGAGAGAGAGAGAGAGAAGAGACGAAGAGGTAGGTTTGTAAGAAAGAAGAGAGAAAAGAGAGAGAGAGAGAGGGAGATGGGTTTGTATTAGAAGAGTGAACTGAATATATATATACAGGGCTGTTTGGGGATTAATCGGGATGGGACCGGGCCAGGGTCGAGGCCAGGGTCGGGGCCGGGAGAATCTATTCCCGTCCCCAGCCCGAAAACCATCGGGGATCTATTTTTCAATACCAACCGCAGCCTTATGGCGGATAGTTTTTGAAAAAAACCTGACTTATCGAGATGGGGCGGTCTGGGTCCTTGTCGGATCAGGTTTAAATTGCCATCTCTAGTGAGATGAAGTAGTAATCCCAGAGAAATGTGATATTTAAATCTAATCTCATGAGATTAAAGATGAAATGATTTTAATATTAAAATATATATAAAAAAAACACTAAAATATTTATAGAATTTTATATAATTAATTTCATCGTAAAACGACATAACAAATATAAATTTTCATTAATTCAGTAGTCATCAAAAAAACATAGGGTCGATTTGGTTTAATTTTAGAATTATTATTTGAGTGTGGAGTTATATTTTGAGTTTTGAAATTTCAAATCATGATTTGAAAAAAAAAAAAAAATTGTTTAATTATGAGTTTTGAAAATAGTTTTGGAATAATTTATAATTTTTTATTTTTTTATCTTTTTGATTGATTGATGTATAAAATTTGAGAAAATGTGAGGAGAGCAGAAAGATAAGAGAGAAAAAATGATTAATTGATTGATTGAATAACAATAAAAAGGAAAAATAAGAGTTTTAAAAGTAATTTTGAATTGTATTTTGAAAATATATTTAATTAATCTATTTTATCTAAATCATAATTTAAAAACAAAATTAAATTTTAAAAAGTAAATCAAAGGCTACCATAATTTTTCTTAATCCATTTATTAATAATCTTTTAGAAAATCAAACGAACCCTTGCGTTGTTCCGAACACTCCCTTAGAATCGAATTCCAACTTAAACCTCGACAATAATCCAAAAATTTCCGAGTGGCAGTGGCTTGTGTTGTGTCAACAAAAGTCAAACAACGTTAATCTCAAAACTAACAATGGCTTGAAGTATTAGGGTTTTCTGATTCCAAATCTATTGAGATACCACAACAAGGTTCAATAATTCCATATATATATAACTCCTCTGATATCCATGAAATTAGGGATTCTCATCACCAGACTCGGACCCATCTGGATTGGACCTCAATGTTGAGCTCTTTTTCTCACTCTCTTCTTGCTCAACGCCCCACCCTTCTCCTACCCCATTTCTCTCCAGTTAGGGTTTTGAACCATCGCTCTACTTCTTTCCCACTCACTCGCAACTTTCGGCCCTCTCATTCTATTCTACAGCCTTCAAACAAAGTAAGAAATCATAAAGCTTTAATCTTTATTTATGTAAAATTATATATTTACATGGGTTTGGGTTTTTAAATCTATATGGTTATAATTGCAGAAATGGAAAATATTGTGCTTTAGGCGTGAAGAATTTGGTTACGGAGACTCAAAACCTGAGTTTACTGAAGATCCTATCTATGAAGAGTTGGCAAAACCCAAATTGGATGAATCATGTGGCAAAACAAAAGATTGGGTTTCAAGTCTCCAAGAGGTAATTGGATTACTAGTTCTTTTTCCAATTGGATTCAAAATTGTTCATTTACTTCCAGTTTGATGTGTGTTATGTGGCCTTTAATGGGTTTGTCATAATTTGATATGTGCAATTGAATTTTGATACTTGACATCATATAATCTGTGCATGCTTTTACAGTTCTAAGAGGGTGTTTGAGATGATTTAATAAGTATTTGTTTTGACTTTTTATGAAGTATGTGCAAAGAAGTAGAGAGGTGATGTGATCCTTGAAAAGATAAAAAGATTAAAAAAAATATGCTAATATAGAGGATGCCAAATAGTGCCAAATGTCTGTGTGTACTGTAATAGGAATCATATTGAATTATAGGATCGCCCGGTTGATACAGTTTTATCGGAAGTGAGATTTCTAAGCAACAGTGATATTTTGCTTAACTTACAGTCTACAGAGACTTCGCAGTTCTTAGCCTGACTTGTTAATTATTATACCCATTGTTCGAGTTTCTGTTAGTCTTAAAAGTATGACTTTATACACAGTTTACTCAAAAGCAATGTTGTATCCCAACCATGGTTAATGCTAATGCCTTCTCCCTAGCATTTGTATTCAGCAAGTCAGTCGAATGGATCAATTTTATATGATCATATATTATACCTCATGTGAAAATTATGCATTTAATTAATTAATTAGACATGTGGCTAACATAAAACAATAAAGAAGGTAGGGCTTGACATTGGAATATGTACATTGTGTCGATCATATATACTTTTTATGTGTTACCACAAGATGAAGTAAAAGAAAATGGAAAATTGAAATCCTTGAGCATTTATTTTAACTTCAAAACCTTGAAGGCTTCCAACTTTCTTTTTGTGCCTCCATCTATGAATATATTATGAATGCTGAATGTAGATACTATGCCTGAGATATAAATTTTCAAACAGATAGAGGAACTAGTAGTTTCTGTCATGGTGTTCACCCATGGGCTTTTTAATGTTTCAGGCCGCAGATGCAGTATTTAGAGCAATTGGGAAACCCTGGACCGTGCCGTGGACAGCTGAGACTATACTACAGGTAAACTGCTATTTCCTTGATAAACATTTTATGGTGAGATATTTAGGGGACTTTATAATGAATAATAAGATCTTGTTATGTTATTTACTTTCAATGACGTGGCAAAGAGAAACACGGAAGTAAGCTTCCCGAAAATTAGGAGATTTAAAGATATGAGAACTTTTTATTCATTGCTGTTGATGAAGGATTTCTCTTTACTTCCTATTTTGAGATATCATGTACTCCACTCAAACTCAGAAATGCCATAATACCTAAATAACTTGGGGAACACCACACAAGTTCTTTGTCTTATGTCAGCTTTATTAAGGGTAATTTGTACATTAAAATCACAAGATCACATTTTTAACTTAATCAATAGCACTTTGTCACTGGTGCATTCATTGGTCATCATTGCACATGGCGAACTTTCTTGATGACTTTCCTTATTTCCATCCACCAATACTATCTTCAGTTTCTCAAGACTACATATAATTCTGTTCTGTCTTTTATGTGGAGTAATTTTATTTTCTTTTTTTAGCTTGTGCTCTGTATTTTATGACAGTTGCACTCCCACGACACCGGATGTCCCCACTAGGTACTTGTTCCCTGAATTCTTTTTTGTTCATTAGATAATTAGAAACTAGGTTTTTTGAGGATACAGCCAGAATGATTTTTTTTTTAATTTTTTTATTTTATTTTATTTTATTTTATTTGATGAATTTACATGAACTTTCTAGAACTTATTGTTCCCTTTTTTATACACTTGGTAAATGGTGGACAATGGCAGAATAACCTAAAATCTTTTGAGTTTTGAACTACTCAAACTGATATCCTTCCTACTTAGTGACTTTTGATCGCTAGAAATCAATCACAGAAGGATAATGACAGACATGCATAATTATGACAATGCAGGTGACACTCCTTTGGATTGTCGCATTCTGGTTCGTGGGCTCTTGGATGATTCCATTCGGAGCTCACATAGCGGGTTTCAGCAAGGAATCTCTAACATACAGAGGGCAGGCCTTGTACAGCCTTTTGACCGATGTAACCGAAGGCCTTGCCGGAATCGCAATTCTTCATCGTTGCCTGTCTCGCTTTTGTCCCCTTCCATCTGATTGGTTTAAATTTAGCCTGAGAGGGAATTGGCTGTTTGATGTTGCTCTTGGGTGCCTCATGTTTCCTTTGGTCAACCGGCTCTCAAAGTTCAACCTTGACTTATTGCCTCTTCTGCCCTCGACACCTGTCACACTCTCGAACGTCGAGCAGTCAATTGTAGCACGTGATCCAATCGCAATGGCGTTGTATGCACTCGTGGTTTCAGTGTGCGCTCCAGTGTGGGAGGAAATTGTTTTCCGGGGTTTTCTTCTTCCATCCTTGACCAAGTACATGCCTGTATGGTGTTCAATCCTTGTGAGTTCAGTTGCCTTTGCTCTAGCACATTTCAATTTACAGAGGATTCTACCTCTTATTTTTCTTGGGGTGGTGATGGGTGTAATTTTTGCACGCTCAAGGAACCTATTGCCATCTATGCTCTTGCACAGTCTTTGGAATGGCTTTGTTTTCTTGGATTTGATGAAATAGAATTCTTGCTTTACTCTTTGCATACCAATCAAAAGTCAGTTGATCATACATTCATAAAACACCAAATCTGTCAAAGCAGCGCATGCAATGGGCTATTCAGTGAATCAATCCGCTGCTTAATTTCTTCTTTCATTCTACTGGAGGCATGAAAACAGAGAGCATTGCGATTGTAGCCAAAGGAGATCATTTGTGCCACTATTGTGATGCCTCGGCTATTGTATTTTGTTGATAAACAGGTCAGGGTTTTTTTTTTCTCTTTTTGGGGGGGGGGGGGGATCATTTGTGCCACTATTGTGATGCCTCGGCTATTGTATTTTGTTGATAAACAGGTCAGGGTTTTTTTTTTTTTTTTTTTTCTTTACAGAAGTCATCTTTAATGTTTAAATATTTTGTGATATTTAGTGAATCTAGTGCCTCCATTGGACCAGGGCCGGTCCTGAGGGCAGGCAAGAGAGGCCTGCCCTTTGGGCTAAAAATAAGGGGCGCCAAATATAATTGTGTTTTAGATCTGAAAAAAAAAAGCTTAAATAGTATAGGCCTAATTGAACATGATGCCTCAAAAAAAGTAATAAGATTAGATTTTTATTTTTTTTTAAGTATTTGTAATGATTATTTTCTATCTTAATATATAAAAGTAAATTTTTATTTATAATTTTAATGATTGTATGTGTAAGTAAATTTTTTTATGATTATAAATAAATAAAAAAATTATAATTTATCATTTTATTTATAATATATATATATATATTTTTTTAATGTAAGAGGATTTCATTTCTAAAGTGTCGCCTTGAGCCCTAAATGTCAGGGCCGGCCTTGCATTGGACTTGCCTTTGCTCATCTAATATTTTGGTTAGAATTTCTAGGAATGATGGCCACTTGTTATCTATTTGTACCTTTTTGCCGGGTAATTTCCTTTTGGAAAATTAAAAACACGGCTATCTGAATCCTATCTAAGTTTTTAGCGTAGCTTTAGCACAGTATTGTTTTCTTTAGATTGTGTTGAAAAAAACTTATTATATACTCACCTTAGAAAAATAATATTTTATTTCCTTGACATGATAAAGAAATTTGATGGACTCTAATATCAAAGAACTACGAATATGCTGCATAATGTAAGATCATCTCTAACTTTGAACCAAAATTTTTATTAAATTTGGATAAAAAAATAACTTTTTTTTTCAATTTGATACTGAATGCTTCAACGGTTGATTTTTATTAAATTTTTACCAAATTTGTGTCGGGATAATTGGTTGGTCGATCAATTAAGTTAAAATTATTTATTTATTTATTTATTATTATTATTATTATTATTATTATTTTTTGAACTTTTTGAACTTTTTAGTGGTCGACCGGTTGGCCGGTTCACCGGTTGGTCGACCGGTAAGGCAAAAATTTTTTTTTTTTTTTTTTCAATTGTTTGACTCTTTTTTGGAACTGTTTGAACCTTTTGGTGGTCGACCGGTTGGTGGACCAGTTGATCTCTTCCAACGGTCATGCACAGTGTTTTGATAAAATGCGGAGCCTGTTCTCATTTTGGTGAAACGTTTGGTAAAATCTCAATTTGATATCAATTTGGTGAAATCGTTAAAACATAAAAAAATGTTTTTTTTATCAAATTTTAAATTTAATGTCAGATTTAATTCAGGATTAGAGATGGTCTAATAGAACCATACAAGCATGCCGTGCCATGCCAGAAAGGCTCACATCGTGTTGGATATCTGAACGGGTGTTTGTTGCCAATCTTTTGGCTGGGGATGAAGCTGTCTGCACAAGAATGTGAACTTACCTAATGAAAAACTACAATAGTTATGGGTAACAACTGTACAATCCAGAAGGGTTGGTTTCACAATGAAGTTTTTAACAAAAATATTTTGTGGCACTAAAAAAATGAGCATTAATGTCCTTAATTTCTAATTTGGGTAATTGTTTTTTTTTTTTTTTTGTCTTTTTTTTTGCCTTATATGAAAATTCGGAGCATTAGTGCCCCCAATTTCGGGGCACTAATCACAACCGAGTTTTTAAATAGTTTTTTCGGCAAATTACAAATACAACCCGAGGTTTGTTTAAGAATAAATTACTAATAGGTATTAATAATTAGATTTAATTGTCATCAAATTTTATTAAAAATAAGTTCTAATAAAATCGTTGTTAAAAATATTTTTTTATGATATTTTTTGCATGTCACTAAAATTTAACAATTAATAACTTTTTTTATCACGGTTTTTGTAAATTGTTGCTAAAACTTATAATTAGTGACGTTTTTCTATGATGAGTTTTTTAAACTGTTGCTGAAAATTAAAAATTAGTAATTTTTTTGTAATGGATTTTTTTATACTATTGCTAAAATTTATAATTAGTGACATTTTTTATGACAATTTTTAAACTATCGTTAAAAATTAACAATTAGTATCATTTTTTAATAGTGTTCGACGAAAAACTCAATTAATTATCATAGGACCTATTGGATAATAAGTTCACCTATTAGGACCTACACGTAAGTCTCCATTTGTTTAAAATACAATTTGCTCACTGTGATTTTGAAAATTTCATCTCGTCCCTCGAAGTTTCTAATTTTATAACAAATGGCCCATTTTATCAATAAATTATTAAGTTAATTAATAGTTTTTAATTATGTTAGAAGAATATTTCAATTAATAATTCAGGTACTTTAATCATTATATAGTAAAACAGTTAGAAATTTTATTTTTTAGTTAATTTTATTAAATAAAAAATTATGATAATGAGGTATTTATAATTTTTTTAAATCACATAAAGAAATCTATACTTTAAGTAAATCTCAAGGAGTGTATTGTGATTTATCTTGGGTAATTTACATTTTCCCCCTTCACTAATTAAAGTTTTTCTAATTTACTCCCAAAATTAACTTGTGTTCACAAAAATTTGATTGAAAATGTCACATTAATTACCATATTACATAAAAATATATTATTATATTGAATTTTAGATTTGTGTTAGAAGTGTGAGTTATAATAAAATATTTTTATACATTGTAGTTATCAATGTGTCATTTTTTTAATCTAATTTTAGACAACTCAAAATATAAAGAATCAAAATGAAAAAAATAGAAATTTAAAGACCAATCATAAAGGGGGCAATTTTTTTTATTCTTTTCTTCTAAGGCTATGTTTGGCATCTTTTTCTTGGGTTAAAATAGTCATAAAAAGATAAAATAAACTTTTTAACCTAATAAGACAAAACGTTACATTCAAATCATAATCATTTTATTTTTTCTCACAAAAATTAAAAAAGTCAAAAAACTTATTTCAAACAAGACTTTTTAACTATAAATTAAAATAATAAAAAAAATTAAAAATCAACCGACATCCCAAACGAATACTTTGTAAAAAAGTTGAGTGGCGAAAGTGACTCTAAAAAATTGAAATCAAAACGGAGGAAATAGAACGAGAATTGGGATCCTTGCATTGCTGTGTTTTGAGATGCGGCTCACTTCGGCTTCATTTCTTTCATCCATCCATCTTGAAAAGTGAATTTATAATATAGAATAAAGGTTGGGACTCCCTTTGGGGGTCACCCCTTTACCCCCTTTGCCACGTGGCAAGAGGTGATTGGAGGAGCAAGAAAAAAGGGAAAAGAAAAAGAAAAGGTGACCAATGAGAGAGAGAGAGGGGGTCCAAAGGGAGTCCTAAAAAGGGGGATCAATCATTGTTGTTATAATATAATCTAAAAAAAATTTTGAACAATGTAAATTATTGTTCCAAACGAATGGACCAAACCTGAACTATTCTCTCAAACCCTTGAAAAAAGTGAAGGAAAAGCGGGCTAAAATGCTTCCCCTTGTTCGAGGGAGCATACCGAACCACACCTAAACATTCAATTGCATAATGAGGTAATGGGGGCTGCTTTGTATAAAGAATTAATGTTATATGTATTGATTAATATATATATTAATATATTAATAGATGATGTGATATTATTTATATAATTTTAAATATTTATTATTCGTATAATAAATGTGATTAATAATAATATTATAATACTGATTCGTATATTAATATGTATATTAATTAATACATATAATACTATCATTATATAAAAAGAAAAAAATACAACAGATTTAAGGAGAGGATAAAAAAACAATAGCAATGTGGTAATAATTACTCATGGGAAAACTTGTTATTTTTTCTTTAAAAAAAAAAAAAAAACGGTATTTAAACAAGCTTGTGTATTTGTAATTTACCCAAACATTAACCACCATTTAAACATCATACGCAATTCCATTTTATTCAAAAAAAATAAAAATAAAAGAAAACCCTGTCAAAGAACAAATGTGTAAAACAACTGCAGCACCTAAAACATCAATGGAATCAAAATATTTTATAAAACCCAACGGGCAAGGCACGAATCCACATGAAACACAATATAATAACTTCAGGGCCTAAAACAGAAACCCACAAATGCTGCCCACGAACCTAGCAAATTCAACTTTATAGAAAACTATCCACATTGTGAACCCAAAACCCTAAACAGAGTTACCAAGCACAGCCACCCTAAGCTCTCACACCTTCTTGGCTTTCAATGGTCCTTTCGGGATCTTACATAAAACCTTCGCATCAAAGACTACATACTGTCTCTTAATCTCAATCGTTGCCTTCTCAGCAAAAGCATCTACCTGATCCTCATATTTCTCATACAGCACCGGCACCGTGTGGAGCAAAACAAATGCTGTCACAAAATCATAAATATTCAATGTAAAAAATAAAAATACCAAATAACAAGTAAATGCTTCAACTAACATAGTAGTAATTGATTACCTATGTAAAACAAAGTCAAGAAGCTGCAACAGCTCCCCAAAAATGACAAGATCCACAAGCCAGCAATCACCTGATGAACAACATAACCATTTTAAATAACAATAGGATATGTATTGGTATTAGTATCGGTGATATCGGTGATAAGGTCATTTATTGGCCTACACCGGACAATAATGAATAGCTGGATCAAAATGCCAAAGCAAAATCCAATGATGTAATGACCAATATTTAAAACCCTGTACCATTCCATACCTGCAAAACTTCATAACTAAGGGCCACTAGGGGTAATAGATTAAATCTTAGTGTGAAAATTTCAGAATTTGCAAACAGGGAGGTTCATACTGCAATCTACCATACTCATCAATAACGGGTTTTGAAAGTTCCAAAAGTAGAGCACTCAATCAAGTACGAGAAAGAAATCGACATACACAGATAAACTGTTTGAGATCTCTTCCTAAAGCAATCTCCCTAAGAACTCCAAATGCCCTATTGATTTCAATTGTAAGGGCAGTGGCAAGCTGCACAACTGGCTCTTTTGGAATGTGAACTTCTGGAATCTGGGGAGGAGACCTGGCAAGGAGAATATCAAGTTACAATTTGTAAAAGGAGATGATTTGAATGCAACATCAATGTCTTACTTCTTCATGAAGGTGCTAGCGTTGGACCACGAGAATAACACAGCCAGAGCCAATATCAAGCCATGACAAACCAACGTGAGCAGATGGTACTCAACCAATTCAAATAGACACCAGATTGCAGTGGCTCCACCTAGGACTCCAGCAGATATCTTCTTGTTTCTCCACAGAAAAACATCAGCAGCTGCACCAACAGATCAATGGTGAGCGTACATTTTAGAGAGAAATGTTAGGAACTCCAAATTGGAGTACTTTACCCCTACGATTCAAATATAGCCAGAAAATTCTCACATGATTTTGGACCAAAGTGCATATATTAACACCGTTAACAATTGATGTCAAATGACTATAATACCCTCAAATTCTATGTTAATCCTAAATATTTAATTATTTATTATAATTACTAACTTTTGAATCTAATTTTAATTTAATGTTTTAGATCACAATTAATCCTAAATTCTTAATTATGTATTATAATTCCTAACGTGTTAATTTAGGGTTGGTTTGGCATGTTTGAAAAAAGGTAAAAAGTTAAAAAGTTACTATCTTATTTAAATCACATCATCTTATTTAAGTCACATCACCTCTCTAACACATTACTTCAAACCCAACTCAAACTCAACCCATATTTCATAAAAAGTCAAAAAATACACTTATTTAGATCATTCCAAACAACATCTTAATTTTGATTTAATTATAGTTTAGTTCAATTCTTAATTATTATTTAATTATGTTTTAAGCAATTCTTAATTATATTTTATATTTTAGATGAATTATTAATTATATTTTATTTTATTTAATTAACATATTAATCTAATTTGGAGAAAATGGGGGTACAGTTTTTTTCTCGTATTAATTTCACTTTAATTTTCCAGAAAACCAAGCACACTCCCAAAAATGGTGTGTGACCTTCCATTAGTTTGGATAGAAAAATTAACGGTAGCCTTTAGTTCAAAAGGGCATGGAGCAACCCTAAAATTAATTTGAATGACGTTGTGTTATGAAATTTCTTATAAAAGGCGTTGAATTTATGAAGCAAAAAGTCGATATTTTCAGAACCAATCCCATCAACATTACTAAGAATCATGTTATTAAACTACTAAAAAAACAAATAACCAATTCATAACTCCGATCTAATGACCAGCCAGATCTAGATCCTCACAAAACAAGCATAAACAAGAAAAATTACTACTGCATTTTGCTAAACAATCAATAAAACTTAGAATTAGGATTTCGAAACCAGGACACTAATTTGACGATCATATGAGCACAAACAAATCAAACTAACCATTAACATAATTTCAAAAACAGTAGAGAAATGAACTTTTTAAGCCACAAACTTATCAAAAAAGAAAAAACAGAAAAAGAAAAAAACAGTATAGAAATGAACTACGATAATGGTGATGACGATGATGAACATACGTTTTCCACCGCCAAGGACCTTGTGAACGGGCTTCTCTCTCCCGAAGAGCCTGTAAACCTTTGACTTCAAAGACGACGCCGGCGATGTATTCACGTCGTCGGAATCTGACGACGACGACGACGACGACGACGAATTGTCTCCGCGAAGCTTCTCAGTTATCTTTTCCATCGCCGACTCCTCATGATCTGCCATCTCTCTCTCTCTCTAAAACCTCTCAGATTCAAAACCCTAACGCTAATGTTTAAAGCTAAACCCGTCGCTCCTCTCTCTCTCTATCTCTCTCTCTCCCGCTTTTCTCTCTCTGTCTGTGTATATATGCATCTATATATATAGTTTTTTTTTTCTTTTTTTTTGTAACAGCTAAGTGTGATATTTATTGGGCCAATACGAGCGTGACGAGTCATTATATTAGCTGTTTAAATGAACGATATCGAAACTTAGCTCTTAATTTTCCGAGCCTATTGGTTGCTTCGACCCAGGCCTATTTTGATATACATTAATTAATAGTATATCTACTATTAATTAATGTATTAACGGATAATCTAACATAATTTTATTAGTTCTGAATTTTTATAATTTGTATAATAAATAGAGTTTATAATTTTAAAATTGTAATATTATAATATGTATTTGTATACTAATTAATATAATAATTAGTATATATAATACCATTGACTTAAATTAATATATTTTTAAATTTTTTTATAAAAAAATACATAAAAAATAATAAAATAATATAACTTAAAAAAATATACTAATATAAAGATATCAAACAATCTCTCAATCCAAGCCGGTAGGCTTCGCATGCAGTTTCTATTGATAGCTCCGAAGCTAAATGCACATTTTCACGGCCCTTTCCGTGCCCTCCGTCAATCTCGATTTGAAATTTTAATAATTAAATCTTAAATCCTAAAATATAAATAAATAAATTTTAGAAAAAATTACCAGTAAATCTTATATGGTAGAAAGTTAAACCATGTAGTCCTACAAGTTTTCTTATGCACCATTTAGTCCCACTATCTACATCAGCAACATCAACAACATTATTAACATCATCAAAACATTAGCTACATTAGCAACATTAACTGCCCCAATCTGCCCCAATCGACAATATCAAACAGTAACAAAACATCATCAAAATTATTCTTCATACATGATCGCGTGTATTATCAATGTTTAATAATCATCATCAGCACCAACATTATTCTTCATACAAGGATATCATAATGCACAAAATCAATAGCAAATATATATGTATATATATTTGCCATATAATCTGATTAAAAAGTATAATAAAGTCACTGCAATATACGCAAGGAGGGAAAAGGGTAAACGCAACAGACAGTATCCAAACAAATTTCTCAAACTGAGACGAATTGAGCCCACTCAAGGGGTTGCCTGGATGGATCAGCAAGTTTTGCCGCCGGCGATTTGGGAAGACGATGGGTAGTCACCGGAAACAGAGAGATCAGAGAGGATTTTGACGACGGCACAACTTTGTCCGACAGTGCACTGACGGTGGGAACATCACTGTGTTGAAGAACATCACAGATCCGACACTCAAGAACATCAATGTGTTGAAGAACATCACAGATCCGAGATTCGATCCGATTTGAGGGAAGAACATTACTGTGTTGATGATGTTTTGTTAATGTTGATCTGTTTTGATGTTGTTTTGACGATGTTTGATGTTCGAAAATTACCTAGAAATTTTTTTTTTTCTTTTTCAAATTGCTTTTTTGCTTGAAGGTCGGGAATGCCTACACATTGACCATTGTTTGTTTAGTGATGTATAATGTATATGTTGATGTTTGATGTATATTTTTTTAGTTTGATGTTGTGATGTTGTGTTGTTGATGATGTGATGATGTTTGATGATGATGATGATATTTGATGATGATGTTATGATGTTTGATGTTGTTTTAATGATGATGTTTGTGATGTTTGATGTTGTTTTCATGATGATATTTGATGTTGTTTTGATGATGATATTGTGATGTTTGATGTTGTTTTAATGATGATATTTGATGTTGTTTTGATAATGACGTTGTGATGTTTGATGTTGTTTTGACGATGATGATGTTTGATGTTTAATGGTCATTAACATTGGGATAGGACCTAACGGTTCATAAGAAAATTTATAGGACCAAATGGGTTACAAGATACAAATTTGGGATTTATTGGTGCATCCCCCTAAATTTTAAGAATTAAACCCTAAACTCTAAATCTTAATATAAAAATAAATAAATTTTAAGAATTAAACCCTAAATCTTAAACCCTAAAATAAAAAATAAAAAAAAGTGTAATTTATCACTCCAAAAAACATAGGGAGAATATGAAAAAAAAAAAAAGAGAAGGGAAGAGACTGAAACTGTGCCGTTTTAGACACAGCAGTGACCCCGCTCCTTGTGGCCACGCGGGGTTCTTGCTGTGCTGCCGTATCTGCTGTGATTTCAAACGGCACCGTTTTATTTCTTTTTTTTTTTTTTTTCATGTTCTCATTATGTTTTTTGGCATAATAAATTACACTTTACCCTAAACCTAAACTCTAAAATAAAAAAATTATATTTTAAAAATTAAATCCTAGACCCTAAACCCTAAAAAAAAAATAAAAAAAATTAAGAATTAAACGTAAACTATAGCGACCCCGGTCTTTTCCTAGTTGACTGTTGTATCCGGACTTAGGTTCCGTAGATCCCGTTGTTATATTATTGTTGTTGCTATCCTTTAATTCCTTATTCTTGAGTTATAGGATGTATTGGGCAGGTTTGTTATAGGTTGGTTGGGTTTAGAAACCAAGTGTTGCTGTCCAGATTTTTGGCCCTTCGCTCGAGCGAGGAGTTGGTCGCTCGAGAGAGCTCTTTGTTTTGGTCCTTCGCTCGAGCCAGGATTTATTCGTTCGAGCGAGAGACTGCGTCTGGGCATAAGATCTGAGAGCAGTGTTTCTTGGCTCGATCGAGCTTTCCTTCGCTCAAGCGAGCAAGGTGTATGTTTTCGAGTTCTTCGCTCGAGCGAGCATTCTGTCGCTCGAGCGAGCTTCTGGGTTGTAGACCTGAAGCTTTGAGTTTTTGGTTCGAGCGAGACTTTCTTCGCTCGAGCGAGACTTTCTTGTGTTTGGTCGCTCGAGCGACCAATCATTCGCTCGAGCGAGCCTGTTTCATATAAACGCGTAGCAGCGGTTTTTAAAACACTTTTTCACCCTCTTTTTGACTTCAAAACCCTAGTTCTGTCTTTTCTCTCCCTCCAGTCACCTTCTCTCTTAGATTTCATCTCTTTTTAGGGTGTTTTTACCCTAGGCTCTTTATTAAAAAGGTAGAGTAGGTTGAGGGCTTCGTTTTAATCTAAACGTTTAGCAGTTTGAAGCACTTTGAATTTTGGGTCATCATCTTCATCTTCTCCATTCGGGTTATTAACTTCGATGTAGGGATTTCCTACTCCATATTATAGGTTTTGTTCTAAGTTGTGGTATTTTGATATGTTGGGGGTTATTTGGTAATTTTGGGAAAAACCCTAGTTGTAGTAATAAATTAATTTGTATAATTAATTTAGGAAAAATTGGAAAATTTAGTTGAATTCATGGAATTGAGGAATTTTTTGACTAAATGGTGTAGTTGGTTAGTTTAATCACTCACCTATGAAAATGTTGGAATTATATTAGTTGATACATTTATTTTCTGTTTAGAAATAACTGTTTGGGCTATCGGTAGAGGATAGTCGTGATTGTTGTAGACATTGCATGTGGATTAGGAAAAACTGAAACTAATCACATTGGTTAAGTCATTGATTTTGACTGTTGAATTAATACAGAAAATACGTGTATTAATTGTGTGTTGTATATGACAAGTGTTTAATACATTGGATATGTATTTTGTTTGGGAGGAGATAGGGGATGTACTCCACGGTTTAGGGGAAGATAGGAGATGGACCTCTAAACCGGATTTTGTTTGGGAGGAGATAGGGGATGGACTCCATTAGCACCACTTTATGTGTGCTTATTGATTTATGGAAGTGTTTTTACATATTGTTGATACAGCACTAAAATGTGTATCAATTTGGAAGTATGGAAGTGTTTTGGTATGAGCCTTGGTCTCATTTGTTTTGTTGATATTAGAAGTAATATTAATGTGATATATAGTTCACTGCTATAGTTTGGCCAGGTTCTGAGCCATAGTGGTATAAATGAAAAATTGAACGAATAATAGAAAGTGAAACGTGTCATGGACATTGTTGTCATGAAACTGTATATTGATAAAATGGATGTTTGTGTTAACCATCTATTGAATGCTATTGCTTTATTCAATGCTTATATTTGGTTTAGTATATTTCTACTGGGCTGTGGCTCACCCTATACGGGAACATCATTTTCAGGTCCAGGTGATATGCTACCTCCAAGGAATTAGCTTGGAAAGAATTGGAGTTGAAGACTCTGTTTAGACTAGTTGTTATTTTGTTTTATTTGATATTATATGTAAACTTAAGCCAAGGGCTTAATTTGTAGTTGGGTTAGTACTCATATTTTATGTCCAAGTGTTGGCTTGGAAAGATATAAGCCTGTAGGGCATTTACTTTTGATGTTACATGTGATGTCTTAAATAAAAGTACTCTGATGGATGATATGAAGATTTGTTTCCTTTTATTAATGCATGTTAATGTTATATAATATATATCATGGGTTTATTTTGAGGGCGTTACATAAACCCTAAAATAAAAAAAAAATTTAAAAATTAAACCTTAAACCATAAACCTTAAAATGAAAAACATAAAAAAAAATTAAGAATTGAATCCTAAACCCTAAACCCTAAATAAAAAAAATAAAATTTAATAATTAAACCCTAAACCCTAAAATAAAAATAAATAAATTTTAAGAATTAAATCCTAAACCCTAAATCCTAAAATAAAATAAAATTAATTTTAAGAATTAAATCCTAAATCTTAAACCCTAAAATAAAAAAAAAAAATAAAGTGCAATTTATCATTCCAAAAAACATGGTGAGAATATAAAGGAAAAAAAAAAAAAAAAAAAAAAGAGAGAAGGGAAGAGACTGAAACTGTGCTGTTTTAGGCACAGCAGGGAACACTGCACAGCAATGACCCCACTTCCCGTGGCCACGCGGGGTCCCTGCTGTGCTGCCGTACTTGCTGTGCCTGCTCTGATTTTAAACGGCACCGTTTTATTTCTTTTTATTTATTTATTTTTTTTTCATGTTCTCATTATGTTTTTTGGCATAATAAATTACACTTTACCCTAAACCCTAAACTCTAAAATAAAAAAATTACATTTTAAAAATAAAATCCTAAACCCTAAAATAAAAAAAAAATTAAGAATTAAACATAAACCCTAAATAAAAAAAAAAATAATTTTAAGAATTAAACTCTAAACCCTAAACCTTAAATCATAAACCTTAAAATAAAAAAATAATTTTTTTTTAAGAATTGAACCCTAAACCCTAAACCCTAAAATAAAAAAAAATTAAGAATTAAACCTTAAATCTAAAATAAAAAAAAGTGTAATTTATCACTCCAAAAAACATAGTGAGAATATGAAAAAAAAAAAAAAAAAAAGAAGAAAAAAAAGAAAAAAAAGAAGGGAAGAGACTAAAAGCGTATTTAGGCACAAGAGGAACACTTGCAGTAGTGACCCCGCCTCGTGGCCACGCTGAGGTCCCACTGCTACTGCACTACCATGTGATTTCAAATGGCACTGTTTTATTTCTTTTTTTGTTTTTCATGTTCTCATTATGTTTTTTGGCATAATAAATTACACTTTATCTTAAATCCTAAATTCTAAAATAAAAAAATTACATTTTAAAAATTAAATCCTAAACCCTAAACCCTAAAATAAAATAAAAATTAAGAATTAAACCTAAACCCTAAACTCTAAATCTTAAAATAAAAAAAAATAATTTTAAGAATTAAACTCTAAATCCTAAACCTTAAACCATAAACCATAAACCTTCAAATTAAAAAAATAAATTTTTTTTAAAGAATTGAACCCTAAACCCTAAAATAAAAAAATAAATTTAATAAATTTTAATAATTAAACCTTAAATCCTAAAATAAAAATAAATAAATTAAAAAAATTAAACCTTAAATCCTAAAATAAAATAAAAATAAATTTTAAGAATTAAACCTTAAATCTTAAACTCTAAAGTAAAAAAAAATAATAAAAAAAAAGTGTGATTTATTACTCCAAAAAACATAGTGAGAATATGAAAAAAAAAAAAAAAAAAAAAAAGAAAAAAGAAAAAAGAAAAAGGGGGACTGAAACTGTGCCGTTTTAGGCACAGCAGGAAATACTGCACAGCAGTGACCCTGCTCCCATTATGAGCATCCGTACACGTAAAGCCAATTAATTGCAGCGTACAGGTTCACGTGAAACAAAAATTGACAGTAACGGTGAGATCATTTTATTTTAAATTGGATAAACTATGGGCCAAATTTGGGAAGAAACTAAAAAAATTAACTTGTAGCTTTAATTTAAATAATTTAGAGTGTGTTTTCAAATAAATTTTTAAAAAAAAATTAGAGGAAGAGTTTAGAAATTTTTTTGATTTGTTTAGTTTTATATTTTGAAAATAATTTTAGAGTTTGGAAGTTTGTGATGATTTGATATTTTGTTGTAATTGAGTAAGGCCTTGTTTGGTATATACTAAAAAAGTTAAAAAATCAAAAAGTCATTATTCTATTTAAGTTATATCATCTTATTTAAGTCACATCACCTCTCTACCACATCACTTCAAACACAACTCATATTTCATAAAAACCCAAAAAGTGTATTTATTTAGAACATCCGAAACAACCCTTGAATGTGTGTGAGAGAAAAAAGTGATTGATAAGGAGAGTGAAGAGAGAAAAAGTAATTGATTAATGTATATGAGAAAGAAAGTGATTTTGAAATTTTTTTTCAAAAAAATTGAACCAAACAAAATTTTAAAAATTTTTCTCAAAAATTATATTTTGAGATACAAACTAAACAAACCCTTAAATTTTACATTTTTAATTTTATGAAAAATAGGTGAGATTTCTTTTTTTGGAGACCCCACAACTTCTTAAGTGATCCACACCACTCATAATGTGTGAGATCTACTCATATATTTGTGAAACCCACGTCATAAGTGAAATGAATCACTTTAAAAATTGTGAAGATCTCATTATTATTTTATTATAATCTAATTAGTCTATTAGTTACCGTTATAATTTTAAACGAAATAAGGTGTCATGCAAAGCTAAAAAAACTAAAGTTAAATTTAAAATATAATTTTTTTTTAATTACATTTTAATCTTCCTAATTTTATATGTGAATTTTTCTCTCTTTGTCTTTCGATTTTCTTCCTCTGTTTGTGTATGTATATAGACATCTATATCTATGTATAGGTTTTTTTTTCAAAAAAAAAAAAAAAACAACTGAGAGTGATCTTTATTGGGCCAATACGAGCGAAACGAGTCATCAGATTGGGCGGTTTAAATGAACGATATCGAAACTTAGCGCTTAATTTTCCGAGCCTAAGTCCAAGCCGATAAGCTTTGCGTGCTACAGTTTCTATTGTTAGAGGCTAAACGGATGTTAGACTTCACGGCCTTACTCTTTCTGTTCCCTCCGTCAATCGGGATGTTATTTATGAGTACTCGTGGCATTATCGGCAACCGTACACGTAAGATTATTTTATTTTAGAATAAATACTTAAATACTAGCGGTAAGGGTGAGATATTTTATTTTAGAATAAATTATTACTCTATTATTTTAGTAAAACATTTCTTTCTAATTTTGTGTAGCACAAGGGATCCAAGATGTTATTTTTATTAATTAAAGTCCCTCAATATTTTCACGGAGAAAATTCAACTTAGAGAAATTTCAACCTTAGCTGAGAGAAATTTTCATTGTGAATTTGAAATTTATCTGAGTCAGGATGAAATTTCTTTGAGTCAAACAAAATTTCTGTGAGTCAAATTTTCTCTGTAGAAATGTTGAGGGATCTTAACTATTATAAAAATATTGTATGTTATTTATCTTATAAAATCTTAATATCAGAGACCTTAACAAAATTCCCCTTTAGAAATTACATCTTACCTTTTTTAAATTTCTAATTATATAACAAATGATTTCTTTTATTAATAATTCATCAAAATTATTTTTAATAATGTCAAAAATCTATTTTAATTAATAATTCAGATAATTTTATTATTGTATAGAAGAGTAGTTAAAAATTTTACTTTTTCCCTTAATTCTGTTAAATAATAAAAAAGTTTGAAATTTCTAAAAATACAAGAAAAAATACGTATTTTAAATAAACCTCGTGGGATGTATAAATTACCTTTATTTTACTATTTTTTTTTAATGAGATCCAATATACAATTTTAAATTTGCTCACACTTGCTCCAATTATTGAACAAAATATATAGTTTAATTGGTTTAAAATTATGAATTCATATATAACCATTTTTTGGAGACCCCACAACTCCTTTGAATTTCTACCATTGATGGTGTGGGCTTCATACATACATAAGTGGGTCCTATACATACATCAATGGTGGAGATCCAAAAGGAGTTGTGGGAGTCTTAAAAAAATGAGGGTCTTAGGCATTTTTCATATACAAAGTGTATAAATTTTATTTAAAGTTGTGAATTTTATTATTTTTTATCTCAATATGTTCACTATTAAAAAGTATATATCAAATCATAATCTTAATTACTGTAATGCAAATGTTTTTTTATTAATTAATAATATTATCATACTATATCACTAATATATTTAATGTTTATTCACCCAATAAATATGGAATCACCCTCAGGATGCATATGCATGTATAGTTAAATGAATTCAGTAAAAAAATTGTTTAAATTTAATTTAATAATTTTTAAAATATGTTTAAATCTTATCACTTATATAGCTTTCAAACCAAGTTCAAATAATTTAGTTTTGATAATGTATATAAGGTGATTCAATCAAATTCGAGTTAAACTTTAAAAAATTAACAACAATTAAAATGTATTTAATTTTAATTTATTTACATAATAAATATCTCAAATTAACCAACCGCAAAATCGAGAACTTGAATAGTTTAATTCGATTACAATTCTATTAATAAATATTTGTGTATGGAGTATATATTATTTAAGTGTGCTAAAAATATTATACAAATATAAGAAAATGATATTTGTGACAAAATGTTATTACTATTTTTGAGCACCACCTAGCAATAGGGGTGAACATTTCTCGGGTTGAGCTGACACTACATAATAAGGGATCTTGTGTTTGCTTAATTTTAGCCTAACCCTAACATCGAGCCTCTACATTTACCCAAGCATGTCCCAAAAAATAATTATAAATCTCAAATCCATCTATTAGGCTATATGTTAAAAAAAATTTAAAATATTTTATAATTAAATTCAGTTACACATTATATTTCTTAAATAAATATACTGACAACATTATAATTAAAGGATTTTGTATATAAATTGAAAAATTTCTTAAATAAATTCAATCAAATTTCATCACAAATGTGAGTTCCAATAAAATTAACAAAAATAAAGTCTAAATCCCAACAAAAAATATATATTTTAATATATTATAATTAATTAATTAATTTAATAATGAACTGGGCTGGGCCAAGCTAGGTTAAAAATGTAAGTTTGAAGTCTAGCCTATTAATATATCGGGTAAAAAATATTGACACAGCCTGACTTTATTGGCTAAAATAACTTTCCAAATCTTAAAAAAAATAGGGCTAGGCCGGGCACACTAATAGGCCGATACCCCCCCTACCTAACAATGCTCCAAGAGTATTCCCGGATAGATGATGTTTAAAAAAAGAAATGGTGTAATGAATCTATAGCAACTCTTACAAATTTGATCAATAATGTAATAATGGCATCTTTTCTCCTTTTTGTTTTTATTTTTTTTAATTTGATGAGCAAATTTAAATACAAAAATTGAATATCATTCATTCGTAACACATTATAATAATGTTGGAAATTAGATTCAAATTTTAATCACCAAAGATGTTAAAAGTTCTTATGAAATCTTAGCACCTAAGAAAATTTGGAGATTGTTCTTGACCGAGATTGTGATTTGTAGACCATGACATTAACCCTCCAATTGAATGCCCACATGTCATTTTCATTAAGCCTCTACTAATAAACATCTAATTGATTGGTGGTACACATTCGTCATAATAATTATTAAATGACGAAAAGAGCAAAGGGTTACCGTCAAAGAAATTTTTATCACAAACAACAAAAGGTGAGAACATATTTTTTCTCATAAATTTTAAGGGTGCAATCAACATCATTTCATTTTTTTAATTTTTATTTTTTTTAAAGAAAGTTCCAATAAAGTTCGAGTATAAAATACACCCACAAAAATTAATTTCTTATTGTAATTTTATATAGGAAAAATTAGGCTAACTTTTCTTAAAGTTTAAAAAAGTGTGAAAAATCCGATATACTTAAGAAAATTATAACTTCTTCCTTTTTAGTAAAAAGTAAATATAATTAATGTAGACAATATATAAAACAACAATGAATTTTTTTTTTGAATATATTACCCATTGCTTTGTCTCATTCTCATTCTCTTTACCTATTTTCTGTGGGAAATGGTTATAGAATTCAGGATAAAATTAGATTTTTTTTCTTAAGTTTGGTTTATTTTTTAGGTGAGCCCCGTGCGTCTATTTATGCAGGTCAAAGTGGTAACGCGTTCTATATCGCGTTGTGATTCACGTGGTATATTTGGTTGCTCAAAACCTTTACCGAGTGAATGGAAAATTGAAGCCAAAATGTGCTTCATGGAAATAGAGTTTTTGTGAAAAATCCTTAAAGGTTTGAATAAGGCTTGACCCACATTGATTTGGTGGGAAGTTTTGAATGGGTTTATAAGGCATGGATTTGGTACTTGGGGTGTGCCCCAAGGGGTACCCAAGTGTTTTAGAGAGGGAGGTTATGGGCAAAATGAGCTAGACCCATTGGACTAAAAAATCATCACGCACGCACACCACTGTCGTCGCCGTCCATCCAAGCAGGCCTGGGCTTGGGCGCGAGTGTGACGTTGGGTTGGGCTTATTCGGCCAAAAACATTTGAATTTAATTTTTTTTTTGGTAAAATAAAATCCAGAATTCAAATTAAACCGGATTTCCATTTTTTATCTGTTTGAATTATAACCTTCATTTGATGTTTAATTCATTCAGAAATTTCGTATTTCACCTCTGCAAATCCTATTATTTATTTTGCTGCATTTTATTTTTGTGAGAGAGAGTATAAACACTTAGTGTATTCGACGAACGAATAAATTGTAGTGCTGCTTTTATTCGTTGATAGATCATTTCATCCTGAGAGATAGACGTCCACATTCTGAAAGCACCGAGGTGAGGACGAATCTGTCTTAAAGACACAGTGTCAAACACTGGACTTGATCAGATTGTAATTCAAAGAAATTAATCAAGTAAGTTATTTAATTTATTTTTGGTGTTTTATTATTTATTTAAATCAGATTTTAATTTTGTTTTTGTAACAAAATAAAATCTGTTTTTATTTATTTATTTTTATTTCGAGTTTGATTTTTGTAATCAAACAAATTCTCTCATTTCCTTTATTTCTTTTATATTTTGTTTGTTGTTAAGTACACAAACTGAATTAATTAATTACAGTGAAGATTGTCCAATAATATTAACACAGAACATTTTTTGGTATTTTCATTGTATTTAATTTTTTGATTTCATAAAGATATATTATGGTTGGAAAAACAAATAGTGATTTATGCTATTTGACAGATAGTAGTAATATACTCTCTCTTTTCTTTGACAACTAGTAGTAATATACTGGTGTCATTAACAATTGCAGAATATTAATTGTGTTACAGAAAATTATTGTGATATTTTATTTTTCTGGTTTTAGCATTAACGCGGAAATGCAGCAAGTAGATGAAGAACATGGATTACGAAATCAAAGTGGACAATAGATTGAGAAACAGAATTGGAATGCACTTATTAACCAAAATCATTTAAATAAAACTTTTAATTAACATACAGAACATACAAAAAATAACTTACAATTACAATCGTAGCAACTGCAAGGATTTTAATTGGGTTACAAACGGGAAGAGGTAATTGTCACTCAAAACTTCTCTGTTTTTTCTGTGTTTTCCTAAAAACTGAAGACTGAGTTCGTACATTCAATAGATTACATTATATAGAAAAGAAAAGTAGCATGTGATTGATGAAGGCAGCTGGCAGCGCATGGGGCAAAGCAGATGCTGTCGGTTGCTTTCGGTGGAGTGATTGCACGGATGAGTAGCTTTAGTAACAGTTGATTGAGTGAATAGTGACAGTGAACAGTAACTTTTACTATTCATCACTTTCGGTGGAACATGTGAATATAGGAATCAGTATAGATACAAATTAGCAACTTTTCTTAGAAGAGTATTGATTGAAGCTAATTTGTATTTATAGCGAATCCTATGTTGATCAGGCATATGGGTCCTGAGCATCTTGGAACTCAGATCTTCCATATGAGATGGGTTGAGTAGTTGAACCTTCAGAAGATTGTGGTAGTGCAGGCGTCTTCCGAATTTTCGAATCAGTTGGTGAGCTTCATCTTGATCCATAATTTGGCAGACTAACTGGAGCACTTCATCTTTGGATAATTTGGACTTGCTTTTGGATTTGATTTTGGACTGAGCAGGAGGCGAACTGGGCTTTGACTGAGCCTTGGATTTGGATTTTGATTTGAGCTTTGATTGAGTCTTGGGCTGAGCTGGTACTGTTGGAGCTTTGGACTTAGCCTTGGACTTTGATTTATCAGTATTGGGCTGAATTTGAATCTTTGATTTGGATGACTTGGGCTTGGAACCACTAGATGAGGGGCTTCCAAGGTTGATTGGAGAAAGGCTGGGCTGACTTCCTTGGCTGATTGCAGCAATTGGGTTCTGCTGGGCTTTAACCATTGTAGGAGTAGGAGCACATTGATCAGTTGGGAATTCTTCTTGAACAATCTCAAAAATACGGGGCAAATTGTGCTTAGCCCACCATTTGACTGAGTGATGTCGGATGATTATGTTACCATCAATTCCATAATGCTATTTAAATATCCAAGGAATTTTATATTTGGATATAAAAATTAACAATAATGGAAATGATCTTTGATGAGCAGTGAATGGGTAAACAGTAGCAAAATAGTTGATTAATTCAAGCAGGTCATCAGGAAGAATATCTAAAATGGCGCCATAATGAGTCCGCCATCGCAGAAACCAAGAAGGTAATTCTGACTTGAATTTTTGATCAAAAGAAATGAACCAGGAGTGACTGAAAGTTTCATTTTGGTACAAGAAGATCTTGAACCAGGCATCAATGTAATCATGGTAATTATATTGAATAGAATGACCAGGTAAATCACGAAGCTGATAAGGAGGACCCCATTCAGCTAAGGAAACAATGTTGTGAATGTAAATAGAATAATATAGAACCTTGCTAGCATAAGTTCGATCATAAATGGGTTTGATCAAAACTGATTGGTGATGAATTAGGATGTCTTTGCAATAGGTGAGTGTTTTCTTTGGATGGGAAAGAATGAAATGGCATCCAGAGCCAAAATAGGATTTAGCAATTTCATGGATAGTTTGACTCTTGGGGTGACTGGGTTCTTTGAAGAACAGATTGGTGGTGTGCGATTTAACATAATCAGATCGAGAAGACCTGATTGGATTAGCAGGGAATGGAGTAACTGAAACTGCTTGGCTAGAAGAGGCAAAAGGATCAGAAGCCAAAGCAGAAGAGTAATTGGGTCTGGGAATGTCACCAAGAGCTTGGTAACGATTGACCATTTCAATTGGGTGGTACTGGGTAACTAATTCCAAAGGAGGAGGAACAATTTGTTGATAAGATTTACTAGATGGGACCAAAGCCTTGGAAGGAGGCCTTGGACGAGATATCTGTTGAATCAAGAAACAATGATTAATAGTAGAGAGTTAACAACCAGATAAAAGATCAAGACAATTTTGATGATGATTCAAACAATTGTAATTATGAGCAAGTAAATTGCGACAAGCTTGAATCTGATTGTAATTGATAAATTGGGCTCTTTTAGTAGTGTTTCGGGCTAATTTGAGGCGGTGAATACGGTAGGTCAATTGTTTGATCAAGGTTTTGAAATGGGTAATTCGGGATTTGTGATAAAAAAGAAATGGTGTAGAAGGTGCAGTCATCCCTTACCTCCTGTAAAAATTCCCGGGTAAGAAAATCAAGAAGGGAATTTTGACAACCAGTTATGTACTCAATATCAAAATAAAAAATACTTAAAATAGATTGCCAACGAGCAAAAATTTGCTTACTAGCAAGATTTTGAACATCTTTTTGTAAAACATATTTAGCAGATTTGCAATCAACACGAAGTAAAAATTTTTGATTTAAAATATCATCTTGAAATTTACTAATACATAAAACAGTAGATAAAATTTCTTTTTTAATAGTACTATAATTTAATTGTGCTTTATTCCAGACACCAGAATGATAGCGAACAATTTGTTCAAATGAATGAGGAGTGACTTTCTGAAGAAGAATGCCACCATAACCAATATCAGAAGTATCAGTTTGAATAATTTTGAATGAGTTCTCAGTAGGAATACCAAGACAAGGAAGAGTTTTAACATAGGACTTGACTTGTTGAACAATAGCAGTATGAACAGAAGACCAAGGAGGAGAATTATCTTTTAACCGATCAAAGAGAGGTTGACAGACTTTCCTAAGGTCTTTGTAGAACTCAGCAATATAATTAAGGGATCCTAGAAACCGTTGTAATTGGGTTTTATCAAGAATTTCATCAGGAAACTTAGAAGCAAACTCAATAGAGCGACTAATTGGGAGAATAATATTATGGTGAATGTCATATCCTAAAAACCTAACTTTAGTTTGAAATAATTTAATTTTAGGGGCAGATATGACTAGACCATGACTTTTGATTGTATAAAAGAATGCAGTTAAATGTTTCCAATGTTCACAGATGGATTTGGAGAAAATTAATATGTCATCAATGTAAACAATAGAGAAATGACTGAATGGGTTGAATATGTCATTCATGATATTTTGAAATTCACTAGGGGTATTTTTTAATCCAAATGGCATAACATTCCATTCATATTGACCAAAAGGTATATTAAAAGCAGTTTTATATCTATCTTGTAGGTGAATTTGAATTTGCCAAAAATCACTTTTTAAATCAAATTTACTAAAAATAACAGCTTGACTAAGTCTTTTAATTAAATCTTTTTTATTAGGAATAGGATATCGAATCCATTCTAAAACAGCATTTAATGGTTTGTAATTAATAACTAAGCGAGGGACATCTCGTTCTAATTCAGCATTTTTATTAACATAAAAGGCAGGGCAAGACCATGGTGATTTACTAGGACTAATAATACGATTTTTTAATAATTCATTAATTTCTTTTTTGCACATTTCAAGTAATTCATGATTCATTTGAATATGTCTAGATTTAGTAGGTATTTGTCTTTCATTAAAATTTTTAATATATGGCAAAGTATTTGCATGCTTTTTCCTATGCCAAAATGCAGTAGGTAAAGATGAACAAACAGTTTATTCAAGTTTTAATTTAAAATCATTGATTTGAGAAATGATAACAGGATCAGTTAATTGTTGATCAATTCTTTTATAATTAATTTCTTCTTTAAGAAAATTGATTTGTCGAGTTAATCTATTAATAGTATGAGAAATAGAATAATCTTTTAATTGATTTAATTCTAACATTTCAGGTGGAGATAAAAATTTAAATGTAACAGGTTGACCTAAAACATGAGTAGTAATGCCTGTACTAGATGTAGTAAATGGATAAAGTAAATATATGAATGGGATATCTAAAATAATTTTATCAGTCATGTTTTTAACTAAAACAAATGAGGTTTTGAAGCATATATTATCCTGGAAAACATGTACTTTAGGTAATTTATATTTAATATGTATTTTACTCCCATTAGCAGAGGTTAATTTCTCATGACATTTTTCATAATATTTAGTAGGAAGCAATCCTTCTTGTACACAATTTAAATCAGCACCAGTATCTATTAGAACAATTAAGTCTAATTCAAAATCATCAATAACTATTTTAATTTGTGAATACCATTTTTGTATATAGATGTTATTAATTAGATTTAATCTCTTATTGTCAAGATTATCAGTTTGGGAGCGGTTATCAAATATTAGTTTTTCAGGATTAGTTGGATCAGAATCATGATCAGAATATGTGCAAATTCATGTGGAGATTCTTGATTAGTTTGGAAATTGTCTAAACTTTTATTAAGTTTTAGGGTAATGATTTCATCTTCTAATTTGCGATCTTTATTTTGTAATTCTTTAATAGTTTGTTTAATGTGATGGATTTCATGTTGTAAATCTTAAAGAGTAATTTCTTTGTGTTTATTCTTAAATCGATCTTGAGTTTTGGATAGACTAATGATAGGTTTATCAATTTTAGGTTTATCGTCAGGATAAAGTAATAAAGATTTTAATTTATCAATATATTTTTGTTTTAATTCTGGATCATCTAATTTACTAATTAATTCAATAAGAGCAGATTCTTCTTGGCTTTGTTTAGTAAGAATAGAGATTTGTTTAACTAGTTTACAACAAACATCATTACATCTTAATTTAATATTATTACCAGAATCTTCACTAGATGAAGGAGAATCAGAGAAAGTATTTGGATGATCAAAAGAGAAATCACTAATAGATTGATTTAATTGAAAAATTTCATATAATTGATTTTTGGAATCATTATCAATTTGAAGTTGATTGACTCGATCTTTAAGTTTTTGTTTTTCTTTACATTTATTAGCATAATGTCCTTTTTGACCACAATTGTAACAGGTAATATCTTTATTAGATTTAGATTTTGGATGTGATTTAGATTTATAATGTTTCTTTTTGGGTTTCATATAAAATTTATCATTTGATTTAGAGGGTGAATAATCTTTGCGATATTTGGTAGAATATTTGGATCTATGTTTATGTTTGGAATATTTGTGGGATTTCCTTCGAGAGGGTGCAACAGGAGGTAAACCATATTGTTCACAGAAATTTCCTAATTCATATTTAACTTTATGTTTATCTTTAGTAGCTTTTTGACTAAGTTTAAGATCAATATACATTTTTAATCCTTCTTTTTGAATAGTGCTAATTATATCACCATATGTTAAATTATCATATTCAATAACACCAGTAGGTTGACTAAGAACATCTCGAATTTTATGGGCAAATAAACTAGGTGAGCCATTGATAAATTTTTCTTTCCAAAATGATTTTGTACAGTCTTCTCTTAACATAACTCTAGAAGTAAAAACATCTTTATACCATCTAAAATCACTTAAGGTTAGACAAGTAAGATTACTAAGTTGATCATGTATGCGAGAATAAATATTAGTTGGTGTGCTTATGAAATGTCTAACAATTGTGTAGATTAATGTATTAATACCGTCAGGGTGACAACAGCCAATAGTTTCATCAAAAATAGGTAGATCATTTTCATCAACTTGGTTAGCATAAATAATAGAGTCTCGTTGATCATTAGTAAGATATTTTTCCTACCAAGATTTGAGCATACCAGTGAAACCAGAAGTAATAAGAGTAACAATTTCAGGTTGTGAATATTGGGGATAATTCAAAAGATAATTATTTGAGATCATAGATAAATGATTTAATTTTTGGAGGATTTGATATTCACTGAGACCATCAATATTCCATTCATATAAACGTTTAGCAGAAATAGAGAATTGATTACTAATATTAGTTTCTTCAAATTGGAGATCAGGTGGAGTAGGTTTTGTATACCAATTTTTGGTAGTTTGAGGATTAACTTTGGGATAATGGATTTTATTAAGACTAGAGGGTTGAAACTGTTGAGCTAATTGATTAATTTCATTATCAGTATTATCAGTGTCAGAGTGAGAAGAAGTAGTATCAGTAGGAGCTTGTTGATTTAAAACAGTAAGACCTTTATCCTTAGAAGGAGAAGCTGTATCAACAGTAGATAATTTACTGAAGAGTTGTTCAATAGCTTTGACAGTAGTGTGATCATTGGTGACTAGACTAGTTCTTTTAGTACGATTACTAGGGAGATTAAGCAAAGGTTGATCTAAAGGTTGTTTAGTAGATGTAATGGTAGTGGAATGTAAAGTTTCTTCTATTTTGTCTAATTGTTTATCAATTGTCTTTAAGCATTGATTAGTGTAATTATTTTGTTCAATGACTTTTTTAATTTCAGGGTCGGAGCTAGGTAATTTAAAGGGAGAGGCTGGAATGTCAGATCCTTGGTGTTCAATAATTATATTTTCTAATGGAGGATGATTAGACCTAACTGAAGTTGTAGCAGAAGTTTTCCATTTATGTTTTGTGATTGTATTTACTCTTTTGTAATGTTTTTCAACATATTCAAATAAAGGTAATTCAAAACCATATTCAATCATGAAATTATACCATTGTCGAGTTATGTTGGATTGTTGAAGAGTATCATATTTGGCACGGTAAGCTTGTTGTATCGTTTTATTTTCTTTGGATCGAAAATCAATTAATAATTTATCTAAATCAGGAGTAAATGCTTTTTTGATTGTCATGAGTTGAGGATTGATTGGATGTGTTACTTTAAAATCAGTTTAAGTAGGAGAATTTTGAGATTCTGCATCGTCGTCGGGTAAATGTGTGTGAGTTGAATAAACAGGTTTATTAATTTGTGAAGTTGTAGAATTATCAATTCCTTTTAATTTGCTTTGAGAGGTTTGAGAGGTCGGACCATGATGTAGTTGACTATTTTTCCTAAATAGAGGAGTATTAAATATTTCATCTTCAATTTCAATTTCAGTAGAGACACTAGATGTACTATGCCTAGAAGATTGACTACGATTAAATTTAATACGAACAGAACCATCATCATATTGTTGAATGTCTTGAATATCTTGGATTGAAGATTTTTGTTGATTATGTTTGTAATTTTCGTTAACAGTAATCCATTGATCTGGGAGATCTATATTTTTCCATTCAATCATTTGGGGAACATTGATATGTATATCAGTACTACTACTTTGAATTAACAGTGTTTTATCTTTGGGACTTTTATGTAAAGCCTGAACATTTAAATTGGTTTTCATACATTTATAATGAACACGATAAATTAAAGCAATATTATGAACTTTTTCTTTCATATTAGTAAATGAACCATTTAATTGGATATTTAGAGTTAATGCATCTAAAATATGTGGATCTCGTAAGCTTAAAGTAAAGTCAGGAAAACAATTAAAATGTACTGGACCTTTATGAAGACCAGTTTCCATCTTCCCCATTAAAATGTCTTTGGACCTTTAATGAATTAAATCAAAAAAAGCAAGTCAATTTCCAAAGATGAAGTGCTCTTTAATTCTGAATTATGACAAATGAAGTCCAACTGTTACCAAAATTGAGAAATGTGAGACAAAATCTTCAAGGTTCAACTACTCAAATCTCATATGGAAAATTCAGAAGTTCAAAGATTGGACCCATATGGATCAACATAGAAGATGCCTATAAATACAAATTAGCTTCAATCAATAAAAAGCTGACTAATTTGTATCTTGATTCTATATTCACATGTTCCCGAAGTTATGAATAGTAAAAGTTTATTCACTTTTGCATTCGCGTCACTATTCCTCAATGGGTTGTTACTAAAGCCACTCATTCGTGCAATCACGTTTGATTTTTAGGAAAACAGAAGTTTTGAGTGACAATTACCTCTTCTTGTAGTTGCTCATTGTAATTATGTTATTTTGTATATTCTATGTTAATTAAAAGTTTTATTAAATGATTTTGGTAATTATTGTCCATTTTGATTTCATAATCTATGTTCTTCATCTACTTGCTGCATTTCCGCGTTAATAAACTGATCTTGAGTTAGAAACTGATCTTGTGGGTGATTAAGAAACAGGAAAATAAAATTATTTTGTATTATAATTTATTTTCTGGTTTTAGCAACTAGAAAATTAATTTGAGTTTTAATTTTTTCTGATTTTTGTAATCAGAGATTATGGCTACTACAAGCTGGCTGGTAGTGGTACTCCGATTGTTACACAAACACCGGTCCCTATCCAGAACCATGTTCATGTACCAATCAATCATGGAGAAAAACCAAAAAATTTAATGATCTTGGTTTTAGAGATGGCGTGAAGATCTTTGTTCTATCTTACAACCCTAAATTTGGCCCGGTTTGTCCATAAAGAGGCTCCAGCACTTAAAGAGGATAAAAGTGATCGGCAAGTTGTTGCTTGTAGATCTTGGAAACATTGATTTCACTGCGAAACTACATCCTTAATGGCCTTGACAACATGCTGTATAATGTATACAGTTCTCTAAAAACAACAAAAGAATTGTGGGATTCTTTGGAGAAGAAATACAAGACAGAGGATATTGGCAAGAAGAAATTTGTCGTCGGTAAATTTCTGGACTTCGTTATGGTTGACTCCTAAACGGTAATTTCTCAAGTTCAAAGTTTTCAATTAATTTTACATGATATTCATTCTGAGGGTATGTCTCTAAGTGAGTCTTTCCAAGTTGCTGCTTTAGTGGAAAAGTTACCACCGGCTTGGAAAGATTTCAAAAATTATTTAAAACATAAACGCAAAGAGATGACCATGGATGAGTTGATTGTAAACAATTGAGGAAGATAACCGAAAGTTTGAAAAAGGAATGGGAAAAATCCCATTGAGTCCAAGGCTAATGTGGTTGAACAAGTTCATAAACCACATAACAAAAAGAGGAAGTTTACTAGAGATGGTTCTAAACAAAGCGACAACAATGGCAACAAAGTTCAAGAAAAATGCTATAATTGTGACAAGGCGGACATCGAGCTTACATTGCCGCCTAAGAAGGATCATGGAAGTACAAGTAAGAAGATCACCAATCGGCCAATGTAGCAATTGGATTACATCTCGGCGGAGTGAATGACATCAACCTCTCTTTGTGGTGTCTAAGGCTAACTTGGTTGGAAATCAGAAGAGTGGTGGGTTGACCTTTGGAGCAACTCGTCACATATGTGCGGACAAGAAAATGTTCACTACCTACAATAAAGCGCAATTGGTGAACAACTTTTCATGGAAAATTCTTCTACTTCTATTGTGGCTGAACAAGGAAAAGTTTACTTAAAGATGACATCAGGGAAAGAATTGACCCTCAACAACGTACTGCATGTACCTGACATCTGGAAGAATTTAGTTTCTGGTTCTTTGTTAAGTAAAAATGGTTTAGGCTTGTCTTTGAGTTTGATAAATTTGTATTAACAAAGAGTGGTATGTATGTTGGTAAGGGATACATGAGTGATGGTCTCTTTAAGTTGAATGTAATGACAGTTGTACCAAAAGTTGCTATGAATAAGAATAACACATCTTTTGTTTATATTCTTGAGTCAAATTTATGGCATGGTAAATTAGGATATGTGAATTTTGATGCTTTGCGTAGATTAATTGGTTTAGATTATATACAAAAGTTTGAAATTAATCCTAATCATAAATATGAAATTTGTGTAGAAGCGAAACTAACTAAGGCTCCATTTAAATCGGTTGAAAGGAAAACTGAACCTCTAGAATTAATTTATCTTGATGTATGTGATCTAAAATTTATTCAAGCGAGAGGAGACAAAGTCTTTCATGACATTTATTGATGATTGCACAAGATATTGTTATATTTATTTACTTAGAAGTAAAGATGAAGCCTTAGAAATGTTTAAACTCTACAAAAGCAGTTGAAAATCAACTTGGTAAAACCATTAAAATGGTTAGAAGTGATAGGGTGGTGAATATGATGCACCATTAAATGAATTTGTGCACAACATGGCATTATTCACCAAACTCTGCCCTTATTCTCCTGACAAAATAAAATTGCTGAAAGGAAGAATAGAACCTAAAAGAAATGATGAATGCCATGTTACTAAGTTCGGGTTTACCCACAGAACTTGTGGGGAAACAATATTATGCATTAATTATGTTTTTAATAGAATACCCCACAAGAAAACCAACAACACTCCTTATGAATTATGGAAAGGTCGACCACCTTCCTACAAATATTTAAAAGTGTGGGGGTGTTTGGCAAAGTTGAAGTTCTGTTCCTAAAAAGACTAAGATTGGACCAAAAGCAGAGGGTGTGTATTTATTGGTTATCTCGAGAATAGTAGTGCATATCGGTTTCGACTTATAAATGAAATACTTGATATAAGTCACGAACACTATTATAGAGTTAAGAAATCTTTGTTTTTTGAACATGTCTTTCCTTACAAGAAAGGGCGAATTAAGTTCACGAAAAGAACTTATGATTGTACACAAAGTCAAGAGACTAATGACAATCAAACACAAGAGACTAGTAATGGTCTCGACCAACAAGATTTAGCGATGATGAACCAAGAAGAAGTAAAGAGAGCAAGAACTTCAAAATCCTTTGGTCGAGATTTTACCGACATACACATTGAAAATGAACCTCAAGCTTTAAAAGCGACAATAGCGGGTCTAAAGCACTTTTTTTGTGGAAAGAACGGTTAATAATGAAATTGAATCCATTATGCAAAATCATACTTGGGAATTTGTGGATCTTCTATCGGGTTCTAAACCACTTGGATATAAGTGGATATTCAAGAGAGAAGAAATACAAGACAGAGGATATTGGCAAGAAGAAATTTGTCGTCGGTAAATTTCTGGACTTCGTTATGGTTGACTCCTAAACGGTAATTTCTCAAGTTCAAAGTTTTCAATTAATTTTACATGATATTCATTCTGAGGGTATGTCTCTAAGTGAGTCTTTCCAAGTTGCTGCTTTAGTGGAAAAGTTACCACCGGCTTGGAAAGATTTCAAAAATTATTTAAAACATAAACGCAAAGAGATGACCATGGATGAGTTGATTGTAAACAATTGAGGAAGATAACCGAAAGGCTGAAAAAAGGAATGGGAAAAATCCCATTGAGTCCAAGGCTAATGTGGTTGAACAAGTTCATAAACCACATAACAAAAAGAGGAAGTTTACTAGAGATGGTTCTAAACAAAGCGACAACAATGGCAACAAGAAGTTCAAAGAAAAATGCTATAATTGTGACAAGACTGGACATCGAGCTTCTGACTGCTGCCGCCCTAAGAAGGATCATGGAAGTACAAGTAAGAAGATCACCAATCAGGCCAATGTAACAGAATTGGATTACATCTCTGACGGAGTGAATGACATCAACCTCTCTGCTGTGGTGTCTAAGGCTAACTTGGTTGGAAATCCCGAAGAGTGGTGGGTTGACACTGGAGCAACTCGTCACATATGTGCGGACAAGAAAATGTTCACTACCTACAATAAGGCTGCAATTGGTGAACAACTTTTCATGGAAAATTCTTCTACTTCTATTGTGGCTGAACAAGGAAAAGTTATCTTAAAGATGACATCAGGGAAAGAATTGACCCTCAACAACGTACTGCATGTACTTGACATCTGGAAGAATTTAGTTTCTGGTTCTTTGTTAAGTAAAAATGGTTTTAGGCTTGTCTTTGAGTTTGATAAATTTGTATTAACAAAGAGTGGTATGTATGTTGGTAAGGGATACATGAGTGATGGTCTCTTTAAGTTGAATGTAATGACAGTTGTACCAAAAGTTGCTATGAATAAGAATAACACATCTTTTGTTTATATTCTTGAGTCAAATTTATGGCATGGTAAATTAGGATATGTGAATTTTGATGCTTTGCGTAGATTAATTGGTTTAGATTATATACAAAAGTTTGAAATTAATCCTAATCATAAATATGAAATTTGTGTAGAAGCGAAACTAACTAAGGCTCCATTTAAATCGGTTGAAAGGAAAACTGAACCTCTAGAATTAATTTATACTGATGTATGTGATCTAAAATTTATTCAAACGAGAGGAGACAAAAAGTCTTTCATGACATTTATTGATGATTGCACAAGATATTGTTATATTTATTTACTTAGAAGTAAAGATGAAGCCTTAGAAATGTTTAAACTCTACAAAACAGAAGTTGAAAATCAACTTGGTAAAACCATTAAAATGGTTAGAAGTGATAGGGGTGGTGAATATGATGCACCATTAAATGAATTTTGTGCACAACATGGCATTATTCACCAAACTACAGCCCCTTATTCTCCACAGCAAAATAAAATTGCTGAAAGGAAGAATAGAACCCTAAAAGAAATGATGAATGCCATGTTACTAAGTTCAGGTTTACCACAGAACTTGTGGGGGGAAGCAATATTGTCTGTTAATTATGTTTTTAATAGAATACCCCACAAGAAAACCAACAACACTCCTTATGAATTATGGAAAGGTCGACCACCTTCCTACAAATATTTAAAAGTGTGGGGGTGTTTGGCAAAAGTTGAAGTTCCTGTTCCTAAAAAGACTAAGATTGGACCAAAAACAGTAGATTGTGTATTTATTGGTTATCTCAGAATAGTAGTGCATATCGGTTTCTGACTTATAAATCAGAAATACTTGATATAAGTGCGAACACTATTATAGAGTTAAGAAATGCTGTATTTTTTGAACATGTCTTTCCTTACAAGAAAGGACAGGAATTAAGTTCACAGAAAAGAACTTATGATTGTACACAAAGTCAAGAGACTAATGACAATCAAACACAAGAGACTAGTAATGGTCTCAACCAACAAGATTTAACTGATGATGAACCAAGAAGAAGTAAGAGAGCAAGAACTTCAAAATCCTTTGGTCCAGATTTTCTGACATACCTGTTAGAAAATGAACCTCAAAGCTTTAAGGCAGCAATGACAGGTCCCAAAGCACTTTTGTGGAAAGAGGCTGTTAATAATGAAATTGAATCCATTATGCAAAATCATACTTGGGAATTTGTGGATCTTCTATCAGGTTCTAAACCACTTGGATATAAGTGGATATTCAAGAGAAAAATGAAAGCAGATGGTTCAATTGACAAGTATAAAGCAAGACTTGTAGTTAAAGGTTACAGACAAAAGGAAGGTCTGGACTATTTTGACACATATTCTCCTGTGACAAGGATAACATCCATTCGCATGCTTATTGCTATAGCAGCGTTGTTTAGTTTAGAAATACATCAAATGGATGTTAAGATAGCTTTCTTAAATGGTGATCTAAATGAAGAGATCTATATGGAGCAACCCGAAGGGTTTGTAGTATCAGGGCAAGAAAAGAAAGTTTGTCGACTTGTAAAATCTCTTTATGGATTAAAACAAGCACCTAAGCAATGGCATGAAAAATTTGATCATGCAATGCTTACTAATGGGTTTAAGATAAATGAATGTGACAAATGCGTCTATGTTAAAAACACTGACTAAGGATATGTCATAGTTTGTCTTTATGTGGATGACATACTTATCATTGGAAGTAGTCAAAACATGATCAAATCAACTAAGCAAATGCTTAACAAAAGATTTGATATGAAAGATATGGGGGTCGCAGATGTTATATTATGAATGAAAATTACTAAAACATCTGATGGATATGTTTTATCTCAATCATATTATATTGAGAAAATTCTTGGTAAATTTATCAAGGATGATATGAATTTAGCTAGAACACCTGTAGACGTCAATCTTTATTTATTGAAAAATAAAGGTGATGCAGTGTCTCAGTTAAAATACTTCCAAATCATTAGAAGCTTAATGTACTTAATGAATTGTACTCGTCCTGATATAGCTTATGCTATCAGAAAATTGAGTAGGTACACTAGTAACCCTGGAGAAGATCATTGGAAAGCGATCATTCGGGTTCTTAGATAACTAAGATTCACCCGTGATCATGGTTTGAACTTTACTCGATATCCAGCAGTACTTGAAGGTTATTGTGATACAAATTGGATATCGGATACTAAAGATTCAAAATCCACAAGTGGATATGTTTTTACTCTAGGAGGCGCTGCTGTTTCTTGGAAATCCACAAAACAAACATGCATTGCACGATTCACAATGAAATCCGAGTTCATTGCTTTAGACAAAGCAGGAGAAGAAGCAGAATGGCTTTGTCACTTCTTAGAAGACATTCCAATGTGGCCAAAACCTGTGCCAGCTATTTGCATTCATTGTGATAGTCAATCTACAATAGGCAGGGCACATAATCATATGTATAACGGTAAGTCACGACATATTCGTCGTCGACATAATACCGTTAGGCAGTTGTTGTCAAATGGAATAATCTCAATAGACTATATAAAATCTAAAGAGAATATTGCAGATCCGTTAACAAAAGGTTTGACAAAAGAGTTAGTGTATAGTTCATCGAAGAGGATGGGATTAAAGCCTATTACATAAGAGTCGTCATAATGGTAACCCTACTTATATAACTGGAGATCCCAAGAATTAAGTTCAAAGGGACAACTAAGTTATGTATGGCTCGCTAGAAATCACTAAGGGATTAAAATTCCCTACCCATTCCTATGGTGAGTGTGATATCTGCAACATATGTTGTATGCAGAGGCATAAGGATAAGCTTTGCTTTTAATGATTACTTATATCTTGATTGAGGCATAAAATCAAGACTAGTATAAGGAGATACTCACAATAAGAATCACCTATATGAGTGTTGAACTGGGGCCGGTTCTATGAGGATGAAGAGGCTAAATTCTCTAGAAATACTTATAAAAACCAGGCGCGTTCAAGGCCAAAATGAACACAACAGTGAGAACCACGATGTGTTAGAAGATATTTTTTATGAAATCTATTGTCTTGGCTTATACAAACAGCTGAACAATTCAAGGCATCGCGTCCATTGGTTAGCCAGTAAGTCCGATAAGTTATCACTAGGGAATGTTCAAGGCCGAAAGCTACCTATCCTGATGCAAGATATTTTTGACTTATACTCTTTCGATAAAGTCTACATATTGTTGCATTTCTGTTGTCATCAAATTCCATTCATGTGGGGGATTGTTGAAAATGGTTATAAAATTTTGGGTAAAACCAGACTTTTTTTTTCCTAAGTTTGGTCTATTTTTTAGATAGGCCCATGCATTGATTTACGCGGGTCAAAGTGGTAACGCGTTCTATGCCGCGTTGTGATTCACGTGGTATATTTGGTTGCTCAAAACCATTACCGAGTGAATGAGAAATTAAAGCTAAAGTGTGCTCCATGGAAATAGAGTTTTGGTGGAAAATCCTTAAAGGTTTGAATAAGGCTTGTCCCACATTGATTTGGTGGGAAGTTTTGAATGGGTTTATAAGGCATGAGTTTGGTACTTGGGGTGTGCCCCAAGAGGTATCCAAGTGTTTTAGAGAGGGAGGTTATGGGCAAAATGGACTAGACCCATTGGACTCAAAAATCACCACACACGCGTGCGGCTGCCGCCGTCCGTCCAGTCGGTCGATCAGGCGGGCTGGGCTGGGCCTGGGCTTGGGCGCGGGTTCGTGGTGTGAGGTTGGGTTGGGCTTGTCCAGCCCAATACCTATCTTTTTGGGCCAAAAACATTTGAATTTAATTTTATTTTTAGTAAAATAAAATCCAAAATTCAAATTAAACTGTAAATAAATTGGTCCGATTTTACTGTACATTCAAACAGGGCCCTTCTCGTTTTTTATTTGTTTGAATTATGAACCCAACAGATTCAAATCTGTTTGAATTCAAAACCAACAGGTTCATACCTGTTTAATTCAAAACCTACAGCCACCATTACATCTATAAATAGGACAACCCTCATTTGATGTTTAATTCATTCAAAAATTTTGTATTTCACCTCTGCAAATCATATTCTTCATTTTGCTGCATTTTATTTTTGTGAGAGAGAGTATAAACACTTAGTGTGTTCGACGAACGAATAAATTGTAGTGCTGCTTTTATTTGTTGATAGATCATTTCATCTTGGGAAATAGACATCCACATTCTGAAAGCACCGAGGAGAGGACGAATCTGTCTTAAGGACACAGTGTCAAACACTGGACTTGATCAGATTATAATTCAAAGAAATTAATTAAGTAAGCTATTTAATTTATTTTCGGTGTTTTATTATTTATTTAAATCAGATTTTAATTTTGTTTTTGTAACAAAATAAAATCTGTTTTTATTTATTTATTTTTATTTCGAGTTTGATTTTTGTAATCAAATAAATTCTCTCCTTTCTTTTATTTTTTTATATTCTATTTGTTGTTAAGTACACAGACTGAATTAATTAATTACAGTGAAGATTGTCCAACATTTTCTGTTTCACATCAAATCTTGTCATTCTTTTAAAGGATAAAAAAAAGGGGAAATTACTATTTAATAGTATTCTTCAAAAATTATTATACATTAACGAAAAAATTATAATTATAATTATTACTATTTATAATGTTGGGAATTCTAATATACACACATTTGAAAGGATTGTACCATATGCACCTTTAGTTATGTTATTTTTTTTTAAGTTATAACTAATTTTCTTCTTTAATGATGATATTATTTTAATTATAACATGAGATTTTTAGTTATACCTCATATTAGTTATAATATTTTTTTGGTTATGACTAAAAAGTATGAAATTATGTCATTTTTTTTCTTTAATTATAAAGTACATATGATACACACTATTTAAGGAGTGTATACCATAATATTTTTTATTTTTTATCACTTTTTGATAATTTTTTTTCTCTAAACACCACTGATAAGTTATTTCCACATAAAAGAACTTCATTTCTATAAAAAGAAGCAGCATTACAAACTTCAATCCATCTTTGATTCATTATATTAATAGTGGAGGTATTAATAATTCTATTAAATTAGTGTGGTATTCATTATCTAATTGGATTAGTATGATAAATTATTCTTTTATTCTTTATTTGATTTACATGAGATAAGAAAACATATGAAGGTGAAAGAGTCTTTTTAATTTATTTCCTAACTCAGGATATATAATTCCATCTCTACCCCATTATTAATAATCCTGGAAATTTGTTAGATTAATTATCCATTGGATTAATAATCTCGAAACAAAATTTCAAAACAAACACAGAATTATTAGACTTACAGATTAATAATCTCAATCTTATACTTTAATTCTATCAATCGAACATGTCCTCAAAATATGACAACAAATAAACATCATAAAATTAAATTAAATTAAACACTGCAAAACCCAACAACCTACAAACCATGATCGTCATGATGATTAAGCGGAAAGAGCTTCTATCAGCAGCATTAACGAGCACTTGTACAAAGGACGCATTAAGCAGAAGACATATTTGCTCATGGATCAATTCACCAATGTACAGCACCGTCTAAGGGGACTCAAAAAAAGGTTTGGGTCTCTCCAACTAACACTCTCCTCTTTTTCTTTTTCTTTTTCTTTTTTTTTTTTTAGTGATTATCACTCGATAGGATTGGTCTGCTATCATTATCAGTGTGCTTGATTTTAATTTTTTGAATTTAATTTGCTGGAAATTAAATTTTTTATTTTTCGTATTTTTTATTTTTATTTTTAATGAATATTTTTAAAATTAAGTAATTTTTTACTTTTTTAGATGCGCATTTCTAAGATGTATCTAAATAGTAAAATATTTGTGAAAAAATATTTTTAAAAATTAATAAATACACAAAAATACGAAAAATATACTGAATTTTTATATTTTTTTGTATTTTTTGTATGTAGTGATTTTTTAAATATTTTTTTCACAAATATTATATTTTTTAAGTGTATTTATGTTAGCTATATCTAAAAATAAAAAACAGATGCTTAAAAAATTAAAAAAAATTAAGTGAAAATAAAAAAATATGAAAAATGAAAAGGTAGATTTTTTTGAAAGGTAAATTCTGAAAACTGAAACAAAACATAATAGAATTGTTGATGTTAGGTTGAAGCGCATGGGTTCCTTTCAAACAATACCCGTGATACGACACGACCTGTTTTTCTTGTAGTTTGGCCAACACCTAGGAGGGTAAAAATGGCCCGCTTCTTGTGAGCAACCCGAAGCCCAACCCCGGTCCTTGGGCCTGGGCCTGGGCCTGGGCCTAGGACATCATTTTGAGGCCTGGCCCGCATGGGCCCACACAAGGCCCACTCAAAGCCCGATCCAATACTTGACCTGCGCCAAGGCCCAATGTCATTTTTGGTGAAAAAACTAAAATTTTAATAAAAAAAAATAGATTTTTAAAAAAAAAAAAAATATTCAAACCCTGTCCAAGGCCCGAATGTCCCCCTGGACCTAATTTTCTGGCCCGTGGATTGACCCGACCTAGCCCGAATTTTGACAAGAGCCCACAAGATTCACAATGGACTGGGTGGGGCCAAATTTACACCTCTACCAACACCTTGGCTTATATAAAAGAATAATGGAAGTGTAAATATGGCCTTAGGATATTCTCTAAGAGCTAGTGAGTTTTTTCATCCAAAATGACCTCTAGGTTGTAGGTTGCAGACGGCTTGCCAACAAAACTTATCTAAAAAATGTTTGGGAGCTTTAAATAAGTGCTCTAAAAGAGCTCTAGGGGGTGAGACCCGTCCATGGCTGTGATTTGACATTTTTTTTTTCTTCTTTTCTGACACATTATTAGAGTTTAATTAGAGTTTCAAAATTAGAGCTATGTACATTTACAATAACTTATCTATGAAATGAATTCAAGAGTAACCTCACTTGGATGTAAGATAATAGGATCTTTATACTAGAAATCAAAACACTATGAATATAATTAATTACTAAAATATAAACTTAGATACATACTGTTTAATTCCGCCATTGTCTTGAGTTTTGCTTCTTTAAAAGAAGATGGTATTCACAATCGGAAAACCTTAGCACCAGCTCTTCCCCTCCTTCTCTTATATCTTTCATGTTGTTTTTCAATGAGACTAACAATCCTAGGGCTGTGTAAAATATGCCCAATCCGCTAAAATCACACAGATCCATATCAATCCGTATCACTTTAACAACTAACTGGGGTTTAAATTTTAAAATTTATAATCCGCCAACCAAACCGCTCCGCTATAGTTAATACATATATATTTTTTAACTTCCAATGAAATATCAATGTAAAAATGAGTGAGAGAGATTTAAGATATGAAATTTATTACAAATTAGTGGTTATATATATGAAACATATTATGTAAAATTACTTTGTGTTATATATCTAAAAAATATTATACAAATTAATGTTATATATTATGCAAATGTACGATAATTAGTTAGAATATTGTTCACTCCGCCAATTTGCCAAAAACCATCCAAACCGCAATTTGTCAATCCACTAATCCGTTAACCCGCCATTCGATTTGTAATTTTATTTTCAAACTGTCCGAACCATACCACGCACATCCCTAAACAACCCTTTGATTTACATATATATAAATATAGGTAAATTACAATACACCCCTTAAGCTTTTATTAAAATACAAATCGCCCCTTGTAGTTTTGAAAATTACATTTCACCCCTTGAGTTTCTAATTTCATAATAAATTGTCCCTTTTGTTAATAAATTGTCAAGTCAATTAACAGTTTTTTAATGATGTTAAAAGTATGCTTCAATTAATAATTTAGGTAATTTTATTATTGTATAGGAGAATAATTATGAATTTTATTTTTTCAGTTAATTCTGTTAAATAAAAAATTCTATTAAAGGGGTATTTGTAATTTTTCAAACCATAGGGGCCAATATTTCTTTTAAGTAAACCTCAGGGGGTGTATTTGTAATTTACCCTATAAATATAATGTAACAACCCTCTTACCGATTACTGAATAACCACTGAATTAAATACTGATTATTGCTAAACTGGACCGCTAATGACTGATAAGTGAACTGGATGAACTACTGAACAGATTGAATGAAACTGAAAACGAAATTGAATGAGTTAACCTATTGAATTGCATTTTTATCTGTTTAATTGCTTTATTATCTGTTTGCATTTTATGTGTTTAAACTGGTAATTGAAGGCCTTATCGGCGGCCGATTTAGGAACCGTTTAGTGTTTTATAATCAGTGGAATATTTGTGATTTAATGATATAATTATCTGAAAATTGATTAGGAATGATTAAATTAGATTAAAAATGAGTTAATTGCAAACTTAGACTTATTTACGGAATTGCCACTTAGTGGCCACTACATCACACACACTTAGAGGCTTGTTTACAATTGATCAAAACATTTCATCAGCTCATTTGAGCTCCTAACCGACCATAGAAGAGAAGTAGAGAGAGAGAGTTCATCTTAAAGAATTAAGCTCAAATTGTTGAAGAAATTGAAGTGTAATTGGCATAATCTAGCTTCCACACCTTGAATTAACACTCTAGGTAAGAATTCATGGTCTCCTCCTTGTCTATAAACTTCATTATGCATGGTTCATGCTAAATTATAGAACCAAGCCATGTTTTAGTGCAAATATGGTGAATTGAAGCTCAAATATTACATGCATGTATATATTGATGAGTTTGAGTTGAATTCTTGGAGAATTGTCACATGCATGTCCATGTTGTTATCATAGTTCATGTTTCCTCATTGTTTTCAAAGATTGGAGCTCATTTGAGCTAGTTTGGAAGCTTGAAATTGGTTTAAAGTTCATGCATTGCATGTTTAAAACTTGTTCATGAAATGGGTTTGAATTTTGGATTTAATTGAAACACCCTTGGGCCTTGATTTCTTAAATTGAGCTTTAAAACTTGTTATTCTATGTGTTTGAAAGAGTTTTCCAGAAAATGGGCCCAAGAGGATCGAATTTGGAGCATCAAAACTTGGTTTGAAACTTCAGAGGTCGAATCTGGATTTTCAGATTTTGGACGTCCTTCGGCGAAGTGCGCTCAGCGAAATTCATTCTCCCAAGATATTCTCTTTGCATTGTTTTACAGTCGCTCGGCGGATTTTGCCTTCGGCGGGAAAATCGCGCATCCAGCATTTTTGCACCTTTCATCAGTCCGCTCGGGCGGCGGAATGTCTGATCGGCGTGGGCCTTTAGTGCTTGTCCGCTCGGCGAAACTCAAGGCCGGCGGAGGCCTGTTCACTTTGCGAATTGCTTCCTTAGTGCATTTTTGCATCCTCATCACATCCTAGGCATTCTTAGGCCTAGTTTAGAGCATCTTAATGAGGATGTAGACATAGAACCACACCGAGGAACTTAGGGATTTAATTATCATCCTTTCCAACTGTAAACTTAGTGTGTGTTCTATTTGATTGATTGTTTAGGGTTGACTCTCGGGGACGCGCTCTAGCTACTGATAGCCCAATCACTGTGAGTAACAGATTGTGTAAAGATATGTTCAAAATGGTTATATTTTGATTACTGAACTGAACTGTTTATTGAATTGATATTGTTTATTGAATGAATGTATGTCCTGTATTTGAATCAGTATTGTGGCATCCTTAGCACCCTTGTTATTGATCATTCTGAGCTCTGTCGGTTTCCTTGTGGAACCATACTGATTGATGGCCATCACTATTGTTGGGTCTGTTAAGGCCCGGTCCTTTTGGACCTACTGTTTATAGGCTAATGGATGTACCACATATGACTGATTGATTGAAATATTGATTGACTGAAATACTGAAAGAATGAAACACTGTATAATGAATTGATTTCATTACTGTAAGGACATTCATTCATAACCTCTTTACACTGTATGTTATTCACTGGGCTTTAGCTCACTGTTTATATATATATGTAGGTGCTCAGCCGCCAGACCGAAGCTAGGAGCGTGGGATTGGTCCCCAGTTTTGTCAGCCAGCCTATGTGCCTCACTGTGAGGTTCCGAGACGCCATGCCATGGCTTGGGGTGTTTTTGTGTCCCCACTAGTCTCCTACTGTTTTGTACTGTTGTACGTTACTGTATAGACTGTTTTACTGCACTGTTATCGAGGGGTTAGTCCTCGTAGTGAATGTTTGTAAATGAATGTACAGACTGTACTGTTTTGGAACTGTATGAATGCATAAAAATGTTTTTGACATTCAAACTTTCACAGCTCAATGGACACTAGTTACTTACTGTATTGGCTTCCGCCAGGCCCTGAACTCTGTTGGTATATCAGATATCTCGGATTCTTGGCGATTCACGGTGCTAAACCCATAGGGCCGGGTTTGGGTCGTGACATATAAGTAAACCCTAATAGGATAGAAAATGGGACCGGGCCTAAACAATAGTTATTGGACCTTCCCATTAAAGAATCCAAATAACTCAAATAAGTTTTACACCTCCATACCATAATAAATCCACTAAAATGGACCATGGCCCAAAATTTTATAAATCGTGACATAGGTGGGCCCATAAGGGTTTTTGGCCCATCACTTAAGGCCCAGTCCATGATTCAAATACTAAAACCCAACATTCTTGGAACCCAGCGTTGCACCAAGAACCAATGACATCTAAACACTTGTCAAAAGAAGAACCAACGACATAAGCAAACAAAGATCCTACAGAGTTATTGCAGCACACATCAGCCATTAATGAGGTCCCTTGTAGCATTTATTACGATAACCCTTTCACGTCAGAACAAAACGGCCTCACCATGAACAAGGTAAGCTAGAACATAGACTTTCGACCAACGTAACAGGTCGGAGTGGACAAGGAAATGATGAACAAAGGATATAAGCAGGTTTCTAAGACAAAGGAAATGTTAAGTTCTTAATCACCATCCTATCTCTACATTTTTCGTCATTCTCTCTTCTCTAACTCGATCGTCAGAGGGTTCGCTAGGGGACTCCCGTTCCCCGTTGAACTCTTGTGCAGGTTTCTCCGTGGGCCCAGCGATCGGACAACCGTGTGAAAAGCCCGGATCAGCTCGACTCGTTCCATCAGGGCCTAGCAGCATCATCAGTTGGCGCTGTCTATGGGAATCTTTTTATTCTGTGTAACAATCATGCTCATTGTTGCCGGAGACCTACTCTCGATAATTCCTCCTTGCCACCCACCGGGGTGGATGGTCACAATAAGATCCATGGTTTCTCAACACAACGTTGCCAACCCCCAAGCTGACCCTCCTAACCTAAACAACCTCCCGTAGTATTTCATAGAACTCACCAACAACATCAACTGCCTAGCCGAACAAAACCAAGCCCCGATCAACGCTTTGCTTCAACGAGACCTCTCTGTGCCTTCTCCACCACCACAAGATATCCCACCTAACAGAGAACGAACTCCAAGCCATCCCTCCCAACAAGTCCACCCCTCCAACTTGGAGGGTTTGCGATCCCTACCCTACGATATGAATCCACCACCTCGGGGTCTACGTCTGCCGATCCAAGCACTTGTTCCTAAGGGAGAGGCCAGTAGTGTCCAACCTCCATTGCATTCTGGCGATGACAACGTTCCTGTCTGGAATGCAGAGCTCTGAGCCATGAAACTCCAGCTTTAAGATGCAAAACATACAGAATAAACCCTCTAACAATAGCCAACTCACCGTTTGTCGCCTCCATCACAGACAAACCCCTACCTCCAAAGTTCAAAATGCCCTTGATCGACTCTTTCAACGGTACAACGGACCAAGTCGACCACTTGGAGACTTATAGGACCTTAATGATCCTCCATGCTTTTCCTGATGAGATCATGTGTTGGGCTTTCCCCGTAACACTCAAGGGGTCGGCTCGACTCTAGTTCAGTCAGCTGCTGATGGACTCCATCTCTACTTTCCAACACCTAAGTGATTCCTTTCTTAGCAATTTCATTGGAGCCCAGTGCCAACGGCGCTCAGTGACTCAGCTCCTCAACATCCGTCAGACGAAGGGGGAATCGCTGCGTAGCTTTGTCACTCGTTTCAACACCGAGGCCTTGCAGGTGGCGAAAAATGACGACAAGGTCATTCTCACAGATTTTATGGCTGGTCTACGATCATCTGACTTCTTCTTCTCCCTCTCCAAAAACCCTCCAACCTCCATAGCAACCCTTCTCTCCAAACCCCAAAAATATATGAACGCCAAAGATTCTCTAGCCGCCCAACAAGATTCCATAACCAAGAACCCAACCCTCAGAGAGAAGAGGAAGGAATCTGAAACCAGAACCACCCAGTACACATAACAAAACACCTCAGTATACCGACCGACCCGCTCGAGCCGACCGGTCGGCACCTACGCGACCGCCCGGCCGGTTCGAATGGTACACTCTCCTCAATTCCCCCATGGAAAAAGTCTTGAACCAGATCCAACGAGATTATCCCTTGAAATGGCCACAAGCATCGCAGTCTCCTTCCAACTGGCGAGACCAGTCCAAATATTGTCGTTTCCATTAGGACCACGGCCACAATACCGAGGAGTGTGTTAACCTTAAAGACCAGATCGAGAGCTTGATACGCCAGGGACGTCTCAGTCGGTTCACGGCAGCCTGTCCCCAGCAACGACCAAGGACCAAACCTACGAGAGGCAACCATCGACACATCCCTCCCCGACAACCCGCACAACCTAACCAAGGCAATGATCGACCCCCACTACAACCCCGAACACAAGAAAACCTTGCTCCATCGATTGGAGAGATCAAAGTCATTGCCACCGGGCTTGCATGTAGAGGACCATCCCGTTTGGCCCAACGAGCAGAACTCAGAAAAATCAGGTAGGGCTCCGCTAAAGAAGTCGTAACATTGGACCTCCCCTTCAAACACCCTAAGCAGTGGATGGAACCCATCACCTTTATGGAGGCCGATTGCACAGGCATCCGCTACCGTCATGACAACCCCATTGTCATCTCTGCTCTCTTGTCTAATTACAAAGTTAGACGAGTGGTTGTCAACAACGGCAGCTCTTCATATATCATCTTCCTGAACGCCTATTGCTAGGTCAAGGTCGGGGAAGAAAGATTGTCCTCTCTCCAAACCCCATTAGTTGGCTTCACGAGGGATCGAGTGACCTCCATAGGCTCTATCGACCTTCCCATTACCATCGAAAAGTATTAACAGCAGACCACCAAGTTACTTACTTTCCTTGTCGTCGACTGTCCTTCCGCTTATAACATCATCCTCGGTCGCACAGCCCTTAATACTTTTCAAGCTGTTACATCCACGTATCATCTGGCCATGAAGTTTCCTACCGAACTCGGGGTCGGCACCGTAAGAGGAGAGCAGACTGTGGCCAGAGAATGCTACGTCACTTTACTCAAAGAGGTCAAGTTGATGGAGGCTATGATTATCGAAGGACTTGACATCCAAGACGAAGATGAATTAGTCAGAGGAGAACAAGTGGAAGAACTTGTTGAAGTCCCCATTGACCCCACCAATCCAACAAAAACAGCCAAGATTAGTAGCCAACTATCCTCCCAAGCCGAGGCCGACCTCATAGCCCTCTTAACCGAGCACAATGATGTATTCGCCTGGACTCATTCCAACATGCCAGGTATTGACCCCTCCTTCATCACGTATCATCTCAGCATTGAGCCCCACTTCCGACCTTTCTGCCAAAAACAGTGTGTCTTTCACCCAGAACGCAACGTCCTTATCGCCTCTAAGGTAAACAAACTACTGAAAGCACGGTTCGTCAAGAACGTGGACTATCCCAGATAGCTGTCGAATGTGGTCCTGGTATGTAAAAACAACAAAAAATAGCAACTCTGCGTCAACTACTCCGACCATAACCAAGCTTGCCCTAATGATAGTTATCCTCTCCCCCATATAGATCTGCTTGTCGATGCCACTGCCGGCCATCAGATGCTCAGTTTCATGGACGCCTTCATTGACTACAATCAAATTCTGCCACCCGGCTGACCAAGAACACACCTCCTTCGTCACTGACAGAGGAACTTACCACTATCGTGTTATGCCATTCGGGTTGAAAAATGCCGGAGCAACTTACCAACGGTTAGTCAATGTCGTATTTCATCACTAGATAGGTCGGAACATGGAAGTGTATGTCGATGACATGCTTGTCAAGAGCAAACTCTCCTCTGATCATCTGACAGACCTACGGGAGACTTTCGACACCCTACGCAAGTATCAAATGAAGCTGAATTCGGAAAAGTGCACCTTTGGTGTAGGATCTGGGAAATTCTTGGGTTTTATGGTCAGTCAGCAGGGTATCGAGGCCAACCCCAAAAAAATCAAGGCCCTGATAGAAATGCAGTCTCCTAGAACTGTCAAAGAGGTTCAACGGCTTACCAGCAGAGTCGTCGCCCTTAACCGTTTTATTTCCTGTGCAATAGACAAGTGCCTCTCCTTTTTCAAAGTCCTTCGACAGGCCTTTGAGTGGACCACCGAATTTGAAAAGGCCTTTCAACAATTGAAGCAGTGCATGGCCAACCCCCTACTCTTCTAGGCACTCTCGGGCGAGACACTCTTTCTCTACTTAGCCGTATCGAACATCGTAGTCAGTGTGGCCCTCATTAAGGGGGACCGCTCAGTACAGCGTCCCGTTTATTACATTAGCCGAGCTTTCAGAGGGGCAGAACAAAACTACCCTCTGCTGGAAAAAATGGCCCTTGCCTTGGTCATAGCCTCAAGACGACTTCGACCTTATTTCCAAGCTCACTCCATAGTGGTCCTCACTGACCAAACTTTGAAGAAGGTAATGCAACAACCAGAGTTGTCCGGCAGACTTATGTAACGGTCTATTGAGCTCAGCCAATTTGAAATCTCTTACCGACCTCAAACAGCGATCAAAGGATAGGCTGTCGCCGATTTTATCTTGGAATTCACTAATCCCACCCCAACCACGGCCCCTCTACCTAGATAATTCAATACTGAGGCAGAAGATCCCCACTCCTGGACCCTCAATGTCGATGGATCATCCCACAAAGAAGGAAGTGGAACTGGTCTCATCCTCTGACCCCCCCTCGAGGGCGGTTATTTCAAGTGTGCTCTCCGTTTCTTGTTCAACGCTAGCAATAATGAGGCTGAATGTGAGGCCTTGATAGCAAGTCTGTGCCTAGCTAGAGACATTAGTGTAAGCCATATCCAAGTGTTCGGTGATTTCCAACTGATCGTCAGACAGATTACGGGGAATTCGATGCAAAGGAAGACACAATGCAAGCCTACAGGGATATTGCACTCCCCCTTATTCGCCTTTTCAACACCTTCCACATCAAACACATCCCTCGGTCAGTAAACTCTCAGGTAGATGAAATGGCCCAATTAGCCTCGGTCGACCAGTCAGACCTCAGCCATGGCGTCCATCTTGAATACCTGGCCCACCCCGCTACTTCGCCAACCCAGCAGGAGGTCCACTTCTTCTAAAACGAACCTATCCCATGGGCAGCAGACATCCTTCTGTTCTTGACAAGTAGGGAGTTGCCAAACGACAAACAGCAGGCCACCAAAGTCAGAGCCCAGTCAACCAATTACATCCTCATCAGTGGCCTACTGTACAAACGTGAGTTTTCACGTCCATACCTCAGGTGCCTCAGTCCTGCTCACGCGACCTATGTGATGAGGGAAGTCCACGATAGCGTATGTGGCAATCATTCGGGTGCCAGGTCGCTGGCACATAAAATCCTTTGCACCGGCTACTTCTGGCCTACTCTCAACCAAGCTGCCGTGGAATTTATGCTTAAGTGTGATAAATGCCAACGCTTTGCCAACATCTCCTATGCTCCACCTACAGAACTGATTACACTCAGCAGTCCCTACCCGTTCGCCAAGTAGGGCATCGACCTAGTCGGTCTAATGCCTACCGGTAGGGGCCAAACTAAGTTCACTGTGGTCGCCATTGATTACTTCACTAAATGGATGGAAGCAGAACTCCTCGCCACAATCACTGAACGGAACACAACCAGATATATCTAGCAGTTGATCGTATACCAATTTGGAATCCCTCAAGCCATTGTCTCAGACAACGGCAAGCAATTCGACAATGCCAAGTTCAGGAAATTTTGTGCAAAGCTCCACATTCAGCCATGTTTCTCTACTCCAGGTCATCCCCAAGCCAATGGGCAAGTCGAGGTCACCAACCGTTCTCTCCTTAAGATCATCAAAACTAAGTTAGAAGCCACTAAGGGACTCTGGGCTGAAGAATTACCAAACGTACTCTGGGCCTATCGCACTATTGCTCGAACCCCTACTGGGGAGACCCCATTTTGCTTAACATACGGCGCTGGGGCAGTCATCCCAGCAGAAATCGGCCTGCCAACCCCGAGGGTTTTGCACCCAGATCCAGAACTAACCGAAGAATTGCGTTGGGCTGACTTAGACCTGATTGAAGAGCTCCGATAGACCACTGTTGTTAGAAGGGCCTCATATCAACAAAAAATAAGAACACATTACAACCACAAAGGCCGACTGAGGGTGTTCGCAGTTGGGGACCTAGTCTTACGGAGGCGACTCCTGCCACCAAAAATCCCGCCGAGGGCAAGCTAGCAACCAAATGGAAAGGGCCTTACGTTGTTAAAGCCAGACCTCGCTTAGGCATTTACCGACTCCAAGACATGGAAGACAGATACCTCTCCCATCCGTGAAACACCGAGCACTTGAAGCGTTATTTGCAATAAAATGGCGTCTCCTACTTTTGTATTGATCAATTGTTGTATGCTCTTTTTGACGTTCTACACGCGTGTTCGTTTTTGTCCTTTCAATACATGGTGTAAACTTGTGATCAATAGGCTACGCCTTAAATGCAAATGACTTTATATCCCCATTATCTGTGTTGTATTTCAATAATGACTTGTTAACTAAAGCCTCAGCCAGATTGAGTTAATTAAAGCCTCAGCCAGACTGAGCACGAAGAAGAGCTAAGCCAAACTGAGTTAATTGAAGCCTCAATGGCCCGAGCGAAGAAGAGCTCAATGGCGGGTTAATTGAAGCCTCGGCCGGTGGCGGGAAGAGCTCGGCCAGAGTTAACTCAAGCCTCGGCCCGGTGAGCACGAAGAATAGCTCAGCCAGACTAAGTTAATTGAAGCCTCAGCCAAACTGAACACGAAGAGCTCAGCCAAACTGAGTTAATTCAAGCGTCAGCCAGACTGAGCACGAAGAGCTCGGCTAGACTGAGTAGATTAAAGCTTCAACATGGTAGAGCCTTCCCAGTCATAGTCAGAACTCAAATGAAGAATTTGGCCGATCCATTTTCATAATTTAATATTACGGCATGGTTGCCATACTTAGTTAAAATCCAAGTCCATATTACAACATTTTTTAACATTTTTAACATTTTCAGTAGTCGTACAAGCCAAACTTTCATTTTCAACATTTTTCGCATCATGGTTTTCTTACAAGTTAGCCTGGTTGCCCATTTTTAAACTTTTTACATCACAATTTACTAGCAAGTTTCACAATTCACGCACAAGTCTTACTTTCACACCCATTTTTCATTGAATTCTGCTCAGCCATTTTCATTATTCCAAATTTACAACTCAAAAGAAATAACGACAACAATAATACAAAAGAAAACTCGTTGTTTTATTCACAAACTTACGCTTTCATACAATTCACTGCAGAAATTACATAAAAAAAAAAAAAAAAAACAAAAACAAAACAACAAAAGTAAAAATTTTTACACTTTGTTACACAGCTCACTCTTCCTCACTGGAGGCAAGATCTTCCTCTTCAATGCCCTTGTCCAGAGGGGTTTGGGCGACGCCGTCTTCGCCTACCTTCACGAGACTGAAGTCCACGTCTGGGAACAGCTCTTGCGCCTTATACTTGAAGGTCATCCATCTGTTGTCCCAGAACTCGTTCATTTCATGCTTGTAGAAGTCAGACCGCTGGAAGCTCTGGATCACTTCTTCTTCACTCCTACCTCCAGCGGCCACTCCTGACGGCCCAACCCCCCAATTTCCCTCATTCGCCAAGCTGCTGGCGACAGCAGCATCTATGGCCATCTGGAAGTCGGCAGACCCCTTGAATTGCTTTACGGCCGCCATACACAGGTCAGGGTACGCTGCCCTCTCAGATGCCAATTTCGCCCTCTCCTCCGCCAAGGCCTTCTTCAATGCCACGATCCGACCATCGACCTCTTTCTTGTCCTTGACCGCCTAGTCTCGCAGATCTTCATTGCTGGTCATGGCCTCCTCCCACCTCTCGTTGGCAGTGGTGCAGGCTTACTGGACTTCCTCTAGTTTTCTCTTCTCGCCTACCAACTCGAACTCTAGCTATATTGCCTTGTGGCGCTCCGCTTCCAACTCTGATTTGGTTGCGAGGAGCTCAGCACTAACTCGCTCCGTTGAGTAGCTCTGCACCAATGCTAATACCTCAATGTTCTTCGCCCTTTGCACATACTCTAACCCCTTGGCGCATGCACTCTGAGCGGCCTTCCTCCACCTCACTGTCTCAACCCTTAGGTTCTGCAGCTGCAACTTTGCCTCTTTCAACTGGGTCCTCAGTGGCCCTACTTCCATCTTAGCGCACGCTGCCTTATTTTTCAAGGCAGTTACCAGGGTCGCTACCTCTATCTGGGCTGAGCAAAACCCTCTCAGGAGGTCAGCCTCCGTCAGCCACGCCATCAACCGCACAGCCGCATCCTCTAACACTCCAACAAGGCGGTCGGCTGCGATCCTGGCTTCCCTTCTTCTACCGAGAGACTTGCTAGCGCGCGTGCGTGGTACAACACGGTCGCCAGTGCGACACTCGTCTTTGGCTTGCTGGCCCTAATTTTCCCTTCGCTGGGACTTGAGGTTACTTCTGGTGCAGGTACCACCGTCGGCACCATAGGGACACTTAGGCCCAAGGGCTCTTTCAATACTTGGGCACTTCGACCCTTGTCTTCCTTCGTTACTTGGGCGGTCTTCTGCGCCTTTTCTGGAGCTGTCTCCACCCTTCCCTTCTTCATCTTCCCCACCACAGAGGCATTCTCGCCCCCAACCTTCATCTTTTTCAAGATAGGGGCGTCATTTCCCCTCTCTACACCCGCCCTCTTCTTCCTTGACTTCTTCAACATTGCCTCCACCTCCTACTTACCCCTCTCCTTCAGCGAGTCTACCAGGGACGACAATGGGGCAAAGCCAGTTAAGTCTTTGTCGCCCAGCGGTTTGGGACGCTGTCGGACCTGCTCCCTCATCACTAGTTTAGAGGTAGGCCTCAACTGTGTTTCCTTATACTTGTCCGCTTTGGCGAACAACCTCCTATCTTCTGCCTCCTCCGCTTTCCTCCGCGCCTCCAATTCCTTCCTTGTCGGATCCTCTTCCGTCGGCTGCGGTCCCAATCTTAGGGCAAACAAGGTTGAAGGAAGGATCAGCTCATCCTACTTCACCCCCTTCTCCTCCCTCCACTCCTTCACCTTTTTCACCCTGTCTTTGGGCACCACATCTAACTTTGGCTCCATCGATTTTGTGGGGACTTTCCATGTTGTGCGAACTCCGCTCCCACCGTTCGCAGATACGAAAAACCATCTCGGTCTCCACCTCTTTACCGAAGATGGCAAGCCTGCCACTAGACCCTGGCCTGCTACTGCCTACAAGGTCACCCACGTCTCCTGTTGGCCCGAGGCCTTGTAGTAGGAGAAAAATTCCTCTACCGTCATTTGCGGCCCCCCGGTAGCCTGCGACCCCACTCGTACGGGCTATTAGTATTTTCCAGGCGTTCAGCATTAACTGTCCTAGCGCCACCTCCAACTTGTTAAGAACGTCCACCACTACTTGGGGAAGTGATAGCCTCAGACCCCCCCGCAGCGCCTCCTTGTATCGCGTCAACCCCGTCGGTCATGCATCCGACGCCCTTTCCTTCGAAGTAGGCAGCATCAGCTCTATCTCCGCGGGGATTTGGTACTTCCTTCGTACCTCCTCCAACTCCTCCGCCGTAAACGTGGAATTGTCGGCCTTGGTATGCCAGTGGTCCGGCTCTACTTGGCTAATTGGCTTAGCAGCTACGATCATCGTCGTCGGACGAGCCCGCGCTACTTGACCAGCTCCTCTCTCTTCCCTTCGCTCCACTCGATACTGTTCCGCTAACTCCACCGCATCGTCATCTCCCAATGAGTCAAACCTTGCGGCTGGCACTACATCTCGGGCGATTTCTTCTACGTGTCTACATATTGCTTCGGACGCTAGCACAAGGAAGTTCGCAAAGTGTTGCAGAGACGTGTCACATGAGACAAATAAGTTCGCTTCAGGGATGTGTTGGTTTTTTGTGATAAGGTAGGTACAGCGAATAACTCCAAATGCCCACGGTTTGCCTATGTTCTAAGGGTCAAGATTAAATTTCGCCAGTTTGAAAAATTTCGAAAACTCCCACCTCTGCCTTTTCAATGCCCTATATTACCTTGTTCCTTCACTTCTTGCTAACGCGTCACCTCCCCCATTTAGGGATTATGCCACGTGTACGACCATGATCCACTACTCTCTTCCCCTTCCCTGTCTATTCCATTTCACATCACCACGTGCCCCGTCGCTCATCGAGCCCGCGCACCGCCATTTTCCCTTCTTACTCGGTCGCCCTTCGCGGTCGGCCCTCCTCGTTGTCGGTCCTTCCACTTGGTCACCTTTCACGGTCAGCCCTCTTTACGGTCGGTCCTTTCACTCAGTCACGCTTCGCGATCAGCCCTCCTCGCGGTCGGTCCCTTCACTCGGTCACCCCTCGCGGTCGGTCCCTCCACTCGGTCACCCTTTGCAATCGGCCTTCCGTCTGGTTGGTCCTTCTACTCGGTCACCCTTCGTGGTCGGCCCTCCTCGCGGTCGGTCCCTCCACTCGGTCACTCTTCACGGTCAGCCTTCTCACTCAATCACCCTTCGCGGTCGGTACTACTCCCAGCCGGTTTTCTCTCACTCAACCACCCCCCACCCCCGTCTTCTTCCTTATTCCCTTTGTTGGACTGAAGCTGCACTTGGGAATGGGGGACTACTGACATAGATGGGCCCATAAGGGTTTTTGGCCCATCACTTAAGGCCCAATCCATGATTCAAATACTAAAACCCAACATTCTTGGAACCCAGTGCCAAGAAGTAATGACATCTAAACACTTGTCAAGAGAAGAACCTGCCACATAAGCAGACAAAGATCCTACAGAGTTATTGCATCACACATCAGCTATTAATGAGGTCCCCTGCAGCATTTATTACGATAACCCATTCACGTCGGAACAAAACGGCATCACCATGAACAAGGCAACCTAGAACATAGACTTTCGACTAACGTGATAGGTCGGAGTGGACAAGGAAATGATGAACAAAGGATATAAGTAGGTTTCTAAGACAAAGGAAAGATTAAGTTCTTTATCACCATCCTATCTATACATTTTTCATCATTCTCTCTTCTCTAACTCGATCATCGGAGGGTTCACTAGGGTCTCCCATTCTCTGTTGAACTCTTGTGTAGGTTTCTCTGTGGGCCCATCGATCAGACAACCGTATAAGAGGCTCGGATCAGCTCGACCAGTTCTATCAGGGGCTAGAACACCTCTAAATATAATTTATAATTTAGAGAAAATCTCAAATTATGAATTTTGAACATTTTTATAATTTAAAATTTTTAAAAATAGCGCAACAAAAAATCTGAATGAAAATCAAAATATAATGTGAATGTTCACCGCAAACAACAAACATATAACTAACTTTTGAAAAAATAAAACACACTAAAATACAATGTGAATGTTCATAATAAACAATAAATATATAACTAACCTTTGAAAAAATAAAATTCATACAAAAATACAATATGAATGTTTACGATTTATAATTAAGATATAACTAGCATTAAAAAAAACTCATACTAATGTAAATATTTACACTGTCATGTGAAAATATAAAACAAAATTAAAAAAAGTAAAAATCGACTATGTCAATTGTTCAATAGTAACGAAAATGATTATTCAACTAACAAGCATAATAACAAAAAAACAAACATACAATTAACTTTCGAAAAAATAAAACTTATACAAAAATACAATGAGAATGTTCATAATTTACAATCAATATCAACTAGTTTTTTTTTTTTTAAAAAAAAAACTCATACCAATGTGAATATTCACATTACAACGTGAAAATATAAAATAAAATAAAATAAAAGGTGAAAATCGATTATTTCGATTGTTCAATGGTAACAAAAATAATTATTCAACCAACAAGCATAGTAAAAAAAAAAACAAAACAAAACAAAATACAACTAACATTCAAAAAAAAAAAAAAACCAAAATACAATGTGAATACTCACAATTTACAATTAACATACAACTAACCTTAGAAAAATTAAATTCATAAACATTCATATTTTGCAAAATATATAATTATGTCTATATTTATATTGCAATACTTATTTATCAGACTTCTAAATAATATGAAATGTGAACATCACACTGATTGACAAACAATGGTAGCAATAGAATTAGAAATTCAAAAAAAAAAAAAAAAAAATTCAATCACTCTAAAAATAAAAAAATATCACGCACATTCTCACCTTCATCATTATCTTTTTCATTATTACTATCATTAACAATCTATGCAATTTTACCATTCTACCAATCCAAATCAAACCAAACCCGCCTTTGAAAAATATGTTTGTAATAACATTGACTGGATATAAACAGAGTTTTGACGTACAATAATGGAGAAACATATATAGAGTTTCGAACACCGAACAACAATGGACGAACACAGAATTTCGAACACAAAGTGACAATGGTGGAACACAAAGTTTCACCGCAACAATGGAGGAACATAATATTATTTAACCACACTACTACAAATACAGATAAAGATTATACTTTTTTTATGTGATGTATGTTTTTTAATCACACCTTTTAAGTTTTATTAAAGTGTGGTCTTTGGGAGTATGATTAAAAGGGGTCATTTTTAATCACACTTTTTAAGTGCCATTAAAAAATGCTTTCATCACATCTTTAAAGTGTAATTAAAAACATTTAGATCACACCTTTTAAGCGTGATTAATAACTAATAAAACCTGTAATAAAAAAAAATTGACATATTTGAATAATAATCAATATTATTTTTATACGCGCATTTCAAGAATGTAATATACACTATATTCTATACTTTGAATCACAACCACATATTGAATAGAATAACGTCATATATTTTATAAATAAAAATTAAATATGTTCAAAAGTATATGCAAAGGAATTAAATAAAAAGTTTTAAACCATGCTTACATATATTAAAAAATGAAAAAACTTAAAAAACTAAGTTCTTGAATTCTTTGACCATATTTTGCATCTCTTCAAGAATTTCTAACCTGAAAAATGAAAACAAAAATTAATTCAGAAATTGCTAGAAGCATATGAATAAACTAACTATTTGTAGAGATTGTTCTAGTCTTACAAAAGATAAAGTCCTACCGATCACACCCTTTCAAATGTCTTAAGACTTGGACAACAAGGTATCATTTCTTATATCGCTGAAGGGAGGCAAAGATGAACTGAATGATGGAAAGTGGCCAGCAATCAATGAAGACAATGTTTCCCCAGTCCTCCACAGGCAACAATTTCTTGTGACAAAGACAGGGGTTGTCATTTGTTAAGTTCATTAGAACCTGCCACAAGGAGCATAGTATAAGTGTTGACAATCATCACATGAATCACAACCACGTCAAACAGATTCTCAATAAAACACATTTTTAGCCACTCCATTGCAGATGCTCTCATCTTTTCTCCAACTTCTATATTTCAATATTCTATTTGACATAAGTAAAACCAATAAAATAAAAATATTTGGGCCGATGGGCAACTTATTAATGTTGTAATTTATCAGAGATATTTTGTTACAGGAAGGATCATGCTCTCTTATTCATTTTCTATTTTTCTTCCTCGAATAAACAACACATAATCAAATCCTAAAATCAATCAAGTTTCAAAGCAAAGCACACACCCTTGGGAATCAATTCAGAACAAAGTGGCTTAATGACAGCTGTTAATGTCACCAACTACATGTAAAACGATAAAATTTGTATGCTATGTTGCCTGTTTTCTTTATGTTGAAGTTCACACCAGTCACTGTTTGTTTATCTATTATTTTGAATCCTTTCTTTTGCATATGAAGTTTATGCTATTAGTGGTGGTGGTGGTGGTGGTGGTGGTGGTGGTTAAGTTTCTATTTTTCTATATACTTGTGTTACTCATTTTACTGTTGTTACTTATCAAAGAAAAAATTACTATAATAATTTTTTGCAATAATTAGGCACATTGGTATTAACAGGTCTTATTAACTCAAATTACTTAATACACTTTATGGGTGAATATCTAATTACACATGTTAGACACATACAGAAAACAAGACATTGTTATGCATAGAAAAGCAAGACCCACCGTATGCATGACATAAAGGTAAAATGGCAGGATGGCAATTCTTCCTGACTCGTCTTTCTCAAACTTCATGAAGTTTGACGAACTAAAAAAGCGTCGACATTTAGGGCCTATTTGTTCAGTACACAAATAGGTAATGTGGCAAAAGTCCTCATAATTCATCTAAAAATATGAGAAACAAGACATGTTTTAGCATCATTGCAGAAGGAAAAAAGAAAAAAGAAAAAAAAAAGAGGAGTTATAAGGCTATAACTGTATAAGGGATATAATTAGAGATGTTAAAATAATAATAATAATAATAAAAGAAGAAGAAGAGTTGTACCACATCATAACTAAATACCTGTACATTAGATCAAACATGCCAAATTATAAACTTCAAAATTAATAAGCTTAAACAAGCAGTTAGCAAGAAATCAAAGAAAACAAATGCACTAGATGTGGCTATAACAGTCTAATCCACACTCAACAACATCTACATCAGTGAATGTCTGCTAATTCAATAATGTGAAACAAATATGACATTTCTTTCGGTCAGGTTTGAATAGAAAATAAATGAAGGATAGAAGAAAGAGAAAAACAATGAAAAATCAAGAAAAAAAAAACTGGCATGAAAGAGAAAGAAAACAAAGTATTGTACTACATGGATAATTAGTAAAATGTTTGCACAACAAAGTAGTGTACTTAAAATTATCAAGACATGTCAGAAATCCAGAAGAATCTAAAAAAGAAAATAAGTCAACTACCACTGCTAGTGTAGACATTTGCAAAGAAGCTGAACATATATATTAGATTCTTAGAAACATGAAAGAGAAATTATATAAAAATGATAAGGTGTACAGACCTTGCTAGCACCAGTGGCATCATCAATCACACAATTTTCTTTGAAGCAAACCCACATGGCATCCAGATCATTAGCATTTAGTAAAAGATTAGATTGTCTCTGCATGTACGGAATGATGAATTATTGCCAATTCACATCCTAATACTAAAACCAAATAATTAGTCACTGCGAATGAAATCATATTGAAATCATGCACAACTCAATAAACTTTTTAAGATTCAATCTAGAAAGAAAAAAAATGACAATATGGAGTCCCAATATCACACCAAGAGACAAAGAGATATACGCTTGTTTCAATTTGCCAAAGATGAATTGATTAACTGATGATGATTATCAATAGTCAACAAATGAGGAAAAGTGTAAATGATACCTTTAGAAAATGATATTTAGCCACCCTCTGGACCCTGTGACTGATGGATCCTTCTTCTGGTTTCTGAACAAAGGGGAAATAGAAAACAAAATAAGAGAGAGCTAAAGCAAGTACAAGATATGAAAAAAAAAAAATGAAAATGGAAAAAAACAATATCACATTAACGAAACCAACAAAACTATATGAAAATAAGGGACATTCTCCCTTTAACATTTGCACTCAAGTTCTATCCAAGTAGATACCAAAATAAATGGACAAATTTTGTACTCAAGTTCTATCCAAGTAGATACCAAAGAAAGAAAGTGACAAAATCACCTGGCCTATATTAATTCAACAACAATGCTAGGTAGCTCAAAATTTTGTGGCTCAAATGGCTCAAATCACTCAAAACGACGTCGTTTTGACAGATTTTGAGTGTAAAACGACGTCATTTTAACAGATTTGAGCCATTTGAGCCACAAGATTTTGAGTTACCAAACATTTTCCTTAATTCAAATACCTAAGCACCAATAACAATGCTTACCTTCTTTTAGAAGCTTGGAATTGTGCCAACTTCAGCACTCTTTTACTGCTTCTCTTTGAAAATATTAAGCAATATTCTCTTTGTCTCAAGCTCTATAAATCAAAGCATGACGTATATATTTATACTACTAGAGAAGCATGCACGTGGTAATCATGGCCATGTTTACATCTGCTATGTAATTCATGCACAAAATGCGTATATATAAGCCACCAATAACAGCTGATAAAGAAATCCCATTTTGAGATAACTAACTAGCATAAATATGTTGTCAACATGCAATCTATAATCCATATCAACATGAATTAACATTAGCATTACCTTACTATCAAGCCTGACCAGAAAAAAAAATTCCTAAAAATATATAATCCATACCCACATGAATAATCCCCCTACCGTGGATGACCCACAAACTCCGGAACAGAATTTTGAGCCTCAACCTCCCCAAATCATTAACACCTAGTTTGGATTGAATGATTTCAAACACTAAGCATAACATATAAAAATTAAAACATGCCTAGTAGATGAAATATAGGCTCCATAATTTTCCATATAGATTATTATGAATCTAAGGGAAACAACTCATAGATAATCAAAAAGTGTAATGATGCATATAATATACACAAAAACTAGGGCAAAAAAAAAGGGGGTTTACAAAGAGAGCATTTTACCGTAAAAGTTTCATTTATCATTTTTATTTTTCGATGTTTGGCTAAAAATTAAAAGATAAAATAAAAATAACAAAAGTTTTCCATTGACACATTTTATCGAACATTTGACATACAAGGAAAATGGTACGATAAGAATCATAATATCAACAAGCTATTCCAACAACAAAAAAATTCCATAAAAAATGAATGGTTCATTGGTTACAAAGAGTACAGTGCACGTGGTTAAGGTCAACTAGCATATCAAAAGTTCATGGGGTTGGTGAAGGAATTGAAGAACTTACAGTGAATGAGAAAACATAAACCAGAGAGAGAGAAGCAGCAACGGTGAGAGGAGAAGCAATATTTGGAAAGGCCAGCAATGGCGACTAACAAGCGTGGCGGTGCCGATCAGCAAGGAAAGGAGGAGGAGTAAGAGGGGAGATGGAAAGGTGTGTTGATTAGTGGCCATCGGCGACAGAGGCGAGATGGAGAGCTGCAAGAAACCCTAGAAAGAAATTGCCCAACTCTTTCTCTCTCTACCAAAGCAATTTCAAGAGCTTATATACAATATGGGAATAATTATTTAATATAAAAATTAAATTGAAAAATTATATATAATCACATTTATTTAAAATGTGTGATTAAAAAAAAAATATTATCTCACTCATTAGATTAAGTGTGATTAAAAAATCATTTTAATTTTTGTAATCACATTTCTAATAAAAGTGAGATATTTTTAATTCTTCTTACGTGATCTTTAATCACATGTTAATTAGAATGTGTGATTAAAATATATAAATACAATCACACTTAATTGAAAAGTGACATAAAAAATAAATACTATCACACTTAATCAAATCAAGTGTGATTAAAATATCAATCTAATTTTTTTTTATCACACTTCTAATAAAAGTGAGATGTTTTCATTTGTTAAAGTGTGATCTAATCACACTCATTTAAAAAGTGTGATTAAAAAGTAGTAGTGTATATATAATCACACTTTAATTAGAAGATGTGATTAAAAAATATATAAATAATCAATCTTTAATTAGAAGATGTGATTAAAAAATATATAAATAATCACACTTTAATTAGAATGTGTGATTAAAATATATATAAATAATCACACTTATTTAAAAAGTGTGATTAAAAAGTAATAGTGTATATATAATCACACTTTAATTAGAATATGTGATTAAAGATATATATAAATAATTATACTTTAATTAGAATTTAAAAAGTGTGATTAAAAAGTAGTAGGGTATATATAATCACACTTTAATTAGAAGGTGTGATGAAAAAAATATATAAATAATCAAACTTTAATTAAAATGTGTGATTAAAATATATATAAATAATTACACTTATTTAAAAAGTGTGATTAAAAAGTAATAGTGTGCACTTTAATTAGAATGTGTGATTAAAAATATATATAAATAATCACATTGTAATTAGAATGTGTGATTAAAAAGTAATAGTGTATATATAATCACACTTTAATTAGAAGGTGTGATTAAAAAATATATAAATAATCACACTTTAATTAGAATGTGTGATTAAAAAGTAATGGTATATATGTAATCACACTTTAATCAAAAGGTGTGATTAAAAAAATGTATATATAATCACACTTAATTGAAAAATGACATAAAAAATAAATATTATCACACTCAATTAAATTAAGTGTGATTAAAATATCAATCTAATTTTTTTTATCACACTTTCAATAAAAATGAAATATTTTTTTTGTCAAAGTGTGATCTTTAACTATTTTTGAAATAGTGCCACCATGTATAAACTAGAGTTTCTAAACCCTACCAAATAGAGAGTTTTGAAGCCCTAGCATAATGAAACAATACTACAAATGTGAATGAAATTAATCAAAAAAAAAATGTGAATAATGATAACTACCAAAATAGAGATAATAAAAAGGAAATATGTATATTTTTTTTATATGTAATACATACCAACAATAGATATAAGGGTATAATAATTCAATAAACAATATAAATTAGGACGAAAAAAAAAGACCTCATAAAATAAAAATATAAATACATGAAACTAACTAAATTATAATTTTCTTTGGTAGACCTATTGGGTTGGAACACCTCTAAATATAATTTATCACTAAAAACCCCAAATTAAAATTTATTAATTCTATAACTAATTTAATTCAAGATTTTGGATATAGAAGTAAATACTAGATGAGCAGACTATGACCAACGACATTGCACCTCCCACAGTTACTTACCTGTCAGACCTTTTATATTTCACTTTTATATAGGTACACTATTATTGTATTGTACATATATATTTTATTCATTTGAACTATTTAAAGTTTTTCGTTGCAAGATTTGTAGCACTTGGGCTACCCGTGGGCCCATTTGGCAGAGAAATATATCGGGAACTCACTAATAAGTCTCATGTATCCAGTTTAAGATTCAGCTAATACTTAAACAAAACACTAGCACAAATTAGTTCAATACATTTTTAATTGTTACCAAAAAATCTTTTTTTTTTTTTTTTTAAATTTACAGACACTGTTCATATCTTACTACCGTCGGACTTCCGTCAAACGGTCGCCGGGAACTCGTCAGAATGTTCAACATCGCCGGGAAGTCGCCGGAGTTTCGCCGGAAGTTCACCGGAGTGTTAAGAACGTTAATGGAAGTCGCCGGAATGTTCAGAACATTCACTGGACGTTAAGAACATCACTGGAGACTCACCGGAATGTCTAGAATATTACCCAAAAAAAAGAATAAATAGATAAATTATAGCAAAAAAAACATAGCAAAATTTACTAAATATTGATAAACTAAAAGGAAAAAAAATGAAACGACAAAAAACAGCAACAATGGGGAAAACATATGTTATTTTTCAATTTTTGTAAAGTTCAAGCAAATAATTTCTAAATAGTGATCAAATTGAAAAGTAAGTTTTGAAACTGTAAAATGTTACAGTTTCAAAACAAAAATCTATTAAGCATTTATCCTTATTAATCAAACTGAAAAACATGTTATGAAATTGTAAAATTTTACAGTTTTATACCATGATTCATTCCAGCACTAAAAAAATTTGAAACTGTAAAATTTTACAATTTTAAACCATGATTCATTCCAGCACCAAAAAAAAATTTGAAACTGCAAAATTTTACAGTTTTCACCGCCTGTAACTAAAACTCGAAAACTACTTGTTCAGAATTCGAAAATTTTCTCCATTAGAACGTAAAAATGTATGTATAGCAGAGAAAAAAAAAAAAGAAATCGAAGGAGAAAGGCGGATGTAGAGAGAGGATTGTACTCCGGCAACTATTTTTTGTTTAGATCTAGCCAAATCTGATGTAGATCTGCTCAGATCTGATGTAGATCTGAGTAGATCTACATCAAATCTAAGTAGATCCACTCATCTTCTTCGTCGAAAATATATCATCTTCTTCGTCAGAAATATATCATCTTCGCCGTCGGTGAGAGTGAAGTAACGAGTTGATTTCGATGGTTTGTGGTTATCGATGAACCCCGATCAATGGAGAAAGACATGATCACCGGTCGTCATCCATGACAAAGACGATGAGAGAAAAATGCAGAAAAAAGAGAGATAGGAAAACGTAAAAAGGGAGGCAAAAAGCAGAGAGAGAGAGAGAGGAAAGAAGGACTTTTGGGTCTATTCAAAAAGTTACAGGACTAAATGGTGTCCACATGTTTTACATGGGACCTGTGAATAATTTCCCCAAATATATTTATTGGGTCTTGTGGACTTTCAAGGAGGCCTACATGGATTTTAAGATTTGGGAATGGGCTGTTGTTGGATGCAAATTGGAAGAGCATCTCCAACCCACTACCTATATAATGCTTGTTACTCTAAATACTTAGTATAATTTATTTTTTTCAACTCCAATGCATTATATAATTAGGCATTTTAACTTAACTCACATTTACTAGCTACATGTAGCTAGTCTTCAAGGCTAGGCAACATGTATTTAATCATTAGGATCATTTTTTTCCATCTTTGTTGCTAATGTGGCCTTTTATAAAATTAACAGTATTTTGATGAATAGATAAAATAAAGACTATGGTTGGAATAGAAACATGAAATAGTTGATAGGCAAAATAAAATATATATACTTTATAATAATATTTAAATAGGTAAAATGTCTATTACCGTTGAAGATTAGAGATTCAAAATTACAGAACTTATATAAGAGATGACATTAAGGTACAGCTAATTTTATTTTAGTTTTCATTTTAGAATCTAGTCAACTTTAGTGATATTTATTAACACAATTGAACAAAAGTTAACGAATGCTTAGTCAGCCCACCAATATGAAGAATACAAAATAAAAACACATAAAAAGTGTATCAAATGACTAAGATTTATTTTAAATATGAATAAGATCATAATTAAATTTAATCTTAATTATTAATTATATTTTTTTGTGAATCATTATGTGATTGATTCTACGTTTTTTAATATTGTTGTAGTAATGCTCAGCTCGACCACTTGTCTAGGTGGTCTCTCAAGAGTAGAACTTTAATCAAGTAAAAAAATCTCTATCAAAAATCATTTCCCATTTGATTGTCAAAAAAATCATGACCAATCATAGCTTTTTTTTTTTTTTTTTTTTTGAACTATAAAAAAGGGGATCTGAGGTGTCATCACGTCCCCTGTGGGCCCTAACCCCGGGGTAACCGGTTGCCAGCTAGGAATTAACCCCCACCATGTGGGGGACCCACCACTGTAGAGTGTGGAGCTCACCCACGAGTCTGAGAGGAGGTCCCAAGGGTACACTTCCACACTCCCCCCAGGATTCCACCCTGGGTCAACCTGAAATGACCGGGTGCTTTCTCCACCAGGCCACCACCCCTGGTGGTACCAATCATAGCTTTATTGATGTTTTTCAGATGTTCCTGGTTTTGGGTCCAGACCATTGAAAAATATAAAGAGTGAAAAATATCTCTATCAAAAACCTTATTTCACATTTAATTGTCAAAAAATTTGACGAAGAATAGTGTTGTTAATGTTTTTCAGCTGATCCTCGTTTTGGGTCCCTACCATGAAAAAGAAAAAGAAAAAGAAAAAAAACTCTTGTAAGTTGCAAAACATAACATTAGTATATCATAAATTTTCAAAATGTTAAAAGATTGATTTTTGAAAGAAATTTAAAGTTGTTGTGGCCAGTGATGTAGCCAAAAATTCAGTGAGGAGAAGGCACAAATTAATGATAATATTATTATTTTTTTTTCATAATAAACAACAATGAGATATTACTAAACTTAAAAATATTAAGAGTTCCTTTGGACAAATGTGAATTTTAAATTAAAGGATTTGATATTAAATTTTATATAAATATTGGGGAGTAACTATTTTATAGGTGGATTGGAAAATTAAAAAAGAAAATAAGTTGAGATAGAAATGATATATTTTAGTAGAGAAATTTTATAAAACATACTGCAAAAAAAGTGTCTATCATATATCGCAATTATGATTTTCGTGGTCTTTAGTTATAACACATTATAGTATTAGATATAATTTAGTTAACTTCTTGTGGTTATTATTTTAGTTATGGCTATATATGAAGTAATAATTAGTTATGACATATTATAAATTTTTTATTATTTTTTTATTTTTTAGAATTGAAGATGTGTTGCTTGATTATAATTTATATAATGGTCATTTTGGTTATGAATGGAAATAAACACATAGAGGATAAACTCCACATGTCAAATGTAACTAAAAATTCAATAAGTTTCATATCTTCATTGAAATTAATTATGTTTGCATGTCAATAATGATAGACATTACCTCTATATTGAAATTTTCATAAATAATAATATGACTTATCATAATTTTTTTATTTTTAATCAAAATAATCATTATTATTCTTATAATTTTAAAAATATCATTAACATTTCACTTTAAATAATATTTTTATTTAAAATGTTTTCTTTATATTTATAAAAAAAAAATCTCAAAATCCGGGGACACATTGCCCTGTGTGCCTCCGCCACTGGTTGCGGCAAACATGGGGAAAAAATGATATATGCAAATAAAAGATCAAAATGAAAACAGAAAAAATAAAAAAGTATAGAAAAGGAGTGGATAACTTCTGTAAAAGAAAAAGAACGTTTATTTATTGAACCATCAGACCAGCCAAGCGATCCACCCCTAAATGCCCATTACCAATATTTGTGATTAGCATAAATAGAAAAATGACAATATTTGTGTGGGGTAACAATTCTTTTTTTTTTTTTTTTTTTTTTTTTTTTTTTTTTTTTTTTGGTGTTTAGTAAAGATTAATTAATTGAGTCAAATTTTTTTTAAAATTTTTTAGGTCGGTCTACACTGGGAAAGTTATTTTATTATTTAAAAAAAAAATTAACTACAGATTAAAATGACGATGATTGACATTTCAACCAAGTAGTTTGTCTATTCTTTTCACCATTTTGGTTTTTCTTTTTTTGGTTGCAAAGTAACATTAATATGGGAAAGTTGGTAGCTAGTATGGTCATCAATCATATATGAGGAAAATAATGTGAATCTGCAAATCGAGAAAGTACATAGAGAATCTCCAACTATAAATTCTATTCTAAACTTGATTCCTTTTCTTCTTACTTTAAACTAACCTATCACTCACTCGAGTTATGTATGAGATGATTATAGGTATTTTATTTTTGTTTTAGATTTTTTTTAATATATAAATTATGTTTTTTAAGATTTTTTCTAAAAATAATTTAACAATTTTATCACTAACCATAGTGTATGGGAGAAGTTAAAAAGGGTACTGCAGTAACTATACATGGATTGTATCTATAATTATTTGTATGAAGGGATTTTAAATGCTGATTAAGAAATTTTGACCAAATCAATAAATGCAGACATGTGAAAAGACATGTGGATTGAAAAAATTTAATAAAAGCTGATTAGGAGATTTTGACCAAATCAACAAATACAGAATTTTTTTTTAAATAAAAAATAAAAAATATAAAAAATTCAGATTGGGATATTGCAACTCTCACAAGTCTTAGAAGTTAAAAATCTCATTTTATTTAATATATAGTATAGATTTGTAACTGGCTCTTCCAAGTTCTAACTAAATCATAAGTGATAAAAGGCACGCATTTTTTTTGTGGCTCCCTAACTAATTGTTTAGATACATAAGCTTCATTTGATTAGAATATCTAAGGGAGAATATGACAGTTGATCTGATATAAGCTTTTGATAAGGGGTTTACATAATTTTTTTTTGTCTCATGTTGAACTATTCCGGATATGTGAATTCTGTCTATTATATTCTGAAAAGATGTGATTTGAATTTTCTCAAGTACTTTTTTCATCCAACCATCATCGTATACTTGATCTAAATGTCACAAAATACGAGCCTTTAGATCAATAGGTAATACCACTTTTCAAATCCACCACTATCAAATATACAATCGTCGCTCGTTTATTCGGCCTCGTTTGACATGCGAGTGTTTTAGGTAAAAAATCAAAAATTTATTAAAAAGATTAAAAAGCCTATAACTTATACAAAAAAGTAAAAAATTCTCTTCTTCTTCTTCTTCTTTTTTTTTTCTTCACATTTTTCGTAAAAAATTAAAAAGTCATTCCAAATATACTAATTTTTTTTAGGTCTCTTTCTTGATAAATCCTATTTGTAACTGTTTTATTCCATAAAACCTAAACTATTTTTGAATATTCCATTAGGTCCATTAATTGTAAAAGGATGAAATAACCCTCCCTTCACTTCTCCCACGTCTAATCGATTCTGAAAACAAACCCATTCCAATTCCATCTATTCAATCCACAAAATTTCCCAAACAAAATCTCATCGTCGACCCCAAATTCACATCACCTCACCGTAACCCTAGATTCACATCGCCTCACCATCGTTGTCGTCCATCGTCCACTGTCGTTGGCCACTGCTATTCATTTTCATCTCACCGCTGCGAAGGTTTACATCGGAATGAGGGTGGTTCGTTGTTTCAAAATTCTCGTCAGTCAACTGAGTGTATTCCATCAACTAAGTGTGGTCTATAGATTTTCGTACCCACCCACCATGAGAAACAAAAGTACGCAATATCATTCCACCTTCTGTTTTTTAATCATAATGTGATCACTGATGTATATATTTACATTGTCGTGTTACTGTTGTTGTTTTTGAATTTGATTTTGTAAACATTGATAATGTGAACATTCACATTAATGTTCATTAATGGATAAACTCACAGTAGTAGAAACTGGTGTGAACATTTACATTAATGGATAAACTCACAGTAGTAGAAACTGGTGTGAACATTTACATCAGTATATAGTAATGTGAATGTTCACATTATTGTCATTGTTGATGTCCTTGATTGTTGATGTCTATAGAACCCCCAATCTTCACCCAAAAAATGTGAGAGAATATGATGTAAATATTCACATTGTGACATCAATGTCAGACTTGTTGGTGTTGTTGGGTGTTGTTGGTTCCACCCTCTGTTTTTCAGCAAATTATAACATAATGTGATCACCAATATATATATTTACAATGCCTTATAACTATTGTTGTTTTTGGAATTGATTTTGTAAACATCAATGATGTGAACATTTACATTATTGTTCATTACTAGATAAATTGACATTAGTAGTTCACATCAGTGTATAATAATGTGAATGTTCACATTACTGTCATTGTTGATATTGTTGATTGTTGATGTCCATAGAACCCCCAATCTTCACTCAATAATGTGATGGAATATAATGTAAATATTCACATTGTGACATCAATGTCAGACTTGTTGGTGTTGTTGGGCGTTGTTGGTTCCACCCTCTGTTTTTCAGCCAATTATAACATAATGTTATCACCAGCGTATATATTTACATTGCCCTATAACTATTGTTGTTTTTTGAATTGATTTTGTAAACATCAATGATGTAAACATTCACATTACTGTTCATTACTGGATAAACTAACATTAGTAGGTACTGATGTGAACATTCACATAAGTGTATAAAAATGTGAATGTTCACAGTACTGTTAATTTCTCAATCAATCATATTATGTTGTTGTTCACATTACATTCTAAACATAACGTTAATATTCACATTGTAACATTCTAAATATAATTTTAATATTTAGATTCTGAACATAATATTAATATTCACATTATAACATTCTAAACATAATTTTAATATTTACATTGTGAATATAATGTTAATATTCACATTGTCACATTCACATTGAATATTCACACCATATATTTGGCTGTAAACATTCACATTCAAACATATAAGTATAATGATGTGAAGATTAACATCGTGTATATATCGTGTTAGTTTAATAGTTGTAATGTGTGACTGTTGTCACCTCTTCATGTGAATTTTGGTTTGTCATGTGGTATCACCTCTTCATTTGAATATTTGCACCAGCTATTCACATACTATTTCACCATCACAATCTCATTATTTACATGGCATACTATTTACACTTATTATCACTATTCATTTGTGAATAGTAATATTAAATATGTTCTTATTTGAACAAATATGTCTTCCCCGTAGATTTGATGGCAAAAGAAAGAGAGAGAAATCGCGTGCCAAAGGCAAACCCGATCAAACAGCTAGTCCCGAGCAAGTGAACATGAAAAAGGTTAACTACCGATCAAATATCACTGGATTGGTGAAACTATTGAAGGCTATGAAATTTACAAATGGTCAATTGAAATGCTTTAGGAAAACACCATTTTGGCCCTTATTTGATTGTTTGATCAGTAATAAAGTCAACCTCAACCATTGCATGAAATACGATGATGTCATTGTACGTATAGTGCAGACATTCAAGCCATCCAGTTGGAGGTTTTACATCGAGGACAAGAGCATTCCGATTTTTAGAAGTGATGTATCACTTATTTTTGGGGTGGACTGCGACACCAAGCCAATGAACCTCTCTTATGGTGCAAAACCAACAGCCGGCATCATACATCAAATGTGCAAGGATGTTAGTCGGTTAAGCGTTGCAAAAATACGTGAAATTCTAAACGAAGCATTAAAGGGCACAAAGAAACAAGACAATGAAGAGGTTACAAGATTAGTTTGCATGTATGCATGCGTCAAACTGTTCTTTTTCACGTCCAGATAAACAATTGGATGGGCATTCTACTCATACATAGACCCATTAGACAACATGATCGAGTATGACTGGGCTGAGAGCATCCGGGAAACCTTGATGGGGTTAATGGGCCAAAACTGGGGAAAACCAAGACGAGTCACCGGATGTGTTATGTTGTTAATGGTAAATCTCATAAATCTTATTATATATTTAATATAAACATTTGTAGGGTCTGTCCACTCATATTGTTAGCAAAACAAATGTGATATACACATCGGTGCGTACTGGTGGCAAGGCTGGCATAAGTACACACTGATGTGAATGTTCACGACAGTGTGGAATGTTAGGAACATTGACATAAACATTGACACTAGTGTTTTGCTTATGTTAGCATCGAAACAAATGTGGAACACACATTACTAAACAATGGTGTGGAAGTTGACATCAGTGATGTGAACATTCACATTACTGTTCAGTAACGGATAAACACACATTAGTAGACACTGGTGTAAACATTCACATCAGTGTTTATTAATGTGAATATTCACATTACTGTTAATTTCTTAATCAGTCATATTATATTGTTATTTACATCAATGTGTATTGATGTAAACATTAACACTAGTGTTTTCCTCATGTTAGCACCAAAACAAATGTGGAACACGCATTACTAGGCAATGGTATGGAAGTTGACCTCAATGATGTGAACATTCACATTACTGTTCAGTAATGGATAAACACACATTACTAACCACTGGTGTAAACATTTACATCAGTGTTAATTGATGTGAACATTCACATTACTGATGTTTGTTATTTGTTTCAATACTGGTTGTGTGAGCATACAACAATCTTACAACCCCACAACCCTAATGCCATTCTGCGATGTGTGAAGTGGGACTTCACAGCCTTACATACCAATATGAAGTCCATATCTTTGGCGAAGCTTGGTTTAAATGAGGTAGAAGTACAACAAAAAATGTTGTGTCCATTCAAATAGTGAGATAAAGAATTATGTAACTAACATAATGTCTCCAACTCTAGGTATATGACGGCAAGCTAATGGCATCTCCAACTGAAGCAAAGATGTACCATTATACCAAATTGAACGTGGAGCCCAAACCTGAGGTTTTGTCGAGTGCACAACAAAGTAAGATGAAAGCAATGATGATGAAAGCAAAAACAATCAAGGCAGTGGCGACAACGATGGAATTTCTGGCGATTCAAAGGACCTAAATGATGTTGAACATGACATCAACACCAGCTTTAAGACCCCCAATCCTGAGAGAGGTATCATCATAGCACAACCAAGTGAACCGGATATTGTGGATGTACTTATAAAAGATAACCAAAAAGCTTAGGTCAGTACAACAATGGGAAGCAAAATACAAATAGTTAGAAGAATCGTGGGAGTTGAGGGTAACGGTGATTGCTGCCCTTGAAACCAAATTATTTGACCAATCGGGCCCATCCAATATGGACATCGACATCAAAAATTGCATGGAGTGGAAAGATACAAAAATTCAACGGTTGACAAAATTGGTCATCAACCTGAATGCGAAAAATCAATTCTTGAAGACCTTTATGATGATCAGTCCATCCACATTATCACTCTAGTTGAAGCACAAAAGGCTCATGACAGCCTTAAGAAGCATCCCATTGCAGCATTAGAACACATTATCAGCCTACAATCGAGGGTAAAGCGCATCAAACAAAAGGTAAGGAAAGAGCACCGGTTGGATGAGTTTGAATATCCAAACTTGCCTGGTCAAAAGAAAGGGAAAGAGGGAGTTGAAGAGCAATTCCATGCAGTCCAAATTGTACAAGATTTAGACAAACATCCATAAGAAAAACACCCAACAAACTACAAGATGTTAACCTTGAACAACAAATTGATGGTTTGGGCCAACATGAGCAAACTCAACAAGCAGAAGGTTCAAAATTTGCACAAGAAGTGGTGATGAGTAAGTGATCATACATATTTATACTGAATTTATTTTTATGCTGATGTTAAGCTTCACATATGTACTTAATAGATTAGATCATTTCATAAATGTGCAATATTGACATTAATGTTTTCTGTAATCACAATGCACAGGTTGCTTGTGTGGCGAGAGAACTCAAAGACTAGAGACATGTATTTTGATGACATCATACACATCATCAAGGAAAAATCAATACATAACAACGTATTGCAATCGTAAATGTGTACAAAACACACACACACGCGCGCACACACACACATACACACTGTAAAGACACTGTAAATAATGTACTGTCATCCCTCTATATGTGCAGGTGATAGATGCATATGGTGAAATTCTACTCGAACTACAAAGGCTAGTCAACCCAAGTTTGGAGGATTCGGCATTCATCTTTACAAGCACATGTTTGGTAACCACTATACTTTTGGTTTGTTTATGTTTGATATTGATGAGAATGTTCACATGAACAGTATTTGATTTGCATGTTCAATGGATGTCAATGTTCATCTCAACATTATGTATACTTATATTATTAACTTAAATGATAGGCAGATATGAATGTTAATAACAACATTATATGACAGGTGTGAACATTGACATTGACAGATGTGAACATTCACATCATTCACAGTGAACATTATATGGTTATATTGTTAACTTAAATAATAGACAGATGTGAATGTTAATAACAACATAATATGACAGATTTGAACTTTCACATCGACAGATGTGAACATTCACATCATTTACAGTGAACATTATATGCTTATATTGTTAACTTAAATAATAGACAGATGTGAATGTTAACAACAACATAAAATGACAAGTTTGAACATTCACATTGACAGATGTGAACATTATATACTTATTATATTGTTAACTTAAATGATAGACAAATGTGAATATTAACAACAACATAATATGACAAGTGTGAACATTCACATCTGTAATACATTGCATGACTGTTTGACAAATTAACAGATGTGAACATTCACATCATTCACATTGAACATTGATATAACTACTTGGTACATCATTGTATGCCCTTTGTGTGTAGAAAGTGATGCAAGAGTACCCCTCCTACAAGAGAAATAAACTGATTGATGCACATATCAAGGACTATCAAGGCTAGAGATACTTCATCTTTCCAATACACGACAACTTCCACTGGACGATTGTTGTGTACGACGTAAAAGACAATGTATGGAGGCAATATAACTCGCTCCGACCAAGACCCAGCATACATGACCCATATATTGACAAAGCACAAATAGTGGTAAGTGACTGACACATATAATACTTGTCATGATGTGTAATATTTGAATTTGGACTTATGCACTATGTTGTTTAGTGCCTAACATGAAATTTCATTGTTGGCAGAGGGACTACATCGAGGCTGTGGTGCGCAATATCGGACCATCATCACCATTATGGACCAAATTATTAGGCCAAAATACTTCGCAATCAATCACATCAGTAGACATCTGTCCTCAGCAAGCATCAGATTCGTAAGCCTAAAATCAATTTGTACACATCTTCCACAACCATTACACACCTAAATTTGTAAATCTAACAAGAAGTTTGCATTTTCAGGGTAGATTGCGGGCCTGCAGTTTGTTACATCATGAGAGCACATGTATACCGTGAAGAAATTGTTGACAGCCTAAATCGCTTTGAATGGTGTCAAATAAGAGACTCATTAGTACACATTTTTCTGAATCATAGAAAGACAGTGCAATGTGAAAACCAATAGGTGGGGGGTGTCCACGTATCACTGTTACCCAAAACTGTTATCCACATTTAAGTCAATTTAGTGTCAATAGATTTGACATATTGGAGCAGACTAGCTTAATTGTAAATTAATTCTATATCACTACTTGTACTGCTATTTTTCAGTCAATATATGTATATGCATTTTGAGTCCTATTTTGTGTTGGTCATGTACATTAAGATTGTATTTTTTTTTTTTTTGACACATGACATGATGTGAATTTCCATATCACAGAATAATCATACACATTCTTATGTTTTAAAGCCCTACTACATGGATGTGAATATTGCTTAAAGTGTTATTGTAACACAATATGACAGGTGTAAATATGATATTTCTTAACACATAAGTTAATGTTCACAACTAATAGTTTGATTATGTGAATATTCACACTGTAACTTTTGATGATGTGAATGGCAGTAACGATGTTAATATTTACACCACGGCCATGCATGCATCATAATATACACAAGAACATCTAATTTTTGCTAGTAACAAACACTAACAATTATATTTCGTAATACATATATGAATATTCACATATTTTGAGTTGATGATATGAATGATTATATTGACGTAAACGTTCATGTCATCTACTTTGATACTGTCAATGGTAACAAGAATATGAATATTCACACCACAATAATGTTTAAAAGTTCAACACATATGCAATTATTCACATAATATGATTATCTTACACAAGTGTGAATGTTAACATCATGTATTCATCCTTAACACAATAACAAAAATGTCAGATTGGTATCTTAAAAAATTAAAAATAAAACACAAATAAAATATTAATGCATTATTATGTTTGCCAACGCAACGTAATCTTATTGCAACACAATGTTTGCCAACATAATACAATCTTATTTCAAAAATCAATATAAGAATCCCATGTAAAACACAATATTGAAATGAAAAAATGTACACCCTATATCGACTCCTTGCATGATTTCCGATTGTGGCTTCTCAACTTATCATATCTCCCGTACCTTATTTGTTTCAGTTTCTCACCCCTTGATAGGATTCTATTCTTTTTTCGGCTTTCTGGGTGGTCTTTTCACAATTGGTGGGTATATAGTGAAGTTCGTGGGATCGAAAGACAACTTTTCCACCGATGATATAAGGAATATGGCACCCGAATAGGCTGCACGATATGTCTGTACATGAAAGTAATATTCTACACAATCATTGAGATTGTAGCGACTCTTCTGAATAGTAATAACAGTATGGTCAAATGGGAATCCGTTGATTTGCCATTTGAAGCAAGAACATGTACGCCTTGCAACATCAATTGTAATAGATGGTATTGAATGAACTCCAAAAACATCCTTATTGGCTTTGCTAACTTGCCAAGACCTGCTGTCATTGAACGAATCCATAAGCATTGTTTCGAATGTAGGACAAATAAGCTCATTCCATTTATTTGTTTGGTCACGCCGTGCAGACATTTGCCACATCAACTGAGTACGAATTGTGTCCACCATTTGAGTGATAGGAAGATTACGTGCTTCTTTAATCTAATTATTAAATGACTCTGCCGCATTGGATGTCATCTCTCCGCAACGCATGCCCCTGCACAACATCACAAACATTATACAATATGGAATTTAATTTCTTCGAAACTAAATATGCAATTTCACATTGCCACAAAACATAACTGAAAATTCACATCGTTACCATTCTAAACTTGACAAATGGAATAGTTTAGGAAACTTTTATTATCTGAAGTATGAATTTGCCAAGTGCTCAGGTGCCAAGTCCTTGAAAAAATTATGTGCTCGTTGCTTACCATTCTCTTTTAACTTTGCAAGCTTTTCATGGAACCCTACCACAGTTGGCTCATAAGCACAGTCACCCAAACTACTTACTAGGTGATCCCTAAATCCATTATCAATTCCTTTCATCCGGTCTCTTAAATTGCTTTTCAAGTGTTGCTTATCCTTCTAACAGACTAAGATTACGATTCGAAATAAAAGTAATCTGGCGCTTACCATCAACAACCTTCCCAAGTTCATGCAAGAACCACGACCAATTGGCCGTGGTCTTTGAATCAACAATCGCAAATGCAACAGGAAATAAACCTACAATACAACACCATTACACAACTGTTCACTATATTCCAAAGTGAATAGAAAACAATATAAAGGAAACAGGTCATGTGAATGTTTATATCTACATTGCCCTATTACTATTGTTATTTTTGGATTTGGGTTCGTAAACATCAATGATGTGAACATTCACATTAACGTCCATTAATGGATAATCTCACATTAGCAGACACAGGTGTGAACATTTACATCAGCGTATACTAATGTGAATGTTCACATTACTGATATTTCTCAATCAGTCATATTTTGTTGTTGTTCACATCAATGTGTATTGATGTAAACATTGACACCAGTGTAAATGTGGAACACACTGTGTAATCGTCTGTCATATGTCCAGACTATGCTGCTCAATGTGAATATTTACATGAATAGACAGCTAAAAAAAAATACTAACCATTGTTTCTATCTTTCACCGTTGCCGCAAGTAGCTGACCTTTGTACTTTCCTTTGAGGAATGTTCCATCCAGGAATAATCTTAAGCCGACAAGAATTGAACCCAGAAATACATGCAGCGAATGACACAAAAAAACGACAAAACTGTTGACTACTCGCATCATAGTCAATATTGACATAACTCCCTGGATTGTAACGCATCACAGCATCCAAATACCACCGCAGCTGGTCAAACAATAATTGGTGATCTCCATGAATAATAGCCTTTGCTTTCTCCACGCCCAACCATATCATGTGGTAACTCACATTTAGCCCATAATCTCTCTTCAAAATAGTCACCACCTCACATGGTCGAGTCAACGGTTTGTCTCTCACAATTTCAGATATGGTACTCGACACCAAATCCGAACTAACTCGCAGATTCTTCGATGTTCGGACATCCGTACCACAATTATGCACATCACTAAACCTTTTGATGTAGAAAAAATCATTTGCTCGTTGTGCTCTACAATGTATAACCAACAAGCAGCCTTTCTCCTCACGCATCGCACACACAGCAGTAACTCTTGTTGTCTCATTCTTGACATATGTAAACTGAAACCCACATTGGATGGCATACTTACATAACACATCACGAAATTTTTGTGTATCTCCAACAAACCGTTGTCCCACATATGTAATACCATTTGCCCAAGGGACTGACAACAACACCTTCTCCTTATGGTGGCAAAATCTCCGTAGTACATCAATTTTTTCCTCAAACCCCATACGCAGCGATCCAGAGCTACTTGACTGACCAATCTCACTTTTCAACTCAACAACAACTTCTACATGTTGTACCTCCATTAATTTACCAAGTAACAACATGTTCTGAAATTCTTCTTCATTGTCCAAATCACACCTATTAATCCTAGGTAGCTGACAGAACAATAAAATAGAACCAGCAGATAACTCATCCCATTTTTTCACACAAACACTCCACTAAACGCGAATAACACAATGCGCGGGCAACATTTATTACAGTTGTACTGCAACCATATGTATACACCAACATCATAAAAGTATGCATCTTCTGTAAAAACACAACAATACAACAATCAACAATAATCCAAAACGATATGAAAATTCACATTGTACAAAAATTAGATGACTATGTGTACAGTTCAAGTACTAAATCCATAATTCACATTAACAAGATGTGAACATTCACATTGATACATATACTATGAATTATATCATCCACACAGAGCCTCATTAAGCAAACATCAAAATAAAATGAGAACATCCACATTCTTCACATAATATTAACAAGATGTAAACATTTACATTGATACATATACTCTGAATTATATCACCCACACAGAGCCTCATCAAGCAAATATCAAAGTAAAATAAGAACATCCACATTTTTCATATAATATTAACAAGATGTAAACATTTACATTGATACATATACTCTGAATTATATCACCTATACAGAGTCTCATTAAGCAAACATCAAAGTAAAATGAGAATATCCACATTCTTCACATAATATTAACAAGATGTAAACATTTACATTAATACATATACTCTGAATTATATCACCTACACAAAGCCTCATTATGGATACATCAAAATAAAATGAGAACATCCACATTCTTCACATAATCTGATGACCTCCCCTCTATAGGACCACGTAAAATGCATATATCCCCCACACAGAGCGTTATTAAGCAAACATCAAAGTAAAATGAGAATATCTACATTCTTCACATAATATTAACAAGATGTAAACATTCACATTGATACATATACTCTGAATTATATCACCCACACAGAACCTCATTATGGATACATCAAAGAAAAATGAGAACTACACATTCTTCACATAATTTGAATGACCCCCCCTCCACAGGATCACGTAAAGTGCATATAATTGAAAAAACAAAGCATCTGATCCATATCAATCCAAAAACAGAGCATCTGATTCATTATACAAATCAAAACATAAACTAAACATGTATTCATAATCAAAATGATACTAACCTTAATCATGCAATCTTACAATCATCCTGTAACTCGAAAACAACTAATTTGAACTAGTTATACTCCAGAAAATGTGACAATTGAACACCTTCCAATTCGTCGTCTTCACTCAAAAATTACCGAACTATACTACAACATCAACATTGAAACCTTAGCAAATCAAAGCCTTGGAACGAGCATGCAAAATAGAAACGTATCCATCTGAATTAGAATAATGATGAAAAGCGTAAAGATAGAAACTGCCAAAACTGAATCAACGAAAAAACAGGCAACATGTTATTTTTTAACACAGTATATATATATATATATATATAAGGGCATAATAATCCATGTAAAAATATAAAATTAGTAAAATGGACCTTATGGAATAAAAAGAAAAGTATATGGGACTAATCAGGTTATAATATTCCTTTGTGGACTTAATGGGTTATAACAACTCTAAAATGGATTTATCAATAAAAATCCCTTTTTTTTACCTCATATTTTAGCCAAAAAATCAAAAAATTACTAAAATAACCTATTCTCAAACGAGACCTTAATGAAAAATAATTACTCTGTTCTTATCATATATTCTATATCTCCTCTATTATATTTATACTTTATGATGGCCGATTGAAAATCCCTATCTCATAACTTTCTATGTAAATGTCATTTATCCGAACTAATTGAGATCACAACCAAATTGATTAATCATACAGTATGTTATAAGACACTACAAAAAATTAAAGTTTTAAAGATCAAAATTTAGGAGTAAAATTATTTTTTAGGACTAAATAATTTTGTTGCGAAAAGTTTCGTTATTATGTTTTTAGTGACAAAAATTGGATATTAGTGATGATGAATTATTATCCTTTTGGGACCAAATCTTTTGTCTCAAAAAATAAAACATTTTGAGACCAAATTATTTCGTCACTAAAAGTCTATTTATTAGTAATATTTTTAAAATTTTGTCAATAAAAGTCTTGTTTTTGACTTTTCGAAACGACCTTTTAGCAACTATCCTTACAATGATAAAAATTGATTCCTAAATATCTTTTTCAACAAAATTTTAACTTTTAGAGACCAAAACATTTAAGTTTCTAAAATTCTTATATGTTGTAGGGACAAATAAAGTTTTTTTTTATTCTTTTATTTTTGTTGAGTTGTAAGTGCTCTGCTTTTCCAGATTTTGAACTGAGTTTTGTACAATTAAGTGAAACAATGTGGTAATAGAGCTGCTGCTATATTGTATGCATTTTCTAACTTTTGTTTGAAGTTAAGAATTTTGATTCTGGGTTTGCAATAAACTTTAGTATTATCTTGCTCGTCGAAATTTGAGTTCATCAAACTAATTAATTTGAGTTCTAGTTGCAATTTTTACTTCCTAATGATAGTCTCGAGAAGAAAATAAAAAATTAAACAAATAAAGGAAAAGCTATAAAATCAAAATAAAAAAAAGTACAAAAAAAAAAGAGTAAAGAACTGCCTATAATTAAATGAGTCCGGATCCTCGGCCGCATATTCCTATGGCCATTCCTGCAGCACCCCAAAACGACGTCGTTTTGGGGCCAAATTTCATTAAAAAAAATTAAAAAAAATACAGAACAAAAGCAAGGAACGAAGAAGAAGCAAGGAAGGAAAAAGGGAGAAGAAATCTCCTTCTCCAACTACAAGACCGACCTCTCCCAAAACTGAATACAGAGAGAGAGAGAGAGAGAGAGAGAGAAAAGCCCAAAACTACCTTTTTTAATCAAATGGGTTGTCTTCTTTGTCTTCTTTCTTGGCCTTTTCTGGTTCTGAATTGACTCTGATCATTGAAACTCGAAGAACGAGTTGAGAGGCGAAATGGGTGATGTCGGAGGGAAGTTTCGGCTGAAGGTGTTAGGCGGAGTGAGAAGTGAGTTTCGGTCTGAAACTTTGAGCCGAGAATAGAGCTCTGTTTCGAGGGATTTGGGAGAGAAGAGTTCGATCAATTGGTGGTGTCGATAGGGTACGAAAATGGGTCGCTCGACATTGTCTGAGATGTTTCAAGACTTGCAAGACCCAAACGATGATCGGAGCATACGAGAGATTCGCAGTTTCAACCGGCGCTGATTCTCCATTATAGAGAGAGAGATTGAAGAAGAAGGTGGCAGATTAGAGAATAGGGCTTTTGGGGAAGGTGGGTCTTGCAGTTGGAGAAGGAGATTTCTTCTCCCTTCTTCCTTCCTTGCTTCTTCTTCCTTTCTTGCTTTTGTTCTGTATTTTTTTTTTTTTAATGAAATTTGGCCCCAAAACGATGTCGTTTTGAGGCGCCGCAGAAATGACTGTAAGAATATGCAGTCGAGGATCCGGACTCATAATTAAATGAGTCTTATTATTTATTGGATGCACATCTTACCATAAAATGGGTAGCTCTTTTGACTAGCTTTAGGCATACCCTAAACAAAAAGGGTCAGAAAAGTTAGCAGTTTTACCTATCACTTCATTTCATGCCTAAACCTAACTTTGCAAAAGAATACTTTTTAGGTCACGCTTATTTGTGGGTTGTGCCTATTTATTTATTAGAAAATGTTTGAAACTTTCATAAAAGATGACTCTCATGACCCCTACTAGTGCATTGATCATTGATGTGTTTAAATTTTTTTAAAAGTTGTGTCTGATAGTGACATGAATGATTCAAATCATTTTGGGAGTTGTGAAGATTGTATTTTGTAGGGATTTCTATCATTGTTGTTATTTATTTTGGTCACTCTTTACATTTTTTTTAATAAATTTTATTGATTTTCTTTGATAAAAACATATTGAGTTTGTAATTATATTCACATCTCTTCCAATAATAAATACATTACTGGTATTGATATTAATTAATATTAATTTTTGTACTTGTGTGTTTATTTATCAAAAACAACATTGTATCAAATTTAACTAAATTAATTAAGCAATCTCTCTAAAGCAATTGTCAAAGCTAATTGTCTCATCTGTTAACCCTTTTATTTTAAAAATTTTATCAAAAATGATTAGTATAAGAGAAAAATGAAAATTTATTAAATAAAATAGTTATACTTTAAAAATAAAAAATAAAAAAGAAGACATTTTCTAACATTGTTGGGTTAAATGATATGCAATTTGAATTTTTTTTAAAAAAAAATTAATGTAATTATATAAAAATTATGAGATGCGCTAATAAATCTTAGGAGAAGTAAAATCTACTCTCTCTTTTTTTTTAATTTTTTCATTTATTTATTTTTATTTTTTTTAGAAAATTTCCTGGCTTAATTTGAGAGGTCAAACATAACATATGCAAATGTGTCAAGTACAAGAAGATGAGGAAGCATTGATTTTTTGTCTCAAATTTTGTTATCCATTTGTCTTAATATATTTTAATTATTAGATTACAATTGTATTTCTTAAGATGAATGTTACTCGAAATAATTTAATAGTTAAAATTATATTAGGGTAAATTATATTAATAATCCCTGTAATTTGGAGCTTATGTTACTTTGGTCATTAATTTTTCAATTGTGATATATTTAATTATGAATTATGAATTTTGTTTTAAATAAGAACAATTAAAGATATTTTCCTTTGTAAATAGTCCATTTCAAGGATAAAGTCGTCACACAACTTATTCTGTTAGTTAACTTGTATGTTGTTTAAAATGTAATGGCTTTTTCCTTTTTTTGAGTAATGCTAAAGACCTGTGGTTGTAAATTTGGCCCAGCCCGGTCCACCTGGGCTCAAGCCAGGCCGGGCCCATGTCCGGCCTCATGGGCTCCCGCCAAAATTCAGGTCGGGCCAGGCCGACTCAAGGGCCAAAAAATTAAGCCCGTGCCCAGGCCCATGGGTATTCGGGTCTTGGATCGGCCCAGTGGGCTCGGGGCTAGCCTCGGGCTTGGGTTGGGCTTAGGCGAGGCCTGACCATTTTTTTTTTGTTTTTTTAAATTTTTTCTACCAAAACTTTATTATGTTCATTAAAAAATACATTGGGCCTGAGGCAAGCTGAATGGGTCGGGCTTTAGGCCGGGCCCTCAATGGGCCTTAAGCGGAAGGGTTGGGCCAAGCGAGCCGGGCCCACAAGTTAGGCTGAGCTTCAAAACCATGGCCCAGGCCCTAGCCCAGGGGCTCGAGCTGGGCTCGAGCCTAGGCCCAAGCGAGCCTAAACGGGTCGGGCCTATCTTGGGTTGCGGGCCATTTTTACACCCCTATAAAGACCCTAAAAAATTTACCAAAATTTAGTGTGGGTCCCACACCCATATAAGACATTTGATAGAAATTTTAGTATTCCCTCCGTCTCAAAATATTAGTCCCTTATTTCATTTTTCATTGTCCTAAAATATTAGTCCATTTTCAAAAATCAAGTACAAAAATAATATAAATTTCTCATTTTGCCCTACTTTTAATTTTATTAATAACATAAAAAGTACAATTATGATATTGATATTCCTAGAAAATGTACTATCAAAGGGTAATTTTGAAAAATTAATTTTTTTTAAAGTGCAATAATTGTACTATAAAAAAAAGTTTGATTTCCTAAAAGGGACCATTATTTTGGGACAGAGAGAGTAGAATTTTTGAGATTTCTAGCATTTTTTTTTAATTTTTTTTAACGAATAATGCTGAAATTTTCTTGGTATAAAGTTCTGTTTGGTTTGCTTTTTCATAATCTATTTTTTAAAATTTTCATAAGAAATTAAAAATTAAATTAATAAAAACAAATTAAAAACACATTTTATATAATTTTATGTTTTAGGGGGTAGAAATAATTTTTTATTTTTTTTTTTGATATTTATTTTTGTTAAATTAGTTTCTATTTTTTCAAAAGTCAAACATAGCGACAATTTTGATATCATTATTAAACCAATCCATTAAATCAAAAAATCTAAAATTAAAAATATTTCATATATTAAACATATCGATTATACTTGAAAGCCTAATAATCATCCATTATATGATAACAATCTAAAAATATCTGTTGACAATAAATATAACCATCTATTACATAATACAACCATCTATTACATGATAACCATATAAAACCATCAACAAAAATAACTACCCATTATATAATCATCATCTAAACACATATTAAAAAAGTCCTAAAAATTAATTTGATAAAAAAATAAATATGTAAAATATTTATCACTTTTATATAATTTTATCTTTGGTGAATAGAAATAATTTTTAAAAATTGAAAAAATAAATTTTTGATATTTATTTTTGTCAAACTAATTTATATTTTATTAAATTGATAATTTTACTTTTGAAATTGAACAATGATTTTGAAATGAGAGTTAAAAGTTAGGATCAAATGTATTATAATTGAAATATCATAAATTAAAATGATACAAATTTTAAATTATAAGAACTGTTAGTATAATTCGTCTATTATATTAAGAAAATGAACAATGAAACCACAAAAAATAATTGGCCAACATAAAACACACAATTTATTGATAATTGAATAGATGCAATTAAAACCCATAATCAAAAACGAATTTATGACAACTATAAAATGCATTCAAATTCAAATGTGAAAAGAAAGAAAATATCGAATGTGACTCAGGATTCATTTGGCATTCATTTTTTTAGTCGATTTTTTTGTATTGAGAATTTTTTAGCTTGGCTTTTTTAATCTCGTTTAGTTTTTGTTTTGGAATTTTTTTAATTTTTGTGAGAGAAAAAGTGTAATGATTATGAATAAAAAATAATATTTTGTCTTATTAATTTATATGGCTCCGTTTGGCAAAGGTTTTTGTAGCTATTTTAATCACAAAAGACAAAATAGGTTATTTTAGCCACAACAAATAAAATATCACATTCAATCCATAATCATTATATTCTTTTCTCACAAAAAAAGTCAAAAAAATCAAAAAATTCTTCTCAAACTAAACCTTTTAGCCCAAGTTAAAATAATTTTAAAAAATCAAAAAACTAAAAAGTCAACCCACTTCATAATCTATTTTATCTTTTTATGATACTTCATAATCTATTTTATCTTTTTATGATTGTTCAGTTTCAAAATGTTAGTCAAATCATAGCTTAACAATTGGAGAAATAATTACACAATAATGATTGCAAAAAAAAATTATAAAATCAATCAAATAATCTTTAATAAAATCGAATGGATAAAAATGATCAATAGAACTGATTCTATTTAGAAAAATATTTGAGGGTCCGAAATCATGGCTCGAATTTGGCTCGAAACGCAAAACGACGTCGTTTCGCGTTTCGAATTTTTTTTTTTTCCTTTTCTTTCTTCTATTCTTTTCTTTTTCGTCTTCTTCGTTTGAACAGGCGAGAGAGAAACAGAGGCGAGAGGCGAGAGAGAGAGTTGTCGTCGTCGTCGTCGTCGTTGTCGCTTTCGCACTCGACCTCGCCTCCACCTCCGCCTCCACCTCTACCTCCACCCACCTCCGCCTCCTTCTCTTCTTCTCCTTCTTCTCCCTTCTTCCTCTTTTGCCTCTGTTTCGAGCCAAATTCGAGCCTCGGTTTTCGGGCTCTGTACCGGGGCTCTTCTATTTATTGAGATTTAAAATTTAGGATTGGTTTGAGATGATCTAAATAAGTGTACTTTTTAATTTTTTATAAAATATAGGTAGGGTATAGATTAGATTTGAAATAATACAATAGAGAAATGATATGATTTAAATAAGATTATGACTTTTAATTTTTTAATTTTTTTTAAGAGATGTCAAATAAGGACTTAATTAAGATAATTTTTTTTATTAATTTATGTACAAAATTTTTTTTTAAACTGTGGAACCGTATTTCCCTTTCACAATTGACGCGAAGGAAATCAAGAGAAAGAAAGAGAGCAAGTACTGGTTGTTGGCTCCATTTATGATTTTGTGTTGATCTGTCACATTCGAGGGACCCACTTAGATAGTTTTCAATAACTACACCGAGGGCTGTTTTGAAAAATTGATAAAAAATTAATTTTTTAATTTTTTGATTTTTTAGATAAGAAGTTAGGTTATTTTGGATAAAAAAATTAATTTTTTTTTGACTAAAAAAAATTAAAAACTCAAAAAATTGGCTTTCTACCATTGTTTTCAAAATACCTCTGAGAATCGTGTATGCATACCCCACATCAGACGGTTGCAATCAACTGCATCATTGTGAAACATTTTTTTTTTTTTAACGCAGAAAAATGATGCTCTAAAATGTTATTACGGTATCTGTGAGACTAGTTTTTGAAATAATTAATTATCAGTCTGATTTAACTTAATTTATATGAAGGAATTCACTATTAAAATATTAGGGGAGTTGATTGACCATCCTAACAAGATCAAAGTTTTGATCAAAATATAATACAAAGTCCCCGCGGAAAATTATTAAAAATCACCTAGTATTTCGCACTTTCCAAAAATCCAACTTAACTCTCTCCTGAAAAAAAAGGTCAATGCCCTCATCACTAGACCATGGTTATCCTTGTGAAACACTTGAAAAGCTCCTTCATCACCAAAACCCACTTTGGTTGTTGTGGGCCCTAAGATAACGCTATCTTTGTTTGATGATGGTGGACCCTTTTCATAATCATCTATGATATGAATGTGAAATATGTACAAACCAATAAATAGATCCTTGTCTTCTCTCGTGTGTGGATATTTTAATTAATGTAAATTACACTGGCTTTTCTTTATGGTTTATAAAAATACAGTAAATTTTATAAATTTATATAATTATATTAAGGCCTATTTTGAAAAGTAAGTTATAATTCACTTTCCATATTATAACTTATTTCTTCTCTTACAAAAAAGCTGCTTTTCACCAAAAAGCTGATTATAACCATCTTTCAAAAATAGTCCTAAATTGAATAAATTACACTGACTTCCCTGAGGTTTATCTTAATTATAGGTATCTCTCCTGTAATTTTAAAAATAACACAGACTTCTCTTACTTTTGAAACTAATATACAAATATCCTCTTCTGTTACTCATTCGTCCAAATTCAAATATACTATGCTAATGTCATCCATAATTATTCTTCAAATTCCAATACAACCCTTCAAAGGAGATAAGTATAATTTACTTATATATATAAATAAACACATACATTCCATCGCTCTTCCTACTCACTCTTTCTCTGTGCTCTGTCTTTCTTCCTCTCATTATCTCTCTTCCATCTCTTTGTGCCATCTTCTCTCTTTCTCTCTCTTATCCTCTCTCTCCCTCTCATCAGAAGTTTCTGCGGCCGACTCAGTATAGCTTCGTCTCCACCGTCTGATCTCAATCGAGTAATTTTCTCAAATACCTAGAAAAATGCTAGCCTTCTTCAACCTCAGAGCTCTCTTCCATGGGTTCCATCGTCTCAAATTCCATAATCGGAGACTAATCATTTGCCAAAGAACAACGATGCCGTTGCTGGAGCTTCGAAATCAACGGAACACTATTCGTCAAAACCACTTCTGAAAGCTCTGCTTGGTTGTTCTCGATTTGCATAGTCTGAACTAGAAAAGGCTATGAAATCGCTAATACAAGTTCGAGAATTGGTAAGCGAAGATAGAGATCCAATTGAGAGAGTGGGTTTTTACTTCACTGAAGCTCTCTATGCCAGAGTCTCACACTAAACCAAGAAGACCATCTCTCTCTCTCTTCTCCCTCTCTCTCTCTCTTTTTTTTTCTCTCTCTCTCTCTATATATATATATAGGAATGAATGAGAGAGGTTTTTTTACCTTAAGGGGTGGGTTTTACATAAAAACCCCAATTGATCAAGATTTGGTACCTCCTAGGTTTAGGGCAATGAAATTCAATGACGGATATTCAATTCCTATTGGAATTGAATATCTGATGGGAATTCTTGCCATAATCTTGATTCTAGATTTGTGAATGGGAATGGGTTTTCTTCGGGTGAAATTGCCTGGATAGTTTCTGCCATTAAGGTGGTGGGAGAAGGGTTTGTGAAGATGAAGATAGAGAATGGTCAGTTGTGTCTTTTCACAATATGGTTCAAGGGAATTATGGTCAATTCAATTATCAAGTTAACGTTATTCATGCTCTTTTAACAGGAAGAGGAAATCTGTGTATTATTTTCAAAAGTAAGGGAGGTCAATGTAACTTTTGAAACTTTAAGAGAGTACCTATAATTAAGATAAACCACAGGGGAGGTCAGCATAATTTACCCTATTAAATTTTATAAGTTTCAACTTATATAACACTTGATGTTTCTTTTATCAAAAATTCATTAGGTACATGAATAAAAAATGATATTATTATATCTTTTATATTAAAATATATATTTTATATTGTGTATTTTTATATCCTTAATATCTGAATTAATTTTGATCTATTTAATCTTATTAAAAGAGAGATCAATATAATCATGTCAAAACTGTAAGATTTATTATATTTTTTTTCTAAGTTTCAAGAGAAATGAGTGCAATTTACCCTTTAATTAAATAATATTACACTTCTAATCTTTTTGTAGATATATTATGGGCTTAGTTTCTCCTAAATTGTCATTTCAACTTGGGAGAACATCTTCACCCAAAAAAACTTGGGAGAACATATTATGCCCCCAAAATTTGGACAATTAAATATTAAATTAAGACTAAATCCCAATTAATATTCCATCATCCAAATCTTAAGAGTGAAACAAAAATCTAAATGTTCTCGTCTCCATAAGGTTTAAGTAAATTTCAATGCTAAAAAAAATAAAATATAAGGGATAAAAAAAATTAAGAAACACCAACCAAACCATCAATCATAAATTTATGACTATCCAATACCTCCAACATTAAAGTAATAACAAATAGTCAAAACAACTTAAATAATGTAAAGATAGAAAATAACCCACAATGTCAAATTATCAAAATACTAAAGTCATAATAAATAAATAAATAAACTAATATCAATTCTAAACTCCAAAAAATAAAAGAAATCCGAAAGACATGTCCTACAACCATAATTATTTCTTGTCACCACCGTAGTCCCAACTAATCCTACAAAGGAAGTTCGATTGCGCTCAAACAGAATGCACCCAAGATATCAAGAGACAAATCAGGTCAGTATACAAGTATACTGATATGAGTACAAGATTTGACACTCACGTGTACACCAGATACAAATAAAAGTACATTTAATTCTTATTACGGGACAAGACAAGTAGTTTCACTTGCACTGAGACGAAGGGTAGTTTCCTGAGATACGATAGTATTTAATTTTTTACCCGTACACAACTAAATATAAATTGAGTATATAAAATAAAAATAATATGGTGGATCAATCCTACATAAAAAGTTAGTAAGACCCACCATTCTGTAAAAAATAAAGTCAATATAATTTAACCATAAGTGAATTACTAAAGAAATATAAAAAAATGCACCGTTTCATGCTTAAATCATTCGATTTGACCAAAACTCAAAGAACAAAAGTTGTACAAAATCAAATTTTCTAAAGGAAATTGCCAACGAATTTAGTAGAAACTTAACAGGTTGAGAGAAAAACTTGATAGAAGAACCTAGATAGAATTCCATCAAAAAATCTAAAACTAAAAACGAAAAGAAACTGTCCTAAGATTATTATTATTTTTTTTTTTGAAAAATTCAAAACACGAAAAGTGTTTAGGATAATATTTTACTTCAGTTTGCACGAAATCAATAAAAATGAGCTCGTTTCATGGATTAAAACAACATTTAAAATCTGTATTGCTAAAATGAATAAAAACTATTGTAAAGATCATTCGATTCCAAGGTCTAATCGATTTTTTTAGTAAAAAGTTAAAATACAAAAGTTGTTTAGAATTACGTATATATGCCTCTGCCCAAATTTCATAATTTAATGAGGTCGTTTACTATTTTTTGAGATGTACAAATCAAAACAATTCAAATTATACTAATAAGTTCATATTTAATTATTTGTGTCTTAACTTCACTTCTGGCCTACATGTAATGACTCAGATTTTTTCATGAGCCTTTATTTATTTATTATTACTTGATTTTATTTTTAGCTTTATTAATTGCGTAGTTGTATAAAAATTTAATGTGATATATAATTAATGTAATGTGTTAGTTAATTATAATTAATCTGAATATTTATATTTATATATATAAAGAAAATTATTGATATAAATTTTATATAAGATATTTATATATATTATATTTGTGATTTATTTGTATAATACAATAAAATAGGAAATTAAATTATTATATATTTAGACTTAGGTTTATAATATAATATAATATAAGAAATCAATTAAGTTTAGAAGTTAGACCATCTCCAACGGTTAACCAAATCCAACACCAAATTTAAATTTTGATGAAAAAGGCCCCTTTTCATGCTCCAACCGTTTCATCAGATTGATATCAAATTCAGAATTCAGCAAATCTTTCACCAAACTGAGTACAGGCGAAGTATTTGACAAATCTTATTCTTGACCGTTGGGATGAGAGAACCGGGCGACCATCCGGGTGACCAACCGGTTGACCAACGGTCACCCGAAAAAAATTCGACGATTCACTAAACGGTTCAAAGCGGTCCAAAAAAAAAACAGATTTTTTTTTTGCCTAGGTGGTCGACCACCCGGTCGACCGGCCGGTTGACCACCCGGTCGACCACCCAGGAGTCTAAAAAGTTCAGTTCAAAAGGTTCAAACCGGTTAAAAAAATAAAAATAAAAATAAAAATTTTGGGCTTCACCGGTTGACCGGCCGGTCGACCGGTTGGTCACCCAACCGGTTGCCCGGCGCCAATTTGGTGAAACGAATTTGATGAAAACTGTTGGAGCGCGAAGTATCAAATCAAGGAAATCGCACATTTTTTACTCAAATCTGATGAAACTTTTGCTGAACCGTTGGAGATGCTCTTAAGAAGAAAGAAAACGAAAGAGAGAGAGAGAGAGAGAGAGAGTAATCAAAGAATCCAAAAAAAAAAAAAAAAGTGTCTTGTGTGTGTGGCGTGAGAGAGAGAGAGAGAGAGAGAGAGAGAGAGAGAGTAATCAAAGAGCAAAAAAAGAGAGTGCTCTGTGTGTGTGTGTGTGTATGTGTGTGTGTGGCGTAAAACAGGGGAGAGACCGGCGGGAGAGAGGAGAGGAAAGGAGAAAAAAAATTAGAGTTTTGTTTTGGTAGCTCAATTAGTTTTTTAAATAATTTTTTGATTTTTAAAAAATTATTTTGAGTACAAAATTTATTTTTCTTGATTTATATTTAATTCGTTATTTTTATTTATTTATTTTTATTTACTTGATGTTGAATTGATTTCATATTTGCATGTAGATGATTGATCGATTTTAATTATTTTGATTAGTTGTGTATGTAAAGTTTAGGGTTTTTAGTTGATTGATTGATTTTAATTATTTTGATTAGTTGTGTATGTAAGGTTTAAGATCTTTAAATGATTGATTGATTTTAATTATTTAGTTTAGTTGCGCATGTAAGGTTTAGGATTTTTTAGTTGATTGATTGATTTCAATTATTTTGATTAGTTGTGTATACCAGTTTTAGGGTTTTTATATGACTTTATTTTGTGGTTGTAATCATACTCATAGTTATATGAAATTAAAATTAATTCGGAACCCATAGATAAATTCTTTATACTCCACCATGACTCCATGGATTGTTGTTTTATTTGAGTGTTGGTGAGAAAAAGTGTATATAAAAAAAGTGAGGATTATGAGATTTATTTGAATGCCTTAGACTTGGCATTGTTATGTTTGTTCACATGAGTGAGATGTTTTGTATATGTATATTATTGCCTCTTTCTTATGAATAGACGAGTACTTTGATTTACGCCCGTACGTATATGCTAACTATCCGGGGAGTGTGGGTTAAACTTGAGACGATATCCCCATGCAAATTTGGCTTCGGAGCGGTGTTAGGTATACGGGAGGCACATGAGATATATGTGTAGACCGGAAGTGGAGGCCGAAGTTGTAACGACCCCAAAATCCGTATCAGAAATTGCCTTTATGCTTTTGTGAGTTAATGCATTTTAATTTAATGATATCTGTTTGAATTGAAGTATTATCTATTGAGTTACGACTTTAAAATTGAAATTATCGACCTTTATGGGTTTAGAAATCAAAATTGAGTACTTGGGTATGTTAATGGGAATTTTTAGAACTATTTTGGAAAATTAATTGGAAATCTAATTTGTCTAATTCGTTAATGCACGTTTGGGTGGTTAACTTTGTACCGCAAATTGAAGGCCTTAAAGGTTTCAGAAATCAAAACAAAGGACATATTTATGATCAGCGTAATTTTTAGAGTCATCTGGGAAGTTTAATTGAAATTTGATTTGGTGCGATTCGTAAGGCCGCGTTTGGCTCTCCCTATTGTGTTAAGCCTATGTGTGTGTATATTTTTATATATAGATGTGCCTTTGAGTTGTTGATCTCATGTTTTGGGAGCCCAAAATATCTAAAGAGAGAGAGGGGAAACCGTGATAGGGAGAGAGAGAAGAAAGGCAAACCTTCTCAACATCCATGGTGGCTTTGAAGATGATTGAAGAGAATTGAAGAAAGAGAAAGAAGATCACCCATGGAAACTTGGGGGAAATTGAAGAGAGCTAAGGGATAGACAAAGATTGAGTTAGGTATGATAATCTATCTTGAAATCTTGTGTTTAAAGTATCAATTTGGTAAAATCATAAAGATCTTAGAAGATTTAAACCCATTTGAGGTTAAAGTTTTATATATGTATTTGCTTGAGCTAATTTGAGGAATTAGAAATTGAGCTCTCTAATTTTGTTTATGAATGGAACTCAAGCTCATGAATGTCATGAAATGAACTTTAGATTATGTAAGAATCAAGTAAATTTGTGGGTTGTGGATTGTGTTCTAAGAACCTTGAAGATCATGAAAGATTAAGCATTAATCTTGAACTTTGAGGCAAAGATTGATTTGTTTGAGATGAAATTACACTTGTTTGATATTAGTTTATCATGTTTTGGGACAATTTTACATGTTTTTGAGTGATTTATGTTAGAAACCAAGCTTAAAAATGGAAAACCAAGTGTTGGAGCAAAGAAAAACCATTTTTGGATTGCAAACTGTCCAGAGCCGTACGTGCGGCGGGTCTTTCCGTACGTACGGCAGTCCATGTCCAAAACCAAATTTGAATCTGCTAAAAAGGCACACAGTCCTGCACGTGCGGCCCCATTCCCGTACGTGCGGCCCTGTTTCCCGCGCATACAGGGGACAGATCTGTTCAACTAACTTTGAATAAGCATATCTTTTGCCTCCAGATTCCGTTTTGAGTGATTTTTGAGCCTAAAATCAAGCCCCGGAAGTCTAGTTTTCAATGGTGTGGTCTCACTCCCAAATTCTAAATATAAAAATAGTTATGTCCAAATTAGTGACGATTGTTCACTTTCTGTTTACCGGGTTTGTACCATTTCTTCGTCTGAATCATTTTCCTATTGATTCCTCCTATTTTCTGAGGCATAGATTATGCCCTATAGAGGACTAATGAGTTTAGAACCACCATGGCTATTGGTTAAAGAATAAGAAAGAGATTGGTTTTATTCTCATAATCTGCTATATGCATTGTGTTTGTAAGTCAAGACGAGGACATCGTTCTACCGCTGTCAGAGACCTATCACTGTGAGTAATAGTAGTGTAACGATATGTTTCACTTACTTATTGTGATTATGATTTATGTATTGTTATTTGTGAATGGCCTATTCCATTGACATTGTGCTTTGATTAAATTAATGGATATGATTGAATAATGACATTGGTATGGACCTAAGGTCGTTCTGTCCCTATTAATAGAAGTGGGCCCGAGGCCGTTATGATGTGAATTGTTATGTCCCTATTAATAGTACTGTAGTGATACATGTGTCTTATGTTAATAGTTATTATTAATGTTCTGTTACACGCAAGACAACTATGTCGACTTGTAATAAACCATGGGGAAATTTATGTGCACTAATGTAAAATGGTATTCTTATGAATCTGGGATTATTCTGTTTTGCTAATATTGGGCCTACGGCCGTTTTGTATAATCTGTTGGGCCTACGGCCGTTTTGTATAATCTGTTAGGCCAGAGGCCGTTCTGCATAATCTGTTAGGCCAAAGGCTGCTCTGTATAATCTGTTAGGCCAGAGGTCGCTCCGTATAATCTATTGGGCCTGAGGCCGCTCTGAATAATGTGTTGGGCCTATAGGCATTTTGTATTCTGCATAAGCTTGAAGCTAGTCTGTATTATATGTGAGCCTGAGACCGTATTGAAATATAGATATGGATAAGACCTGTATATGGTTGGTATCTGTCTATTTATTTTATCCAAGGTTTTTGCTTTTTCAATTAACCTTCTTACATTGCTATTATCCACTGAGCTTTGCTCATTCTGTTTTATGTATATTTCTGTAGGTGAGCCATCGGGGATTGACACTAGAGTTGTACTGATGTTCGCCTGTTTGCTAAGTCACCTAGGATATGTTTCCACGTGGAGGCCTTAATTTGTGTTGGGAGTCATATAAATTATTAAGTCTTTTGTAAGTGTGTGTGAGATCTATATAAATTCTGTGATTGTAATTGTATATTTGGAAGTGTATTTAAATGCTTAAATCTAATTAAGCCATCATGTATGCACAAGTTCAATGGATGTTGTCTTTTATTAATATTGCTTCCGCTTGAGGCCCCATATGTGGTTATATATTATTCTAAAATTCTGTTTTAAGGCCTATGTACAGGCCGGTTATGGACCAAACTTTTAGGGGCAGGTTTGGGTCGTGACAGAAGTAGTGGAGTTAAAGTACAAAGAATTAAATTACAAGTTTATTGGTATAATGTGAATTGTGTTGATTTGTATATCTTGAAAAATAGTAAACGACCTCGATAAATTATAAAATTTGAGAAGAGGCATGTATACGTGATTCTAGACAACTTTTATGTTTAGACTTTTTATTAAAAAGGTCGATTATAACTTATAATCGGATGATCTTGATTATAGTACTTTTAATTCATTCTGGCAATGCAAATTTTAGAGGCTGTTTTAACCCACGAAATAAGCTCATTTTGTTGGTTCCATGTAAATTAAAGTAAAACATTATTCTGCATACTTTTCATGTTTCGAATTTTTCCGAAAAAAATCATCTTAGGACAGTTTTTGTTCGTTTTCAACTTCAGATTTTTCGATTGAATTCTGTCCAGATTTTTCTATCAAATTTTTCTCTCAATCTGTTTAGTTTCTATTAAATTCGTTCGTATTGTCTTTTAAGAAATTTGATTCTGTATAACTTTTGCTCTTTGAGTTTTGGTCAATTCGAATTATTTAAGCAAGAAACAGTGCATTTTTATATTTCTTCAGCAAGTTACTTATGATTAAATTATACTAACTTTATTTTTTTGCAGGATGGTGGGTCTTACTGACTTTTTTATGTAGGGCTGACCCACCATATTTTTATTTCTATTTTGTTTATTTTATACTCAATTTATATTTCATTATGTACGGTCAAGAAACTAAATGTCACCGTATCTTAAGAAACTACCCATTTGTCTTGGTGCGGTTAAAACTACTTGTCTTGTCCCGTAACAGGAATTAAATATATTTTTGTTTGTGTCTGGTGGATACGTGGGTGTTAAATCTTGTACTCGTACCAGTATAATTGTATATTGACCCGTTTTGTCTCTTGACAACTTGAGTGCGTTCTGTTTGAGCGCAGCCGAGCTTCCTTTACAGGATTAGTTGGGGCTACGATGGTGACGTAGAATAACTATAGTTATTGGACATATCTCTTGGATTTCTTTTGTTTTCTTGGATTTCTTGAGCTTAGGGTTGATATTAGTTTATATATTTATTATTTTTTTTAATGACTTTAGTATTGGGATAATTTGGCATGGTTTGTAATCGTACATTATTTAAGTTATTTTGACTATGAATTGTTACTTTAATGTTGGAGGTATTGATTAGTTATGAAATTATGGTGAATGGTTTGGTTGGCATTTAGTTTTTTTTTGTTTCACCCCTAGGATATGGATAATGGAATATTAATTGGGGTTTAGTCCTAATTTAATATTTAATTGTCCAAATTTTGGGACGTGACAGTTTGACATCAGAGCTCTAGGTTAGCCTAGACTTGTGAGAGTTTAGGTGATCCTCGAATTGTAGAAACATGGGTTAGCTAGTTTAGTTGGCCTTTAGTTTTTTTTATTTCACCCCTAGGATTTGGATGATGGAATATTAATTGGGGTTTAGTCCTAATTTAATATTTAATTGTCTAAATTTTGGGACGTGACACTATGCATATATCTCGTGTGCCTCCCGTATACCTAACATCGTTCCGAAGCCAAACTTGCACGGGGATATTGTCTTGAGTTTGACCCACACTCCCCAGACAGTTAGCATATACATACGTGCATAAATTAAAATACTCATCAACTCCTGAAAACGAGGCAACAATATATATATATATATATACACAACCCTTCCTCCACTTATGAGAATAAATATAACAATGTCAAGACTAAGACATTCAAATAAATCTCATAATCCTTACTATTTTTTTTTTATATACACTTTTTCTCGCTATCACTCAAATAAAATAACAATCTATGGAGTCATGATGGAGTATTCAGAATTTATCTATGAGTTCCCAATTTATTTTAATTTCATATATCCATTAGTGTGATTACATTTATAAAATAAATATATATAAAAATCCTAAACCTTGCATACACAATTAATCAAAATAATTGAAATCAATCCATCACCTTCATGTAAATACAATATCAAACCACTATCAAATAAATAAATAAATAAATAAAAACAATGAAATAAACATAAATCAAAGAAAGTAGGTTTTGCACTCACAATATTTTTTTTGAAGATTAAAGAATTCCTTGAAAAATTAATGAAACCACCAAAATAAAATCTTAACTTTATTTTTTTTTCTCCTCTTCTCTTTCTTCCGCCGTCTTTCTCCTTTTTCTTTTCTCCTTTTTCTTTTCCTCTCTCTCTCTCTCTCTCTCTCTCTCTCTCTCTGTGTTGGTGTTATCTTGGAAATTCTTCCACACACACTTTTGTGATTAAGCCTAGGTCTAATATATTATACCTAATTTACTATTATATTTGTATTTTACTATGTAAATACAACATATATAAATATGTTATATAAGATTAGTATATATATAAAACATCTTTTAAATATTCAAATTAATTATATATAATTAAATATCACATTAAATTAATTAAATAACACATTAAATTCTCATGTATTCACGCAATTAATAAAATCAAAAATAAAATAAAATAATAATAATAATAAATAATGACTTAAGAAAATTAAGATCGCTACAGAACATTTAAGTAGGTCTATTTTGAGACCAATTTCGGTGATTCGAACCGTTCACTTTTTAATACTCGTTGAGTAGAATATTTGTGTAAAAAATCAAGATGATTGGATATCGAAAACTATATGTTCGAATCATTTTTTTAAAAGAAAATAGACGACAAATATAATTTCAAAAATAACTATTTATTTTTTGTAATACAAATTTGATTTATAGCTACCGATGCCCCGATCATTTTGATTTTTTGCATGAATATTCTACTCAACGAATCCTACAACGTCAACGGTTTGGATTACTGAAATCGATCCCAAAATGGGTCTATCAAGCCCAAACGCTCTCTTAAGTTGGATAGTCAATTTGAGAAAAAGCTAAACCCATATATTATTTAATGTGACAATATTGTATTAAAAATAAGAGTTTAGCTTTTCTCAAGATATCGTCTGAACTTGATAAAGTGTTTAGGTTTAATAAGCTCATTTTGAGATCAATTTAGGTGATTCGAACCGTTCATTTTTAGGATTCGTTGAGTTGAATGTTCATGCAAAAAACCAAGGTAATTGGATATCTGCAACTATATGTTTGAATCATATTTGTTTTAAAAAAATAAATGACAAATATAATTTCAAAAATAGTTATACATTTTTTATAATATAAATTTGATTCAAATATATATTTACCGATTGTTGATGCTTGATTATCTTAATTTTTTATATGGATATTTTATTTAACGAATTTTAAAAAGTAAATGGTTCATATTACTGAAATCAATCCTAGAATAAACCTACTAAGGCCTCGTTTGGAAACAAGCTTTTTTAGTAACTTTTTGGCTAAAATATAATGTAAAAAAATAGTATAGTTAAAATGACTTTTTGATATTGGTTTTTTAATTTTTTAATAACTTTTTAATTTTTTGACTAAAAAAATTACTTGTCAAATGAGACTTAAGTATAAACTCTCTCTCAAATTGAAATGACCAGTTAAGAGAAGTCAAACCATGAAAATAAATATGAGTAGTGATTATAGAACCGTGCTAGAGAGCTCGAATTCTGCACCCCCCGAATCCCCCTAATTGATGAAACGACATTGTTTCGTCGTTTGAATTTTTTTTTTTTTTTATTATCAGAAAATCAGAAGAAGACGAAGAAAGAAGAAGCAGAAGAAAGAAAGAAGAGAAGAAGAAAGAAGAAGAGAAGAAGGCAGAGCTGGGACGACGATCGGCGGAGGCAGAGTTGGGACGACGACGATCGGCGAGCTGGGACGACGATCGGTGAGCTGGGACGACGATCGGTGAGTTGCGGAATGGAGGGGCTGGAATGGAGGGGGCTCTCTGTCTCTCTGTTTCCCTCTCTCCTCTCCTCCCTCTTTCTCTTCTCCTCTCTTCTTTCTCCCTCTTTCTCTTCTCCATCTGTTTTTCGGGGGATTCGGGGGAGGAGGGAATTAGGGGGACAAATCATTTCCTATTGATAATATCATTACCCTGTTTAGTCTAGGCTCCTAAATCGTCATGACATGAACCTTAATTTTAAACCCCTTTATACAAATAATCTACAAAAGTAATATATATATAATAAAAATTAATTTAATAATTATAATTATATATTTATCTTTAAAAATTAAATAATAAATGTGATTTTGAAAATAATCTATATCTTTTCTTAATAATAATAATAATAATAATAATAATAATAATAAAAAACTGTGAGCGGAACTAATGGGCCCAATCCCCCAAGAAAATTGGAGACAAGCACTATCAATAAATAAAGGGTAAATTACATAAAATCTTTTTGTGATTTAAAATAAATATAGTTGGTCGAATACTTTTGATAAAATTAAACTAAAATCTTTCAAGATTTTAATTCATATAATATTTAAATCATTTTTTATCAATAATTCGTAAGTTTTTTAGATGAAAAGATGATATTTTCATCTATTTTATATTAAATTGAATATTTATGTTTATTTATTTCAATACCAATATACTATTTGTATTAGTTTTAATTATTTTAACTTTACTAAAATATAGATTAATGTAATTATACAAAACTTGTAAAACTAATTGTATTTTTCTCAAATCCTTAACAAAAGTAAGTATAATTTACTCATAAATAAAATACAATAACAAAATATAGTTATTTTAACATTATTATCTTTTTGGTAAGCTTCAATTCAAGAATTGTGATTAACGAGTAATTTCTTTTTCCGCATATTTAATGAATACTTTTTTAGTACGTACAATAAAAAAATCTGAATACACACCTTTTTATTTTAATAATACCTTCATCTTTAATTTTAAAGTCATAATTTTTCTTTCGTTCAACAATCCTTCATTCGCTGATGTTGCTGCTACTCTCATCACTCTGTCACCACCACTACTGTCACTCCTAAGAGTATCTCCAATGGTTGTTGCTATAATGTCGTTGCTATTACTATAATTTGGCAATAAATAGTATTATTTTGTCAAATTATAGCAATGGTACTCCAATGGTCATTTGCTATTTTGGCAAATCTTAACCAACTTTCCCTCCAAGTTTGTAGGTATTGTTTGGATATAGATTTTTTTTGTGATTTTATTTTTGTTTATTTTTTGTCTTTTGTGACCTTTTTTTAACTATTTGTAAAAAAAATTATATATTTATATTATTCCCGACTAGACAAATAAAAAAATTGTAAAAATATATATATATATATAATTCACCTTACCTCAAAACATATCACTACATGTTTAATAAATTATACATTGCAAAAATAATATTACATTCAGTTGTAGAAAATACTAGAAAAAAAAAATTCATTACAAAATAAAAAAAAATGAAATTGGAAATAAAGACTAAATAAATGACATTGCAAAATTTAAAAATACATTATCCCACAATTATTCATCAGGAGGCAGGGGAAAATAGTAATTTGGGTTGCTGATATTTGAGGACCACTTGGCGAAAATCTCATTTTTTTCGCATTGTGTAATACGCTTTCATCTGAGGGTCCAAATGAGAAATGTTCGTAATCATTAACATATGTTCCTCCTTTTTTATCTCATGTTTTTGTTTTCTAATATCAAAATTATGTTTTTTCATCTCAAATTCTTTCAGCTCCTGCAGTGCTTGAATTATTTTTTTTCTTCTCTTTCATCTTTTTTCTTTTGCTTTTCAACAAGGTATTGGTTAAATGTGTCCAATTGTGTGCTCATTTTTTGGACTTCAGCTTGAACGACTTGATTTCTCCGAAATAATTCTTTTGCAGCTTTCCTATCTATAAGCCTTTTACCTTTTGCAGAGACACTGTCCTAACCAACAGTTGGATTGTTACCAATACTTGGACTGGTGTCATCTTCAAGAGAAATGCAGTTATCCATAGGGGAATCAGGGGCTGAATTAGGAAAAAACGATGTATGTATCCTTGACTTCATCGTGTTCGTAGGAGTTACATCTTGCCACTTGATATTGTTTTGCAAGATTGGCCAACAATGTTCAAAAGTAAAATATTTGTTTTCATCTTGATGGTATACAGTTTTGCTTGAAGCATCTATATCAATAAAATATTAAATTAATTAATTAGTTAATTTTTATATAAGACAAAATAAAAAAACACTAACATAATAAATGAAAATGAAATTTTACTATATCAACTTGTGATGTCCCACTGGATGTAGATTTTTGACTTGTGATAGACACCTACGAAATTTATTACAACATTTCATGATTATACCCTATCAAGATGAGATAGACACTTGTATTCTTGAGTGATCATTCTGCAGCGAGCAATAATTTTCAAAAATTCTTCTCAAAAAATGAGCATACGATTGCGAATTTTCAACAATTGGGTCTTTAGTAATGCGACACCAAGCTCTACGAATTGCCACATCTTCATGAGTAGTGAATGATTTTCCTCTCTTTGTTTTTGATGAATCTTCCATAGTGATTGGCCGAAAAAAATAAAAACAAATATTTTTGAAAGTTTGTTGTCAAATGCAATTAAGATAAAGAGAGGAGAAAAGAAATATAAATTTGAAATATGTGCTGTGAATGAAATTGAGATTGAGGTTTCTATTTACAGAAATGCAAAATATGACCGTTTGGGAAAAAACAAGACCGTTAATTTATAGTCGTTGTTGTTGTTGTTTTTTTTTTTTTTTTTTTTTTGGTTTTTTTAGGCAAAAAGAGCACAATGACTCTTTTACCTTCCCAAGATAGATCAACACCATCCACGTAAATGATTTCCAACGGTTGAGATGAATATCCAGAATCGTTCAACCCTCTCCCTCTCCCTTTTCCTCTCACTCTGTCTTTTTCTCCCTCTCACTTTTCTCGTCACTCTGTCTGTATATGTCTTCTCTCTCTTCGATCGGCTATCCAACCATTTTCTTCTCCCTCACTCTCACTTCTCTCTATCTTTCTCGCTCACTCTCACTCCTACAATGGAAGAGATGATCACCAGAGACATTTATCCTCACTGTCCATTTTGGTCTCTATTCTACCTCTCCCTTACTGTCATTGTATCTCTCTTCGATCCGCAACGGTACAAGATTAAAGAGACGATCAGTGACCGCTTATCCCCCACCTCTCTCTCCTTCTCACTTCTCTCTGTCTCTCTTTCAGTCTTAGAATGGAAGAGACGATCACCAAATCTACCTCTCTCTCACTATCACTCTATCTCTCATCTCTCTGTCTTTGATCAACGATGACATATGCTTAAAAAGACGATCGGCGACCGTTTACCCCTGACCTCTGTCTCTTTTTTACTTCTCTCTGTCTCTTTGTCTCTCTCAGTCTTAGAATGGCAGACATGATCACCAGATCTACATCTCCCTCACTATCACTCTATCTCTCATATCTCTGTCTTTGATCGGCAACGGTACAAGATTGAATAGAAGATCGGCGACCAGATCTACTTTGAACTACCAAAACCAAGTATTTCTTATTTTCAGTTTTGTTCATTATTTTCAATTTTGTTCATATTTTTCAGTTATGAAATTGCTTGTTGAGCTCATTATGAAATTGTTGAATTTTTTTTGTTGAATTTATTTGAATTTGATGAATTTGTTTGAAAGTGTTGAATTTTTTTGAATTCGACCAAATTAAAAAAAGATTTGTTTCATTTGTTTGAATTTGCTGATTTCAGGTAAATTTAAAAAAAAAATTATTTTAAATTTTTTTTGGTGAATTTTGAAACATAAAAATGGTGAAATAGTTGCAAGGGGATGGAGGAAGGGAGGGAGGGAAGGAAGGAAATAGTTGGTTTTGACGAGTTGGCACAAATGGCAGCTGCCAAAACTTGTGTCAAATTTGACACAAGCTTTGACATTTCTCAAATTTGACAACTGCTATATTTTGTCATTGGAGTATCAAAATTCAACACAGCTGCTATATTATACAAACCATTGGAGATGCTCTAACTCATTCCCTTCTATTTTAGACTTCCACAACTAATCTAGAAAATTGGTGGTTCGCAGCGGGGGGACTTGTGGGAATGTGTAATTTATTGTGGAAAGTGGTCGCAGGCCAAAAAAAAAAAGAAGGCAATGAAAGGAGATAGCGAAGGAGAGAGGTGATATTGACAATGAAAGATTTTTTCCCACTGAATATGGTAATGGAGGATGATTGTATTGAATTAAGATTTAAGTAAAAAAATAAAATTATGTTCAAAAAAATTCATTAAAAGTATGAAGTGAGAAAAGTTAATGCCTAAAAGTAGAATTACTATCAACCAGTTGTACTCAGTTTGTTTAGGATGAAATAGATAGAAAGTGAAAGAAAGAGAATATTTTTTTAATTTTTATGAGTTTGTTTAGATTGAAATTAGTGAAAAGTATAAGAAAAGTAATTTTCTTGTACAACTCATATTAACATTGTAATTAATTTTTTTATTTTTTATAAAAAAATGTAAGAAAACACACACAAAAAAAAAAAAAAAATTGAATGTGTGAGTTATCTATAACTAAATTTTTAATTTTTTTAATTTTTTTCACTCAATTTTTATCTTAAGAATCAATTACTTATAAAAAAATATATTTTCTTTTTAAACTTTTTTTCACTTAAAAATTTTTTAAATTTATTTTTATTAATTTTTTTTTTTTTTTTTTAATCAAACGAAACCATAACGTTGAGTCCAAGACGGAAGGTCGAAGGTCTTCTTTGTGGTAACCTTTTCAAATAACATCCCATATGTTTTGGTTAGAGGGGGAAATTGGGATTTATAGTGTGATCTGCAACCCATTAATATCTCGTTTGTTTTGAGAGAGAGAGAGGGAATTCGTAATCTCTCTAGACTATGAATTCACTTGGGGAGAGAATTAGGATAGGCCCGTGAGATTTGATATTAGAAATTAGTCTGTCGGCCGATTTTTTTTATTTTTTATTTTATTTTTTATATATTGGGCATTTTTTTTGAACATTAATGTTTAATTTTTTGAATTTTTTGTTAAGTAAAAATCATTATTTTATTTTTATTTTTTGGCGAATTTTTTATTTTTTTATTTTATTTTTACATGTTGGACATTTTTTTGAATATTAATATTTAATGTTTTTGTATTTTTGTATTTTTTTTTATTTTATATAAAAATAATTTAACAATTCCTACATCAATAATTATTATCAAAATAAATTTAATTTTACTTAATTCCCTCACTAACAATACCTTCACTATTAATTTTCTTATTACGAATCTCCTCAATTCTATTTTTGAAATCAAACGGAACTTAAATGTTTTGGTCCCCAACCCACCTGCATGCTTACCATGTGACGTCTACGCCAAAATGAGCAAATTGGGTTGAACAGTATAGCTAGGACCCCACTCCCTTTAGCTAGTCTCTCCGCAGAAGGCAAAGTGGGCTTAACCCAAAGGTCTACAAGTTGACCCAAAGGGCTCGAACCTTAGCTCTCTTTGCCTTCCATGAAAAATGATTCACCAACCGTTTGAGTTTGTCCCAATCGCTTAAATTTGTAAATGTCAATTGATTGTCTAAACGATTATTCGGACAATTGTCACAATTTTTATCAGGAGTTTTCTTAAGTGTGCAAGTGCACACCATGTGCCACTTACACATAAAGTGTAAGTGTAAGGTGTAAGTATAAGTGTAAGGTGTAAGGTGTAAGTGGGTTGCATATGGTGTGCAACCTCAAAAAATGTGTAAGTGTAAGGTTTAATTTTTCACAAAAGGTGTAAGTGTAAAGTATAAGGTGTAAGGTGTAAGTTGCACACCATAACCAAACCCTTTTTATCAACCACGCTTATCATCTCTTATTATCGGATAATCAACTGAATGATTGACATGTACAAATTTTAGTGATTCAAATAAATTAAATTTAATAGATTTAACATTGCTAGCTTCTATTTACACTTTATACAAAAAATAAATTTTATTTAGGGTCTTACTAACAAGTATCTCTAGGGTACAAATAAATGTCAAAAATTTTTAAGAACACAAGATATTTTTATTAAATTCAATATATTTTTACTAAAATCAATACATTTTTTTAAATGTTATTTTATAAATTTTTAAAACATTTTATACACATTTCTAAATATTAAGAACATGTTTGGTAATCATTTTATTTTTAATTTTTAGTTTATATTTATAAAAATTTTAAAAACTGTCATAAAAATTTTTTTGATAATTTTTTTGGTTTATAATCCATGAACAACACTCATTATCATGTGCCTTTTATTTATTATTCGCTTGTTCTTTACCATTGGCTTGGATATGAATACGCTTGGAATTTTGAGGTGGATCGAGATTGATCAAAAATAATATAAAAAAATTATTCAAAATTTTGAAAATAATGTTGTGATTTAATGTAAATTTTAGACTTAAAAAAAATAAAAATGTTTTTTATTTATAAAAATGATATTATGATATTATTATTTATTTATTATATAAAAATTATGTAAAACTAAAACTTTTTATAGCGACCCCGGTCTTTTCCCATTTGATTATTGTATCCGGACTTAGGTTCCGTAGATCCTAGCATGGTTTAATTGTTGTTGTCGTTCTTTAATTTCTCATTTGGAATTATAGGATGTTACAGGCGTGTCTGTTTCAGTTGGTTGGGTTGGAAACCAAATCTTCTTTGTCCGATTTTGAGTTGGTCGCCGGCGAGGGATTGGTCGCTCGAGAGAGGGTTGAGTTTTGTCTCTAGTGGTTCGAGCCAGGATTTATTCGCCGGCGGCGATGCGTCTAATCTGAACTGAGCTGTGTGTCTTCGCCGAGCTAGCTTTTCTTCGCTCGAGGAGGCGAGGTGTATGTTTTTGAGTTCTTCGCTCGAGCGAGCATTCTGTCGCCCGAGCATGCTTCGATTGCGCACTGGCATCGAGTCCTTGGCTCGGCGAGATTTCCTTCGCCGAGCGAGTGTTTCTTGTGTCAGTCGCCGGCGACCATGTCTTCGCCGAGCGAGCACATCCCGATTTAAACGCAGCAGTTAGCTTTTAAAACGCGTCCTTTTTCACATTTTTGATCCAAGAACCCTAGTTCCGAGTTTCTTCCTACTCAACTCATCTTTTCCTTGGGTTTGATCTTTCTAGGGGGCGTCTCTAACCTAGTTCCTTCATTATATAGGTAGAGGAGAGTGAGGGCTTTCATTTAATCGGAGCATTGTTGGATTTGGAGCACTTTAACATTTGGGCAAACATCTTCATCTTCTTCTATTGGGTTCATTGCTTTGAGGTAGGGGCTTCCTACACCTTGTATAATGCGTTTTAATCCTAAGTGTTGGTGTTCTAGTATGTGGGAGGGGTGGTTCAAGAATTCAGGAGAAATCTTAGGGTTTTGTCATAGATTAATTCATGTAATTAATTTAAAAAGGGGAATTGTGTATTGGGTTAAATTCATGCGATTTGGGGAAATTGAGATTGGTTGATGTAGTTGAATATTTAATCACTCATATGTGGATTTGATAACGTATATATATTGTGATATTTATTTCTCGCTTAGAAATAATCGCTTTTGGGCTATCGGTGGAGGATAGCCATTGATTGTTGTAGACCTTGCATGCGGCTTAGGTGTAATCGAATTAAGTCACATATGTTGACTTGAATTAATCGAACATTACTTGTATTGATTGTGTGTTGCATATGGCAATTTGTATGTTTCATTGCATATGCATGATGTTTGGAGGAGATAGGGGATGAACTCCACGGTTTAGGGAAGATAGGGATGGACCTCTAAACCGGATTTGTTTGGAGGAGATAGGGGATGAACTCCACGGTTTAGGGAAGATAGGGGATGGACCTCTAAACCGGATTTTATTTGGGAGGAGATAGGGATGGACTCCATTAGCATCACTTTTATGTGTGCTTATTTATATTGAAGTGTTTTATTGTTACAGCACTAAAATGTGTATCAATTGGGGAGTATGGAAGTGAATTGATTATGATTGATACAATACCAACTCGTGTATTTGTTATGATTAGGTCTAACTTGAATTGTTATTATTCTGTGGAATTGGAAGTGTTGTTAATAAAAGATGAAATCCCGTTGAGTTATTTGGCCAGGTTCTGAGCCATAGATGAAAAGTAAGATGTGCCATAGACAATGTGTCATAGGCAATATAGACATTCGTGTCATAAAAAGTGTAACTGGATTATAGTGTGTTAACCATGTATTAGATGCTAATGCTTTAGTTATTTCTTATGCTTGGTTTAGTATTTCTCTACTGGGCTGTGGCTCACCCTATATGGGAACTTCATTTTCAGGTTCAGGCGGTTCATTACCTCCAAGGACTTAGCTTGTGAGGATGTGGACTTGAAGACTTGCTTTATATGTTTTTATTTATCTTTATTTGAACTATGTAAATTTTCAAGCCTAGGGCTTTATTTGTTTCGAGTTAGAACTCATGAATTTGTGTCCAAGTGTTGGCTTGGCAAGATGTAAGCCCGTAGGGCATTTATTTGATGTTTCATTCTATATTACTCTGATGATTTAAATACTATGCTGTCTTCTTTTAATAATGCATGCCATGTTTCGGGTTTAATTTTGTGGGCGTTACACTTTTGGGGGAAAAAAAAAAGATTGTCGCTAAATACTTCTCCTAAACAATTTGGATAATAAAGTTTAAAAAAAAAATACACTCATTTTAATTAGGTAAAGGAAAATGTTTTTTGCCCACAATTCTGCTGCCCCTAATGCCCAAAACGACGTCATTTTAGACATTTTCTTTGTTTTTTTTTTTTTTTTTTTAGGGGCATTCGGGGCTCCATTTTTCGGGGCCCCAATCACTGCTGTATCTATAATTCCCCATTTTTACATACGGTGAAACTTGAGCGACATGTGTATACAATGTTTTGAACTATGTGAATTTAGTTATTTATAATATTTAGGATAATTTGTATTTTTTTTTAAATCTGAAAAAAATACAGTTAATTTTATATTTTTAGCATAATTATACTTATTTTTCTTAATATTTTAATTCACATAACACTTGAACATTTTTTCACTAATAATTTATGAGTTATTTAGATGAAAAAAATAATATTATCATCTTTTTTTATTAAAATGTATATTTCACTTTATTTATTTCAGTATTGGTCTACTATTTGTACTATTAATTTTGATCGTTTTAATCTTATTAAAATGAAAATTCTTGTAATTATGTCAAACTTTTAGATTTAACTGTAAATGAGCCACCGTTAGTGGACGGTGGGATTGGTCCCCTAGAGATTAGTCGAGGTGCGCGCAAGCTGCCCTAGACACCTTGAGTTATTAAAAAAAAATTTATTTTTTTAAAATTTAAAAGAGGAGATAAGGTGAGTGTATTTTACCTAATAGCAGTGATTGGGGCCCCGAAAAATGGAGCCCCGAATGCTCCTAAAAAAAAAAAAAGGTATAAGAAAAAAAAAAAAAAAAAAAAAACAAAAAAAAATGTCCAAAACGACGTCATTTTGGACATTAGAGACATTAGAGGCAGCAGAATTGTGGGCAAAAAACATTTTCCTCATAGATATCACGCTTCAATAGTTAAATAACTAATTATTGTTATATTTAAAAAATAAATAATAAAAATATTGTATTTTAGTAAGTAGGTGACTTCTCCCCCGTTGATAAGGGGACATTAGGTTTATTTAATATATTTTTGCTCCCTTTGCGATAATTTAAAATATTCATTTTGTAAGACTTGTGAAGGAGATAATTTATGTAAAAATTAAATTAATTGAATATCGATAATTATATAATCGAATTACATTTATCTTATAAAATTGAACAATAATCAAGATTTTGAAAATAGACCGCTTATTTTTTTAAGACGAATGTAATTCAATCATTTAGTTACTAATACTCGATCAATCTAATTTTTTGTATCTGCAATGATACATACCACTAAAAGTTGTGCTCTAAAACACCACTAATGAGTTGGCACACACTTAAAAAAAAGAAAAAAAAAACACAGCAATACTGTGGCAGTGGGTAGAGTCCATTGCCACATCATTAGAGCTACCACTAATTAGTGATCTCAACCAATTTCCTTTTTGTATTGATACTCTTTTAAAAAAATTATAAAATAAATAATTCAAATCATTTGAAGGAAATCCTTAAGTGGCCCACCAGGCCCAATAACAACTCTTTAGTTGGAACCCTTGTATTAATATTGCTCCAAATAATACAAATGTTGTTTCTGCTATTTTTCAAAAAATGTCAAATTAAAATATTTTATATTACTCCTACCATGAGAGCTGTATAGATAGAAAAATTTGTCAAAACATAATTATAGTTAAATTTTTGTCAAATTATCAATACTAAAATATAGTTTTTTTTGTTTTTTTGTTTTTTTTTGGGGGGGGGGGGGGGGGGGATTCATAATTTAAAAGGGGGGGATTCATAATTTAAAAGTGACCCTTGTATTAATATTGCTCCAATAATACAAATCATTGTGTTTAGTTTCAATTTTCTGTTTTTAGTATTTTTTTTAATTTAAGTGAATATTTTTAAAATTCTAATCAATTTTTTTTAAAACTTTTTTAAATGCACTATTTTTTGTTTTTTTTTTTAATTTTAGTGAATATTTTTAAAATTTTAAGCAATTTTTTTAAACTTTTTTAAGTGCACCTTACTTACATGTATCTAAAAAAATAAAATATTTTAAAAAATTAATAAATACATAAGAATACAAAGCATGTACTGAATTTTCATATATATATATATATTTTTGGTATTTAGTGAATCTTTTAAAGATTTTTTTTCACAAATATTATACATTTTAAGTGTATTTATATTAAGTGTATCTAAAAATAAAAAATTACTTAAAATATTAAAAAAAATTAGTAAAAACAAACAAATACGAAAAATAAAAAATTCTATTTTTATAAATAGTGAATCTTGAGTTAGAAAACCAAACAAGTTGAATGTTTTTTCTTCTATTTTTTTCCAAATATGTCAAATTAAAATATTTTATATTACTCCCACCATGAGAGCTGTATGGATAGAAAAATTTGTCAAAACATACTTATCGTTTAAATTTTGCCAAATTATCACTACTAAAATATAGTTGTGGGGAGGTAAGAATTCATAATTTAAAAGTGGCCCAAAGAAGAAATATGCAGAAAAAAGCCCAAAGTACATATGTGTAGACACTCCATTTTTTACTATCTTTAAGACTTGGGTGCTGTTGGCTACATATTTTGTAAAAGTCAGTTACAGTTCGACATGTGGCAAAGTAAGAGCAATACAGGAAGAATGTTTAATCTTCGATCATGATCGTACACGTGGCGGTTAATATTGGTTCTTGCGTAGTCTGAGTAGCATTGGATCAACGAAGAGATACAAGGTGACGTGATTTCAACGGTTACTCACATTCAAATTCAAATATAGGAGGGAAGCCCAACTGTAAGTAATGGCGTAGTGGAACTGCTTCTAAGGCAGCATGATCAAGCAATCATGAAGGAGCAGTTCGACGGTTTGAAGTGCAGTTCGATGGTCATCCTTGAGGAGTATAAATAGCAGGGAAGCCCCTAGAAAAGCCCCCCGAACTCAGATCCAAAAAACCAGTCATTTACTTCATATTTTCTTTTCCAGTTTTACATTTCCAGTCTTTACATTGCTTGCACTTTGAATACCTGTTCTTTACATTCCCGCACTTTAAATTCCTGCACTGCACTTCGTTCATAGGAGTAGTTTCAAGTAGATTGTTACTGTAAACCTCTATGAGGCTGAGTTTGGATAATTGTAAGTTTTCATCTTAATGAAATACTTCAATTTTTCGTCATTTAACTGTTATTTCGCTTAATTTCTTCTAAGTCAAGCCATTAGTAAAAGTCCTCTTCATTGAGGCTGAAAGAATTAAAACACAATCGTCTGATAATTGGTTGGCAATTATAATTTCTGTAAGGACTGATTGATCCTTGCTGGCACGCTCGCATTTACAAAAATACCCTTCGAAAGCCAAAAAGCCAACAGGTGCCTTCAATTGATCACTCAATGATGAATTTATACGTTGTACAAATACTCAATTTTCTTAGCAGGAAGCCTTAGTTTTGAGTCTACATGAAATAAAAGCATTTCAATTTTTGTGAATTAGTCTATATTTGTGTGCATCACATAGTAAATTTGCTTAATAATCGAAATAAGAGTATATACTGTAATAAAAATCATGTTATGATTAGTAGAAGCCGATCTTTGATCGGGTGAGTGAGGTGCTCAATTTGTGACCTTCCCCTCTCAAACCTAAGTTCTCAAGCAGAGACACTTTGGTAATAACGGACAAGTAGCTTTGGCATGAGTCATAGGTTTCCTAAATTTTTCAAAAATAATTAGGTGGCGACTCTGAAATCTGGTAATGTAGTCTACTTTTGACATTTTTGATTCAAAATTGATTTTTCAAAAGATTTGTTAGATTTGAACTTATTTTGTATTTATCTATTTCACATTACACTTGTGAAATCAGATTTAGAACCACGGGAGTCCGAATTGTAGAACTATTATATCCGATGAGATTAAATCCCTTCGAGGAGCATGAAAAGCAAGCTATAGTATGTCTTACGACAGATCAAAAGATTTGACATTTGGTCCATGTTTAGGTTAGAAAGAAGATACTAAGAGAGTCAATCATGATAGATTGGCTAGAAGAAACACATAATAGCCAATCAGAGGATGGAAAGATGTATGTCGAAAATTGACCGCTTGATGCCTGACAATCCAGATGTCTTGTTAGATTTCAATTTAAGAGAGCGTTCTTCTCATTGCTATAAAAGGAGGTCGAAGCAACAAGTCAAGTATGGAACAATCAATCTTTTTTTTCCTTATCGATCAAAATACTAACTTGATTGTCAGAAGACAATCTCAACCTCAACTAGGTCAAGAAGGCTTATAATGATTTTGTTTGTTTTGCAAATTTAGAGGAGATCATGACATTTTATATTGTTATCTTCTAGTGTGAGACAAATGCATTTTCCACAAAAGCAAATCAAATAATTTGTTAAGATATGTATATGTTTATGGGTTGGTTTGGGAAGTGGGTTGGTTTTTTTGACTTTTTTGATTGTTTTAGCTTGGGCTAAAAAATTTGATTTGGAAAGGACTTTTTAGACTTTTTTTGTGAAAGCAGAGTGTAATGATTATGAATTGGATGTGATGTTTTGTTTTTTGTGACTAAAATAACCTATTTTATCTTTTGTGACTAAAATAACAAAAAAAACTCCATATCCTTCTTGCCAAATGGTGTTGTGAATTTCTTGTTATTTTAACAATACGAACCTATAGAGCAAGCGGTTAGAGAAAAAACTAGTATTGCCGAATTGAGGTACTAGAAACAAAGAACCCATTACTACACTAGTTGAAAGAACAGGGCCTACTTGTTTAGTTTAAGTGATATGAATTTAATGAAATCTGCAGTTAAATTCTTTATGGTACTTATTTTAACCTTGGAATCATCTTATAAATTATTCAATTAGATAGTCAAATATTCATTTGTTAAAGGTTGTCACCTGGTACAATACTAAATGCTCATTTGTTCTAGTTTTGTGCTTCAAGTATAGACCATTGCAAATAAGACAAAATTAACGTTATTCTTTGAAATTGTAAAACCAACATGCTATTCAATATATTTTTCATATATATATATATATATATATTTTTTTTTACTAAAATAAGTTATATGTATGACACATTATTATTTGTGATTATTTACTGCATAATAACAAAATGATTCTGTTACTATTGACTTTTTAACACCACATACTGAGCCCTCGTTTGAAAATCGGTTCATTTAGCTAAAAAAAAGTAAAAAAGTTAATTAAAAAAATTAAAAAGTCAATAATTCATATAAAAAAGTTAAAAATTTTCTTTTCTCGTTACTTTTTGTACATCTTTTAATAAAAAAGCGAAAAAGTCATTCCAAACATACTAATTTTTTTAACTTATATTTTAGCCAAATAATTAAAAAATTACTAAATTAGCATGTTCTCAAACGAGGCCTGAGATTCATTTTATTATATTATCTAAAAATTGTAAAATAATCATACAAATGTTAGGTTTAACATCTCCTAAAAAAATTAAAAAGTCAAAAAATCATTATTCTATTTAAATGGTATCATGTTATTTAAGTCATGACACCTTTCTATCACATCAGTTTAAACCCAATTCATATTTCATAAAAAATAAAAAAGTACACTTATTTAGAACATTCCAAATAATCCCAAAATTATCATTATTTTAAATTTAAAAAAAATTATTTCAAACCGTAAGATAAAATTAAAATTTTTCCTCACAACTTCAAAATAGTGAGAATTACAATCCTTACTTTGACATTGATATTAGTTTTCTCTCAAGCCTACATAATTTTAGTTTGCCTTTTTGAACAGTACAAAAACCTTATTAGCCCTATATCGCATTGAGGTTTTTATTTTATTTTATATTTTTATTTATTTGTTTATTTATTATATATATATATATATAAATATTCTAAAAAATTAAACTATTTATCAAAATAATCCACTTTTCAAACTATTTATCAAAGTAGCATACTTTTTAAAAAACACAAGTTCAAAATATAAGTTCATCATTAAATTTTATGTTTAAAATGCGATTTCATATTAAGGCATGGTTTGAGAAGAGGGTTTGGGGTTTTTTTTTTTTTTGGCTAAAATAGTCACAAAAAATAAAATAAATTTTTTAGTCTAATAAGACAAAATATCATATCAAACTTATAATCATTACATTTTTTTTTCTCATAAAAAAGTCAAAAAAGCCAAAAGCCTTTTTAAAATTAGATTTTTTAATCCCAGACTAAAATAGTTAAAAAAAGTTAAAAAATCAAAAAACTAACCAACTTCCCAAACTATGCTTAACTTACTGATGCATATATGTGAACCATTTTATTATGAAATTTCATGTTGGTGATACGATTTCACTACGAAATTGTATTTTAAATTTGTGATTTTAAAAAATGAATTAGTTTGATAAATAGTTTGAAAAGTTAGTTATTTACATAAATAATTTAATTTTTAAAAATATTCACAATAAAAACTCATATAACTTTGACTATTTAGAAAATAAAAAAGAAAAAAAAAAATTATCTTCAACTCTTCTACACCTTTATTTGAGAAGAGTTAATTCTAAATTGACTCTATTTAGAAAGAATTGTTATTTTTATTTTTATTTATTTATTTATTTTTGTTGTGATTTGAATATGATAATTGTGAAACAAAAAATAAAATATGAGTAAATATGATTTAAATATAATATTTTAACTTATTAATTTATTTAATCAATTTATCTCTCCCCCAAACGGAACGTAAAATAATTTTACTAGTTATCTTAAAAAATCCACAAATATCTCTGATTGAGTACAATTTCACACACATATGTACATCTGACACGCAGACTGGTCTCACATGCCTATTCTGCAACCACGTGTACCACAAAATAAAAGACAAATTAAGAAAAATGTAAATTACACTTGCACTTCGAAAATTTTGATTTAATACAAATCATATTTTAACGTTTAGAAATTTATATTGACTCTGTTATTATAATTATTTAAATAAAATTAATGTTAATATCAAAAACATATTAAGGTCAAGTTTGGTGAGTTGTCAAAAAATTAAAAAGTTACTCAAAAAGTTAAAAAGTTATCATTATTCATTAAAAGTCAAAAATTACGACTGCACAACTCTCAAACCTAATTTTTCTCTATACATTAATTTATACAATTTTTTAATACACATTTTTTCATAAAAAGTAAAAAAGTTAACCTAAACATCCATATTTTTTTTCTCAATTTTTTAGTCTAAAAAGACAAAAAATACACTTATTTAGAACACCCCAAACAACTCCTAAATTCATATATATATATATATATTTTTACTTTATTTTATTTTACTTCTTATGTTTTTTCTTTCTTTTATTTTACTTTTATTTTCAACATAATTTCTTTTATTTTTTTTTATCAATAATTGTTGTCTTTTATTGAAGAAGGAATTGGTTAAATGAGACTATTAACTATAAGAGTAAGAATGTAATTTTTTAAATGTTGATGAATGATATATATTAAATCTAACAATTGTAATACATAGCTCTTACAACCCTCACTCTCATCTCAATTACTAATAATATGGAATTCACATAAACATAAATGAACCCTACACATATATCAAGAGCCAAAATTAAATTGGGGTCATGAAACCCTCCAAAAAAGGAATAATCCTCCAAAAAGGAGTTCCAAACATTTATCTAAATCTAAATCTCAAAAGTATCATTTGGCATGGGTTAGGACTATTTAAATCATAAAAAGACAAAATTAATTTTTAATCTTAGATTAAAAATTGTCATATACAAATTATAATTATTATAATTTTTTACTCATAAAAATTTAAAAAAAAAAAAAATTCATCATAAACAAAATTATTTTAACCCAAAACTAAAAGATTAAAAAATTAACCCTCATCCCAAACGAAATTTACCCTTCCAAAAAAAAAAAAAGCCACTCTTTTTTCTTGCCCTCTCTCCACACTCCATTTCCAGTACGACTACTACTCTCTCTCTCTCTCTCTCTCTCTCCCCATCACTCTAAACTAAACTGAACCCTACACTCTCTCTCTCTCTCTCCATTACTCTAAACTGAACCCTACACACTCCACCACTCTTCCTTCCCCTCTCTATCTCTCTCTTCAAACTTTACTTTCTTTTCTCTATAAAAGACCTATCAAGTTTTTTTTTTTACTTCACTAGTATTTTGTATACTGGCTCTCCCAACCATGGAAGCGTTTAGCTTGCTCAAGTACTGGAGAGGCGGCGGCGCCACCGCAGACGGCGGCGCTAATGTCCGCTCCTCCACCACTACAACCATTGTCGCCGCCGTGAGTCACCACTCTGCAGAGTCAACAGACGACGACGACGAAGAAGAAGAAGATGACGGACCATTTTTCGACTTGGAGTTCACCGTACCGGACGAAGAAGACGAGCAAGAGAAGCACGAAGTCAACGATGGGGATGAAGAGAGAGAAGACGATGATATCGGGTCTGATGGAACGGAGAGTGAGTTCAAGTTCGCTCTCTCGTCCGGTTCGAGCGGTGACCGTACTGACCCAAACGTCTCGCTCTCTCCCTCTGACGATCTGTTCTTCAAGGGAAGACTAGTTCCGGTCGAACCCTCTTCGATTGTCTTCAATGGGTCTGACTCTGAATCAAACTCGAAATCCCAATTCTCTCTGTCGAAATCGGCTACCAAGTTTCGAGTTCTGATGCTGAAATTCAAAAAATCGAAGTCGAATGTGGGTGAGAAAACAGCGCCTGAGCAAAAACAGGAAGAGCCTGAGAAGCAGAAGCAACAACAACAACAGAATCAGAATCAAAATCAATCAGAGAGCAAGCATTTTACAGTGAAGTTTAAGGTTGAGGAAGTGCCTATTGTGTCTCTGTTCACCAGAGACAACAGTTCTCGAGCTTCTTCGGGAACCAAGAAGTCTCAGAAGCAACAGAGCTTAGACGAACCAGTGGTTTCCGATGAGAAGCGATTCTCCAAGGATGTGATGAACAAGTATTTGAAGATGGTTAAGCCTTTGTACGTCCGGGTCTCGAAGCGTTACGGCGAGAAATTGGGTTTTTCAGGACAGTTGAGCTTGGGAGGAACAAAGTCAGGACCATCACCATCTCCGCCGTCTACGGCGGCGCAAAAATCGCCACCGCCGAAGGCATCGGCGGCGAAGGGTGAGTTAGAACCAACAAAGGGGGACCCACAACTGGCTCCGGCGTCGGCGGCGGCGGCGAGCAACGTGAAGGGTCAGAAACAGGGGAGTTTTCCGGCGGGGCTGAGAGTGGTGTGTAAGCATTTGGGGAAGAGCAGGTCGGCGTCGGCGGTGGTGGCGGCGGCGCCGACTTCTGGGTCGGTTCAGACGAGACGGAGAGACGATTCGCTGTTGCAGCAACAGGATGGGATTCAAAGCGCCATTCTACACTGCAAGAAATCTTTCAACTCATCTAGAGGTAAATGAATCTCTCTTTTGATTATGTTTATATATTAATGCTAATTTGGAAAGAAATTTAAATACGAAAATGAAAAATAAGTAAGATGAGAATAAAATATTATTATATTATATTATGGTGGTGTTTGGGAAGCAAGTTTTCAATTTTTTTTATTTATTTTTTTTATTAAAAGACAAAAGTTTTGTAAAATAAAAAAAAATACATCCAAACAAAATATTACATCCAATCCCATAATCATTTTATTTTTTCTTTCACAAAACATCGCATCCAATCACATAAAAATCCAACTATTTTCCTAAACACTAAAAATTTTTTATCTCATAAAAATCTACATCTAATAAAATCTACATAAAAACTCACTTTCTAAACAAAATCTATATATATTTATTTGTCTTTTTAAATTCTTCTTAGTGTAAAAGGATAATTGAACATTGTAACTAATTTAATTGTTTTTGGGTATATTAGATTCGGAGTCCTCTCTTCTGTCGCGGTCGGTGAGCGATCCATCGCACGAGAAATCAAATCCATGAAATGGTCAGAATTTCTTTGAAGAAGAGCCCGAATGGACTGGTATTTGGAGGAGGTGGGTCTGATCTGAGAGGTTGAAGTTTGAAGATTGAGCCAAAAAGCGGGAAAAAAATTATGTTCAAAGAGGGTAAGGGTAGGGTAGTGGAATCATCTTTTTCGATTTTTGTTTTGATCAGTAAAGTGAAGTGAGTGACAACCAAACAGTCGTCCATCACCTAGAAAATGAGTTCTCACTTTCAAGCCTAGTTGTCTGTAAATGTTGTTTAGGTGAGATTTCAACCCAAAAAAAAAGAAAAGAAAAAAAATGAAGTAGAGGAAAGTAGTCAGTTGGTCTGTGTAAAGCTTTTTATCATAATATCTCTGTTGTATTTAGATAATCAGAATGTGTTTTTCTTGCCCCAATAATACACTTGTCTTTTATTTTATTTTTTTACATTTATGTGGTTATTTTATGTAAATATAAAAGTAGGGTCCTGTTATGTTGTGCAACTCTTAAAGTTGCACACCATATGTAATCAATACAAAGAGTGTAAATGTAAGGTGTAAATATAAAATAGAAGACAAACAAAAAGGCGTAAATGAGTTGCATACTATGTACCTTGCACACTTAAAAAAAGTCCATAAAAATATTCCCAAATTTGGTCTAACAGTTAATCATCGAGTTTGGCAAAGCATGCTTGAGAGTCTTGACCACCCATTAAATTTTTTTGTTTAATAATCGATAATATTAATCTTCAATTATTTTCTGGAGAATCTTTTTTTTTTTTTTTTTTTTTTGCAATGGGGGACTTTGGCTTTTACTTTTACGCTAAGGAAGACTGTTGAGAAGTGTTTTTTAGCAGTCAGCGGCGGGTGAGTAAAAGTAACGACAAAGACTTGAACAGTGTAAAAAATGTTCTTTTTTATTTCTTTTTCACTCTCAAAGCCAATAACAGAGAGAGAAAGAATCTGTATCTTTTTCAAGGCAAAGCTCCACTTACTTTTTTATAAATCTCTGGGAAATTCTATATATATATATATAATATGGGTATGCATGTATGTATGTATGTAAGGTGTAATGGTTATGGGGAATCGTGAATTCATTGATGTTGATGGTAGAGACTCCTGATTGAAGCATTGGGTATTCAATCTGTCTCTTTGTGGCAGTGTTTGGGCTGTAAAAAGCTTTGCTGCTCAAGGCTCCAGTGCCATATTATTTTCTCTGCCTTCTGCACTCTTAAGCAGTCGCAAAAAGTTTTTATCTTATCTCGTTGACCATTTTGCGTTTGATTGGTTTCGACTGTTTTATTTTTATTTTTATTATTGACAAGAATTAAGAATTAATTGTTAAATTAACACCTTCGACCCTCACCGCCACTGTTCCGTATGATCTATAAACAAATAATAGTAGGGTGTGGCTTGTATCCCGTTCCTAGTTGGACTGAGTTATACTCTTGGGTCTCGTGGATTCAAACAAATAATATTTTGAGTTTAATTCACTCATTTTAAAATTGATTTAAAAAATTTAAACTATTCTTATTTTAAAATTTATAAATTAAAATATGTAAAATTTTATATGATTGAATATTAATATCTATATATTTGAATTGCGTTTATTTAAAATAAAATAAAAAAATGCAATTCAAACATATATAGTTGTTGATATTCAATTATTATGATTTTTTATATAACTATTCTACTCAACGAGATTTAAAAAGTAAACTATTTGAATCGCAACTAGGGGTGATAAACGAATCAAATAATTTGAGCTCAACTCGTGTTCGGTTAAGCTTAGTTCCTTGAGTAAACAAACCAAACATGAACACATTTTCGAATTCGTTAAAGATTTTAAACCAAGCTTAAACAGTGAATTACTCATGTACAAGTCATGTTGTCTGCCCATGATGCCGGCACATATTATGACCACAAAGGGTATCCAATACAAAATATATTAGTAGTACGCGACTTTGACATGTGTTTCATTTTTATCTCTTGCGGCTGGATGGAAGCATGTATGATAGTTACATCTTTAAGGAAATAATTGAAAACGAGCATGCACCGTTCCTGCACCTACAGGAAGGTAACAATTTTTAAATTTAGTACTAGTTGGGGTTTATGTCGTGTATATCATTGTTTTGTTGAAAAAATATAGGTAAATATTACTTTGTGGATGCGGGATATCCAAACAAGAAGGGGTACCTAGCACCATTCAAAGGGTCTCGGTATTACCAAGCACAATTTCGAGAACATGGACAACCCAATAACCCAAGAGAAATGTTTAATGAAACGCATGTGTGACTGAGAAGTGTGGTGGAAAGGACTTTTGGAGTGTGGAAATTGCAGTTGAAGTTCCTGCAAAACATGCTAGACTATGATTTTGCGACAGTGTAGATGCCATTAGTTGGTGCGTCAATGGCGTTACACAATTTCATTCGTAGACACGAGCTAGCTACTAATGGCCATAATGAACATTATGGTGTTTCATCAGTGCCAGATGACATGCCCGACGTTGAGGATGGCAGAGAAAATCTCGACGATGAGCTCATAGGCGGGGATATGGATGTGAATATGGAAAGAGTTCGTGTTTGCATCCGGGACCATTTATTTTATATACGTCGTCAGGGACGATTGTGATAATATGCTGTTTTTGATTCGGAAATTTGTTGTGCAATGAGACCCATGTAGCATAATTTGGACTTAGAGAAATGTTTGTAATGCGTAATATTCTTAACTGAAGACTCGTAGACATTTGTAACGTACTCGTAAATTTAAGATTTAAAAGTGAGCTACACTAAAAGGTTTCACTATTTTTTTCCTTCCTAATTTGTATAATTAAAAGGCTAATTGCTTTCAATTTTGAACTTAATGCAAACTTCGAAATTTGATGCAAAGTCTTATTTCTCCCTCCCTCCCTCCCAAAAAAAAAAAAAAAAAAAAAATTGCACTTTTTTTGGTTGGAGTTCATCATTTGTATAATGGGAAGGTAGGTTCTTTGGGCTACTTGTAATTGTTTTGAAATCGTAAATTTTAAATAGTACCATTTGCATTTGTTACAAAGTTGGAGTTTCATCACCTATATTTTGTAATTTTTAAACGTTAACAGGGTCATTTTGTACAAATTAGAAATTAATTTCAATTCGTAATTGCTATAATTAAGCGTAACAGTTTTAGGCAAATTGACTAATAATTATAGTAGTATTTGTAATGTGTGTAAGCACAATTCAAATTTAGGAAAATTTTGTAATTGTGTGGATATTTTACTTTTTCTAATTACAATTCAAATGTTGTCCAAATTTGTAAAAATCTCGATTTCAGAATTGATAGAATTAAAAGTTAAATTTGTAAGAAGTTTGTCAATTTTTTTTTTTTTTTTCATTCTTATTTATGATTACAAGTTAACTATGAAACAAATAAATAATGATATATGCACTAACTGATATATTTTAGTATACTAACAAATGATTAGTAATAATTGTTGAATTTTTAAAAATTTATAATTTATATAATAGGTAAAGTTTAAAATAATGTCAGAAGATTTGTTGATACAACAATTAATAATTGTTTACAAATTTTAAAATCTGTATTTTTTTTTTTTAAAAGTGTTAAAATTTACATATAATTCACAAATTGGGTCTTTTTTTTTTTTGCTTGCCAAATTACCTAATTTCAGCCGTCGGAAGACGCACCCAATTTCTGTTAAAAAATTACCAAATAAAAATAAAGCTACCTCCAATTTCCCTTCCAGACCACGTCAGAACACAAACAATAAATTCTTTGGAACATGACACCTTACATGTAAGGGCAGTTTGATTATTTCATATAAAAACATCATTTTAAACACTTTTTTTCAATATAATTAGTCAAAAAAAAATTCAATTTATCTTTTCAAACACACAAATTAAAAAAAATTTGTTAAAATAACTAAGTAATCAAATTTTTTTAAAAATAATCACTTCCCCAAGCGATTGAATGTTAGCATAGTACATAAGGCTTGCCTGGCACAGTGGCCTCTAAATGCTCTGTCTGTCGATTGCAATGTATGAATTCAAGTTTAATGCTTTGTCGACGCAAACGGGAAGGTTCGGATGGATAACTTTTTTTTATTATTTTTATTTTAGTAATTTGATGTCCGAATTAATTTATGTGCACCTTAACTAATTTTGAAAAACTAATTTCACCATCCACATTTCTTTATTAATTTTTATTTTTATTTTTAAAAATTTTTTTTTTTAAAATTTTTTTTATGCCACAATTGTACAATATTAATTTGTTAGTAAAGTTAAATTATAACTAAAGAGGTTGTCGATACTCCATCAGTTTGAACTCCTGACCTTTCCCTCACCACACTTTAAGGTGTGACTATAAAACCACTGAGCCAAACTTAAGGTCTAATCCATCGCTTATTTGCGGGGGTCTCATTTAAAAGAAGAGCAAACGCTTTATATGAATTGATCTCAATATACTTATTACAGCTAGTAAGTATTGAACATGAAATTTGAAAAGAGTGCACTCCCATGCCTCAAGTTGTGTCCACCCCTTTGAGTCCAATCTCATATCATATTAGCGGCCTGACAAATTAAAAGAATGTGGGGGATAAAACGAGGTGGAGAACGGGTTAATTTTATAATTTTAAAAATAAAAAAATTAATAAAAATTAAATATTATATAGCATATTAAGAATAATAATTTATATATAATGGGAATTAAAAAAATATAAGATGATAAATAAATATGTAAAAATAAATATTGAATTTAATGTTTTAAGGTTTAATTGATAAAAAGTCCTTTCTTATGGGTCCATATAAGGTGTAATTTTTTTTTTTTTGGTGTGTGTGTGAGTATGTGTGAGAGATAAGGACACACATTGAAAAGTTATCAAAAAAGTTGCTAGTGGTGACAATTGGTGGCAGTGAGGTGGATAAATATGTGATGTTGAACATATAGGTGATATATGTATACATTTGAACGGCTAGTTGAACATTTAAACAAATAGTTAGATAAGTATGTGACACATGTATAAATAGGTGACATTTGAACAAATAGACAAACTAGTAAGCTTTTGAACAAACAGTTATTCTTTTGGAGAGAATGTCAATTTAGCCTAAAAAGATTTAAGTTTAGACTTATTGGTCCAACTGTTTAAAAAATAGATTTATGACCTGAGTGCTTATATTTTAATAATTTAATCTTACTATATTAAAAATAAATAAATTATATACATATAAATAAAATCAGCAATTAACACATTCATGCACCAAAAACATATCAATATTCACCCATTTTATCTCCAAGGAAGACAAGCTCTGTTTTCATGATTGATCCTTATACATTGTTGGAGGCAATAGTTGCCACAAATTTTGACACATTTCATTACTCATATTATGAGAATGCCCCCTAATATTGGTTTATTTATAGGGCAAAAAGCATATCTAATATTTTTATGGATGTTTAGTAATAAGAGGGACCTATGTTATTGCCTCTTCAAATTCACATATTGCTAAAAAATTATTCTTAAAAGACACCTCCATATCTCTTGGTATGGGTAATGTGTGCCATTGACTTTGCTGGTTCATGCACCTTACTTATTGGATCAATATAGGTGATCTCTTTATGGATGCCATATGCTAATGGATCAGGGCCCGAATATGGGCCCTTTTAGATGTTCAAAAAAAAAAAAGAAAAAAGAAAAAAAAAGTCTACTTTTATATAAAATTATTATTAAAATTACATCTTCAAATTTATTTCTATAGATAGCAAAATTCAATTTACAATTAAGGAAAAAAAAAAAAAATACAAAACAATGTACCACTATTAGACCAAATTAAAATTGAACAAATCACAACAACTAATATAAGCATAATTAACCAAAATTCAATCCACAATTCAACAGAAAATTCAACCCACATGAATTAATGAACAGTTGATGACAATCTAATTTAAGAAAAACAAAATCAAGACATACTAACATAAGTATTGAGTTACACAACAAAAATTAAATAGAAATTGGCAAAGTAGAAGGAGAGGAAACACGATCTACTCATTGATTGCTCTATGTTCTTCCTGATGTCCCAAGTTCTAAATAGGTTTGATTCATTTGAATCAAGTGAAAGTGAAAAGTAAGACTTTGAGACACGATTCAAATTTTGTTAATGCAGAGCATCCAATATTTATTTGAGGAGCCCATTGTTTTGGATCGAAACCCTTTTTTATTTGTAATGATATTTTTGGACTTGTAATGTTAGTTTTGGCCCTATAGGTTACTCTATATAATGTATCATTGTTCACGTTTTAGGATTAGAGAAAAAAGAAAGGTTACTATAGTTTTTAGAAAGTGAAAAGGTGAAAAAGAGTGTCTGTAATTGTATAATCAATATAGTGAATTGGTGTGACTTCTAAAAATGTAGACACGTTATTGAATCTCATATATTTATGTGTTTTGTCAATTTTATTCTTTTGCGATTTATAATTTTCAAGATTCATAAGTTTCAGAAATTCAACGTTGTTTAAAATCCCAACAGTTATAATGATTGTTGAACTTCACAAGAAGTGGTAGAATTTAAACCTTGAATCCTACATATCCAAATTGCAATGCCTTTTGGGTGCAGAGAGCAAGCCAATAGTATTTTTGAGGGTAAGAAGCAAAACTCAAGAGAAGCAAAGGTGAGTCAACTCCCAAAGTGGCTTCCTCAATTCCAAAATGCTAGCAATGATAACCACCATGAATGTATAGAGAGGGGTGTAAAAAGTTGCCTAATTTTCAGAGCAAATGGATTTAGTACACACTGGCACTTGACACTGCCACTGGGGCTGAGAAACACAAGGCAAATGTCAAACATGCAAGTTGTGGGCAAAAGAGATGATACTAGGCTTGAATTGCTCTTTCGTATGGCTCTCATTGTGCCACCAAAATGATCATTAATCCACTGTTCGGAAACATTCAAAATATTTGCATCTCTCCTCCTACGAAAATTGCGCAGGACTCTTTTTGTCACCTTTTTTTGAGTTTTGGGGCTCAAGGAAACTCGAAATGTTCTGCGTTTAGATTATAAATTTGAATAAAATAAATTTGAATAGAAGTTTAAAAAAAAAAATAGGTGAAATTTAAATGAAATATAATTACATTTTATCAATATTTTTCTTTCATTTTCAAATCTCTGCCCAAATTTATGATCTAAATATAATCCTCATGTTTCAATAACCATCATGGTGACACTATTATTATCTCGGTCATTGAGATATTGAGTTCCACTCTTTCAAGGAAATGATATGAAATTCTGTTTGGTTATAAGTTTTTAAAGACAATTTTTGTTTTTTGTGTTTTGTGTTTTGGTTAGTGATTTTTTTTTTCATAATTTAGTCATATTTTTAAATATATCTAATCTAAATATAATTAAAAAATAAAATATATTTGAGGAAATATAAAAAGATTTCAATAAATGAAAAAATATATTGAATTTTTATTTTTAATTTTTTGTATTTAGTGAATATTTTTTAAAGATTTCTTTACACATTTTATATTTTTAAAGTGATCTAAATTAAGTGAGTTTAAAAAATTGATTAAAATATTAAATTTTTTCATCAAAAACTAAAAAATAAAAATTCAAAATTCAAAACTATTTTTGAAGACTCTAATGCTTGCAATTATTATTGTACTTTCTTAAATAGGCAAATGTCCAATTTAATTGGTTTTATAAATTATCTCATAAAGACAAGATGAACCTTCATCAAGCTTATATCATACATTCATCTCATGAATTATACTTTCTTCATCTCAAATAATGTCTGGTATCAAAAATAAAAACTTTTAAAAAATGTAATTTCTACGATTTTTCTTTTACTAATTGAAAGATCTCATCAAATATTTTTAATTTGTGAAAATTGAATTTAAAAATTTTAAAACAAAAATATATAATTTTTAAGTACTGATTAGGGTTGGTTTCTCATTTTTTTTTTTTTTTTTTCTTCCAATGTAAACATGAACACAATTGGAATTTGGTAACAGCCGCACGATTAATAGTGTGAACGAGAAATTAAATTATTATGAATATGAAATCATAGTGGCAAAGTCGGATTAAGCAATAATCTCCAATTGCAGTCAACAGCAAAATGATAGTCGGAAGTGAGTTGGCTTTTTAATTATTTTAGCCTGGGGCTAAAAAGCCTGATTTGGGAAGGACTTTTTGATTTTTTTGACTTTTTTGTGAGAGAGGAATGTAATGATTATGGGTTGAATTTGATATTTTATTTTTTGTGGCTAAAATAGTCTATTCTGTTTTTTGTGACTATTTTAGCCCCTAACCTACCAAAACCAACTTCCCAAATTTCAACAAAAATGTCAGAGTTCTTAAAAATTCTATTAAAAATTTTATCAAATGTTTCACATGAGTATATGACGCACATGAAACCCACATTGTATGAGTCTCATACTAATATTTGGTAAAAATTTTAATAGAATTTTTGGATCTTTAATATTACTCTTATTTCAGTTACCACAATTGTTTAAAAAAGAAATTTTTTTTAAAAAATAAATCAAAATGATGAGAATTGGGGCAACATGGCACACGAAATTAAGGATAAATTTCCAAGGAAAGAAAGAGACATGTGGGTTCGGCATTGAAAAAAGTCTTCCACTAGAATCTCAACTTGTTTTACATTCCAATCTCAATCCCACTAGAATGATGATTGTTGTGTGAGTGTTTTTGGAGTTGCAATGAGAATTTAACCGGTTGTGATCAACTAATCAGACACGTTTTTATTTTTGAGGTCAATTATTAAAAGAGTAATTATAAATGTAAAAACTATTATATTAAACTGATCACTAGTCCTACAATAGTTGGAAAAACTATAATTATCAAATTCAACAATCACTATTAATTCAAACTTGAGAAAAAATTATTAATTATTACATGTTGTGTTTGCGACGACATAGGATTGGTTAGAATTTGAAGGTTGGTTTGCTTAAAACACTCAAAAAGAAGAATTTTGGCTAAGAAACTCTCGTCAATATGAGAATAAGCACTAAAAGTATGAGATTGAGCGTAAGATGTTATGTACTTTTTCTGGAATGATACTCTATACTTTTATAGGCTATATATGCATATGACCTTTTTTTAAGTAGTTGGGAGATCACTGCTACGGTTAAATATAGTAGTTATATATTTTGTCTATCATAATACCATATTATATTTACTATCATACTTAAATTTCTCGCTTCCTATATAAAGGAGTCTTGTATATATTATTACAACATTTAATATAACACAAATTTCTCTTCCTCTCTCTTAGATATCTTAATATGGTATCAGAGTTAGTTTAAATATCTAGTAATTTTGCTTCACCTGCTCGACGGATCTCAACCCATTCCGCTGCTATATTTTCATTTCAGTATCGTTTCGTGGTGAGCTCTTTCTTTGTTCGTTGGTTTATTCTTACCCCATATATCTCTATCATATTTTTTTTTACTCGCAATTTGTAGCACTCCAAAAAATTTCTTTTCATCTCATCACTTGAGCGACAAATTCATCGCTTGAGTGGTCTCGTGAAACTTCCACTACTTTTGCGAGTCTGAGATTCTAGCAGATGTTGATGTTTGTTCGAGTACAGGGTTGGTTGCTTAAGCGGTGTGGTGTTTCTGACGCTCGAGCACATGAGTGGTTACTCAAGCGGTCTGTTCGGGATCAGCATATTTAAAAACCAATTTTGGTCCACTCTTCTTCATTATTTCTGATTCTTTCTCTCTCATCTCTCTCTCTCTTTAACCATTTTTGAGTTCAAAGCCCACAAAAGCTTGATTTTCATCTCCTTCTACTAATTTACTACCCCATGTTCCTTATATAAAAATGAAGAGCATGACGAGAGCTTTCTATCTATCCAAGTGGATTGTGTTTTCATTAAAATTGGATTTTTGGGTTTCTTCCTCTTCTAGCTTGAGGTCGGGATTTTCTTACTTCTAGTAGGGATTTCCTTGTTTCTTTTCAATATTTTCTTATAGATAGATGGGTGGTATATTTGTATTGCATAAAAACCTCATGTGGAGGAAATTTTCTTGAAAGCATAATAAGGGAGTTAGGGTTTTCAAAATAAGGGGGTTGAATGTAAGATTAATGTGGATTAAGGAAGCTTTGGGTAGTTAGAACGTGGTTTTGTGTTTTAAAGTAAAAAGCCCTAAATTTTGTCTAATCTTAGTTATGGATATATATATAGATATATTTAAAGGATGAATTATTTCAATTGGCCTTAAATTCTTGAAATTAAGCTTAAGACGAATACAAATGATGATAATTAATCATTGTGAAAATGATTGGGGTATATGAGGGTTATGTTAGAGAAATTGATAATGGAAATTGAATATAAAGAGTTGGTGTTAATGTTGAGAAGTAAAGAATATGGTGGAGTACAAATCGTGATTATTTCTAAAGATAAATCTTTATGCTTATTATGGGATGTGTTGTTGAATTAATGTATAATGGAAACAATGAATGATATAGTTAGTTTAATCTATGAATTGCAATAATGAATAACATGATGAATTGGTGTAATGTGGTATTGGAATAAGGGTCCGTTTCCTTCCGGCTTGTGATCGGTAAAGTGTGGCGCTTAATAGAGGTTCTGCAATTCTTTCGAAATAGCACTTAGAAAAGCATGTGGTCTGTTGACATATGTGGAGGTTCTGTATTCCTTCTAGCTTGTGATCGGTAAATCATGGCGTTTGATAGAGGTTTCGCTTTCCTTCCAGAGTAGCGCCTGGAAAAGTGTGTGATTTGTTGATATAACTTGGTAATGGAGCCAGTGGTTGATTGTGAACTTTTGCGAGATAACTATAATGGGATTTGTATGTGTAAATGTGATAATTAGAAACAGAGAATTGAACTGTATAAGTTTGGAAAGATGAAATTGTGTTGAATTATTCTTATATAGATTAGTTATGTGATATGTGTTGTAATATATATACATATATATTGGAGCTATACAGATTATGGTAAGGTGGTGGTTAATTGTGAATTAAAGAGTAGGATGTTTGATCATTTGGAATTCATGGTTAATAGACCTAAGATCCTTTCGTATTGTTAAAGAGGAGTTCTTAAGAAAATTGTTGAATTCAAACAAGAAGGATAAGAAGATAAAAGAATGAGTTTTCTTAGAAAAAGTTAGCGGGTTCGTATAAGAAAGGTATTATTTACGTATACTTTATTTTGAGTATAAAAGGCGCATTATTTACCTATGTATTACTCTTTAGCATTCATGATCGTATATATTTATCGATTCTATTGTTAAGAATCATTGTAGATCTCTACTGGACATATTTGTTCATCCTATGTTATTTTTACCATTTTCAGGAATAGAGTTGGAAACACCGATTTGAAGATTCAAGAAGTCTATTGTCCTTTGTGTGTATTTGTTATATAAAGTATAGATGAGAGATATGTTGTGATTTGAGATTAATGAGTGTCTTCTCATGTAATTATTTATTTTGGAATATTTCAATGTAAACCTTGCGCATGTATATTTGTTGAATTTATTTGAGAGGGAACACTTTCTATTTATTCAAGTGTAATTCTTATTCGAATACATGTTATGTAACTGGACTTAAATTAAAGATTTTGGTAATATATCCGGGTAATAAAATTTGGGGCGTGATACAATCTTTTTTTTTTTTTTTTTCTACTCTGTCTTTCCCTTTGCTTTAACCTCAAATAGGTTTCTATCTTTAAACCTATTTGAATTTGAGGGGGAGGAGAGGGTATTATACCTATATCATAGTGAGCATGGTTATACACCAGGCAAACCACCCAAGTTGCTCCTTAGCGTACTACCTAAGTCGCCCCCTTGGTGTACTCTCTCAGTCGCCCCTTGGCGCACTACCCGGAGTTGTCCCTTGGCGCACTACTTAAGCTGCCTCCTTGGCTCATTTTGTTCCTTTCCAAGTCACCCTTTGGCGCACATGGTTTCTTTCGAAGCCGCCCTTTGGCGCACGTGGTTCCTTTCCAAGCCACTCTCTGACGCACTTCTTTATCTATTGCTATTACCGTTCAGCACCACGTCATAAGTTACATGTATGCCACGTTTACTGGTTCAATACCCATTCTTCTTCTATAATGATTTGGCACGACCATAAACTGTTTCTCGGTGTTAGCTTTGTTAGTTCCGACCCTGTTCTTACAATGGTTCGACATAACCATAAACTGTTTCCCAGCATTAGTTCCGGCCTTTGATCTATCTCAAGCGCCCTTGCGCTTCCATTCAGACTTTACAATCCATTTGCCTTGGATCTATTCATATTTTATTTTATTTTTAGTCTTAATTTCTCTCTCCAAACTTAAGTTGGTACCCCTACTTAAGTTTGAGGGGAATGTTAAATATAGTAACTATATATTCTGTCTATCATACATACCATATTATATTTATTATCATACTTAGATTTCTCTCCTCTTATATAAAGGAGTCTTGTATACATTGTTACAACATTCAATATAACACAAATTTCTCTTTCTCTCTCTTTTAGATGTTGTAACAATCACTCTTATTATTCTACTTTGTATAAGGTCATATACCATGTTCACGAATTTCTAAGAGTGGGTTAGTCTCTGTTTAGTAGAACACGGGTTGAGCTGGTTTGGCTATTAGGATTGGCTAATTGGTATTTGGAGCTAACTTATGGTCTTGCTTGTCTTCAGGGGTATATGAAAAATAACCACTACAAGTATCAAACTCTTCTCTATAAGAGTTGAACTCGCAATCTCCCAACAACCACAAAATAGTGCTACATTATAACAAGATTAAAACTTTGATTAAGTAATAATTGGTGGTGTTTGGGAAGCAAGTTCCCAAATTTTTTTCTCATTTTTTCCACTAAAAGACAAAAGTTTTGCAAAATAAAAAAAAAAACACATTCAAACAAAATATCACATCCAATCCCATAATCATTTCACTTTTTATCTCACAAACATCACATCCAACCACATAAAAACCCAACTATCTTCCCAAACACCAAAATTTTTTTATTTCATAAAAACCTACATCTAATAAAATCTACATAAAAACTCACTTCCCAAACACCATCAGTTCATACCATTTGAATTTTTTTTACTCTTCTAACTTCAGATGAACTCCCCCCCCCCCCAACACACACACACACACACACACACACACACACACATATATATATAACACTTAAGATTATTGCCAAGGTTCAAAATTTTTTATTTTTTTTAATAATAATTTTTTTTTTCCAAAGAGAAGAAAAGGGAACATGAAAAGAAAAACTACATTTATGAGTTTTTTTTATTAATCAATAGAACATTAATTATAAGTATGAAAAATATTATATCATCAAACATATTACTAATCCACAATAGCTAAAAGGTTCACCAGCCCAATAACACAACCAATAAATGAAACACACTTAGCCCAAACTCCCATAGTTGGAGAGAAATAAACCATTACAAAGAATATCAAATTCTTCTCTATAGGAGTTGAATTTATAATCTCACACTACAAAAGTTTTATACACCCATTAGGCCAAATTCTCTATAGGGGTTTTGTTTAATTAGAAAGAAAATTTGATAGAAGTGAAACTGAAAGAAAATGAGGTGAAAGAAAAGAAATAGTAAATAAAATATATTTTCTTATAAGCGTTTGATTAAGATGAAAATTTTATAAGAAAAAGCTAAAAAAATTTAAAAGTTTAATCATAGATAACTCAGTCATTGAATTATTTTTTTAAATTTTTTTTTACAAAAAATTAAAAATTAATTACAATATTAATATAAGTTATTCCTTTCTCTTATAGCTTGAGTTGATAGTCAACAGTCCAATACCTAGTTAACGATGCTGGGCATTCTGTCAGAGGTCATTCCATTGATAGTTGTTAGATACCTGTTCTTCCATCGAATGGATAATCTCTTTGTCAGCAGTCACTGTTGGGTATATCTATATTAGAGTTTGGAGTCCAATTAAATTATTAAAAGAATTTAGTTTGATTTAGTGTTAATTATAATATATTTTAATATATTATATCTAATTTTTAGAAGTTCAATAATAACAACTAGGTTTTGATAAAAACCTCAAGAATCAACCACATATTTATATATATTGTTTCTTCCGAAGGTGTAGTTGCCGATTTCATTATTCTTGAGCATTGCATCCGTGATTATCAATTTGGTGAGATAGTGCCTTTGTTCTTTGTATCAGAAAATCAAATCGTGCTGTGATTGTTTTTGGATTTGGCAGCTGCTATACAAATTCGATTGACGAATCAGTTCGGTGGCTTGGTTAAAGTATTGTCAATGTGCATGTTCGGTTGATTTGGGTATATTATTTTGAGTCTTCTATAATTCTATTTTGAAGATTTTTGTTCATCTATTTGGTGAGATTTTTCCTCTTATTCATTTGTAATTATTTGAAATTCACGTAAGGGTGATTTGTGAGACCATTCGTGTCTTGTTTGTAATCGTTTGAAAATTCTTTAGTTGATAGTGGAATCGAATTTTGATCCCGTAAACATACCTCACATTGAGGGAACCACGTAAAATTCTTGTGTAGCTATTGATTTAATTTTTTTACATTAATTTTTATTCCCATTAATTAATTTACTTGTGAGAAATCATATATTTTCTCTAACTGTCACTTCGTATAGATTTATCAGATTGTACTAATCTCGGCCGACCATTGTGATCAGCTCCTTTTGGTTTTCTATAGCTGAACTAGTTTTGGTTTCGGGTAGTGGGGTTGCCCATCATTTTCTGGGTTTATCTGGGCTTGGGTTTCTTTGACAGAATTCTTGTCCTCCACAATTACATAATGACAACTTTTTATAGTTGTTTAATTTCAAATTAAAACTTCTATAAATGTGAATTATAATTATAAGAATATCACCACGACTATATGACTATACGTAATACAATTAATGACCAATAAAACTCCACAAAAAAGACAAAAATGGACATACCTTTTTTCTCATTCAACCAATTAAAGTGGGAGAAGTAAATCCTCCTCCACCATACGAACAATGTTTATGGATCATGAGAAAACACAGAATGGCAAAATAATAAAATCCTAGAGCAAAACACTATGCTTGCAATTTTGATCTTGAATCCCCCTGCTTGTTATGTTAACAGTCATGGTACAGTTCATCTTCACCACAACATGCTTCTTGAATACTCCAATTATCTTCACCCTTCCATCGACCATGGTGTAGCTACTCATAAGCAATGTTCCCGAACTCCAATCGCTGCTAAATCTCTCAACACCCACCACTTTTTCTAGTATCACATCAATCGTGACATTCATTCGAAGCGTCCTCCTAGCCTTAGCAATGCCCGGAGGATTCCTTCCCTCCCCCACGACCATGCCGCCATAGTAAATGCTCGTGGTGGAGTTAGTAAATTTGAAGGAGGCCACATTTGGGTTTTTTACCGACACATCAACTATGACTGTTAAGTTTGTGGTAGGTTTAACACGATCCAAACCTTGCACCATCATGGAGTTCATTTTCATCTCGGGTTCTTTGACTTTTAACACAGTAAAAATGAGCACTAAGAGGGTGACAGATAGGATTAACACGAGGGCGACGATGCAGCCACAACACTTGATGAATTTGAGGCTGCGGTGCTTCTTCAACTCCATGGAGATGGCGTGATCGTCTTCGAAGATGATCCGGTGAGATGAGGGAGCTAAGGGCTTGATCTGTTCCATTTCGGTCATGGGTGGATGTTGGATTGGAGGTGGTGGTGGTGGTGGTGGTGGAGGTGGAGGTGGAGGGGGTGAGTTTTTGGTTGGTGAGAAATACCAAGAAATAATAATGGAGTGTTTGGTTGATTCTTTTTCATTTTAGTATTTCAGAGACGGCACAAACTACAACTATAAACCCATCAAAATCGTGGAGTCTTCGTATTTTGGTTTTCTTGTCTTCCAAACGCGTTAGCCCAGAATTTGAATATTGACTAGTGACTTTGTTTTGAGAAATTTTCTCCGTTTGCTCAATGGGTACACGTACTAGTAATATACATTTGACTGATTCAAAAAACCAAACAATACACAGAAGCTTCTTTTGTATTGTTTATATATAATGTTAGTGTATTTTAACATTAAATGGATTTGAGACATACACTTGGTAGTCTAGGTGATTTGATTAAAAAATTTATGAGACAAAAACACTACTTGGATCTTAGTTTAAAAGGTCCTTGACCGGCAATATAGTTCATTGGGGTGGTTTTCGGAACCTTAGGGGTTGTTTGATTATTGGATTGTAACATAGAATTGAGATTATTAGTTGTAATACTCACATTTTAGTATTTATTTAGATTAGATTTCGATAAATATTCTACCTACTTTTTTTTATAAGTCCGGTTTATTAGACCAATTAATTCGGGAGACCAATCTCACCGTCCACTAATTGGGCCTCAACTAAAGTCAGGACAAAGTCCAATATGAATTGACTCAAGAAATTATTTACACATGAGAGATTTCGGACATGAGATCTTGAAGAGAGCACACCCCAAATCTCAAGCCTAGACTAACAAAATTAACGAATTTTTAATCCTACAACTAATAATGCGAAATAAACATATATTTGAAATTATATATTTTCATATGTATTGCAAAATAAATGTGAGTATTTCAGTTAAATAACTAATCCTACATTAATTTTATATATTGTTAATTTCTTCACTATTAATTTCACTAATCAAATACAACCTTAGTTTTCCATGTCTAGATAGAACAATTTTTAGGGATGAGATACTTATAAAAATTAAGAATTCAAGAAATTGGGCACGCAGCAAAGTTATTAAGCCCCATAAAAAATTTAAATAAAAAAAAAAAAAAAAAACGAAGTTGTTAAGCAAAAGGTTGAGATTAGGAGATTGATAAAATATCTCCCAAACTTAGTGTAAATTATTAATAGGTCTTATTTTTGAGATTAAAATTACTTATCAAGTTTTATTGATAAATTTATTAAGTGATAAAATTTATCAATTTCACTTTTTTTTTATGAATAATTTTATAGTGATAAATTTATCAACTAAAATTTATAAATAAATAAATTTAAGGAATAATTACATTTTACCCCCTGTGGTTTCAAGTGTTTTCACATTACTCCCCTGATGTTTGTAAATGTACTCATAAACATCTTGTGGTTTTGACTAAAGTGTAAAAGTGATGGGACGTGACAAAATTATAGAAAAGACTAGAATATCCCTAGATATTTATATTGCTTATATGCTACAGTCCCTTCAGTTGTTTGATTACGATTTTCAAGAAGAGAGAGAGAGAGAGAGAGAGAGATACACATGGGTTAGGGTTCAGTAGTGCTAGAGACCCCTAGTGGGGGTGACCCCCAGCACCCCCACCTCCACATGGAGGCTGTGTGAGCAAAGTTAAAAAAATAAAAATAAAAATAAAAATTTGAGCAATCCCGTTGCGCCACATCAGCTGGGGGTCGCTGGGGGTTGGTTGGTACTAGGGGGCGAAAGCATTTTTCAGTTAGGGTTTCAAAGGATTTGCAAATCAAATCAGTAACAATCGATTGAGACTGCAAAGAATTTGCTTTTCGAAATTTTACTCCAGGTAACAATCGATGAACCGTACAAAAATCTGTTTTGTGTGACTATTTGCTGGTTTGATTGCGATTTTGTAAATTTATTGTATAATATGTTTGGAAAATGACTTGTTTGATGGTTGATGTTTTCGAAAAAAAAAAAAAGGGCTTTATTGGTAGGATTTTTACTTTACGATATATGTTTGTTGGCTTGTTGTTACCTTTTTGTCAAGGTTGCTGTCTTATTGTTAACTTTTTTGATAGAGTTTATATTTTGATGCATGACTATGATTTTTGTGTATGGAGGTGGGGTTGATAGTAGTCCCTTAATTGTTTGTTGTGTATATCTGGAATAATAAATTGGGGTTTTTTTAAAAAAAAAAAAATTATGCAAAAATGGCCACATATTTGCGGTTTTGTTGATTTTGATGCATGACTGTGATTTTTGTGCATGGAGGTGGGATTGATAGTGGTTCCCTAACTATTTGTTATGTATTGAGAGACAATATGTCTGTTTAGTGTTAGGTTTTTTATTTGTTTATGTATTCTTTTTTTGTTTTTTCCTTTTTTTTTTCCCCACTTTTTTGTGTGTTGTAATGTTCAGGTATTGATTTGTTTATGTATTATTTTTGTCTTTTGTGTCATGTATGATTAATTAGGGTGAGGTGATGACAACAGAGTTTAGTGTTGAGTTACTGTTGGAAAAATTGGTTTATAAAGGCTTATTTTGGGCCATCTTTGAGCCCAAAATTGAGTGGGCCCCGAACGCCTTTTGGGGCGGGTCCGAAGAGGTGAAGGATATGTTTGGTTTGAGTTTGGGAGATGAGTTTTAAAGATAAAAAGTACAAAAAGTTGTTTGGTTTGGTTTTTTTCAAAAGATGTTTTGGAAAATTATTTTGAGAGAGAGTTTTGGAAAAAGTGATTGATTTGATGTGTATGAGAGAAGATTTGTTTGGAAAACTTGTAAACCAAACAAGTTTTTGGGAAATTTTTTTGAAAAAATTTGTTTGGTTTGATTACTTTTGAAAACTTATTTGTAGAGAATTTTTCCCAAAAATTTTTAGGAAACACAAACCAAACAAGGCCGAAGTGTTCCTTGCTGCGTGGTAAGTCACACGGTGAAGACGGTTTGTCAAAACCATTATGAGTGAATGGGAACATGACGTCGTTTTCGAGTTTGTGGAATAGGAAATTTAAGGAAGTAAATGTGGGTTTCTTTGGAAAGAATTGTCTCACATTGAAACTTTAAGATAGTTTTGTTGAGTATATAAACTCTAACCTATAACACTTGGGTTGGGCCCCAAGGGGCACCCCAAGTTTGTAGAAGGGAGGAGTTATGAACAAAGTGAACCTTAGCCCAAACTACCACACGCGTGCGTCGCCGTTCGTCCAGTTGAGCCAGGCGCGGGTGTGGGTCGGGTCAATTCTTGTATTAATTTTTTGGATAAAATTCATTTGAATATTTCCAAAAATTATTGCAAGAATTTAATTCAAATTTGAATTTAAATTTTTTGTCCAAACAAACTGGACAGATTCTTAACTGTCCAGACAAATTCAAATCTGGACAATTTTGTTGATATCTGTTCATTCAAAATAGCACCTGTTCACTTCCTCAAAAGCACCTGTTCGGGTCAAATATGCTGCCTATAAATACCAACATTCCAGTAGTGTTTTCCAATCCGAAAATTAGTCTGCAAAATAGATATTGCTATCCAGAATTTTCTTCTTTGCATTTTATTCTTCATTCTAGTTTTAGAATAAATATTCAGAGAGTTAGATCACAGGTTTGGTTTGCCGAACAATTTGTTTTGGAGTGCTTCTACAAAACAAATTGGTTAAGATCATTGTATCATGGAAGATAGACGCCACTCAACCATAAGCACCGTAGCGGGGCGAATCTGTTTTAAGGACAGACTGTCACACACTCGACTTGGTCTTTAAATTATTTATTCGGTTCTACAAAATAAATACTGTAAGTTTTATTTTATTTTGTTTGAATTGTTTGAATTTATTTTATTTACACAGAAGATTGTTGGAGATTTGAATTATTATGTTTACAGAATTTTTCGTTTGTTTCCTTTTCACTTTCTTCTTTTAAAGAAAATTATTTTTTGTGGATTTACAAAATAATATTCTGGTTGGAAAAACAAATAGTGATTATATGCTATTTGACAGATAGTAGTAATATACTGTCTATTTTCTTTAACAACTAGTAGTACGATACTGGTGTCATTAACAATTCAGAATATATTTTTGTGAAATTTTTTCAGAAATTAATTTTGGGTTTTAGAAATTATTTTCTGAGTTTTCATTACTTAAAATTCCGTTTTAGTATTTTAATTATTGAAGTGCTACAGAAATTAATTTTTTGTGTGGAATTAATTTGGTTGAATAAAATTTTATTTTATTTCCAAATTAATTGAAAAAATAAAAGTTATTTTCTTATTTCTTTTATTTTACAGAATTTAATTTCCAGTGTGGAATTAATTTGGTTGAATAAAATTTTGTTTTATTTCCAAATTAATTGGAAAATAAAAGTTACATTCTTGTTTCTTTTATTTTTTACAGAATTTAATTCTGTGAATTTGGTTTAATTTTCTGTGTAGTGTAAATTCTAATTATAATTTCATTTTATAAGTTAGAATTGATGGCTACTGAAACTAATGCCCAAACAAGTACTACTGTGGTGGCTGCAATGACGCCAACCCCCTCTCCTGTTGTAACAATACCGATAAATCACGATGAAAAGCCAGAGAAGTTATCAGGAACTAACTTTAAAAGATGGCAAACAGAAAATGTTGTTCTATCTTACACCTTTGAACCTGACTCGTTTCCTCTGTGAAGATGCTCCTATCTTGAAAGAGGATGAAACTGATCGGCAAGTGGTTACTGCAATTGATGCCTGGAAACATGCCGATTTCCTTTGCCGGAACTACATGTTGAACGGACTTGACAACACATTATACAACGTCTACAGTCCTATCAAGACAGCAAAGGAACTTTGGGAGTCTTTGGAAAAAAAATACAAAACGGAAGATGTCGGCTCAAAGAAATTTGTGGTTGGTAGATTCCTGGATTTTGTAATAGTTGATTCAAAAGCTGTGATTAGCCAAATTCAAGATTTCCAACTCATTCTGCATAACATTCACGCAGAAGGCATATCTCTCAGTGAAAAATTATCAAAAGGCTGGAAGGAATTCAAGAACTACCTCAAACACAAGCGCAAAGAAATTTCTATGAAAAAATTAATTGTGCGTTTGAGGATTGAGGACAACCGTAATTCTGAAAAGCGGACTGGTAAGCATTCTATGGAATCTAAGGCAAATGTGGTAGAACATGCTTCAAAAACCAAGAAACGAAAGTCTTCTAGAGAAAGTTCATCACAAGGCTCTAAAGGGGAGGAAAATAAAAAGTACAAGTTTAACGGCAAATGTTACATCTGTGACGAAGAAGGACATCGGACCAAAAATTGCCGTAGCAAAGGCAAAAGCAAAAGAACAACAATCAAGAAGCCTGCTCAAGCCCATATGACCAAAGTGGACACGATTTCCAATGGTGTAGATGACATCAATCTTTCTGCACTTGTTTTCGAGGCAAATCTTGTCGAAAATCCTAAAGAATGGTGGGTGGACACTGATGCTACTCACTATATCTGTGCCGACAAAAAGATGTTCACATCTTATTCTACAGTGAACAATGGTGAACAACTTTTTCTGGGCAACTCCTCAACTTCCAAAGTTGAAGGACAAGGGAAGATTGTTCTCAAGATGACATCTGGAAAGGAACTCACTCTCAATAATGTGCTGCATGTACCGGACATTCGCAAGAATCTTGTTTTCAGATCTTTGTTAAGTAAGAATGGGTTTAGGCTAGTGTTTGAGAGTGATAAATTTATACTTACTAAGAATGTGATGTATGTAGGAAAATGTTAAATGTCTGATGGTCTTTTCAAGTTAAATGTAATGACCGTTGTACCCTCAGTTATTAATAATAATACATCTTCTTCTTACTTGCTTGAGTCTTCAAATTTATGGCATGGTAGACTAGAACATGTTAATTATGGATCTTTATGTAGATTAATTAATATGAAATGTTAACCTAAATTTGACATTGATTCAAATCATAAATGTGAAATTTGCGTTAAGGCAAAATTATCTAAAACTCCTTTTCATTCAATTGAAAGAAGTACAGAACCACTTGAATTAATTCATAGCGATATTTGTGATTTTAAATCAATTCAAACTAGAGGTGGGAAAAAGTATTTTATTACTTTTATAGATGACTATACTAGATATAGTTATGTTTTTTAATTCGAATCAAGGATGAAGCTTTGGAAACTTTCATTCAATATAAGAATGAAGTTGAAAATCAACTTGGTAAGAAAATCAAGAAACTTAGAAGTGATAGAGGTGGTGAATATGAATCACTTTTTGGTGAGTTTTGTAAAGACTATGGAATAATTTATCAAACCATCGCTCCTTACTCACCTCAGGAAAATGGAATTGCTGAAAGGAAAAATAGGACTTTAAAAGAAATGATGAATGCCATATTAATAAGTTCTGAATTACCTTAGAACTTGTATGGGGAATCAATACTTTCTGCTAATTATATTTTAAATAAAGTACCCCGAAAGAAAGTGAGTCAAACACCATATGAAATGTGGCATGGTAGAGTACCATCCTACAAATACTTAAAAGTGTGGGGGTGTTTGGCTAAAGTGGCTATTCCTAGTCCTAAAAAGACTAAGATAGCTCCTAAGACCATTGATTGCATTTTCATTGGTTATGCTAAGAATAGTAGTGCATATCGGTTTTTGATTCATAAATCAGAACATACCGAAATGCATGTAAATACTATTATTGAGTCTCGAAATGCATCATTCTTTGAACATGTATTTCTAAATAAGACTAGACAAGAGACTAGTAACAATAAGAGATCTCATGATGCTATTACTAGTCATGATCAAGAACAAGAGTTAGATCAAAATGAGGAAGAGGAACTTAGGTGTAGTAAACGTGCTAGAACCTCAAAATCTTTTGGTCCAGATTTTCTAACTTTTTTGTTAGAAAATGAGCCTTTAACTTTTAAAGAGGCTATGTCCAGTCCTGAAGCTTCTTTATAGAAAGAAGCTATCAATAGTGAAGTTGAATCCATCTTGCAAAATCACACTTGGGAATTGGTGGATTTGCTACCAGGTTGTAAACCTCTTAGGTACAAGTGGATTTTCAAAAGAAAATTGAAAGTGGATGGATCAATAGACAAATATAAGGCTAGACTTGTGGTCAAAGGGTTTAGACAAAAAGAAGGTCTTGATTACTTTGACACATACTCACCGGTTACTAGAATAACATCCATTAGAATGCTAATTGCCATTGCATCTCTATACAATCTAGAAATTCATCAAATGGATGTGAAAACCGCTTTCTTAAATGGTGAGTTAAATGAAGAAATTTACATGGAACAACCAAAAGGTTTTTCTGTTCCAGGAAAAGAAAAGAAAGTGAGTAAATTGGTTAAATCTTTATATGGTTTCAAATAAGCGCCAAAGCAATGGCATGAGAAATTTGACAAAGCAATGATGTTAAATGGATTTAAAATTAATGAGTGTGACAAATGTGTTTATATTAAAAACACATACAAAGTTTATGTCATTGTATGTCTTTATGTAGATGATATGCTCATCATAGGTAGTAATAATGATATGATTAAAACTACCAAGAAAATGTTGAATAAAAATTTTGACATGAAGGACATGGGCATTGCTGATGTAATTCTTGGTATAAAAATTACTAAAACATCAGAAGGATATGCTTTGTTACAATCTCATTACATTGAGAAAATACTTGACAAATTCAGCAAAGATAATGATCATCTTGCTAGAACACTTGTAGATGTTAATTTGTATCTTTCTAAGAATGTACAGGAAAGTATTTCTCAATTAGAGTATGCCCAAATTATTAAGCTTAATGTACTTGATGAACTGCACTCGCTCGGATATAGCTTATGCAGTAAGTAAATTAAGTAGATATACGAGTAATCCGGGAGTAGAACACTGGAAAGCTATTATAAGGGTTCTAAGGTATCTCCGATTTACTCGTAATATTGGGCTGAATTATACTAGATATCTAACAGTACTTGAAGGCTACTGTGATGCAAATTGGATTTTGGATACAAGAGACTCAAAGTCCACAAATGGGTATGTCTTTACTCTTGGTGGGGCGGCTGTATCTTGGAAATCTTCCAAACAAACTTGCATTGCTAAGTCTACTATGGAATCAGAATTCATAGCTTTAGACAAAGTAGGGGAAGAGGTAGAATGGCTTCGCCACTTCCTTGAAGATATTCCAATATGGCCAAAACCGGTGCCTGCTATATGCATACATTGCGATAGTCAATCAGCAATAGGTAGAGCACAGAGTCATATGTATAACGGTAAGTCTAGACACAGTCGTCGTCGACATAACACCGTGAGACAACTACTCTCTAATGGAATTATTTCCATTGAATATGTGAAGTTTAAAGACAACATAGCGGATCCACTAACCAAAGGGTTAGCAAGAGAGTTAGTTGAGAATTCATCGAGGGGAATGGTACTTAAGCCTATTAAATAAGAGTTACCACAACGGCAACCCAACCTAGTTGACTGGAGATCACAAGATCTAGGTTCAAAGGGACAACCGAGTTGTAAATGACTCAGAAGGATCATTGGGGAGTCTAACTTCTACCCATTTCTTTGATGAAATAGTGATGACTGCAGCGTTTGAAGTTAAGTAAAACTTTTAATGATTCTTATTTCTAGGTAAACCTAATGGAGTATGGCATGATACTCTTCATAAGAATTACCTATATGAGTGTAAACTAGGCCGGTTCTATGAGATTTGTGAAAGGCTACAATTCTCTAGCGCACTCATAAAAAATCAGGTTGTTTAGAGCCAAAATGAATACAATAGTGAGAACTAAACTGTGTTTGGGGATATACTGTGTAAGTTCTATTGTCTTGGTTTACATAAACGACTGAACAGTTCAAGACATCATGTTCACTGGTTAGCTAGTAAATCCGATAGTGTCTCACAAGGGAAGGTTCAAAGCCAAAAGCTACTTATCCTTTGCAGCATATTTCCAATTTTTGTATTCTCTGTAATTAGATCATGTTGTTGCATTTTCTCTCCGTCAAATTTCATTCATGTGGGGGATTGTTGGAAAAATTGGTTTATAAAGGCTTATTTTGGGCCATCTTTGAGCCCAAAATTGAGTGGGCCCCGAACGTCTTTTGGGGCGGGTCTGAAGAGGTGAAGTGTTCCTTGCCGCGTGGCAAGTCACACAGTGAAGACGGTTCGTCAAAACCATTTATGAGTGAATGGGAACATGACGTCGTTTTCGGGTTCGTGGAATAGGAAATTTAAGGAAGTAAATGTGGGTTTCTTTGGAAAGGGTTGTCCCACATTGAAACTTTAAGAGAGTTTTGTTGAGTATATAAACTCTAGCCTACAACACTTGGGTTGGGCCCCAAGGGGCACTCCAAGTTTGTAGAAGGGAGGAGTTATAGACAAAGTGAACCTTAGCCCAAACCACCACACACGCGCGCGCGCCGCCGCCACCTGTCCGTCCGGGCGCAGGTGTAAGTCGGGTCGGTTCTTGTATTAATTTTTTGGACAAAATTCATTTGAATTTTTTCAAAAATTATTGCAGGAATTTAATTCAAATTTGAATTTAAATTTTTTTGTCCAAACAAACATTTTCCTGTCTAAATATTCCACAACAGATTTTTCTGTTCAAACAGTTTTTCTAACTGTCTAAAACCGGACAGATTCTTAACTGTCCAGACAGATTCAATTCTGGATTGTTTTGTTCCAAATCTGTTTGAATTTTGAATGATATCTGTTCATTCAAAATAACACCTGTTTACTTCCTCAAAAGCACCTGTTCGGGTCAGATATGCTGCCTATAAATACCAACATTCCATCAATGTTTTCCAATCCGAAAATTAGTCTGCAAAATAGATATTGCCATCTAGAATTTTCTCCTTTGCATTTTATTCTTCATTCTAGTTTTAGAATAAATATTTAGAAAGTTAGATCACAAGTTTGGTTCGTCGAACAATTTTTTTGGAGTGCTTCTACAAATTGGTTAAGATCATTATATTCTGAGAGATAGACACCACTCAACCGTAAGCACCGTAGCGGGGCGAATTTGTCTTAAGGACAGAGTGTCACACACTCGACTTGGTTTTTGAATTGTTTATTCAGTTTTATAAAAAAAATATTGTAAGTTTTATTTTATTTTGTTTGAATTGTTTGAATTTATTTTATTTACACAGAAGATTGTTCCAACAATTACATTATGGAGGTTACTTTACTAAGCCTCCAAATATAGTGTATAAGGGAGGAAAAGTTAATTACTTTTAATACTTTGATCCAAATAGGGTTGGGTTTTTTGATTTTCAGAAGTTTTACTTGAGCCTAGGCCTTTTACTCGCCAACTGTATTACAGAGTTCCTGGGGAAATACTGGACATTGGTCTTACGGAGATGAATTCAGATAAGGATGTAATTGATATGTTATTCCATTATATGGGTCTGAATGTGGTTGCCTTATATGTAAAGAAAGGTCATGAGGCATTTCAGGTTTTAGGTCTAAATGGGAAAGTCATAAAAGGGCCACAAATTCTACAAATAGAAGCACAAATACAATTGGATTTTGGACACAATAGAAGATCATGCAAAGGTCTAGAATACAAGAAATCCACAATGTTCAAGAGGAGGGGTGGACCAACCACCAGTTCCAGAAAGTCTGCAAGTCAACCAAGCAAGGTAAATTCATTTCAATTTTAGTAATTTCACTTTATGCATTTCAATTTGAATTGAATTTTTATTGCAGATCTCAAATGCTTATCTCAACAAGCTGAAACACACACATCTTTATCCCAACCAGCTGTCACTCATCTTGTTTTATTCCAACAAGCTGCCAATACTTATCTATCTTCATCCCAACCAGTTGCCAGTACTCAATCACAACCAACAATGCCTTGTAGAGTAAGTGCAAGCAAGTGGATTTGCAGCACCTGGAATTAATGCAAAGGACAGGCCAAAGGGTTTAAGGGATTAGGTTTAGGTGGCCTATCTTATCCAAACAGAAGAAGTTTTTTGTAATGTTGGAATGTTATCTTATGTTGAAATGTTGGAATGTTGGAAGTTTTTTTGTTGGCATGTTGGAATGTTATCTTAAATGTTGGAATGTTGGAATGTTGTAAGGAATGTTTTTTGTAATGTTGGAATGTTGTAAGGCTTGTTTTTTGTCGATGCACAAGCTTTTATAATTGAAATGTTGGAATATTGTTGACATTAAAATAGGTTTTGTAATTCAATTGTTGAAATGTTGGTCTTAGAGAGCAGGTTTTGTGAGTACAATGTTGATATAGTAATGCTTAATGAACATGCTTCAGGTGTTGGAATTGAACAAGTTTTTTAATGCTTCAAAAATATATTTCATTTATAGCAAAAATAGTCTTCAATATTACATATCTTCCTTCCTCATATCAGGTTACATAACATTTTTTTTTTTGCTTTCATTTGAGTACATGCAATATAGCATAAAAATAGTATCCAACTTCCTAACAACATGAGGTTTTTCCACTTTTAACTCCATATGATTTAATTGTTGCATGAGTCTTGGTAGTAGAACAGGCGAGCGGCGGCACAATGGTGGGTCAATCTACTCAAAATATTCACAAGTGGCATGAATTTGAAAATTTTAATAAATAAGTTTAGATTTTTATTTCAATATTATATAACATAATAATAAATTAATTAATTACTTAATTATTAAATATTGAAAGTGATTACCTCATAATTTGCACATCCTATAAATCTTCTTTCCATATTTGTATTTGTCTAAACTGTTCTCACCGGAGATCTTTGGCCGCAGTAGCATGTACGAACTAAACTTTGTCCACTATATTGGGAGCCTTAGGAGGATGACATCTTAAAAAATGGAAGTGGTCCCAGAATTTTTTTGGCTGGAAAAGTGGGCTTGGAATTTTTTTAGTTGCAAAAATTGGGTTTGGTTGCTTCATGTTTATATAGGCAAGTGGATGGCCAAATTAAGGGCAAATTGGTCATTTAATCCTTTCATTTAGGTGCCAAAACACTTAAAACCAGCGCATACATGCTTTTTTGGCTTGTGTTCTACATTCCCTGTTAAGTTTATTGGATCCTATTACTTTTACACTTTAGTCAAAATCACAAAATGTTTATAAATACATTTACAAATGTCAGGGGTAATGTAAAAACACTTGAAACTATAAGAGGTAAAATGTAATTATCTCTAAAAATTTAAATACCTGCACGTGGGGTTCATTGTCAGGTAAAAGAAAAAAAATAAAAATTAATTATGTATCACTTGGGAATGTTTGACATTTGTGCCATTGACTTCTTGAGCTAATGGGAAAATTGTTTTGTTTACACATTGATAAAGTGTGAGAAGAAAATGGAATCAATGGAAATTGGGGAATCATAAAAATCCCTATTCGTGGAAGAAGATGGAGTTCAAAACTTGGACTTGTGCCTAGTTTGGTAATATTCAATTTTAGTTGATAAGTTAAAAAATTATTAAAAATAACATATAAAAAATCAATAAATTATACCAAAAAGTCAAACATTTTTTTCTCTTTACTTTTTACATATCTTTTGGTAAAAAATTAAAAAAATTATCTCAAATATATATATATATATATTACTTCATATTTTAGTTAAAAAATTAAAATAATATTAAAATAACTTATTCCTAAATGAGTAAATGTCCATTTTGGCCTATTTTGGCAACATGGTTAAAAGTTAATTTTTTAATTTTTTAACTTTTTTAAGTCACATTACCTATCTATTCTTTTGTACGTTCTTTCGAAAACAAAAATTTTAAAAATCAATTTTTAACCTACTTCCTAAAATAGGCATTCGGAAGCACATGGAGAAAGAATGATTGCTTACTCAGCATCAAAGAAAATATTACATTGGGTTTGTATTGTGAAGTAGCTTCAATTAAAGGGAAAATTTATCTATAAATCCTATATTAAGAAATAGTGATCCGTTTAATATCATTTTTTTTTATTATAAATTAATTAGTCTCATAGATTTTGAAAAGATAGATTTAATTTATTATTTAAAAATTGAGTTTATAATTATACCTTTATTTCTATTATGTTAGTACTTCTTTTTCTTTTTCTTTTTTTTCTTTTTTTTTTTTTTGGGTGGTAGAAATGTAAGATATACAACCTATGAGAATCAAATTTGGGATGAATTTTTTATATGGAATTTTGTTTTATTTGGAATGACTTAAAATGTGAGATTCTTCAAACATTTCAAAAAGAGTACAAAAATGACTTGAAATATGAAATTCTTCAAACATTCTAAAAGGATGTCAGATTCTTCAAACATTTTAAAAGAAATACAAATGCTCCTTAATAAGTTTTAGACAAATGTATAATTTCAAACTGTAACACTATAATATAACACTCCAAAAAAAACTCCTTAATATATATTTTTTTTCAAATGTAACACTCTAATGTAACATTCTGAAAAAGATGAGAGATTTTTCATACCATTCTAAAAGGAGTTCAAAAAATTTCTTAGTAAGGTTTGGACTACTGTATAATTTTAAAATGTGAGTGTCACATTTGGGAAAAGTACAATAAAGAGTTTTTTAGTATTTTTGTGTGTTATATTGGAGTGTTACGTTTAGAATTACATTGATTCACTACAAGAAAAAACATTTTTGGCGACTAAAAAATCACCTTTGGTCGTTGAAAAGTATAGGTTTTGGCGATTAAAAAAGCATTAGTAGTCAAAAGTAAAGATTTTTGGCGACTAAAAAAATTTAGTAGCCAAAAGTATAGGTTTTGGGGACTAAAAATCTGTTTGGTCGCCGATATATGGCTTTTGCCGACTAAAAAAATTTTAGTAGCCAAAAGTAAGGCCCTTTGGTGACTAAAAAAAATTTAGTAGCCAAAAGTGAGGCATTCGGTGACTAAAAAGATGTTTGGTCGCCGAAAGTGAGACTTTTAGTGACTAAAAAAATTTTAGTAGCCAAAAGTAAGGCCTTTTGGCGATTAAAAAAAAATTAGTAGCAAAAAGTGAGGCATTTGGTGACTAACAACATACTTAGTAGCCAAAAGTGAGGCTTTGTTGGAGACTACAAAGAAGTTTAGTCGCCAAAAGTGGTAATTTTAGAGCGAAAATTTTATTTTTTAACGACTAAAAAATAATTAGTAGTCAAAAGTATAGAATTGGCGACTAAAATTAAGTTTAGTCGCCAAAAGTGGTCTTTTTTTTTTCTACTAAATAATTTATTTTTAAATAAATTATGTTTATTAAAAAATAAATATGTTTATATATACTTTTATATTAATACGGGTTTATGTACTATATAAATAATATATGTTGCATATAAAATCATATGGTGTTATGGAGGCGTAGTGGAAAGAGTGTATTGTATAAGGTTTATGGTGTGGGAGGTTGATGGTTTGAATCTTCACAAGAGCAGAGTGTAATTTTTTTTTTCATGAATGAGCTTTTGGCGACTAGAAGGTTTAGTCGCCGATTCCTTGAGTATTGGCAACTAAAAAAATATTCGGCAAATGTATAATTTAAAAAAATAAAATTGACTATTGGCGACTAAAATATTGGTCGGTAAATGTATAATTTAACATATATAATTGCCTATTGGCGACCAAAGTTTTGGTCGCTAAAGACTTGCTTTTTGGTGACAAAAAATTTTTTAGTCGCCAATACCTTTCCCAACCGTCTTCCGGCGATCAAACCAGCGACTAAAAAATTTAGTCAGGGAAACTAAAAAACCGACTTTTGGCGACTAAAAATTTAGTCACCAAATGTGTTTTTTCTTGTAGTGATTGGACTGTTAATTTTAAGAAAAGTACACAAATGAGTTTTTTAGTGTATTACATTGAAATGTTACGTTCTTACTCGTAATGTGGGATTTATTTCAGAAAGAGGGAAAATCCAAAACCTCTTTAGTGCAGATTGCCCAAATGTGTAATGTCACATTTGGAGAAACCCACTATTATCTCTCAAAAATTAAACTCAAACGCGTAAGTGACTACCCTTTTGTTTAATTTCTACTTTAATAGGGCCTTTCGATTCATAAAAAAAATGAAGGACTAAATAGTTCACAAGATCACATTTTAAATTTATTGGTGCTTCACTCTAACTAAAGACCTTTGTTTTTTTGACTTTTTTCTTATTTATTGATCTTTTATTTTTATTTTTCTTAAATAGATTCAAACCTTTGGTGATTATTACAATGAAATTTGGCCAAAACTATTTCATTGGACTCTATTATTATTATTACTGACAGGGATAGGCCCACAAGAACCACGGCCCACCATGAGTAAACCCAAGCCCACCATTTAGACCCCATTACACAACCCGGTTAGTGAAACCCGGTACAGCTGGAAGCCAACTGAGCAGGAAAGGCCAATGATGTTCGGACGCTGCGTGGCGGTGCGTATCAGCCATATCGGCAGAGAAAGATCTCGAAAGTTATTGCCACAGCACATCACCATTAATGCAACCCATCACCGCATTTATTGCGACAACACCCCTCAGCCGGAACGACGCCCCCTCACCCTGAACGAGACGAACCACGGCGCAAGCTTTCGGCAAGAAGGTCAGAACGACTAAGACAGCGAAATGATTACCAGAGGATATAAGCAAAGCTCGAAGACAAGAAGAAAGTTAAGTTTTCCATCTCCTATCTCTCTCTCTCTACATTTCTGTCCATCACCTTCTCTAATTCATACACCGGAGGGTTCGCCGGGGGACTACCCCGTTCCCCGATTGAACTTGTTTGCAGGTTATCCAGTGGGCTTGAGGAGCTTGGATCGGTCCAACCCATCCACGAGGACTCACTGTATCATCAGTTGGCGCCGTCTGTGGGAAATTGGTTTTATCCGCGCGCCAGTTGTGTTCATTGCCGCCGGAGACCCTTTTCCAGCAACCTTTTTCACCTCATCCGTCACGTGCATGGTAACGACCAGATCCATGGCTTCCCACCACAATGTCAGCCGATCACCGACGACCTCCCAATCCAAACAACCCACCACAAGATTTCATCGAGCTCATCAACAAAGATCAACCGTATGGCCGAACAAAACCAGCCTTGATCAACGCCGCTTCCAATGAACCTCCCTATTCCTCCACCGCCTCCAGATATTCCACCCCATGCAGAACAAGTCCCAGGCCATACTGTCCCACAACCCAATCCTCCCAACTCGGGGGGCTTGCAACTCACTCACCCACACATACATCCACCTCCTCCACCCCACGTCCCGTCAATATAGCTCCGGCTCGAGGAGAAGCTAGCAGCGTCCAACATTTATCTCCCTCGGGTGGTGACAACATTCCCCTTTGGGACGCTGAACTTCGAGCCATGAAACTCCAACTCCAAGGGGTCATGCAGAACATCCAACATAAGCCCTCCACTACGGCAAACTCCCCGTTTGTCGCCTCCATCCGAGACAAACCCGTACCCCCCAAGTTCAAAATGCCCACCATCGATCCCTTTGACGGAACGACCGACCCCGTCGACCACCTAGAAACCTACCGTACACTCATGATCCTCCATGCTTTCCCCGACGAAATCATGTGCCGAGCCTTCCCCGTGACTTTAAAGGGGTCGGCTCGGCTATGGTTCAGCCAGTTGCCGCCAGATTCGGTCTCTACATTCCAACACCTCAGTGACTCTTTCCTGAGCCACTTCATCGGAGCCCAACGCCAGCAACGTCCGGCGACTCAACTCCTCAACATCCGTCAGACTGAGGGGGAGTCACTACGCAGCTTTGTCACTCGCTTCAACACCGAAGCCTTACAAGTTGCTGAAAATGACGATAAGGTCATCCTCATGACCTTCATGCCGGGTCTGCGATCATCCGATTTCCTCTTCTCTCTCCAAGAATCCCCGACATCCATGGCGGCCTTGCTCTCCAAAGCCCGTATATATGAACGCCGAGGACTCTCTAGCCGCTCGGCAGACTCCACAACTAAATATCTCGACCCCGGAGAAAAAAAAGAAAAGACCAAGAACCCAAAGAACACGGTCTCATAACCAAACATCCGCTATCTGCCCCCTCGTGCCGATCGGTAGGCCCTAACTGAACCCCGGTCGGTTCGAGCAATATACCCCTCTCAATACACCCATGGAACAAGTTCTTAACCAAATCCAACGGACTACCCCTCAAGTGGCCTCTTCCTCCACGGAACCCTTCCAACCGCAAAAGACCGGTCCAAATATTGCCGCTTCCACGGGATCATGGCCATAACACCGACGCATCGGCCTCAAAGATCAAGTAGAGACCCTCATTCGCCAAGCGCCAGGCCGATTCACGATACCCGCCTCGCAGAGACAAAGGACCGAGCCCCACAGAGACAATCACAGGCATACCCTCCTCGGCGACCAGCTCGGCCCGAGACAGGGCATGACGACCCTACCAACAACCTCGGCCTCAAGGTAATCCGCCTCACTTGATTGGTGAAATCCGAGTTATTTCGGTGGTCTTGCTTGTGGTGGACCATCACGCTTCACCGGAGGGCGAGCTTAGAAAGATCTGACAGGGGCGGACAAGGCAGTCGCCACGTCGATCGACCCCCAAGCAACCCAAGCAAGCGGGCGAGCCCATTACCTTCACGGACGCCGATGCGGCAGCATCCGTTATCCTCACGATGATCCTTGTCATCTCCATCGTCCTCCAATTATAAAGTCGACGAGTCCTCATTGACAATGGCGGCTCGTCGGACATCATTTTCCTAAACTGTTTCGCTTGGTGAAGATCGGGAAGAAAGCACTCCCCTCCAAACTCCTCTGGTTGGTTTTACCGGTGACCGGGTGACCTCGATCGGCTCCATTGATCTCCCCATCACCATTGGAGAGTACCCACGGCAGACCACGAAGTTGCTTACTTTCCTTGTTGTCGACTGCCCCTCAGCTTACAACATCATCCTCGGCCGCACCGCCCTCAATGCCTTCCAAGCCATCACATCCACCTACCACCTTGCCCTCAAGTTCCCTACTGATTTTGGGGTCGGAACGGTGAGAGGAGAACAGACCGTCGCCAGAGAATGTTATGTGGCCTCACTCAAAGAGGTCAAACTAAAGGAGGCAATGATCATAGAAGGACTTGACGTCCGAGATGAGGACGAACTGATAAGAGGCGAACCTGTGGAGGAACTCGTCGAAGTTAACATCGACCCCACCAACCCACTCAAAACTGCTAAAATTGGCAGCCAATTGCCTTCCCAAGCCAAGGCCGACCTCACCACTCTCCTGACCGAACACAGAGACGTCTTCGCCTGGACTCATGCAGACATGCCAGGCATCGACCCCTCTTTCATCACCCACCGCCTCAGTATCGAGCCTCATTTCCGACCTTACCGACAGAAGCAGCGTATTTTCCATCCAGAGCGCAACAATCTCATAGCTGCAGAGGTCGACAAACTTCTCGAGGCCCAGTTTATCCGAAATGTGGATTATCCCAAGTGGCTGTCCAACGTAGTCCTGGTCCGCAAAAACAATGGCAAGTGGCGTCTCTGCGTCGACTACTCCGACTTGAACCGAGCTTGTCCCAAAGATAGCTACCCTCTCCCCCGCATTGATCTACTGGTCGACGCCACGGCCGGTCATCAAATGCTCAGCTTCATGGACGCTTTTTCACGATACAACCAGATCGTGATGCACTCATCCGACCAGGAACACACGTATTTCATCACCGATCGGGGCACTTACCATTACCGTGTCATGCCGTTCGGACTAAAGAATGCTGGGGCCACCTACCAACGTCACTCGCCACATCTTCCACCATCGGTCGACGGAACATGGAAGTGTATGTGGATGACATGTTGGTTAAGAGCAAACTCTCCGCTGACCACCTCACCGACCTGCGAGAGACTTTTGCCACACTCCGCAAATATCAGATGAAGCTCAACCCAGAGAAGTGTGCCTTTGGAGTGGGATCTGGCAAATTCCTGGGTTTCATGGTCAGTCAGCGCGGCATCGAGGCAAACCCTGAGAAAATCAAGGCCTTGATTGAGATGCAGTCACCCAAGACCGTTAAAGAGGTCCAAAGGCTCACCGGCAGAGTGGCAGCCCTTAACCGTTTCATCTCCCGCGCAACGGACAAGTGCCTACCATTCTTCAAAGTCCTGCGGCAGACTTTTGAATGGACAACTGAATCAGAAGAAGCCTTTCAGCAGCTGAAACAGTGCATGGCCAACCCTCCCCTTCTCTCACAGGCGATCACCGGCGAGCCCCTCTTTCTCTACCTGGCAGTATCAAGCACCGCAATCAGTGCAGCACTCATCAGAGAGGACGGCCCCGTCCAACGACCGGTCTATTACATCAGCCGGGCTCTCAAGGGAGCGGAGCAGAACTATCCCCTATTAGAAAAGCTGTCCCTGGCCTTGGTCACTGCCTCCAGACGACTCCGCCCCTACTTCCAAGCTCATTCAATAGTGGTTCTCACCGACCAGCCCCTGAAGAAGGTCATCGCGGCGGAGAGCTCGGGAAGACTAATGCAGTGGTCAGTAGAACTAAGCCAGTTCGACATCTCTTATCGCCCCCGGACAGCAATCAAGGGGCAGGCCGTAGCCGACTTCATTTTGGAATTTACCAATCCAGCACCAACCACTATCCCTCCACCCACACCAACTCCATCAGAGCCAGAAGATCCTCATTGTTGGACACTCAATGTCGACGGTTCGTCTCGCAGGGAGGGAAGTGGGGCTGGCCTCATCCTCACATCCCCCGAAGGGGGTTATTTCAAATGTGCCCTCCGCCTCTTGTTTGCGGCCAGCAACAATGAGGCCGAGTACGAAGCATTGATAGCAGGACTTCGTCTAGCCAAAGACATTGGTGTTAGCCACATCCGAGTGTTCAGTGACTCCCAACTTATTGTCGGACAGATCACGGGTGAATTCGACGCCAAGGATACCACAATGCGGACTTACAGAGACATGGCTCTCACCCTTGTTCGTCTCTTCAACACCTTCCAGATCAGACACATACCTAGGACGGAAAACTCCAAAGCAGATGAGATGGCTCAGCTTGCCTCCGCCGACCAATCCGACCTCAGCCATGGAGTTCGCCTCGAATACCTGGCCCAGCCAGCCATCTCACCCGACCTGCAAGAGGTGCAATTCCTTCAGACGGAACCCATCCCTTGGGCATCCGACATCTTTCTCTTCTTGACCACGGAGAACTCCCGGATGACCAACGGCAGTCGCCAAGGTCGAGCTCGGTCATTAACTACATGTTGGTCGATGGCGTCCTTCTAAGCGGTTTCACGGCCGTACTGCGATGTCTCGGCCCAAGCAACCTATGTAATGCAAGAGATCCATGAAGGAATATGTGGCAATCATTCAGGTGGCAGATCTCTCGCACACAAAGTACTCCGTACAGGCTACTTCTGGCCGACCCTCAACAAAGATGCCTCTGATTTCGTCCTGAAATGCGACAAGTGTCAGCGCTTTGCCAACATCCCCCATGCTCCCCCCACCGAGCTGATCACCCTCTGCAGCCCTTACCCGTTCGCCAAATGGGGTATCGACCTGGTTGGTCCACTTCCCACCGGTCGAGGCCAGACCAAGTTCGCAATTGTTGCCATTGATTACTTCACCAAGTGGGTCGAGGCAGAACCCTTTGCCACAATCACCGAGCGGAACACCACCAAGTTTATCTGGCAATCGATTGTCTGTAGATTTGGCATCCCTCAGGCCATCATCTCCGACAACGGCAAGCAGTTCGATAACGCCAAATACAGGAAATTTTGTGCAGATCTCCAAATTCAACCATGCTTCTCTTCCCCCGGCCATCCCCAAGCAAATGGTCAAGTTGAGGTCACCAACCGCTCTCTCCTGAAGATCATCAAAACTAAGCTTGAGGCTGCTAAAGGCCTTTGAGGAACTACCACATGTACTCTGGGCTTACCGAACTACTGCCCGGACTCCTACTGGGGAGACCCCTTTTCGCCTAACATATGGCGCTGAGGCGGTCATTCCTGTAGAAGTCGGTCTGCCCACCCCCAGGGTCTTACATCCAGACCTCGCCTCAACCGAAGAACTCCGTCGAGCAGACCTGGATCTCATTGAGGAGCTCAGAGAGACTGCTGCTGTCAGATTGGCCTCGTACCAGCAGAAAATGAGAACACACTACAACCGCAGAGTCCGACCGCGGGAGTTCTCCGTTGGCGACCTTGTCTTGAGAGAAGCAACTCTTGCCACAAAGAATCCAACCGAGGGCAAATTGGCAGCCAAATGGGAAGGGCCCTACGTGGTGAAGGCTCGACCACGGCCAGGCACTTACCGACTTCAAGACATGGATGGCCGAGACCTTCCCCATCCTTGGAATGCTGAGCATCTGAAGCGTTACTACCAATGAATCCTTACTTTTGTATTGTCAAAATTATTGTATTTCCCTTTTTCAGCACATAATACAAATATCGACTGGAGTTCCCACTTCCTATACTTCAACTGTCTGAATGTAGCTTCCATGAAACTTCTATTTGCAGCGCCACCTTCAAAAGCCTCGGCCAGACCGAGCACTCAAAGCCTCAGTCCGACCTGAGCACCTTCAAAAGCCTCGGCCAGACCGAGCACTCAAAGCCTCAGTCCGACTTGAGCACCTTCAAAAGCCTCGGCCAGACCGAGCACTCAAAGCCTCAGTCCGACCTGAGCACCTTCAAAAGCCTCGGCCAGACCGAGCACTCAAAGCCTCAGTCCGACTTGAGCACCTTCAAAAGCCTCGGCCAGACCGAGCACTCAAAGCCTCAGTCAGACCTGAGCACTTTCAAAAGCCTCAGCCAGACCTGAGCACTTTCCAAAGCCTCAGTCAGAACCAGACCTGAGCACCATCGACGACCTCAGTCAGAACCAGACCTGAGCACTTTCAAAAGCCTCAGCCAGACCTGAGCATTTTCACAAGCCCCAGTCAAACCTATGGATGAAGGCTCATAAAACAAAACACTCAGTCATGGTCTGACGCTTAACCACAATTTCAACATACTTTGACACTTAGTCATATTTTAAAGATGTTTTCCCAAATTCCATTTGCAAATCACATCTTCAAACATTACATTTCAGCCTACTTTTTCAAAGTAATTTGACACTTAGTCAATATTTTAAAGAAGGTTGCCCATATTTCATTTGCAAATTACATCTTCAACTTCACACTCCAGTCCACCTTTTTAAAGTAATTTGATACTAAGTCATGTTTTTAAGATGTAAGCATTCGCTGAACACATTAGTACACAAAATAATCACAAGCAAAATAAACCAAGATCAAACCAATATAAGAGGAAATATACTGCAATTATCACCTAGAACCATTTTATTCATTCAAAAACATGTGTACATCCATTTATTACAATACTTCAAAAACAAAACGAAACAAAAAAGATGTATACAAGAAGGAAACAAAGACTCCTAAGTCTACTAATCATGCAGATCACTCCTCCTCCTCGCTTGAAATGAGGTCAGCTTCTTCAACCCCCTCGTCGAGTGGGGTCTGGGCTACGTCATCTTCTCCAATCACCACACTACTCAGGTCTAAGTCTGGAAACAGCTCCTCCGCCTTGCGCTTGAACATCTTCCAACCACTGTCCCAGTACTCAGCCATTTCGTGCTTGTAGTAGTCAGATTGCTGGAAACTGCTAATGATTTCAGACTCTGTCCTCACCCCAAAGATTCGTCACGATGACCCAAAGACCAGACCCACCCCAGCTAAAATTTGGCAAAGAATCATTGCATCAATCGCCATCTGAAACTTAGGAGACCCTTTGAATTGAGTAACAGCTACAACACAAAGGTCAGGGTAGGCCGCCCTTTCTGAGGCCGCTTTCGCCTTCTCCTCGTTCAGCTCCTTTTGTAGGGCCTCCTTGTCAGCTGCAGCTTTGGCTCTCTCAGCCTCCAGCTCCCTCCTCCAGACCTCCCTCTCTGCAGCCAACTCTCCCCTCTCTGCTTCAAACTGTTTCAGCAGGCTCTCCCTCTGCTCCAGCGCCCTAGCGCGCTCATCCTCCACCTCCTTTTGCAGAGCCTCAACCTTCGCGTCTGCATCATCCTTCTGCCTGACGAGCTTCTCGTTGTCGCTCATGGCCTCCTCATGCCGCTCGACGACAATGGCACACGCTCTGTGGGCCTCCTCCACTTTCTTTTGCTCTCCAGAAAGCTGGAATTCCAGCGACACCACCCGACGGCGTGTGTCTTCTAGATCCACTTTGACTGTTTGCAGCTCGGCATGGGCAGTTTTCCACTCTGCACTCTCCTTCTTCAATTTAGCCAGCTCTGCTTTGGCCTCCTCAGCCTTTAGCTTGGCGGCCCCTGCTTTCCTTAGAAGAGCCCTCGCCAAGGTGGTCACCTCCATTTGAGCGGAGTATAACCCCCTCAGCAGGTCGGCCTCATTAAATCCACATGCCGACCGCAGGGCAGCTTCATCCACCATCTTCACTAGGCGGTCTGCCACCGATCTCGCTGGGCCTCCATCTCCCTCCAGTTTCCCAGCTACTGCACGAGCATGGTAAGTCGTGGCCCCCAGACCAACTCCCCTTTCCTGCGACGCAGAGCCCCTTTGAGTCTGCTCCCTCCCACTTGGCTCAACCCCAGCCAACCTAACTTCTGTTGGCACCACTGAGGTCTTCTCCAACCTCATACTTGGGTCAGCCCCAGTCAACCCAGCTTCTACTTGTTCTACTGGGGTCTTCTCTACCACGTCCACCGTCGGACTGGCTATCGCCACTTCAGGGGTATCCTTTGTCACAAGGACTTCTCCCCCAGCTGAGACGACCACCCCTTCTGGGGTCTGCTCCACTTCCCCACCCTCCACTCGCTTGGCCAGACTGGCCCCTTCTACCCTTACCTCCTTTCTTCTTTTTTGGGCTGGCTCCTCCCCACCTCGCCTCAACCTCTTTTTCTTCTTCCCGTGAATCGTATGATACCAAAAGCCCACGGGTTGTCCGTATTCCAAGGATCCAAATTAATGTTCGCCAGTTTGAAAATTTTTCAAATCATCCGCCAAAATTGTATCATCAATGCCCATAATAATGCCCTGACGTTTCACTCATAATCTAACGCTTGACCTTTCACCTCCTCCGACGTTTTGCCACGTGTATGGTCCAGATGCACTGACTTCTCCCCTCACCTTGTCTTTTCCACTTCAAATCGCCCCCTGACACGCCGCCCCTCGAGCCCCGTGCTCTCCCGCTCGGCTACCCTCACGGTCGGCCTCATCCGCTCGGCCACCATTACGGTCGGCCTCATCCGCTCGGCCACCTTCGCGGTCGACCCCTCCCGCTCGGCTACCCTCACGATCGGCCTCATCCGCTCGGCCACCATTACGGTCGGCCTCATCCGCTCGGCCACCTTCGCGGTCGACCTCTCCCGCTCGGCTACCCTCCAGATCGGCCTCATCCGCTCGGACACCTTCGCAGTCGACCTCTCCCGCCCAATCGCCCTCAAGCTCGACCCCTCACGCTCGGCCTCTCACGGTCGGTCTCTTCCTACAGGTCGGACTCATCCCCACTATTATTATTCCCTTCGTTGGACTAAAGCTGCACTCGGGAATGGGGGACTACTGACAGGGATAGGCCCACAAGAACCACGGCCCACCATGAGTAAACCCAAGCCCACCATTTAGACCCCATTACACAACCCGGTTAGTGAAACCCGGTACAGCTGGAAGCCAACTGAGCAGGAAAGGCCAATGATGTTCGGACACGTGGCGGGTGCAGAACAGGCCATATCAGCAGACAAAGATCTGCAAAGTTATTGCCACAGCACATCACCATTAATGCAACCCATCACCGCATTTATTGCGACAACACCCCTCGGTGGAGCAGCGCCCCCTCACCTGAGCAGGGCGAACCACGGCGCAAGCTTTCGGCAAGAAGGTCAGAACGACTAAGACAGCGAAATGATTACCAGAGGATATAAGCAAAGCTCGAAGACAAGAAGAAAGTTAAGTTTTCCATCTCCTATCTCTCTCTCTCTACATTTCTGTCCATCACCTTCTCTAATTCATACACCGGAGGGTTCGCCGGGGGACTACCCCGTTCCCCGATTGAACTTGTTTGCAGGTTATCCAGTGGGCTTGAGGAGCTTGGATCGGTCCAACCCATCCACGAGGACTCACTGTATCATCAATTACTTTTTTGTTGTGAAAAAGACAATTCATAATTTTAACTCCCTCACTTGGAGCGAGATTTTGATGGAGGACACATAAATATATATATATATATATATTGACAAACTTGCCATTCCATATATATCGTTGCTTCTTGTGTCTTCTGTGATCAATGTCGTTGCTTGTTACTTCAGCTACACTTTGGAATTGAGTTACCCAAGCAGACCAACCCTTCCCAAGAAGAGCCAAAAGCGAAAGAGTTTTCGTAAGTAAGAAGAGAGATTAATGATTTGTGAAGCATACTATTGACAAAGATTTGAATCAAATTTGTGAGTGTGATTATCGTTCATTTCCTATCGTTCTTGTCCTTCATCAATTGTTTTTCAATTTATAATAGCGAAAGATTCATTGAGTTGAAAGGAAGAGAATCTCGTCGAGTTGCAGATCTTCATTGAATTCAATCCTATTCGAGTTGTTTGTTGATTTATTTGTGAGCTCGTAGTGAAGGAACTCATAAATCTTCCTTTAGTTCATAATATGTTTTTTGTTATTGATGCCTTATTCAAGAAAATACTAAAATGTTACTCTGGTAGTCAGTAACATATTGCTGTTAATGAAGGTAACATTTTATTGTTAAATAGAGTAAAATATTATTGTTAAATAAAATAAAATGTTATTATTTATATCAATTTTGATGGTAAATTTTTTGTAAAAGAATTTTATAGTCAACCTGAATCTTCTTTGATATATCTTGATGAGAGAATTCTAAAAATATTAATTTTATTAAAACCAACATCTAAATAAAATGTTATATCATTTTAAAGTTTAAAATATTTAATTACTAATAAATGATATTTTGATAATGGTGATATATACTAGACTTTTTAAAGATTTTTTTTATACTTGCTCTTAATCTATTAAATTTTTATTATTAAAAAATGTTAATCAAATTCCCCTAATAGTTTTTCACTCATTAGAAGAAATGTTGTTTTGTAGCTTGATATTTACGAGGACAAATGAGATTTTGATCCACTTCATAACATACACTAAATAAAGATGTTTATTTTATGAACATACATTAAGGGTCTGTTTCGTAACTTTTACGTTTTCAGTTTATATTTACAAAAATTTTATAAACTGATTTTTGTTTATTTTTTGCTTATTTTTAGAAAAAACATAAACTACAAACACGTTTGATAATTGACAAAATGTTTAAAAATTTTTAAAAATATAAAAAAAGTTAGAAATGGCAAGTGGTGGCAAGTGGCGGCGGAAGACGGTGGTGAAAAATGGTGACAGTGGGTGGTGGGTAGCAGGTGGTGGTGGGTGGTGGCGGGTGAGTGGTGGTGGTGGGCAGGTAGGTGATGGTGGCAAGTAGTGGGTGGTAGCGGTGGTAGTGGTGGCGGGTGGTGGATGGTGGTAGTGAGTGGATGGCGGGTGGTGGTGGTGGGTGGGTGGGTGGGTGGCGGTGGGGGGTGGTGGGTGGTGTAGGCAGGTGGGTGGCAGATGGCAGGGGCTTAGTGGTGGTGGCGGGTAGGTAGCGGGTGGTGATAGTGGGTGGATGGGTAATGGTGGCGGGTGGTGGGTAGTAGCGAGTGGGTGGTGGTAGTGGTGGTGGCGGGTGGTGGGTGGTGGTGGCAGGTGGGTGGCGGTGGGTGGGTGGGTGACGGTGGGAGGTGGTAGCGAGTGGGTGGCTGTAACAACCTCATCTGGTTATCGATAAATCAGATTACGTCTTGATTCTTGCTAAACCGAATGACTTATGGTGATAATTGAACTAAGCGGAAATCTTGAGCAGATGATTGAAAATGAAACTGAATTGACTAAGTATATCTATTGCATTGCATTCCTATCTGTTTGACTTATGTGTTTATCTGTCCATGTTTTATGTTTAAATTACAAATTGAAGGCCTTATCGGCGGCCGAACTGAAAATCGTTTAGTGTTCCATGATCAGTAGAAATAATGTGATTTTATGGTGTATTTTATCTGAAAATTGATTAGGTATGATTAAATTAGATTAAAAATGAGTTAATTGCAAACTTGGACTTATTTACCAATTAGACCACTTAGTGGGCCACTTAGTCTAACATTGTTTAAGCCTTACACTTAGAGACAACATTTCCTTCAGCCATATTTTGAGTATACTGCCTTAGAGAGGCCTTAGAGAAGAAGAGACTTAAGTTCAATTGTTGAATTAGCTTGAATCTTGAAGAATTGAAGTGTAAATTGGCATAATTGAGCTCCTAAACCTTGAATACAAGACTAAGGTAGGACATTCATCTCCTTATTGTTGTCTTTGAGCTAAGTCTTGCATGGTTTATGCATCATTGTAGAGTTAAGACTTGAATTAGTTCATACATGTTGAATTAGAGCATAATTCATACATGCATGTTTATATTGATGCATCTTGAGTTGATTTCATGGCCAAATGTACATGCATGTTCATAAATAGACTTGAGTCCATGAATTCATCACATTCTTGAAGAAATGAGTCCATTTGGACAAGCTTTGAAGGTTGAATTTGGTTTGAATCCATGCATGTTGCATATTCTCCATGTTCATGAAAAATGGGTTGAAAATGGTTTTAATTGACTCACTCTTGGGCTTTGAATTCACAAATTGAGCTTTGAAACTTGTTGTATAATGAATTTTGATGTTTTTCCAGAATTTGGGCCCAAGAGGTCGAGTTTTGAGTGATAGAATGCTTGGTTTGAGCTTGGAAGGCAAATTTAGAAATTTCAGATTTGGCTTCTTCGCTCGAGCGAAGGATTCCTCGCTCGAGCGACCAACGTTTACTCTGAGCCACGCTCGAGCGAAGGATTGGTGGCTCGAGCATAAAATTCGAGCATCCAGTACTTTTACTGTTTCATCAGACCGCTCGAGCGAAGGATTTCTCGCTCGAGCGAAGCCTTTGATTTTGGAAGCTCGCTCGAGCGAAGGAAGGCTCGCTCGAGCGAGGGTCCTATTTTCAGCAAACTTTGCAAAATGTTTTCTAAGTGTATTTTTGCATCCTCATCCCATTCTAGGCATTCTTAGGCCTAGTTTAAGGCATCTTAATGAGGATGTAGATGTAGAACACACCGAGGCAAATTAGGGATTAAGTTATGATATTTTCCCAACTGTGTAGCTTAGTGTGTGTTCAACCTGTGAACTGTGTAGGGTTGGTGACTGGGGAGACACGCCCTAGCATATTGTAGCCCGAACTCTGTGAGTAACAATTGTGTAAAGATATGTTCAAATGATTATCTTTCTGAACACTGAACTAAACTGTTTACTGAACTGATATTGATTACTGAATGAATGTATGTCCTTTATTTCTGAAATGTACTGTGGCATCCTTAGCACCTACTGTTACTGACTGTTACTGTTACAGAGATCTCTGTCGGTTCCCTCGTGGAACCATTACTGTTTACTGATTGATGGCCATCATTACTGTTCGGTCTTTAAGACCTACTGTTTACTGCTATGCTAATGGATGTACCATATATGACTGAATAACTGTTCTGACTGAAAGACTGAAATACTATTTAATGAACTGTTTTCATTACTGTAAGGACATTTCATTCTTAACCTCTTTACGCATTATGTTATTCACTGGCTTTAGCTCACTGTTTATATATACATATATATATGTAGGTGCTCAGCCACCAGACCGGAGCTAGGAGCGTGGGTTAGACTCCAGTTTTGTCAAGCCAGCCTACGTGTCTCACTGCGAGGTTGCGAGTTGCCATGTTATGGTTTAGGGGTGTTTTAGCATTTTCCCTTCTGTATTGTCTCACTGTTTTGTATAAACTGAATGCTTACTATACTGTTATCAGGGATTAGGTCCTCGACCTTTGTGTGTATTGTACATTTTGTATAAATGTCTTGTTTGAATGTATAAATGCATAAAAAATCTTTTTGGCATCTGGTATCCTGACTCAATGGACATTATTTATTTCTTGTATTGGCTTCGCCAGCCTGAACTCTGTTTCTTGTTCTCTTTGTTAGCGGGCCTTGATAATCTCGGATTCTTGGCGATTCTGATGCTAAACCCATAGGGCCGGGTTTGGGTCGTGACAGAGTGGTATCAGAGCGATACTTAACCACGAGTTATACCCCACACACGTGTCCAAATGAGCTATAGGGTGTCCTAGAAAAGTGATTAGGGCATTCATGAGCATGAAAAATGTGTGGTTATGACTTGACTAATTATATGCCAAGGTGTTAACCTGTTTAAGGAAATGACTGTTTATATTGATGACTGTTATAACTGTTATAACTGCTTATAGTGAAATGGATAATGCAAATGCTGCTACTGAACCTGAATCATCTGAGGCCAGAATGGCCAAACTGGAAAGAATGTTGAAACGAATAATTGAAAGACTAGATCAACAACAGAACCAACAGCCCCCACCTCCTCCTCCTCCTCCGGTACAGCCGGACCAGAATGTGAATATTAATGATGGGGACATAATTGCTCTTACCCAAAAGTTCAGCAAACTAAAACTGCCATCCTTTCAGGGAGGCCTTGAACCATTAAAGGCTGAAGCATGGGTTCTGGAGACTGAGAAACTATTTGAGGTATTTCCGTGCTCGGAGGCACATAAGGTACTGTTGGCTACCTTTACTCTGCAAGAGGAAGCAAGAAGGTGGTGGATGCTTACTCGGAATGACAACACTGTTATGACTTGGGCTCAATTCAAAGTAGCCTTCTTTGAAAAGTACTTCCCTCAGTGTGTCAGGGACAGAAAGGTCACTGAATTTGAACAGTTAAAACAGGGCACAATGTCTGTTGCTGAGTATGAAACAAAGTTTATTGGACTTGCCAGATATGCACCACATATGGTGGATACCGATTACAAAAAGGCCAGAAGGTTTGAAGGTGGCTTGAATGTTGCAATACTGGATAGGATAAATGTTTTAAAGCTACCGACTTATGTGGGTGTTCTTGACTGAGCATTGATGGTCGAGTCAAACATCGAAGCTGTGAAACAATTTGAAACACTAGCGTCTGACTGGCGTGGTAAAAGACAGAATTTCAAATTCAAGAAAGGCAAGCATAATCAATTGAACAAGAAACAGAATACGGGGTCAACAAATAGCCCCAGCCAAGGGGTTGCTTCTATACCGCCATGTCCCGAATGTGGTAAGAACCATAAGGGAGTTTGTTATAAAATTTATGGTGCTTGTTACAGGTGTGGCAAGGTGGGCCACATGGTGAAAGATTGCCCCTCCACTGCTCCGAGTAATAGTAAAGCTGCAGGCAACGCCGCAGCATCAACCGTGACACAAAAACCGAACCCCAAAGCTACCGGAGAAGAGCCTATGAGGCAGGGCCGAGTCTTCGCCCTAGTACCAGGAGACGTGCAAAATACCGAGACCGTAGTGTCAGGTATTCTTTCTATTTGTGCTCAAAATGCATATGTACTGATTGATTCGGGGTCTACACATTCTTATGTGTCACATGCTTTTTCACGGAAATTGAATAGACCCTTAGAGCTCATGAATTACTTGCTAGCTGTATCATCACCCATAGGGGGATCCATGACATGTGCATATATGTATCCTGCTTGTGAAATTCTCGTTGGGGATATGCATCTGTTTATTGATTTACTGCCATTGAATATTGATCACTTTGATGTAATATTGGGGATGGACTGGTTACAAAAATACCATGCCACTATTGACTGTGTGACAAAACAAGTTGTTTTCTGTCCACCTGGTTTGCCTGAATTCATGTTTAATGGGAGTGGAGTAGTACCTCCTCCGTATCTGATTTCTTCGGTAAAAGCTGTTAAACTGATTAGAAAGGGATGTAAGGGATATCTGTGTTCTGTGCTGACTGTGTCTACTGATGATAGTGTAAAAATTGTTGTGAATTATATTCCTATAGTCAGAGAATTCCCAGATGTATTTCCACATGATCTGCCAGGGGATTTAATTGACAGGGAAATTGAATTTACTTTGGATGTGGTTCCGGGTACACAACCAATATCCAAAGCTCCTTACAGAATGGCCCCAACTGAACTGAAGGAGTTGAAAGTGCAACTGCAAGAACTGTTAGACAAAAAGTTTATCAGGCCTAGTACTTCACCGTGAGGTGCACCTGTTTTGTTTGTAAAGAAGAAAGACGGCTCACTGAGACTGTGCATTGATTACCGTGAATTGAACAAGGTAACTGTGAAAACTAAATACCCATTGCCACGTATTGATGATTTATTTGATCGATTCTGAGGTGCACAAGTGTTTTCAAGATTGATCTCGGATCGGTATCATCAATCAAGGTTAAACCGAAGACATTGATAAAAGCGCTTTTAGAACGAGGTATGGCCATTATGAATTTTTAGTTATGCCATTGAGTCACGAATCTTTCTTGCATTTATGGACCTTATGAACAGAATTTTTAAACCATACCTTGATGATTTCATTGTAGTATTTATTGATGACATACTGATTTATTCAAAAAGTAGAGAAGAACATGAACATCATCTGAGACTTGCCCTGCAAACCCTAAGGGAACAGAAATTGTATGCTAAACTGTCTAAATGTGAATTCTGGCTTGATCATGTTATGTTTTTGGGGCATGTTGTTAGCAAAGATGGAATTTCTGTTGATCCGCAGAAAATCGAAGCTGTAGTGAACTGGCCTAGACCAACGAATGTGACTGAAGTCCGAAGCTTTTTGGGATTGGCTGGATATTACAGAAGGTTTGTTAAAGACTTCTCCAAAATTGCCTTACCATTGACTCAGTTGACTCAGAAGGGGACATCATTTGACTGGACTGACCAAAGGGAATCAGCATTTCAAGAATTGAAAACCCGACTTGTGACTGCACCAGTTCTGACCTTACCTTCAGGTACGGATGGTTATACTGTATTTAGTGATGCTTCTCATAAGGGTTTGGGGTGTGTTTTAATGCAGAATGGAAGAGTTATTGCTTATGCTTCCCGACAGTTGAGACCACACGAAAAGAACTACCCCACCCATGATTTGGAACTTGCTGCAGTAGTGTTTGCACTAAAAATCTGGCGTCACTACCTTTATGGGGCGACATGTGAAGTATACACCGACCACAAGAGTTTGAAATATTTCTTCACACAGAAAGAACTAAATATGAAACAGCGCAGATGGCTAGAATTGATCAAAGATTATGACCTACAGATTTTGTACCATCCGGGAAAAGCCAATACTGTTGCCGATGCATTGAGCCGAAAGTCAATTGCCAACTTAGCTTGTTTGCTCACTGGACAGAAAGAGCTGCTTTGTGATCTTGAAAAATTTGAAATTGAAGTTGTTTTGAGAGAACAAGGTGGAACAATAGCTGCCATTACTGCTCAACCAGCCTTGATTGAAGAAATTAAAGAGAAACAGCAACTGGATGACTTTTTGAAAAAGATCATCGAAGAAAGAGAGTCTAAGCCGAGACCGGATTTCAAATTTGAGAAGAATGTACTGAAATTTCAAGAAAGACAGTGCGTGCCGAATGACACTGAACTAAAAAGAAGAGTTTTGCAAGAGGGCCACAATTTAAAATTGTCTATCCACCCGGGGACTACGAAAATGTACCAAGATTTGAAACAGAATTTCTGGTGGCTGGGAATGAAGAAAGAAATTGCCGATTTTGTGTCCAAATGTCTTCATTGCCAACAAGTCAAAGCCGAACATCAACGACCTGCCGGATTATTGCAACCTTTACCCATACCAGAGTGGAAATGGGAGCATATCACGATGGATTTTATCGTTGGGCTACCTCGCTCTAGAAAAGGTACGGATTCAATTTGGGTTATTGTTGATAGATTAACCAAATCTGCTCACTTCTTACCTGTCAAGACAATCTATAATGCGGACAAATTGGCTGTTATCTATATTGATGAAATTGTGAGACTGCATGGAGTGCCTGTGTCTATTGTTTCTGACAGGGATTCGAAGTTTACATCGAGGTTTTGGCAAAGCCTACAGACTGCATTGGATACTGAATTGAGGCTGAGTAGTGCCTATCATCCTCAGACAGATAGACAGTCAGAAAGGACCATCCAAACTTTGGAGGATCTATTGAGAATGTCTGTCCTTGATTTTCAAAGAAACTGGGAAAGTCATTTGCCATTGGCTGAATTCGCCTACAACAACAGCTACCATTCGAGTATTGGTATGGCGCCTTTCGAGGCATTGTATGGCAGGAAATGTCGATCTCCGATTTGCTGGGCAGAGGTTGGAGATGGGCCTTTGCTTGGGCCCGAGATTGTGTATGAAACAACTGAAAAGATAAAAGCGTGAAAAAAGATGAAACCGCATGAGCCGAAAAAAGTTATGCCGATGTCAGGAGACGGGACAGAGAGTATGAAGTGGGTGGTCACGTTTTTGTGAAAGTGACACCAATGAAAGGCCAGACTCGTTTTGGAGTCAAAGGCAAGTTAGCGCCGCGGTATGTCGGACCGTACGAGATTATTGAGAAAATTAATTCGGTGGCGTATCAAGTTGCGCTTCCTCCTGAAATGGAGCATATGCATAATGTTTTCCACATTTCGATGTTGAGAGATTATCTCCGGAATCCCTTCCATGTGATTGAGCCTACTTGTATCATGTTGAGTGATGACTACACTTACAAGGAACGGCCTATACAGATTGTAAACAGACGAATCAAGAAATTGAGAAACAAGGAGATCCCGTTAGTGAAAGTTGACTGGCAGAACCATGGTGGTGTGTATGCCACTTGGGAAAGGGAAGATGACATGGCTAAGCGATATCCTGATTTGTTCCCGCTGAATCCTGTTTTCTTCCAGAATGAAGGTAACTCGAGTTTAGAGGACTAAACTCCTTATAAGGAGGGGAGACTGTAACAATCCTCATACCGTTTATCGATAAATCACTGAATTACGTACTGATTACTGCTAAACTGGACGGCTTATGACTGATAATTGAACTAAGCGAAATCTTGAGCAGATGATTGAAAATGAAACTGAATTGACTAAGTATATCTATTGCATTGCATTCCTATCTGTTTGACTTATGTGTTTATCTGTCCATGTTTTATGTTTAAATTACAAATTGAAGGCCTTATCGGCGGCCGAACTGAAAATCGTTTAGTGTTCCATGATCAGTAGAAATAATGTGATTTTATGGTGTATTTTATCTGAAAATTGATTAGGTATGATTAAATTAGATTAAAAATGAGTTAATTGCAAACTTGGACTTATTTACCAATTAGACCACTTAGTGGGCCACTTAGTCTAACATTGTTTAAGCCTTACACTTAGAGACAACATTTCCTTCAGCCATATTTTGAGTATACAGCCGGCCTTAGAGAGAGGAGAAGAAGAGACTTAAGTTCAATTGTTGAATTAGCTTGAATCTTGAAGAATTGAAGTGTAAATTGGCATATTGAGCTCCTAAACCTTGAATACAAGACTAAGGTAGGACATTCATCTCCTTATTGTTGTCTTTGAGCTAAGTCTTGCATGGTTTATGCATCATTGTAGAGTTAAGACTTGAATTAGTTCATACATGTTGAATTAGAGCATAATTCATACATGCATGTTTATATTGATGCATCTTGAGTTGATTTCATGGCCAAATGTACATGCATGTTCATAAATAGACTTGAGTCCATGAATTCATCACATTCTTGAAAAAATGAGTCCATTTGGACAAGCTTTGAAGGTTGAATTTGGTTTGAATCCATGCATGTTGCATATTCTCCATGTTCATGAAAATGGGTTGAAAATGGTTTTAATTGACTCACTCTTGGGCTTTGAATTCACAAATTGAGCTTTGAAACTTGTTGTATAATGAATTTAGATGTGTTTTCCAGAATTTGGGCCCAAGAGGTCGAGTTTTGAGTGATAAAATGCTTGGTTTGAGCTTGGAAGGCAAATTTGGAAATTTCAGATTTGGCTTCTTCGCTCGAGCGAAGGATTCCTCGCTCGAGCGACCAACGTTTACTCTGAGCCACGCTCGAGCGAAGGATTGGTGGCTCGAGCATAAAATTCGAGCATCCAGTACTTTTACTGTTTCATCGGACCGCTCGAGCGAAGGATTTCTCGTTCGAGCGAAGCCTTTGATTTTGAAAACTCGCTCGAGCGAAGGAAGGCTCGCTCGAGCGAGGGTCCTATTTTCAGCGAACTTTGCAAAATGTTTTCTAAGTGTATTTTTGCATCCTCATCCCATTCTAGGCATTCTTAGGCCTAGTTTAAGGCATCTTAATGAGGATGTAGATGTAGAACACACCGAGGCAAATTAGGGATTAAGTTATGATATTTTCCCAACTGTGTAGCTTAGGCCTTGTTTGGCATGTACTAAATAAGCCAAAAAGTCAAAAAGTCACTATCTTATTTAAGTCACATCATCTTATTTAAATCACATCACCTCTCTAACACATCACATCAAACCCAACCCAAACCCAACCCAAACCCACCAATAAGTCAAAAAGTGCACTTTTTTAGGACATCCCAAACCAACCCTTAGTGTGTGTTCAACCTGTGAAGGGTTGGCGACTGGGGAGACACGCTCTAACATATTGTAGCCCGAATTCTGTGAGTAACAATTGTGTAAAGATATGTTCAAATGATTATCTTTCTGAACACTGAACTAAACTGTTTACTGAACTGATATTGATTACTGAATGAATGTATGTCCTTTATTTCTGAAATGTACTGTGGCATCCTTAGCACCTCATTATCGATCATTATCAATTCTAGAGATCTCTGTCGGTTTCCTCGTGGAACCATTATCGCCATCGATTGATGGTCATCATTACTGCTCGGGTCTTTAAGACCTCTCACATCGCTATGCTAATGGATGTACCACATATGGTGAATAAGCTCGATTGAAAGATCAAAATCTTGTTTAATGAACTGTTTTCATTACTATAAGGACATTTCATTCTTCACCTCTTTACGCATTATGTTATTCACTAGGCTTTAGCTCACTGTTTATATATATATATATATAGGTGCTCAGCCACCAGACCAGAGCTAGGAGCGTGGGTTAGACTCCAGTTTTGTCAAGCCAGCCTACGTGTCTCACTGCGAGGTTGTGAGTTGCCATGTTATGGCTTAGGGGTGTTTTAGCATTTCCCCTTCTGTATTGTCTCACTGTTTTGTATAAACTGAATGCTTACTATACTGTTATCAGGGATTAGGTCCCTGCACTGTGTGACTGTACATTTTGTATAGACTGTACTGTTTGAATGTATAAATGCATGAAAAATCTTTTTGGCATACAGACTGTCACAGCTCAATGGACATTATTTATTTACTGTATTGGCTTCTGCCAGTTCGAACTTCTGTTTTGTTCTCTTTTCATCAGGCCTTCGGTAATCTCGGATTACTGGCCGGTTACGGTGCTAAACCCATAGGGCCAGGTTTGGGTCGTGACAGTGGCAGTAGTGGTGGTGGCAGGTGCTGGTGGCGAATGGCGAGTGGTGGTAGGTGGTGGGTGGTGGGTGGTTGGTGGTGGGTGATAGTGGTGGTGGTGGTAGTGGTGGTGGTGGGTGGCTGGTGGTGGTAGGTGGCTGGTAGTGGCAAGTGGTAGATGGTGGTGGTAGATGGCTGGTGAGTGGTGAGTAGGTGGCGAGTGGTGGTGGCGAGCGATGGATGTAGTGGCAGGTGGTGGGTAGTGGCGGGTGGATGACAGGTGGGGGGTGGTTGTGGTGGTGGCAACGAGGGGTGGGTGGTGGTGGTGGGTGGTGGGTGGTGAGTGGTGGTGGCAGGTGGTTGTGGGGGGTGGGTGGTGGTGGCGAAAGACGGTGGTGGAAAATGGTGGCGATTGGTGGCTAGTGTTAGGTGGTAAAAAAAAAAAAACTAAAAATTAAAATGGAAACACCTTTTTTGAGTTTAAATTTTTTGGCCAAATTTATAAACTGAAACTGCTAATTTATAAATCAAAAATTTTACCAAATAAATTTTTATTTGAATTTTTAAAATTTTTATAAATATAAATAGAAAACTGAAAATATAAGTACTACGCAAGAGCATCTAAGTAAAGATGTTTATTTTATAAAAGGGCGGCTCAATTATTTTTGGGCCTCTGGAAAAACCTCAAAAGGAGGGCTTATATATTAAATATTAATTAAAATAATAATTGCTTCTTTTTAAAAATAATTACTAATTAAGTTCTTACAATAAAATTTCTAATATATTTTTTACAGCTCCGATTGGTCCCCCGAAATCCCCTCCCCCGAAACCCCCGAATTTCCATAACAGGTAAAAAAAAAAAAAAAAAAAGAAAAAAGAAAAAAAAAAAGAAAACAGTTTCCATAAAAGGAAATTAGGGGGATTAGGGGGACTTTTTTTTGAGGTCCAAAACATTTTTCTATTTTTTAATTGATAATATATTTAATCCACTTACTAGTTAATTTTTATAATCAATTTTATCGAGAAGAAATGTTGATTTTGTTGGAAAATGTTAGATAGCGTTTGGTAGAGTTTTAAATTATGATTTGAGAAGACAGTTATTTTTTGAGTTTGTGAATTTTGAAATTATGATTTAAGTATAGAAAATTTGTTTCGTTATGAGTTTTAAAAAGAGTTTTGAATTAAATTTGAAATTTTTGATGTGACATATGATATTTGATTAAAAAATTTATAACTCATAACCAAACATACAACTCAAAATTCTATTCAAAACTCATGAATTTTTTTAAAAAAATTTGAAAATATTTTTTATTTAAAATATAAAAATAACAAGTGCCAAAAAAAAAAAAAAAACAAACAAACAAACACTGTTCCGGTCAACCGACCGGATCTTCGAATAGACGTGTTTACAAAAGTAAGTACGGAATCAATTTTTAAAAATTATAACCAAATATCACACTCAAACCAAATGATGAAATTAAAGTTTGACTACTTTGGGAGACGAACTAGAAAGGAAAATTCCCTAAATTTGTTTGCGGTTTCCCTTAAGGATATAATTAACGGCAATGCTAGGTATCATGAAAAACCTTTCATGAAAATAATCATGAAAGTTTTGTGACTCTTGGATTACGCTTAGAATAAAGTACCACACACTAATCAAGGTAATCCAAAGATCATAAATATTTCATGATCATTTTCATGAAAAAATTTCATGATCCCTAACTTGTCTCTATAATTAATAACAACAATGCTACAAATCCTCAGTGACGTGACGCGGCCTCATTGTCTGAAAATTAAAAAAAGAAAAAATAATTTTTTTTTGCCCAATCAGGACCCTATACGCACGACCCCCAGCACCCCCACCGGGGATCGGAGGCATTTTTCAATTAATAATTTGAAATTGCACATTATCCCTTTCTTGCAGTAGATTGGGGGGAAAAGTGTTACTAAATTTATGCCGTCTGTTTTTTTCATATGTGACTACAAGTCTATCTAAAACAAAATACTCCCTCTTTGTAGGCGTGATCAGTTGGAAATAGATCCAATTTTTGGGCGCTTTGGAAAAAAAAAAAAAAAAAAAAAATCCTTATTCCTGGTGGTATCAAGATGTCACTGTGTCGATTTTGTTAGAAGATGTTAGGTTTCTAGCCCATTTCACTACTTTGGAGTCCGGAGAAGACAGTTTTTCCTGAAATATTATAGTATATGTACCTTTTATTTATTTGATTCAATACATATATAGAAGGAAAAAAAAAAAAAAATACTTGAGGCTTTCCTTTTTCTTGTTCTTTTTATTTTTTATTTTTTTAAATTTTGCTTTGAGCATGTGAGGCATTATGAACTTAATTTTTATAGAGATATTATTTCAAAAGAAATTGAGTTCATAAATATGAAAGCCGACATTATTTCAAATTGAACGATACAACCTTTATCCATTGTCATTTATAAAAATATATCAAATAAGCAATGCCTCATGGTAGAATACTATATAGTAAGGAAATACACACAAGCAAGATTTTAAGGCATAAAAACTTACATATTTGTTGACGTCCTCTTGAACGGTTACAAAACAAAGTTAGTAAAACATATATGATCTTATATACAAAATCTTAATGCAATTCACTTATGAAATACAACTAAAGATTTGGCTATAATATAGACATGTGAATCATCTCAAGAACATGAAGTAGTACACATAATCACATAAGAATTAATTAAATCCATAAATGTAAATTTAGCCGAATCTTAATGCATGAAATATGAAATATGATGCTATTTACAGATATGGAAAGCGAGTAAATGAAATGGATAGAAAGAAGCGGGCACGTGGAATTATTACAACACCGAATAAAAGAAATGAGGTTAGAAATTATTACAACACAAACTGAATCTAACAAATTATGGAAATAAAAAAAAAAAAATAGAAAACTCCAATCATCCATCGAAAATTGCCTTGTTTATTGCTTGGGAACTACTTTATTTTGCTTTTATGGGAATTCCTGTCTTTCATGTAGCAAAACCAAAACAAAGCAAACAAAATCTTTCCAAGAGATGCTATATTATATGTACAAAAAGCCATAAAATGAAAAATCTAACATGTATAGGAACTGAAGCCAGAAAATACCAAACTAAAGAAATAGATAGAAATCTATATTCATCTCATTGTGAATAAGAATAAATTAGTACCCAAATTCATGCTTATCAATTGGAGAGAGTAGGTTACCATCATTTGAAAGGGAAAGTCTTACAAAGCTTGTGAAAACTCTATAGGACTTCTAAGAAAATAGGGAAGAACGAGAAAATACATATAACTCATCAAAAGTAGTTAAAGACTCAACTTTTTACTCATGGAATATGGATATGGAATCCATTTCCATGTTCAAAATTAGTCGAGAAGAGAGTTTTTCACACTTTTTAATGAGGAAGCCTTTATAGCTTCAAATGAAAAAAAGAACAAAAAAATATAAGAAAATAAATAATATAGATCATCTAAGGGTAGGTGGCTTAGCCAACCATTTCTACAAATTAAATTCTATATTTAAGCATAAGAAAATTCTGAAAATATAATTTAAGAAGATGAAAGAATAAGAGCTAAAATACAAGAAATTAAAGAAACTACATCATCTAAGGATAGGTGGTTCCACTAATCATTTCTATAAGTTATATCACATAAAGACAAGAGAAATATAAAAAAAATAGGTGAGAAATTTGCAAAAATTCATCTTTGGAGGAGATAATGAACTTTCTGATTTCCAAACTCTCTTCCTAGCACCCTCAAGGTTGTGGAATAAGTTTTTGAAATCTCAACAAGAAATTCAAGTTTTTAGCTTTAGTAAAATTTTAAGTGGTATATCAATGGATATTAGTGAAAGGGAAGAAGATGGAGGTTTATATTATATTTTGTCCCAATTTTGACAAAACAAACTCTTTCTTTGATCAAAACTTAGACCTCTCTCAAATAAAAAATTTTCACTTCTTTTTAATAGCTCTAATGATCTTCTTATATAGGCAATTGAATAAGGCTTTCTTAGTGGAGAAAGTGGAAGACAATGATGGTAGACAATGTATAACGGAGGTGGAAAATAATGGATAATGGAGGTGGAAGGCAATGTATAATGGAGGTGGATAGAGATGGAAGACAATGTGTAATGGACGTTAAAGAGAGTGTATAATGGAGGATAAAGGGAAATAACCCTTTTGGTAGTGGAGATTGATGTGTAGGAAATTTGGTAGTAGAGATTGAAGATCCAAGATCCTTTTGGTAGTGGAGAGTGGTGAATTTTGGATGAAAAATAATTAGACCAAAAAAGGTGAAGGTGAAGGTTAAGATTAAAACTTTAATTTGATTTTTCTGTTGAGAAATTCATAAAATAGCACAATTTTCATCATCGAGTGTTCAGAAGAAAGTGTCCAAATCTTAAGACTGATCAAAATGGGGTGTCTACACACCGCGTAAAAACATTCTCAGCAAATCTTTACAAACAGAAATTTCACTTCCACATAACAGATTTCATCAATACACAAAATAAGAAGTTTGTGGAACAATAAAAGGAAAGTAAACCTGTAAGTTTGAGTTTCAAAATTCAAAACTACAGTGAATAGAGGCAATACCCATTCATCGTGTTGGAAACTCCTCCAAACCAGCGCCGACCACACCTTGCTCCTCACGTTTTTCTGGACGCCTATCTAGACGTGGTGCAAAAAAAAAAAAAAAAAAAAAAAAAAAAAAAAAAAAAGAGAGAGAGAGAAATCCTTGAATGGAGAGAAGTGAAGATGGTGAAATTGTAATGCCCCGAAAATTTGGGCAGGATATATCTATTTATGCAACAAAACCCACCTGATAGACAAACACATATATATTGCTAAGTAATCCATACACCCCAAATGCCAATTACATGTTGTTCACATCTCAATGCCCCAGTTCTAATCCCAAACATGCATTTTACAATAAGTATGAAATGGAAGCCAAACAGGTAATAAGTGTCCTATATGTTTATAAATTTATCCAAGAGCATTCTTGATTACACAAATTGAGTCTCGCTCATTACATCTTAAGCTCTTGGCTTTACAAATAACAAACATACACACATAAGGCATAATTAAGAAGCTCTTACTTCCCAAAACTCCATCCACGCTATTGCCTTGGAGGAAGCATCTCACATATACCTAAAAATGGTATTCCCATATAGGGTGAGCCAACAACCTAGTGGAAATATTCTAACACAATTTATGAGGTTTAGCAAATGTATAAATACCACGTATATAAACAATACCGATCCTGAAACATCCACAAGACCTACATATCCATATGCCACTAAGACCAACCTTATTCCATTTTCCTTTAATTTCATTTCTAGTTCATATATGCTACTCAATTCATGAGTTAAATTCGTTATCTTTCAACAATCAAAATGAGACTACAACTCAATGATTTTCCAATTATGCAAAACTCACATAAGCACTTCAAACCTGCCATTTTACTGATATTTCGTCTGAAGGAATAAGCACCCATTTATATATAAAATTTCGAGTCTTTCACCCAGGACACTCCGACCAACTTGCTTTAAATGGAGTCCATTCCCTTTCACCTCCCAAACAAATATACATATGTAATGTATTTATAAACATAATCACATATGGAGTACATCCGCTTTCTTATCCCAATAAATATACATATACAATGTATCTATAACATGGTCATATTCAATGAAACCAACAATGGATTAGCATTAAATCGCCTAATTTTCATGTAATTTCTACAACAATCATAGCTATCCTCCACTGATAGCCCAATGCAATTATTTCTAAAGAGATATTCAATATCAAAATAAAGAGTTTACTCAAAACTTCCATAGGTGAGATAATACATATCCAATATCACCATTTATAATCACAACCTTCCAATTTCACGTTTTCAATGTTAATCCCAATTATTTATGCAAAATAATAATTTAATCAAAATTAGGGCAGAATTCCCCTTTCACCAATTATCAACCCAAACACCAAAATCAACTATTTTGGCACAACATGATCTTATATTCAAGCCTCATACTCGTTTACCTCATATTCATCAAAACCCCTCTTTTCATTTCACACCCAAATCCTAGATTTGTTCAAACCACAATGAAATCTCATCATCTATACACAATAGCAAATAACTAAACTAAAAACCATATTAGAACGTAGAAAATCCCTACCTCAAGTTTTGAAGAGAATCTGAGATGAAACCTCAAAATCTACGGTGTCGAAACTCGATCTCCACCGCACACAATGAAGCCCTCGAGGTGATAACCAACTTTGGTAAAGAATTTAGGCCTAAATCCCAATGGATTTGGAGAAATCAAAGAGAGAAGATGACTTCTAGAGAGAGAAGCTCTAGACTTGGAAATTTGGAGAGTTTTAGAGAGAGAGGGGGCTGCAAAAAGTGATCTGAAACCCTAATTTACGGACTGATATAACAAGGTCACTCGAGAGTGAAATACACTTTCCCGTAAGCAATCTCAACCCTCGAAGTTGACCGGGTCAAAATTGGGATCGCTACAGAAATGATTTTGGAACTACACAGCAGTTTGGGAGACAAACATGGGAAAGTGAGAATGTAGAAGTGATTGGTTATGATTTATTGAGTCCTTATGTAAATGCTACATGGAAAAAGTTTCAAGAAACTAAGTTAAGGGCTCACTTTATATATTAGTATGCATATTATAGACTAAAATAACATAAACTACCTACTTTAGAGACTAAAAATGTAAAAATTAAATGTACACCTTTCTCGTTAAAAAACCCTAGTCTCTCACTCTCTCTCTCTCTCTAAGAATTCGTAACCTCTCTCCCTTTTTCTTTGTTGTTTAAGGGGAAGAGGGTGGTTCTTGTAACTACCATCTCTTCTTTGTTTATTTTTTTGCGGTTTCTCTTTTTTTCTTTTTTGTTCATCACTATGCTAGCCATTACCGCTCCTCTCATCTCCATCATCAACTTATCACCGAGAAAGCTTTCAGATCTAGACTCATTTGATTTTTGACCAAGATCTAACGCTACTAAACACGCTTTTATACATTAGATGACCATTTCAGGTCCAAAATGTTTTATTTTGTAATGTCGAGGTAAGGATTAAGGTATAACAGATATTGGTTGTAACGATAAATGAATCGTGAAGGTGATTGGTAATGTTTGTTTTGTGGTAATTGTTTAGATTGTTTGTATTTTATTTGTGCTACAATACTGCCTAAAAGAACTATAATAAAAAAAAAAGAACTGAAAAAGCAATAAACCCTAAAATAGGGTGCATTCATACACCCTTTTAGAAGTGATCAAATGAATATTATTTCCAAAATAATCTAATTTTTTTTTTATAGTACAATTATTACACTTTAAAAATATTAAAATTTTAAAATTATCCTTTGGATAGTACATTTTTTTTTTGAAAATATTAATTGTCATAATTGTATTTTTTGTATTGATAATTTAAAAGAAGGGAAAAATAGAAAATTTATATTATTTTAGTTCTTAATTTTTGAAAAATGACTAATATTTTGGGATAATAAAAAATAAATTAAGGGACTAATATTTTGAGACGGGGGGAATAGATGCCTCAAAGAAGTGAGCAATTTTTTCAAGCTCGAAGAGTATTGTCAAGGTGGATTTTTCTTTTTTAAATTTGGGAAAATTGTGATAGTAGTCCTTGTACTTTGGTTATTGTATCATTTTGGTCTCTATAATTTCAATTGGCTCAATTTTGACTACGAATTTATGATTTTGTTTTAATTTTGTTCAATTGATCACAACTCTTAACATTTTTTTATGAAAAATATGCATATAAGTAGCATGTGTTTTATTTTTTAGATTAAAATTATAAATTTACTAAACTCAGTGAGATAAACTCAACCAATTCAGTGATTATTTTCCATCAAATATACACTAACGGCATTATTAATTGGACTAAAATGACACAAAATTTAAAATAAATAGTCAAAATTGTGCTAATTAAAAGTAGAATAAAATAAGAGACAAAATATAGTAATCACCAGTATAATTTGCCTTTTAATTTTAATGTAGTCCATCTGTTATGTTGATTTTTTTGGGAGACAACATAAAAATGTGATGATTTGTAATCAGTGAAGGGAATAACCCTTGGTAATTTTTCCAAAGCAATTTTCATTAATCAATCTACCCAAACTATCATTGTGCTTTTATTCCATACAAAAATTGTATATCAATATTGAATACATCAATCTTAATTGCTCCAATCACAAAAAATAAATAATAAATAAATAAAAATTTACAAATAAAATCAAAATTAGGCACTTGATTTATAAATTCAAAATTCAAATTTATTTGGCCAAACATTTCGACCTTAAATATTTTATCCAAAAGAACAAGTTTAGACAGAATAACTAAAACACCCCTATATATATATATATATCTTATTATTATAAATAAGAGGCACTTTAGGTACTGCTATAATACACGACTCTCTTTTTTTCTTTCCCATTTTACCTCCTCTTTTTTTTTCCCCCTTTCTTGCTGTATCCTTTTGCTTTTTGTCCTGTTAGATATATATAAGTCCTGTTAGATATATATATATGGTTTGCTTAAAAAACCAATACTTTAGTTCCATTGTATTGTTTTGATTTTTTGTTCTGTTATATATATATATATATATGTAGGTTAACAAATATTACTTTGGACTTGTTTGGTTTATATTTCAAGATATAATATTTGAGAAAAATATAATTTTTAAAAATTTTGTTTAGTTCAAATTTTTTGAATTTTTTTTTTCAAAATCACTCTCTCTCTCTTTCTCTCTCTTACACATCAATCAATCATTTTTTTTCTCACACACATTTACTCAACTATAACAAAATATCACATCATTCTAAACTCCCAAACTATTTTCAAAATATACAACCAGAAAAAAAAAATCTAAACTTTCCCTTCAATTTTTTTTTTCCTTCTATTCAACTATAATAAAATATCAAATTATCCCAAACTTCCAAACTCCAAAACTATTTTCAAAATATACAATCAAACACACCATTTCGTTCTATTCTAATTTGATTAGTTCCGTTCTAATTAGATTTCATCATCAATTTGTGTCATACCTATCAATCTACATTTAGGAATTATCATTGCATGTGGATAATTTCAATGTATATAGTAGAATCAAAAAGTCATTGTGGTGCTTTAATCTCTCGTGTAGTGTGAAGATAGTGCTCTTGCAGGGGAAGATTTGCATTTGGAGAAGAAGTTTGGTGTTGCAGTGGAAAACTTCGGAGTTTAAGAACTTTTATCAGAGTTCAATCTACGCCATCGTAAATTTGCATTTTCAAGTACTTTTCAATTCAATTTTCAAACTTCTCATGCTTTGAATCTATTCTTGATAGAGGTATTCACATGAAATTTGATTTTCAGTGTGAATTTTATAGGGTGAGGTCAAATCTAATAGTTGCAATCTAGGTTAATTTAGGGTTTAGGATTTAGAGTTTAAATCCTAATTTTTTCTTGAGCTTTGGCTTAAATTTCTAAAATTTTCTTATAAGTTGTGTTATTCTTGTGTTGTTTGGTTGCTGAGAAAGTGAAGGAAAATGAAAATTGAAAGATTTTAATATTCTTTACATAGATCCATATATATATATATATATCCTAAATTTTCCATGTTTAGAGGGTGTTTGGGATTTAGTTTTTTGATGATTTTTTTGTTGGTTTATTTTTCTTTTAGTAAATTTTTTGCTAAAGAAAATTTGGTTCTACTCAACTAGACCAATTAGAAAAACAATTTTTTTAAAAAAAATTCAAGCAAGCAAGCAAGTCCAAAAAAGACAAATAATTCAAAAAAATTTGAATTTTTTGATTTATTTTGCCTTATTTTATTTTATTGTAATTTTTTAACTTTTTTTTATTCATCTACACGAAAAAGACTGATTCTTCATATATTTGTTTATTTATGTTTTTCTTTTTTCCCGACTTATTTTTGCTTTGGTGAATTAATTTTTCAAAAAAAATTAGGGTTCTACTCAACTAGAGCAATCAGAAAAATATTTAAAAAATTAAAAGTAAGTCTAGAATAGACAAAAATATTCCAAAAAAAAAAAGTTGATTTTTTTACTTATTTTGGCTTGTTTTATTTTATTTTATTTTTAAAATTTTTTATTTTTTTATTCATGTATACAGATTAGGAAAGTAAAAAAAAAAATTTGACATAATTTTGAAAAAAGAATAATGCTTAAAGACAAATGCAGAAAAACACTTGGCTTATTTTAAATGTTCCCAAAAACGCCTTTACTATGCTATACTACAACTTTTAAAATATAAATATAATAAAAATTATTTTTAAATATACTACTACAAAAGCACACGATGAATGCTTGTAATGGTTTGCAGTTATGTCACTTTCATGAATACATCTCTTTTTGGTTTAAATGGATTCAATATAAAACTTTAGCTATTTGTGTCGTGCCTTTTGAAAACTATTGTTATATCCTAATCTTATTTTAAAGTAGTTCACTTTAACTATATTTTCATCTTCTCATCTATTAAGTTGCATAGTTCCTATTATAGCTCCAAATTCACCACTGGCATTGTGATTGTAGTTAGTTTTGGTATTGCTAAAGTAAAATGGCTTCTTTTTTTTTTCCCATTTTATCCTTTGATTTGTTGTCTTATTACATATATATATCTGATTTGGTTAAAAAGTAAAAGTTTAGTTCCATTCTAATTTGATGATATCATCAATCTTTATCATACCTAGGAAATCCATATTTAGTTATAATGATTGCATTGAGATAACTTTGAGTATGTTGAGCAGATTATACCAATAGTCTATATATTTTAATCATTGTATGATTTTGGTCTTATAATTTGATTCGATTAATTACAATTCTTATCATTATTTTTTTATATTAATAATGGAAAATGTATTTTTATAGGTAAACATGTAAATTGATTAAATTAATTAATTAATTTCAACCAACTCAATGAATAAAATTCTGTTAAAAATCATAACCACATTATTAATTACAATTTACACAAATATGTAATATAAATTCCATGGAAATTTATTATTAACGACACTTTCAGTTTTTATAATATTTAATTTATTAATTGTATTAATTTGGACAATTTATTATTCCCTGGAAATTTATTTTTAATCTTAATTATGATCTGAGTCTAATTTTTGTAATTTGTTGTAATTGTAAAATGTCCTTGTATGGTTTCTTTTCTTGTTTTGTGTGCATGCTATATCAAAAATACAATGTTACTAAAATTATTATCAAAATGACAATTGCGATTTAATGTTTATTTATCAATTTGTTATGGTATATATCATTGTTAATACAGTATAGTGTTTCAATCATGCCGGAAAAGCCAAAAAAAATAGTGTCATATGCAAATTTTTCACAAAAACGAAAAGATCGTATTAATCAAAGGAGGCGAGAATTAAGAGCAGAAAAACAAAAAGATTGACCAACAAAAATACGGTGCATCAATGAATCAAACAGTTTATTTGAATATGAACGATTGGGAATATCTGAACGTCTTGTTCTTACATCAGTTTTTCCAAAACCATCCCAATTTAGTCTTGAAGGAGCAACCATCAATCATAACACCTATGAAATGGGTATAATTTCTTTAGAGTCTTTATCAGAAAAAAAATTCATTTTTCCTTTTTAGATAACAACCAATTTCATTCTTTCTTTTTCGATTACTTATGTATAATTACACGTTTTGTTTCCTAATCCGTAGGTTCTACATCCATCACATTTGATGAAACATCAGTTTTGCAATGTATACATCATCAAAGTTTTTATTTTATTCTTCAACTATAATAATTAGTTTTTCTCATTATGTCTTCATACATTTATCTTATATAGGTATTAATGATTTCCAGAATAACACAACAACTGACACCGAAGATGGTACTTAAACAACTTCTCTTATTATTTTTTTTATTATACACCCAGCTAGATAGAAAATAATTCTTAAATTCTATTTATACTCTCCATAGGCTTTGTTCTACGCTGTAGAAAGAAGAAGGGAATCACAAAAAGAGATATACTACTTGAAGCCTTTGTTTTACCAAATAGATCTTGTTGTTCTTTCTGTAGTGCAAAAAAAATAGATCTTGAGCCAAATGGTTTTTGTTATTCTACTGGAGAAATTGCACTATGTCCCAATGTTGTTCCATCTCAATTGTATGAGTTGTTCACAGGTCATTCCAAAAATTCTCTTTATTTCTTGAAGTACATTCATGCCTATAATAATTCATTTACTTTTACTTCATTCGGGGTTACCACAAACAAACAATTAAAGTGTAGAAATAGAGGAATCTATACCTTTCGTGTGCAAGGTTTATCATTATATCAATCAGCTTTATCCTTTAGATCATAAACCTTCTTACTTACAGCTCTATTTTTTTGACACTGAACATGAAGTTCAGAATAGGATGATGATTGCAGACAATCTAGATCCGAACATCATTGCTCTTCTAATTGATATTGTCGTTTCAAATCGATATTCTATATTCTTTAGAAGTTTAAGGGATGTTTATGACCTAGGCACTCATCATATACTTATCCACGCTGATCCATCTTTAGATCCCCAAACTTTTAATCCTCTTACTGTATTCCAAGTTGCTGCAATATGGCACGAAAATGATGAAGTTGTTAAGTATAGAGAGCGCGATATCATTGTCCAAAAACATCAAGGTCATTCTAAAAGAATTCGGTATTATTATGGATGCTATGACCCACTACAATATCCATTGTAATTTCCTCTTGGTGAACTTGGATGGCACCAAGGAATAAAGAAAAAAAAAAAAAGACAAAAACAAATTTTCAGACAGTCAATTTTCTGTGTTGGCAACAGAAGCTTCCAATGCTGATGATTTATTATCAACAGAAGCTCAAGGTAAAAATAATAAAGAAAAAAGATTACCCTACTCACAACTTACAGTACAACAAGAACCCTAAAGTATTTATTTTATATATTTCAGTTTATGAAGAGAATTAAAAGAAGAGAAACATGGTTTTAACTTGTGAGTTTTATTGTTTCAAGTTTCAAATTAGGCAGAGCGATAATTTGATTTTACTTCAAGCAGGTCGACTTCTACAACAATTTGTTGTTGACATGTATGTTAAGGTAGAAACTTCAAGGTTGGATTACTTTAGAGCAAATCAGAAAAAAATAAGAACAGATTTGTATGAAGGAATTGTTGATAGTATCACAGCAGGAGAATCTGAAGTTTCTAATATTGGTCGAAGAATTATTTTACCAGGCTCATTTATAGGTGGTCCTATAGACCTTCGGAAGCGCTATATTGATGCCATGACTTTATGATTTGGAAAGCCTGATATCTTTTTAACCATGACTTACAATCGATGTTAAAGTGAAATCAAAACAGAATTGTTACCAAATGAAGAGCCACAAAATAGACTTGATCTTCTTGTTCGAGTATTTAGAAGCAAATTTGAGCACTTGAAAAATGAAGTTATAAGAAAAAAAAACTATTTGGTCCAATTGCAGCTTTCACATATGTAATCGAATTTCAAAAATAGGGCCTTCCTTATGTTCATTTACTTCTTATTCTTCAGTGAGGTCATAAGCTAGATTCTCCCGAAAAATTTGATGATTTCATATTTGCCGAGTTCCCTGACTAAGAAAAGTTTCCACACTTGTACTCAATGGTTGTCAAACATATGATGCATGGTCCTTGTGGTTCTTTGAATTCTAATAATGTTTGTATGAAAAATGGCCTATGTAATAACCATTATCCTTGTTTCAATGACAACCATGAAAGCTGATGGATACCTTAACTATAGGCGGTGCAACAATAATGAAATAGTTGAAGTTTGAGGGCATATGTTGGACAATAGATGGGTAGTTCTCGACAACCCATATCTTCTTACAAAGTTTGATTGTCACATTAATGTGGAATTTGCTCTACTATTAAGGTTGTCAAGCACTTGTATAAATACATATACAAGGGCCATGACAAAATAGCATTCCACATAGTAGGCTAACACAGTAATGAAGATACTCATGAGATCACGATGTTTCAATCTACAAGATGGATATCTCCCCTAAAAGCAATGTGGAGAATATACAAATTCCCTTTGAATCAAATTAATCCTGCTATGATAAACTTGCAACTATACCTTGAAGATTGCCAAAGTGTTAGCTTTCGAAAGGCAGATGACTTGTGCTCTTTAGCTAACAATCAATTTCTTTCAAGAACAATGTTGACAGAATTTTTTGTGATAAACAGAACAAACAAAAAAGCTCAAGAAGGAAAATATGTATACAAGGAATTTCCTAAATTCTTTGTTTGGGATGGCCAACATAGAATGTGGAATGAAAAAAAGCAAAGGGAGGTGATTGAACAATCACTGCAAATCCAAGAGAAAGCAAGCGATACTATTTGCGATTATAGTTGAATCATGTATGGTGCCCAACTTCATTCCGCCAATTGAGAATTGTTAAGGAAGTGACATACAACTCTTTCAGAGAAGCTGCTCTTCAATATGGTCTATTAGAGGATGATAAAAGTCATGAAAAGGGCTTAGAAGAAGCAAGTACTTTTCAAATGCCTTCTTCATTATGACAATTGTTTGCAACAATACTTGTGTATTGTAGTCCACATGATCCAAAAGCTTTATTCTTAAAATCTGAAAGAACAATGTGGGAGGTTCTTTGTAAAGGAGGACAATTATCTATAGAACAAATTTGTTCTAGAGTTTTGTAGAATATAAATTCTGCTCTTGAATCCATGGGCAAAAACATTGAACAATTTTATCTTTCAGATTTATCTATCCCTTCTGATGAAACTGATGATGCAGTACTTTTTGGAAATCCAGGATATTTCTTTATTGATGGACCTGGTGGAATTGGTAAAACCTTTCTATATCGACTAATCTTGGCTACAATAAGAACACACAAATTGATCGCTTTCGCAATTGCAACTTCAGGAGTTGCTGCATCACTTTTGCCTAATGGGCACATGGCGCACTCACAGTTCAAAATTCCTATAGAAGTTGAAAGCAAAATTTGTTGTAATGTCAGCAAACAAAGTAGCCTGACAAAACTTTTGAAACTTACTGCACTTATAATATGGGATGAAGCATCGATGGCAAGGCGACAAAGTATTGAAGCACTTGATGAATCGTTAAAAGATGTCATGGATAACAATCTTTTATTTGGAGGAAAGGTTGTAACATTTAGTGGTGACTTTCGTCAAGTGCTACTTGTTGTGCCAAAGAGCACAAGAAATGAATGCATTAATGCTACGCTTGTCATGTCTTACATTTGGCATTCATTAAAGAAGATCAAATTGACAGAAAATATACAGGCTAAGTATGATCCAGTGTTTAGTAATTTTTTACTTTCTGTAGGAAATGGTACAAAACAACAAATATCTTCTAAAACTATCAGAATTCCTAAAGTGATGCTTTCTTCCTTACAATAAAAACATTGATCCACTTCAAGAGCTTATCACTTTTGTCTTCCCAAATTTTAATGATTATAATGAAGATCCATTTTCAATGATGAATCGAGCTATCTTGACTCTTAAAAAATGACATTATAGATCACATCAATGAAATATTGATGGAAGAATTCCCTGGAGATGAACACATGTATAACAACATTGATAAGATTGTTGATAAAAGTCAACAAAGCCACTATGAAGATTTTCTTAACTCTTTATCTGCTCCAAGATTACCAACACACAAAGTGTTGCTAAAAGAAAACTACCCCATTCTTATACTTCGCAACATAAATCCTTCCAAGGGATTATGGAATGGAACAAGACTCATTTGTCGCAAATTTAAAAAACATGTTATTCTCGCTCAAATTGCTATTGGTGATCGAAAAGGAGATATGGTATTTTTACCTCGAATACCTTTGCAACCATCAGATAAAAAATTGTATTCAGTTGATTTTACTAGATGTCAATTCCCAATCAGGCTATGTTTTGCAATGACAATTAACAAAGCTTAAGGTCAAACTCTAGATATTGTTGGCATCTATTTACCATAACTAGTTTCCTCACATGGCCAATTGTATGTTGTATTATCTCAAGCTACAACTTCCACCAAAGTCAAAGTTTTAACAGATGTATCAGATTCAAAAAATGAATTCCCCAATGCCATAAAAAGCATTGTCTACCATGAGATTATATCATTAGCTCAATGCAATTGATTTTTTTATTTTTCATGTTTTTTGGTATGTTCAATTCATATATTTTCAATTTTTATATTATATTTATGTTACTCATTTGACATTATTTTTCTTCTTATTTATTACTCAAACTATATATGTTTTATGCATGCAGGAAATCATGCGCAATCAATTGTTAGCTATCAAAGATATCGATCCATCTACAAAATGATGGACATCAAATATCATGATTATTGAAAAATCCTTTTCGAGAACTAGCTCAAGTGGAATACTATTTCAAAAGCTCTTGTTAATTGATGTAGAGGTATGTTTGCAAAAAATCTCTATTGCAAATATAAAAATATCAAATACTTACTTTCCATTTGAATTTTTCTTTTCTTCTTTTTTTTTTTTATTTTTTTTATTTTTTATTTTTTTACCATCATATCACTTCTATTTCTTGCACTTCTACTTCTTTGTTTTTTTTTTTTTTGTTTTTTTTAACTTAATAAACGGTCTATATTTTATTTAACTTTTCCAGTTCAAATATGATTTAGAATCTTTAATAACTACATACTAATTATTTCTTACTAATTCTAGAATTATATATTAATTATTAAATTCAAACATTGTAGGGATTAAAAGTGCAAGCCATAATCTTTAGTGCAAACATAGAGGTTCTTCAAACAACACTTGAAATCTTTTCGCCTTATGCAATATTAAATGCACAAGTCAGATCTATTCAAGAACAACATCAAATTGTTGAAAATGAATACGAATAGAAAATTCATGGACAAACTCCCATAGAAAAAATCAAAGATGATTAGTTAGCTATACGGAGTTTGAACTTCAACTTTACCACTCTAACAACACTTGAGGACAATATCGATTCAGCAACATCAGAGAATGTCCACTCAAAAACAGCACCAAACACGCAATCATTAACACGACCAAAAGATATAAGTAAAATTTATTCATATTTGTTTTCTTCAATTAATTTTTTTTTGGTTGATAAATAAAACAATTTTATTAGAAAAGCATTAAGCCGATGCAAAGAATACAAGGAAAGAAGCCACCCAACACAACCACAAAACACATTATCTAATCAAATCCTCCACAAAATCTACAAAAATCAGCACATCAGGATCAACCAAACCCGTCAACCAACTATGCAACACCAATAAAATGCGACTTTCTAACCAATGATACGAATGAGACATATTTAGAAAAACAAGGCGGTTTCGCTCCAACCAAACCAGCCACATCAAGCAATGGGAGGCAAGCAACCAAGCCTTCCGCCATCTCTTACCCACCCTAGCCCCACCCTAACTATGCAACACATCCAACACAGACCTCAGCTGCACCCAAACCAAACCAAAAAGAGCAACAACCATAGACCAAAGACGAGCCACCACTAGACACTGCATAAGTAAATGATCCACCGTTTCCGCAGCGCCACAACGCAAACAACACCAATTGGCCAACACATGTTGTTGCCGGATCAAATTATCAATGGTAAGAATTCGACCCAAAGCAACAATCCAAATGAAAAAAGCAACCTTGGAAGGAGATCCGACCGCCCAAATACCCTTCTACGGAAACCCACCACCAGCATCCTCGACAAGCACCCCATAAAAAGAAGACACTGAGAAAACTCCTTTAAAACTCTAAACATCCCAGACCAAGGAATCCGCCCCTTCTCCCTCATTCTGCAAACCATACAAAAAGCCCAAAAGAGCCATCAATTGATCTCACTCCCAATCCAGAACATCTTGCCAAAGACAGACATTCCAAACAGCTAATTGCCTTTGCTACACCCTAACGGAACCAACCAACTCCTTCCCATCAGTGGAAATAGCATAAATCAAAGGGAACAGAGCTGCTAAAGACAACCCCACCACACCACCGATCTTGCCAAAAACGAACCCGATCGCCTATTCCCACATCGAATTGAACCCGCACCCAAAAAACTTCATTTCCCGACCAAATCCCCTTCCACAACCCACGACCATGAGATTGAGCCACCAGCTTCGAACACCACCCCCCCATTCTTTCTCATACTTCGCCACCACTACCCTTCTCCATAGCCGTTCCCGCTCCCACACAAAACGCCACAACCACTTTCCCAATAAAGCCCGATTAAGCACCGCCAATTTCCGCACACCCAAACCCTCCCTCTCCTTCAAAGCACAGACCCTCTCTTAATCCACCAAATGATAATGAAAACCCTCCCCACCCCCACTCCACAGAAAATCCCGTTGCAGTCGCTCCAACCGTTTGCCACCTCCACAGGCATCACATGAACAGATATAAAGTACGGCGGAATATTGGAGAGAACACTTTTAATCAAACTGATTTGCCCCATTTTCGAAAAATATTGGCACTTTCAGCCTGCCAACCTCCATTGAACCCTGTCCACCACCCCATCTCATACTCGCGTCTCCTTAAAGGAAGCCCCCAAAAGAAGTCCCAAATAAGAAACTGGCAGTCGTGCCATCTTACAGCTGAGCACGGTTACCAATACCGGCAAACGAACCACCTCACCTACTGGATTCATTTCCAATTTTGCCAAATTAACCTACAAGCCTAACACCGCCTCAAAACATAACAAAACACACCTCAAATTACCAACCTAAGTAGCATTCGCATCACAAAAAATCAATGCATCATCAGCGTAGAAAAGGTGAGAAACCACCAAAGAGGTAGACCCAACGCCCACTTCAAAGCCTGATAACAAACCCCTGGATTGCCCTAGAAATCAAACGACTTAATGCCTTCATAACCAAAATAAACAATAAAGGGGACAAAGGGTCTCCCTGCCATAAACCTCTCCGAGTAAGGAAAAAGCCCGCCGAAGTCCCATTAACTAGAACAGACATCTGAATAGTAGAAATACAAAAATGTATCCACCGCCTCCACCGCTCCCCAAAACCTAACCGCTGCAACATGTACAGCAAAAACTCCTAGTTGACATTATCATAAGCTTTCTCAATATTCAGCTTACAAATGATCCCTGTTGTGTCTTGCCGAAACCGTCAATCCACGCACTCATTAACCACCAGAATAGCATCCAAAATCTGACGGCCGCCCATAAAAGCATTCTGAGATTCTGACACCACTCCATCTAGCACACCCCGAAGCCTATTAGCCAAAACCTTGGCCAATAATTTATAAGCACTACCTAAAAGACTGATAGGCCGAAAATGTCGTATATCCTCTGCCCCTCCCTTTTTAGGGATCAAAGCTATAAATGTTGTATTCAAGCTCCTCTCAAATTGCCTAGTTTGGTGAAATTGCTTAAACATAGCCAACACCTCCCCTTTCACCACCCTCCAACAGCGCTGAAAAAAAAAGCAATAGAGAAGCCATCCAAGTCTGGAGCCTTATCCCTAGGCATACTCCTCAATGCACCAAAAACATTCTCCTCAGTAAAAGGTTTCTCCAACAACAACCCATCTGCCTTAGAAATGGAATCAAACACCACAAAATCCAACCCCAGCTGCCATATGTCGCCTTCATCGCAAAAAAGATGCTGATAGAAGCCCATGATATTGGCCTTAACATCCTCTACTGATAAAAGCAACACCACATTCACTCGCATGCGGCCTATTTGACTTACCCAGCAATGAGCATTAGCCATGCGATGGATAAACTTTGTATTACGATCCCCGTCTTTCAACCATAAGCATCTAGATTTCTACCGGAAACTAATCTCCTCCATCCAAACCATTCTCACAAAATCACCACGAGTTGCCTCCTTATTGGCTACATCATCTCTAGAGAGAGTCCCTTGAATTTCCATCTCATCCAACCCCTGCAACACAGACAAAATATTGGCTTTCTGAGCCTCCAAACGACCAAAAACCTCTATATTCCACTCCTTCAAGTCAGACTTAAGAAGTTTTAGTTTCTAAGCCAATCTGTAACAAGGTGACCCTACCACATGATAGCTCCCTCACCAGCTAGCCACCGTCTCAACAAAACTATCTGCTTGTAACCATATGTTCTCAAAACGAAACGGCGAGGGACCATTCTGAACTCCTCCACTATCCAATAGGGTTGGCCAATGATTAGAAATCAGAAGTGGTAGCCTACACTGAAGTAGCTAAGACAAATGCTTCTCCAAATTCCCAGATACCAAAAATCTATCCAACCGAGAACTCGTTTGACCACCTGACCAGGTATAGCCTCCCTCTTGTAATGATAGATCCACCAACTCCAACTCATTAATAAAAGAAGCAAAATCTCGCATAGACCTCCCCACCTGACTCCTACCAGTTCTTTCCATCAAACTCCTTACAGCATTAAAACCACCCCCACTACACCAAGGCAATCCCCATCTAAATGCAACATGCTGTAACTTCTCCCAAAAGACAGCCTTGTCTGACCCCTGAACTGGACCATAGACCCCAGTGAACACCCACCAAAAATCATCCTCAAGACACCGGAACAAGTAGGATAGAGAAAAACCCCCTACTTTTTCCTCCTCCTTCATTACCACCCAACTATCCCAACACATAAAAACATCCCCAGCCACCCCGATAGTTGGTTGGAATGCCCATTCCATAAGGCGCCCCCCCATAACTCCTGCAGCAACTCCGGCCTAACAACCTCCAATTTCACCTCCTAAAGAGACACCACATCCGCCCTAGCAGTCTTCAATAAGGACTTAACCACTGTTCGTTTACCTCGATCATTCAGTCCCCTCACATTCCAAGTCAAAAGTTTCAGATGCATGGCAACAAAAAGGGACCACCCCGCTCCTTCCTTAACCTTCGGTCATTGCATTTCTTGTTCCTATCATAATTTATTGAACACTCAAGTTTCCGGAACTCCCGAACCTCTCTATCTTTCTGACCAGCTACTTGTACTTCCTAACCCCCCCACATCCCCCTGACCAAGATGCTTCAATAGCGGAAAATAACTTCAGAGCCTCATCCTCATGACCTTCAAAGGATACTCCCAAAAATTTACTAACCTCAAAAATACGAGTAAGCACCCAGTCGGATACCTCTCCAAACGAAGGCAGCTAATCCATATCCAAATCTGTACCCAACCTCATCACAGACCCTGGGTCTAAGTATAACGACCCAGAACCCTCATCTTCTAACACCTCCGGTTGAAGCACCAACGCCAAAGCCTCATCCGCTGAATCAGCCACCTCACCGTCGGCTTAGCCGGAGACGACCCCGGCACACCTGATTTGACTAGCTCCTCCCCACAAGACTCCGCTCCACTCGACCGAAATGGCGAAGTATACCCCGCATCCTCCATTGGTAATTTTTCGGGACTAAGTACTACAAAGTCCTCGGACACCCCCTGCTTAGGGTGAAGGTTCACCGCCGGCATACCAGGCTCCTTCGACAAAACTAGCACCGCCACATCGTTGGTCAACAAAGCATCACCACAGGCTATTTGGCGACTTGACTCAATTCCATCGTACAACGATCTGAACACCCGTGCAACAGTCGGGTTGATTTGTGCCCCTATTTTGATCCTTAGGCCTTTCCCAGTAGCGGTCCTAACTTGATCTAGGCCTAAGCAAGTAGAGCCCAGCCCATGCCTCCTATAAAAAACGTTGAGCTCTTGATCCAAGAAGCCCACTGGACGTTAGGCCCCCTTACTGCCCCTACGGTCTATCCACCCCTTCTGATTTGGATCTAATTCATGTACCTTTGCAGCCCACCCACCTTGAGTACGTGGATTACCCCAAGGCCCAAATCGTCAATTATTTTCCCTAAATCGACGATCAAATCCCTGAAGATCCTCCTTCCGAAATATCCTACGTCCATCACGCAGCCAAATATGACCTTCCAGATTCGATCACCCCCCACCGCGCAACGCCATTGCCGAACGAGCCGTTGGCTCGACATCCGGTCACAAAAGTAGCACATATAGCAAAGACTCTCATCATAGCATAATCGTGAATGGTAGATGGCCACTACGGAGAAGTTGTAGTCGGATCACACCTAAATCCGCCGAAAGCTCATCGACATCCACCAAACCTCCACACTGCTCGCCAATGGCCCGATACGTTTCCACCCCACGAAGATGTATAGGTAAACCCACCACCCCCACCCACACTGTCGTCACCGGTCCTGAAGTCAACCCTGTATCGCAAAGAACCAACGGTGACCACCATTGCGAATCCAAATAACGGTCGTCAATCACCCATCGACGCTGCAAGACCTCCCCAGCTTCTCGTCAAGAAGGGAACACAAATAGAAGAGCTTGACCCCTAAGTGGGTGGATTTCCATCGGCCCCAACGTCTTCCACCACCGACTGAACCACGCCGTTACAGCCAGAAACCCCACACCCTTGTCCCCCACCGAGCACACTGTTCCCACTAGAGCCCTGTTCAGTAAGCCAAACCACACCATCTGTCGCTACCGCTTGAATGACATTAGCATTGCCACCCATAGAAGGGCCGCCGCCTACATCCAAGGTCACACCCCTATGCACCACAGATGTCCCTACCATATCACCAGGTTTCGAGACCCAACCCTTCCCCTTGGCAAAGCCCTCAACAACCAAAGCCACTCCTCCCTAGCTATCGCCAAACTCCGACGTAGGAAGAAAAGTCTAATATCATTTGCCCTCAATCGTAAACATCATCTGAAACATGGCCCTTCCATCCTCCTCACCTCGAGTCTAGACTACCACACTACGTTGTTTCTCATCCAACTGACCAAGAAAAGATGGGGTCCCTATGTGACGTGCTGCCTCCCGCAACTTCGTAACAATCCGCTCCACTTCAAATCCGACCAAGAGCACTGCTCGTCGCAAACCCGAACCACATTCGACAATTCCCAACCATCTATTGCCCCGAGGGTCCGCTGATTCCTCCTGTATCTCAAAGGAATGACCCCCAAGGAAGAGAATCCTACGTCGCGGCCCAGTCTCTGCTGTCGCCAGAAACATGCCAGGTACCTAAATCATTCCGCCAGAAATGGCTTCCTAATATTTTGGACTGTCCCACATTTTTCTTCTTCAATAATTGAATACATTACAATATTTCAATACAATTTTATTTACTATTAAATTATATATATATATATTTTAATTTAGATGTCTTGCTAGCAATACTAGAGGTTGGACCAACACAGATGAAGAAAAATTTCAAAGACCACAAAGATGAGAAGACTCCATTGAAAGAAATCATTGTTATTGATGATCAATAAATTGTATTTTCTTCCAAATTTTTTCCTATCATTTTAACTTCAAATGTCTCCATTTGAAATCCATACTTATGTAGACAAATACTAAATGTTTATGTATTCACCAAATAACTTTTTGTATCTAACAATTTCATTTCCCCAGATTGAAACCAACAACTCCAACGCTTTGGGGTGAATTCACAAAAAATGAAGGTGTAACTTTTTCCAAACTCCCAGCTCTTTTCCCAATCATAATTGCTATGCAATTAAAGGTGTCCTCATACAATGGTAATTTCTATATTCTTCAACATTTCTTACTTTTATAATTATTATACTACTATCAAACTCCTAACAATCAATTTTGTAGGTGTCACACTATCAACAAAATCATCCACAACTTTCATGTTGGACCTTCCAATTCTTGAAGCAAATTCACTGAAAGCTTGGTAATTGCTACTATAATATAATATTTTACAATATTGAACTCATTGTTTTTTGGTTAAATACAATATTTAGGTTTACTTATACTTAATTTACAATTATGATATTTAGGTGCATCAGCCATAGCAATACCATCAAAGAAATTCCTCTTCAGAGAGTCCAACGAATTGTAACAACACAGTCTTCACCAACAACTCCAGACAAGCTGATTCAACTCAAAAATCTTCCAACATTTGTTAGACGGGTATATTTCATATTATAGTAATTTCATCAATCTTTATTTTTTAGTTAATTTAAAATTGATAACCAATAAACTCATAAGAATACTAACAATTAAGAAACAATTAAACTACACAATTTTTTTTTTTTTTTTTATCTAGAGAAACAAACCCAAAAGTTTTGAATAGAATTTAATACAAACTCATAACAATAGTAACAATTAGTAACCAATCAAATTGAATTCATTTTTTACCTTACGATGATAATTCCTAATTTAAAATTCATACTAATTACAGTTTTCAATTTAACTTCCTAGACTACAAGATATTGGGTCAATGCTTGTGCCACTGTCACCAATGTAAACCAAAAATTCTGCTATATATGTTGCCCAAACTGCAACAAAAGCACCGTTGCAAAACCAGAGGACTTCTTTCTTTGTAACTTTTGCAAACAGTGAGTGCAATCGCAACCAAGGCAATAATTAACAATTATCTCTACGATAAAATCTATTCAATTTCATATTATTCAATCCATACTCATAATTTTCTCTAATTTCATATACACTATATTATGTTGAAGTTTAAAGGGTAGATGATGACCTAAGAATGATTACTAAAGAAAAAAAACAAATCGTAAGCATCTAAAAAGAATGACAATAGAGTAATTAGCTAACACCAAAAAAACAGAAAACAAAAAAAACTGTTGACAAACAACTTAGAGTAATTTGTGCAAATATTGTGACATGACAAACAACTAAAAGAAATTTAGACTATATTTGGAATGATGGATTTGGAAAGAAAAAGAAAAATGCAAGAAAAATAGAGAAAAAAAGTAGCTTATATTCATTCATTTTTTCCCTTTTCCTCCACATATCTTTACCTAAATCCTAAATACAAACAATCTTAAAAGAATAGCTAAGAAACAATTTTAAACTAACACTCCTAGCAAAATATTGCATGCAAAAAACCAGGCTGGCAAAACATAACAAACAAAAGCTCAGCAGTATAGAGCCTTTCAATATGACAAGAGATACAACATAGTAACTTGAAGTGAAATTTAACTAACCACAAGCAACAAAGATGCTTATGAATCTATCTCCCAATTTACTAAAAGTTTATTATTATATTATTAAAGCTAAAGAAAAGAAGGGTATATAGACCATAGGAATTTGACCAAAACATGCAAGTATAATTCAGCCTTAGGCTTGGTTTGTTGCTCTTTTAGTTCAATTCAAACTCCTATAATCTACAACTACTGTAACACCCAAAATTTCTAGCCCAAATAATAATGTAACAATCATGGCTCTCTTAAAGGAAAACCAAATATAACTTCTCATACTTGCATTACATAATAATAATAATAGTTTCTCATGCGATATTACATTGATTCAACAACAAGTAAATAACCAAATAAGCACCCCTAAGGGTTTACAATCTTCCAAGGCTTAAGCCCGGTACACAAAATGGTTATCCAAACCCACACATACATAGCCCTTGGCTTACAAATAGGATCACAGCAAATGAGAACTTTAGTGCTCTCAACACACACATTTCCAAGCCCTCAATTAGGCAAATTCACCACGTCTTTTCCTACACAAAAATCCGGTAGGGTGAGCATAAAGCCCAGTAGAAAATCCTTAACAAAGTATATACCTTTTATACAAGTTTCAAGAGGTGAATGCACATGCCATGCCATGCCTTTTTGAAAATAAAATACATCTTCATCTTTTGAAAACCATCGTGCTCAATGATGTTATGCAACTTCAATTGTTCAAAATTTATCAATTTAATTAAAGGGGGACATAGATACAATTCTGGTAATCCCTAAGTCGGTATCTGCAAGTAGACTATACGAGTACTACCAATTGTCATTTTTACCGGTATTAATCGGAAGGCTCGACACCTATCCGCGCGACTTTCTGGTCTTTCACTAAGGACACTTAGGCCAACTTAAACAATTTCATCTACACCACCTATCAAGACTTACCACCATATTTACCCCAAAACCATTTCATGAAAACCCATTTCCAAACATTCTTTTCTCAATGCAAATTTCCAAAGCTTAACATAGTCCAATGAATTGAAATGCCATTGTATGCTTAATAATGCAATGCAACATTACTTCCATATTCAATTGTTCCACACAATATACCATTGTGATCAAAATTCCCAATCCTTTTTTCAACACAATTTCACAAGATGAATATATATATACTTTTATATTCAATTCATTCAAGAGAATAACGTAATTCCCACATTTCGAGCAATCTCAACAATTTAGTCAATTCAAGACTAAATCAACATTTTGACAACAATTTCCAAAATAAACAACATTTCTCATTTTTTTTTTCACAAAATTCGTCATTTATATATAAATAAACAATTTTCAAAACATCCATTTATTTTGGTACACAAAATAAATATGACAACATCTTCCAAGAATTTTCAACATCTGTCAAAGAAAAGACCCAATTTCTAGATTTTCTCACCAAAACCATTCATCTCCAAGATATTTAGAAGAATCTCCCCAAAATCATCTTTCTTCAATCAATATGGTTCAAAACCTTCAATTTCTATTTTAAAAGGAAAAGAAATTAAACACTCTTTCAAAATCACTCATCTTCTTGAAATCAACAATTAATTTCTCAAAGCTAATCAAAGGATAATTTTGAAAATCATCTAAATCTTGCAAAAACATATATATAACTTTAAGAAAATCCCTACATCAAGTTTTGAAGAAGAAATGAGATAAAACTCCCAAAATTAACGGTGTCAAAACTCGATCTTCACCACACACAACGAAGCCCTCGAGATAATAACCAACTTTGGTGAAGGACTTAGGTCCAAATCCCAATGGATTTGGAAAAATCAAATAGAGAAGATGACTTCTAGAGAGAAAAGCTCCCGATCTGGAATTCTGGAGAGTTTTAGAGAGAGAGAGAGGATTGAAAAAGTAATATGAAATATCAGATTCACGAACTGATATAATATGGCCCACTCGAGCGTGGAATGGCCCGTTCGAGCGTCAAATACACTAACCCAGTACTTTTGCAGACAGGTCAAACTTCTGAAACCAAACATTCTCCATTCGAGCACATAAACAGCCGCTCGAGTGGACAAGCAACTTCGAATGCATTTGCATTTTTGTTTTGGGGGCGCCTCAACCTCGCCTAAAGCGCCTAGGACCTCATGAGTTGGACCGGCAATCGACCGCCAGCATCGCTTTAGACCGCCAAGAGGCGTTGCCCCCTGGACCCGCGCGAGCTAACTAGGCAGTTCGACCCCCGACCAACCCAGTCGAAGTGGCAAAACGTAAAAGAATGATCGAAACTGGGATTGCTACAACTACCATAGAATTTCTTCTTAGAAAGTCAAAATACTCAACGCTAAACTGCATTAATTGTTTTCTAAAAGCAGATAAACTACCTACAAAAACTAGACAAAATTTACTATGTCACATATCTAGATCAAATGGAACCAAATCCTAAACAAATTAAACATAGCTGGAAGGAAATTCTGGGAATGAGTCCATCAGGTTAAGTTAATGGATTTATGAAGTACATTTGCAATACCTTCTATCTAAAAAGAAAAATGAGGTAGTTTAGAAAAAAACCATGAAGATGACCATTTCCCTTAGCACCCTGCTGTGCTTGAGGAATTTACATCCCAAATCATATATCAATGTGGAATCACACACTTACTGAAAACTTAATTAACAAGAAGGACTCTATGCATAGCAACCCACTTAATTCGAGACAATTACTTTCTTTGAGAAAGAACACTTTGTTCCTTTGCTTAGTGATAACTTTGAATGTTTCTTTGTTATTCGTGCTATAATTTTTCTTCCGCAATAACAACAGATGCTGATTTGAAGTAGATTTAACTAATGAAAATGGGAAAATCATAGCAACCATTTTTGGTTCTCATGCTGAAAAACTTTTTCAATCACTGTTAAGGAATTAATGAAGAACACATCAAATGTAAGTTCTAAAACACTCTTCATTTTCTACAACGTCATAATATTTACTAATCATTACAACAACATTTTTCTTAATTCAATAGGATGGACAAATTCTCTGGAAGTTGTGAAAAAGCTCTCTACAATAGAAAATCACATTTTCGAGTTGTCTGCATATCAATATGATTTTGGTGGCCTATCATAGTACAAATTTAACATCAAGGCATTGCATAAAGAATGCGTCATTGCTTCACCAAACCCAAATACTCAGGTTCAAAAACAATCTCTCCACCAGCTTCAAAGATAGCACGCAAAGAACTATTTCTAGCTTAATCAAGTGCATCACTAGATCCAGCAGAATCAGATAATCCACTTGTCATTTCAAAAGATGCAAAGTGAGAAATCACCATGTTAACTATAACAAAAAAAAAAGAACTTAGACTAACTGCAACAACAAAAAGACAATCAACCTTTTGCTATGTAGTATGAACTATGTTTGGCTTGTACAGTTGAACTCCACTAGCTCATAGGATCTTTATCTCCTTTTGTCATGTAGTTTCTTCTTAAGTTGCAGTCATGTCACTTCCATAAATCCATCTTTTTTGGTTTAAATGGATTCAATAAAAAACTTTAGCTATCTACGTTGTACCTTTTGAAAATTGTTGTTAAATCTTAATCTTATCTTAAAATAGTTTACTTTAGCTATACTTTCATCTTCTCATCTATTGAGTGACATGTTTAATGACATCATGATCTTTCATAGACTATTTCTTTATTAATGCTAATGCACTACTTTTTCTAGATACTTATAATATCATATTAAGACTTAATTACATAGTTCTTATTATAGTGCCAAATTCATCACTGGCACCGTGATCATGTAATGCACGATCAATCCCAAACTTGTATAGATATATTACATAGACAGTCTGTTGGAAATGGTTATTACATTCTAGGTAAAACCAGAATTTTTTCCTAAGTTTGGTCTAATTTTTAGGTGGGCCCCGTGCATCGATTTACACGGGTCAAAGTGGTAACGCGTTCTATGCCGCGTTGTCATTCACGTGGTATATTTGGCTGCTCAAAACCATTACCGAGTGAATGGGAAATTGAAGCCAAAGTATGCTCCATGGAAATGGAGTTTTTGGTAGAAATTCCTTAAAGGTTTGAATAAGGCTTGTCCCACATTGATTTGGTAGGAGGTTTTGAAAGGGTTTATAAGGCATGGGTTTGGTACTTGGGGTGTGCCCCAAGGGGTACCCAAGTGTTTTAGAGGGAGAGGTTATGGGAAAAATGGGCTAGACCCATTGGACCCAAAAATCACCACGCGCGTTGCCGCCGCCGTCCGTCCGGTCGGTCGGGCGGGCTGGGCTTGTTCGGCCCAATACTAATCTTTTTGGGCCAAAAACATTTGAATTTAATTCAAATAAATTGGTTTGGATTTTTTGTTCATCCAAACAGGACCCTTCCCGTTTTCAAACATTAATTAAACTGGTCCGGTTTTTCCTGTTCATCCAAACAGGGCCCTTCCCAGAATTAAATTGGTTTGGATTTAATGTTCATCCAAACAGAGCCCTTCTCGATTTTTATCTGTTTGAATGGTTAACCCAACAGATTCAAATCTGTTTGAATTTAAACCCAACAGGTTTCATACCTATTCAATTCAAAATCAAGAGCCACCTTTACATCTATAAATAGACTAGCCTCTCATTTGGATTGTTTACTCCAATTTTCGTACTCCATCCTCTCTATAATTCTCTCTGCATTTTGCTGCATTTTTATTCTGAAAGAAAGAGTGTAAACACTTAGTGTGTTCGTAAGGCAAACAATTTGTAGTGCTGCTATTGTTTGTAGAAGATCATTTCATCCTGGGAGATAGACGTCCAAATTCGAAAGCAAGTGGAGAGGGGCGAATCATCTTAAGGATACAGTGTTAAACACTGGACTTGATCAGAAAAGTTATTCAAATAAATTAACCAAGTAAGTTGTTTAATTTAATTCTATTTTTAATTTGTTTATTTAATCAGATTTTAATTTTGTTTTTGTAACAAAATAAAATCTGTTATTTATTTATTTATTTTTATTTCGAGTTTGATTTTTGTAATCAAATATATTCTCTCCTTTTCTTTATTTCTTTAATTCTAATTGTTGTTTTGTACACAATAGAATTTAAATTTTTAAATACAGTGAAGATTGTTCCTACAATCTTAAGACAGAATCTTTTTTGGTATCTTCATTGTATTTAATTTTCTGTTTTTCAAAGTAATATTCTGGTTGGAAAAACAAATAGTGATTTATGCCATTTGACAGATAGTAGTAATATACTGTCTCTTTTCTTTGACAACTAGTAGTACGATACTGGTGTCATTAACAATTTCAGAATATTATTTGGTATTACAGAAAATTATTTTGGTATTTTATTTTTCCTGTTTTAGTAACAAGGAAAATAAAATTATTTTGTGTTATATTTTATTTTCTGGTTTTAGTGACTAGAAAATTAATTTGTGTTTTAATTTTTTCTGATTTTTGTAATCAGAGATTATGGGTACTACAACTGAAACTGCATCTGGTAGTGGTACTCCTGTTGTTACACCAACATCGGTCCCTATTCAGAACCATGTTCATGTACCAATCAATCATGGAGAAAAACCGAAAAAATTTAACGGTACCGAGTTTAAGAGATGGTAGCAGAAGATGCTGTTCTATCTTACAACTCTTAATTTGGCCCGGTTTCTCCATAAAGAGGCTCCAGCACTTAAAGAGGGTGAAAGTGATCGGCAAGTTGTTGCCGCTGTAGATGCTTGGAAACATTCAGATTTCCTGTGCAGAAACTACATCCTCAATGGCCTTGACAACATGTTGTATAATGTATACAGTCCTCTGAAGTCAGCAAAAGAATTGTGGGATTCTTTGGAGAAGAAATACAAGACAGAAGATGCCAGCACGAAGAAATTTGTCGTCGGTAGATTTCTGGATTTTGTTATGGTCGACTCCCAAATGGTAATATCTCAAGTTCAAAGTTTTCAGATAATTTTGCATGATATTCATTCAGAAGGTATGTCTCTTAGCGAATCTTTCCAAGTCGCTGCTTTGGTGGAAAAGTTACCACCAACTTGGAAAGATTTCAAAAATTATTTAAAACATAAACGCAAAGAGATGACCATGGATGAGTTAATTGTAAGATTAAGAATTAAGGAAGATAACCGAAAGGCTGAAAAGAGGAATGGGAAAAATCCCATTGAGTCCAAGGCTAATGTGGTTGAACAAGTTCAAAAACCACATAACAAAAAGAGGAAGTTTACTGGAGATGGTCCTAAACAAGGCAACAACAATGGCAACAAGAAGTTCAAAGGAAAATGCTATAACTGTGGCAAGACTGGACATCGAGCTTCTGACTGCCGCTGTCCTAAGAAGGATCATGGAAGTACAAGTAAGAAGACCACTAATCAGGCCAATGTAACAAAATTGGATTACATCTCTGATGGAGTAAATGACATCAACCTCTCTGCTGTGGTGTCTGAGGCTAACTTGGTTGGAAATCCCAAAGAGTGGTGGGTTGACACTGGAGCAACTCGTCACATATGTGCGGACAAGAAGATGTTCACTACCTACAATGAGGCTGCAAATGGTGAGCAACTTTTTATGGGAAATTCTTCTACTTCTCGTGGTGGACAAGGAAAGTGATCTTGAAGATGACATCGGGAAAAGAATCGACCCTCAACAACGTCTTGCATGTACACGACATCCTAAGAATTTAGTTTCGGTTCTTTGTTAAGTAAAAATGGTTTTAGGCTTGTTTTTGAGTCTGATAAGTTTGTATTAACAAAGAGTGGTATGTATGTTGGTAAGGGATACATGAGTGATGGTCTCTTTAAACTTAATGTAATGACAGTTGTACCAAAAGTTGCTATGAATGAGAATAACACATCTTTTGCTTATTTTCTTGAGTCGAATTTATGGCATGGTAGATTAGGTCATGTAAATTATGATGCTTTGCGTAGATTAATTGGTTTGGATTATATACCAAAGTTTGAAATTAATCCTAATCATAAATGTGAAGTTTGTGTAGAAGCAAAACTAGCTAAGGCTCCATTTAAATCAGTTGAAAGGAAAATTGAACCTCTAGAATTAATTCATACTGATGTATGTGATCTAAAATTTATTCAAACTAGTGGAGGCAAAAAGTATTTCATAACATTTATCGATGATTGCACAAGATATTGTTATGTTTATTTACTTAGAAGTAAAGATTAAACCTTAGAAATGATTAAACTCTACAAAACAGAAGTTGAAAATCAACTTGGTAAAACCATTAAAATGGTTAGAAGTGATAGGGGTGGTGAATATGATGCACCATTAAATGAATTTTGTGTACAACATGGCATTATTCACCAAACTACAGCCCCTTATTCTCCACAGGAAAATAGAATTACTGAAAGGAAGAATAGAACCCTAAAAGAAATGATGAATGCCATGTTACTAAGTTCAGGCTTGCCACAGAACTTATGGGGGGAAGCAATATTGTCTGCAAATTATGTTCTTAATAGAATACCCCACAAGAAAACTAAAAGCATTCCTTATGAATTGTGGAAAGGTCGACCACCTTCCTACAAATACTTGAAAGTGTGGGGGTGTTTGGCAAAAGTTGAAGTTCCTGTTCCTAAAAAGACAAAGATTGGACCAAAAACAGTAGACTGTGTGTTTATTGGTTATGCTCCAAATAGTAGTGCATATCGGTTTCTGACTTATAAATCAGAAATACCTAATATAAATGTGAACACTATTATAGAGTCAAGGAATGCTGTGTTTTTTGAACATGTCTTTCCTTACAAGAAAGGACAGGAATTAAGTTCACAGAAAAGAACTTATGATTGTACACAAAGTCAAGAGACTAATAACAAACAAACACAAGAGACTAGTAATGGTCTCAACCAACAGGATTTAACTGATGATGAACCAAGACGAAGTAAGAGAGCGAGAACATCAAAATCCTTTGGTCCAGATTTTTTGACATACTTGTTAGAAAATGAACCTCAAAGCTTTAAGGCAGCAATGACAGGTCCTGAAGCACCTTTGTGGAAAGAGGCTGTTAATAATGAAATTGAATCTATTATGCAAAATCATACTTGGGAATTGGTGGATCTTCCACCAGGTTCTAAACCTCTTGGATGTAAATGGATATTCAAGAGAAAAATGAAAGCCGATGGTTCAATTGACAAGTATAAAGCAAGACTTGTAGTTAAAGGTTACAGACAAAAGGAAGGTCTGAATTATTTTGACACATATTCCCCTGTGACAAGAATAACATCCATTCGCATGCTTATTGCTATAGCAGCGTTGTTTAATTTAGAAATACATCAAATGGATGTTAAGACAGCTTTCTTAAATGGTGATCTAAATGAAGAGATCTAAATGGAACAACCCGAAGGGTTTGTAGTATCAGGGCAAGAAAAGAAAGTTTGTCGACTTGTAAAATCCCTTTATGGATTAAAACAAGCACCTAAGCAATGGCATGAAAAATTTGATCATGCAATGCTTACTAATGGGTTTAAGATAAACGAATGTGACAAATGTGTCTATGTTAAAAACACTGACCAAGGATATGTCATAGTTTGTCTTTATGTGGATAACATGCTCATCATTGGAAGCAGTCAAAACATGATCAAATTAACTAAGCAAATGCTTAACAAAAGATTTGATATGAAAGATATGGGGGTCGCAGATGTTATATTAGGAATGAAAATTACTAAAACATCTGACGGATATGCATTATCTCAATCTCATTATATTGAGAAAATACTTGATAAATTTATCAAGAATGATTTGAATTTAGCTAGAACACCTGTAGACATCAGTCTTTATTTATCGAAAAATAAAGGTAATGCAGTGTCTCAGTTAAAATACTCCCAAATTATTGGAAACCTAATGTACCTAATGAATTGTACTCGTCCTGATATAGCTTATGCTATCAGTAAATTGAGTAGGTACACTAGTAACCCTGGAGAAGACCATTGGAAAGCGATCATTCGAGTTCTTAGATATCTAAGATTTACTCGTGATCATGATTTGATCTTTATTCGATATCCAAAGATGAGTCGAGGGTTATTGTGATGCCAATTGGATATCGGATACTAAAGATTCAAAATCCACTAGTGGATATGTCTTTACTCTAGGAGGCTTTGTTTCTTGAAGTCCACGAAACAAACTTGCATCGCCACGATCCACAATGGAATCGAGTTCATTGCTTTAGACAAAGCGGTGAAGAAGCGTAATGGCTTCATTTCTTAGAAGACATTCCAATGTGGCCAACACATGCCTATGTGCATTCATTGTGATAGTCAATCAAGCAATAGGCGAGACGCGAATCATATGTATAACGGTAAGTCACGACATATTCGTCGTCGACATAATACCGTTAGGCAGTTGTTGTCAAACGGAATAATCTCAATAGATTATATAAAATCTAAAGAGAATATTGCAGATCCGTTAACAAAATGTTTGACAAAAGAGCTAGTGTATAGTTCATCAAAGGGGATGGGATTAAAGCCTATTACATAAGAGTCGTCATAATGGTAACCCTACTTATATGACTGAAGATCCCAAGAACTAAGTTCAAAGGGACAACTAAGTTATGTATGGCTCGCCAGAAATCACTAAGGGATTAAAATTCCCTACCCATTCCTATGGTGAGAGTGATATCTGCAACATATGTTGTCTGCAGGGGCATAAGGATAAGCTTTGCTTTTAATGATTACTTATATCTTGATTAAGGCATAAAATCAAGACGAGTATGAGAAGATACTCACAATAAGAATCACCTATATGAGTGTTGAACTGGGGCCGGTTCTATGAGAATGATAGAGGCTACATTCTCTAGAAACACTTATGAAAACCAGAAGCGTTCAAGGCCAAAATGAACACAACAGTGAGAACCACGATGTGTTAGAAGATATTTTGTGTGAAATCTATTGTCTTGGCTTACACATACGGCTGAACAATTCAAGGCATCGCGTCCATTGGTTAGCCAGTAAATCCGATAGGTTATCACTAGGGAAGGTTCAAAGCCGAAAACTACCTATCCTAATGCAAGATATTTTTCGACTTATACTCTTTCGTTAAGTCTACATATTGTTGCATTTCCATTATCATCAAATTCCATTCATGTGGGGGATTGTTGGAAATGGTTATTACATTCTAGGTAAAACCAGAATTTTTTTCTAAATTTGGTCTAATTTTTAGGTGGGCCCCGTGCATCGATTTACACTGGTCAAAGTGGTAACGCGTTCTATGCCGCGTTGTCATTCATGTGGTATATTTGGTTGCTCAAAACCATTACCGAGTGAATGGGAAGTTGAAGCCAAAGTATGCTCCATGGAAATGGAGTTTTTGGTAGAAATTCCTTAAAGGTTTAAATAAGGCTTGTCCCACATTGATTTGGTGGGAGGTTTTGAAAGGGTTTATAAGGCATGCGTTTGGTACTTGGGGTGTGCCCCAAGGGGTACCCAAGTGTTTTAGAGGGAGAGGTTATGGGCAAAATGGGCTAGACCCATTGGACCCAAAAATCACCACACGTCTTGTGTGCGTCACTTGCCGTCCGTCCGATCGATCGGTGGTGTGAGGTTGGGTTGGGCTTGTTCGGCCCAATACTAATCTTTTTGGGCCAAAAACATTTGAATTTAATTCAAATAAATTGGTTTGGATTTTTTGTTCATCCAAACAAGACCCTTCCCGTTTTCAAATAAAATTAAATGTCCTGGTTTTCCTGTTCATCCAAACAGGCCCTTCCTGTAATTAAATTGGTTTGGATTTAATGTTTATCCAAAGCGAGCCCTTCCGGTTTTTATCTGTTTGAATGGTTAACCCAGATTCAAATCTTTGAATTTAAACCCAACGGGTTTCATACTGTTCAATTCAAAATCAAGAGCCACCTTTACATCTATAAATAGACTAGCCTCCCATTTGGATTGTTTACTCCAATTTTCGTACTCCATCATCTCTATAATTCTCTCTGCATTTTGCTGCATTTTTATTCTGAAAGAAAGAGTGTAAACACTTAGTGTGTTAAGTAAGAAAACAATTTGTAATCTTTGCTATTGTTTGTAGAAGATCATTTCATCTGGGAGATAGGCGTCCAAATTCTGAAAGCACCGTGGAAGGGCGAATCATCTTAAGGATACAGTGTTAAACACTGGACTTGATCAGAAAAGTTATTCAAAGAAATTAACCAAGTAAGTTGTTTAATTTAATTCTGTTTTTAATTTGTTTATTTAATCAGATTTTAATTTTGTTTTTGTAACAAAATAAAATCTGTTATTTATTTATTTATTTTTATTTCGAGTTTGATTTTTGTAATCAAATATATTCTCTCATTTTCTTTATTTCTTTAATTCTAATTGTTGTTTTGTACACAATAGAATTTAAATCTTTTAAATACAGTGAAGATTGTTCCTACACAGTCTACAGTCAACAACACAAGTCTTTCTCTCTCTGTCTCTCTGTCTCTCTCACACACACACACACACACACACACACACACACACACACACACACACACACATACACACTCTGTTTCTCTCACCGCAATGTCACTCCCTTTATCTCAGTCGATCTCCTCTACCGTCCTCGCATCCACTACAGTAGGCTCTGCCGAATCCGAAATCTGACCACCGTGGGTTGAGATTTGAGCTGATCTATATGTCGGTGTTGGTGGTCCTTCCTCGCGGTGCCGGTGTCGCGGTGTCGCAACTCCAAGAGGGTAACGTCGTCGGGTTGCACTATATCGAGTCGTAGTCCTTCTCTCTCTCACTCGATTGCTAGTTCCTGTACCGCTCCTTCTTGCTCCATTACTGTAAACAAGTTTGATTTTTTCGTTACTTCAATACTGTAAATGTGTTTGATTCCTTTACACATTATAATGTTTGATTGTTTTGTCTCATTTCCTTACCGCCATTTCAGATTGTACTTTTTATAGTCTATGTATATATGTATCTGTAAAACATAATTAAATAAAAATTAAGTTAAGAAGTTTGAAGTTAGAATAAATATCAAGGATTTATGGTTAATTTGTGATGTAATTGAATTAATGTTATATATATATAGGAGATGAATGTTGCTTAAGTTAGAAACTATGTATATAATTGAATATAGAAAGAACAAAAGAGAAGCAAAATGTGAGGCATAAAGTCAATCTCTATTCGGTTTGATTATGTTGGCATAGTCAATCTATGTTTGGTTTTGGTCAAAAAACATTGTATAATCCAATTTTTTTCTTTTCTTTTTCTGTTTGGTTCATCAGAAGAAAAGGAAAAATAAGGATAAAGTGAAATTTCGGTGAATATGTGTGCTTATTATTATTTTTGGTCTTACACCATTTTTTTCTCTCTCTAACTCTCACTTTCTCTCTCTAAAGCTAGATTTGTTCCAGATCTATTCGAAACTCCATGAAGTAAACTTGAAAAACACCTTGTGATAAACAATGGTATAAGACCTTTATCAAAACTATAAATCTGAGTATATGTGCACTACGAACGATACTCTGTTGTTGTTGTTGTTGATGATGAATGATTGCGATCTATTGAATATACTACAGATCAAATTAGATCTGTTTCAACAGATAAAAAAAATGAATTACTATTTTAACAGATAAAAATTGAAAAGTTATGACAAGAATTTGAATAGATAAAGGAGAATATTTGAATAGATAATAATTTTTTTTTGAACAGATAGGAAAATTTTTTGAACGGATAAGAAAAATTTTGAATAGATAGGGAAAAAATATAACAAATAGAACAAAAATTTGAACATATAATTAACAAAAGTCAACAGATAAATTAAGGGGTAAATTTAGAAATAATTCTTCAAAACAACCAAAAAGACTTTTTGCCAAATTATTTACAAATGGTAAATCTCTCATCAATAAAAAATATTCACTGGACCTAATACTTTAAAGAATTGTTAGAGTGAACTTTTTAACAATTTTCTCAATCAAATTTACATGCATCTTAAATCCTGGATTGCTGTAGTAGTCAAATTGTCTCTCATGGTGCAATTCATTTCAATACTTCTACGGTTATTAATAATCTTCAACACACGAAGTCGACCCATCAATTTGGCATACCATCTCAAATTCACTAACCCAGAATTCAAATCATTGTTAAAATTCTGATTCTTTCTCAACAACCCATTCGATCTCACTTCCACACCAACAATCGCTCTCTTTGTCTCCCTAACTCCGGCACGACCTCCCTCAATTTTAGCACCACCAACAGCCACATATGCTCGTAAAACACAACAACGTTGCTCTTCTCGAATTTGAATCCCCCAAAGTTGTTGTTCTCAACACTGTTCTCAGCCACCATGGTCATATTCATCGAAGCCAATGACAGTGCAGTGGCATACTTGAGATTTTTAACTGCCACCGAGCTGAGATTGTCTTGAGGAAATTTGATACGCAACACAGCTAGTGCAAAAACCAGTGTGGTTGTGCTTAGCAAGACAATACCGATGAGGATGTAAACAAGACACTTAACTGGTTTTTTTATCGATGAAGATTATTGGGTTTAACAGTGGCCTATGAAGCACCGGTACGCCTAAAATGTTGCCGTACGAGTACCGGTGCGATGCGTGCACGCGCTGCATCGCACGGTGCACGCTGCAGCGTGCGGTGCGGCCAAAGGAGGTCTGGCACGTCTGTATATTTGGGTACGGCATGGGTGCGGAGGGGTTACGGAGAATGCGCCGGGCAAAAATACTCAAAACATGTATACTGAGAGAGAGAGAGACAGAGGAAATGGAAGAGATCGAACTTGATATCGCCTTTGTGTGCCAGGGCAATGAAGGATTCTAGGGTTTCTCTTCGATCGATCAATCAATCGTCTCTCTCTTTGACTGATCTTCTGCTCACTGTTGATCGATCGTCTCACTGTTGATCGATCGTCTTCGTCTCTCTCCTTTCTCTCGACCGCCTCTGTTCTCTGGTTCTCTCTCTTCGTCTTTGCTCTCTCGTCTCGCAACTCTTCGTCTCTTCGTCTCAGACTTCTTTTTGGGTGAATATCGTCTCAGACTTCCCCCTCAAAACAAATATATAATATAAGATATATATATATATATATAATATAAGATATATAATATAATTAGTCATATAATAATATAATAAATTTTTATATATAATAAATTTTATAAATTATAATTTTTATCATATATAATAAAAAAATATATAATATATAATATAATTGATCATATATAATATATATAATAAATTTTAAAAATTATAATTTTTATCATATATAATAAAAAAATATATATTTATTGACGTACCGCAGCCGTACCCATACCTTACTTTTTTGAGATTTTGCCATATCGACGTATCCGTACTCGTACCCGTACCTGTGCTTCATAGACAGTGGCAAACTCTTCGTTGCTTCTACGATGTGTACTAGGTGGTGCTAGTGGATAAGCCTGATTCTGTTCCACCATTGTTACGGCAAGATGAGAAAATCTTGAATAAGAGTATGTATTTTATGTGTGTATAATTATTGTAGATGCGGATGTTAACAAATATAAGGTGACAAAGAATGTAGTTTTAGACAGGCTGTGTTGAATTTTGTATGAACTGGAGAGAGAGAGAGAGAGAGAGAGAGAGAGAGGATCGAGTCAATCCTCACTACCGGCAGCCACCCTCCTGAATGGGATGGTTAATTGGAAGATTGCTTTTGGCTGTTCTATTTTGATTTTGATATTTTGTCCAATTATTATAGGAAAAATTTTATAAGATGTAAGTTAGCTCACCATAATGCAGCCTAGGTCTCCTAAATGTTTTCTAAAATTTAAAGTCCCAAAAAAATTTAAGTTTGATGTTATGTCCAATAATTTTTTATTTTTTTTATTTTTCTTTTTGGGGATGCATAACCATTGGCTATCTTATGGTCCCTTTGGCTGGGCCGAAATGAGGTCTTCAACAAGAAGGAATTAACATGGAGGGATATTGCGGAGCTTGTGAAAGTTTGAACGGCCTCTTGGGTCAAGATTTCAGCCAACATTTCTGACTACTCAGGCGTGTTTTTGGAAAGTTGGTAAAAAAATTAACTTTTGATTTTTTATCAAGTTTTTTAGTTTTTTTGAAAGTGATTTGAGAAGTTGATAAAAAGTTGATTTTTTTTATTTTTGATTTAATATTTTTTAAAAGTGTCACATCACTCCAAAATGATCAAAATATCCTTCCTTAACATTTATTTTTTACTTTTTCAATTTTGTCTCTTAGGCCCAAACTGTAATTTCAGTGTTGCGTTTTGGAATGTTGCCAAATGAATAAAGTGACGTTTTGGGCCGGGAGCTTTTTTGGAACATGGATAAAAAGCGTGGCGTTTTTTATTGCTTCCCAAAACGGCACTCAATCAATAATTTCATCTTTGCTTTGGATGGAATTAAAGCCACTAAGATCCGGCCCTCTACTTTGGTTTTCATTTTCCTATATTATATCTGGATTGTATACCCCTCTTGGTTGGTTCCTCGCCAACCCTTTTTTTTTTGTTTTGATTTGTACATGATCGAGCTTGATTGTAGGTGCTAACATAGTTAGAATGTACTTTTCGAGCTATGATGCAATTCACCAAGCCATCATTTTGTACTCCATCTTTATCATCAAATTTTCTTTGCCGATCAAAAAATAAAAAAAAATAAATAAAAGGGGTTAATCCAAAGTGAATGTTCTAACAATATTATCCACTATAATTGAAATATTATAGTCTGAATATTATGTGCCTATAGGGGAGAAATTTTTTCAATTTTATGTTCAACTTAATCAATATATCTAATTCACACATGAATAATCAATCACACATGAACACGTGAAAAACCCGAAAAGGTAAAAAACTACGGTCCTAACACTAGTAAAGATCCAAGACTATAGAGGCAAAATTGAGAGTACTTACAACCTTCAATTAGGTTTATTTACTACGATGATTTATGGTAAATTCACGAACACAGTCAGACTCAATTAGCCTTCTTAATTTTCAAGAAACTACAAAGTTTCAACTTTGATTTTTATTTACCCAACTGGCCTTGAGTGTAAATGAACAAATGAACGGCTCCAATTAACCAATTGTTCGATTGCGAAGAACGAACAGTGCAAAGATACACAAAGATTTTGAGAGTTTTTAAAAAATCATATCAGAAAATTCCTCATAAAGATGGAAATTGAAGCTCACAATTATTCTAAGAGATCTCACAAGTTTTGGCTAAATGAAAATATTTTGGGATATTGTAATACCAATTATGGAGACCTTTATGGAAAAAGTAGTTTTCAAAATCAATTCAGGATGGGTTTTTGTATTCCTTTTAAACTCTTTTTGTGAAAAGTATTTTCCAATCCAATTGAAACATAAATTCAATTTAGAATAGGCTTTTGTATTCTTTTAAACTCTTAGAATCCAAGATTTATCATTGAGAGAGACTTGGTGGCCAAAAGATTAACCACACAGTCTACAGTCCTTTGTAGGGGTGAACAGCGGATATACCGATCCACTAAAACCGAACCGATCCACCGCATTTTGGACGGATGCGTGATGACAAGCGGACAGTTGCAGATTGATTTTCTCCTATCCGCCAATTTGATGGACGGATGGCGGATTTGAGGTTCCTTTAGCCGCAACCGAACCGCTAAACCGCCAAATCTTGAACACCCTTAGTAATTTATAAAACTTTGTGTTTTCAATTTGTTTAAATATTTTGTTTGTATTTTCAATTAAAAAAGAGTTCAAATATTCTGTTGAAAAAAAAATTTCAACTTGAATATATTTTTTAAATTGAAAAAAATAAACGTATTATTTATCTATATTTTTTGGTTTTTAAATCTAACTCTAAAAGTAATAAATAGAAAATATGATATATGCTGGTTGGTTTTTGTTTTAAAAAACATATATAAATGTAACAATATAGAGACATACAATCTCTACTATTGCTCTATTCATGGTTTTGGTGGTTTGAATTATTTTTATATTTTAAGAATTACAGATTGTAATACTTTATGTAGATGTGACATGCTGTGATTGTAATATGTGGATGAGGCATGCAGTGATTGTGATAATCTAAAGTTTCAAATTTTCTTTCTTTGGATGAGGCATGCAGTAATTGTAATATTTTTTTTTTTTTTTTGAGGAAGTGTACAAGTTGAACTATGTTGAAAATTTATAAAATTTCAAACCGTCAAACCGATTTGCATCCATCTGCCAACCCGCTAATCCGCTCAATCCGCATCTGTCGGATTGGCGGACAGATGCAGATTGATTTTCTCCAATCCGCCAATCTGACGGACGGATGGCGGATTGGAAGTTCCATAGCTGCGCCCACCCCTAGTCCTTTGTTAAGGAATTAATAATGTAATCCATTAAAAATGATATGATAGATAAGTTATACACGTTTAATTATAATTTTATACCTAAAAACGTGAGGGAGAATAAAATTAAGTGATTTTTTTTTTTTTTTTTTTTTCTGTTTTTAACAATCGGTTTAATTTTTACTTGGTATTATAGTTCTTTATTGTTTTGGTATACTCAATTTTGATATTTAAGTAAATAAATCTTAATATATAAATTTTCTAGTTATATATAAAAACAAGCTTTTACTTTCTTGTGATGCTTGTGTTTCGCCTCCAACAATCGAAGTGCCTTGTAAGTTTTGTAGCTAGGTCTGCTAGCATGTGTCGGTTTTATTTGGAAAAATATCCTAACAATATGAAACACTTTCAAAAATGGGATTAGCATTTTCATAGGAAACTTGGGATTGTTAATCTAATTATACAGGAGTAGAAGGGAAGAAGACTTTTTACTCTTATTTTATAAAAATAATAAAGTTGCATTTTTTATAATGAAGATTTCTATGTAATTTATAGATTTAATGTCAATCAGTTAATTACACGAGTGCACAAACAAATACAATTTATTTTTATATCTCTAACTTATTAAAATCACATACTAGTAATTCTATCACTTAATCTCACTATATTGATAATATCATCTAACCTAATTCGGCATACAACTATAAAGTATGAACCGGACAAAAGTCTCTATCACTTAATCTCACTTCATTTTTATTCATGTGATTGTTGTAAACTATTAATAGTTTGTTCAATTCATTGGAGTTGTTTGATCTAATTTGTGGAGTCACTAATAGTTTTTTATTATTATTTTATTTTAAATTTTTGTTAGACTATTCTTATGATATATGAGGTAGAAATAACTTAAATAAATTAAAAAGAATTAAAAAAAAAATGACAATTGGCAAATAGGATGGTCTCATGCAAATAGGGCTTCCATCATAAGATTGGGCCACAATGCTCTGCCCCAACTTAATCTCATTATTTATTTGGTATGGGCTTTTATGTAAGCAGAGTCCAAAATAGCTTGTGTAGTTTGGATCGTTTGGGCTTGTTTAGGTAGATTTAGGTCAGACCAAAAGTTAGAGGGTAAATTACAATAATCTTCATATGATAAAATTATAATTAATTTCATAATTTTTATATAATTACAATGAACTCCCCTACATTAACAGTAATATTGACAGAGCAAACATTGAAATTATTTTTTCAGCCTTTATTAGTTATTGTTTAAAAATGTAATTGATTTCAATGGGAAATTACGAAAATATCCTTATATGCCTAAGCCCTAACATAACATTTTTTTTTTTCGTCTTTGGTTTTTTTCTTTCTTCTCTTTGTCTAAATTTCATTTCTTTATTTTTTACTCTCACTCAAAGCTAAATATATTTTATGGTGTTATACATATAACAATTTTTATAATTTAAAATTTAGAACTATCATGATTTTTATGTAAACAAATGTACTTACTTGAATCCATTAGTGCAAAAAATTTCAAAAATTCAGCAGATGATTGAAAATAACCCTAAAGGAGTTTGTGGAATTCTTCTTATTGACCAATCAAATAAAACTTGTGAATAAAGATATAGAATAATGATCTTATTAAATCTCTAATTTATATATGTCATATCATATAGATCACCATAATAACTAAGTAATTAAATTTAATCTTATAGTTACTACTTCCATCATCAGAGTGTCTTTCCCCAAGTAACATCGCCTCCTTCTAGTACCACCGCTATGTCTACTATCCCTTTCTCGCTTTACCTCTAGCAACATGGCTAGCTCCACCATTGTCTCCACCTGTTGAAGTGTTTGATATACTCGCACTTAATAAATTATAAGACAAAAATAACTTGATTAAGTTTTAAAAAATTGATAATCTTAAAAATTAACCGTGAATAGTTTTACTGCATTTTCAACTAGAGAAAAAAATACAAAAACATGACTCATATTTAAATATCATCTAACTTTTGAACTACTAATATAATTAATGCTCGTTTGACAATGACTTTTTAATTGACATTTTGATTTTTTTGACTTTTTTAGCGTGGGATTTTTTGGTCGTTTGATATTCTTGTTTAGATTTTTCGACTTTTGGCTTTGGAATGGAAAATTTTTTTTTTTCTTTTTGCCTTTTTGTGATTTTTTTCATTTTGTTATTTTTTAACTTTTTTTTTTTTTCCTCTTGTGATTTTTTAGCCTATAACAAAAACCAAACGACCCCTTAGTACTATGTAAAATACGGACCACTTTAATTTAATGGTTACGTCTAAGTGATCCCTTAACACCCTTGACAGCGTAAATCACATGGCTCAATCACAGTTCCGTAAATATTTAATCCAAGTAAATACCACTCTCTCTCATGAGATTAAAGTTAGTGCATTTATCACCAACTTCATTTATTTTAATCTTTTTTGTTCACTTGTCTTTCACGGGTCCACACCAATGTTTTCAAACCGGACCGGCCTGACTGGTCGAACCGGAAATCGATCCTTCTTTTGGTTTGAAAAACCCTCTAGATTTGGATTAGGCTAAAAACTAATTTTATTTGTAAAAATCAGAAAAACTAATGGTTCAACCAGTGAATCGGTGTAGGTTCTCAGCCAACCCGTTTTTTTTTTTCTCTCTCTTTCTTTCTTATATATTTATTTATATATATATATATATAAATTTTGACTAAAAACTCTTATTTCAAGTCTCCCCTCGTGAAGAGAAATCTAATTGGAAGCTTGTAGAAACTATAAAAGTCTATTTCTATTTATAAAAAAAAATTGTTCAAATAGAATCTAAAAATTTAATGTGAGATTCAATCAAATTGTTTGAATCATATTTAATTGGAGAGAGAGTTGAAAATTTCATTTCCTTTCAAAATTAAATTTAGCATTCAATCAATTTGTTTGGAGGGAGTGTTAAATTTTTTTAATTTCTTTAAAACTATTGCCTTTTTTATTTATTTATCAATTATAACTTTATTAAATATTATTAGTAAATATTATGCAATATTTTTTTTCTATTATTTCAGTAATTATATACATTTTTATTTATTTATAATTTATAATTATATTTATAATTATATAATATTAATTATGACGTCATGATTCGACCGCTTTGACCCGACAGTTAAACCAATGATTCGTCCACCCAGTCCCTTTTCTGGTTTGCTCACATGTCCGATTTTCAAAATATTGGTCCACACCATCACCACTGTATAGATGAATCAGTAGTTGACTTGTGCAATTATACCTGTTATTTTTTTAAAAAAATATTTAATGATATAATATGTGTTATAAAAAAATAATTTTAATTTTAATTTAAAATTCAAATTCAAATTCAAATTAAAGTGTGATTTTAATTATTTATTTTAATAATATTGACGCTATCGTTCTATAAAATTGTTACTTGAATACTTATATATTAATTTTAATTAAATTATTTATATATTTTAATAATTTTAGTTCTATCGTATTATAAAAGTGTAATTATTATATAATAATTTTGTATGATATATATTAAATTATAAAATAATACAATAAATATTCATTTTGATATTAAAAATAATAATTAAATTAGAAGAAGAATTAGTAGCATAAAATAAAAGTAATTCTAACTATTTAATTTTCTTTTAGATTAATTTGGAAAATAAAAATATGTAGAAATAGAAATTATATAAAATTTATTAAAAAAATCAAATATAAATTTGTTGTACTTGGATTATCATATAATGATCTTATATGATATATATATATATATTAAATTATAATATTGTAAAATAAATACTCTTAATTAAATTAAAATATTAACTATATAAAAGAAATTCAACAATACTAACAAGAAAGATTCACATAACAACATTTAAACCCAACAAGAAAAAATAATGAAAATATTCAAACAATAGATATATCTCAGTGTGTGAAATGATTAATCATCTGTAATATGATGTCAAAGCAAAAAAGAACTTACTGTTCAACAATTAAAAAAGTAGCTCAAGTAGTAAATCCAAACTTTAGAAATTCTTCAAAAGTATCATTATTGTACAGGCTTTTTCTTTTGTGAGTTGTGATTTTATAAAATAATGTAAGAAATGAAATATCATTTCATACATAGAATCACTATAAAATTTAAACGACAAATTAATAATATAGAATTCATATTGGGTATAGAATAATACATGAAAAAATAAGAAGAAGACAATTTAACAATAAAAAAAATCCTAATGTCTTTGAAAGAATTAAAAGGAAAAAACATGAAACGCAAAATTAGTATTGAGTTTGTAGATGATCTCAATTTATCATGAAAAATATATGGAAAAGAAATATTTGTCAAATAGAATCCATATAAAATGAGTGGTGTTATATACACCAATTAATGTACTAACTAATGTACTAATACTAGTTATAACATTATTATTGACCCCATTTATTACACAAATTACAAATATCAAAAACATCTTAAATTATGTCATATCATCAATTGGTACACTAGTTAATGTACTAATTGGTGCATATAGTATTATTCATACAAAATAGATAAAATTAATATAATTTAAATTAAGTTTAGATTTGTGTCGAATTCCATATGCAATTAAGAAAATACATACCAACGTAACTCTCTTAGAAAAAAAGTAAGTCCTTATAATGTGTTACATAACTGTGAAAAAAACTTTACTTTTAATATAATATATATATATATAATATGATTAGCTTGTAATCAAAAGATTAATGGGAATTGGTGCAGCTAGCTAGCTAACACATCTACATCAAATTAAATCTATTCATAATCAATGAAATTAAATAAAGCATGTGTATCAATAGTTTCTCGCTGCTTGATTAATTGTTTTAGGTACATAACCATTATATATATATATATATATATGTAAACTAATGAAAATTGCCGCCCCATCATTCGAGATGTTCCATTTTCTAGCCAAAAATTAAAATTTTAAAAAAAATTATAGTCCCCACCAAACTTTTGTGGTGGAGGATTTTGATGAATTGAAAACCAAGGAGTGAAATTAATAGAGAATAATAGGGAATATCCATGTCAAGTTGCTTCCTTTAAAAAAATAATATATATATATATATATATATTTTAGAGAGGAGAGAGATGATCTAGGCTATGAGAAATTAAACACACACCACCCTCTTTTTACAATAAAACTAGAAGGTGTGGATATCCATATAAATGTTTTTGAAATTAAAAATTAAAAATATGTAGAATATGGAAGTGACAGAAGAATATTTTTGAAAAATAAAAATATTCACATTTACAGTGACTTATTTACTTTACATATTAATATAGAAGATAAGAATCATAATTGGTTAAAACCTTATCAATGAACCATTTTACAACTATTGCGTTGTAAAAAATGCATTCTAGCCACTCTTAAATTCAACATCAAACATTGTGTGCATTCACTTTTTGAAAGAATGCCCAAACAGTCCATAAAGAAATCAAATTACACATAATACCAAATTGAGGAGGCATATATAGTAGAAAGTAGGGACTTCATTTATTTACAATATATTAATTTATAATTCTATGATTTAATGTAAATAGGAAAATTGAAGATAACTTTACGTGGGCATGTCGCCTTTTTCGAAGGATCCTCGGTCCCACTCCAGGAAAAATTGGAAAGAGTCCAATGATTTACAAATTCCCCCACCTTCAAACTCTCCACAAAAGACTTGTTTCGCACACTTTATTCTTTCTATATTGTATTTTTCTAAGTCACGCCAAAAATACTTACAAATTATGCATGATCATATAATTGTGTAAATCAAATGATCATGCATCTTTTACTATTGGATAATACATAACCATCTGATCGCACCAACCAGAACCATGTTTTGGGTTGTGTGGTGAGTATATATAAGTATACTATATTGGAAAAGTAAAATTGTATACATACACTTTGCTCTACCCTTTGTAACCAAGGACGATGCAATGCTTTGTTGCAACCTCATCTTTCTTCTTCTTCTTCTTCTTCTTTTTTTTTTTTTTTTTTCCCTCTCTATAATCTTTCTAAATCTCTATGTGAATGCAGGTGTTGGAGATGGGTGTGACTTTTAGTGGGGTTGGTGGTGTACATATATATAGTAGGTCCATATGCACCCCCAAAAAATCTTTAAAAATGCTCCTTGTGGAATTCAAACTTGGTGGAACCTTTTTGATTAAACTCATGACAGAGTTTGTTGAGTTCTTTAGCCAAGACCGGCGCTCCACAGTAGAAAACTCCTGCTCCAAATTACCCAAACCACAAAGAATTATAATATTAGAAGAATCCTAATGAAATTTTGTTGTTTTTCTAATTGTAATAGAGGTTGACTCACCTATTCTTGCATTAGCATGCTTAGTACATAGTTTAGACAAAACCTTTTTCCAATTAGGCTTTGCAAAATGAGTTCTCACCTGAAGATGGAGAACACATGGACGGTTTGTGAGCAAACGTAGTAAATAGAAAGACACTTCACTAATTAACTAAAAGTCCTAAACCTACATTAACCATTTGCATACAATATTATAATACAAAGGACTGAAAGAGATCAATCTTTACCCTAGTGCCGGATACAACATCAACCCCGCTCTTAGCATGGTTTAGTGCTTGGACCATGGTGATGAGTGCAGATCTAGCATCCCCTTCTTCATAAACACTTGTCAAGTAATTGTGCATCTCAATCACACCCTGAGATCCAAAATGACAAAGTAACAATCAATAAACCCCAAAAAAACATTAAACTACAAGTCTTATAGTCTGAACGTTTCATGTTACCCTTTGATCAAGATCAGCAACTTCATTCATGACCCCTTTGAACCAATCAAATGAGCCTTGCTCCCTAGTTACCCAATAGAAGTAAGCATTTGTTGTCTTCAGAGTTTTCTTTGTTTTTAGATGAACCTTATTGAGGGAGGCAGATTCAGTAGTGGCAACACTCTGATCTGAGTTCCTGCTGATATCTGAGACTGATTCCTGAAAAGTAAGAATAATTATCAATATGATCAAGGATTTCATGTGTAATATCATAGCTGAAAACATGAAAGACCAATCAAAAACAACCACAATGGTAACAGACAAAGGGGATTTTTATTTTTTCATTCTTTTATTTTTAGCATGATGAGTACTTAAATGATTTTCTTCAATGGCTGTGATTACTTACAGCTAGTTCCTCCATTTTGACAATGCTGTTGAGCAAATCTTTCAGTATACTGATAAAAGGTGTTGCTCCAATCCCAAGACCAACAAGTAGCAGGACATCATAATTTCGGTAATCTTGTGCTGGAGCTCCATAAGGCCCATCTATTAAGAGCTTTGGCAAACTGTTATCGAGCCAACAATTTCGCATAACAATTATTTGAACATCTGAATCAGAAAGCAAAAAAGGAACTTATGAGAAACCATACAAACTCAGAAATAAAACAAACCTCTTTTTTGTTGTTTCATCAGCTCTGAGTAGCCCACTCTTCCCAGCAACCGGAATCTCACAGGCCTCTGAGAAAACCCTCTTAAGCTCTTGTGTCCAGTCACCTAGCTGCCGGATGTGAATGCTAAGGTAGTCATCATCAGGGGCTGAGGTTATGGAGAACGGGTGCCTGGAGAATATAAATTATTGGACATTAGCATTAAACATTAGGAGAAAGAAAGAACAGAAGCAAAATAGAGGCTTGACCATCTTGAACTTGATACCCTTCATATTTTGCCTCAAAATATTCTTGAAATGAATAAAACAATTGCTCCTGCATCCTGACCATTTACTATTATCAGGATCAAATTGAATACTACATGTTATCATCTGCATAACTTTGTGTTCCATTACTTGTATTGTCAGGAAGAGAACAATAAAATAAGACAATCCAGAATGGTAATTAAACTGAGTTCACTAGCCTTGCACACTTTAATATAATGGGCAATTGAATGTTTGAGCGTGTCGATAGTGATTTACCACTCAAATGGAGAAACAGCAGGGCATTGGACGAACATGTATTGTCCACTCTTGTATCGAAACTGGGGAGGCTTGGACATTTGCAATGTGAGAACGTTTCCCGGATATATAGCAACCTAAGAGTATTAACAATTAAGAAAGATGGACTGAACAAGTCAACAAACATGAAGAGGACAGCTATACATGAGAGATCCAAACGGAAGCAATGATCCGAGTCATGTGAACTTTGGTTCCAACAAGTGGCTGCACATGCAAACATTTAAATTATGTGGCAGAATCAGTTGACATATTATGCTAACCTTTAGAAGCCGGACATGACAGAAGCCAGATCTAAAGAATCTCACAGTTCTTTCCCCTGCATAGAAGAGAACAGGAACAGCAAGATACATCCATGTCTGCAAGCAAAAAATATGACATTGAGACCAATAGAAATTAACATCCCTTAAACTCAATATACTTGTATAAAATTAAGAAAAAAGGATTTCAATTATACCGTCTTAAGGTACCATTTGTGCACAAGATACAAAAACGTGCCATGGGTGACGAGCAAGATGTAGACAATGATGAACAGATGGTGTGAATACCAGAAGGCATTGAAGCCTGTCAACCTATCAAAGGGCTTGGGCAGCTTAATAAGGCTCCGCCTGAACCACCGTGTTGCGAGTGTGAAAGCAATAGACATGCAAATCACCATTAGAATTCCTGTCACACCCTCAGCCCCTTGAATCAAGTTCATGTACTTTGGCTTATGAGAGCCAAAATCATTGATCAAATAAAGCTTATACTTTGCATCGGACTCATTTATAATCCTTGGGAAATCACATGCCAAATGGTTTCCAACGTGAAGTATGACACCAATTACTATGGCAGCAGCAATGGTCTACACAAGTAAGGAAAAGAGAAACATTTAAAATTCTTAAAGTAATTAACTGGACATGTTTTACAAAATTAATAGAATTTCCAGTAGCATGACAATAGAACCAAGGTAACCATATTTTACAGCAAATAGCGATTCAATCAGTTCTTTTTTGTCAACCTATCATGCTTGCAAAGTTGCAATTACAATCCCAGAATGATGTGGCTTGATTCTTGAGTGATCATATGATGATTCCTTTAAAACGATTTGACAGATGTAAGTTATAAAGCAAGCAATTATGTGCTTTGTCTAATCCACTAAACACCTCCTCATGGTAAATGTAATTTAGACCAATAATTGTGAAGCTTAACAAATTTTGATGTTGTCATCAAAACAAAAGACTCGGATCAGTAGTAAGAATCAGAGAATCTTGGGTTGGGAACACAGAATGCATGAATTGCTTACAGTGGTAAATTGGTAATAAGATTCATGATCTCTTTCAGGCCGTATTGTCTCCTTACTCTTTTCTTTTTTTTTCTCAGAGGAATTATGAACTCAGAATTTTTAACCCAAATTTTATCCAGAATAACAATTAATGATTCAAATTCATTTCACTTACAACCCTCACACTTCATCAACTTCGTAATACTGGACAATTTCTGGACCATAAATCTGGTTCCTCACTTTTTCCTTCTTTTTTTTTATTTATTTATAAGAACATAAGATTGTTTCCACTTTTCATAAAAGCTTCTTTGGGTCCATAAAGAAATTTGTGTTTCTTCTTTTCCTTCTTTTCATAGTTCGTTTAAAGTTATGACAGAGTCAACTGTTTCTCGTTTCCACTAGCAAAAAGCCAAGCAGTCAATTTTGCTGTGTTCACAAGTAATTTTCCCCAAGAACATATATTGGTCACGAGTAATGTTAAGAGACCCTAAAAATTTATTAAAATTTTTATCAAAGGTTTTGTATAAATGTGAGACTCACATAATATGAGTCTATGTGAATTTTACATCTATACGGGATATTTACTAAAAAATTTAGTAAAATTTTTAAGATTTCTAATATTTTTGATTTGTCACTACTGCCTACCTACTTTTTTATTCAAAGACTGGTTGACTGATCAAACGCACTTTATAAGTGGACCCAAAAGATGAACGTATAAAAGAGAAGCAAAATTAAAACAAATAAATAAAGAGGAGTTGGGTATTAGGGGTCTACCTTGTGAAAGTTGATATTATCGTCAAAGGGTAGAAAAAAACCCAATTTGGTGGACCTCAGCCAAGTAATGGTGTTCCTGCACACGGGCAATAAGATAAGAGCCATGTTGAATTTGAGAGTCTCGGCTGCGCCCTTAGCCGTGAGGAGACAATAACCCATGACCTTGAATGCATTTTTCTGTTTGTACTGAAAGAACTTCCAAGTGAACAGACCAGCCATTATCATGATCCACAAGCAGAGAACCCAAACTCTCCTCCAGTTATCTTGCAGGAAGTAGAGAAGTTTTGAAGTCATGGTTCGTAATGGGCCTCTTTTTCTTAGCCCATGTAGGCTCTGGCTCAAGGCTTGGCTCGTGTAGCTGAGTGCTTGACTGTAATTGAGATATGTGTCTTTCTGTAAAAGAAGTGTCTCCAGCTGCCATAGCTGCATTTTAACAAAATTAATTGACCAGAAATTGGATCATTGCAATCAATTCAATTAATAACGGAAGATAAAATTATCCTAGCAATAATTTAATAATCAAAGAGTTACGCTGATGTTTTGAAGTTTAAACAATGTTAATTATCTGGAGAAAAAATTGATTCCACAAGATTCACTTAAGTGATCTAAATCGTTAATTTTTTAGTGTCCACTAAATAGATTATTCATATATATATATATATTAAAGTTAAAAAATTTTAAAAATAAGAGACTAAATTGATGTGATATTGCTAGTTATATTATCTAATCACATTTGTCTCTAAGGATGCAAGTATAATTTTGATGATAGAATAAATGTAATTCAATCATGTAACTGTCAATATTTAATTATCTTAATTATTCACATTAATGCTCTACTAAAAAGTCCTTATAAAATAAATAATTTAAATTATCAAGGTGGATCTAAGATGTGGCCACTGTGGCCGAACAAAACCTAAATAGTTTATTTTGCCCCAATATTTTTAAGGATATAAATAAGTGAAAAACTAACTAAGACTTATGGATAAATATTAAACAAGTCTCTTCAGTAGGACCGAATTGCAATTGTGCTGCATATTTAGAGCAGCTAATATATCTGCCCCATAAAACTAATAAACTCAAATTTTTTGTACATTTCATAATGGCATCTTACATAGTATTTAACATATTTAGTTTCAGTTTTCAGAATTCCCTTTTTAAAAAATTATAATTTTTTGTTTTTTGTATTTTTTTTTATTTTCACTGAATTTTTTTAATATTTTAAGCAATTTTTTTAATTAGACAATAACATAAATACACTTAAAAAGTATAACTAAATTTCAAAAATTCGATACATTTTTTGTATTTTTGTGTATTTATTAATTTTTTTAATATATATTTTTCACAAATAGTTTATTATTTAGATACATCTAAGTAAGATATATCTAAAAATATAAAAAAAATTACTTACAATTTTAAAAATATTCAATAAAATAAAAAAACACGAAAAATAAATAACTCATTTTCAGAAAATTGAATTTAGAAAATAAAACCAAATGCACTGATTATCTTTGTAATAATATAATGCATGAAAGGTGAGATTCATTACAATCTTGATTTTTAAAAAAGATATTTTGTGATAATAAAAAATAAAATAAGGAATTAATATTTTACTATAATAAAAAATAGAATAAGGAACTAATATTTTGAGACGGAGGGAATATTATCTTTGTAATAATATAATGCATGAAAGGTGAGATTCATTACAGTCACAAACAATTTAGATAATAGGAAAATTTTGTAGAAAAATTTAGGTTGCGTTTGGTAGAGTTTTCTAAATATAATTTGAAAATAAAGTTGTATTTTGAGTTTGTGAGTTTTGGAATTATGATTTGAGTGAGTAAAATTTATTTGGTGAATGAGTTTTGAATTGAGTGGGAAATTTTTGATGTGACATATAATATTTGAGACAAAAACTTACAACTCATAATAAAAAAACACAACTCAAAATTCTATTAAAGCTCATAAAATTTTTTTAAAAATTCGAAAAATATTTTTTATTTAATATATAAAAATTAACATGTGTCAATTGCAAAAAAAAAAAATTACACTATTCTGGTCAATTGATAAGACGACCGGTTAGCATAAATTCTCCCTCGCCTTTGACCGCGTTTTCAGAAGTGAGTATGAAATTAATTTTTAAAATTTGTAAATAAATACTATACTTAAATCAAACAATAAAACTAACGTTTCAGAACACTACCAAACAGAGCTTTCGTCATTAACTCTTTTTTGTTCAAAGCTAAGAGCCACCCACACTTTCTTTCTTTCTTTCCTTTCATTTTCTGAGTTGGCTTGGTCAGTCGTGAGCAGGTCACCATAATTAGGTGCGGAACATATAATTCAATTAATTAACATTAACCGAGAAAAATGAGTCCTACCCACTCTAAGAAATGGTCATATTTATAGCAGCTAGTAAATTTGTCGGACCCATTTAAGCCTTTCACATACCTTACATTATTTCTTTAATTTTCTGGAAATATCTCTTTAACCAATCGTGAAAATAAATTAGTGGAAAGTATAAGGAAAGTAAGGAGGATGTTCGGCATTATGACAAATGCTTCATGAAAATGATTATGAATAAATTTTTATCTTTGTATTATACATTATAACTTATTATATACCTAATTTAAAGATAAAAAATCTCTTATAATCATTTTTATAAAATATTTTTTCTATGTTAGCTAACATTATTCGGAAAGTAAATGATCCTAGAAAAAAGGTCAAAACAAAAGAAAAGGAAAAGTGGTTCAACAACCAATAACTTTTGTCTCGAGTCAGGTAAACAGACACATTTTTTGAGTAAATTACAAATGACCCTTCAAATTTGTCCAAAATACAGATTATCCTCTTTTATACTACTAGAAATTATATTTTGTCTTTTTAAGTTTTTAATGGCATAAATTTTATTAAAAATTATTAAATCAATTAATAATTTTTAATTAAAGATATTTGAATAAATTTTGATTAACAATTTAAGTAATTTTATTATTGTATAAGATAATAATTAAAAATTTTGTTTGTTCTGTTAATATATTTTAAATAAATAATTTGTAATTTCTAAAATTATAATAAATAATTTGTATTTTAAATAAACTTCAGGAAATATATTTGTCATTTATCTCATTAATTTATTTTTAATAATAATATGAGTAATGATATATAAATAAAAAAATTCATACAATTTCACTTTAAAATAAAATATTCGTAAATTGAGTTTATTTACAAAAATAATATTGTTATATTTTTTTATAGATAGATTTTTTTTATATGAACGGAAATTTTCTTATAATATTATGGGTTGTTGATGGAGTGCAACTCGTTCCTTCTCCATCATAAGTATAGTTGAACAAGGAAACCAAATTGTGAGAAGATCTAGTCAGTCGTTTTGTCATCCAACTACTGACTTCAAAGAGAAAAAGTCCAAATGTATGGGTTTTTTTGAAACAGCTAATAAGTCATTACAATTTAAAAGGAATCAATCAAGTATTATTAATTAAAATATTTAATAAAACAAAATATATATATTTGTAGGACAACGCTACCATACCTCCCAGAGGGGAATAGTAAATATATTTTTTTTAAAAGAAAAAAAAAAAAAAGTGTTAGAAAGAGGGCCTACCTCAACGTAGCCAAGCCTTTCAGGATCTAACTCTTCCATGATTAGAGCTGCGTATTCCTCTGCTTGTTCTTTTAATCTTGATAATTTATTTGCACAAGCACTCAACATTATGATCTACACATTTGATATTATAAAATAAAAAATAAAATAAAAATAAAAAAACAAAGAAGAAGAAGAAAAGCATCTTTGTTAGAAACTGACCAAAAGCCTTACCAACTCCAGAAAAATAAATAAATAAATAAATAAGTAGAATTGGAGATGACATAAATATAATTCAGATACTGATGCACTGCAATTTATATATTGGAGTGGTTGGTTTTGGAAGTTTTCTGATTTAGTTGCACCACCACCAAGTAACTCATACCACAGCACTGATGCTTAATTTAACCAAATTAGGTTTTGCAGTAATGCTTTTTGCAAGGAATAACCTCTTTTAACCCAAAAAAAAAAAAAAAAATTTGTACACATTATGTTACTGTAAGACTCAACAGCCATGGCCATAACTAGGGCCAAGTTTGGAAAGACTAAATAAGTGTATTTTTTTACTTTTCTTGTATTATGTATAGAAAAAATAGAGAGTAGATGTTGATTGATGTGATCCAAAAAAGATAAAAAGATGAAATAAGTGTATTTTTTTAGTTTAGCCAAACTTGGTCTAGGGGTGGCAGACATGTGTTGGCATGGGCGGATTTGAGCCAGACCCATAGTACAGAATAATACTTAAAGTGATTTCTCAACTTTAGACTGGTTTGGGATTAGGCCTATACTTTATTCCTAAGCCTGTCTGAAAACAAAATCACAAATCTTCCCACATGACTTAGATATTATTTAATTTTTTTTTCATAATTTAAAATAAAAATTATAATTAATTTAATAATTTAGGGGTCTCTTTAACTTTAGTAGTTCAAATTTCATAATTATAGAGTATTTTGAGAAGATGGTTAAAAGTTATTTTTTTGACTGTTTTTGATTTTTTTGTGAGAGAGTGAAATGGATTAAAAACTAGAAAATGACTTTTAATTCACTTCTCAAAATAGGCTTAATTGTTTACTTAAATAGTCATACATAGTTTATAATAACAAAAAACTAAAGTTAAACGACGTAAAACATATATAAAAATACATTATATCATAGTTTGTTGGCGGGTTAGGATTAAAGCACTTACACCACTCGGCCTCATATTCCTAAACCACACGAAACTCTACAGGTTCGTTTGGAATGTGTATTATCTTTTTGATTTTTTTTTTTTATTATTATTTTAGTTTAGGGTTAGATTTTTTTTATTTTTTTTACTTTCGTGAAAAAAAAAAATTATTTTATTTTATATGACTGTCTTAATCTAAATACGCATTTCGAATGGGACCATATAATCATAAGCAGGCTCCGACGAGCTCAGCGGGCTATCGGACCTGTGTCTACCCCTAATATCTCATATAAACTTCAATTTTATACATATATATATATATATATATAAAATTTATATCTTATATAAGGCTATTTACATATATATATACAGACTTTGACACATATATATTCAGCTATTATCTACTAGAAAAGTCAGCGTGCCATTTGTTTTATCACTGGAATCCTTTTTCTTTTTTCTTTTTTTCAAGTTCATTCATGTTCATTAGTTGATCAAATTGTTAATTAAATTAATGGAACTGATTTTCTAATTTAATTTGAAACAAACGATGACAGTACCTCTTTAACTTCCTCTTCTGTAATTCTGCCATCCTCATTCTTGTCCACCCTGTAACGCAACCAATTAAACATCAATACTTCAATAATTATGACTTTAAAAAGACAATTTTAACCTTTCTCAAATCAATCGTACTGTTTATTATATACTGCAATTATGGGAAAATTATTGCTCCACAGCTAATAAAACAAGAATTAATTTATTTAATTAAGAGATTAGAAGATTTAATTATTTTAAATCCACAGTAAATTACACTGACAAGTTCTTTAGGTTTCTGTTTAATATATATCTCTCTTTTATATTTGAAAAAATATTAAAATAACATATTTATTCCTTAAACTTTATACATATAAAATAATACAAATACTTTGTTCATATCATTTTAAGAAAATAATAATCATGTTCTTTGGTTTACTTCACACAAAAAATTGAGTTTTTTCAAATTTTTCATATTTTTTTTTATTTTTACTAATTTTTTAAACAATTTTTATTTTTATTTTTTAAATATACTTAATCTAGATTATTTGAGAAGTATAATATTTTGTGTTTTTTTTTTTTTTAAATTCACCAAATGCAAAAAAAATACAAAAATTCAATACACTATTATATTTTGTTGTATTCAATGGATTTTTTATAAAAAAAAATTGTACAAATTTTATATTTTTTAAATATATCTAAATTAAATTAATCTAATTTAGATATAACAATGAAAATAAAAATAAAAAATTATATTCATATATAAAAATTTATACAAAAAAATATCATAAAAAGGAGAGATAATCATTTAAAAAATTTTAAGACATAATATCAACAATGTATAAAATAATTTGTAATCAGACTACAAATCTCAAGAAGAAGAATATAGTTTTTCAAATGTAAAGGAAAATTTATATTAAATAAAAACCTTACCCTTAAATCTATTAATTTTTTTGAAAAGAAAAAATAATATTGCATACATGTCGAAGAAGATCTGGAGTCGAGAATCGAAGCTCTGATCAGTGATTTGAGACCAATACTCGTAAAGCTCATCTCTGCTGATCTTGTCAACATTCAACCTGCGTCGTCTGCTCAGAGCATCGAACAATTCCAACGCAAATTCCTTTGAATCATCTCTCATTCCTACAACGAGAAATGATAAAAATTGAGATTGAAAAGGTTTAAACACGCATTGAAATCGCACCATTGTAATTGGAGAGAGTTTTATGACCTATGCATTGTCCGAAATCGGCACGATAGAGATAACCGTCCTTGGCAAGCTTGTTGAAGCTGTTCTGAACTTCGTTCCATCCATCGACGCTGTTGTTTTTGCTACTGCTGATGAATCTGAGTCCTTTTAGAGCTTTTTTGGCACCAGAACGGGTGCGATCGAGACGAGCTCTCTGTTGACGGAGAGCTCGAGCGGCCAAAGCAGAGTCCAGACCGTTGCTACCTCCTACTACGAGAACGTTTTGAATCGCTGAACGCGACGCATGACCGTGACTCCACGAGAACCGCTTCAGCTCCGCCTTCAACTCCTGAGAGAAATGCTTCGCTTTTGCAACCGCCTCTGCTTTCAACTCTTGCGAGAACTGAAGGAGACGATTCGACGAACTCCGCCTCATTGTCGGAGACCGCGAACCAGAGGCGGACGCCGACGCGGGCGGAGTGTCCGCTCCTCCGAAGAAGGCGAACTCTCGGTCGATGTTAAGGATCGTTGCCGGCTCCACACTGCGGAGCACGATCGTGTCATCGTCTTGGAGGTCGAGTGTCACTTCGACAAACTCCTCCTTCGCCGGCGGCGGCGTCGCTGCAGATCCAGAGTCAGTTCCCGGCGAAGATCCGCCGCTCAGCGCCTTGCTTGAGACAGTGTCCGACGCCCATCGCCGCCCATGCCTCGCTAATTCATTCATTGATTGTTTTTTAATGTAAAGATTTTATACAATAACTGTGGGAAGTTTATTTTCCAGCTAATGTGCGCCTATAGATGATGAAGAGAGAGAAGATTTAACAAAAGAACGCTAGTATAGTATGTTTGAACGAATTTTTTAATATTTAAAGTAGTGGAGGCATGTATGCGTCTGGAATCTCTCAGAAAAGACATATACGCGGTGGCTACTTCTAGAGAGAGAAAAAGAAAAAAAGAAGGTAGAGAGAGAGAGAGAGAGAGAGAGAGAAAAGCGAGAAAGAAACAAGTGCACTGGGCATTTGATGGAGAGGGGGGGGTGGTGGGGGGACCGAAGAAGACTAAAAACGATTGAGAAAAAATGATACGAAATGAAAACAAAGTGAGCGAAAGAGTCAGAGATGATTTCACTTTAGACCACCTAAGAATGGCAGTGTCGTTCTCTCTCTCTCACTATAAGTTATTTTAGAAATTTGATTAAAAATTAATTTTTTGATTTTTTAAAAAATATATATAAAAGATTTGATAAATAATGTGATTCAAAATAAATTAAAATTTAATTTTTGATTTTTAGCTATCTTTTCAAAAAGGCTTAAATATATAAGAGTGTCTATATGTAGGAATGTATGTATCGGTGATTGATTTCAATTATGCATGTACACAGGGAACAGAGAGGAATCTATAGCATTTCTAGATTGGAAAAAGATTGATAGTTCGAATTTTGGGGCTTGAATCGCCCGAATTTGATAAAAGGCATTGGCAACCATTCTCTCTCCAAAACTCACTCCAAAATCAAACACGCGCATGTTTTTCTCTCTTCTCTCTATCTCTCTCAGACCAGACGCAAAAAAGCTGTGATAATTGTTCTCTCTCTCCTCTCTTCAAAATGCACTCTTTTATCCCTCTTTCTCATCTCTTGTTTCAGCCACTCAATGTCTCTCTTGTTTCAGCTTTGTCTGCGGTCAAAGACGCCATCATATCTTTCTATATTATATATGAATTGTATGTATGCAATCACAATATGGTCTCTCTCATCATCTCTCTAAGTTTTCAGTAGGAAGGAGGAGTGAGTGAACCTCCTCCACCATAACTGGATCCAACTATTAAAAAAAAACAAAGTGGACAACTCAATTGGAATTTTCTTGTATATATCATGTTTTCCCTTCACTTGATTTTCTTCCATAGCTTCAGATTTGCAACCACTCCCAAGCTCCACCCCGATGAAGGTATATTATATACCTCAACAACATTCAAATCTTTTGTTTAATTACAGCATTATTTCGTTTTTCTAGCGGTTTCTCGGGAACCAAACAATACAATGTTGTTGTGAAAATGTAATCATTGATTGATTGATGATTGGGAGATAGTGAAGACGTTGAGAGAGATAGGGAAGAGATTAGGGAAGAGAGATTGGGATTTCAAGAAGGCTCCATGTAGCGAAGAAGGGAATTGGAGCCCTCCTACACTCTTTTGTATACTTAAGAAATATATACACACAATTTTAATTAAAAAAAAAAAAAACACTAAGAGGCAACACAGCTCTATTCTCAACAAGGTCCCAACAACAACAACAACAAGGTCGCTAATCAAGAGAGAGTGAGTGTGTGTGTGTGTGTGTATGTGTGTGGTGGACGGTGGTCGACGGTCACTGGTTGATGGTGATCATTATGGTCGGTCGTTCGACTTCAGAGGCAACACAGCTCTGTTCTCACATTCAACTTCATGGTCCTCTCTCTCTCTCTCTCTTTCTCTCTCTCTTCTCTCTCCTCTCTCTTACGTTTCTTTGTTTTGTAAACGCGTGGGTTTCATGCTGACTTGGGGCAAATGGGCCAAACCCTACAATAGCAGATTCCAACTCATTCGAGCCATTCGAAGAAGGCTTATTCGAGCTACATAGCGGAGCTATTTCTAGATTAGACCTAACCCATTGTATGTTTTGGATCCAAATTTCGTTGTCTTATATAGTTATTCATGTTTTATTTCCCCTCATCTCTCTTTGAGTTTGGCTTTTGGGATGTTGTGATTACGTTTAGAATAGGTTGGTAACTTGTTTTTCAAACTTTAACTGTTCAGATTTTTGTTCCTTCGCTCGAGTGTCACTTCTTACGCTCGAGCGGTCTTTGTGATCATCCAGTACTTTTGCAGTTTACAAAAATATTGGGATTTTGCATTTTGTGCTCAAGCGAACTGTGCGTATATCAGATTGCAGAATCACCTTTCTGGGTCACTTTTTCATTTCACTCTCTTTCTCTAAACATTTCAAAAAACCCTAGATCTAGACACACTCTCTCTAAAACTTACATTATCTCTACAAAAACACCAAGATCTAGTAATTTCTTCACCATACTCCCTTTGTTAAAAGGGTAGAACAGTCCATAGGCTCTCTTTTCATCTGAACAAAATTGAATTTTGACTTCTTTGAGGTTTCTCCACTCTCTCCTTGGTCTTCTAGCTTCGAGGTAGGGATTCTCTACATTGTAATATGGGTTTTGCCTTTGCTATTTGCTATTTCAAAAGATTATAGTGGTTTGGAGGTTTTTGGCAAAAACCTAGGGTTTGAAATCAAAATGTAAAAGAGGGGTTTTCATATGGTTTCTTGAAAAATGTTGTGATTATGGATTCGGGGTTGATACATGTTGAAATGAGATATTTCTTGTATTGAAATAGATTTTCAAAGAGAAATGGGTTTTGCCCTAAAATGTAAATGTTAAGATTGTAAAGAGAACATGGAATTGATATTGAAAACTGTGAAATTGAATTGATGATAATGATGAGGGTCGAGTTGGATATGTATTATCACTTTCATTTGAGATTTTGGAAAAGTATATCTTTAATGGGAATTTATTTATCTGTTAGAGGTATTTGTTTTGGGCTATCAGTGGATGATTGATATGATTTTTGTAAAAATTGCATGAAGATTAGGTGAAATAAAACTAAATCCCCATCCATTTTGTATTGAGCATTGCTGTATACTAATTAATACATTGAAAATATATATGATTTTGAGAAAAATAGGTGAATTTGGGAAGAATGTATGTAACACCAAAGTTAAGTTGGCTTGTGTGTCCAAGGTGAAAGTCTCGAAAACTGTACATATACATAGGTGCCAATCCCGCGGATAAAATATTCGTAAAATGGCAATAGTAGTACTTGTATAGACTACGTTTATATGGGTTTTATTTGACGGATTCCTGCCGATAAAATATCCGTGGAAGGTTATATACTTGTTTGAGATTTCCAAAGTTATACTTCATTACCCTATTTACTATTATAAAAGAGATGATTTGATGAATTGTGATATAAATTTCGCATGGCATGTTTTTGAAAGAAAATGTAAAACATTCTAACGTGGGCATTGCACATGCATTCATCTTATGGCTTTGTCAAGATTTATACATTGCATTGTAGTATTTCTACCGGGCGTTGGCTCACTTTACGTGGGAAAATCATTTTCAAGTGCTGGTGATATGCCTCCGCCAAGAACTTAGCTTGGGAGGACTATGGAGCTAAGGGCTCATCATTTTTATTTTATATTTAAATTTTGTACAAACTTAGAGCTTTATCTGTATTGAGCTTAAGCCTTACTTTTGATGTACCCAAGCATTGACTTGGAAAGATAGGGTACATGGTTATCTGTTTAGCTTTCATTTCTTTTCACTATCTTGTAACACATGCTATAGATTCAGAATGTACTGTTTATGAATGTATATCGACTGTGTTACCTTTTATATGACAAACTCTGATTAATGAAAGCTTATCATTCCATTTATGTTGCTATCTATTAGTTGTTATGAGATGGGTATATTGTGTTTATTTCGGAGCGTTACAGAACCGATGAGAGCTGCATAGTGGAATGAAAAGTGAGAAGATTGAAGTTTAGAGGTAGTGTATCGACAATTAAAAATCTATTTAGAACTTAGACCATCTCCAATTGTGTATCAACCTTATCATCAAATTTGAATTTGATGAAAAATGATTTCTTTTTGAGCTCCAATGGTTTCATCAAATCAGTATCAAATTCAAGATTTCACTTTTCTTCCATCAAATCACTGTTCATTGCCGTTGGATTTTCACCACCGAATGTCCCCCTGGATGTTCTCCGGGATGACCACCTCAAGGCAAAAGTTTGTGAAAAAATTACACTAGCTAGTCAATCGCCCAATCGTCTGATTGATCGACCCCCCGGATGACCACCTCAAGAAAAAAAAATTGTAAAAAATTTGCACTGACCGGTCAATTGGTCGAACATCCGCTCGGTCGTTCGCCCAGTCGACCGGTGGTCTAACGAAGCCACAAAACTCTGATTTGAAGCACTTGATATCAAAGAGAGTTTTTACTAAAATTTGGTAAAAAAAATTGATACACCATTAGAGATGCCCTTACATATAATTTTATAGAGAAATTAAAAATAAAAAATAAAAACAAACAAACAAACAACTTACTGTTTAACTTTTATAATAAAATAAATTATAAAATTATAATTTTATTAATTTGAATTATCATTTTTTAATTTATTTTTTATCTAAATTATTTGTTTATTTTTGTTAAATAAAATCAATAGAAAAATAATATTTTAATCATTAAATTCAATAAATAATAATATTTTAGACATTTTATTAATATTTAGATTGAATTTAATTACTAAAATTCTTTTTTTTTATATCAGTTTTAGTTAAAGGGTTTTAGGTTAAGGTCCCTAATATTATGATTTTATAAAATAAGGGACATGTAATATTTTTATAGTAGTTGGAATCCCTTAACATTTTCACAACAAATAACTCTTCATAGAGAAATTTCAACTCTTAAAAAATCTTTAAAAAGAAAATTTCATAGAGAAATTTTAGTTTCCCATAGAAAAATTTCTTTATAATGGTCTGAAATTTCTATAATAATATTATTGAGAGATCTTAACTAATAAGAAAAAATATATTGGACCTCTTCTACTATCCAAAGTTGGATAATTATGTTTAACTAATTTTTCCTTAAGTGGGCTTCATGGATATATACGAAAGATTTAAATTAAAAACAAATAAAAAATTATAATTTAAACTGACAAAATAAAAAATTTAAGATTTATTTTGTTATAAGGGTCAACCTTTAGAGGTTTTTTTTTTTTTTTGGGGGGGGGGGGGTAGTTTTTTTCTATTTTTTTTTAATTTAAAAAGATCATACAAAATAAAATGGCAATGTTGTTTTATAATTGTGAACTATATCGGGCATTTTCATTTTCAATGATGTAAATAGGTGTATAATTTTTTTTATATATGAATTTTGTTTGTTTAATGTTATTAATTTTGAAATATGTAATGTTATATAAATAAAAAAATTATAATATAATAATTATGAAAAAAAATATATATTAAAAAATAAAATTTATGATATAAATTTAAAATTAGATATAGAGTAAAGAACACATAAAATGAATTTGTAAATAACTAAATAAAAATCTCAAATAGTGAAGAAATAATCATTTTTTTATAATAAAGATTGATCTTTGGCTTTTTAATTGACAATATATAATAATAAGAAAAAATTAGGGAAACTTCCTTCTCCATGTTTGTGTAAGAGTTTAAACTTCTTAAAAATTAACTTGATGAGAGTTAAGGTCCGTAGGATTTGAAATTTTGAAAGGATAAGAATAAATTTTTGCTAAAATAATCTGAAATACCATTTTTAACCTAAAAATCCTAAATTTTCTCTCTAAGAGCATTTCCAATAGTTTAGCAAATTTTTCACTAAATTTGAGTAAAAAAGAGATAATTTTCTCAATCTGATACGAGTAGCTCTAACTGTTGCACTGTAGCATGCATCAAAACAAAAGGGACGTCCGATGGGACGATCGGTCGGTCGACCAGTTAGGTCTGAATTTTTATTTTTTTCAATCTGATAGTCAACCGGTTCTGTCTTATCTTGATAAGCAACCTCATTTTTGTCTTATCTTGATTTTACAAATAAAGCTTTGAAAGCTTTCATCAATGGCGGTTTTAGATCTCATGTTTACTTCGTGAAGAAGGGTCGTGAATTTTTTCCAAAAACAATCCAAAGTCTACATTTTTTTATCCAATAAGCAAGGCTTTTTTACAATTCCTCAACTTTTTCTTTTTTCTTGCATATTCTTGTCTTCCAAACAATCTAACTATCCATATTCAGCTAAAAAAGAAAAAATAAAATAAAACCCAGAAGAATTACGTCATTTCTAGATAAATATTGATGTGGGTTCGAAATAAATTCGTGTAAAGAATTGATTTTTGGGTTTGGGTTTGTTTCAAGAAAGTGATTTGAGTTTTGATTGCTCGGTTCTTGGGTCATTTTCTTTCTAAGGAAAGTGAGAGAAAATGTGAGATTCGTTGTGTTTTTGGTTTCTTCTATATGGGTCTTATTTGGGTAGATTTGTAGTGGAGAGGAATAGCTTGAAGGCGACTTCACTGGACTCTTTGAAAGGTGTTTATGAATTTGCAATTGAGAATTTTGGGGTTCCTCAATATGGAGGAACAATGGTTGGAACTGTGGTTTATGCAAAGGCTAATCAAAAGGCTTGTAAAAGCTTCAGTGATGTTCATCTCTCCTTCAAATCGAAGCCTGGTGGTCTTCCGATCTTCCTTCTTGCCGATTGAGGAGGTGAAATTTTTTAATTTATAATTTTTCTTTCTTATACTCAATATATGAATGTGTTCTTTCTTACACTCAATTCTTCTTTTCCTTCTTCTATTATTTTGATAGTCGACCGCAAAGGACGACCGGTGGGACATCCAGCCAGTTGTCCAATGGCCCACTTCCAACGTAAACTCATTCGTGAAATCTGCTTTAACTTCTAATTTTGGTGAAACATTTGGTCCATTCTCAATTTGGTATCCATTTGGTGAAACCGTTGGAGACATAAAAATGATATTTTTTCACCAAATTCAAATCTAATGATGAATTTGATTTACCATTGGAGATGGTTTAATTTTTCTCATACACTATTTTTTATCGTTCTTTCTCGTGTTTAAATTTCTTCTTCTTCTTCTTCTTTTTCTTCTTCTTTTTCTTCTTCTCTCTCTCTCTCTCTCTCTCTCTCTCTCTCCTATCAATGATTTCAAATCTATGGCATCTAAGGTTCTGCCATAACTATATCAACCATCACCTCCACTACTTTTACCATCCTTGTCGTATCCATCTGTGTTGCTCCACCATCGTTCATTGTGACTTTATCTTCTGTCAATCGACATTAACTACCGTTTACACATTCTTTTTTAATTTAGATTTAGTTGATCTCATTGTTTGTTCTTTTTCTATTTAACACCGTCCATCTACTGCCAATCTAGTTGGTTTATATGTTATTGATTGATAAAGATTTGATTATGTTATTTGATTTATATTTTTTATTTTTCAAGTTTATTGATTTTAGATTTTCGCTGGAATTAGTTAATGAAATTTCATTGACTTGCGTAATTGCACTGACTTCAATTAATGAAATTTCATTGACTCGGTCTCAGACTTGCACTAGCTTAAGTGAGTAAAATTTCACTGACTTGTGTAATTGCATTGGCTTCAATTAGTGAAATTTCACTAATTTAGTCTCTGTCAATTTCTAATTGATACCAGTGAAATTTCACAAGACTTGTACAATTATACTGATTTCAACCAAAGAAATTTCTTGGAATTAAGGAGCTAACTTTTGCAATTGACCCTCAATTTTTTATCTTTTAGAGTTCAAAAAAATATTTTTCACTAATTTTGCACAATGAAGTTCACAGTGCAAATTCAGAGAAATTTCACTATATATACAATGGATTTTTACTGATTTAATATAAAAAAAAAATTAATTCGTTATTTTGGAACCTTCAATTTGAATTTTATAATAATAAATTTAGAATTAATGATCTAACTTTTGCAATCAATTTTAGATTTTCTAGTGTAAAAAAATATATTCTACTAACTTTGCACATTGAAATTTTTTTGAGTGAAATTTCACTTTATATGAAATTAGAAAAATTTCACTATGACATAAACAACGAGCATAGTAAAATTTCATAAATTTTTTTCTTCAGAATTTTGTATTATTCATGGATCTTATTTAGAAGATATTGTCACAAAAAAAATGGAGATGTAAATCAATAGTTATTAAATTTTAAAGTCTTGAAATCAATTAAACAATATAAAAGGTAACTAACTATAAGGGCTATTTTTGTCCAAAATGACTAACCATGGGATAATTTTATTTTCACACACTATTTACTCTCTATGCACGTCCTTCTTAATGCACACACTTAATAAATTTGCTTACATTTTGTTTTATTCATTCCATACACAAAATATTCCAAATATGCCCATAGCATATAATGTGTACACACATCTACACAAATCCCCAACACATATGTACACACACCATACAAAACATAAGCTTACACTACACTTCTAAACCTAAACCGTACCCTACACACATAATATTTACGACACTTTCCAACAAACGATACTAAGGTATACAAACTTTTTTTTTAAATCAATAATTTTTTGATTTTGTTTTACTATTATTCTACCAAAACTAATTCTTTGTTTGGTTTTGAGTTTTTAAAAATATATATATTTTTAATTTTAAAATCTTATTCCTTTGTTTTAGTAAAATTTTTAAATATTTTGATAAACCTTTTACTTTTTAGATCCATTTAATTTAGATGCATTTAAAAAATAAAATATTTGTGAAAAATCTAGAAAAAAAAATCAATAAATACAAAAATATATATGTATTAAATTTCTGTATTTTTTAAGTGCATCTAAATTAAGCGGATCTAAATAAATAAATAATAATAATAATAATTAAAATATTAAAAAGGTTCACTAAAATGAAAAAAAAAATCGGGAAAAAAAATCACCTTTTTGTGAGTGTCTCATGTGTGTCTTTTTTGGAGAAAAAAAAATGTGCACCGAGAATTATAATGTAAAAAATGTGTATTAAAAAAATCTATTTTAAGGTTTGATGTGTGTATTGATATTTATATTGGTCATTTTGTTTAATGGTGAAATTGTAAAAAAAATAAATAATTCGTTAAGTGTGTGCGCAAAAAGTAATGGTGTGTGAAAATAAAATTATCCTTAATCATGTTTGGTGGAGGATCTAAACTGCTATTATTAAAAAATTGTTTATTCTTATTCATGTAAAGTAATATTAGGGATGTAAAAAAAAAAAAAAAAATCCTAAAAGTGCATAATTTAAACACGGATAATTTTTTGATAAATTCTTTTTCTAAGTGTTTTATTTTATCCAACATCTTTTGAGTATTCCATTAAGTTCTGTTTAGTATAATATGACCAAATCATCATTTCTAATTTTTTGTACATGTTTCTATTTTGAAACTAACACATAACAATAGTCTCTCATTTTATGGAGAAAATCTCTCTCATCTCCAAAATAATTACAATAAACCAACTCCAAACACTAGTATAATGTAATATAAATAACATCAGAAGCTTTCATTAATCAAAGTTAACATACAAAAGGTAACACATGCGATATACATTCATAAATCGTTCATCCTGAATTTACAACATGTGTTACAAGAAGTAATAAGAAATGAAAGCTAAAAAGATAATCATATACCCTAATGACTTACATCTTTCTAAAACTGTACTTGGTTACAATAAAATGAGTCACAAGCTCAATACAAATAAAGCCCTCAACTTATGAAAGTAAATACAAAATAAACAAAAGTGAGCCTTTAGCTCCACAATCCTCCTAAGCTAAGTCCTTGGCGAAAGCATATCACTAGTACCTCAAAACATGTTCCTAAGTAGGGTGAGTCAAAACCCAATAGAAACAATTTAATACAATATATGAATCTTAACAAAGATATAAGTATAATGTGCATATACAATACCTGTAATACAATCATTTATATTCGACCAAATTATAATATGCCAACTTCTCTATCTCAATCCATTTTATTTCAACTCCTTCCAAGTCAATTCATTGGTATCCAAACAATCCAACAGAGGCTACAACTCAGTGGTTATCTAATCAATACAACCATTATACACACAATTCAATTTTTCATTTTACAGAAATTTCATCCACGGGAATCGGCACCCATATATACACGCGATTTTCGGGACTTTCACCCTGAACACACAAGCCAACTTAATTCAATGGAGTTCATCCCCTTTCTTCTTCCAAATGTGGAGTACATCTTCTTTCTTCTCCCAAATATGGAGTATATCCCATTTCTCCTCCCAAATATCATACATGTGCCATGTATTAAAATGCGGTCATACTCAATGACGATAGTTAAGAGATGAGTTTAATTTCACTTAATCCTCATGCAATTTCTACAACAATCATAGATATCCTCCACCGATAGTCCAAAACAAACATACATTCTCCAAGATAGATAAATTATCTAAATTTCCGTAAGTGAGAGATAATACACATCAAACTCCACCATTTATTTAAAAATTCATCTAATTTCATATTTCTAATACCAATTACATTATTTAAACAAAATAATTATTTGAAATATTTTAGGACAAAACCTCATTTTCTCCCAAATCCAACTCATGTGTCAAAATCAACAAATTCAACACATCACATCCTCATATCTATACCCATAACCATTTTCAATACCTTCATTTGAAAACCCCTCTTTTGATTTTGAACCAAAACCCTAGACTTGTCTAAAATCCTCCAGATCTCCAACATTATTTGCACAATCAACAAATAACTAAGTTAAAAATCATAATAAAGTGTAAAAAGTCCCTACCTCAAAGTAAGAAGGCAAGCAAAGCAATCTAGGAACTCCAAAGACGCCGAAACCAAGGTTTACTCGGATCAAAACGTAACCCTTGAGGTGCTCTATATTTTTTCCAAAGACACTAGAGTAGAGAAACCAATAGGTCTAGATGAAAATGTAGAAAGAGTGTGAGTTTTAGAGAGAGAGAGAGAGACTCAAGATCTAGGATTTTGAAATGTTTTAGAAAGAGAAAGAGATTAAAAATTGGCTGTTACGAACTGATATACGCACAGTCTGCTTAAGCGTGAGAAGTGACGCTCGAGCGTCAAACACTATAAGTTGTTCTGCTCGAGTAAAGAATACACATATTCAGTAGTTTTGCAAACAAAAGAATATAGCTTGAGCGTAAGAATAGCTGCTCAAGCGTAGAAAATGCCGCTCGAGTATAGAATACACTCTCCCAGTAATTTTGCAAGCCTGCAAAAGTACTGAGAGTTCACAAAGCCCACTCGAGCACAAAAAGTACCGCTCGAGCGAAGAAGCAAAATTCTGGGCAACAAGTGTTTGAAAACTCAGCAACCAACTTGTCCCAAAAGCAACCACAACAATCAAATAGCCAAATTTAAGGATATACAAGGGAAACAAGATGTGACAACAATATGAAACCATGAAACTCGAGTCTGGGATACAGCAAGGGTCAGGTCAAAACCGGAATCACTATACTTTCTCATTCTAAAGAGAAAATATTTCCCTTATTCCATGGAGAAATCTCTTCTTTATTCTAAGGAGAAAATCTCTCCAGCATTCTATGGAAAAAATCTCAAAATATGAATTTTGAACCTTTTTATAATTGGAAATTTTTAAAAATAACGCAACAAAAACTCTAAATGAAAATCAAAATATAATGTGAATGTTCACAGTAAACAATAAACATACAACTAACTTTTAAAAAAACAAAACATATACTATAGTACAATGTGAATGTTCACAATAAATAACAAATATACAACTAACCTTCGAAAAAATAAAATTCATACCAAAATAAAATATGAATGATCACAATTTATAATTAACATGCGACTAGCCTTAAAAAAAATAACTTACACCAATGAAAACATTTACACTGCAACGTGAAAACAAAAAAACAAAATTGAAAAAAAATGAAAATCAACTATTTCAATTGTTCAATGGTAACAAAAATGATTGTTCAACTAAAAAGCGTAGTAACAAAAACAACAAGCATACAATTAACTTTCGAAAAAATAAAACTTATACCAAAATATAATGTGAATATACACAATTTACAATTAATATACAACTAGTTTAAAAAAAATAAAAATAAACTTATACTAGTATGAACATTCATACTACAACGTGAAAATATAAAATAAATTTTTTTTTAAAAAAAGAGTGAAAATTGACTATTTCAATTGTTCAATGGTAACAAAAATGCTTGTTCAACCAACAAGTATAAAAACAAAAAACAAAAAAATACAATTAACTTTCGAAAAAACTTCAAAAAATAAAAAAACTCATACCAAAATACAATGTGAATGTTCACAATTTACAATTAACATACAACTAACCTCAAAAAAACTAAATTCATACCAATATGAATATTCATATTGCAACATGAAACAAAATTGAAAAAAAATATATATTTCAATTGTTTAATGATAACAAAAAATGATTGTTTGAACAACAAATATAGTAACAAATAACCAATAATATGTGAACATTCACATCTTGCAAAATATATAATTATATCAATATTTATATTTCAACACTTATTCCTCAGGCTTTCAAATAATGTGAAATATGAACATTTACACTAATTGACAAAAAAAAAATAGAAGCAATGGCAACAATATAATTAGAAATCCAAAAAAAAAAAAACTCAATCACTCTAAAAACAAAAAAAATAAAAAAAAATCACCCACATCATCATCATCATCATCATCTTTATTATTATTATTATCATTAACAATCTATGCAATTTCACTATTCCACCAATTCAAATTAAACCAAACCCACATTTGAAGAATATGTTTGTAACAAAATTGATTGGACATAAATATAGTTTCGACTTACAACAATAGGGAAACATAGAGTTTCGAATACAGAGTAACAATGGATGAACACAAAACTTCGAACACAAAGTGACAATGGAAGAATACAAAACTTCACCGCAATAATGAAGAAACATAATATTATTTCAGCACCATGTATAAACTAGAGTTTTAAACCCTACCAAATAGAGAGTTTTGAAACCCTAACACAATGAAACAATATCACAAATATGAATGAAACTGATCAAAAAAAAAATGTGAGTAATGGTAACTACTAAAATAGAAGTAGCAACAAAAATGAAATGTATATATCCTTTTTTTGTGTAATACATATCAACAATAGACATAAGGACATAACATTCTAATTAGATTATAATTTTCCTTAATAGACTTATTGGATTAGAACACCTTTAAATAAGATTTATCAATAAAAAAACCCTTAAACAAATGCTATTAGGGCAATGTTTAATATGAAAGTTATATAAAAAGTATTTTGAAAATGGTGGTAAAGCTAGTGTAAAATTTGAAAAATTACCAAAAAATATTTTGAAGATGGTGAAAACTATATATGTATTTTTGTCTTTTTGTCGCAAGGCACTTCTTAAGAATTATAGTTACAAGTATGTGGAGGCTCTTTCCAACCACCTAATGATGTTATTTGGTGTAACTATTTTCAAGTGAAATATTGATAATTACAAAATAAAAGTAAAAAATAGTACATTTTTTCAACTTTTAGATAATATATATTTTTTAAATTTTACTTAAACTATTTTTTCATTTTAAATTTTAAGTAGATACTGCACCAAATACTTTGATATAAAATTTAAAAGAAATAAAATTATAACTAATCTATCTATATTATTATTATGGGTAAATTATAAACACATCCCTTGAGGTTTACTTAAATTACAAATTATCCCCTGTAGTTCTAGAAATTACACTATGCCGCCTAAGATTTCTAATTTCATAATAAATAAATCCTTTTATTAATAAATCATCAAGTTAATTAACAGTTTTTAATAATGTTAAAATTTTATTTCAATTAAGAATTTAGATAATTTTATTATTGTATAGGTGAACAGTTAGAAATTTTACTTTTACAATTAATTCTGTTAAATAAAGAATTTAGATAAAAAAAATTTATTATCAGATCGCGAAAATGACTTTTTACGTCACTTTTTTATATCTTTTCTTCCAAAAACCCCAAAGTGAGACTCTCTCTCTCTCTCTCTAAAATACTCTCTATCTCTCTCTACATTTACACCTAGATCTAGTGATCTCTACACCCGTGTGCCTTTATTAAAAAGGCAGTGCGCCTTAAAAGCTTCATTTTGGTCTGATTGAAGTTTGATTTCAGCGTGTTTGAAGATTCTCCATCTCTTCCTTTGCTTTTCTAAGCTTGAGATAAGGATATTCTACACCTTAATATGATTTTAGCCTAGTTATTTGTTGTTATGTATAAAAGATGGAATATTGGGGATATTTGTGGATGGACCTAGGGCTTGGGTGTGGAATGAAATAGGGGTTTTCAAATGTAATTGGTAATAATGGTTTGGGTGCAGATGTAAAGGATTGTTGTTGAAAAAGGGTTGATTTGATCACTTGAGTTAATATTTGGAAGAATGGGAGTTGTGCCCTAACTGCGTCAATTTGTGTTTTGTATAAATAGGCAAAATTGATTATGATAACATGGAATTGGATAGTTATTGATACAAATGATGGAGCCGAATATGCATTATCTCGCTCTTGTGGAAACTTGAATAAATTATCTGTCTTAAGATTGAACATCTGCTTAGAAATATCTATATTGCGCTATCGGTGGATGATAACTATGATTGTTGTAGAAATTGCATGAGAATTAGGTGAATTGAAACTAATCATTTAATTGTGTCTTTGAATATGACGGTATGTTAAGGCATTAAATATGTATAATTGGCAGTCATTGAATATGACGATACTTTTAAATACATTGTATATGTATAATGTTTTGAGAGGAGAAAGGGAATGTACTCCATGTTTTTGGAGGAGATAGGGGATGGACTCCATTGAAATTCAGTTGGCCAGAGTGTCCAGGGTGAAAGTCCCAAAATCACGTGTATACATAGGTGCCGATCCCGCAGACGAAATTTTCATAAAATGGCAAGATTGAAGTGCTTGTTTGATGATTGTGTTGATTGAGAACCGTTGAGTTGTAGTCTCAATTGGGTTATTTGGAGGATTATAAACTTGCCCCATGAATTGAAATGAAATGAATTAACTTGAAATGAATAGATGTGAACGGATTGAGATGTGAATATCGGTATTGTATGATCATATGGAGAATGTATGTTTCATTATGAATATTGGATATACACTTGACACTTATATCTTCGTTAAACCTCATATATTTTGTTAGATTGTTTCTACTGGGCTTTGCTCACCTTACTTGGGAAAAACATTTTTAGGTACCGGTGATATGCTTTCTCCAAAGACGTAGCTTGGGAAGACCTAGGAGCTGGAGGCTCTATTTTGTTATTTTGTGTTGAAATGTTTATTCAAGCCTAGGGCTTTATATGTAGAGAGCTTATGACTCTCTTTTGTTGTAACCAAGCAATGTCTTGGGAAGATATAAGCCCGTAGGGCATTTATTTTGTTGATCATTAACTGGTACTACATGCTATAAATTTAGGATGTATATTAATGAATATATATTGCATGTGTTATCTTTTGTAATACGAACGCTAATGAATGAAAGTGATTATTTCTGTTATTCTTCCGTTCATGAGTTGGACTTATTATGTTTTTGGGGTTTTACAACTTGGTATCAGAGCATACCGGGTGTCAATACTTTGGGTATATAGAGAATGGTTAGTACCACAATGGGTTTGCCTCGCTTGGCTGAGACGTTAGTATGTATTGTATGCTTATGTGATAACATGCTTATATGATTATTTGGGTTTTGGATTTAGTTCCTAAGATATTGATTGGGTCCACGGGTTTCTGGAAGTCCTCTTAGAAGAGCACTTGATCACTGTTGTTTCTAATTGAACCTCTAGTAACGTCGCAGGACAGTCATTATCTAGGAAGGAAATTCGTATGTGTTTATATGGTTACGTGCTTATATAGAGTGATTTACTGTTGTTCATTGCATTAGGACGTGAGTGAGTTAGCTTCGGCACATTTGTAAATGTGATAATCTCTTTCGTTATCTTTATTAGGATGCTCAGGCGTAGACGTAGTGGTGGTAGGCGTGGTGGGCCTAGAAGGCATAAGATGCCTTTACTGGATGATATTCCGGCACATGAAGAAGGGGTTAGTCAGACCAATGTAGCTAAACCAGTAGGTTAACAGACCATGGGCACCTTAACGCGCAAAATGGCCGGAGCTTTGCAGAAATCCATGGACATTCTCAGGGCTGAGAATTAAGTCCAGGCCCAAGTAACTGAGGTAAGGCCACTTTTCTTGAACAGAGAATTTTTCCGATCGAGTCCGGATGAGTTTTTGAGTGATCCCAAGGAGCCACTGAAGGCAAATGAGTGGCTAGAGCAAATGGTAAAGACGTTTAAGATGCTCGACATTGAAGACGGGGGTTTGAGAGTGACCTTGGCGTTTTTCCAACTGAAAGAAGACGCGGGTCAATGGTAGAAGTATGCGCGAGGGCACATTGGAGGGACTTAGGAGGCTTTTGTTGACGCCTTTCAGGACAAGTTTTTGCTTCCCACAATTAGGGAGAAATTGAGAGACCAGTTTTCTAAGTTGCTGCAGTTGAATACACTAGTGGCTGAGTTTGAGGCCACGTTCATTAGTTTGTCGAGGTTTGCACTGGAACTCATGATGACTGAAGAGTGCCGTTGTTTGGAGTTTGAGAAGCGGCTGAGGACCGAGCTCATGTTTAGAGTGGTGGGATCCATGATTAGGGATTATGGGCACCTTGTGGAATCTGCAGCTCATCTTGAGACTATCATGCAGACGGAGAAAGAGATGATGAGGGGCTCCAAGAGGAGTAAGGATAATCAGGAGGACAACAAGAGGCAGAGCGGTTCTAACCCTCACCCATCCTAAGGGACTTAGCCAAGGTCCACTTTTCCAGTACCAAGTTTGGGTTTTGAGAGAGGTGGTTAGGGGGATTTCATTTGTTTCAAGTGTGGTCAGTTGGGCCACAAGTCTCCAGTTTTCCTGCAGAGAGGAGGAGGGCAGCGAGCAGCATCGTCTTCGGCTCGTTCTCAGGGCCAAAGTCAGGGGAGAGGCTAGCCACTCACTTGTTATTAATGTGGGCAGGTAGGGCATATAAAGAGATTTTGCCCACAATTGGGTGGCACATCTAGTGCGTCTGGTTCGAGGCAGACATAAAGCCACTAGCCAGGACAGCCAGCACAGGCCTCGAGGGCTAATCAGGGAGCCTCTTCGGCTCAATCAATGCATCATTCCTATGCTCCGAGGGGTGAGCAGGTAGATCAGAGGCCTACAGAACGGGTGGAGAGATTTTTATCACCGATATATGATCCGCGTGGGTGAAGTGAGCTTAGTTGCCTCCTTGCTAGCATCTTGAATAGTGAATGTAGTGAAGTCCAGGTTGAGTTGCCAAGGGTGGTATGTGAATACTCCGATGTCTTTCCCGAGGACCTTATTAGTTTACCACCTCACCGAGAGATCGAGTTCTCTATTGATTTAGTGCCTAGCACAACACCGATTTTTATGGCACCATATTAGTTTGCACCTGCTGAGTTGAGTGAGTTGAAGATTCAACTCCAGGAATTGTTAGATGAGGGTTTTATTCGCCCTAGTACTTCGCCTTGGGAAGCACCTGCTCTCTTTGCTAAAAAGAAAGATGGAACGTTGTGACTTTATATTGATTATCGGAAGTTAAACCGGGTAACTGTTAAGAACAAGTATCCAATGCCTCATATAGATAATTGGTTTGATCAGTTGAAGGGGTCTTGTTGTTTCTCTAAGATAGACCTGAGATAGAGTTATTATTAGTTGACAGTAAGGGAGGAGGATATCCCGAAGACGGCATTCCGTACACAGTATAGCCATTACGAGTTTTTAGTGATACCTTTTGGACTGACCAATGCACCGACGGTATTTATGGATTTGATGAATCAGATCTTCCGTGAGTTTCTAGATTGCTTTGTGGTCGTCTTTGTGGACGACATCTTGATTTACTCACCCTTTGCGGAGGAGCACGATGAACACTTACGAGTAGTACTTGAGTTACTTAGAGCCCACAAGCTGTATGCTAAGTTTGGCAAATGTGAATTCTAGCTGAAAGAGGTTAAGTTCTTAGGCTTTATGATATCTAGGGAAGGGGTGACTGTAGACTCATCCAAAATAAAGACAGTTCAAGATTGGGAACAACCTAAGAATGCTTTCGAGATCCGTAGTTCTTAGGGTTGGCCGGGTATTATCTCTGATTTGTGAAGGATTTTTCTAGACTAGCCTCACCTTTGACTAGATTAACGAGGAAATGAGTTAAGTTTGTGTGGAGTGAGATCCATGAGAAATCATTTCAAGAGCTTAAGGTTAGACTTACCACTGCTCCAGTCTTGATTATTCCAGAGAGGGGTTTGGGCTACTCGGTATATTATGATGTCTCACGGGAAGGTTTGGGTTGTGTTTTGATGCAAGAGGGAGTGGTTGTAGCCTATGGCTCGCGGCAGTTCAAAACATATGAGAGGAATTACCCTACTCACAACTTAGAGTTAGCGACAGTGATCTTTTCCTTAAAGATTTGGAGGCATTACCTTTATGGTAAGAAGTTCGAGGTTTTTTCCGATCACAAGAGTTTAAAGTATCTGTTTACACAGAAAGACTTTAATTTGAGACAGTGGAGGTGGATGGAGTTCATAGAGGACTATGATTTTGAGTTGCATTATCATTCGGGAATGACTAATGTTGTGGCCGACGCCTTGAGTAGGAAGTCAATTAGTAGCGTGGCTTGTATTACAATTCGAGAATGGGAGATATTGGGTACTCTTGGTAAGTTTGACTTGCATCTGGGCAAGTTTGTTGAGTCTGCAGCCTTGTTTTTAGTGGTTGCACAACCTACACTTGTGAACTGAGTATTAGAAGCACAGAAGGATGACCTTGAGACGGAATCTCTCCGGGAGAAGATCTCCAATAGGAAGGTAGAGAAGGGTTTAAATATGTATCCCGACCAGAGTGTGAGATACTGTGACCGTTTGTTTGTGTCGAAGTCTTGCCGAGATGAAGTACTCCAAGAGTTTCACCATCCGAGCCTTGCGGTGCATCCGGAAGGCACAAAGATGTATCACGACCTTAGTCGCTAGTTTTTGTAGAGAGGTATGAAGAGGGATGTGGCGGTGTTTGTATCGAAGTGTCTTACTTGTTAGCAAGTAAAGGCCGAACATCAGAGTCAGCTGGTTTGTTGCAACCCTTGTTTATAGCCGAGTGGAAATGGGAGCATGTTACAATGGACTTCGTTGTGGGTCTTCCTAGAACTCAACAGGGTAGTAATGCCATTTGGGTAGTAGTTGATCGATTGACCAAGTCGACGCACTTTATACCTATGCGTGTGAGTGACTCAGTAGATTTCCTTGCCAACTTGTATATTCAAGACATAGTGAGGTTTCACAGGGTCCCAGTAACGATTGTATCGAATAGAGATCCGCGTTTCACAGCTCGATTGTAGCAGAACTTGCAGAGTGCCTTAGGCATTAGATTGACCTTTAGCACAGCGTATCATCCTCAAACTGACAAGCAGTCCGAACGTACTATTCAAATCCTTGAGGATATGCTTCGAAGTTGTGTCCTTGACTTCAAAGGGTCGTGGGAGAGGCACCTACCCTTAATAGAGTTTGCCTATAATAATAACTTCCAATCGAGTATTGATATGGCACCATTTAAAGACTTGTATGACCGACCGTGTAGGTCCCTTGTGTATTGGGCCGAGGTAGGTGATGCACCTTTGTTGGGTCTAGAGTTAGTTCAGGAAACGACAGAGAAAGTGACACTTATCCGTAAGCGATTACTTACGACTCAGAGTCGTCAGAAAAGTTATGCCGACCGCAGGAAGAGACCCTTGTCTTTTGAGGTGGGGGATCATGTGTTCTTGAAAATATCACCTATGAGGGGTTTGATGAAGTTTAGAAAGAGTGAGAAGTTGTCCTCTCGATTCATTAGGACTTTTGAGATCCTTGAGCGAATCAGAGAGGTTGCTTACCGTTTGGCGTTGCCGCCACAGTTTTCCAGGATTCATGACATGTTTCACATTAGTATGCTCCAAAAGTATGACCCGGAGCCATCGCATGTGTTGGATTGGATTGACTTAGAGGTGGACGAGGATCCCTCATATAAAAAGAGACCGATGAGGGTCTTGGATACCCGGGACCAGGTCTTACGAGGTAAGACAATTCCTTTAGTAAAGGTATTATGGAAACATCACAAAGTCGAGGAAGCGACTTAAGAGCGTGAATTGAAAGTCCGAGAGAAATATCCGAACTTGTTTGTTGGTGCCTGAGCATGCATTGAGATTTTAATTACGCTAATGAAATGTGATAACATTGTATATGTTTTGAATTGTGAAAACATTGTATATGTTATGGGAGTTTGGAAACATGAATTCAATATAAACATTATATATGTTTTAAGGATATGGAATATTGTGTATGTTGTATCACTTTTGGGGGCATTGTATATATATTGAGTAAAGTTTGGAAAAAGAACTTGGGTTTGAGAATTGTAATTGGCATGCTTGATACTAGAACTTGTGTATCGAGTTGGTAAGAATGGATGACTAGTAAGTGGGTACTAATATTGTTGTGAATGGTTTAATAATGATTTTGAGCTTGATTTGAAATTTCGAAGACGAAATTCTTTAAGGAGAGAAGGTTATAGCGATCCCAGTTTTAACCCGATACTTATGGTAGTCCAAACTCAGGTTTATGGTTTTTGAATGTTGTTCATTGTCTTTTCCTCTTTATTCCTCCTTAAATTTGATTTTTTGGGCGTTTTGAGTGTGTTTGGAACAGGTTGGTTGCTTGGTTTTCAAACCTTAAGCTGCCTAGAATTTTGGTCCTTCGCTTGAGCAGGATTTGCAAACTCTCAGTACTTTGTACATCTGTAAAAGTACTGGAGGGGTGATTTCCACGCTAGAGTGGCGTTTCCTACGCTGGAGCAGGTGGGCACTCGAGCGGCTCTTCTTGCGCTTGAACGGTTTGTCTGTTGTTTGCAAAAGTGCTAGAGGTGTGTATTCTGTGCTCGAGCAGAACAAATTTTTGTGTCTGACGCTCGAGCGTTAACTCTTCCGCTCGAGCAGACTATGTGTATATCAGATCGCGAAAATGACTTTTTACATCACTTTTTTAGATCTTTTCTTCCAAAAGCACTAAAGTGAGACTCTATCTCTCTAAAATACTTTTTTTTTTCTCTCTCTCTCTCTCTCTCTCTCTCTCTCTACATTTACACCTAAATCTAGTGATCTCTACACCCATGTGCCTTTATTGAAAAGAAAGTGCGTCTCAAAAGCTTCCTTTTTGTCCAATTGAAGTTTGATTTCAACGTCTTTGAAGATTTTCCATCTCTTCCTTTGCTCTTCTAAGCTTGAGGTAATTATTATGTATAAAAGATGGAATATTGGGGATATTTGTGGACGGACCTAGGGCTTAGGTGTGGAATGAAAGAAGGGTTTTCAATGTAATTGGTAATAATGGTTTGGGTGTAGATATAGAGGGTTGTTGTTGAAAAAGGGTTGATTTGGTCACTTGAGTTAATATTTGGAAGAATGAGAGTTGTGCCTTAGATGGGTCAATTTGTGTTTTGTATAAATAGGCAAAATTGATTATGATAACATGGAATTAGATAGTTGTTGATACAAATGGTGAAGCCGAATATGCGTTATCTCGCTCTTGTGGAAACTTGAATAAATTATCTGTCTTAAGATTGAACATCTGCTTAGAAATATCTATATTGGGCTATTGGTGGATGATAACTATGATTGTTGTAGAAATTGCATGAGAATTAGGTAAATTGAAACTAATAATTTAATTGTGTCTTTGAATATGACGGTATGTTAAGGCATTAAATATGTATAATTGGCAGTCATTGAATATGACGATACTTTTAAATACATTGTATATGTATAATGTTTTGAGAGTAGAAAGGAAATGTACTCCATGTTTTGGGAGAAGATAGGGGATGGACTCCATTGAAATTAAGTTGGCCGGAGTGTCCAGGGTGAAAGTCCCAAAATCACGTGTATACATAGGTGCCGATCCCGCGAACGAAATTTTCATAAAATGGCAAGATTGAAGTGCTTGTTTGATGATTGTGTTGATTGAGAACCGTTGAGTTGTAGTCTCAATTGGGTTATTTGGAGGATTATAAACTTGCCCCATGAATTGAAATGAAATGAATTAACTTGAAATGAATAGATGTGAACGGATTAAGATGTGAATATCGGTACCGTATGATCATATGGAGAATGTATGTTTCATCATGAATATTGAATATACACTTGACACTTATATCTTCGTTAAACCTCATATATTTTGTTAGATTGTTTCTACTGGGCTTTGGCTTACCCTACTTGGGAAAAACATTTTCAGGTACCGGTGACATGCTTCCTCTAAGAACTTAGCTTGGGAGGACCTAGGAGCTGGAGGCTCTATTTTTTTATTTTGTGTTGAAATGTTTATTTAAGCTGAGGGCTTTATATGTACAGAGCTTATGACTCTCTTTTGCTGTAACCAAGCAATGTCTTGGGAAGATGCACTACAACAAAATGCACCTTTGGTAACCAAAATTGGCGACTAAAAAAAATTTAGTCGCCAAAAGTTATGGAATTGGTGACCAACCTTTTTTTTAGTCGCCAAAAGTAAAATATTTAGCAACTAATTTTTTTAAGTTAGGGTATATTGATTATTGGCGACTAAAAAAAAATTTAGTCGCTAAAAATGCCAAAATTGGCTACCAAAAAAAAAACTTAGTCGTTTTATATTGACTTTTGGCTACTAAAATATTTAGTCGCCAAATGGAAAATAAAAAAAAATAATTTTTCTCATTGGCAACCAAACTTTTGGTTGCTAAAAACTTACTTTTAGCGACAAAAAAAAATTTAGTCGTCGTATATTGATTTTTGGCTACTAAGATATTTAGTCGCCGAATGGAAAATAAAAAAATTATTTTTTCTCTTTTAGTCGCCAAAAACTTACTTTCAGCGACAAAAAATTATTTTGATCGCCTTTAGCTAACTTTTTCCGACTAAAATGTTTAGTCGCCAATTGTAATTAAAATTTTGGAAAGAAAGATTTTGAATTTTTGGTGGGCTCCTTACTTAATTAATGACGAAGCTATATTTTAGTCGGGAAAAATAAGTTAACAAGAATGTAAAACGAATGGCTAAGATCACTTGAAGAACCAAAGCATGGAAATCAATACCTCACCAATAAAATATTAGGGTAGGTGAAGAGAAGAAGAGAAGATGAAGGGTTGAGGAGTCCCGTTGCGTCGCCATCTCACCACCGCTTCTCCTTAAGTTCGCTAGTAACCGGAGCACCTCCTCCTCCTCTGCCATTGCCATCGTGACTACTGCGATCACCACTGCCGCCGCTACCACCTCTGTCGCTGCCCTCTTTTCACGCCACCGCCTCCCCTTCCTCCACCGATCTTCGCAAATCCACCGCCACCGCCGCGAGATCCAAAGGCTTCATCGCTAAGAAGAGACTCCATTGATGCTCCGTCTCCCGTATGCTTTCTCTCTCTCTTTATATATATATATATATGTTTCATGGAAATGGAGTCAATATAGTGGCATCTGATAGTCTTGCTGCTTTGTAGGCTATGGAAAAGAATGGAATAGAAGGAATTGTGAGGGCTGAGAGGTTTGTTTGACATTACACATGTGGTATTCTTCAATTCCTTTATAAGTGGTGTCATTGTACCATAAAGCACAGGATTCTGCTGCACCACCATACCACACATATTAATATTGAATTACCAATTCCCCCATGCCTCCTTCCCTGAAGTACTACTGGTGGTGGCAGTTCAAAACCCAGAGCAAACATTTTCAGAATACTAGTTTTGGCATTGGGAATATTTGACACCATGCAGCTTAATTGCATTTGCTTTGGTAATTTGTTGATCCACTAGCAGATTTTTACAAACTCTACCATCCCATTCTTGATTAATAAAAAATAAAAACAATTTAGCGTAGGCATGAGAAAATATGTTCATCCTGCTAGAATTATTGTAAATGAAGACGTGGCAATGCATCAAGTGATGGTAATAGATGCATATGCATCTTGGAACAGATAGAGCTAGCACTTGTGAATGAATACATGGTTTGGTTACCACTGCAAAATTTGCAAATAATTGTATTGGTTACATGAATGAATCTTCTCATTTTTCTGTGAAATTAGATGCACAAATGTAGTTAATGGTTTTTTATTTATTTATTTATTTTTTTTGTGATCTAATCATTGAAAAGAATTAAATGCACAAATAGTTACTCTTGTCATTTATGCTGTAGGCTTAATTTTGATGTTCCCTTTCCTAATCCTGAATCTCCTTTTGACAGGGTTGATAGGATCTTTCGTGAAATCAACAATAGTATATTGGAGAATTCACTTGTTATAACCTTAACTCTGAAAAAGCTTCCATTAGTGCTGCAAAGATTTACGGCATTGACTAGGCTTCTTGTAATTATGAGCTTAATGTTACTTGTTGGAATCTATAGTAATACCTTTATATTGCATTTGAGCCTTCTTTTTTTTCTTCTTCTTTTGTTTGTTGGCATATGAAATGTTACGAGCTTGAGTTTGGTTCTGCTGACCCCTCTATTTGTTTTTGGTGTGTTCCACTTTCTTGTGTGCAAATGCCTCCACTCCCTTCCTTCAAATAAATAAATAAAAAATGATGCAGTTTTTCATACTTCGTGAATCATTAATGAAATCTGCAAGATCAGTTGATAAAACATAATGATGATTCCAGTTGTTAGTTTGAGTGACTGCAGTTCTATGATTTTGTTTTTTTTTTCCTTCTAGTTTTTCAATACAAAGTCTCTAAGAGAAGAGCAGATCCTGGGAATATTAGTAATGCAGTGAAAAGAGATGAAAAATATTTGAGTTTTGGAAAAAAAAAATAGGGAATTATTAGTGCAATGTGAGACTGAGTAGAATGAGCAGCTAAGGAGATTCAAAGCTCTTAATCACTTCACCTGAGTTCAGTCATGGTTTGAAATGGGTATCAATTTGTTTCATTGAAATTTCTCTATTTTTGTTTGGAATTTCTTGTAACATTATTTTTTTAATGGGTTATAGATTTGGGAGTCAGTGGTTTTGTGAAATTTGCTCATTTTAGAATTGTGGTGATGGAAAATTATGCGGGGTTTTGTGTTGTTTGGGGATAATGTGAGTTTTTATGTAGTGTTGTTGATCTATTATACATATAGTAGGTGTCTCTCTTTGCCCATTTGAATGTAAAGATTGGATTTGTAAAAGTTTAGTTTTAATGACTAGGACTTAACATTCACTTTGCCAACATGCAGGACTGCTGATCTCTCCACTCATGTATCTAAACCTCGCAAGAAAAACTTGTTTTTGCAAAGTTTATACAAAGAGGAGCAAGAGAAATCACATATCACAAATGGTAACAATAGCGGGAAGCATGCTTTTCATAGTGACATGCTTTTCGTAGTGACATTCAAGATAAGGATATAGTTGAAACTCCAGAAAATGAGGTTCAATATTGGACAAACTTTTCAAAAGTTCACTGTCATCCCCAGAGCCTATACGAATATAATGGTTTTCGTATGATTCTCTATTTTGTATGAAATTATTATTTTAAATTGGAATATACTTAGTTTGTATGAAATTTGACATTAAAAGTTTCTTTTTTGAATAGTTGAAAATGAAATTGATGTAAATTGTGAAATGATTGATAATATACATATTGTTTTGTTTACACATGGTATAGGTTGCACGGAATACATGCAGGTTATGGACAAATTTTTTTTTAAAAATAATATCATGTTTTGGCCACTAAATAATTGGTAGCCAAAAAGGCAGTAAATATTTTTAGCGACAAAATAGTTAGTAGCTAAAAATAAATAAAATGAAAAAAAAAAAAAAACTTTTGGCTACTAAAATTTTAGTAACCAAATAAAAAAAAATAGACTTTCGGCAACTAAATTTTTAGTAGTTAAAAAAAATTACACTTTAGGCGACTAAAACATTTAGTAGCTAAAATAAATAAGATGAACAAAAAAAAATTTTGGCTACTAAATGTTTTAGTCGCTAAAAATGCGATATAAATTTTTTTTGAAAGCTTTTGGCAGCTAATCTTTTAGTCGCCAATTTAGCTTATCAACGACTAAAGTTTTTTTTGTCGCCAATACCTTTACTTTTAGCAACTAATTGTTTAGTCGCCAATTTTGGACTTTCGGCAACTAAATTTTTTTTAGTTGCCAATACCTTCCCTGACCGTCTTTCTACGACCAAGCCAGCGACCAAGCTATTTAGTCGCCAAAAGTATAATTTCTTGTAGTGATGTAAGTCCGTAGGATATTTATTTTGTTGATCATTAACTGGTACTACATGCTATAGATTCATGATGTATATATTGCATGTGTTATCTTTTGTAATAGAACTCTGATGAATGAAAGTGATTTATTTCTGTTATTCTTCCGTTCATGAGTTGGACTTATTATATTATTTTGGGAGTGTTACAACACGGATTTTATGCTAGTATTTAAAATGTGAATAACTAAATTTTCAACTTTTAGGTAATAAGTTTTTGGAGAAATTACAAACAAAAATAAAATAAAATAAAATAACTCCAGGATTTAATCTTCGTAACAAAAATAAATCTTTGAGTTTTTACTTTTATCAATTTAAACATTAAACTTTTGTTTTGTTTCAATCTAAATTATCAGTTTATTTTCGGTAAGTAAAATTAACCGGAAAAAAGATATTTTAGATCTTAAATTCAACGAAAAATAATATTTTAAACATTCTATGTATATTTATATTGAGTTTAATGATTAAAATATTTTTTCTTCATCAATTTTATGTAATGAAAATAGGATGATGGTTTAGATTGAAAACAAATCAAAAGAATACGGTTTAAATTGACAAAATTTAAAAATCAGAATTTATTTTGTTACAAAAATCAAACCCTGAGTTTTTATTCATTTATAATTTCCTATAGTTTTTTTGTTAACTTTTAAACTATTTCTTTATCATAATTTGAACAAATACTGTGTCAAACACTCGAATATAATTTATTTATTTATTTTTTTAAAATTATAACTAATCTTTATAAATTGTACTAACCAAGTCAATGTATCCTATCTTTATAAATTGTACCTGACCGAGTCAACGTATCCTAGCTTTTAGCTTACCACAAAAAGAGAGATGCTTCTATAAATAACCTTCCAGTCAATTGAAGTTGCATTAACAATAGCAATGAGTTACCATCAGTCCAGCGCATTGGCATTAATAGTTTTCTTTTATTTATTTATTTATTTTTATTTATGCAATTTAATGGCATGTTGCAAATAATTCAGAAACATCTTAAGTTTATTTACGAGTGTAAGTTCCTCCAGAGGGGCCAAGGTTGGGGTAATTTTTCATCAAGGCAACAAAAGTGTAGACAAAATGACAATTGGGGGAGAAAGGCTACAAATCACACCCTTATATTTTATTCCCTTAACATATATACTGTTATTTAATGATGCTAGTTTGATGATAATCAAATCATTATGGCCATGAGCTGATTCAATGAATCATTAAGAGAAGAGGTGAATCTGGGGTGACACTAGTTTGGGGTCATTCAAAAATCTTCTGATGATTAAATTAATTTTCTTGAAATTTACTCTCACAATTAAACTTAAGATGCTTAGTTTGATGATGATCAAATCATTATGGCCATGAATTAATTCAATGAATCATTAAGAGAAGAGGTGAATCTTGGGTGACATTTAGATCTAGGGGGAGTCGAGAGAGGCGATCCCACCTCCAAAATTTTTAAAAATATCATTAGAAAATTTTAATATTTTAAAATTATAAAAGTTTGCACCCCATGGTGATAATCTTAGATCCATCCTTAGTGACACTAGTTTAGTGTCGTTCAAGAACCTTCTGATGATCAAATTAGTTTTCTTGAAACTTACTCTCATAAGTAAACTTAAGAGGCTTAGATTGATGATGATAAAATCATTATGGCCCTGAGTTGATTCAATAAATCTATAATATTGTGTTTGGTTGGGAGATTTGGAAAGAGATTTAGACAGAGAAAAGAAAAAAGTAGATAAAATATATTTTTTCTTTCCTTTTTCAAATCTTCCAATTAAATACAACGTCAGAGAATAGGCGAATGTCTTGTGCACCAGTATGGTGTCATTCGTAAACCCCCCGATGATTAAATTAGTTTTCTTGAAAGGAAATAAATTAGAGAGATAATGAAGTGAGAGATTTAAGGTAGAGTATTGTTTTTCTTATCCCTACCTACCTCCAATATGGACTACTTAACTGTGGCAGGTCCCATTTGATTTGTCACATGTATATAACTAGGCTGAACCCGAAGGTCATTATATATATATATATATATTTTTTCCACACAAATGAAGAATGGAGATCGAAGAAATTAGAACATCACCAATAGAATAATTATCTCGTATTTATTAGCTAGCAAATATCAAAAACTCTACTTTAAGAGCCTCAATAGATGTCAGCTATTTTTGAAAATTGCTACAAGAACTAGCCAAATGTGACTAGTACCTATACACAAGCCAATAATTTCATTTCATATTATACAACTGTATTGTACTCTATATTTTAAAATAAAATTGAAAGAAAAAAAAAATATTTAAAATATGTGAATAAGTAAAATAGATAGTATTGTTAGAGATTGTATATATATATATAAATTAACTAGTTAAAATAAAAATAGAATTTTTTATTAAACATTTTAATTAACACTTGCTCAATATTCTTAGAGAAGACAGATTCTCTACCTATGTTTGCCCTTCTTGGGCCTGCAAGCTAGTCTTCTTCAATCTTAAAAACCATACTTATTTTTTGTATTTTTTTTTTAATATTTATATATATATACACTAGTAGTGTTGGCACACACACTGTGTGTGCATGAGTGAAACAATTAGATTGATAATTACAAATTGAAATAGTTAAATAGGGTCAGAAATTGTTTCAAGTAGTTACAGTGTGAGTCAATTTTGTTTACACCACCGTAGCTGTTTGTTTTATAATATATAAATATATTTTTTGTTAGGACTATTTTAGGTTTTGTAATTGACAATTTCGTTTGACAAAATTCCTTTCAATTATAAATTTATTCACTCTTTTGTTTCAGTAAGGATATGAGTGTTTAAATGCAAATCTAACTTGAATTGTGCCTATGCAGAGGAGTTTGTGATCTTTGAGGTTTTCATGTTTGCCACTTTGCTGACTATATACGGGAATTGAGCTGGAGCGGTGAATGACATCATTCAGTACTTTGCAAAGCACCTGAACTTTTGGGAAGAAAGTTTTACCGCTCAAGCGGTGAAAGTTGCGCTTGAGCGGTCAGCCTATATGTTTTGCACTGCTTTTACTCACATCACTCGAGCGGTGAAATGTACACTCGAGCAGTTTTCGTGATCATGTTTTCTATAAAGTGCGCCATTCTTTGTTTTTAGAGTTAAATGTTGTCCCAAATTTTAGAGAGAAAGAAAAGACAAAATATTTTCTATTGGAGGCTGTTTTATGTGAATTTCCTTGGTGTATAGAAGATGATCAATTGATCAACGAACTACAAATTGTCGAACATCAAGGTTTGTTCTTATTATTTTGTTTACAAAAGAGAGAGTCGTTCTTCGATGGACATTTAGAAGAATTTGGGCCTGAAGTTTTGGTGGATTCCGGAGTGGCTCATCATCGTGGATTCAACATCAACATTGTAGATTCAATGTTGGGTAAGACAATTCCAATGTGAAAATGGTGGTGGAAGAGGCACATTGGAGTCAGTTCAATTTGGGCGTGGATTCGCTAGGTAATTGAGAGTATCCTTATGTAATTCTTTTTTTGTCTTCTTAGTGGATTGCTTTGTAGTTTTGGCCCGTAATTTTTTTTATCACAATTGGAAGCACTCTAATTGTGATTTTTACACGTTAAATCATTATGTTGATTTATTATTGATTGTTTGATTGTAATTGATATTCACTATTTAAAATTAAAATATAATTACAAATCAAGAGATTTTAAATTTTTCAAACTAGATCAAAATGTGTAGACATCCCTTCATAATGGAGTCTGAGGTTGGTAAGAACATGGCAACTTTCAAATGCAGTCCAGCAATCTCTCAGCTCAGAGTCTAGTGAAGGTCATACAATTAAGAGTAAAATTTAATTTGAACTAGAAGAAAGTAAATATTAATTTGATTAACCTCAAATTTTGCTAACCAATTGCTCCAAAAGTGGCCAGCTCTATTATGTAGAAGTAAGCATTGAATGACTGACCTTCCAATTCATCCGCACCACAAGTTCATTATGCACAGTTTGGCATCTCAAAAGGAATTGAACCATCTGCATTTGCCTTTAGATTGAATGATTCTTAAAGTTCTAATAATGTCAACACATGTTTTAAAGTTTTGGGACAAAAAATTGAAGACCCACATTTCTCTTGACATGACAAAACATGTGGCCTAAAATGGTCATATGGGAATATTATGTCATCATATATACATTCAATAATAAGTGTACACCATTATTTTTATAAAACATAAAAATAAAAATAAAAAGTGGTCACATATCATTAAGTGTGAATTAACAAGTACACATTTATACTAAAATTTTTAACCTATTTAATTATTTCTTTTAATAATTTCAAATTTTTGAACCCCTTTTTCCTGATAAAAGAAAATAGGTAGAATTTCGTTTTAGTAAGAAAAACTCAGAATAATTGTAACAACATGGAATTATAAGTGGGATATATGTTCAAGCAATACCACATTTTTCACTTATCCTAAAACACAAACAGACCCACTTGTACTTTCATATTTTTACAGTTACTTTAAATTCTTCTCATTGAAACATAGTCTTCCAAGAAAATATAATTCAAACAAGATCAAAGCAGAACTCATAAAAAGATAGCTGTATAGCATTACTTTTTCATAAAGAAAAACATTTTGTCATGGCAACAATGATGAACCTAGGGGGTGGCAAGCAAGGGCGATCACGCCCTTTTTAGTATTGACTATTAATTATCTCAAAATTATATAAGCTCACCCCCTTTACATATTTTTAAGACCATCTCCAACGCTTCATCAAACCCAGCATCAAATTCAAAATTTGGTGAAAATGGTACTGTTCATGGCTCCAACGCTTCATCAAACCCAGCATCAGATTGAGTTTTCATCAAATAATTCATCAAACTGAGTACAGCCAAAGCATTTCACCAAATCACTGTTCCTGACCGTTGGGGGATATCAACCGGTCGACCAGCCGGTTGCCCGGTCGGTTAACTAACCGGTTGTCCCGAAAAAAGATTCAAACAATTCAAAAAAAAAAAAAAATTCTCACACCGGTCGACCAACCGGTCGATCGGCCGGTCGACCAACCGGTTGTCCCGGAAAAAGATTCAGACAGTTCAAGAAAAGGTTCAAACAATTTAAAAAAAAAAAAAAAAAAAAAATTTTCTAACCGGTCGACCGGCCGGTCGACCACCCGGTTGTCCCTAAAGCATATTAGCTGAATTTGGTGAAGCATTGGAGCAGTTGGCATCAAATTTGATAAAATGGGTCATTTTTTACTCAGATTTGGTGAAAAATCTGAGTTACGGTTGGAGATGGTCTAAAAGTGTTGGGTTTTTTTAAAAGTAGTTCATTCAGCATCTCAAATTGCATTCTGAAACTTGTTTTATCGCTCGAGCGGTTGGCCTTTGTGAGCATTGCTTTTAGTCACATTGCTTGAGCAGTATTTCTTGCGCTCGAGCGGTTTTTGCGTCCCTATTTTGTATAAAATGCATCGTTTGCTTGTTTTAGAGTTGAATCCGTCCAAATTCTCAAAGAAGAGAGCAACCAAAGTATTCTCTATATTGAAGGGTGTTTATATATTAGTTTCTTTGATGACTAAAGGATGATTGATGGATCAACGGATTACATATTGATAATCATCAAGGGATTTTTAGTTTATACTTTCATTCACAAAGAGAGAAGTGTTCATCTATGGATTCTAGAGAACTTGGACATGAAGCTTTAGTAGATTTCGAAATGGCTCATTGTCATGGACTCGGCATCATAGACTCAATGTTGGGCAAAGCAATTCCAAGGTAAAGATGGTAATGGAAGAGGCACATCGGGTTTGGCTAAATTCGGGCGTGGATTCGCTAAGTGATTGAGGGGTCTTTCATGTATAATTCCTTTGTCTTTTTAGTGGATTGTTTCGCGAGTTTGACCCGTGCTTTTTTATCACAAGTAAAGGTGCTCTAATTGTGATTTTTTTCACATTATATCGCTGTGTCGATTGGTCATTATTTGTTTTGTAGATATAATTCAATCCTCGTTTAATTGAATTAGATCTACTTGTGTTTGATTAGGAATTGCCATTTATTATTTAAGATTGAATCACAAATCACAATCTCAAAATTTTCAAAAAGTTTAAATGGTCTTTTTATTTCCTGACTTGATTTACAAAAATTAAACGTCTAGGTCATTTTGAAGAAAATCATTACACATGCATGCCATTGATATAAGAAACATGTATTTGTAATTCAATGTGAATGTTAGAAAACATATATTATCCAATAAGATTACAACAAAACAGGCTTATATGTGTGTGTATATATATATATATTGGTGTTATTTTTCATTTCTTATATCAATAGAAATTGATGTTGTAATGTATACTTTTTTTTCAAAACAAATTTTAGTGTATATACTCACCCCTCTAAATTGTAATTCTGAATCCGTCCCTGCATGCTAATAATTTTTCATTAATAGTAGCAGAGGCAAAACAGGATCATATATTGACTCCTTATTTGAATCCAAGAACGATTTATTATTATTATTATTATTATTATTATTATTATTAGTAGTAGTATTTGCATTTGCATTTTTTATTTCATATTCTTGTTGCTTGAAAGTTTTATAAATCAGTTTTAAAGTTATGATGATTTATTGTAGTGAAATGAATGAATTAACACAATGAAATATTTTTAAAATATTAATCAGCTTGTTTGGTTTTGGTTTTCAGAAAATTCTACTTTTTTTATTTATTTATATATTTTTTGTTTTCAATGATTTTTTTTAATATTTTAAGCAATTATTTTAATTTTTAGACACACCTAACTTAATTAAAAAGTATAATATTTGTGAAAAAAATCTTTAAAAAATTTACTAAATACCAAAAATACCAACAAAAAAAAAAAGTACATTTTATATATTTTTTGTGTATTTATTAATTTTTAAAATATTTTTTCACAAATATTTTACTATTTAGATACATCTAAGTAAATGAATCTAAAAAGGTAAAAAAAAAATGCTTAAAATTCTAAAAATATTCACTAAAAACAAAAAAAACACGAAAAATAAAAAATTCAATTTTCAGAAAACTAAAACCAAATACATTGAATTGATTTTTCTTTTTTATTTATCAAACTATGGTTTTTGTCCCCAGCTAACTCGACCCAAAATTTTGCCTTTGTATTGCCTCCTCTTTAAGGTTGGAGAATTTGATGAATGATATAGAAAGAAAAAAAATTGTAATTTCACCTTTTGTTTGGTTATAATGGAAAACATAGAGGAAAAGAAAGTGAGCGAGAAATATAATCTCACTTTTGTCTTTTGAGATCACTTAGGCTATATTTGGTTGAAGGATTTGCCGAGAGAAAGGGAAAGGGAAATGGAAATAGAAAGGGAAATGATTGATAGGATTCAAATTTCAAACTATATTTGGTTGAATTAAGGAATGGAGGAAGAAAAAAGCTAACACTATGTTTTAGGGATTTGGAAAAGAAAAGAAAAAAGATGTATGAAACTAAGTGAAATGTATGTATATTTTATTCATATTTTACATATCATTTCTCTTTCCCTTTTCAAATCCCCAACCAAATATAGCGTAAGTGAACCTAAAGACAAAAAGTGGGATTGCATTTCCTTCGTGCTTTCTTTTCTCCTTTGTTTTCCCCTATCTATTCCATTATAACCAAATAGAAAGTGAGATTACTTTTTTTTTCTTTTCTTTTTCTATTTCTCTCATCAAATTCTCAAACCAAACAAGCTCTTTCCCTTATTTATTTCCTAACCAAACATAATTTAAAATTCAAATACTATCAATTCTTTATTTTATTTTTTCCCCCACATCAAATCCTCCAATTTAACATAGCCTTAGCGAAAATTTTAATTACCACTGCATGCATGCTGGCAACCTACATGAACATGACTAGGAAACCCTATACATTGAGGAGCCAAATATGAAGAAACTAGATGGCCCTAGCAATGTGGGATAAATCACACACGGGATTCGTAGACGCTACCTCACAAAGGCATTGAGCCATAGTGTAATCTCAGCTTTGTTAATCTCAGTTTGAATTGCCCAACTTCAATACCCTTTCCATAGGAAATTCTCAAGTTCCTTGGCACTCCGATTTCCACTGAAAGCTTTAGGGTCCAGAACTTTGATTTTCGAATGAGTTTTTTCCAAATTCGTATGCCCACAGACATCCTTCTTTAGAAGGGCTAGTTCGTTCACAACTTCTTGAAACTTGTCCTTCTAAGAATCCGAAATGGCAAGCACATCCGTCAGCATGTCTTTGAATCGATTTGCTGTCGAGGTCTCAAGGGTAAAAAACCCTAAGGCCACAGCATCCAATCGATCCATCAACAAGCGGTTCTCATCAGCAGGGTCACCCACAAGATTTTCCAACCGTGTTACTCTTTCTTTCAAGGCATCCATGCCAGAAACCATTAGAGCATAACCGTGCTCTGATACCAATTGTTACAGGGTCAATTTTTGTTTTAAATTTCCAACCTATACTGGCACTAAGTTACAATATTTAGTCTCAGCCAAGCATACACGAATTACCTACTATAAGTTTTGTAAGCAAGCAAGCATACACAAGTAGATTACAGGAACTATTCCCAACCTTTATTATCACCGAATAATACAAGGATACATGAGTATTCGTACAGATAACATGATCTGTCTAAATCCCTCTATGCCTTAATATTTATAGGCATTTTACAAATCAGTTATGAGCAGTTGACATCCCTAACTGCTAGGAAAAATTCAAACCAACAAGGCTGCTGCAGATTGTAACTGCTAAAAACTACTTGGAACTGTCTTGGACCAGTTCCTTAATTCTAGCAGGCTTTGTCATGACTTTTTGCAAGCATAACTGCTATAAACTGCCCTGTTTGTCAGCTTTGCATCATGCCAAGGAACTGCTGTGAACTGCCTATCCATATCAGCCTTTTGAACCCTCTTGAGTTTAACCCACGAAATTGTAAGTCTTGGTCTGCCATAAAGTGTCATGCCCACTGATCTGTTTGACCCAACAAGTCTATCTATGCCGCCAACAAAGATTCGCTAAGTATAGCCGTTCATTTGCCCATATGAAACATTACTTGCCTTTGGGTCTGGTGGCATTGCCATTGCCACATTGTTACCTTGACTTAGGCATGCCTCCCTCATGCCTAACTTGGACCTTGACATAGGTGCAAGGTGCCACCCCATGCCAAGCTGTGTGTCCAAGTCTTAAGGTGCTAACAAACCACCCCCACCAGAAGAAGCCGACGTCCTCGTCGGTAAGGCCTCTAAATAGTCTGTAATTTGTTTCTCAAACTGCCATAGAATTACATCATTTTCCCAACTCGCATCCGCTTCAAGAGAACCCTTCCACTTAACCAAGTAATGAGTTCTTCGATATTTCTTCCTTTGCTTTGCTACTTATTGCTTATGCTTGGTTTAGAATATCCTTCTATTAAATTATAACACATTGAGAGCTCTTTTGGGGATTAATTTATTTTTTTCACATTATTTCTTTATTTTTTTACACATTTTTTTATAATAAATAAAAAAATCAACTTCTAAATCATACTGAAGTTTTTTGCCACATGTGTCACTATCACCCGAAACATTTTTTGTAAGTTGACTTTTTTTAATTTTGTAATTTGATTTATTTTTGTTTTTAGTAAATTTTTTTAAAAAAAAATCATATCAAATTTATCTATCTTTTATATCTGTCTCAACCCACAAAAAAAAAAAAAAAAAAAAAAGGTAGAAAAAGACAAAACTATGCCAATTTTATCTTTAGTGAACATCAATTTTTTAAGTCTTACATTCACCTCCTCTAAAGTTTGTAAAAAATACCATTAATCTTATATTTTTGACCTAATTATATTGGTCTCTCTTAATGTTTTAGTAAACCTTGTATTGTTTTAACTTTTAATATAACTTTTTTTAAGGTAAATTTCACTTACCTCCTCTGAAGTTTGTAAAAAATATAGTTAGTCTTACACTTTTGACCTAATTATATTGACCTCTTTTAATGTTTTAACTCACATAGTACTTAGATCCTTTTTCATCAATAATTTGTTAGTCGTATGAATGAAGAAACGATGTTATAATCTCATTCTTACTAAAATGTATATTTATCTGTACTTATTTCAATATTTATCCACCATTAACATTAGTTTGGATTAGTTTAACCATACTAAAAGGATTTTAACTCACATAATATAACGACCGGGTCCCTTCTCCTCTCTTCTCCTCTTTTGTTCTCCTTTCTTTCTCTCGTGGCTTAGTTCTTCTTTTACTTTTGTTAGGGTTGAAATATCCGGAAATAGTCCTCTAAATAAAAATTCTTACTTTTGTTTTGCTCGATATTGAATTCCACGTGTTCCGGAGAGTGTGAGGTCGGTTCTGGAGTGCCCGGGGGGTCGAACCAACAACTTTTCTGGACTGGCTGGCTTGCCGCACGTGTGGGGGCCTAGGGCCGCACGTACGAGAGGTTGAGGCCGCACGTGCGGATTTCAGGGGAAGCTGGGGCTGCACACTGCCTCAAAGGCAGGTACGGGAGGAGAGCCCCGCACATGCGGGGTTGAGGGCCGCACGTGCGGGGGAGGCGCTCCGCACATGCAGGAGAGACGCGCCGCACGTGCGACAAATCTGCATTTTTGTAACTTTTTAGCCAAGTTGTATCTCACTTTAGGGCTTCCTCCTCTCACTCTATAGGTCATTTTCTCTCTTCCTTCTCTCTAGAAACCCTAACCAAAGCACTAAAAACTCTTAAATCTTGCTATCCATTTGGGCTTAGATCATCATCATCCTCCTCCAATCTTCAAGATCAAGCTAGAGTTTCACTTGGGTGGTAGAGGTTGAAAGATCTTCCATCAAAAGCTAGGGTTTCATCATCTTCTTCATCAAGCTTGAGGTAGGGGAATCCTTGAGTTATATATACATGTTGTGCATTGTTGTTGTTGATTTAATAGTTCCTTGAAGCATTGGTGTTGATTTTGATTTTATCATCTAAAATGTAGAGGGTTTTCAAAATGGGTGTAAAGCTCAAATCTTTTTATAAATCCTTGTGGGTTTGCCTATTTATCACACTCTAGATAAATGATTGGTAGGTTTTCTTCAAGGGAATGAAAAATGTTTGTTTTGATGAAAACTCTAGGTAAAATTTTGGGGGTTTTGGAAAATAAGAAACATGTCTATAAAATTCCTAGTTATTCTTGTATCAAGTGAATGAATGAAAGTAACTCCATCCTATATGTAGTAAAATGGCCATCTACTTGTTAAATGAGAATTGAGATGGTATTTTAACATTGTTACCGAATATATGAACTTGTGTTGTTGTGAGGGGACAAATGGTTGTGCATTATGGGATGTGTAAATTGTTAAATCTTATAGTTTGGTGTTGACAACATTACATGTAGCCTTGAAGAGGCTAGTTTATTTAGATTTGGACATGATGAGAAGTTATCGATGTTGTTTCAATTGATGGCATGGGTAGTTGTGAAATAATATTGAGGAGAAGAGATGATAAATGTGGTAAATTGACATTGTTGAAGAGATGTTTGAAATAGAGAAATATCATGAAATGTTATGTAATAGCATCATTTTCTCATTTGATTATTATCATTATTTGTACATCTTGACATGAATTGGCAAACGTTTACATTGAAAAAGATTACATTGTAATGTGAACTATGAAAATGTGATATGGGGTAAATACGTGGTAAGTCCAGATAGGGGGTGTAGTTGTACTTGATAAGTTGGTCTGAGTGTCCTTGGTGAAAGACCAGAAAACCACACGAATAGGTGTCGAGCCTTCCGGTTAATACCGGTAAAAATGACAATTTGGTAGTACTCATAGAGTTTACTTGCAGACACCAACCTAGGGATTACCAATATCGTATTTACCGCCCCTATGGAATTAATATTGGAATTTGAAATTGATGAGATTACATGATAATACTGAGGACATGGTGATTTGAAATAATGCATTGAAATGAATATTTTCTTCATTTATTAATCTTGGCATGGCATTGCATTCACGTTTATTTTATGTTGAGGAAAGAGCATAACTGTATATACTTTGTGAGAATTTCTCTACTGGATTTTATGCTCACCCCTATAGGATTTGGTGCAGGTAAAGATATGGTAATCCCGCCGAGTTGATGGCGTAGACGTGATTGTGAAGAGTGCTTGCTCTTATATTTTTGTGTAAATTTTTGTAAAGCCAAGGGCTAATGTGTATGGGTCCGAGAGGCCATTTTGTGTAGTCGGGCTATTGCCTTGGGACTTTTAAGCCCTTGAGGGCCTTAGTAGCCCTATTAGGCAGTAGAGTAGTGGCAAGCACAACAGAAAGGAGCTTTCCTATTCCTAGATGTCAGGCTAAGACGGGACTCAAGTCCAAAGTGCCATTACGGATGACAAAGCGTTTAGCAAATTCAAAACAACTTGTTTTCGATATCAAGGACTTCTTACATGCTATAGATTCATGTACTAGTTTATCCATGAATGTATAACTGCATGTGAGATTATTTTGTAAAACATTTGATCTTATATAATGGGATTTGGTTAATATCTTATTTGGAAGTGGGTTGTTCTTGTCAAATTATTTCGGAGCGTTACATATAACACTTAAGTTATTTTTCATCAATAATTCATAGTCCTATGAATGAAAAAAAAATGTTCTCTTTTACTTACTTCATTAACATTAGTTTCGATTATTTTAATCATAATAAAAACGAGGTCAGTACAAGTGTAAGATTAGGTGTATTTTTTTCAAAATCTGAAGGGAGATGAGTGTAATTTACCCTTCTGTTTTTTTAATTTTTTGGCAGGGAAAAAAAAAGTTGCCAGTTGTGGTTTTCCACCACAAAAAACATGTTTATACAGGGGCGATTGTGCAGATATGAACTTGACTTTTGTTTCACCGTCAAGTTTTAAGCTTTCACTCAAAGTGCTAACTTCATGAAACGGTGCTGAGTTTACGTAAATTCAATTTATTTTTAAAAAAATGTTACACAAAATTAACAAATTTTATAAATAAAAAAATTATTAATTATTAATTGATGTGTCATGTAATAATAAAATTTTAGAATATAATATGATATGTGCCGCATAAATAGGAAGACAAAAAAAAGTTTAAAAGATTTGTAATTTTTGTAATTTCTATAAAAATACACTTTTGAATTTTCAGAGAAAAATTCAGAGTGCTAAAAAAATCCGATCAAATTTATACACGTAAAAGAATTGTTTTTCAAAGGCTACCGCATCAACTATCTAAAAAAAAAGGGCTGCATCCAATGTATTGTTGGAATAAATCTTATGTGTACAATTGTAACATGTAATAATTGCATCAAATGTATTATCAAATTATATAAAAAAAAATATAAGTTGAATATAGTATAAATTGTTTGGGTTAAACCAAATCAAACCGTATACCAAGAACCAAAACTACTTACAGAGAAGTAGAAAACTTACAAACAGATTGTAAAAATTTGGAAACAAAAAATAATTTGATCGAGGCTTGTGTTGGACACAATTTTCTTAAAACAAAATCGTCTCTCGCTATGGTGCTTACGAGTTTTCATTGGATGCTCATCTCTCAGGATACAAAATTGAACTTTGCAGAAGCAACACTACTATAGCAAGTCTGGCGAACCTTATTGTGTAGAATTCTCTTATAGAAAAGACAGAATGCAGAAGAAAAAAAACACGAGATGAATTTCATGTTTAATGAATGCAATGGGGTCTATTTATATAGGTGAATTGATAGCTTTTCGAAAGGTCATGGTAACTTTTCAATGAAAAGGCACATCTTTTTTCTATAAAGAGACACAACTCTTCTATAGAATAGGTATAAAGAATAGATATGACTGTTCTTTCAAACAGATTCGAATTTTGAATCGAATCTGGTTCAATTTTGACCAAAAAATATAACAAATAAATTTAATTTTAAATTAAATAAATTTCGTCTTAAAACCATACTCGAATGGTGCACTTTTGAGTCAATTTCTCATTCACTTATTAATGATTTCCAAACCATTTTTCCAATATGCACTTCTGATAATAAATAAATCAAAATTAGCACAATATATTTATAAATTAAATGGGTTTAACTCTCATTAGTATCTTCTAAACTTAACCAATAATGGATTTAACTCTCCTTAGAAGGTTGCTTGCCATAAATAAAATAAAATAATAACAAAATAAAAAAAAATAAAAATAAAAAACCTTACCAAATTCACATTTGAAAAAGGAATGCATAAGTAGGAGAAGGAGATAAGCAAAAACAAATTAGCAGGGTCAAAACGCATGTTTTGATCATTTTTTTCCAATTAGTAGATGAGATATTGGGCTGATGAGAAATTTTCTTGAATATAGTAATAATTATCAAATATCTTTGCCAACCAAAGCAAATCGCTTTTTCCACAAGATATGTCTTGATATTAAATCAAAACAAACTAATACTACTACAATTTGAAGAAGAAAAAAAAGAAAAGAAAAACGTGTCCACTACTTGAATTGTAACATCATCCAACAACCCTCTAATTAATACTAATTGATAAAAATGCCACATCAATGATGGCATAATTGACAGTTTACACCATCTCCCTCCAATCACAACTCAGGTTAGTTATATGTGAACCGATAACTCAGTTTTGAAAGGATTTTAATAATGATAATCTTTAAAGATTGTCAATAAAAAACATTAAAAATGTTAAAAAATTATAATTTCAATATACTTTTCACATATATATTTTAAAATATTTTCACACATTTTAATACACTTTTATATACTTTTTACACACTTTTTCAATACTAACAATAGCCCTATAGAGCCCTAAAATTGTTTTTGGAATTTCTAAAATATGTTCATACTCTTATTGCTTCTTTAAAGTACAACAATATCAAAATAGGTTGAAATACAACTCACTCTTTTTTGTGATTCTCAATTCGATCCTATAAAACTCCTTAACGATCTAATATAAGATCTCGATTTAAAAAACCTTGTTGCTTATCATATTTTTTTATTGTAATATATCTCATAATTTCAATGAAATATAATGATGCTGCTACAAAAAACCTAAACGATTTTAATCCAACAAGCTAGAAGAGAACACTACCAAAAATATCAGTTAATCCAACACAATCTTCAATCATGGGATTGACTTCTTTCAAGTTGAAAATTTTAATTAGATTGTATTGTTTGGGTTCATGAGCCTATCATTGGTCCCATTTAAATAATTTGAACTATTCATTTTATAAGATCGTTCATGTATATCATCTATGAAAAAAATTAGGTCGATCGAATAATTATAACATTATTATTTTATCGCATTCATCTCCAAAAAATAGACGGTGTATTTAAAACAGGTTGAATTATCAAAACATAACACACACCAAATCCCACATACCCAAACCACACGATCTAGTTGAGATCTCAACTAGAGAGAAGCTAAACTCAATTTGTATATCCATTGAAAAGATTTAATGGGATTGCAAAATGTTTAAAAGTCAAATGCTAATTAATTTGAGGGACCATTTTAAAAAAAAATTGCAACCCCAACCAGGAGTAATTATCTTATCTTTCAGGTTGTCTACCCTTTTAATTCTAATTAGGTTATGTATCCTTTTAATTCTATTGATTGCTTTATGTAATCTATAGGAGAAAAAAAAAATAAGAAATAGCACGTATGTAAACAACATAGTTATAAGAACATATCATGTAAGATATGGGACAAGTGATAATTTTTCTCAAACCAGAGGAAAAATTAAAAAGAACATACTACTTTCACCTATCTGTTTAAAATAGTTGAAATCCCCAGCATGGTTGCAAAATTAACTCTATAATATCTATCCATTTTTTGGTACTTCAGACGTTGCTGTAAAGATGCCTATTTATTCAAGCAATAAATGTAAGGGGAATTTTATGGTACCCACCCACAACTTATAGTCTTAGTTATGATTTATTATAGTGTTAATTTTAATTTGATTATAATTTTCAAAATGTTAGCTATGACTTATTGTAATATTGGTTATAATATTTTTTTAATTATGATCTAAAAGATTTTTGGGTAAATTACACTTACTTCCCATAAGGTTTTTGACAATTATAGAAACCTCCCATGTGATTTCAATAATTATATTAACCTCCTTTACTTTTAAAATTGTTATCAAATTTTCTCAAACCGTTAATTTAGTATAAACTCCGTTACTTTTTTTTTTAAATCTAAAATGACCATTTAACCCTTTAAATTGAGAGAGAAGGGATAAAAAGGCATTTAAATGAAAATTTTCACTCACCTCCCCTAAGGTTTTGCATATATATGATTAAAGATCCATACATATTTTAATTTAAAACCCTAATTGTTTAATATAAAACCCTAATAATTAAGACAATACTTATAAAACTTATTTCACACTATATAAACAACTAAATATTTATCAATTTTAATTAATGCATTTATTATTTAAATTTTTTTTTCTTTTTTTTAAGTTGAAATAAATGGATTAATTTTTTTCCATCAATTTGTCCTACTTAGTTATCCATATGTAAGAAAATTATTTATCCCTAAATTGTTAAGATATTATTAAAAAAATTTAATTTTTATCTTTGAGCCATTAAACTTCTAGTCAATGCATATATTTTTTTTTTTTAAAAATGCAAGTTAATATTTCTTACATGATTAAAAAAATAAAAATAGAAGCAAAAAAAAAAATTTAGTCACCTCACAATAAATTAAAATTAGTTAATAGGGAATGAAAGATTAAGAAATCATTTGAGAATAATAAACAATTCAAACAATTTATCATTTCTTACACCTAAAATTAAAATTAATTTTTACTTGAATGGAGAAATTATTTGAGAATAATAAAATAGTCAATTAATTTGTTATGTATGATATTTATTTCTCCATCTTTATTCATCTCATTTAAACTATTTTTATTAAATTAAATCTTAAAATTAATTTGTCACCTTCATTAATGGTTAAATTTTTACATTATTTTTTAATTTCTCACCTTTATTTTGTTCTATTATTATTTATAGCGAATTGTTATTACTTAAATTATCTAATTTTACATCTTCCGTATGTCTAATACTCATATAATTTTATTAATAAGACTAAAAAATCAAATTCTAATGCTAATTTAAACACATAATGAAATAAACTATTTTCTAAAGAAAAAAATATAAATTTAATTTAATTTACCCCATTAAATATATATTAAATTATTATTTATTTTTCATAATTTTTTAAAAATATAAATGTAATTTCTTGACTCTATTTTTTTTTCACAACAAGTTTTTAAACTTTTTATAAACAAAAAATAAAATAAAAATTCAACCATTAATGAAGGTAATAAATTAATTTTAAGATTTAATGTAATAAAAATAGTTTAAATGAGATAAATAAAGATGGAGAAATAAATTTTAAGTATCATACATAATAAATTAATTGAGTATTTTATTATTCTCAAATAATTCTCAATTCAAGTAAAGATTAATTTTAATTTTAGGTATAAGAAATGACAAATTGTTTGAATTGTTTATTATTCTCAAATGATTTCTTAATCTTTCATTTCCCATTAACTAATTTAAATTTATTTTGAGGCGATTAAATTTTTTTTGCTTCTATTTTTAGTTTTTAATTTTTTTAATCATGTAAGAAATATTAACTTGTATTTTTTTAAATATGCATCAATTAGAAGTTTAATGATTGAAAGATAAAATTTAAAATTTGAGAATAATATATGATTGAGAAAAGATAAAATAATAATTTTTTTACATATGAATAAATAAGTAATGCAAATTACGGAGAAAAAAAATAAATTTATTTATTTTAACTGCAAAAAAATTCAAATAACATATGCATTACTTAAGATAATAAATTTTAGGTTATTTACGTGGTGTGAAATAAGTCTTATATTAAATTATTATAATATTATCCAATATTAATTTTAGAGAGATTATTTATTTTTAAGTATTTTATCGATAACAATTATTTTATTTTTTTGCATTAAATGATTTAATGTCTTAACAAATTAAATATTTTATTTAATATTGCATGAAAGTTAAGAATTTTATTAAATAATGATAAAATATGTTTGGATTTTTGATAATATATGTGCAAAATATCAAAGGAGGTGAGTGAAATTTTTCATTTAAATAAATAAAGTAGTTAATGGAAAATTTTGTCATTTTTTGTATAACATCAGCATGACATCAGCAAATTCTGTTAAATAGCCTAACAATGGAATAATCTTGATAATAGTTTCAAAAGTAAGAGATATTAGTATAATTATTAAAACCACAGAGGAGGTTCTTATAATTGTCAAATATTTCAGGGGAGGTAAGTGTAATTTATCTAAGATTTTTAGTTATACCTTATGTGATGTTTGGTTATAATTTTATTTATTTTTTTAGTTATGACTGAATCATATAATATTTACTGTAAGTAACACCACAAATGGCATAACTTAAGGGTGTATACAATAAAATTATGAGTGAATTACACTAACCGTTCCTATAGTTTGGAAATCATGTCACTTTGGTCCCTGATTTTTCAATTGTGACACATTTGACCCTGAATTTTAAATCTTGTTCCAAATAAGGACAATTGAAGATATCATTACTTAATTTTAAGAGTAAAATTGTCAATTTGATAAAATATAAACTAATTTGACAAAAATAAATGTCAAAAAATATTTTTAAATTTTTAAAAATTATTTCTACCAACCAAAAATAAAATTATGTAAAATTGATAAATTTTTTAGATATTTATTTATTTATTTTACCAAATTAATTTTTATTATGTGTTTGGATGATGATCATGTAATGGGTGTTTGCTAGGATTTTAATGTGTAATCGATATATTTAATATATGAATTATTTTTAGTTTTGAATTTTTTGATTTAATGGATTGATTTAATAATAATATCAAAGTTGTCGTCATATTTGACTTTTGGAAAAATAGAAACTAATTTAATTAAAATAAAAATAACCACTCATTACATGATCATCATCTAAACACATAATAAAAATTAATTTGGTAAATAAACAAATAAATAAATGTCTAAGATATTTATCAATTTTATATAATTTTATCTTTAGTAGATAGAAATAATTTTTAAAAATTCAAAAATATTTTTTTGACATTTATTTTTCTCAAATTAGTTTATATTTTATCAAATTAACAATTTTACCCTTAAAATTAAATAATGATATCTTCACTTGTCATTCTTTGAAACAAGATTCAAAATTTAGGATAAAATATATCACAATTAAAAAATTAAGGATTAAAGTAACACAAATTTCAAACTATAAGGACTATTAATATAATTTACCACATAAAATTACTCTAAATGTAAAGCTCATCACTCGCAATCAAAAGAGAATTAACAAAGAAAGTTCAAACATTTTACTAAGCATATGCATAAAAAAAGTAAATAAAAATGATTTACAAGAAATTTTTTTTATGAAAACTGATATGCATGTGTAGCCTTGTTTGGTTTATATTTTCAGAAATTATTTTTGAGCGGATTTTTGTATTGTTTTTATTGAAATTTTTTTATATTTTAGTTAATTTTTAAAAAACTTTTAGATGCATTTATTCTTGATGTATCTAAAAATTATTTTTTTTAAAAAAAAATTTTAACTAAACTATAAAAAAAAATTTACTAAAAACAAATAATGCATTTATTCTTGATGTATCTCAAAAGTTATTTAAAAAAAAAATAGTTTAACTAGAATATGACCAAAAAAAATTCACTAAAAACAAATGAAAATCTGAACAAAAATACACACAAATTTTATTTTTATTTTTTTTATAGTTATTTTTTTAATATTTTAGCCAATTTATTTTACTTTTTATATGCATGTTGATTATGTGTATCTAAAAAGTACAAAAATTTGAATAAAATATTTTTAGAAGAAAATTCACTAAAAATAAATGAAAACTTTTTCTAAAAAGTATTTTTGAAAAATCAAACTAAACAGACACTAATTTTCTTATAGAATTTAAGAACAGAAAATGATATTAATGATATTTTTGTAATTATGAACGAAAGCAATAAGCATTCTCGCTTTCAATAAATGAGTATGGGCCGTGTTAGTAATATTAAACAAATTATCCAATATTGTACACAAATTTTTTTTTTTTTTTTTTTTATTCAACAAATATTGTATACAATGCTCACATATGGGTTTCACTCTTAAAAGAAAAATTATCACATAGGTCCACTTCATATCTTATGTGATATATTCTTACAATTCTATTGAGAATAATACTTGAGACCCCCTTTTGGGGGTCACCCCCTCACCCCCCCCCCTTGCCACGTGGCGGGTGGTGATTGGAAGAGTAGAAAAAAAAAAAAAAATGTAACGAATGAGAGAGAGAGGGGGTCAAAGGGGGTGGGGAAAAAAGGAGATGAATCATTGCTCTTCTATTGATTACACACCTACTATTTCCTTTTTTTTTCTCTTTCTTATGTATTACATAAAACAACTAATAGAATTGGAAGAACACACACCTTAGTTGAAATTTCTAGAAGACAAGATAATTCCTACAGTCTCACTCCCATGTAAGTATTGTATAGAATCTTTTAGAATATCAATATAAATGACATGCATCGTTCTATAGGTATTTTTTTGTATACATAAATTTTATTTATTTAATATTACTCAATTTTTATATGTTGCAATCATCATAATTAGATAACTCCATAATTATTTATTAAATTGTTGTAAAAAAAATCTGTTTGTATATCACTAATTAAAAACTATATATATATATATAATTTTTTTTTTTTTTTAAATATAGATATAAGGTTGTGGCCTAAAGATAAGTCCAAAAATAAATAAATAAATAACAACCCTAAAATATATATATATATATAAGATTGTGGGAGGATTTTATTTACACCTAAAAAATAATTAAGTACTCTCAATTTTTCAGCACTCTCTATTCAATTATTTAGGATTTTATGTTACTCTCAATATGCTATATAATTTTTCCTAAATTATCTTTCAAGGTACATCCAAATAAGAACAAAGTCACCATATTCAAATTTACAATGCCGAACAATATTGTTTGATTTGAACTTTCAGATTCGAATATCTTAACTTTATTCGGATCTAAAAGTCCGAATAACAATGAGAGATTTCATTTGCACTCAAAAAATCATTATATACGTCCAATTCCAAATGCTGTGAGTTGAATTTTGTGAAAAGGTGCACTAATGGTGTAGCATATTGTTTGGCAAGACATGGGGTGAGTTTGTCTGATACTCTTATATGCAATTCAGACCTCCTTTTCGGCTTTACTCCTCTTTGGAGAAAGATGTTTGCTGTTCTTGATGGTTTCTATTTATTCTATAATTTTGACAAAAAAAAAACCCTTGAATAGATTTCTCATAGCTATTCATTGTGTTCACATACAAGGAAGGTTTGTGGGTTTGTAAAGAGAGAAAGAGGAGAGAAGAAAGAATGATGTTGATGATGATAGTGAGCTTTTGTGGGGTGGATTGAAATTTTAGAATGAAAAAAAAAATAAAAAGAAAATAATTAAAACTTGATGAAGAAGGTGAATAAAATTAAATATAAAAAATACGTATAAATGATTTGACAATAAAAAAATATTTTATTTTAAAATTTAATATATATTGTTTTTATTAATAAATTTATATAATAAAAATTAAAATTTTAAAATTTTAATTAAATTTATTATTTCACTACAAATAGAATCACCAAGGTTGTGGCTTAAATAACATATGACTTCAAAAAAATTTAACCAATTAACCCAATTTACAATTTGGGAGTCCGTAATTGTCTGAAACCATTGTTCACGTCATCCGTGTTTGTGAGTAGGTGGACTTCTAGAAGATCTTTACATTACAAAGCCCATAGTTCTCCTGGGCCACCACAAATTTGCGAGTCAATTTCCCACCAACTTTTTATTATTATTATTATATTTTTTCATTTTGCTGCTGAATTACCAAATGCATATGGAAATGCCTTTATAAAATCCCCCATGCATGCATTGCTGCTCCTGTTTTTTTTCTGGGAAAATTACCATTAAGTGGTAATTTTTGAAAATTATTACATATTAATAAAAGAAATTATGATTTTAATTATTAATATTTTTAATTTTTTAATTTTTTTTTCTTCTGACTGATAGGTTATTTTCCTTTTTTTTATAAGTCCTTTTTGTATTGGAGTTGGTTTTGGGGTTAAAAGGGTTGAACAACTAATTTTGAAATATTGTTAGCCTATATACACAGAATTAAGGGTATATTTGGAAACATATTAAAATGATTAAAAAAAATTTCTATTTTTCTGTACATCTTTTTGTAAAAAGTTAACTAAAATAATTAATTTCTGAAATAACCCTAAATGATAAAAAAAAAATAGCATGAATTATATTCGTAGTTTATGTAATGGGATTGATTGGATTCTCTCAAGTTGATTATCTGACTTAAGAGAATGTTTGAGTTTGGTGAGCTCATTTTGGGACGGACCTTAATGATCTGAACCGTTCACTTTTTAGGACTCATTGAGTAGAATATTCATGCAAAAAAAAAAAAAAAACTAAAATAGTTGGACATCGGTAACTATATTTTTGAATCACATTTATTTTTAAAAAATAGACGACAATTATAATTTCAAGTGTAGCCATCTATTTTTTCTAATACAAATGTGAGTCAAACATATAATTATCGATATCTAATTATCGTAATTTTTTTGTATGAATATTTTACTCAATAAGTACTAAAAGTAAACAATTTGAAGCACCAAGGTATGCCTCAAAATGAGCCTATCAAGCCCAAACGCTCTCTCAAATTGAGATGGTCAACTTGAGATAATCCAAACCTTTTGTGATTCACATCATATGTCAATTTGATTTCTATATTTTTCGTTGTATCAATTTTACTCTTTAATTTTTCACATTGTCTCAATTTAATCTAATTGATAGCATTTATTAATAAATTAAACAGAAATAAAGCAAAAAATAGTCCATTAATGGACCATTTCAAATTGAACACCAACCCTCAATCACTTTGAAAAGAGTAAGCGAATTATTTTGATTCTTAATTTTAGTCCAATTTTAAAGGATGTTATCCATTCGATCAAATTGACACAACATGAAAATTTTAAGATTCGAATTGATGTCATTAGAACTACAAAGTTTAAATTGACCGAAAAAACAAATTATAAAGATTACAGGTGTAATTTTCTTAGAGCATCATGTGGTATTTTTACATGGTGCTCCAAACCAATCACGTACAGAAAAATTTTACTAATAAAATCTGATAACTCACCATTGTTACTTAATTAAGAAACAAAAAAAAAAAACTCATTTAATGTTTATTATAATTTTTAATCCAAGATTCCATCATTGGGGGGCCAGTAGGAAGGTATTAAGGTTTCTGTGAGGATGTATTTTCTGAGTACCAACACGTGGCCGAGGTGACACCGAAGTGTCAGCAGAGATCCCCACGTGTTATGGTAGTTGTGCCGAGGTTATCTATGCTAGGCCGAGGTTACCTCCGAAGATATCGGAATCCGAGATAAGCGGATAAAGGACAAGAGTCCTAGAATGAAGAGGAAGCTTAACCTGGATGTGGACAAGAGTCCTAGATTGGGGGAAGACTTCAGTTTGGGGTAAAGATAAACTCTTAGGGAGTATGTCTTAACTCCACTGAGAGTCCTAGATTAGCAGGAGTCCTAAGTCCATTAGGACCGGGTTCCTGTTGGGACTAGGATTGTATTGGCTATAAAAGAGAGGCACCCCCATGGGTCTAAGGTACGTTGTTTATACTCAAGCTTGTGAGTTTTAGCACTTGATTATCTTTGAGAGATATATTGACTTGATCGCCGGAGTGCCCCCGGGTGGAAGAACCACCACGAGTCTTTTCCTTCTGCAGGCAGTTACAGGAGCCGACTACTCGCTGTGTTCTCCTCAAGAATCACTAAGGAGGGCAGTGTGATCGGAAAATCACTCACACAATTTGGCGCCGTCTGTGGGAAAGAGAGAAGAGTAGATGGCCAGTAACTCGCAGAGGGAAAAGGTTGGGGATGACGCTCCAGTTGGGAGTGGAAGACCCGCCGACCTTAACGCGGAAGAAGGAGACCACAATGAGGAAGTTCGTGATCAGAATCACGCAGAGAACACCGTCGGCCAAAACGGTGATACATCAAAGAAAGCAGACAGGGGCAAATACTATAACGAGGACGACCTCCAGACATGGAAAGACAGATGTCTAAGGAGGGATGAAGAAGTAAAGGAGATGGCAAATAAGTTGGCAGACCTTCAGTCGGTCGTCAACTTCATGATGCAGAATAATGTCATGCAGCCGCCATATCCGCTGCAGGACACACCAATGCCAGTAGCAAACGGCCAGAAGAGGGGACGGAAAGAAATCCCCGAAGCCCCACAACACACCAGGAGCGGAAGGTACTCTCACCGACCTTCCAGGGAAGTCGGCCGAGAAGAGCCGAGACGAGAAGAGTCCCGAAGGACATACCGCGAGAAGGAAGCAGACCCCAAAGAACATCGGCATGTTCCGGGGCGGATATTATGTTTCGATGCGTCCTGCGGAGAAGGATCAAAAAGGGGCCACCATGAGGCCGAAAGTAGTACGCCGAAAAGACTGAAGCCCAATGACAGCAGGGCTGCAGGAAGAAGTAAAGAGGACTTAAGGGATTACCTCAAGAGGAAACAGGAGAATGCCGGAGCCGAAGTAACTTCCCCGGTTAAGCCGAGGACTCCTTTCTCGGCAGAATTGGATAAATTCCTCGCGAAAAAGATTCAAGATGCCGAGGCTCCAGATATATGATGGTAAGTCGGACCCTAACTTCCATGTCGGATTATTTTTGAATTCAATGGCATTGTATGCTGGGAACGAGCCGTTGTTTCTCGCAGTGTTCCTTCATCCTTCGGGAGATTGCATCGATCGTTCCACAAACCGCCAAAGGGAGCGTGAAGAGTGGGAAGGCTGGCCGAGATGTTTGTTGCCGTGTTCATAACAAACAAATCAGACCATCGAGGGTGGATGCGTTGATGGCCCTAAAAATCAGCAAAGATGAAAGCCTTAGGGCGTACGCAAAGAGGTACTATGAGGTGTTCAATCGAATACCAGAATGCAACCAGGAGGTGGCGGTCGTATCTTTCAAGAACGGCCTGAAGGATGACTGTCCATTGCGGAAGTCTTTGGCAAAAACCCTGCCAAAGAGCATGGAAGAACTCATGGCGAGAATTGAGAAGTACGCACGAGCCGAGGAAGACACCTTGGGAACAAGGATACGAAGACAGCTTGCCAAGCGGCGAGGCCGAGGTAACAATGGGCGTAGAACAACAGAGAGAGTTGAGGACTAAACAAGCAAGGATTTACGACGTGTTCAATTCCAATCCAAAAGGTCCTTGACCAAATTGAAACCAAATTTCTATTTCAGTATGCCAAGAGCACAAGGAGAATTCATGGGGAGAAACCTTGGCAGGCGTTGTGCCTACCATAATGAGCAGGGCCACCCAACTCAGGGTTGCAGAGCCCTTAAAGCACACTTAGAAGACCTGGTGAGGCAAGGGCATTTAAGAGACCTTGTGGATGAGGCCCAACGAGGAAGAAGCAGTACGATTGCCTCAAGCACCAGCAGCCCCGCCCCCTCCAGCACAGCAACCACAGGCAGGTGGACCTCGGGTGGTTAACGTGATCCACTCAAAGGTGAATGAAAACGACATGCGGGGGGAGACGCAGAGGGTGAAACATCTGCAGCATGTCAACCAGGTCGGACTGAAAAGACCTCGGCCTGAAGATTGCCAAGGACCAATGATAACCTTCACAGAGGCCGACCTTGGCATGGTTCAAGACTCGACAATGATGCCCTGGTAGTATCCCTCCAGGTTGGGGAGTGCCAGGTGAAACGCATCTTGATTGATCAAGGCAGCTCCTGCGACATCATGTATGTCAGATGCTATAAGGAGTTAGGCCTTCACCCTGATGACATGGAACAATCAAACGGCCCGATGGTCGGCTTCAATGGAACGCCGACATGGCCTTTAGGCGCAACAAGCTTGGAGGTACAAGCTGGCACGAGGAAGATGAGGACATAATTTATTGTGATTGATACGCCTTCGCCTTACAACATCATCCTGGGGAGGCCGTGGTTGCATGCAATGGGGGCAATTCCCTCAACATTGCATCAACTACTACGATTCCCAACAGAACATGGGATTGAGGAAATCAGAGGAGATCAGTTGCAGGCGAAAAATTGCTCCATGGCAGCAATGAAGTTAACCTGCAGCATTCGAGAACCGGAGGAAGCAGAGGTTGAAGAAGAGGACATGAAAGTCCTAGATGATGTCGGCAAGGAGCCGACCGAGAAGAGTGAAGAAGCATTGAAGAAAATCCTCGTACGTGAGGGCGATGAGGAACGCTTCTTTCTTCTCGGCACAGGATTAGCCGAAGAAGAAGAAAGGGAGTTGGAAGCCTTTCTGAGAAAAAATATTGAGGTGTTCGCCGACACCTTATGAAATGCCCGCATTGACCCCGAGGTCACATGCCACAGACTCAACGCGATGTGTCGGCCAAACCTGTAATACAACGAGCCAGGAGACCGACGTTGATGCACGTCGAAGCAGTGGAAGAAGAAGTAGCTAGACTTCTAGAGGCCAGGGCCATCCGAGAAGCCAATTATCCGACGTGGTTATCAAATACCGTGGTAGTAAAAAAGAAGAATGGCAAGTGGAGGGTCTGCGTAGACTTCACAAATTTGAACAAAGCCTGTCCCAAAGACATTTCTGCCAAAGATCGACCAGTTGGTAGACGCCACATCTGGACATGGAAGGATGAGCTTCTTGGACGCATATAGGGGGTATCACCAGATAGCCATGTACCCCCCGGATGAGGAGAAGACAGCGTTTATCACTCCCAAAGGTCTGTACTGTTACAGAGTCATGCCTTTTGGGTTGAAGAACGCAGGAGCAACTTACCAAAGGCTGGTGACCAAGATGTTCAGACACTTGATTGGCCGAACTGTGGAAGTCTACATCGATGATATGGTCGTGAAGACCAAGGAACCAAAGGATCATCTCGCTGACTTAGAAGAGGTCTTCAACATACTCAAAACATATCGGCTCCGACTAAACGCATCGAAATGCGCGTTTGGAGTCGGATCCGGTAAGTTCTTGGGGTACCTGGTGACAAGAAGGGGCATTGAAGCCAGCCCAGATCAGATCAAGGCCATTCTGGAATTACAGAGTCCGACATCGGCTAAACAGGTTCAGATGCTTACTGGAAGGGCCGCAGCCCTAAACAGGTTCATAAGCCGAAGTTCGGACAAGTGTAAACTTTTTTCAACTGCAAAAAGGCCATGGATTTTTATGGACAGAGGAATGAGGCCGCTTTGGCGACCAAGAAGTACCTTACTCGGCCCAGTTCTCTCAACGCCTCAACCTGGGGAGGAACTGTTTTTATACCTAGCAGTTTCAGAGCACGCTGTGAGTGCTGTGATCGTCCGAGAAGAAAAAGGAGAGCAGAGGGCAGTCTACTATGTAAGTAAAACCTTGGCCAATGCAGAAACAAGGTATTTACCACTGGAGAAATTAATGTTGGCCTTGGTAATGGCCCCAAAGAAGTCGAACCACTATTTTCGTGCTCACAAGATAGTGGTTCGACAGAGCACCCATTAAAATCCTTGTTACAACAAGGAGACTTGATGGAAGAATCGCAAGATGGGCGAGAACTTTGGGGCCAAGATGACTGGAGTTCGTGCCAAGAACGGCAATTAAGGGCCAAGTCTTGGCCGACTTCGAGTTTTCGCTTAAGCGAATCGTCGAACATCGGACTCCGTTGAGCCGAGATGAACGATGTCCAAACAAGGAAGGAGAAGCCCACCAAAGGGTAAGGAACCGAGGAAAGAAAACTCGCACCTGCAGCATCTACATCGGCGAATCCTTTCAACTTTTTGTTGATGGGAGCTCAAACCGGCAGGGTGCAGGAGCAGGAGTAGTATTAATTTCCCCCCATGGGGAGATACTGGAGCAGTCTATTCGACTAGGGGTCAAAGCCTCGAATAATGGTAGGCGGAATCGATTGGCGGATCGGCGGTAGCGAGAGGCGGATGAGGTAATAGTCTTTGTGACTCACAACTCATAGTGAATCAAACTACGTGAGTTCTTGCCGGGATGAAAGAATGTCGGCATACGCAAAAGAAGTCATCAGTTAGCGGAGACATGTTTCAAACCGCCGACTTCTTCGAGTTAGCCGAGATGATAACAACCACGCCGACAAGACCGCCAATTTGGCAAGCTCAGTTCAAACTGGGAAGACGAGGACAATCATGGTGGATTACCTATCAAGCCCGAGCATAGAGTCACCACACACAATGCAAGAAGCATTATGTGTGGACATGGGACCAAGCTGGATGGACGCAATTGTTGCATTCCTGAAAGAGGGAAAACTGCCAGAAGATCGAAAAAAAGCACACAAGGTCAGACTGAAGTCGGCCAGATTCAGCCTGACAGCAGAGGGACAACTGTACAGAAGATCCTTCACTGGACCTCTTTTAAGGTGTGTACACCCTCTTCAGGTCGAAGACTTTTTGTATGAGATTCATGAAGGGGTTTGTGGAAGCCATGCAGGGGGCAGATCATTAGCTCACAGGGCCATTACCTAGGGGTATTGGTGGCCCTATATGCAAAAAGACGCAGAAGCCTATGTGAAGAAGTGTGAACAATGCCAGAGGTTTGCACCATTGATACATCGGCCCATGTGACTGAACCCTGTTTCCAGCCCTTGGCCGTTTGCCCAATGGGGCATGGATCTTGTTGGAAAATTGCCCCAAGCAACTGGGCAACGGAAGTATCTACTGGTAGCTACAGACTACTTCACAAAGTGGATAGAAGTAGAGCCTCTTGCCAAAATCCGAGATGTGGATGTAAAGAACTTCATCTGGAAAAGCATCATCACCAGATTTGGGATTCCAAGAGCAATCGTTGCCGACAACGGAACACAGTTTGACAGCAAACTCATCAAGAATTTTTGTGCAAAGTTCAAGATAAAGAATTATTTTTCAACACCAAGCTTTCCCCAGAGTAATGGGCAAGCCGAAGCATCAAACAAAGTCATTCTAGATGGAATAAAGAAGAGGCTGCAGGCAGCAAAAGGAAAGTGGGTAGACGAATTGCCCAACGTGCTCTGGGCATATCGCACTACGCCGAGAAGATCAACAGGGGAATCCCCTTTTGCCATGGCTTATGGCACAGAAGCAGTCATTCCACTGGAGATCGGCATCCCAGGGATCAGAACGCAGGGAGTTGAGAACGGGTCTAATGATGTGCTCTTAGCCCGAGATCTGGACCTACTAGAAGAAAGAAGAGAGAAAGCTGCAATCCAGCTTGCAGCATACCAGCAACAGCTTGCCAAAGCTTACAACAAGAAGGTCAATCCAAGGGATTTTCAAGTCAATGACCTAGTCTTGAGAAAAGTCGTCGGCAATAAGAAGGATCCCAGAGAAGGCAAGCTTGGCCCAAACTGGGAAGGCCCCTACAGAATCACCTCGGTGTTAGGGAATGGGGCATATCGGCTCGAAGACAATGAGGGCAAAGCATTGCCTAGACCATGGAACACTTGTAATCTAAAGTTTTTCTATCATTAGATGTTCTCTGATTTTTTGCTGATATGATAAATAAAACCTTAGCAGTATTTTTCTGAACTTATACAACTTGGCATGATGTTGTTTTTTGAACAATGAGAACCCAAGAGGAACTTAGGTTCACATTGGGGGCAGAGAGAAGACATTAGTAATGCTTAGCCGAAGTAAAGCCTAGATCATGTATAAATTCCTTATCTTTACTTGTTGAAATTTGTAGCAATTTACAAGTTAAAGTTAAGCTGAGATAAATTCCTTATCTTTACTTGTTGAAATTTGTAGCAATTTACAAGTTAAAGTTAAACTGAGATAAATTCCTTATCTTTACTTGTTGAAATTTGTAGCAATTTACAAGTTAAAGTTAAGCTGAGATAAATTCATATCTTTACTTGTTGAAATTTGTAGCAATTTACAAGTTAAAGTTAAGCCGAGAAGATTCCCTGACCTCACTTGTTGAAATTTGTAGCAATTTACAAGATGAGGTCAAGCCAAGAAGATTCCTTGACCTCGCTTGTTGAAATTCGTAGCAATTTACAAGTCGAGTAAAGATTATTGTTTAACACTTGTTAAGACTTAAGAAAAGTTAACATTGAATAGTATCTGTTTATACTTGTTGAAATTTATGAAAGAATGCAGGATAGTCTCTTGCCGAAGTGAAATTTGCAGGTATAATGCCCGAGGTATGTTACCGGAGACGATTGCACAAAGAAGAAAGAGTCTGAAAATTATACAAAATATTCTAAGTATAGAACCATTCTGAAGCAATAAGAAGAAGTTGAAGACACAAGCAGTCAGAAAGTAACAATTGTATAAAAGAAAGGCACTATGGCTTAAGTAAAATTCTTGTTCACAAGTTTCAGAGAAGGCACTTCGGCCACAAAAGAGAACTCACATAAAAAGAAAACAAAGTACAAGAAATAGAAGAAAACAAAAAGCGTCAAGGCTGTCCTTCTTCAACTTGAACAGAAGGTTGGGCTGGAACCTCGGAAGGCTCTGGAAGAACCACCTCGGTGTCTTTTGGGTCCACAACTTCTGCATCTTTTTCAGCCAGAACCTCAGGTTCTTTATTTGCCACGACCTCGGAGCGTTTGTCAGCTGCAACCTCAGCGTCAATCTCGGCTAAGGTTTCATCAACACTTCTCCCAATTAGAGGCGGCTTCCTTGGATTGCTTCTCGACCTCTTCATCCCCAGTGAGGTCCAAAATCTGGCCGGTCTTGGGAGGGGATTTGGCCTTCCTCACCAGGGGTTCATCTTTATCTTCATCTTTTTCTTCATCTCCAGCCTCGGCTCCAGATTCAGATTCATCTTGGCTTGGAGATGGAGGAAGAGGGCAAGAAAACCTGAGCTCTCAGTCTTGCGCCATGGTGAGTCGACTGGAAGATCAAGCTTTTTGGTCAGAGCATTCCAACCTAGGACGTATCCTTTGTTGCAAGCTTGCTTGACCTGAAGCTTGTAGTCTTCAGCAACGTCTGCCATGCCTTGGTTGTAGTAAGCGCGATTTCAGCCTTTTTCGTGGCCAGAGCATCCCTAAGCTCTTTCTCGGCTTCAGCCTTCTTAGCCTCGGCTTCCTTTTTCTCGGCTTCGGCTACTTCCTTGACGTTTACAGCAGCCTCAGCCTTTTCAAGAGCAATTGATTGGGCCTTTGTGGCCGCCTCGGCCTGCTCTTCCAGTTTTTTCATCCTCAGTTGATCTCTTTTTTGGGTCTTTTGAAGGGCAGCAAATTCCTTCTTTAATTCAGAGAGCTCCTCCCTTGTTTCAAATGCCTTTACAGAGAAGGCGTGGGCGTGTTGAACGGCCTGACAGTTCATAAAGACAAAGGTTATTACAGAGTGAAAATGACATTTTACAAGTATGAAGATAAGGCAAGATTATCAAAGTTCTGAAGGCTTACTTGGACAGAGCGTTGCAACATGAGGGCATAGTTCTCGTATTCACTGATCTTGGAGTTTTTCTCAAGATCACCTTCGATGAAACGACCATCTTGAGTGCCACGCCGACGTTAACGTCGAGGCGCTTTCATTGGCATAAACGGCACATCCTCAAGTGTAATTTTGGGCTCGGGAACTTTGGGAACCCTGGATCCCGAGGTTGAAGGCTTTTGCTTCTTCGATGGACCAGATCCAGAGGGCTGCGTCTCAGCCGACCTCTTCACAGGAGCCGAGGTGGTCTTCTCGGTCAATTTTAATATTGGCAAGGCATCTTCGGCCTCGGCATCAGCTTCGGTAGCCTTAGCCTTCGGTTGGGCCTTCTTGGTTCTCTTCGGTTTTCGTGGGGGCACAGTTTGAGCTGGCTCATCCTCCATGTCATCTGGCAGGTCGGCCAAGAGATTGAGCACCGTTTTCTTCGGTTTTTCCATTTCAGCTGTTTTGACGAGTCTGCGTCGGCGTTTCTTTTCCTGGACTGGTTCAGACGTGGAAGCAACTTGTTCTGTGGAGGCAGTTGATGAGGAGGTGCTCCTCTTCCTCTGTCTTGGAACGTCGGCCAACTTTGATGTGTATGTGGGTATGAAGTTTAGGAGCAAAGGGGCCTTGCGCTTTTCAAGCGGAAGATCCAAGAGCTTCTTCAGATCTTTCCCGAGATAAAAGGACTGACGGAAGTCCTTGGGTGGTTGGCGAACGTCTGCAAAACAGAACAAAACATGAGAAACAGATAAAATTTTTTGAAAGACATGCAAAATTTTTGAAGAAAGCAATAGCTAGGCAGTTGACGTTGGGCTCTTACCCTTGCCCTCTCTGACCGTGCGTGGAAGGGGAAAGAGATGGACTTCTTCATCTGGGCCGAATTCCCAGTTTCCAGAAGCGATCAGGTAATCGTCCCCAGCCCCTTTGTTGGAGTCAGGAAGGTCGGCAACTATTTTGTAGGCAGTGGACCTCGGCTTAAGGTAGTATACAAAACCTTTTTCCTTATGGTCAAGGCCACACATAGTGTAGCAATACTGGATGTCGGCAAGAGTGATTCTAACACCCTCCTGTCGAGCTAAAGCTATTATCCCAATAAGTGTCCTAAAGGCGTTAATGGACAGTTGCATGGGGTTCAGAGTGTAGTAGTGAAGGACCTCGCGGAAGAGGGGATCAAGGGGGAACCTAAGTCCACACTGGACGAAGGCTACTATGGGGAAAGGCATTTTATCACCATCGGGCATAATGGAATCGTCCTCCCCAGCTAGCCTGAGGTGAACATCGTCTGGGATAGAGAATTCTTGCCTAAAGTTTTGAAGCTTGGTTGGGGTGTTCACCCTGTCTCTCCACACCCATGGTCTGATAAAGATAAGCGTTTGGCTCTGGACCGAGGATTCCTAAAAGGTTTTAAAGACCTCGGCTAAAACCTAGGTACTGATTGTTTCAGTTTTTTCCTAGAGATTGATGGTTCTACAACAAATCCCAAACCTAAATCTACGAATAAATGAGAATGGAAGGCAGAAAATCTGGAAAACAGGAAAGCAAAAAAAAGTTTCAGATTCAGGAACACAAGAAAGTGGAAGGCCAAAAACAGAAGTGAGATGGTGCAAGTATTCAGATGCAAAATCAAGAAGTGATTCAAAAATTACATGACAAAGCGAGCAGAGAGGCGAGAAAACCAAGAACGATCAAAGAACTAGAAAAGAAGGAACAGGGCTTACGGAAAGGATGAAGCCGAGATGAGTTCTGAGGTCGGTGACTTAGGCAACAATGACTTGAGCTTCACAGAAATGGCGAAGGTAGAACTAATCTGAGCTTGAGCTTGGGACAATGGAGGATTCGAAGAGAAAGAGTTTGAGAGAAAGAGAACAAGAATTTGAAATGTAAAAGTGAATAAGGAAGAGAGAGAATCGTTTTTCCTAAAATTGAAGCAATGGCAAACAGCAATAATTACGCCTAGGGTAACGCATGCGCCAGACGGCGCAGGTAGAGAAAAGACGGCTTGTAGGCGCGTCACTGGCACGGACCAGTAAGAATGAAACGCGTCCTCAGAATGGTTGAAGATTGGTGTATGACAGCTCATACACGTAAGGAAATTGATTTGAATCTGAAGAGGACATGCCGTCCTGGAATGAATGATCTCGGCTAAAAAGTTCTTAGGCCGATGTGCGAGATAAAATTCAAAGATAGGTTCCATCACCTCAGAATGCCGAGGTAATAGAACCTAGGGGGCAGTTGTGGGGATGTATTTTCTGAGTACCAACACGTGGCCGAGGTGACACCGAAGTGTCAGCAGAGATCCCCACGTGTTATGGTAGTTGTGCCGAGGTTATCTCGGCTAGGCCGAGGTTATCTCCGAAGATATCGGAATCCGAGATAAGCGGATAAAGGACAAGAGTCCTAGAATGAAGAGGAAGCTTAACCTGGATGTGGACAAGAGTCCTAGATTGGGGGAAGACTTCAGTTTGGGGTAAAGATAAACTCTTAGGGAGTATGTCTTAACTCCACTGAGAGTCCTAGATTAGCAGGAGTCCTAAGTCCATTAGGACCGGGTTCCTGTTGGGACTAGGATTGTATTGGCTATAAAAGAGAGGCACCCCCATGGGTCTAAGGTACGTTGTTTATACTCAAGCTTGTGAGTTTTAGCACTTGATTATCTTTGAGAGATATATTGACTTGATCGTCGGAGTGCCCCCGGGTGGAAGAACCACCGCCGGAGTCTTTTCCTTCATACATGCGAGTTCTGAGGAGCCGACTACTCTGCCTGTGTTCTCCCGCTGAATCACTAAGGAGGGCAGTGTGATCGGAAAATCACTCACACAGTTTCCGTATGAGAGAAGGTCCGATTGAGACATATTTTAAAAAAAATTCTACCGTTTAAATAATTCAATTAAAAAATAATTATTACAATATTGATTAAGCTCATATCCCTTCACATGTGCTCAATAAAAAATGGTGGAAGATGATCATTATGGTTGTGTTTAGATTATAAATTTAAATAATGACAAGAAATAAAAATGTGAGAAAAATGGAGTTAAAATTTAACTTATACTTTATTCATATTTCTTACATTTTGTCCATTATTTTTACAAATCTTTACTTAAATTCCATATCTAATCATAACGTAAAGAGAAAAACAAAGAGATGAATGAAAATATAAATAGCATGGCATAAAAAAGAGGGGGCATATATCAAAAATGGTTTTACTTGTTATTAAATTGCACTATGTCATAAGGAGTATTGCAAAGGGCAGGGGGCCACGGCTACCCTTGGTCCATGAGTTGTTCCGTATCTGTAAGAGTATCACGTATGCATTATGTCACATAATATTTTAGAATTATTTAATAATTTTATATTATCTAATAATTTTTCATCAAGAATGTACACGTCGATATCGTAGGGTGTAGAAGTACTTTCATTTGTCGGCATCCTTCATTATTTTCGCTAGATATACTCCATCGTATTGACTTGAATATTTTTAATATTTTTTTTGGTGGTTTAATTATGCGTATATCAATGGTTTTGAAGAAGTTTGTGGCTATGCTCAAGGGTCCAACCTAGCCCACTGCCATGTAAGTCCATGCATATTTGCATCCTTTTGAAAATCTTACTCTTTTTTCACTTTTACTTAAAGCAAATTCACTTTTACTTAAAGCAAATTCAAATTCAACCGATACTTAAATGGGATGGAGTAATTTCAACAAAAATGTAAACCCAACTAGGCATTAATTTACAAAGGCCTCTTTTGGGAAGAGGTTAAAAGCCAGCTTTTTGACTTCAATCTCTTTTGAGTCAGATAACCGCTTTACACATTTTTTTAAAAAAGTCAAAAAGTTAAATTTTAACCTATTTCTCAAAACAATCCAAAATTTCAGTTTGGGGATGCTTTCATGAACGGTGAAAATTGTTCGAATCCATATTTTTGTTGATATTATCTAACTAGAGTTTATATTTTTCTTTACAATAATTTTATTTCATGATATATGGTTACTACCCTTGTAATTAACTTATTGTATGTTAAGATAGTACTAATTGTAGAACTGACACTATACAATTCTCTAAAAAATGATGTAGTATAATAATATTCTTATAATTATGAACTAAAGTGATGAATATTTTGACTTCTAATGAATAGCTATAAATCATTATGTATGAGTTTTTGTATACAAATTTTATTTGTATAACATTACTTTTTCTGCCATGTTGGTTACCACCACGTCTAAGCTTTCATAGTGAGATCGCAATTTGAATTTCTGATTTCAAAAATGACAGTTATATACCTGAATAGTTTCAGAACTATATAATATTATTCTTTCCCCTCCAAAAAAAAATAAACAACTCAAATTTTTGCTCTCATTGAAATATTTTTGTTGCAGTTAGGTAAATGAATTTATAGAAAACCAGAAAATCCAGTTGAGCACTTATGCTTCAAAAGCAACTGCTAATGACCAGTTTACCAAGATTTTTGGTGTTAAAAAAAAAATAAAAAATAAAAAAATCTTTTTTTCTTTTTCTGATAAGTAACGATATGAATATATTCAAAAGTGAAAAATCTAGAAACCTCCTAGATGTTGATTTGTGATTATGTATCAATTTTAAGCAGAATATAAAAATCCCAATCAAACAATCAAGAGAAAGAGACACAAAGATTTTACGTGGAAAAACCACAATTGGACACCTTCCAATTGTGATAAAAACCACGCCATGACCACCGAGAACAATCCACTAAGAAGATATAAAGGAATTACGGTATCACTCTCAATTATCTAGCGAATTCACAACGCCTAATTGAACCAACCTCTATGTGCCTCTTCAATCCCATCTTCAAGACGGAATTGTCTTTCGATGAGCCACTCCGATTCCACCACGAAGCTTGAATCAATTCTTCGTAATCCACAACTGAAGAACAACTCTCTCTTTTGTGTAAAAACCTTTGATGTAGCCTTTTCAGATCATGAGTTGAATACTCAATAAGACATCAAAGAAAAATAAAATATCCCCAGATATAAACCTTTAAGATCCAAAAAGAAGATCTGGAGGACTTCAATCCAATTTCTTGTAGAACACCAAAAGAAATCCTATTTTAGAAGAAAACCAACTCTTTGAAAAAATCCGGATTCTGAGGCTCGCTCGAGCGAGGCTTTCCTGGCTCGAGCGAGGAGAGTAAATTTCGTGATTTCTACTAGTGCCTTCGCTCGAGCGACGGATCCTTGGCTCGAGCGACCAATCACTTTCTTCAGGTTTTTGTATGGACGCAATCCTTGGCTCGAGCGAGCATTCCTTGGATCGAGCGAGCAAACCTTCGCTCGAGCGAGATCTTCTTGGCTCGAGCGACCAATGGCAAACATGCAATTTTGAATGCAATTTTGAACGCAATTTTGCATTTTGCTTGACATGACCAGGCAGGCGAATTTCGTAATAATCAATAAGTGGCAATCTTAAAAGCATTAACATCACAAACTTCTCCGCAAAGCTCGATTCGGGTTGGATTCGCATCTAATAAACTCATAGCCTCACTGAAATAAAAATGCGAATAAAATTACAACTCAAAAGAGTTTTGTCAAACGGGATTGCCAAGAATAAAAACCTAACAAAAAGAATAGTTTTTTCTTTTTTTTTTACCTACAATGGAAGTCGTACCTTGGGTGGGAGAGAAGTGCATATAGCAGACTTGGACACTATATTTGGTGGGTTTTGTTTATGGGAGAGTTACTGATAAGTCCCGTAATGTGAAATGTTGGTGCAATTAGTCCTTAAATATTTTTATTACTCCGTTTGGTCCTGCGGTATGTGTATCTTCCTGAAATGCCCTTGTTTGTTGGGTTATGTGAGACAGTGTGACGGTGTATGTTTGGGTGTGACATTGGGAAAAATGCCCTATAGTACTTTTTGTTGTGTGACTTTTTTGCAGTGAGACAGTGTGACAATGTGTGTTTGGGTGTCATATTGGGAGTAATGCCCTATAGTACTTTTTGCTGTGTGACAGTGAGACAGTGTGACAGTGTGTGTTTGGGTGTCACATTGGGGAAAATGCCCTATAGTACTTTTTGCTGTGTGACAGTATGACAGTGTGTGTTTGGGTGTCACATTGGGAAAAATGCCCTATAGTACTTTTTGCTGTGTGACAGTGTAACGTGTGACAGTGAGGTGTGACGCAGTAAATGAAGGGGTAGAAGCGACCATAATATCAAAATATAAATCAAAATAGAACCTATTAGTGATACTGTTATCACCTATGGGATCTATCAGTATATGCGTTAATTGGTAGGACTAAATGGGGTTGCTAATGCTGATATGGGACTATTGGATAATTTTTCCTTTTTTTATTTGGTTTTATATTTAATTAGCCAATAAAGAGTTTTTGTGGAGAATTATTGGATTCATATATTATAATCAAAACTGCTAAATACCCCCAGTGGGGGTCGCACCCCCAGTGACGTGGCGCGCCCCCATTGGCTGACAGTTTAAAAAAAAAAAAAAAAAAAACAATTTTTTTTCACCCACTCATGGCCCTCCACCTCACTGGGGGTCAACCCCCAGTGGGGGTCTAAACCATTTTTGTATTATAATATCAAACGCGATACAGACCCCCTCCCCCTTCTCACCCCCTCCACCCCCACACACACGTGGGGGTTGGTGAGTGGGGGAGAAAAAAAAAAAAAAAAAAAAACAGTTTTCAACCAATAAGAAGCAGAGGGGGTCATGGGGGTGCTGCCAAAAGGGGCCTCAGTCTTTTTTGTTATAATATAGCTATAGATACCATTTTAATCTTACAATTTGTTTTGTACGTTCAATGATTTTCTTCCTTTTCTCTGTGAGCTTCCATCCATGGAATATAAAAAGAAAATTTGTTTTGTTTTGTGGAGAATTATTGGAGAATTAAGGGTGAAGAAAAAAATAAATAAATAATAAATAAAGACTGAATATCAAAGGAATATAAAAGCCATATATTTATTTATTTTTTAAGTTGTAGTCAATGGAGAAGAATTGTGTGAATGTTAATCATTACTACCTTGTTTAGTTGCTTCATTAATGTGGCTGCAGTGTACATTTATTATTATTATTTTTGTTTTTGGGTGTATAATTATCCTGTGCATGCGATGAAGGGATGTTATTTTACCAATAATTATGTTTACTTTTTTTTGGATGACTTTTAAGGCGCTTATATTTGATTATTATTTATTTTATGTAAAATTTTACTATGCACACCGCTTATTATATGCATATTATGTCATCTTATTATTTAGTTATAATCTTATTTTAATTATGATTCACGAGATCTTTAATTATGTCTTATATGTTATTTAGTTATGACTCTTTTTTTTATATATAATTACGATTCAAAAAATATAAAATAATATTATTTTTTAAAATAATAAGATATAGACATTACACAATTTTTAAAAAAGTGTGTACCATAATTTTTTCCATACACAAATTCAAGAATTATTTTAGATAAAGTTCGAGACAACCTAGATTATTGACCTGGGAAAAAAGTGGCCGAAGTTAGAATGAAGACCTATTGACCTAATTAGGCAAAAGGAGTTTTGTCAAGAATGGAATGATGACAAGATATTAGTTGCAAGTACATAGCAGCCCGTCATTATCTCACACGATAAAGCATATATTTCCTTTTTATAATATTATTGTTACAAAATTGATCACGGAAATAATTATTATTATATATATATCAGATTGTGAGATTCATAATAAAAGTAATTGTTTCATTTAAATTATTTTACTTATATTTCATGTGATCAATTCTATAATCGATTCTGTATCAAATTACTATTATTGATTTTTCCTTTGAGGAGTTGGTAGGGTTAAGTTGCAATTTGACTGCAATTTAATTTATGACCCTTGACGTGTAACTACGTAAAATGACCACATTCTTTGCCCTTTTAGGACCAGTATATAGAATTCTTTTGCTGCTGGTACATAAAATTCTTGGTAGGTAAATGACTTTGAAAAGGAGTTGTGAAAGTGAAACCCACCCAATTTATATTTGCTTAGGCTCATGAAATAATAATATACCATTTGTTAGAAGATATTTTAATTTTATAATGAGTTATAAATTATATTATGTGATTGGACTCTAAATAACTTGTTAATTCTTTCTTTTCCTTTAAGAAAACTTGCCTGCTAAGTCTTCAAAGTCTTTCAAGTTAAGTCTTCTTCTCCAAGTTTTTCAAGTCTTCTAAGTCATGTCTTTTTCTCCAAGTCAAGTCTTCTCCTCTTCCAAAAAACTTATGTATCTTGGGATGGATTGGATAAGGGGATTAGAATCCATTCGACTTGAATTCTGAGACTGTGAATCCCCCGGACTATTTGGTTGGATTGGATATGTATCCTATGTTTATTTTTTTATGGGATTAGATGTCTGGAAATGACTATTTTTAGTGAATCCAATGTTTAGTTAGACGGACTGGATAAGATAAATGAACAAAAGACTATTTTATCATTTTTCAATTATTTACTAAGTAATAGCAATATTAAACATATCTTTAATATTTTAATTATTTTTAGCTAGATTAAATAAAAACTTATTTTATTTTATTTTTTACACAATTAAATAAATTTATTTTTTAAAATAAAATAAATAAAATATCAATAAAAATATATGTTATTTTTTTAATTAAAATTTTAAATAAATTTGTTTTTAAAAATAATAATAATTAAACAATGAAATCAAATAAAAACATCTATTGAATTTAAATAATGAAATTAAATAAAATATAAACAAAATTTTAAAATTAAACATCAATAAAATATCTATAAAAAAATTATTTTAAAAGAATTAAATAAATAAAACATCAATAAAAAGTTAAATAAAATTATTTTATTTTTTAATTGAGACATTTAAATTTTATTGAATTTTATTAAATATAATACATAATTAAATAGTAGATGGTCAAAATGGTTATTTTACCACTTAATCCTAACAGTGGATAGTCCCCAAAAAATTGTCTCATACCCCAAGATACAATAGTCCCCCATATGGGGGATAAGGAGTCTGGCCGGACTCCATGTCCGACGGACTAAAAAAAAAACAAACGGCGGCTGAGGAGTTATCAATGGATTACAATCCAAATAGTGGACTGTCCCCCCCCCCCCAAATCCGGTGAATCAAACACGCCCTAAGTTTCTTTTCCTCCAAGACACTTGCCTACCAAGTTTCATCTTATATAAGTTGATCTAACTTCTTATCTTTGAAGGGAGAAGAAGTTTTTGTTGCTTTATTATGTTTTGTGTGAGATTATCAAGCAAATAGAAAAGGGTGTATATGATAAAGTTTTGGGTTTAACCAATTATGCAGTATTGGTGAACCATACGACTTAGTTGGGCTGTTGTATCCTGGGGGGACAAGTCAATGTTTTTTCCGTTGCACCGGTGTGAGGCTTTGCCTAACTGCAGAGAGCTTGAATCTTCTTAAAGAGAACAAATTTCCTGCACCTCAGCCTTTACAATAGTTATTATAATTTTTTTTTACTTGTATTATCTAGTGTTTTATTTATAATTATCACCAACAATTTTAAGGAGATTCAAACAGTAAAATTCATGGAGCCAATATTGGAGAAGCCCAACAAGAATACCGGCGATCTCAACAAGCCCTTCCGATTCAAGGGAGCCTATTTCAAGAGATGGAAAGGCAATGTGATTTTCTACCTCAGTCTCCTCAAGGTGGCCTATATCTTGACCGAGAAAAATCCGAACAAAGTCCCCACTGAAGAGATGACCGACGAGGAGTATGCCGCTCATCTTGAAAAAATCGAGAAATACAACACAGATGAGTATAAATGTCGGTATTATCTTTTGAATTGTCTTTCAGATCAATTTTATGATTATTATGATACTACTTACACCACTGCGAAGAAAATTTGGAAAGCCTTGCAGAATAAATATGACACTAAAGAGGCAAGCGCTAAAAAATATGTTGTAAGCCGTTTTTTCCGCTATCAAATGATAGATGGAAAATCAGTGGTGGAACAAGTTCAAGATTTTCAGATGGTAGTGGTTGAAGTTAGATCCGAAGGCATCAAAATTGGAGACAATCTTGTTGAGCAGGTATTGTTGACAAACTACCATCATCTTTGAGGGAGTTCCAGAAGTCAATGCGTCACAAGCAAAAAGAGACGTCCTTGGAAACTCTAATCACACGGATTCGGGTGGAGGAGAAAGCAGGAGGACAAAATGCGCTTATGACACAAGAGCATTCCACTGCAAAGATAAATTTAACTTCTGAAAATACTTTACCTAAAGGTCGATTTCATAAAAATAGTCACTTGAAGCCAGTTAAGAAAATCTGGAAAAATACTAGAAGGCCATAAAATAAAAATTACCCGAGGCAAAAAAAATGGAACCAAGAACCCCCTTCACAAGATCTGACAAATGTGACATGTTTTATGTGTGGCAAAAGTAGGTATATTGCTCGAACTTGCAAATTTCAGAAATAACAGTCTCGACCATAGGCTAATGTCACCAAGGAACCATTTGTGGCTATGATTACAGATATTTTTATGGTTCAATTTGTGGAAGGTGGTGGGCAGACTCTGGTGCCAATAGGCATGTCTGCTATAATAAAGATTGGTTCAAAGATTTCACTCCTTTTAATGATGAGAGACCTGTTATGCTTGGTGACTTCAGTTTAACCAAGGTGCTCGGGTGTAGGAATGTTGAGTTGAATTTTACCTCTGGACGTGTGTTTGTTTTAAAAGATGTGTTGTACACACCGTCCATGAGGAAAAATTTGATGTCGAGTTATTTGCTCAACAAAGCTGGTTTCAAGTAGACTATTGAATCTGACCAGTATGTAATCACTAAAAAATGTATATTTGTGGGGAAAGGGTATGCTTGTGATGGAATGTTTAAATGAAATGTTGAGAATAAGAAAGCACATGTTTGTGTTTACATGTTGTCTTCTATGAATTTTTCGCATGCTCGTTTGTGTCGTATTAATAGCCGCTATGTGGGAGTCATGAGTAATTTAGGATTAATTCCCAGACTAACAAATAAGTTTGAGAAATGTGAAGTTTGCAGTCAAGCAAAGATAACTAAAAGGCCTCATAAAAGTGTAGTGAGAAATACTGAATTGTTAGAATTAATTCACACTGATTTATGTGAATTTGGAGGAATTTTAACACGTGGTGGAAATAGACATTTTATCACTTTTTTTGATGATTTTTCAAAATATACTTATGTATACTTGTTGAAAAATAAAAGTGATACTTTTGAAAAATTTAAAGAATTCCTTCTTAAAGTTGAAAATCAATTAAGTAAAAAGATTAAAAGATATAGAAGTGATAGAGGCCGGGAGTATGAATCTTTTGGATTCAACTCATTTGCTCAGTCTTTGGGAATAATCCATGAAACTACTCCACCATATTCACCTGCATCTAATGGTGTAGCAGAAAGGAAAAATAGAACTTTAACTGATTTAACAAATACTATACTAATTGAAGCAGGTGCTTCTTCAAATTTGTGGGAAGAAACAATTTTAACTGCATGTTATGTTATGAATAGAGTGCCACATAAAAAAACAAAAGTTACACCTTTTGAGTTGTGGAAAGTGCATAAGCCAAATTTAAGATATTTAAGGGTTTGGGGTTGTCTAGCTTTTGTTAGACTTGTAGACCCTAAAAGACCTAAATTAGGTGTAAAAGCAGCCACTTGTGCTTTTCTTGGATATGCAACAAATAGTACAGCCTATAGATTTTTTAATATCGAAAACAAAATAATTTTTGAATCAGGTGATGCAATTTTTCCTGAAGAAAAATTTCATTTTAAATCTAAAAATGGTAGGGGTCAAAATTATCAAGAAAATATTTTATCTAAAACCGGTTCCTTTACTCCTCTTTTACAAAACCAAGATACTGTAGTTTTTGAACCTAGAATGAGTAAAAGAGCCAGATTAGAAAAAGATTTTGGCCCTGATTATCATGTTTTTAATGTGAAGGAAACTCCATTAACTTTACAAGAAACTTTGGCATCTCCTAACTCTATTTTTTGGAACGAGGCTGTAAATGATGAGATGAAATCATTATTATCCAATAAAACTTGGGTATTAGTAGATTTACCACCAGATTGTAAAACTATTGGTTGTAAATGGGTTTTGAGAAAAAAAAACTTAAACCAGATGGAACTATTGATAAATATAAAGTAAGGCTTGTTGCAAAACAACAAGCAGATCTTGACTTTTTTGATATATTTTCTCCAGTTACTAGAGTTAATTACATCCATTAGATTATTAATTACAGTGGCTGCAATTCATGATTTAAAAATTCATCAAATGGATATTAAAACAGCCTTTTTAAATGGAGACCTAGGTGAAGAAATCTATATGGATCAACCCGAAGGTTTTTTAGAAACCAGTCAAGAAAGCAAAGTGTACAAGCTAGTTAAATCCCTGTATGGCTTAAAATAGGCCCCTAAATAGTGGCATGAGAAATTTGATTCCTGCATGATTGAGAATGGCTATAAAACGAATGAATGTGATAAATGCATCTAAAATAAATCTGAAGAAAATTCACATGTCATTATTAGCCTTTATGTGGATGATTTACTCATATTTGGCTCTAATTTGCATATCATCGTGAAAACTAAAAATATGCTCAGTAGCCATTTTGATATGAAAGATCTTGGTGAGGCTAATTATATTTTGAGAATGAAAATTACCAAAACTTGTGATGGTATATTTCTTAATCAGTCGCATTATGTTGAGAAAATTTTGAGAAAATATAATTTTTATAAGTGCAAGCATGTTCTTACTCCTTTCGATCCTCATGTGCGTTTATTTTCTATTGAAAATGATGAGGATATAATTAATCAAAAGGAATATGCTAGTATGATTGGTAGCTTACGTTATGCGACTGACTACACTAGACTTGACATTGCCTATGCAGTTGGAGTACTTAGCAGGTTTACTAGCAAACTTGGTAGTGATCACTGGCCAGCCATTGAGCGGATTATGAAATATTTATTTGGTACCATAAAATATAGTTTGTTTTATAATAAGTATCCTGCAGTACTTGAAGGTTACAGTGATGCCGATTGGAATACCTTGTCAGGTGATTCATTATCAACCACTAGTTACTTATTTACATTAGGAGGTGATGCTATAAGTTGGAAATCAAAAAAATAAACCATTATTGCTAATTCAACAATGGAGGCTGAGCTTATTGCTTTAGCTACAGCTAGTGAAGAAGCAAATTGGTTAAGAGATTTGTTAAATGAAATCTCTTGTTGGGAAAAACCAATTCCACCTATATTGATTCATTGTGATAGCACCGCAGCAATTGGTCGAGTTAATAACCGTTATTATAACGGTAAATTCAGACTTATCAGAAGAAAACACAGTACTGTAAGATCTTATATGAATAATGGCATCATAAATGTGGATTATATTAAATTTGGTGATAATCTTGCAGATCCATTAACTAAGGCCTTAGCAAGAGATAGAGTCTGGAATACATCGAAGAGGATGTGGTTGAAGCTCATTGAATATAGCAGGAGCCATGTATGAGGATACTCAACCTAGGGACCAGAGATCCTATAACTGGATTCAATGAGAAAAACGATTATATGATGGTCGTGACAAATGCACTAAATTACTTTTTACCCATCCCTATGATGTAAGTGCATTTATCCTGTAACGTTGTGGGGATTGAGTTATTAAAAAACTCTTAATGAATTTCTGTAGCTCTTATTGAGTGGGATGTCATAGTTACAGGAACACCTTTGACAGAATTCACCTATGTAAGTGTGGTAGTGGGGCCGCTACCTATGAGATTTGGGCTAATTCTCAAAAACACTCATGAATCTTGGGATCTCACAAGGTTGTAATGAGTTGGCTCTTAAAGCTTATTTGAACACCTGGAATATTATGTGTATGCAATAATTTTTTATTTCCCTTAAGTAGTTATAGTTCAATGCTGAGCATACTATTGACTCTGGAGTAGATATTATTGTTTTACTAATGGAGGTTCAATGCAGAGCACACCTACCATGATTCATAATATCCTTATTTGCCCAATAATCTCAGTTTTTGTTACCTATAATATTAAAATAGGTGGGGGAATGTTAGCAGATATTTTAATATTATAATGTGTTATAGATTATATTATGTGATTGGGCTCCAAATAACTTGTTAATCCTTTCTTTTCCTCCAAGAAAACTTGCCCACCAAGTCTTCCAAGTCAAGTCTTCTTCTCCAAGTCTTCAAAGTCTTCCAAGTCAAGTCTTCCAAATCTTCTAAGTCATGTCTTCTTCTCCAAGTCAAGTCTTCTCCTCTGAGACACTTGCCTACCAAGTTTCATCTTCTATAAGTTGATCTAACTTCTTATCTTAGAAGGGAGAAGAAGTTTTTGTTGCTTTATTATGTTTTGTGTGAGATTATCAGGCAAATAAAAAAGGGTGTATGTGATAAAACTTTGGGTTCAACCAATTGTGCAATATTGTAGACGCGCTCCCGGGAACTCTTCGATATCCGCACCTGTGAGGGGCGCGGAATCTCGTTTTGTTTTGAGCTACTATAGTTCGAACTCAAATGTCACGGTTCTGTAGCTACTACTGTGTTACTTATTTACATTAGGAGGTGATGCTATAAGTTGGAAATCAAAAAAATAAACCATTATTGCTAATTCAACAATGGAGGCTGAGCTTATTGCTTTAGCTACAGCTAGTGAAGAAGCAAATTGGTTAAGAGATTTGTTAAATGAAATCTCTTGTTGAGAAAAACCAATTCCACCTATATTGATTCATTGTGATAGCACTGCAGCAATTGGTCGAATTAATAACCGTTATTATAACAGTAAATTCAGACTTATCAGAAGAAAACACAGTACTGTAAGATCTTATATGAATAATGGCATCATAAATGTGGTGTAACAACCCTCGTACTGATTATCGTAAACCACTGAATTACATACTGATTACCGTTAAACCGAACTGATAATGACTGATAAGTGAACTGGATGACCTCTTGAAATGCATCAATGAAATCAAATCAAATCAATAAGTTTACTTGTTGAATTGCATATCTTATCTGTTTGATTGCATAATTATCTGTTTGAGCTTATATGTTTAAAGCGCTAATTGAAGGCCTTATCGTGACGATTGAGAAACCGTTTGATGTTTTAGACTCAGTGTAATATTTGTGATTTAATGGTATAATTATCTGAAAATTGATTAGGAATGATTAAATTAGATTAAATAAGTTAATTGAAGAGTTGGCCTTAATTACACAATTGCCATAGTTAGTGGCCATTAGTTTATTATTGTTAGTGAGCCTTATCACCATAGCAAAGCATTTGATCAGCCCTTTTTACTTCTTTCTGCCGACCAACAAGAGAAATGGAGGGAGAGTGAGAGAACTTAGCTCACCTTGAAGAATTACTTGGAGATTGCTTGGAATTGAAGTGTATATTGGCTTAATTTAGCTTCCTTACCTTGAATCAACACTTAGGTAAGAGAATTCATTGCATTCTTATTGTCCTTAAGCTTCCTCTCTCATGGTTCATGCATCATTGTGGAGTTGAGACTTGATTTTGCTCAAATAAGTTGAATTAGAGCATAATCCATCCATGCATGCTTGAATTGGTGTTTTTGAGGTTGAAATCTTGAAGAATTGTACATGCATGCTCATGTTTTCATCATGGTCCATGTTTTCAAGTTGTTTTCAAAGTTTGGAGCTCATTAGAGCAAGGTTTGAAGATTGAAATTGGTTTAGAACCCATGCATTGCATGTTACATATTGCTCTTAAAATTGGGTTTGAAAATGACTTTGATTGACCAACCATTGGCCCTTGCATGTGCAAAATAGTTTTTGAAACTTGTCATACATTGAGTTTGAAGTGTTTTTCCAGAAATTGGGGCCAAGAGGTTGAGTTTTGGATGATTGAATGCTTGGTTCGAACTTGGGAGACAAATCTGGAAATCCCAGATTTTGCTTCCTCGCTCGAGCGAAGGATTCCTCGCTCGAGCGAGCACCTTTATTCAGGGCTCCGCTCGAGCGAGCATCGAGCGTGGTACCGCGCGAAAAAATCGAGCAACCAGAAGTTTCCCGCTCGAGCGAAGGATTGTCCGCTCGAGCGAAGCCTTTGATTTTGCAACCTCGCTCGAGCGAAGGAAGGCTCGCTTCGGCGAGACCCTGTTTCAAGAACTTTTGAAAAGTGCCTTCCAATCTGTATTTTTGCATCCTCATCTCATCCTAGGCATTCTTAGGCCTAGTTTAATGCATCTTAATGAGGATTTAGACATAGAACCACACCGAGGGAATTTAGAGATTTAATTATCATCCTTTCCAACCTGTAAACTTAGTGTGTGTTCTATTGATTGATTCTTAGGGTTGACTCTCGGGGGCGTGCTCTAGCTCGATAGCCCAATCACTTGTGAGTAACAGATGTGTAAAGATATGTTCAAAATGGTTATCTTTTGAATCTTTGTTCTTGAATCTGTTCTTGATCGATGTTATTTATCGAATGAATGTATGTCCTATTTACGAATCAGATTGTGGCATCCTTAGCACCTCTTGTTATTGGTATTCTGAGCTCTGTCGGTTTCCTTGTGGAACCATCACATTTCTTGAATGATTGGCCATCATTCTTGTTGGGTCTATTAAGGCCGGTCCTTTTGGACCTCTTGTTATAGGCTATTGGATGTACCACATATGGTGATTGATTGAAATCTTGAAAGATCAAACTCTTGTTTAATGAATTGATTTCATTTCTCGAGGACATTCATTCATAACCTCTTTCGCTTTATGTTATTCATGGGCTTTAGCTCATCGTTATATATATATGTAGGTTCTCACCGCCAGACCGAAGCTAGGGCGTGGGATTGGTCCCCGATTTTGTCGGCCGACCTATGTGCCTCACCGTGAGGTTCGAGACGCCATGCCATGGCTTGGGGTGTTTTGTGTCCCCACTAGTCTCCTATTTGTTTTGTCTTGTTGTACTTTTTGTATAGACTGTTTCTTGTATTGTTATCGAGGATTGAGTCCGTCTTGAATGTTTGTATGATTGTATATATCTTGTCTTGGTTTGAATGCATATATGTATGGAAAATGTTTTTGGCATCTGATTTTCACATTTCAATGGACACTAGTTATATCTTTGTATTGGCTTCATGAACTCGAACTCTGTTCTCTTGTATTCTTGTCTTGTAGGCCTTGATAATCTCGGATTCTTGGCGATTCTGATGCTAAACCCATAGGGCCGGGTTTGGGTCGTGACATGTGGATTATATTAAATTTGGTGATAATCTTGCAGATCCATTAACTAAGGCCTTAGCAAGAGATAGAGTCTGGAATACATCGAGGAGGATGTGGTTGAAGCTCATTGAATATAGTAGGAGCCATGTATGAGGATACTCAACCTAGGGACCAGAGATCCTATAACTGGGTTCAATGAGAAAAACGATCATATGATGGTCGTGACAAATGCACTAAATTACTTTTTACCCATCCCTATGATGTAAGTGCATTTATCCTGTAACGTTGTGGAGATTGAGTTATTAAAAAACTCTTAATGAATTTCTGTAGCTCTTATTGAGTGGGATGTCATAGTTATAGGAACACCTTTGACAGAATTCACTTATGTGAGTGTGGTAGTGAGGCCGCTACCTATGAGATTTGGGCTAATTCTCAAAAACACTCATGAATCTTGGGATCTCACAAGGTTGTAATGAGTTGGCTCTTAAAGCTTATTTGAACACCTGGAATATTATGTGTATGCAATAATTTTTTATTTCCCTTAAGTAGTTATAGTTCAATGCTGAGCATACTATTGACTCTGGAGTAGATATTATTGTTTCACTAATGGAGGTTCAATGCAGAGCATAACTACCATGATTCATAATATCTTTATTTGCCCAATAATCTCAGTTTTTGTTACCTATAATATTAAAATAGGTGGGGGAATGTTAGCAGATATTTTAATATTATAATGTGTTATAGATTATATTATGTGATTGGGCTCCAAATAACTTGTTAATCCTTTCTTTTCCTCCAAGAAAACTTGCCCACCAAGTCTTCCAAGTCAAGTCTTCTTCTCCAAGTCTTCAAAGTCTTCCAAGTCAAGTCTTCCAAATCTTCTAAGTCATGTCTTCTTCTCCAAGTCAAGTCTTCTCCTCCGAGACACTTTCCTACCAAGTTTCATCTTCTATAAGTTGATCTAACTTCTTATCTTAGAAGGGAGAAGAAGTTTTTGTTGCTTTATTATGTTTTGTGTGAGATTATCAGGCAAATAAAAAAGTGTGTATGTGATAAAACTTTGGGTTCAACCAATTGTGCAATATTGTAGACGCGCTCCCGGGAACTCTTCAATATCCGCACCTGCGAGGGGCGCGGAATCTCGTTTTGTTTTGAGCTACTACAGTTCGAACTCAAATGTCACAGTTCTGAATCTAATCTCACAATGTGCGATGTGAGACCGATAAATCACCAAAGAGTCCAAATCCGGCAAATCGTTTTGGAAAACTGATTTTTAATAAAAAAAAGTGCCAAACATGGACTGTTTTTCCAGATACAGAGTCGCCACCTAAATATTTTATTTTGGGGGAATTTAGGAAATCCTGACTCGTGCCTAAGGCCACCTGTCCGTCATCACCAAAGTTGCATCAGCTCGGGAACTTAGGTACGATTAGGGAAGGTCATTTAATGAACACCCTCGCTCGCCCGATCAAAGATCGGTCTGTACTAAGCATGATATCTTGTTTTTGAAAACAAATATGTTCTTATTCCGATTAATTAGCTAGTTTTACTATGTGATGCGCACAGCAAACAAGTATAGACTAGATCGCCTAATTTGGAACAAAGCATCGCATATCCGTTTGTTTGGAAAATGGTTTGAAGTTTGTTACTCGCAAGTAGGCTAAAATGCGGATTTCAATGAATTGTTCCAATTTAAGTAATCCAACCTTCACCCACAGGCATTCAAACAGTTATATCACATAAGCAGTTAGCCTCATGGCAAGCATGCTTTCACGGCAACATTAACATACATGCAATATGCTAAAGCGTAAACACTCACAGTGTATTTTGAGCCAAAACAAAGAATTAGTTAGAAATCAATGCATAATCCTAGTTCATGTTAAGATGGCTAATGCAACACATATGGAAATGCAACTAAAATAGGCTCGGCTATTCTAGAATGTCATGTGAAATGCAACTTGGTACATATATTCAAATTGAAATTTAAATACAATGCAGTTAGTATGATGTGCCGAGTCCGGTGCATGCAAGACAGATGAATGGATGCACGCATGCGAAGCATAAGGTATGCTAAACGAAATATGCCCTAAAACTAACCATCATAAACAGTTAAGTAAAGGGAGAAAGAAATGGAGGTTGGAAGACATGTATCACACACACGCACGCTTATTACAACAATACGCCCTCTCGAAGGAGGGACCGAATAAGAATCTAACTAGCTAATCTAAGCTAATTAAACTAATTATTATACAACAAATTAATTAACTAACCCTAGTTAACTAATTATTACAAAACGAATTGAATAACTAACGCATTAACTAATTAAAGTACAAACCAAAACAAAAGCAAGCTATCTAAGCATGGCAGCTAAGGAAAGCAGTAAAACAGGAGTCTCAGAGGGAAAGGAATGCATGCAAGCCCGGTCGCCTCGTTTGGAAATCCAATGCGATGCCTCGACTTGCCTCTGTTTTCATTTGTTCTCAGAGACTTGCACCAAGCTCCAAAAAGATGAAACTCCACCTTAGGAATCCTGTGGGAGGCTGGCCGACCACTTTTGGTCTCTCCAGGCACCTACCAACCACTTTTGGTTGTTGAAAAACCAGAAAAGTGGTCGGCCAACTACTTTTTCTGGCTAGCTGACTAGTTGTTGCTGCTGAAATGCAATTTGCTGCAATAGAGAGCAAGAAAGGGCATGGCAATGTATTTGCAAGATACGTGTGCAAAACCACCTTCCCTATCATGTCATGAACTCAAGGGGGTGTGGTTCTCGACACTCGGGCCACCAATCATGCATTTCAATGCATGATGGCCGAGAGGCGAAGTTGCACAATTCAATATGGAAATGAATGCACAAGTAAACACATAAAGCTTAAAACTCTATCATGTATGATCAAGAGCGTCGGCGACTAGGAATTAAAGCACATTTCATCACTTTAAGTATGAAACGTCCCTCGTTTCCCGTGTTTGGACTAACACTTATTCCAAACACAATGCAACACATAACATAGTATGCTCAATACAATGTAATGCAACCTGAGCATGCAAACATGCAACTACATAGCATGCACAATGCAACTAACAACATAGCATACACAATGCAAGGGATAGCATGGCATACACAATGCTAAATGCTAAGAACTAGATGGCATACTCAATCCAAGGCAATCATAAGGTTCTAAATACCATGTAATGCATGCATGCATCATGTAATGCAACAGGGGCAACAATATGCAATATACCAAGCATGCAACAACATGCAAACCACAAACTCAATGGACTTAAATCGAAATAGACAGACCTCAGTCATGCCAAAACAGTGGCCATAATGCTAAAATGAAAGCGCCAAAAACACATACAAGCATGCATGCCAATTGGCTCACCAATTAAGGCACTAAGGTGCAACTCTCAAGAACACTTAAAGAGTGAAAAGCATGGAAGTGTATCAACACTAAGTGCACTGCAATGAGGTAAGAAATGATGCCAAATCATTCAAACAACACAAGTATGGCATGCTGGGGTCCTTAAAGCATGAAGCTAATAAAGAGGACTACAAAGGATGCATGCAATACATGACAAATATGCATGAACTAAGCATGGACAGAGTTCAAGTAGGTCAAAATAAGGACCTAAACATACTGCAACGAGGGCTCAAAGGCCTAGGCATGCAAGCATACGAGCTAAGGCATAAACTAGGCAACAATGCACAACACTCAAAGGCACTTAAAGCATGATTGAGGTAGGAACATGGTAATGCTAAATGCTCTGAAATGTCATGTTAAGTGATGCCAAATTATGTACACAACACAAATGAAGCATGCAATGCTGCTCAAAGCTTGAGGCAAGCAAGAGCATTTGTACTACAAGTATACAAAACATGAAGCATGTGACTAAGGCAATCCAAAAGAATCCTAGAACATGTTAAAATGAGTCTAAAACATGCATGAAAGGAAGCCAAAACATGCTAGCATGAGGGGCATAAAGCATGATGCATACAAGGCAAATAAGGTGGATTACACTACACCTATTAGGTCCAAGCATGGAATGACTTAAGCAACAAAAATTAGAGTTATATCATGGCAAAATAACCCCAAATAAGCACTAAAATGATGGCTCGCAAGCTAAGGCATGAAGGCATACGCAATGATTCATGTTAAAGCATAAAGGGGCAAACCCTCCAACGCATTGAATAAGTGACAAATGTGAATGCATGGTCATAAAAACATGGATTGAAATCACATAATAAATGATGCCAAATTATTGAAATAGTCCAAGTAATGCATGTTAGAGGACTCAACACACAAAGCTAACAAGCTAGGTTGAACCATAGCTATACAAAACAAGTCATGCATGACCAAGACAACACAAATCAGACCTTAAACATGGTAAAACATAAACAAAGTCTTCTCAGAGCTAAGACAAAAGCATGCTAAAATAACATGTTACAACATGATGCATGTTAGGCTATTTCATGGAACTACACTACAAGTGTAAGGAGCATGCAAAGGCCAACCAAACCAAACCAAAACAGAGTCATGACATGGTAAAACATCACCAAAAATATGCTGAAATGGAAAGAAAATGTAACAACCCTCACCACTGATGATTGATCTAATCACTGATTACTGATAACCCAACTGATTACTGCTAAATTGAGATTGATTATGATTGGTAGTTGAATTGAGTAAAATACTGAACTGACTGGCTAAAATCTGGAACTGAATTGATTGAATATATCTGTTTAATTATATGTCTATCTGTTGACTGTTAAATTATCTATTCATGTTTTATGTTTTAAATTGCAAATTGAAGGCCTTATCGGCGGCCGAAGCTGAACTCAATTGATGTTTTATAATCATTAGAATTTATATAATTTTATGGCATATTTATCTGAAATGTGTTTTAGCATGATTAAATTAGATTCAAATAAGCTAAATTGCATAGTTGGCTTTAATTACCAAATTGCCATCCTAGTGGGCCACTTGCTAAACACTTGTGAGACTTAGTCATATGCATTGCTTAACATTTCTTCAACCATTTTAGAGGCCACAACCGACTAGAGTGAGAGAGTGAGAGGAGAGGAGAGGAGTGATTTCAACTTGATTTTGTAAATTTGCTTGAAGAATTGAAGTATAGGTTTTAAATTGAGCTCCCTTATCTTGCATTGGAGACCTAAGGCAGTGTAATTACCCTCTTGTTTATGAATTAAGCTTGTTCTTGCATGATTCATGTCAAATTAGTGGATTGAGTCTAGAGCTAGCTTAAGTTGTTGAATTGGAGCTTAAGGCTTGCATGCACGTCTATATTGATGAATTTTGAGTTGATTTCATGGAAATTGTTACATGCATGTTCATATCTTTGCTAGGGGACATGAATTCACCATGTTTTTGAAGAAATAGACTCATTTGCTCTTGTATAGAAGCATTGAATTCAAATGAGAGTTTGCATGTTACTTATTCTCCATGTTCTTGAAATTTGGTTTTGAAATTAGATTTAATTGAACTACCCTTGGGCTTTGATTTCCTAAATTGACCTTTGAAACATGTTGTTCTATGAGTTTTGAAGTGTTTTCCAGTAAATTAGCCACAGAGGATCGAAATTTATATTTTAAAACTTGATTTTGAGCTTGAGGTTCAAGTCTGGAAATTCCAGATTTTGAACTTACGCTCGAGCGGTGTTACTGGTGCTCGAGCGTGAAATTCGTGCTCCCAATACTTTGCACTATTTTGAAGTCCGCTCGAGCGGAATAATTGACGCTCGAGCGGGATCTTGTGTCCCACGCTCGAGCGGCTATCGAGCGCCCATCGAACGTGATTTTCACCCATCTAGTAGTTTTGGCATGTTTTACAGTCCGCTCGAGCGGGTTATCTCAAGCTCGACCAGAGTATTTTGTTTGCCTTTACGCTCGAGCGGGGTAATATGCGCTCGAGCGGATCCCCTGCTTTCTGAAAATTCTAAAAAATGCTTTTAAAGTGCATCTTTGCATCTTCATTTCATTCTAGGCATTCTTAGGCCTAGTCTAAGGCATCTTAATGGGGATATAGATATAGAACCACGCCGAGGCAAGTTAGGGATTAAGTTATTATTTTCCCAACTGTGTACCTTAGTGTGTGTTCAATCTGTAACTGTGTAGGGTTGGCATCTGGAAACGCGCTCTAGCCTCACTGTAGCCCAAAACTCTATGAGTAACAACTGTGTAAAGATATGTTCAAATACGAATATCTTTTGAATGGTTAAACTGTACTGTTTCTGAATTGATACCGTTAACTGAATGAATGTATGTCCTCTATTCTCAATCAGACAGGCATCCATAGCAACTATCAAGTATCTTTATTATTATCATATTCTTTATTCTGAGATCTCTGTCAATTCCTATCTTGGAACTTCTGTTTACCGTTATGATGGCCATCATTGACTGTTCGGTCTTTTAAGACCTACTATTTACTGTACTGCTATGCTAATGGATGTACCACATATGACTATTATGACTGAATGACTAATATACTGAATCAACGAACTATTTTCATTACTGTAAGGACATTCATTCTTAACCTCTTTACGCATCATATTATTCATTGGGCTTGAGCTCACTGTTTATATATAAATGTTGGTGTTCAGGCACCAGACCGGAGCTAGGAGCGTGGGTTAGACTCCCTTTTTTGTCGAGCCAACCATTATGCTTCACTGCGAGGTTCCGAGCCTGCCAAGCTATGGCTTAGGGGTGTTTTAATTTCCCCCGTCTGTCTCTGTATCTGTTTTGTAATCTGTATAGACTGTTACTGTACTGTTTAATAGGGATTAGGTCCCTGTTCCAAATGCCTGTAAGTGTGGTACATACCGTTTTGCGCTGATTGTATATATGTATGAAAAGTCTTTTTGCATACAGACTATCACAGCTCATTAAACATTATTTATTTACTGTTTTGGCTTCCGCCATGCCCCTGTACTTTGTAATACTATCTTACTGTTAAGTAAGCCTTTTTTAATCACGGATTACTGGCCGGTTACGGTGCTAAACCCTTAGGGGCGGGTTTAGGTCGTGACAGAAAACAAGCTAGAATGACATGTTATTTCATGAAGCACATAAAGCTAGTTTGTGTGATTTACACTACAGGTGTATTAACCATGCATGGAGTGACCAAAGCAAGAAAAAATAGTGTTATGTCTCAGCAAAACAAACCCAAATACATACTAAGAACAAGCTAACACAAGCTTATCAAAGGTGCTCAAACATGAGACATATGAAGCAAGTAAACACAATACAAAGAGAGGGGATGACCCTCTCCTATTTAGGACACCAAAACCACCTTTCCACTATTGAAAATTCATTTTCAGTGGTGGAAAGGTCATGCAAAGGGTTCAACAAGAGCCTAAAGGGATGGCTCAAAATACGGCCTAACAAGGCCTAAGAGGGGGTAAATCACCCCAAACGAAAAAGTAACCTTAAACAACTATTTTAAGAACGAAAAAGTAACCTTAAACAACTATTTTAAGCATGCAAAAATAGAAATTTTTCTAGTTAAGAGTTAAGCTTAAAAATAGATGCAAAAGGGTCCAAAAGCTTAAGAATGGGGGTTTTAAAGGTCAAAGACTCACCCTTGAAGACCTTCTTTAAAGCTGCAACTCCAACAAGTTCTTTGAGCTTAAATTAGTCCAAGAACACCAAAAACAACTCCTTAGCACCTCAGCTACCCAAGGATGGTGTTTGAGTGTGTGTTTGTGTGTTAAACTAAGACAAATCTACACTTTTAAAACACAAAAATGAAGAACCAAGCAAGATACATACAAAACTATATGTATCTCTCTAAGGGAAATTTTCTGAACCTAGAGAAGGGAGGGGGAGCTTCTCTCTTGTTAGGACCCTTTTTTGTCAAATGCCATGGAAAAACCAAGGTTGTAATCAACTTGTAAGTTTCCTATTTTTTTTCAGGTTTTTGTCTTCCCGCTCGAGCGAGGAAAGTGACGCTCGAGCGGGGATTACACTTTCACAGCATCTCTGCTACGCCTGCAAGAAATACTGGATGTGGTGATTCTACGCTCGAGCGTGGAAACTTCCGCTCAAGCGTGAACCTAGTATGAATCACGGAATATGCAGTCTTCGCTCAAGCAGGAATTCCCACGCTCGAGCGGACCGCGTGATCTCAGATTCTATATATTCGCATGTTGGGTCAATTTTAGGATTACTTTTCCTAGATCTTGTTTAAGGTTTTTTAGGGTTTTGTTTGAGGTTTTCTTCTGGAGATTTTTGTGAGTTTTCCTTGATAAAATTGAATGAGTATTACACTCATGAATTGAGAAGCACATATCAAGGAGGTTAATCGAATACATACAAGAATGTTAATCTTCGGTGGATTCTGAAGATACAAACGTAGAGGTTCAAAGGAGTTTGATTCTGTACGTAGTCGTTGATTCGACAAGTGGAGTTGTGGATTCAACTTCAGATAAATCAGTTCCGAGACAAATGCTTGGTGAAAAAGTTACAAAAGGTGTGAAGACAAATTAACTGAGTTGGGTAATTTGTGTATTATCTTTGTAATCTTTCTTTCTTCAGTAGTGGATTGATTAGTGGCGTTTCGCCCGTAGTTTTTTTATTACAATTGAAGGTTCTTCAATTGTGGTTTTTCCACGTAAAAATCGTTTGTGTCGATTTATTATTTATTCAGAAAAACAACAATCTAAATCACTTTCGTAAGTGCTTGATGATTTAGATTGCGTGTTTTGAATAATTGGGATTTGGAATATTTTAATCTTGATCTAATCACGAATCACTTAGGATTTTCAATTGGTATCAGAGCAGGTCACTTTTTGTTTTTATCAAAACTATAGGAATGTGATTTTGTGTGACTAGTGATATGGATTCTATTCGTGAAGGTAACTTGACCGATAGACCTCCTTTACTCGATGGTACAAACTATTCTTATTGGAAAGCTCGTATGAGAGCGTTTTTAAAATCCATCGATGAGAAAGTTTGGCACTGCGTGATCTATGGGTGGAGTGAACCTATTGTCACCATTGATGGTGTTGATATTTCTAAACCCCTTGATAAATGGGACACAACTGATTACCAAAACTCGAGTTGGAACAGTAAGGTTCTCAATTCCCTGTTTTGCTCCGTCACACTTGAAGAGTTTTGTCGTATCTGCACGTGTGAGGTAGCAAAAGAGGCTTGGGACATTCTTAAAGCGATTCATAAAGGTACTACTTCTGTTAAAAGGTCAAAACTTTAACATCTCACCTCCACCTTTGAAACTCTTTTTATGCGCGAAGATAAGACGTTTGATGATTTCTATGCAAAACTTAGTGATATTGTGAATTCTTGTTTCACACTCGGTGAAAAAATCCCTGAAGCTAAAGTTGTTGGAAAAATTTTGAGGTCTTTACCCGAGAGGTTTCAATCAAAAGTGACAGCCATTGAGGAGGCTCAGAATGTTGATACCCTTAAGTTTGATCAGTTGGTTGGAAACTTGCAGACTTATGAAGCCCACCAGATTTCAAAGAAAAAACAAAAAGATAGTGTGGCTTTCACTAGTGCTCATGAGACTGCAAAAACTTCGGAGACTGAATTTGATTTAGAGTCTGAGATGACAGTTATGTTTACTAAACAGTTTAAAAAAATTTTGAAGAAAAAGAAGCCTAATTTCAGAGACCCTATTTCAAAAGACAAGAGTAATAAAAAACCCAAAACTTTTCCACCAAAACTTGCTCCAAAAACTGAAAAGAAGATTGTAAAGGGACAATGGGTCAAGTGCTATGAATGTCAAGGGTTTGGTCATATTGCCCTTGAATGCCCTTCAAAAAAGAATCGAAAGAAAGTCTACACCGTGACTTGGGATGATGAAAGCGGGTCGAAGCAAGAACCCGAAGAACCTGAATCCGAAGAAGACGGGGATAGTGCTTTCATGGTATTTTGGTCCACTTTCACTCAACCTCTACCAAAGCCAGTGGAATTAGCTTGTGGTCAAAACCTGCATCATGCTTCCACCTTTGATGGGAGTAACTACCTGTATTGGAAGATTAGAATGAGGGCTTTTCTGAGAGCTTTTGATCTAGAAGGCTAGCAGGCCATTGAAGAAGATACAGAAAGTGCTGACAATCCGAGCAATCAGAGAGCCCTGATTACTATTCGTGGAGCAATTTTTGATAAAGAACAGCAATGGGTTGCTCACTGCACAAAGGCTAAAGATGCATGGGAAATTCTGAGTTAATTTCATGAAAGAAAATATTCACCTTCACCACCATCCAGCAACTTTCCTACCTTAGTTACTAGATTGGATGAGGTCAAGGAGAATAAAGAGCAAAAAGAGGATGTTGAAACATCAGAAGACAATGATGAGATTAATGGTGATAAACTACAGTCCAAAATCAATGACAAACTCTCACTCAAACTCAAAGCATGTGAAAGTGAGAATGTCAAGCTAAAAGGAGAACTTGTAGCAGCAAAGCAGAATATCATCAAGATTTCAAGTAACAGGCAAGACTTATGTGGAAAACTTCTATCCTGTAAAACTAAATGGAATGAACTTCTGAAGGTGTATTCCACATATGAAGAGAAGCTTGAAAGCCTTGAGATGTCACAAGCTACATTGGAAGAGATAGTCTGTAAAAAAGATAAAGAACTCCGTATTGCTAGAGCCACTATTGTTATGTGGAACAAAGGTTCCAAATCTTTAGAAGACATCCTCAGGTCTAAACAAATGGGGTGTGACAAAAGTGGGCTAGGCTATGGTGCGACAGCTCACAAGGGACAGGTCTCTACTTCACATGACCCAAAGACTCAAGCAAAGGGAAAGCTGAAGGTAGACCAGGGTGATCCCTCTCTTCATCTACCTAAAGGGGGCAAGATCAACAAAAGGGAGGTAAACTTGTTTTTATTTGTCATCACTGTGGTAGGTATGACCACATTCGTCCTTATTGCTTTGAATTGTTTGGTAAGGTGTCTCAAAAGGGTAGAAATTCGAATACTTTTTGGGTTAGGAGACAACCTTACATGTCTAGGCGGAATACCAAGATTCATGAGGGTGTTCACAACGCCAAGACATTTACCAAGACCAAAAAGATTTGGGTGAGAAAAAATTATTTGACTTGTTTAGTTGTTCACACTGCCCTAAAAGCACGTGACTCACACATGTGGTATCTTGACAGTGGGTGCTCTCGTCACATGTCCGATAACAAATCCTACTTCACCTCCCTTGAAAAATATGAAGGAGGAATTGTTACCTTTGGAGATTGCGGCACTTCTAGAGTCATTGGTAAGGGCTCTATAAGTGTTGCTGGTCTTCCCAAGCTCGAAAATGCTCTTCTTGTTGATAGTCTTAAAGCAAATCTTTTGAGCATTAGTCAAATGTATGATTCCCATCATGAAGTATTGTTTTCAAAAAATAAATGTGAAATTTTGGATAAAAAGGGAAATACTGTCTTGCATGGGGTTCGCACATCTGATAACTGCTATGGGATTGTTACTACTAATGATCTCACTTGTCACTCTACCATCATAAGTAACATTGATTTGTGGCATCAAAGATTAGGTCACATGAATTTCAAAGACCTAACTAAGATAGCCAACAAAGAGCTTGTGAGAAGAGTACCTAAACTGGGTAAGAATCTGAACCATATGTATGGACCATGTCAACTTGGAAAACAAACCCGTGCCCCTCATAAAAAGGTGAACAGCTTTATAACCAAGCGTCCTCTTGAATTGGTTCACATGGACTTAATGGGACCTACTCGCACTAAAAGCATCGGAAATAAAAGATACATTTTTTTAACTGTTGATGATTTTACTCGATTTTCGTAGATAAATTTTTTAAGGGAAAAATCTGATACGTTTGATACTTTTCAGGCCTTAGTCCTTAAAATCCAAAATGAACAGGATGTTTTCATTGGGCGTATCATAAGAATCCGAACTGATCATGGTCGTGAGTTTGAAAATAGTTCGTTTTCCGATTTTTGTGATATGCATGGAATTAAGCATGAATTTTCTGCACCTATTACTCCACAACAAAATAAAGTTGTTGAGAGGAAGAACAGGGTTGTTCAAGAGATGGCTAGGGTCATGCTTCTTAGTAAGAAACTTCCTCCAAAGTTTTGGGCTGAAGCCCTAAATGCTGCTGTTTATGTTATAAATCGCGTGTATTTAAGGCCCGACACTTTACAAACTCTATATGAATTGTGGAAGGGATTGAAACCTAATGTAAAATACTTCAAAACTTTTGGGAGTAAGTATTACATTTTCAAAGATAGAGAGCCTTGGGGCAAATTTGACTCCCGAAGTGATGAAGGTATTTTTCTAGGGTATTCAACCACTAATAGGGCTTTTCGAGTCTATAACTTGCGAACTTCTTCTTTAATGGAATCTATCAATGTGGTTATAGATGATACAGGTTCCCCTACTCCAGCAACAAATGAGGATGACAATGGTGAGTCTCCAATCTTGGATACTGAACCACAAAGTCAAAGAGAAGTTGAGGTCCAATCACAAGAAGTTGTGACAGCACCATCCTCACAGGTAAGTTCAAGTCCAAAGAGTGCACAAAGAAACATCACTCATGATGCTTCTGTCACCACAAGTCTTGAGTTCAAACCATTAGCAAGGGTGAAACTGAATCATCCAGCTCAACAGGTGATTAGAAGTATATCGGATTGAATGAAAACCCGAAGACAGATTCGGGATAAGGTATCACATATGTGTTATGTTTCATTAATTGAACCTAAGAATTTTAAAGAGGCCTTGCTAGATGATAGTTGGGTCAATGCTATGCATGAAGAATTAGGTCAATTTGAACGTAACAATGTTTGGACTCTAGTTCCCAGACCTAAAGACATGAATGTGATAAGTACCAAGTGGATCTTTAAAAATAAATCTGATGAGAATGGTACTGTGGTTATAAATAAAGCCAGGTTGGTTGCTCAAGGCTACATACAAGTAGAGGGTGTTGACTATGATTCGACGTTTGCTCCTGTTACACGTCTCGAATCTATTCGTATTTTACTTGGTGTTGTTTGTTATCTTGGTTTCAAATTGTTTCAAATGGATGTGAAAAGTGCCTTTCTGAATGGGTACTTGAAAGAAGAGGCATATGTTGAGCAACTAAAAGGGTTTGGGGACCCTAAATGTCCAAATCATGTCTACAAGTTAGACAAGGCTTTGTATGGATTGAAACAAGCTCCTCGGGCTTTGTATGATAGACTTACTACATTTCTTCTTGATAATGACTTTCAAAGGGGTAGTGTGGATAAGACCTTATTTGTGAAACATACTAAGTCTCATATTCTTGTTGCTCAGGTTTATGTTGATGATATTGTGTTTGGATCCACTGCTGATCATCTTGTGAAATATTTTTCAGATTACACGACACATGAGTTTGAGATGAGCATGATGGAAGAGTTGTCTTATTTTTTGGGTCTTCAAATTAAACAATCTCTTTCTGGTATGTTTGTTTCTCAGTCTAAGTATGCCAAAAATCTTGTGTCAAAGTTTGGTCTTGAGTCTGCCAAATATGCACGCACTCCCATGAGCACCAGTCTTCACATTTCCAAAGATTCCTCTAGTACTGATATTGATCCTACCCTTTATAGGAGTATGATAGGGAGTCTTCTGTATCTCACAGCCAGTCGTTTTAATATTTCCTTCAGTGTTGGTGTTTGTGCCCGTTACCAAGCCAGTCCTAAAGAGTCTCACCTTCTTGCGGTCAAACGCATCATCAAATATGTTAATGGGACATTGGGGTATGAGGTTTGGTTTTCTACTGATACTACAGCTGAAATTACTAGTTTTTCTGATGCCGACTGGGCAGGGTGTGCTGATGATAGGAAGAGTACATCCGGGGGGTGTTTTTACCTTGGGAATAATCTGGTTTCCAAGCATAGTAAAAAGCAAAATGCCATCTCTCTTTCAACTGCTGAGGCTGAGTACATTGCTGCAGAAAGTTGTTGTGCACAAATGCTGTGGATGAAGCAAATGCTTCATGATTATGGAATAGAACAGAACACTCTCACTCTTTTCTGTGATAACACAAGTGCCATAAATATTTCAAAAAATCCTGTCCAACACTCTCGCACCAAACACATTGACATTCGTCATCATTTTATTCGAAAGTTAGTGGAAGAAGGCCTTGTTGTTCTGGAACATGTACTCACTGAGCATCAAAAAGTTGATATTTTTACAAAACCCCTTGATCTTCTTCATTTTGAGTTTCTTAGAAAGACCTTGGGTGTAGTGCTCAGTAACTAGGGTGTTTTCTGTTTTCTAAAATGGATGTGAGTGGTTGGCTTATTGTATACTTGGATGTGTTAATCTCATTATCATTGAGTCCTGATATCTTTGCATCAAAAATTTATATGAACACTGCTCATGTTGCTTACAAGATCGCATTCGTCTTTGTTCATAGCTCATTCTGAATGCCCATACTCATTTACTTCATGATCTCATTCTGTACATATTCTTGAGATAAACTGTTGCAGGGGTTTCCGCACAAGTGATCAAAGTTCTCTATGGACCACTAACAGTGTTTCTGGTACTTTTTCAGAGGAATTGACCTATACTAGTATATCATGGGTGATATTGAGTCTCTTAACCATCTACCATCTTTTTTCACTTTCATGGTTTCTCCTTCAGTTCATTGAAATTCGGGCATTAGGAAAAGGCTACCTCAGAGGCACCAACCAGGCCATCCTTTTTTATTTCATTCTTCTCTGGTTTGGTCTCCATACTCTTGAGCGTACATGCCACCAGTGAGTGCCTACAAGAAAGAAAAGTTCAAAAAAAAGAGGGAATCATTGATTGAGGGAGAGCCTCCGCGTTTACTCAACAAATACCCTGTGATTCCTAGTGGTTTGACTTTTCTCTGTGATGTTCAGTTACTCTTGTCGAAGGTCCAGCCATCCGATCACTACAAGGATTAACTCTAGCTTTGTGGATCTCAAGGATTGCACACACACACATTCTATTTGTGAGCTCTCATGTGTGTTTTTGAGTTATGCATTCGTATGTTGCTTATGTCATTGATTAAAGTCTATCTGTTCTGTTCATGATCTGGTGTTTCAAATTTTTTCTACAAGTTTTCAGGACTCATGATTAATGGATTCTTTTATCCTAGTGATATAGTCGTCCACTTGGACTCCCTGCTAGTTACAGGTTATCTTAGTTGTTTTTTGTTTTTTGTTTTTTTTTTAAAAAAAAACATTTTTCCCCGCTCGAGTGGACATCCCCACGTTCAAGCGTGGTTTTGAGACTTGCAGCATTTTTGCACTTAGCTTTACAGTTCTGCGATGGGTGAATTGGCACTCGAGCAGGTCTCTGCGTGTTTTGTCTCACGCTCGAGCATTAAAACCCACGCTCAAGCGGATTGGTTTTGTTTAAATTCTTCCCCCCTGTCTCTTCAGTTCATTTTTTCCCCATCTCTTTCTCTTCTAGGGTTTTGGCGATTCGTTGCTGTGTCTACCTTGGTCTGAGCATTGTTCTGATTTGCTCTTCTCTCCCATCTTAGGTATATCTCTTTTCTGATTCCACTCTGTTTTCCCCCTTCTTTTCGAAGTTGCATTTGCATTTTTTTTTTGTCAGTAGTTGTTTTTATTTCCTGTCCCATTCCTCACTCATGTTTATAGTTTGATGGGTCTCTATAAGTTGACTATTTTTTTTGGTTTGTTTTACAGTGTATAGATGAGTCTATTTTGGTTTTTGTTCATCATGTTTAGGGTTCTTCATTGTCAATGTTGATTATTTCATCATGATTTCATGTCACTCTCTCTTGCATCTAGCGTTAGTGGTTTGGAGCATTTTTGCTAGTTCTTGTTTTTGTTGTGTTTGTCTAGGGTTTCAATTGGGGATTCTTTTTGTTACATGTATTGCCCTATAATATTGTGATTTCATTTATTGCATTGCCCTAAGGTTCTGAGTTCTCCTGTTTTTTTTTTTTTTTTTTTTCACTGTGTTGGACTACTGTGTATTGATGGCTGCATTGTTTACCATGCTTCATATTTGCAATATTTGATTCCTATTTTACTACACTGTTGTATCATAGTCTTATTTCCTAGCCTCATGTTGCTATATAATACTGTGATACTAATGTTTTGTGTTGTCTTTATTGATCTATTTTTGGTCTTGGGTTGGGGGTTGTCTGTGTTGTTGTTTGTTTTGTCTATTTGTCTTGGTTTAGTCATGTCCACCTTCAAAAGACGCAAGTCTACTGCCCCTCGCCCTACCTATAACACTGACTGCTTTCCATCGGTTGAGAAAGCCAAGATGTACCGAGAGTCTTATCCAACCCGCTCCATTCATCTTGAACGTAATGTTCAACCCTCCACATTCGAGTCTATCCCTATCCGTTCACTATTTGATCCCTTGGGTGAGGATAATGTTCTTTTATTTTCTGGTTCTCAAAACCTATCTTGGGTGCGAGAATTCTATTGTAACGTGGATAGTCTTGACAATATTGGGCCCTCCTTCAAGACTTAGGTCCGGTCAAAACCCATTGTTGTTACCACCGACCTTATTCGAGAGATGTTAGGGATTACTGAAAGATTTCCCATCTTCTATCCTTTTCCAGTGCGCCTTATTTGTGACTTCAATGAGGTAGCCCATGTCTTATGTGGTTTTCCTCGTTCTTGGCCTACCGGTTCCTTGATCAAACAGAATGAGCTTCTCCCACAGTTTAGGTTGCTCAACTTTATTGTGTGTGCCAACATCATTGTTACCATCCATAGCTCCAAAATAAACTAGGACCAAGGGTTTGTCCTTCAGTGCCTTGCTCAAAATCGTTCCATAGATCTTGCCACCTTGATCATTCAAAAGATGGTTGCTGCTTTTGAGCGCAACAATCTTGGTTTACCCTATGGGTGCCTCATAAACCGACTTCTCGCCAAGCTTGAGGTCCCTACTTTCGATGAGGATGAGTTTGCTTCCCCTTCCCGGCTGTTTACCAAAAAGACTGTCTCCTAGAGTCAATCTCACATTCGGGGGGTTTTTTCAGGTTCAGGTCGATCCGTGCGCAGTACTAGTGATCTCTGACCATGGCGAAGAGGTTGAATATGATCTTCTTTATTCTTTGGCGGAGATATTGGTGAGGGGGAGCAGCTCCCTCCAGTTCGTACGGTTCGTGGTCTGCTTCAGTCCTTTGAGAGATCTGTTGCTTCCCGTTTGATCACCTCGAAGGGAGGATGGATATCTTTGAGGCCAGGCTCACAGATCTTGAGACCACTGCTAATACTCGGTTCAGTGCCTTGGAGGCTTCTTCCCAGCGCATTGAGGAGGAGTCCGTGGCTTGGTCTTCTTCTCAGCTGGCTCAGATTCTCTCTTTGCTTCAGATACAGTCCCAACCACCTGCTCCATGATCTTTGTTGTTCTGCTCCATGATCTTTGTTTCTCTTCTTTTTTGATCCCTCCCGGACAAAAAGGGGGAGTGGTATTGATTTTCAGTTGGTACAGTTGTTTTTGGTTTACATTGATGGTACAGTAGTTTTACTTTGGTTTATATCCTTCCTTGGTACAGTTGGATAGTTGTTTGGTATAGTTGGATATGTTGAATATATATATTTTTTTTGGATAACTGTGGTTTTCTTTTTGATAGATGGATTTATATTGTGTTAATACAGTTCCACTATTTTGTTTGGCTTGTGTGTTTGTGTTTATTTCAAGGTGATTGTCCACAAGCATGGATCTCAATTTTTCTTGGATGGTTGTTTGTGATTGATTATGGTTGTTTTGATGATTTTGATAGGAACATTGTTTTAGAATGGTTTTGTCCGAGATTTGACAAAGGGGGAGATTGTTAGGACCCTTTTTTGTCAAATGCCATGGAAAAACCAAGGTTGTAATCAACTTGTAAGTTTCCTATTTTTTTTCAGGTTTTTATCTTCCCGCTCGAGCGGGGAAAGTGACGCTCGTCGGGGATTACACTCTCACAGCATCTCTGCTACGCCTGCAAGAAATACTGGATGTGATGATTCTACGCTCGAGCGTGGAAACTTCCGCTCGAGCGTGAACCTTGTATGAATCACGGAATATGCAGTCTCCGCTCGAGCGGGAATTCCCACGCTCGAACGGACCACGCGATCTCAGATTCTATATATTCACATGTTGGGTCAATCTTAGGATTACTTCTCCTAGATCTTGTTTAAGGTTTTTTAGGGTTTTGTTTAAGGTTTTCTTCTAGAGATTTTTGTGAGTTTTCCTTGATAAAATTGAATGAGTATTACACTCATAAATTGAGAAGCACATATCAAGGAGGTTGATCGAATACATATAAGAGTGTTAATCTTCGGTGGATTCTGAAGATACAAACGTAGAGGTTCAAAGGAGTTTGATTCTGTACGTAGTCGTTGATTCAACAAGTGGAGTTGTGGATTCAACTTCAGATAAATCAGTTTCAAGACGAAGGCTTGGTGAAAGAGTTACAAAAGGTGTGAAGACAAATTGACTGAGTTGGTAATTTGTGTATTATCTTTGTAATCTTTCTTTCTTCAGTAGTGGATTGATTAGTGGCATTTCGCCTGTGGTTTTTTATTACAATTGAAGGTTCTTCAATTGTGATTTTTTCACGCAAAAATCGTTTGTGTCGATTTATTATTTATTCAGAAAAACAACAATCTAAATCACTTTCGTAAGTACTTGATAATTTAGATTACATGTTTTGAATAATTGAGATTTGAAATATTTTAATTTTGATCTAATTACGAAGCACTTAGGATTTTCACCTCTTATAGAAGAGGAAAGGCAAAGCTTCTAGGAGAAGCTAAGCACCAAGGCAATCCCTCCATACACGTGTATGGAGGATGGCCCTGATGTCCTCCAGCTATGCCAGTTGGAGGAAAATATCTCCAAAAAGGTGTCAAAAAGCAGAAGACCACTTCAAGTGGTCTTCCAGAGCAACAACTGGTCGACCATAGGTAGGAAAGGTCTAGAGTATGAAAGAAAGTTAGTGGTGTGGTGGCCGACCAGAAAAGATGGCCCAAAGACCAAGAAAGCCAGTTGTCTGACCAGAAAACTGGCTGGCAGAGGAAGAAGTGGTCGGCCAGGAGAAATGCTGGTCTCCCAACCTTGGACCACCTTCCAAACAAGGAAAATAAGGTTTATACCAAAAACAAACCAAAGCGGATGCAAGATGAGAGATCGGGAGGCAAAGCATGCGGCCGAAAGCCTCGAAAACTAGTTCACGAGCACCAAAAGTGGTATGCAACCACAAAAGTGGTCTCCCGAACCACAGTGTTCCTCTAGGAAGAGGCAACAAGGTGTGGTTCAAAAACCACGCCAAACGGTGAATGTTAAGCGGTCCTGTGACAAGGCGCTCGGCCAAAGGCTCCAAAAACCGGAAACTAGTCTCCAAACGGGAAAAGTGTTCTACGACCACAAAGATATAGTCTACAAGACCTCTCCCTCCCTCCGGGAAGAGAAACAAGATTCGGTCCACAAACCGAGCCGAAGCACAAAGAGTTCAGAGGCCCAGAGATAAGGCTCTCAGCCAAAACTCCGGAGACTTTAAACAAGCACAACATGAACCATCACCGAGCGCTCAATCGATGACGTCTGAATCTTAAAGTCAGTCAAAAATAGGGTGTCTACAAGTATTGGTGAACCATACAACTTAGTCGGACTGTTGTATCTTGGGGGGGACAAGTCAATGTTTTTTCTACTACACCGGTCTGAGACTTTGCCTAACCGCAAAGGGCTTGAATCTCCTTAAAGAGAGCGAATTTCCCACGCCTCAGCCCTTACAATAGTTATTGTAATTTTTTTTTATTTGTATTTTTTGATGTTTTATTTGTAATTATCACCAACACTATTCAAATAGAGTGTGTAAAAAAACCAACGAAAGATAAAGAGAGATATGGCATTTATTCAAATGATTCCATTCAAGTTTCAATCATATGATGAATTTGTTTATACTACTATAAAAAGGAAAATTGAGTAGTACATGTTTGGTGTATTTTTTTTTAATTCAGAAATAAATTAATAAAAATTTGAAAACACCCATTATTTTATATATTATTTTTATTTTGTGCAAAAATAGTTATTTCAAAATTTTGAGGAATAACATTTCATTGTTCCATTAAAAGTATTGGTTATTTTCATTAGAAAATAAATTTTAGAAACAATTAGCCAAAATAACCTGATAAATTTTTTTGTATTGTTATAAAAGAATATTGAGGAGTACTAACACATGGTTGTAATTGGTCTTTTTTTTTTTATTTGTGTGTTCTTAGAAAAATAATGAAATAATAAAAAAGCACACATCATTTTCAAATTATTTTCATTTCATGCAAAAATAGTTATTCCGAAATTTTGAAAACAACTTTACAGGGCTTTAGAAAAACTTTTGGAAAATAATTTTCAGAAACAATTGGTAGAATAGGTTTTTTGTATTTCTAAAAAGAAAACAAAATTGAAAATAAAAATACAACCAAAACATTCCTTCTTCTAACTATGCATGCCAAACACAAGCAAGTTTTATTGAAGACTATAATCACATATTAAAAAATCTAGATTCATAGCCCTCTCTGAGAGATTGTTGATGGGTTAGGCCTATTTATTTTATAAAACTCTCCATATATATTATTTATAAAAAATTAAGTTAATTGAATAGTCTAATTTTTATTTTTATTTTGGTTTTACACTACTACTTGTGCAACAGTTTTCAGCAACAGTACAAAATCATAATGCAAACTCAGAATCATAATCATATATATATACTTATTCTATTTTTGTGTTTTGCTCAGAATTATCTTATTTTATTTTTGAAATTGGTATTTTCCTTGGATTTGGTACAAAGATTCGACACTACAAAATAATAATAAATAAATAAAGAAGGAAAAAGTAAGAAGGTTTCGATGATACCTTAAGGTCTTGTTTGGAAAATTGAATATTTTAATAGGTTAAAATTTTTATTTTTAAAAAAATGGTTAAATTTTTTGGGTCAGGCTTCTCTTCAATCCAAAATCAAACTAGAGTGTTCTATTGGGGCTAGGACTATGCAAAATACCACCAAATCCTTTAAAATCGCACTGATTCACATCAATTCGTACCACTCTAATCGTTAACCGCGATTTAAATTTTAAAATTTATAATCCGTCAACCGAACTGCTCCACTCTGCTATCATTAATACATATATATTTTTTAACCTTCAATGAAATATTAATATAAAAATGAGTGTAAGAGAAATTTAAGATATTAAATTTATTACAAATTAGTAGTTATATATATGAAATATATTATGTAAAATTATTTTGTGTTATATATCTCAAAAATATTATATAAATTAGTATTATATATTATGTAAATGTATGATAAGTAGTTAAAATATTCTTCAATCTGCCAATCCGCCAAAAACTGGCCAAACCGCAATTTGTTAATCTGCTAATTCGGCAACTCGGTTTGTAATTTTACTCTCAAACCGTCCGAACCGCACCACACACACACTTTGGGCTTATGGAGTCACACCACAGGTCCTATTTCGATGATTTAAACCATTTAATGTGTAAAACTCGTTAAGTACTTTATTCTTGTAAAAAATCACGTTGATCGGATATCGATAATTACTTGATTGGATTAAATTCCTGTTAACGGTAAATATAATTTTCAAAATAAATTATTGAAAAAATATGATCCGATCAACTAACTATCAATATTGAATTAACGTAATTTTTTACAAGAATAAAGTACTCAACGAGCTTTACATATTAAAAGATTCGAATTATCAAAATAAGATTTGTGATGGGTCCCATGGGCCCAACAGTACCACCAAATCCACAAAGTGTGCTGGAGGCAAGTTAAATCAAATTTTTTTTAGTTAGATGTGATGTTTGTGACAGTAAAAATTAAATAATTATAAATTTAATGTGATGTTTTGTTTTATTAATTATTTTAATTTTTTTTAATTTTTTTTTATAGATTTTAACAAAAAAACAAAAAAAACCCACGTGCCAAATAGGGCCTACATTTGAGAGACGTGGTTGATTGATGCCATGCCTGATAATTCATTGTAGCAGGCAACATATAAGCCAACTAACTCTAGGCACATTTGGTTGAGGGGTAAAGGAGATGGATTAGGGGTTGGTTTGGCATGAATGTTTGGGTTGAGTTGGGTTGGGTGGGGATTATTTTAATTATAAAAAGATAAAATAGATTTTTTTTAATTTAATAAGATAAAATATTACATTCAAATCATAATCATTTTATTTTATTTTCTCACAAAAGTCAAAAAAGTTAAAAAGTCCATCCCAAACGAGACTTTTTAGTCTAAGACTAAAATAGTCAAAAAGTTAAAAAAAATTAAAAAAACCAACCCACATCCCAAACGAAGACTTCCAAATTCAATTAAAATTTAAAAAAGGGTTAATTATAAAAAAAAATTCTAAGTTTTCATTTTAAATTATAATATTTTAATTTCAACTAATTAAATTCTAGAGTTTTATTGTGTTTTAATGTGTGGTCCGTCCATTCCATCTGAGTAAGGTAATAGAGAATCGTTTTAGAGTTTAAAGTGAAAAATTTTGGGATTTGAAGAAAAAACGAGTGAAATATTTGGGTTTTTTTAAGAAATACTAATATTTAATTTTTTTTTTTTTTTTATATATAAAACTTACATATCTTATTGTATATGTACATGTGTGCTTATATATATGGTAATTTTTTTAATTATAAAAAATGAGTTAGTTTAAACTTATTTTTTAAATTTAGATTATTTTTTGAAACTTGGGTCTCAAACTACTTTAAAATTTTTCATAGGTCTAGAGTCCTGTTTTGATAAGAGTCCTGTTTTGATAAGGGATTTGATAATTGATCTTTTTATAATTGTTCTTGGTTTATTTATTTTTTTTCTTTTTGTTTTAAGTGATTTTCACTTTGCTTATTTTTGGTTTTCCAAAAATATTTTTTAGAAAATTCTACTTTTTTATTATTCATATTTTTTTTATTTTTACTGAATTTTTAAAAATATTTTAAGCATTTTTTTTAAAATTTTTAGACACACCTAACATAAATACATATAAAAAGTATAATTTTTGTGCAAAAAATCTTTTAAAAATTCACTACATACCAAAAATACAAAAAAATAAAATAAAATAATACGAGAATTCAATATATTTTTCGTATTTTTATGTATTATTAATTTTTTAAAATTTTTTTACTTTTTAAATACATCTAAATAAAGTGCATCTAAAAAAGTAAAAAAAAATGTTTAAAAATTTAAAAATATTCACTAAAAACAAAAAAACTCTGTTTTTAAAAAATTTAATCCAAAAAACTCAAACCAAACAATTTTAAATAAAAAAAAGGGTTAATTACCAACAAAATTTTTTTTTCAAGATTTCACGCATTTTTTACTTTTAAACCCTAGTGTACTTTAAACTCCAAAATAATTCTCTATTACCTTACATAGGCAGAGATGGATGGAAGGGGCATGTTGAAACACGGATAGAACTCTATGATTTAATTTGTCGATGTTAATGTGTATATGGTATATATTCCTACATATATTAGGTATTAATTTTCTAGATATATTAGGTATTACTATAGTTAGGTCTCTTATAGGATACTCTTTCTCATAATTAGATTTCTAGTAGGATACTCTTTCCCAACCTATATATATAGGGCTTCTATTGTATAGGAAAATTCACATTCGATACAATTCATTCAATACAATACATATTATTTCCTCTCTCTCTCTCTCTCTCTCTCTCTCTCTCTCTCTCTCTCTATATTATTGTAACATGGTATTAGAGCTATAGGTTAAGCTCTTGGTGTTTTTCGCCTTACTGGTGGGCGGCAACCTTGCCTTACCTCAACCTCTTCCGTTGTCATATTTTCATGGTGATTCCTTCCTTTGTCCACTAATTTATTCCTATCTTAAATATCTCTATCATATATATATATATATATATATATTTGTGTATGTGTTTCTGCTTCACTTTGTCTTTCATTCTGTTTCAACCTCAAATAGGTTTCTATCTTCAAACCTATTTGAGTTTGAGGGGGGTATTATACCTATATCATGGTGGGTATGGTTATACACCATGCGAACCACCCAAGCAATCCCCTTTGGCGTACCACCCAATCCGCCCCCTCTGGCTCACAATCCAAGTTGCCCTTTATGGTGCACCACCCAAGCCGCCCCTTTCGGCGCACAACCCAAGATTCCCCTTCTGGCGCACAACCCAAGCCACCCCCTTTGGTGCACAATCTAAGTTGCCCCCTCTGGCGCACAACCCAAGCCGCCCCCTTTGGTGTACCACCTAAGCCGCTCCCTCTAGCGTATAATCCAAGCTACCCCCTCTGGCGCACAACCTAAGCCGCCCCCTTTGGTGTGCAATCCAAGTTGTCCCCTGCCGTACTTAGTTATTTGTTGTCATCATCGTTCAGTGCCACATCATAAGTTATGTGTCTGCCACGCTTGCTGGTTCAACATCCAGTTTTCTACATCGGTTTGGTATGACCCTTTTAAACTGCCCTGACATTTATTCCGGTTAGCTCTACATCGGTCTGGCATGACCTCTTCAAACTATCCCGACATTGATTCCGGTTAGCTCCTACATTGGTCCGGCATGACCTCTTTAAACTGTTCCAACATTGATTTCGATTAGCTCATATACTGGTCCAGCATAACCTTAATCTAATCTCGGCATTAGTTCTAGCCAATTTCTACAACGGTCCGGCATGACCTTAAACTATCCCGGCATTAGTTCTAGTCAATTTTTACAACGGTCTAACATGACCTTAAACTGTCATAGCATTAGTTTCAGCCAGTTCCTACAATGGTCCAACACGACCATAAACTGTCTCCCGGCATTAGTTCTGACCTCTGATTTATTACAAGCGCCCTTGTACTTCTTTTCGGATTTTGCAATCTATTTACTTTTTATTTTAATTTTATTTCATGTTTGAGTTTCTCTCTCCAAACTTAAGATGTTTATCCTCCTTGAGTTTGAGGGGGGATGTTAATGTATATATGGTATATATTCCTACATATATTAGGTATTGATTTCTTAGATATATTTGGCATTGCCATAGTTAGGTCTCTTATAGAATACTCTTTCTCATAATTAGATTTCTAGTAAGATAATTTTTCTCAGCCTATATATACAAGCCTTCTATTGTATAAGAAAATTCACATTCAATACAATTTATTCAATACAATACATATTATTTCATCTCTCTCTCTTTCTCTACTATTCTAACAATCGAAATTGAAACACTGGAGTTTAAAATGAAAAATGTGTGAAACTTTGGAGAGTTTTTTTTTTTTTTTTTTTGTAATTAACCCTTCAAATATATATGTATATATATAAGAAATTTTATAATTTTAATATAATTATATTGACTTTCCTTTTACTAAGACTGAAAAGGACCAAATGTGAAAATACAAAGATAAATAAAAAATAAATAAATAAACATTTCAATGTAAAAGAGGTGACAATATCATTTTTTTATCTATATAATTTACAAATTATTAATGAAAATAGGACCAAGTGTTAAAACATTAACAAAATCTAAGATAATTATGTCAAAATTGTGAGACTACCTGTATTTTTTTCAAACCTCTAGAAAGATGAGTGTAATTTACCCATTAATTAGTTGTGGAATTGAAATGCTATGAATCATTAAAACTTATTTCGAAATGTATTTCGAAATGAGTTATACAGTGTGATTTAAAGTTGGTAGAATATAAGTCACATCTAAAATGATTCATAAATGTGTTTTTTTGAATATTTTTCAAAATAATTTTTATGAGTTTATAGCATTGTTGTTTGTGGAATTTATGAAAAAGTTCAAGAAACCAGAAAATATTTCAGAAAATTATCATGAATTTTAGATTTGTATTTAAAGTTTTTGTCTGTGGTCAAATCTTAAGTAAATTTTGATTTTTAATTTAAATTGTATAGACTTATCTCTTTATCTACGTTTATTGTACAATTTAATGACAGGACAATGTGTTTAAATAAGACGCTATATTCTGTAAATAAAGATAACTCAATTGTTCGGAGTTTACTAATAATATAATTTTTAATTTTTATTGGAAGAACATATAAAAAAATAAAGATATAATATAGCCTAAATAAATGTCCTTATTGCATTCCCAAAGATAGGTTAAAAATTTATAAATATAAAAACAAGGTCACCTGAATTTGATGTTGTTCAAAACATAGGATAAAATAATATATATTATCATTCAAAACCTTTTTTATCCCATGAGGAACATGACTTTCTTGTTTGACAATGAAGGTAACCTAACTTACTAACTAAGAAAAGCTTATGTGAGGGATGATTTTATAATATTTCTCGTTCTAAACAGTTTTTTATTTGATTTTTGATTTGGTGCCTAAAATAAGAAATACTTCGATCAAGAGTGTCAAATTAACACTCCGATAGTTAAATTAGACTTTGGGATGAGAGCGATTAAGTTAGAAATTAAGAGAATAAAGTAAGTTTATTTCAATGTGCATTCCTTTTTTTCTTCTAGTTATCTTCCTTATATAGAGACCTTGTGTAGATATTTCTTCACGTAAATTGAGTTTTTCTTTATTGCACTTCCACAAAGGGACAGTTTAGACCCACTTCGATTGGGATAGTTTGCCGAACTGACCTTTGCAGTCGGCATGATTGCTCTTTGATTGTCGGCGATTGATTCTCAACGTGTCCCTAATTGGCACATAGATCACTCAGTGTTGTATATCTAATCCAGTGGGCTAGGCCTAATTAGGCCATCAGTGATAGGCTTATGCTCTATTTGCCAAATGAATAATTTTCATACTCAACTCCCACAGCTTCCAATAACTAAAAACAAATTTAGGAGATTAATTTGACATGAATTTTGAATACGACACTATCATTTTTTTTTCCTTTCTACTCAATTATTGAATATAAAATGATTAACATTTCTTGTGCGCAAAATGAAGAGCTTCATTTCGACAAATCACAATCACACACACCAATAAAAGAATTTAAAAGCGTAGCTTCAAAACACAAAATGTGTTTTTAAGGAGGCAATTGGTTGAAATGATTATTTCCATTTCGAATGAGAAATTCAAAGGATTGACCTAATATGTATAACTTTACCATTCTTACTAATCTTTCATGGATATAATTTTGTTATTCTTCTTGTTTGTATAACCAAAAGCAAAAAATAAAAAAAAATAAAAAAAAAGGTAATAAAACAAAATAAAGTTTAGTAGTATGTTTTGTCACTTTTGTGTGACAAATGGATTAGGCTTAAAATAATTGAAATCTTATTGGGTAGTTAGGCTAGAGGCTCTCTTATGAAATTATTGAGCCAAAAGGGCATTCTCCATTCAAAAGGACATATATATCTGTCTAAAAGTTTATTTATTTGTCTATTCTTCCAAATGTTACCTATATATATACAGTCATCTATCTATTTAAGTATTATCTATATGTACACATTAAAGAATGAAAAGAATTATTTAACTTTCCCATAAATGAGATAGAGCCCATGTATATATAATAGATTCATGATACAATTTAGGAAACGATAAAAATAAGGAAACATTACCCATGAATGAGATAGGCCATATATAGATAATAGATTCATGATACAATTTAGGAAACGATATAAATAAGGAAACAATACTAAATCAGTGATTGATACAATCTGTAACAACCCAAATTTTTAATTATTCTGTAGAATTTATACTAATATTATTTAATCTCAGTTCGGAAAATATATAATTTATTATATATTATTATGCGTAATTTTGTAAAATAATATAATTATTAAAAGTTTAGGGGTCAAAATATAAATAATAATAATATAGATAATATAAATAATAATAATAATGGGTGTGGTATTAAAATAAATAATTAATTTTCCATTGGTATATGATAAAGTGTAATTTAATTAGGAATTAATTTATTTATATAATTATATTAAAATATTGGGTCAAAGGGTAATTATCTTAAATATCTATTAAGAATAAGAATGAATCTATGAATTTATTAACGAATCTGCGGAATGATTTGGGCCTGGCACGTGTTAATCGGAGAACGATTACTCCTCCCTATTTAAGGAGGGGTAGGTAATAAAGAAGAAAGGAAAAGAAAGAAAGAAAAGAAAAGAAAGGAAAAGAAAGCGAGGAAAGGACGGAAAAAAATAGTAAAAGTTGAAAGGGTCTTTGATAGTGGAAAGAAATAATAAGGTATTAAAGTTAAGGTGAGTTATATTATACCTTGAGTTTTCAAAATGTATTTTACGTATATTTTGACTTACTAAAATCTGTTTTATACAAATTATGTTTTATTAATATATTAATAAAAGTTATGTTTTATAAAGATTTCAGTTATGTGGATTATTATTTGAACTCTATTTATGAAAAGGAAACCCATGAATATATTTGTTTTACTTTTAAATAATATTTGGCTATGACCTTATATACAATTATATTTTGTAAGTACCACCACGGGAGTCTCACGCCTTTGGGGACTTAAATAACTATTGATCTCTGTTTGGTTACTTTGTGGCCCTCTGATCCATTGACCTCTGTTCTGTGCGGAGTAAAGTGTTGTGCGGAGCTAAGTACTATACTATTGTAGACGCCACTTCTAGAATCCGTACGAGCCACCTCTTGAATCTGTACCTCTGTTCTGTGCGGACCAAAGTGCTGTGCGGAGCTAAGTGCTACACTATCGTGGGAGTCACCTCTAGAATCTGTACGAGCCACCTTTTGAATCCGTACCTCTGTTTTGACTGTCACTTCTGTGTCCTCTGTTCTGTTCTGTTCTGTACCGTGGTTATGGTTATATATTTATATAATATCTGTATTTCAGTTTCTACTACTTAAATGATTTGTTTATGTAAATGTTTTGGCTTAACTAACGATCCATGGTTATTTCGTATCCCTTATACTCTTAGTATAATATTTCTTACTTTGCCATGTACTTATAGTTGTTTACTAATTTTTAGGAAACATGCAATTTAGAAATAATTTTTGGAAAATCTTAAATGCGAGGCTACGGAATAGACACACACAACACTTTTTTGTTATTTTTACATGTAAATATCGGCCTTTTTGGTCAGTAAATTTTGTAATAAAAATAGAAACTCCAATGATTATTTTGGTACCCTTACTTAAATATTACTTCCGCTTGCGTTTATTGATCTATTTAAGAATTGGCCGGAGGTAACTTCAATTACTGGCCATCACGATACTTAACCCTTGGGTACGGGGAGCGGGTCGTGACACAATCACAGATTATATATATAGTACTAAAAATAAAAAGATGTTATATACTCTAATTTCTATATTTAACGCTCCTCCTCAAGCTGGTATGAAAATATTTAACAATTGTAGCTTGCCAATGGATAATTGGAAGAAGTCGGAGAAAACTCAACAGTTAGTCCAAATAAATGCTACCAAACAAATTTAGTAGTCCACTAAATAAAATTAAAAAAAAGGCCAAAAAAGTGCTTAATATATCAGCACCACACCCTTGGGGGAAAAAAAAAGGGACTAAACTGTCTTAAAAGATTTGCCGAAGCATCTATGGCCAGAAAAACACCCTGGTCGGCAGCCAACAAGACCCTAGTCAGCATCAGAGGTTGGAGCTAATGTCGAGAGATAATTTATGGTCATGCCGGACTGTTGTAGAAACTAGTCGGAACTAATGTCAGGACAATTTAAGGTCATGCTGAATCGTTGTAGGAACTGATCGGAATCAATATTGGGACAATTTATGGGGTCATGCCAGGCTGTTGTAGGAACTAATCGAAATCAATGTTGGGATAGTTTAAGGAGTCATGTCAGACCATTATAGAGACTAACCAGAATCAATATCGAGACAGTTTAAAAAGGGTCATGCCGGATCGATGTAGAGAATTGGATGTTAAACCAGCAAATGTAGCACACACATAACTTATGATGTCGTGCTGAATGATAAGGACAACAGATGATTGAGTGTGCTAGCGACGGCTTATTAAAAAGTGCACCAAGAGAGGATTGGATGGTGCACCAGAGGGGTGGCTTGGGTTGTGCGCCAGTAAGGGTGGCTTAGGTGGTTCATATGGTATATCACTATACTCACCATGATATAGGTTTAATACCTTCCCTCAAACTCAATAGGTTTGAAGATAGAAACCTATTTGAAGTTGAAATAGAGGGAAAGACAAAGTGGAATAGAAACACATACAAAAATGAATTGTGAGTAAAAACATATATATATATATATATATGATAGAGATATTTGAGATAGGAATAAACTAGTGGATAAAGGAAGAGATTACCACGAAATGATACTGAAAGAAAATATGGCAATGGAATGGGTTGGGGTTCGACGAGCAGTCAAGGCAAAACTGCCATCCACTGGTGAAGCAAAATTACTAGGTACTTAACCTAATTTTAATACCAAAAAGAATAAAAGAATTACTTAGCTTACCCATGAGATAGATGCCGTGTATATATGATATATTCATGATACAATTTAAGAAACGACATAAATAAGGAAAAGATATAAATAAAGAAATAATATTAAATCAGTGATTGACATAATCACAGATTATATACATAATACTAAAAATGAAAAAAATTCTATATACTCTAATTTCTATATTCAATACACATGTCACATATTTGTCCAAACAAAAATACTAGAGAGTCTAAAAATTCTACCAAATGTCTCACATGGATGTGGGATCCACATGAGACCTACATTGTGTGGGTCCCACACCCATGTGAGACATTTGGTAGAACTTTTGGTAAAATTTTTGGGACCTCTAGCATTACTCTTGTCCAAATGTTACCTATTTGTATACATGTCACCTCTTTGTTCATCTATTTGTCCATCTCACTGTCACTATAAAAAACTTTTCAACACATGTCAAAATAAAAATAAAAATAAAAATTTGAATAACATATAGCCCCGTAAGTGTAGGCTTTTTATCAATTAACCCAATTTGAATATAAGATGGTTTCAATTCCAATTTTGAAGCTTGAATTCTGTGGTGCCAAACAACACTATGGCTTGATGTGCAAAGCTCAAATTGAAGAAAGGCCTCAAGCGATGGTTACGGATTGATACTTTGAACTCTACAAGAAGATTGGTTCAGGAATTGGGCCAGGCAATGACAAACTCTCACTCTATTAGAACATTTCTATATTAAAATCTTGTGTTAGTGTGTTAGCTGATGAAAAAATAATAAACACATGTCAAAAAAAAAATTAAATAACATATAGCCCCATAAGTGTGGACTTTTTACCAATTAATCCAATTTGAATATAAGATGGTTTTAATTCCAATTTTGAAGCTTGAATTCTATGGTGCCAAACAACACTATGGTTTGATGTGCAAAGCTCAAATTGAAGAAAGGCCTCAAGAGATGGTTACGGATTGACACTTTGAACTCTACAAGGAGATTGGTTCAGGAATTGGGCCAGGCAATGACAAACTCTCACTGTATTAGAACATTTCTATATTAAAATCTTGTGTGTGTTAATTGATGAAAAAATAATAAAAGGGTGAAGCATCAAAAAATTTTGAACTGTGATTTGTTAAATTGTTTAATTTTCTCTTCTTCTTTTTTTCGTTTTTATTTTTTTTATTTTTATATATAAACTCAAAAGTTTCATTAAAGTGAAAATTACACAAAAAGGTAATCACTTACACGTTTGAGTTTAATTTTTTAAGGATAAAAGTGAGTTTCTTCAAATGTAAAATTACAGATTTAGACAATCAGGTTTTGGATTTTTCCGCATTCTGGAACAAATATCACATTATGAACAAAAACGTAGTACTCTAATAATGTAACACTCTAAAGTAACACAATAAAAAATTTCTTATTGTACTTTTTCTAAACGTAACAATCTAACACCCCAAAAAAACTCCTTTGTGTACTTTTTCTAAACATAACACTCCAATGTAACATACAAAAAAACTTTTTAGTTTATTTTTTTCAAACATAACACTCATAGTTTTAAATTATACATTTATCTAAAGTTTACTAACGAATTTTTTTTATTCTTTTTGGTATGGTTTGAAGAATCCCACATACTTTTTTTAGAGTGTTACATTTGGGAAAAAAAATACACTAAGAATCTTTTTTGTGTGTTACACTGGAGTATTATACTAAGAAATTTTTTTGAAGTGTTACGTTTGAATGTTATATTGGAGTGTTACAATTTGAAATTATACATTTGATCACTAAAGAATTTTTATACTCCTTTTGAATGTTTGAAGAATTCCATATTCTTTTGGAATATTTGAAAAATCTCATATTTTAAATCATTTTTGTACTTCTTTTGAAATATTTTCCAAATAAAAAAGATTCTCATAAAAAAAATTTATCCCAAATTTGATTTCCATATATTGTGTATTTTATCCTTCTAGCGCGCGCGCACACACACACAAAAAAAGAAAAAGAAAAATAAAAAGGAAACATAAAAATAAAAGTATAACGGTAAATTTAATTTCTAAATAATATCTACCTTTTCAAAATCAATGAGACTAAATAATTTATAAAAAAATCATTAGAATTAAATGGATTACTATTTTTCAAAATGGGATTTATAAATAAATTCTTCAATAATAAAGGTGACACTAAAATTTATGTGTTAAGGGTTTGTTAATTTAAGAATTATAATAGTATGCTAAAGTGTTTTTTAAAAACAAAATAAAATAAATTCCATATACCAGCCGAGTTGAGATTCTCTCATTGGGCTTTCTCCTTACCTCCCTATTTATAATGGTGGAGATGCACTTTAAGTTGATCCAATAGTCCACATTTGGGCGGAAAAAGGAAATTTGAATTTGTTTTATTATTATTTTTAAATTTTTAAATAGGCAAATCTAAACCATTGGATCAACTCAAAGTGCATCTCTACCGTTGCAAGTAAGGAGGCAAAGAGAGAGCTTAAGGAGAAGATCTCAATTTATATCAACCACTCTCCCATTTCTCTCTCTCTTATGCGAAGTTTCACACATCGTACTTTTCTCTCTCTCTCTCTCTCTCTCTCTCCATGTTAATTTAGTCGCTACAGTTAGCAAGACCTCTAAAATTTGACACAAGTAACACTTGAATTAACATATTGGCCGCGTTTGATATTGTTGTGGGAAAGTGATTATACATTATAAGTTAACAGATTATATATTATAGCTTTAAACATAAGTTGTTAATCTGTTTGGTACAGCTGTAGGATCATAGATTTAATTAGCAGAATAGTATTTGTTGAATAAGCTGTAAAATAGTTTTTGCTGTGTAATGTCCTTTTTGCCCTTATTTTCTTTTTTTTTCATTTTATTTTATTTTCTTTTCTTTTTGTCCTTATTTTCTTTTCTTTTCTTTATTTTATTTTTTTTCCTTCTCTTAATTGTTTTTTTATTCTTTTCTTTCTTGTTCTTCTCTTTTTACATATTAATTATATTCATGTATTTATATTAATTGTGATTTCATTAATTAGTATCAATTAATATAATCATTTTTTTATTAAACAATCAGTTTTTTTTTTCATTACAAAACCCTAGTCGCCGGCCCCTTTCTTCTCCCCCATTTGTACTTCACTAGCCCCCCTTCTTCTCATCCTCTTTCTCCTCCGTTTCAAACTGGCGACCAACTGGTTCTATAAAACCCTAGTTGTTGGTATGCAAAACCCCTTTTCTCCATCTCCTCTTCATCCCAATCGCAAAGCTCTCATTCATGAAACCCTAGTTGCCGATTTGAAACGACGTTGATGTGATAGCGTTGATGCACGAGCCGTCGATACAGGTGCGAGAGGCGACGGAAAGAGAGTGAACGCCAGAGATGATTTCGGTTTTCAGATTACGATGAAAATAAAGAGGAAGGGGGAGAGGGAGAGCTCTCATTCGTGAAACCCTAGCCACTAGTCTAAAACGACGTTGATGTGTGATGGAGAGAGAGAGAGAGAGAGAGAGAGAGAGAGAGAGTTGAGAATAGTGTTGAAGAGCCAAAAATCACTTTCGTTGGAAAATTACCTCTATCTGTCTCTGTCTCTCTCTTTCTCTCTCTCAAGTGAACAGTGTTGATAACAAGGCTTATATAGTGGGTTTTTAGTAATAGTTGAAATATTTGAGGGGCATTTAAGTCATTACACGCGTCAACAAATAGCTACCCGCATAATCAGTTTTCAAAAGCACTTGAAAACCAACTTAATATATTGGCCCTGTTTGGTAGAGCTGTGGGAAAGTGCTTATAGCTTATACCTTAACAACTTATAGCTTATAACTATGAACATAAGCTGATTTCTGACTTATAAATTAAGTTTCTCTTGCCCCACTCAAAGAATAAGTTGATTTCTGACTTACAAAAAACTATAAGCTGTATTGTTAAACTAAATTAAACACATCAAAATAGTTTAAATTAAGCTGAAATTAAGCTGTACCAAACAGGGCCATTATTGCTAAAATGGCTTAAGTTAAGCTATAATCCATCCCTCATAATTTTTACCAAACACATTAACATAACTTATTTTAAGCTATAAGTTGATTTAAGCTGCAAATAAGTTTTACCAAACACTCCCATTCTCCAAAATACATAATATATTCATACATCTCTCTTTGTCTCTCTCCCTCCCTCCCTGTTAATTTAGTCACCATAATTAGCAAAACCTCTAAAATTTGACACAAGTAACATTTGAATTAATATATTCTCCAAAATACATAATAACATATTTTAGTCACCATAATTAGCAAAACCTCTAAAATTTGACACAAGTAACAATTGAATTAATATATTCTCCAAAATACATAATATTATATTTTTTTGTATTTAAGTCTCGTTTGAGAATATACTGTTTTAGTAATTTTCAAAATTTTTTAGCTAAAATATATGTTTGGAATGATTTTTGGTGTTTTTATAAAAAAAATGTACAAAAAATATAGAGAAAATGAAATATTTGACTTTTTAATATAAGTTGTTGATTTTTTTAATTTTTTTAGTAACTTTTTAACTTTTAGGTTAAAATATTAAGTTGCCAAACCATGCAACAAATGCAAAAGGTTACCAAAAAAAAAAAAAGTAATTAAAATATTTTTAAAAAATCACTAATAATTGAAAAATACTAATTAAAACCTCTAAAACTAAACAAAATGATTGAAACTCCAAAATACACAATATCACATTTTTTGTTATGTCAAATAGGACTGCAAATAAACTAAATTGTTCGCGAACTGGTTTGGCTTAGCTCGTTAAGGGCTCAATTTGGCTCAACTTGGCTTATTTAGCAAATGAGTAGAGCCCGAGCTTGAATAAGCTCAGCTCGTTAAGCTCAACTCGTTTATCTTTATTTAAATTACATAATAAATATATTATTTATATATTAAATAATATAAATAACAACATAAATAAATTATTTATGTATGAAATAATATAAATAATAATAAAAAAAATTATTATTGAGCTGAGCGGAGTTGAGTCTAACTTGAACCCAGTTAATGATCGAGCCGATTTCGATTTCAATAAACGAGCCAATCTCGAGCTTAACAAAACTCGACTCGACTTATTTGCGTCCCTAATATAAAATGATTTAAAACCTTAGAGGGTTATACTTTTACCTTCCAAGTTGGGAGTTCCAAGTTCCAGTACTACCAGGCCCAAATTAAAACATTCTGGCTCTGACCATCAAATTAAGCCCAAACAGAGTATCAAATAAACAACAGTGAGTCAACCAGGATCTTTTCCGTGCTCTCACTCACTCTCCGAGTCTTCATCCACATCACACAAACCCTAAAAATCCAAACCCAGAAAGGTCTCCTCTTTGTTCTTCCTTAAACCCTAATGAATCCCACACAAAATCCTCCTCTTCCTCCAAATGGACTCCTCCGCGGACTCCACCACTGCCACGGGCGGCGACACGTCACCCTCTCTCGACGGCCTCAGCTTCTGGAAGTACATGGCGGCCGGATCTGTCGCCGGCATGGTTGAGCACATGGCGATGTTCCCCGTCGACACTCTCAAGACTCGAATGCAAATGGCCGGAGCCACCTCTCCGCCGCCTCTCCCCGGCCACTCCGCCGCCCAATTCAGCCGCTTCTTCGCCTCAATCGTCCGCACCGAAGGTCCCCTCGGCCTCTACCGCGGCATCGCCGCCATGGGCCTCGGCGCCGGCCCCGCCCACGCCGTCTACTTCTCCGTGTATGAGACCTGTAAACAGAAACTCGGCGGCAACAGACCTGGCCACCACCTGCTGGTCCACGCCGCCTCTGGCGTCGTCGCGACCACCGCCAGCGACGCCGTGTTGACTCCGATGGATGTGGTGAAGCAGAGGTTGCAGCTGCGAAGTAGTCCGTATGGGGGAGTGAGAGATTGTGTGGTGAAGATGTTTAGAGAGGAAGGGATTAGGGCTTTTTATGCTTCGTATAAGACTACGATCGTAATGAATGCGCCGTTCACGGCGGTGCATTTCTCTACGTACGAGGCGTTGAAGAAGTTCTTGGGCGAGGTGTCGCCGGAGAATGCTAGTGAGGAAAGGATTTTGGTTCATCTCACGGCTGGCGGGGCTGCCGGAGCTTTGGCGAGTGCTGTCACCACTCCATTGGATGTTGTGAAAACAAGATTACAATGCCAGGTACTAGCTGTGTTCATATTGTTAATTGTATGCATTTTAGGTTGGTTTGATTCTAGTTTAAAGACTCAAATTTTAGTGGTTATGGTGTTTGTGTGCATTCTTTTAAATGAAGATACAATGTTGTAGAACTTGCATTTTTGAAATTTTGTTCAACTTGTTAAAAATTAGATTGAATTATTGAAAGTTTGTCCAATTATGCCAAGTTAGAATTACCATTAATGGTGGATAAGAGGAAAGGGAGTTGGTCAAATTCGTGTGTTTATGTGCCATGTTGAACCCACAAGGACACCATCTTCTTTTAAAATTCTTTGATAAGCTAGAAAGCTTTGGTTCATGCCAAAAGTACTGAAAGTGGCCTCACGAAAAAATAATAAACCAACAAATTGATGATACATTTGGATATTTTGTATTATTTATATGCATTTGTATCCTCTGTTATTGTTTTGTTTTACATGTATTCCAGAGTTTATATTGAATGCCCATCTAGATTGTGCTGAGTGTTAGATTGCTGGTTTTAGTTGGGAAGTGTATTTGGGAGTATATTTCTTCTTGATGAGGGTTAAAGGTCAAAAAGTTTACTTTTTCATCGTATAAAGCCTACATAAAATTTGAGGATTTTGTCATCATGGCTGCACTGCCAATTTAAATTGATGGTTTTGGTTTCTATAGTAAATTTTTATCAGAAACACTTGTTAGAATATGACAGGAAATGTTAAGAGGATATTTGCACGAAAGAAGTAAACAAAAACGAAAATAAGTAGGAGTTTATAGCTCCTAATCGTTAATGAGAATTTAGCATATAGCTACGCTACTCAGAGCACCCCTCACAGCAGGAAAGTTCTCCTTCAAGTTAGTCAACAAGAAGCTCCAGGAGAACATCATCTTGAAGACGTAGAACTCTTCCTCCCCACTTAAGAGTAGTGTGTCTGGAGACTGGTTGACAACGAGTTTCAAAAGAAATCGTCAAGAGGTAGATAATCTCACAAATTGGATGTTTGAAGAGGCAAAACTCAAAAGTTCTTGATCATTAGGCAGGCATATTTCTGTGGCCATGTTTGGGTAGCAGAGTATCTGATCATGTTTGCTTCCTAAACTCTGGACAAAATACTTGATAAGCTCCTAGACTTGCCTTTTTTACTAAGAGCTCTGGCATTACCAAATCTCCTCAACTAGCTAGGAGACAAAAATTGGGACAATAAGTTAGATCTCTTCATAGACAAGAACTGCTTGATGGATCTCTATAACCAATTGAGCAACTATTGAGGAGGAACCCTGAATTCATCCTATGCTATGAAACACAGACACCTCTCCGAGGGCTATGTATCAGTGTCGGACACGGACACGCGGTGGACATGTGTCTTACACGTTGCAGAAGGTGTCCCCTTTTGTTTTTATTTTTTATTTTGCACCGCGGGGTGAAAAACATAATTTTTGAAACTTCAAGTGGGGGTCAATTTGTAAAAATCAAAAATTAAACTAATTGCTAACCTAGATGTCAAACAAAGAGAAGAGAAGAGACTGACAAAAAGGCTCGTCGGTGGTCGGTCATCGCTGCTCGTGCTGTTATCGAGGTATGTTCTTCGATTCTCATCTTCTTCATTCGAATCTTCTTTGATCTTCTTCTTCATTCGAATCTTCTTCAATCTTCTTCTTCTTCTTCATTCAAATCTTCTTTGATCTTCTTATTTGTTCTTCTCTCTCATTTGCTCTCTCTCTCTCTCTTTCTTCAAATTATTTTTCTTCTGTTCTGTCTACTCTCTTCGACTTTTCTTCTTTTTTTTTTCGTTTTCTTTTTATGCTGCTTGTAACCTCTACCCCTCTCTCTCTCTCTCTCTCTTCTATTTATTTATTTATTTTTTTGTTCTTCGAGTTTTTTTTTAGTGTTATTGAATGCAATTTTTATATTATTTGTTAATGATATTATGAAATGTTATTTTTATTTTTTTTATTTTTATAATTTTAATAGTATTATTTTGTATTTTTTATTACCTTTCAATGATTGTTTTTAATTTTTTTTTATAATTTTATGACATATAATAAATTTATTTTAATTATATATATTGAACATGTCTCCAGTGTGTCGTGTCCCCCATTTTTTTGAAAATTTGTATGTCCGTGTCCGTATCCGTGTCCGTGTCTGTGCTTCATAAATCCTATGTTATGATTGATTAGAAAGAGGCCAAAAGTGGCCAATTTTTTTATATTGTTTGTATTACTTTTTGGATTTCCATATTGGTGGTGAACCATAAAAAGGCTTCAAGCTTAGGTTTCCAACTTAACTTGCTCATTTGTCTCCTAATGAAAAAAAGTATGCCAATTAGTCACCTCACTGTTATTCAAATGTAGGCTGGAGAAGTAGTGCTTCATAGAACATCTTTGAGGAGCCCCCAAATAATGGAAAAGTAGTGTTGGGTAACTAAGAAATAATATGTGCATTAAAGAAGTGTAGCTAAGATGAGAGTGCTTAAATGGATGTGTGGAAAAAAAGACTAGAAAAGATGTAATTAGAAATGAATATATTCGTGAAATAGTAAGAGTAGCACCTATTGAAGATAAATTGAGATAGAACAAGTTTATGATGATTTGGTCATACACAAAAAAAATCTATAGATGCAACAGTAAGGAAAAGTGATAGGATCTCCATAAATGAAGATGCTAGTGTGAAGGGAAGACCTAAGCTGACATGGGAATTGTTTGTGAAAAAATATATGAATCTATTTAATTTAATTGAGCATATAGCCCTTGATGAAGGTGAGTGGGGAAAAATATTTATGTTGCCAAGCCCACTTGATTGGGACACAAGACTTAGTTTGGTTTGGTTTGATGTAGTATATTATTTGTCATCAATTCATTTAGAAACAATTTACAATTGAATGATAAAGCTAAGCATATTGATGTTGATATAGATCCATTAAAAGGTCTTATTTATTTTTTACCTAAGTGTAGAGTGAATGTGTGGTTGGTAGTTCTTTGGGTCTTATGGATTGAAAGGATTTTTTGTGTGTGTGTGTGTGTGTGTGGAAAATGTGAAGATTTTGAGAGTTTGTGGGGGAAAAAATTTGCTCTACGGCTTCCTTTTGAGCTTTAATGGCTCCTCCTTTCAAAGGGATTTTGTTTTTTATAGTTTGATTGGAGAGTTGTTTGTAGGATGTGAGAGACCCTAAGAAGCACGGACACTTCTAAGAAGGTGGCGTGCCTATGTAGCGTTTGTGACGGACAACAAAACTCGTCGGACACTTCCCGACAAATGTTTGACAGTCCTCAAAATGTGTCTAATTTTTTTTATTTTTTATTTTTATTTTTATTTATTTTTTAAATGTTAGGCTCATACATTCTTTGGACACTTGGAGGACACACGTATTTATCGATAGACACATAAAACTAATTATAAGTTTGAACAAAATAACTTAGGATACAATAATAAAAGAAGTTACTATTTTGCAACTATCTTTAGAAAGTGTTAAGAGTCTGCAGCCTATGAAGCACGGACATAGACACGGACACGGATATGGACACGGGACACGGCAATTCCAAAAAATGGGGATACAGATACGGCGGGGGACACAGCGATTTTTTTTTTTTTTTTAATATATATTTTTATGTGTTATGTAGATTCGTATTACATTCATTCTAAATCAAAATTAACAAAAACTAACATAGTAGCATTAATTCAATAAATATAAGAGGCAAAAGATTCAACATCCAACAATAAATATAAGGGGAAAACATCCTACATCCAACAATATTCTTCACAAAAGCACTAAATAAGAGGCAAAGAAGAAGGAAAAAAAAAAGAAAAGAAAAGAAAAGAAGTAGGCTTTTCAAAACTTTAAGTAGATCCAATTTCTTGCATGTCTTCATCATCATTAGCATCACCACCTTTTTCTTCATTTGCACCTCCATCATCTGTAAACAACACAACCCCCATCTCAGGTTCATCAAGTGATAGATTTGCAACCTCAAGCATCTCAACATCATCAAATGAATCAAATGTGTCGTCCGCAATATCCCATAACTTAGTCTCTCTTTCAAGGTATTGTTGGGTTCTCCTTGATAAAAGGCGGAGGTTGCTATGAACAAAAACCAAGTCCTCTGCATGTTGGGGAGTCATCTTGTTTCTTCTCATTGACTGGATAAAAGAGTATATACTCCAATTCCTCTCAGCACATGATGAAAAAGAAGGTTGCACAAGTAGCCTTAAAGCCAAAGATTGAAGAGTGGGTGCAGATGCACCATGAACAACCCACCAACTATGAGGATCCATATCACATCTATCTCCAATGGAATCAATGTCAACAACTGGCCCCTCTTGTGTTGAGAACTTAGCATACTCCAAATTTGCTTTAGTGCGCTCCATTGGATCATCGAAGAACCTTTTCAAGCACTTTTTTCTCTCAAGACAAACCTCCTCATTCCTATGTGGGGGAATTCGGCTTGGATCCTCATGAAGCAACACATCACTATAATACCTAAAATGAAAAAAAAGTACTACTCATTATAAATGTGAAAGAATAATATTAAACTTAAATTAATAAAAATAGTAAATTGTGTTGTAATCACCTTGGATTCAATGAGTGTGCCAAGCAAGGAAGTGGTGTGTTGTTCTTGTTCCACCGGTCTACAAGAATCTGATGTACTACATTATAGAATGTAGACTCGTCTTCTAGTCGCTTTCCTTCATGCTTAAAGAGGTCTATCGGTGTCACAAATTCTAATCATGTCATAAATAGGAGCAGTAAAGGAAAGTATGTAGTTGACTTGATCCCACCAAAAGTCATCCAACAACTTATCCTTCACAAACTTGGCCTTACCAATATCATCCTCCCTATAACAACTCCATTTGTCACTGATTACCATTGTTTGGAGACCTTGCTTTATCAACTTGACCCTCTTAAGCATGACAATGGAAGAAGCAAAGCGTGTCTCGGCAACTGAAAGAAGCTTCAAACTCACAAACTCATTGTACATTGCCAACCTCATGGAATGATTACAAATAAAATTCTTAATCATCATCAAATCACCCACAATCTCACTAATCCAATTACACTTTTCCAATGCAACTGAATTATTTTCCACATTCTTGGCAGCACAAATATTCTTCAAGGCAAGATTGAGGGTGTGCACAACACAAGGAGTTCAAAAGATGTGAAGAAATTGTGCTTCAATTAGGTGCCCCGCCGCCTTGCAATTTGTGGCATTATCTGTAATGACTTGAACCACATTTTTAGGCCCAACCTCCATAATTACTTCCTTCATCAAGTTGGAAATAAAATACTTGTCTTTTGTTTCTCCTGAACAATCAACTGCTTTAAGAAACATAGGCCCACCTCCGGTAACAGCCATAAAATTTATTAATGGCCTTCGTTGGGAATCACTTCATCCATCACTGACTATACTCACACCATTCTCTCTCCATGTGCCTCGCATAGGGTCTAACAACCTATTAATATTTATCCTTTCTTTTTGAAGCAATGTAGTTCTCAACATATTATACCCAGGTGATACATATCCTTGTATGTTGTTATTTGCAGCAAAAGTAAATGCACTAACATAGTAAGGATTTCTTGCCAAATGAAATGGCAAGCCTGCTGAATAAAACATTCTAGCTATTTCACTATTTAGTTGTTCTCGAGCCCCAATGTTAAATGCTTTCAGAACAGGGTTACCACTACTTCCACTCCCTATAGCAGTTGACCTCTTCCTTTTTGATCCATACATCTCCTCTGGTTCATTAAAACATAAACTTAATGATGCACTTGAACTAGGAGGAGGCAATGGGACTTTTTTTAACCTAGAGTTTTTCAATTTCAACTCTGCTTCTGCAATTGCTCTCTCAAAATCAGCTTTATCCTTACTTGTTACTTTTGGACACACTTCTATCCCCTGATTTTTAATTTGCATCAAATGGGCTTTTAACCTAGTGTATGAACCTTTACGTGTAACCCGACAGAAGTTACATTGAAAAGTATAATTCTCCTATCTTGCACCAGATTTTTCTAATCTAGTCACATATTTCCACAGTGGCTTATCATCTTCAGCATCAAAGGCAGATTGTGTGTTATTGGCAAAATTTAACTAGACATTTTTCCTATAAATTAACATTAGAAGGATAAAAAATAAAAAATAAAAAAGAGTTTACATACTGTATATATGTATATATATAAACTTATAATTATTTTTTTTTAAATACAGTTTTATATATATACATAGATATAAACATATAATTACAAAAAAAAAAAAGAAAAGGTCATATATATATAAACATATAAACAACTAAAAATAAAAACAAGTCTTACATATAAATATATATATAAACGTACAAAAAAAATAAATATAAAAACAAAAATCAGTCTCAATCGAACCGAAAGCAGAGCAGAGAGAGAGAGAGAGAGAGAGAGAGAGGCGAAAGAGGGGCTTACCTTCGAAGACGACTGGATCGAAGGTTGAAGACGACTAGATCGGAGGTCTACGATTGACTTCGGAGGGCTGCGACTAAGAGAGAGAGCTTCGATCGACTTCAGAGGGCTTCGACTGAGAGAGAGGAGGGCTTCGCAGGTCTGATTTTACTCATTTACTCCCTCAGTTGTTCGATTAGGGCTTTGCCTGTTGGTTTTTTTTTTTTTGCTTTTTAAATATTATACTTTGACCCCAAATAAATATAACAAATTCAAAAAAGAGCCCCGCCGTGTCCCCTTCCAAAAAAATCATTAAATTAAAGGGACACGCCATCTGGCGTGTCCCGTACGTGTCCTCGGCGTGTCCGCATGTCGGACACTGCCACGACACCAATTTTGGAGTGTCCATGCTTCATAGTCTGCAGCCCCATTCATTGTCCATGCCATTGTAATTGATATGGTGTTAGTCATCTACCTTTTGGTCTGTAGCCTCATCCTTGGGTAGTTAGGCTCTTAACTAAAATTCTTGTAGTTCCTATTTGATCACCATATATAGAGGGGGATAACGGCAATCTCGTGTTTGTTGTCTAGTGGGCTCTACATGTTATTTTTTCCTGTGAATTATGTGTATGTGGCAAATGGGAAAGGAGGAGGGAGTCGAATTAGGATATGAGAAGACCAGATGAGGATGATATTTCTGCTTTGCTTTGAATATAATCATCTCCTTTTTTTTTTCATCATGGTAGCGGATGTGTTAGGAAGGATGGTGGATAGGGCTAAAGAGGTAGGTTTGTTTGAAGGCTTACAGGTCGGTAGAGATCAGATTAGTGTAACACATTTTCAATTTGCGGATGACGTTATTTTCTTCTCTGAGGGGGACCAGCGCCAAATGGTTAATCTTTTTTCGGTGGTAAGGTATTTCGGGGTGCTCTCTGGTTTTAGGGTAAATTTAGAGAAGAGTAGGGTAGTGCAGTGTTTTTAAAGGCTCAAGGCGCACTAAGGCGCTGAAGCTCTCTCGGGGCCTAGGCGCAAGGCGAGGCACGGGCTTTATTGAAGTAAGGCGCACAGTTTTAATAAAAAATAGAAAAAATAACATAGACTAATCATTCATAGTACTAAAACAATTTTTTTAAAAATAAAAAGTAATCAAGATTCAAGACAAAATATAGAATAATTCTCAAAACCATGAAAGTGCACATTACATAACATTCAAATTTTCAAAGATAAAATAATCCATATTCAATAAAATAAAAATAAAAACATAAACACTAAGGGCCTGTTTGGTAACGTTTACGTTTTCAGTTTATATTTATAAAAATTTTATAAACTGGTTTTTGTTTATTTTTTGTTTATTTTTAGAAAAAACATAAACTACAAACGCGTTTGGTTTAGACAAAATGTTTAAAAAATTTTAAAAATATAAAAAAGAGTGAGAAATGGCAAGTGGTGGCGGCGGAAGAAGGTGGTGGAAAATGATGGCGGGTGGTGGTGGCGGAAGATGGTGGTGGACAATGGTAGCGAGTGGGTAGTGGTAGTGGTGGTGGTGGTGATGGGTGGGTGGGTGGGTGACGGTGGCGGGTGGCGGGTGGTGGTGGTGGTGGGCGCGGATGGCGGTGGCCAGGTGGGTGGGTGGTGGTGGTGGGTGGGCGGTGCGGTGGGTGAGTGGTGGGTGTGGTAGCAAGTAGGTGGTGGTGGTGGCGGTGGGTGGCGGATGGCGGTGGGGGTGGGTGGGTGACGGTGGCGGGTGGTAGCGAGTGGGTAGTGGTGGCGAGTGGTGGTGGCAGGCGGGTGGGTGGCGGGTGATGATGGTGATGGTGATGGTGGTGGTGGGTGGTGGCGGCGGGTGGGTGGTAGGTGGGTAGTGAGTGGTGGTGGCGGGCGGGGAATGGTAGTGGCGGGTGGTGGGTGGTGACGGGTGGGTGGTGGTGGTGGTGGCGGTGAGGAGTGGGCGGTGGTAGCGAGTGCGTGGCAGGCGGGTGGTGGGTGGTGGTGGCAGGTGGTGGTGGGGGTTGGGTGGTGGGTGGTAGAAAATGGTGGCGGGTGGTGACTAGTATTGGGTGGTAAAAAAAAAAAAAACTGAATACTCAAAACGTAAACTCTTGAGTTTACCTTTTTTGGCCAAACTTATAAACTGTGACCATTGATTTATAAATTAAAAATTTACCAAACAAGAGTTTTTTAATTTTTTGTAAATATAAACTGAAAACTGAAAACGTAATGTTACCAAACGGCACCTAAACATCCAAAACATAAATATCCAACAAATACTAATATATGTCTTAACACTTAAAAACATCACTATCAAAAGAAAGGGTAGGTTAGGTCGGTTAGTCAATCATATCCTCAACATCAATGGCAAGCAAATTATCATCTTCTTCTCCATTAGTTGATTTATATCCCTCAACATCTTCCTTCTCTGTGTCATCTGAGCCCGCTTTCTCTTCATCTATTAATTGAAGTGAAATTAATCTTGATGATTTAGAAATCCTCGGTTGTACCTTTGAGTGTGAACTTGTTGCTCTACTTGCATGGCTACTTTCTTCTACTCAAGAAGCTCTAGCAACAATGGCCCACGTTAAGTTGCCATCATCATCAAACACAGGCTCATTATCTTCATCTGATTCTCTATCCATCCTCCCAAGCAACTACTCATTGCTTTCATTAATATTTTGCAAAGATATGGGATCAAGAGTGTTGCGCATGTCATATCTAAATCTCAATGTTCTATTATATTTGACAAACACTAAATCATTGAAACGTTCCAATCTATTTCTTTTCTTGCTATGAAGCTGCAAGTATTAAAAAGATATTAAATTCTATATAATGAGAATAAAAAATATTTGAATTGAACGAAAAATTAGTTAGAATGTTAAATACTCACATGTTCAAATACACTTCAATTTCGTTCATAATCCGATGAACTACATGTTAGGCTAAGGACTTTTATGGCAAAAGTTTACAAGTTTGGAGTTTTAGAACCATATGATGCCCCACCAATCAGCTGCGATGATCACTAATTAGAAATAATTGTTACTAAGTATTGAGTTTTACTTAAAGTATTACTAAAAATAAACTCTCTGAGTCTATAATATATTACCTGGTGCCCTTGTATTTCTTTGCTTAATCGCAATAGACTTTCCAAAAAGACTCTCAGCCTTCATATAAATACTCATCTCATTAGTGATCAAATCTTGAATAGTGACATTTGGGACCAACCTTTGCATACATTCATAAAACCCATTAATCACTTCATGATCTTTTTGCACCTCCAACGCTTTTGGGTAAAAGAATTCTAGGTTAAGAAAGTGCGCAGCTGCATGTAAAGGCCGATGCAATTGGACATCCCATTTTTGTCGATGATATCGAAAATTTCATTATACTTCTCTTCTTTATGATCAAATGAACTTGCAATGCATTCTTTTGCCCTATCCATTGCCTCATAAATGTATCCCATGGGAGGTTTCTTCTCGGTATCGACCAATCTAAACACTTTGACGAGAGGACTCGAGACCTTAAGGGCAAACACAACAGTATTCCAAAATGAAGGTATCAACAAAGTTTGTGCCATTCTTTTACCTTGTGGCTCCTTTGCCCATTTGCTTGAGGTCCAGTCTTTAGAGGTGACCATCTTTCTCAAATTGTTTTTTTGTTGATGCATCCTAGACAAAGTCAGAAAGGCGGTTGCAAATCTAGTTTTTGAAGGCTTGATCAAATTCTTCAGATTTGTATAGTGCCTCATCGTGTTTAGCAACGTAGGCCGGTTGTAAATGTAGCCATGTACTGTAATACCCCTTTCAAATGTCTTTTTCAGTTTAGGTATTTTGAAAATGTCTTCTAACATCAAGTCCAAGCAATGAGTAGCACATGGTCCAATATAAGTGTTCATACCTGGCTTCCAAAAACCTCTCTATAATGTAACAATAACGAAGAATTATTATTTTCAAGTTTTTAAATTTGAAATACAAAACAAACTATGAGTAAACAATTTTGATGTAAGGAATGAGGAAATATTCTTACCCGCCAATACATTAGCTGCAGCACTATCAGTGATAACTTGCACCACATTCTCTTTTCCAACTTTCTCCACAAATTTGTCTAGTAATTCAAATAGCTTTTGCCCATCCTTTGAATAGCTAGAAGCATCAACCGACTCAACAAATATGGTTCTTCTTGGACAATTAACTAAAAAGTTAATCAATGTCCTTCCTCTCTTATTAGTCCAACCATCAGCCATTTTGGAACACGCTTATTTTGCATTATCCTTTTTATGATTCTTCATCAAATCTTCAGTATGTTTCATTTCTTTTTTGAGTTGGGTAACCTGCACTTCATGGTAAGTTGGTGACTTCATACCAGGACCATATTGCCCAATGGCTTCAATCATTGGTCCAAAACTCTCATAATTTATTGCATTAAAAGGGATACCAGCATCATACATTCACCTTGCAAATCTTTGCACTGCCCGAGCTCTCATTTCTTTTTTGTAAGGGTCATTTGCATCAATTTTGGTTTGCTTTTCTTTTGCTTGGTCTCTTCGATTTTTCACCACTAATTTAGGATTGGGTGTGAAGTAAACATCCATAGGCCCTCTTCTCTTTGGCGTTTTTGATTTGGATTTGGATGAACCTTGACTGCTACTTGTCAATTTATGGCGTTGATTGACATTGATCCCAACAACATCTTCATCTTTATCTTTATCTTCATCTTCCATGTCCATGTCTTCGAAATCAGGCAACATGTTCATTTCTTCTTTTTGTGTCTTCTTTTTTGATATGAACTCTCTAATCTCTTCTCTTACATGAGCTGAATACTTCAAGCAAGCAGTGACATTCCTATAACCTCCCATGAGGTGTTTCACCCGATAAACACTTCCATTTGATACTTTACCACAAAAATAACGCTCATATTTGTTTAAATTATTCTCCTCTACCAAATGGGCATATTGCCACGTTGGATCTTTTCTGTTACTTTTAGATGTCATTTTCCACTTAGTACTTACTACACAACACAAAAAATAAATAACAGAAAAACAATTTCAGTATAATGAATGTAATGTATGTGATGAGTTAATTATTTGTATTTTTTTTTTGTTAACAGAGACGAGACTCAAAACAAAGGGAAAAAAGAAAAACGAAAAAGAAGAACAGAGAGCTAACTAGTAGAATGAGAAAAAGAAAAGAAGCAGAATAAGAAGGGAAAAAAAAAAAAAATAGAGAGAAATTTCACCCAGCAACCAACAAAGAAGAAGGGAAAGGAGGAGGAGGAAAAGAAGAAGAAGAAAAAAATTCACCCAACAACAAGCACAACCAACGAAGAAGGGGGGGGAAAGAAAAAGAAAAAAAACCAGCGAAACAATAGAGAAGAAGAAATTCACCCAACCCAACCCAGCAACCAACAAGCGAAGAAGAAAAAAAAAAAAAATCGACCGAGCTTCGAACAACGAAGAAAAAAAAAAAAATTTGTCGACAGAGGTTCGAAGAAGAAGAAGAGTACCTGGTTTGAGAGAGAAAAGAGCCTAGTCAAAGGAGACAACACAGATTAGGGATTTGATTTGAGTCGTCTTCTGATTTGGGTTGTATTGTATTGTATATGAGTTGTAATCGTATGTGTTGGAGGCTATAGGAACACAATTTTGAGCCATTAGATCTAAATAAAAAATAAACACAAAAGCCTGACTAGGTGCGCGTCTTGCGCCTTGCCCAGTCGCATCCAAGGCGTGCGACTATTCTACTGCACCTCGCCTTGGCCTCATTAAGTCGCGCCGGCTACGCCTGGCGCCTAGGCGTGCCTTTCACAACACTGGGGTAGTGGGTATTAATGCTGATTCAAGTTTGATTCAAAGAGTGGCTGAGTTTCTTGGGTGTGGTATAGAGACATTTTCGATGAAGTATTTGGGGCTCCTGCTGGGAGGTAATCCAAGGGGTGAAGTGTTTTGGAATCCGATTGTGGAAAATATAGGGAAGAGGTTAGAAGGGTGGAACAGGGCTTTACTATCCCATGGGTGTAGGTACACTTTGGTTAAGACAGTGCTAAGTGGAATTCCAATTTATTTCATGTCTATGTTCAAGATTCCAATCAAGGTAACAAAATTTATAGAAAAGTTAATGAGGGATTTTCTTTGGGAAGGGAAAGATGAAGGAAGGATCATTTGGTAAAATGGGAAACGGTGTCCTTATCTAAGAAGAAAGGGGGGGGGGGGGTTTGGCCATTGGTAGTATAGTGGCTAGAAACATGGCTCTATTGGGTAAGTGGTTACGGAGATTCCCCACTGTGTGTGGTTCATTATGGCATGTAGTTATTAAAAGTAAATATGGGACTCAGGTTAATGGTAGGGACTCTCAGGTGGTCACGAGAGGTAACGGGGCGTGCTCCTTGGAAGTCAATTTCTTAGATTTATCTAGTTTGGTCCTGATTTATTTCTGTGAGGGTGGGTAATGGGGAAAAGGTCAAATTTTGAGAGGATGTCTTTGTCCTTGGCTGCGTCCTATCCACTTTTTTATAGCATTTCTCAGCCTCATAATTGTTCTGTTGCGCTTGTGGCGGGTTCTTTGGTGGCCTTTTTCTTGAAATTTTAACTTCCGCCGGAATCGTCATGAAAGGGAAGTTCCAGAATTGGTATCTCTTTTGTCAAGGCTCGAAAATGTTTCTTTGTCTCCAATTTTGGAGGATAGGTTGGTTTGGAATATTCATTCGTCAAGTTCTTTTACTTGTAAATCCTTTCTTGATAAATCATTGATACTTCTCATGTACCTCAGTTTCTGTTTCATAAAAAGATTTGGAAGGCATGTGCTCCTCTTAAAGTGAAAGTGTTCATGTGGATCTTGGTTTATGGGGGCACTTTGACAAATGATTCATTGTAAAAGAGGAGACCTTTGCAATATCTTAATCCTCAATGGTGCATTATGTGTTGTAAAAGTGGAGAATCTTTGGATCATCTCTTTTTGTATTGCTCGGTGGCTGGGCGGTTGTGGCATAGGATGTTTGGATTGGGTAGTGTGATGTGGGGGGCCCCGAAAGGATGTGCTCAAATGCTATTATTTGATTTTCAAGTTTTTGAAAAGTCGAAGAGGGCTAAAGTGCTTTGGAGTAGTGTCGTCTTTGCAATTTTTTGGATCATTTGGTTAGAAAGAAATGCTCGTGTTTTCGAAGGAGTTGCCTAGGATATAGACTATTTATGGGATAGGTTGAGATACTTGGCGTCTTTTTGGGCTTGGCAAGCTCAGTATTCCAGGGGATTCTATGTTTTTTGCTTTCTACCGATTGGGTGTCAGTTTGTAATGTGTAATAATAGATGTTTGTCTTTTTGTCTCTTCTTTTGTCTCTTTTTGGTTTTTTCCATCTTTCTTGCAGAGGATGCCTTATCCTTATTTTTCTTGGCCTTGAGCCTTAATATATCTTTGTTTGTTGCTAATCAAAAAAAAAAATATATATATATATATAATCATCTTCTACTTCACTGCAAGTTTGCCTCTGCTTCACATAAAATCCTTTTTGCTGTAGTTAGTTTGCACCACTCGGCAGGAAACCTATAAGAATTTTTTTCCTTCTGTCTGTTTTCATATCGATTGTGCAAGTCCACTTTTCATACATCGCTTGTAAGTTGTAAGCTAGAAAACGATAGGCTTTGGTTGTTCTGGAAATTGTGTACCAGAGAAAGCTAGGAATTAGCTTATACTGCAATAACGGAAATATTGAAATATGAAGGTTGCTGTGTCTCTGATAAAAGCTTCCCTTGGTATATCCTTCATGGCGTCAAAGCTAATTTAATGTTATTCATGATATCAAAGCTATATTTAAGAGTTCTTTTATTTTGTTCTTTGATGGTCTAAACTCTAAAGTGTTGGCAAGGAAAATTATCTATAATGCTTGTGGATGATCATGGTAAATGAGGAAGATTTTTTATGCTGGTTACCTTGCTGGGGCTCTTCTTTAATTTTTCCACTGATGAGTAGCTGGCTGGAGTTCTGATTTTGTAAATCCAGGAGATTGGCATGTGTTCAACTTGGTTGAAAAGGTTTCTCCTGTATATTAAGGACTGGTAGAGTTTTTTTTTCTTTTGTGGTATTAGTCCGTTAGTTAGGAGACAAGTGGAGAGACTGAATGGATGACAGCATTAAAATTAATTGATTACTCAACCTTGAAGAAAGGGAAGTGCGTACTTACATAGACAACCTACTCTTGTTCCTTGTATCAATATTCTTGTGGTATCTACATGGGATACATCTGGTTTCAAATTCCTATGTAGGCGGTAGGCCTATTAATTGGCGTCCTTTGCTTTTCCTGCTATTTCTGATATTTTACGGTTAACATTTCTAGATAGTGATAGACGTCTGTAAAGGTTCTCTCTTAGAGTTCAGTGATGTCACCGTATAAACATTTTATTGAGCAACTTACTCTATGATTATGTTCCTCAATAATTCTGATTGCCTTCATATTCAATTGTCAAATGTATTTGTAGACCATATTTCTGATTTCCCTTATATTCAACTGCCAGTGTATTTGTAGACTTGCAAAGAAACCATATTGCTTTTTGGTTTTAATCTGTAGTAAGGTTTTTCCAGTTCACTCCTTGAATCATTTTAGGATTTCAAAATGAATCCCTAGTTGATCCATATTTACACTTCTAATCAGTCACTACTGTATGTTTCAGGGTGTATGTGGGGCAGATACCTTTAGCAGTGGTTCAATTCACATAGCTCTTCGGCAGATAGTGGCAAAAGAGGGTCCCCAAGCTCTGTTACGAGGCCTGAAACCCAGAGTATTATTCCATACACCTGCAGCAGCAATATGCTGGTCAACATATGAGGCTATGAAAAATTTCCTCCACCATGAATGCCCTTCTCTCTCCCAGCCCTAAATGCGCTATACTACTCTTGGCAAGCTGTTTGCGCTCCAGATCTTGAGTCATATCCCATGACTGCCGACCTCAAGGAGCCCTTGCACGAGCCATGGTGTGGCAGGATGTCATTTTTTCACCTGCATTATTTGTGGCCAAATATCCCCATAGGTCATGTTGTCTTGTAATTTCATTATTCCATAGTACTACTTTATTATAAGCAGTATAGTCAATATTTTTTGCAAGTTGCGGAGGGAGAGGGCAAGTAATTGTTAGGGCAGTCGTGACCTCTCAGTGCCGGGGCTAGATTTGAAATGGGAATTTTCATTGATTGTAGTTATTGACACAAACCTTTTTTTTTTTGTGGTCAATTTTGCATATTTGAAGTTATTCAGTTGCTCTCCCAATTCAGGGAACACGTCCAACTTTTCCTTTCGCAGTTGTAGAACTATGAAGAGAGAATATGCTAAACTTGAGAAAGATCTCACCTTTGGATGAAGAGAGAACTTCGATATAATTTTCGACTGTTGTGCTGGAAGAATGAAAAGGTTGTTTGATTTTTATGCTAGTTGAACCCATCTGATGCAGAGAAGTTTATTTGTTTTTTCATTTTTTATTTTTTTCCTATTCTCTATTTATCTACATAAAGTTGTTTGTCGTGTTGTGTCAACGGTTAGTGTCTTATTATTGTAGGATAGTTGTATTTACTGTAACTATAGTTTGTATGTTTGTGTTAGTGTGCTGTAGTATTGTACTGTAGCAGACATACCAACATATTGTCTTATCCCCTTTGTCTATACAAGTCTTGTCCTGTAGTGTAAGTAGGCTTTGGCCCCTTTTTTGGCTTTTTTTTTTTTGTGAGAAAAGAGTATAATGATTATGGGTTGGATGTGATATTTTGTTTTTTGTGACTAAAATAGCCTATTTTGTCTTTTGTGGCTAAAATAGTCAAAAAAGTTTCGTTTAGCTCTTCTCAAACGAAGCATCAATGTTGTCGGAGTATCACGTGTCTGTACTCCTTAACCAATTATCATTCAACATGTCTCTTCATATTCTCTAATTACTCAACACAATACTCTACTTATTCACTTTCTTCACTAATTATAATGTTATAAAATACTACGTGTTTATATTTCAGAATTATTGAATAATTACCCTCTTTCTTTGTGATTCTACTCTCGGTCTCTATAATGACCCGAGTTTCGTGTGCTAAAATGGCACGATACACCACATCCGCATTTTTAAAGCAAACCATTCAGGAAAGATCCAAGCACCCAGCCCAATCAACTCAACATCCGAGTTGGAATTCTAATTCAACTCAACAAAAGCAGGCAGAAACTTCTATGCCTGCCTATTTTGAAAAGCTATGGTCATGGAGGCTTTACCGTCTAAATGAAAGCTAATACAAAATAGAATACTTAACCTACACAGCAACAAGTCAAGTCTTTGCTCAATTCAATAATCTTAACCACTGTTTACAAAGTAAAATGCAGCATAATCAATGTATTGAATGTATCCCAGATTTGTCCTCCGTATGTGGTTTTTTTTTTTTTTTTTTGTGGTAAAATTGCGCCGACACCGTTGAAGTTTGGTCCGATTTCATCTCACCGTCGATGTTTTAGAAATTACATTTTTACTCCTGTGGTTAATAGTTTTATTTCACAAATTCTCCTATCGTGAAGTGGACTAGACATTAGACTTGTTAAGAGAATCTTGATGACATAAATAAAAAGTAAAAAAAAGTAATTGAATTATCCTATGGGATTTCAAAAAGTCTTTTATAGCTTTATATCCTATTTAAAACTATCAATATACCATAAAAAAATGGTCCAATCATACCAGTTGCCATTTTTTTGAAAGCCTAGCAACAAGATATCTACATTATTTTATTAATTTCTGCATGTAAAGGTTTAGGGACAAAAATATCTTTTAATACTAATATTAATTCCGTTTAAATAATTACATTAACAGAGAAGTCAGTCTAATATTTCAAAAGCCAAGAAATGATTGTACCCAAACCTCAAGGGTGTGGTATAATTTATCTTCTTTTTTTTTAAAGTAGTTATGATTACTTGGCCAGACAAAAATCCATTGGTAAGGTCATCAGTGGCTGATCCGAGTAACAGTAATCCCACTTTCACACATAATGAATAATCTATAAATCAACTTGAGAACAAATCACCCTACTATCAACGTCACAACCACCAATAATATGTATGTGTTTGATACATAATTTTTAATTTTTAATTTTTTTTAAGTTTTACTAATAAGTACTCTTAGAATATAAAAAAAAAAAAAAAAAAATTATAAATAAAATGTGATACTTTTCACTGAATTTAATATATTTTTCAACAAAATTAATATATTTTTTAATGTCTTTAGTTACTTTCAAAACACTTTCCATTTCAATTTTAATATTAAACCATGTGTCAAAACAGTAGTCAGCATTTGCTTATTTTTATCTAAATTAGGGAGGGAGTCATATCTTCAAAGGGACCCACCAAAGCTGATATTATCCTACCCTAATGAGCCCAAGTGTCCACCCATGATTCACGTTGTGTTAGAGGACAAAACCAAAAGTGATTTTATTTTAGTGTTATAAAAGTATGAGATAGTTTTGTCTGGTTTTGAGGAGTCTTGATTGACTAATGTGGAAGATTTTTGAGGGTACCTTTCCAGAAAGATTAAATCTAGAAAACAATGACTTGAGGTATTAATGTTCCAATAATACTATATACTCAAAAAATAATATCAAGAAATATATTTAAAATAGTATATTTATAGAGCAAAATCATTATAAATATGATTCATATCGTACTAATTTTAAATCTATACCATTAATCTAATTTTTAGAATAACTTTCGAGATGAACTTCATGATTCTTAACATTTTTCATTAATATTCCATAGGCCATGTAAGAAATTGATTGGGTGCCTAGCATGCATGCATGTTGTTGAATTTATCTGTGCTTTTAATTTATTGACCAACAAACAGTATATATTAAATATTTTATTAGATAATAACATTTAATCTAAAAAAGTTTGCATGCATGTTGTTGAATTGATAAGAGCTTTTCAATTGATTGACCAACAAAAAGTGTATATTATATACGTAATTAGATAATAACATTTAATCTAAAAATTGTTTTATAGTAATAATAGATTTGCAACACACAGATGTATATATATGTTTATAGAAAGGTTTGTTGGAACCAAGTTTTGGTCAGTTCTCATACCAACAAAAGCAGTGAAAGCAAGTAGGAAGGGAACATGTGGGAATGTATTAGAAATATGTAAAAGTCCATTCTGATTTCATAGTTTGAAGTTCTTGAGAGATTAATGATGCCATAGCTTGTCTCTGATTTTGTGTCTTTTGTTTTGTTTTGTTTTGTTTTGTTTTTTTATTTTTTTATTTTTATAATGATGTTATGATTTATATTGGTTTAATGGAATGTGTTACCAACGGATATTAATATAAGAAATGATGAACAAAATATAATAAAATAATATAGTTATCATAGTATTATAGTTCTTCTTTATTGTTTTTCTTTTTCAATAAAATTATGATTTTCCTTGTCATATTTTATTTATAAAGTCATGTGTGAGTACTTAGTAACAAATATGAGTAGTGAAATCTATTAAACTAATAAAGGATTGACACATAAAATAATAAACAAATTATAATAAAAAAAATTTATGATCATCCTAGCATTATTGTTTTCTTTTTGAGTTGTTGACTTAGGAACTGTTAGATACAACTTATGGAGTTACTTATAGGTTTTTTTTTTAATTTTTTATTTCCACTTACAACTTATGAATTAGAAATAGCTTAAATAAGCAAGGGACTCTAATTATCTACCAATTATCTCACTTACACATTATTAGGTTTAGAAAGTGGACTCGTATATCATTTTCCAAATTAAAATAGAGTATTGTGGATCTATATCTAATCTACACATTCACTATTCTAAATTGAGAAAATTACCAATAATTCTTATTGTGCTCTTAAGATTACTGTTGAGTCCTATCAATCTTCAATATCAATGACTAAATCATATTTGTCATAAAATGTTGTCAAAATGTTCATTCCTCTGTAATGGTGCATATCTTATCCTAATTTTACCATTCTCATTTAATACGGACAATAATTTTATAAACAATTTTAACTTAATAAAAATTTAATTGTAAAAATTATTAATATTGTATTTAAAAAATTATAAATAACAATTCGATGGAAACTATGATATAAAATGCATCATTTTTTGTCATACATATCTCAAAGAGTAATGTTACACAAAACATTAGACAAGTATTAAAATGAAGCATTGAGATTAGTACAAAAAAACCCTAGCCATTCTCTCTCTCTCTCTCAAAACCCTAGTCTCTCTCCCTCTTTCTCTATTATTTAGGGGGAGAGGGTGGGCGCCTGTGGTCATCCTCTCCCATTTCTTTCTTCTCTCGCAATTTGTACTATTTTTTTCCTTATTCATCACCATGCTAGTCATCACCGCTCCTCTCGTTTTCATCATCAACTTGCCACCAAGGAAGCTTTCGAATCTTTACTCATATCTGGTTCTTAACCAAGATTCAATGCTGTTAAACTCGCTTTTATACTCTAGGCAACCAACTCGGATCCAAAATATTTTATTTTGTAATATTGAGACGGGGATTAAGGTACCACAGGTAATGGTTGTAACAATGAATGAATCGTGAAGGTGATTGATAATACTTGTCTGGTGGCAATTTTTTATTTTTTTTATTTGGCAATATCTATGTAGAGAGTTTCTTCTCCTTTTATGGAGGTTTTCTCCTCAATGCGATGAGTTTTTTTTTTTCTCCTATCTGGAGACTCGTATCCTCTCTATGTGAAAATTCTTTTTATTCTTTTTGAGATCTATTTTGTACTCCAATGTACTTTAATTGATGACAACTTATTGTCAAATGTAATATATTAAGCCTAGTGTTTTTTTATATTTAAGAAAAAAAAAAAGAAAAGTGTAATGTTACACTTACCACCAAGTGTGGATTTACTTAAGGACCAGGGATCACATGCCCTCGTTTTTATTTTTTAATAATTTACAAACTTTTATACATTAATAACTTTTAGAATGATTTCTCAATAGCATTTTAAAAGGAAGAGAGCATAACAAACCACACTATTATGTATATACATTTTGTGAAAAAATAAAATGCAATTGTGATATTATATCATCATTGATATGTAAACATAGTTAACCTCTTTATGCAGATATAGAAGTTTGTTAGTTGTATTTGACAAGTGGGATTCACCTTTCATACATTTTTTAATATCAGTTTATAATACCACATATCAATGATGATGTAAAATCACTGTTATGCAAACTTTTTATATAAAATTTTATTTTATTACTATATAATTTATCTTAAGATTCATAGACACGATTTTTTTCTATTATCCATAATGCATTAGTTACAAGTAACACCATCTTTTTAACTTTTCCAAACTCATTTTTAAAAGTTCTATTTTAAAAAAATTTGTAATCCATATCGTTACCTTCAAATTTGTAATGAATACGGTTGCATTTGGTTAGCTTCAAATTAATGCCTTCTGGAATGACCATGCATTTCACTAGTTTAAATACATTTTCCTCTTTCCTCTTTCCATTCTCATAATTTTTGTGACAAAACTACTTTAAATAAACTAAAAAAGAAAATTGTCATTGTAAAATGAAAAATTTATCTATAAATCCCCTATTCAGGAATGGTGATCCGTTTAGTCTCAAGAATTTTTTTATAGATCAATTAGTCTTAAAGATTTTGGAAGGGAAATTCTATTTCCACACACCAAGTTTCTTTACTCCATACACTTAATGAATTTTTTTCAGAATCACAATTTTATCCTTTAACAAAATTACCATCTCACCCCCCACATAATCTGATGAGGCTGTGCACACAGTCGTTTTGTGGCTTTTCGTGTTTTTTCTTCATTGATGGTGGTTCAATTGCTAACTCCACAAGAGTCCACATAATCTGTATTTATTAAACTATATGTTTCTTTGTTTTTTTTTTAGTTTGTGTATATCATTTGTTGGTGTCTACTACATAATTTCATTGAAGTTGTTTCCTGGGGGAAGGTGTTTTCAGTAATGGGTCATCTTTGAATCTTCCTAATTTGGGGTTAAATTTGGTTTCCATGAGGTTTTGGGGAGACTAATCATGGTTCTAGAAACTGGGTTTTATCAGGATCGTGTTAAGGTGAGATAGGTAATCCTTTAATTTGTGTTTTTTGAGAAATGAGTTTGCTTTTAATCTGTGTTTTGGAACAAACCCATATGTGTTTTCTGATCAAATTGTTTTTGTTTTTTTTGTTGTTGCAGAAAAAATCTTGGAGGACAGTATTGATTTTGGCTTATTAGAGCCTTGGAGTTGTCTATGAATTTTGTCTAATATAATCTGACGAGGGTGTGCACATTTTTTATTAAATAGGTTTATTTGGAATGTGGAGTGTGTGGACTGAGATAAATATCTAAAAATTAAATTACTAAGTGTGTGGAGTGAGAAAGGATGTACATAGAGATAATGTGGTATGTGGAAATAGAATTTCCTATTTTGGAAATGTAGATTTAATATATTATTTAGAAATTAGATTTACAGTTGTACCCTTATTTCTATTATATTTTCTTCTTCTTTTTCTTCTTTTTTTTTTTTTTTTGGTTGTTTTGTTTTGTGCTAGAAATGTAAGATACACAATCTATAAGAATCAAATTTTGGATGAATTTTTATATGAGAATCTTTTTTATTTGAAAAACATTTCAAAAGGAGTATAAAAATTACTTGAAATATGAGATTCTTCAACATTCCAAAAGGATGTGAGATTCTTCAAACATTTCAAAAGGAGCACAAAAACTCCTTAGTAAGTTTTGGGCAAATGTGTAATTTTAAATTGAAGCACTCTATAGACACCCCATTTTTTATTCTCCTTAAGACTTGGGCGCCGTTGATTGATCACTCGATGATGAAAGTTGTGCTATGCAAATGTTCGATTTCTTCAGCAAAAAGAGCTCTAAATCCTAACCTTACACCCCATTTTAGACCAAAACTATTTTGATCAAAATTATTTTAGACCTTAAAACCCTCTCTTTCAAAATATTTTTGAAAATGTTTCTACGATGTTCCGAAGCTCGCATTTCATTAAAAATTACGCTTTTCGGTAAACCGAGTAAGGACAAAGTGGAAATAAATGAAAGAGAGGTGAACTCTTTGAAAAATCTTTTAAGCATCTTATTTAGAGGTTTAAAGTTGAAGAAAATAAGCGTGGAGGGAAGAAACCAAGTTGGGGAAGAAGTTGGGCATGAACCATTAAGAGAGAGTCGAGCAGCCTTCACTAAATCATGCCTATCCTTTTGTACACTTGGACTTTAGTTGTGAGGCCACCACCATTGGAAATTGGACTTCTGGGGCTTCATTTTAGACCTAAGAATCTCCTAAAGCCGAGTCTGGATGAGGGAGATATGGCTGTGTGAAGTTAGGCATCAATTCGATTAGGACAAAAATGAGCAACCTTCACTAAAATAGACATATCTCTTTGCACACTTAGAATTTAGATGTGAGTCTACCACCATTGGAAAATAGACTTCCAGGGCTTCAATTTAGATTCAAGAATGACCTAAAACTAAGTCCAGATGAGGGAGATATACCCATTTGAAGTCAGGCTTGGAGGCATGGCCGGTAGGTGGCCGGAAGCCACCATCTGTGGCCGGCACACCACCAATTTTTGCCTGTCGGCCATCAGTGATGGCCGGCCGGCCACCATTGCTAGCCTGCCAGCCATCAGTGTAAAAACCAGATATTTTCCTTCAAACTGTTCCATACTATTCTAGCTGTCCATTTTTAGATATTTTTGACTAAAGCTCATATATTTCTATATATAGAGGACCTCTCTCTCATCTTTCAAGGTTATAAAACATTAGGAGTGAAGATTTTTTTTGGAAAATATCCTCTCCCTACAATTCTCTCTTTCTTTTGCAACTTGTATAGCCTATGCCCAAACACTTTAAACCAAACCTAGAGAGCTTCTTGCTGAGGTGATTTGAGCTTGGATTTGAGCTCTTGAAGCACTTGAGAGTGTGAAATTGGTTGGTTGTGACTTAAGGGTTCATTCCTCTCCAAGATGTATACTTCTCTTGCTTTTGCACCATCTCTACAACACTTGTTTTCCATGTTTTCTTACTGTTTTTAAGCTCTTTAAAACCTATTTTTATGAGCTGAAACTTGTGGCTTAAGGCTATTAAAGGTAGAGGGGTTAATCACCCTTCTTTGAACCTTGTTCTTTAAGCCTTTCCACTTGTGTTTCCCATTCTTTCATCAACTTTTTTTGAGCTTTTTAACACTGTTTTTCAGAGTTATTTTAGTGGCTAAAAACATGTTTTGAAGTCCAAAATTAGAGGGGTTAGCCTTCCTTTCTTGTGTCTTGTTTGCTAGCCTAGTTAGGTCTATATGTTAGCATGATTTTCTAGCTTTTTGTAGCTATATCCCAGCATGTTTTCGCCTTGTTTTGAACTGCTTTAGCTTTGTTTTGGGCTGTTTGGGTCAGTTGAGTCTTGTTTTGCATGGTTGTAGTGTAAAGGTCCTCACAAGGGTGGTGTTTTAGGCCATTAGACATCCCTTGTTTGAGTTGATTGCATGTTTTGGTATTATTTTGCACTTCATTTCAGTACCTAAAGCTCTGCAACCTCCCTCATTTCTTGACTTTTTAATTTGCTTTAAGAGTTATTTCAAACTTGGGATTCTTTAAGCTTGAGATTGAAGTCCATGCTTAATGGTTTAATCCTCCTTTGAGGGTTCATTACCAATGGCATGAAGCTTCTCTCATGCCTTAAACCACCCCTTGGTTGACATTTCCTTCTCTTTAGAAAACTCTCATCAATGGACTTAATTGACTAAGTAATGGTTGGTAAGTAAAATGTGTAATTAAAACTTACAACTAAAAGTGAGCCAAGATAAGCATTTGGTTGTGTTTTTGATGTGTTTAATCGGACGTTAATTGAACACATGGAATTTGGGCCATTTCATACTTGTTAGTGATGAAATGATCCAAGCCTCCAAGGTCAACTTCTTCCTTCGATCCTTCATGAAAGAGAGGAGGTTTGTGTCTTATTTTGCATTTATTGAGCTTGCATATCTTGAATCACAAGCCATCATGCAATGAAAATTGCTTGGATTGGTGGTTGGTAGCTTAAGTTCACAACTCCTTAGATTTATCCATGAAAATGAATTGTGCAAACAATCCTTGGAAAAATCCTCTTTTTGCTCTGTTTGTACTCTATTGCGGCATGGTGATCCAGTGCATCAATGGCCGATAGGCCACCATTCATGGCCAGCAATGCACTATAGATGGCCGGCAGTGTTTACCAGTGGCCGGCTGGCCACTAATGCAAACCTCAGCAAAGAATTGGTAAAGTGGGGCAAATTGGTTCTGGAAATGTTCAACTCTGCAAACAAAGGCTTTCGGGAGTGAAACGGAGGTCCTTTCGGGTAATATCCGAGCATGTGCATCTTCCATTTCCCGAGGCAGAGTAGTGGCAATCATATGTCATATTAGTAGCCAAGCCTATTAGTTGCATTCTTTGCATGCGTTGCATTAGTCATTTTGCATAGATAGGAATCATGCATATTTTTCTAACTCGTATCTTCCCAGCTTGGAGTACTAGGTAAGTTTAATGCTTTAGCATACTTGCATAAGTGTGAGTGATTGCCATGACTAGCATGCTTGCCATGAGGCTAAATGTTTACTTGTTAAACTGTTTGAATGCCTATGGATGAAGGTTTGTTACTTGAATTAGGACAATTCAACGATGTATGTTTAAACCCATTTTGTTACGTGGCAAATCAGTTTTAAGCCACTATGTTTGGTGGCAAATTCACAAACTTTAAGCCTACTTAAGGTGGCAAATTCAATCCTTTTTCGCAAACAAACATGAACTTGAATCGTTCTAAATTGAGCAAACGAGTTTATACTTGCTAGTGCGCATCACATAGTAAAGCTAGCCTAATAACCGGAACAAGAGTACATAATGTTGATAAAAATTATATCATGATTAGTAGAGGCCGATCTTGGATCGGGCGAACGGTGGTGCTCAATTCATGACCTTCTCCTCTTGTAACTAAGTTCCCGAGCCGAGGCAGCTTTGGTGATGACAGATACGTGGCCTTTGGCATGAGTCATGGGTTTTCTAAATTTTTCCAAAATAAGTATTTAGGTGGCGACCCTATATCTGGAAAAGTAGTCTAATTTTAGCATTTTTTATCCAAAAATTTTCCAAATGATTTGCCGGATTTGGACTCTTTGGTGTTTATCAGTTTCACATTACACTTGTAAGATTAGATTCAAAACTGCGGGAGTCCGAATTATAAGCCTTATTTTCGAGTTTCTGAAAGGGGGTGTGAAAAAGCCGAGCTACACACTCCAAAAAACTCCTTAGTGTATTTTTTTTTTCAAATATAACACTCCAAAAAAATTCCTTTGTGTAATATTCCAATGTAACACACAAAAAAATTTCTTAGTGTACTTTTTCCAAATATAACACTTCAAAAATTGTAGTGGCCCAAGTAAGGAGCCGACCCATTTTATTCTTTTTCGGTTAGGACACGGGGTTGTCCTAGGTGACTTTGACCTTGCTTTGCGTGTTTGGGTCGTGGGACGTCTTAGGTTGGCTTTGGGAAGCAGCCCACGAGTTGTTGTCTAGGCTTGGTCACGTTGGCAACCATAGGGATTGTGGTCGTGATGTTGAAGGGTGGAAGTCATGCCCGCAATGGGCCGCAACCGAATGTGGCCTTCAGGTGAGGAGAGTTGTGTTGCCGCGGTGGGCCACAGTGAGGGGCTGCGATTAGCTTGATCACACTCGCAACCGAGGTTTTTGGGCGATCGTGCTAGTGGTCTATTCTATCACGCTCGCGATGGTCAACCTATTTAAGATGTTAGTGTGTGGAAAATATCACTTTTTCTGGTTCTCTCTCTCAATTTCCGCCATTTTCAAATCCTCTAAGCTTTCAAGCTTGGGTTTCATCTATTTTGAGTGATTTTTTACTCCTAATTTCATATACCAAAATGTAAAAGGTCGTGAGGATTTTGATTTAATCTAAGAAGATCGTGTTTTCGTTGCCAATAGATTTTTAGCTTTTTTCCTCTTTGTTTCAAGAGGTAGGATTCCAGAGCTTTTTTTGTAATACTTCAATATAGATAGATCTGTGATAATTTTTATGGCATTAAAAACGTAGTTTGTATATATGATTTTATTAAAAGCATATGGGTTGGTTTGGGCTTAGATTTGTGGGTTTATGGTTTATGTTTATGTTTATGATTGATTGTAAGTTATAGGAGCATGTTTAGGATGAGGGGTTGGAAGGTTTGGTGTTTAATTTATTAATTTCAGTGTTAAAGAAATTGTCGGCGGCTAGATATAATTGAATTTGGGGTTTTGATAAATAACCATGAGAGTTAGTGTGGGGAAGTATTTTGTGAATGACGGCATGTGGCTAAGGTGATGCTGAAGTGTCAGCCGAGGTGCCACGTAGCCTAATCATGTTGCCAAGATGATCTCGGCTAGGCCGAGGTTATCTGCGAAGATACTGAAATCCGAGATAAGCAAATAAAGGGCAAGAGTCCTAGAGCAGAGGAGGATCTCAATCTGGATAAAGATATGGCTTAAGAAGAGTTTATCTCTATCTAGATGACGGTCCAGGATGAGCATTGAGCCTGAGTCCATTGAAGTGAGGCTTCTGAAGGAATCGGGTCACTGCTGGTTATAAAATGAAGGGACCCTCGTGGGTTTGAAGTAAGTTCTTTCTTGTGAGTTTAAGCACAATTTGCTATCTTTGAGAGATATTGATTATTGACTTAATCGTCAGAGTGCCCCTGAGTGGATGAACCAACCCCGGATTCTCATCTTCTTGTGCAGGTTGTTGGGCTTAATCTATTCTGTCGGTACTCTCCAGCTAAGTTTCCCATTTGGTTGTGTGGTCAGAAATCAACACCCACAATTTAGCACCATCTGTGGGAACTTAAGGAGAATAGATGGCCAACAACGAGCAGGAAGAAAAGATTGGGAACGATATTCACAGTGAGAGTGGTGAGCATGTAGATCCCAATGTCGGGGAAGAAAACCACAATAAAGGAGCACAAGATCCGAATCCTAGGGAGAAGGACATCGGCAAAGAGGGTAACGCCTTGAAGAAAGCTGGTCGAGATGAGTATTACAATGAAGTTGACCTCCAGATATGGAAGGATAAATGCCTGAGGAAGGACGACGAGATGAAAGGGATGACAAACAAGTTGGCAGACCTGCCGTCGGTTGTTTACTTCATGATACAGAACAACGTAATGCAACCACTGTTCCCGTTGTAGGACACACCCGTACTAGCGGCAAAGACTGACACCTAGAAAGGGGGGTAGAAAACAATCCCAGCAGTCCCGTAGCATGGCAAGGAAAAGGAGCACTCACATCGGCCTTCGCGGGATGTTGGGCGAGCAGAGTCAATGAGAGGTAAGTCGTAGCAAACGCCTCGTACTAAGGGAACTTATGTCAAAGAACCTCAGCATATCTAGGGGAAGGGTCTATGTTTTAATACAATGAATGAAGAGAAGTCCAAGCGGATACACAATGACACCGGAAGCAGCGCGCCAAAAAGGCTAAAATTTGTTGATAGCCGAGCTCCCGGTCGAACGAAGGAGGATCTGAGAGATTACCTCCAGTGGAAACAACTCAACACCGAGGTCACATCCCCCGTCAAGCCGAGAACGCCGTTTTCGGAGGAGTTCGATAAGTTTGAGGCCCCAAAGAGGTTCCATATGCCGAGGTTCCAGATTTATGACGGTATGTCTGATTCGAACTTTCATATCGGCTTATACTTAAATTCAATGGCTTTGTATAGTGGGATTGAGCAGTTACTGTGCAAGGTGCTCCCCTTATCCTTTGAGGAAATCGTATCGGATTAGTTCTATAAGTTGTCGAAAGGAACTGTGAAGAGTTATGAAGGCTTGCCTGAGATGTTTGTGGCTAGGTTTGTTACAAACAAGTTGCAGCCATTTGTAACACCCGCATCCTTTAATCCATTGGAGAGTGTATTTAATTCCATTATTTTTTTTGGGGAGTTTTTGGAGTTGTTGAATGTTGGTTTTGGAGGAGTATGATCCAATTTAAACTCGTTGGGTTTGTTTGTTAGTACTTGTTCTCGTCAAAAAGTTCATTGGGAACTTAGAAATTCTATTCTGGGGTCGACACCAGCCTTTCTAAGGGTCGACCCTTATCTATTGGTAAAGTTTCTGGAAGTGTTGTTGGAATATAGGGTCGACACCAGCCTTGGTGGTGTCGACACTTGCCTCTTGTTGCTGTCCACAAGGGTCGACACCAGTCTGGAAAGGGTCGACCCTTGTATATTGCAGAATCTGTCTTGGTTGCTAAAAGATAGGGTCGACTCTTCTTGTCTAAGGGTCGACACCTTGCTTGTTGCACAGATTGCTTTTCTTCCTGGAGGGTCGATACCTCTGCCCGAAAGGTCGACCCTATGTGTAATTTTCAGCTTTTTGGGTTGGTTTGGGCCCTACTTTTGAGGGGTTTTGGGCCTATTATTTTATTGACCTTAGGGCTACTTCTCTACTACTATAAATAGACTCCAAACATATTTCATTTCACTTTTTCTCCCCTTTTCTCTCTCTCAAACCGTGAGTTCTCTTCTCTCTCTCTAAAACTCAAGCTTTTGGCATTAAGATCTCTAGATCTAATCACCTAGAGTGATCTTTCCACTATGGTCCTTTGAGAAAAAGTGTAGATCTCGTCAAGGGGATTCTTTTGGTCTGAATAGTTTGTGGTTTCGTCGCCATTGATGCTTAGGTCGTCATCTCTTGGCTTCAAAAGGTAGGGGTTTCTAGTTCTCTTTTAATACCCTTGTTTATAGATAGATTTGTGGTATTTTCTTTATATAAATACAAAAGTTTATATTTTTATGCATATTGTGATGAATCACGAGATTGGGGGATAGGGTTTGAAGAGAGTTGGGTTTATTTGTTGGGTTATGATCTTGGGTCATGAGTTTGGGTGTAAAAGTAATAGAGGGGTTGGAATAAAATGTGCTTTTGTGAAAAACCTTAATTTCTCTTAAAAACCCTTGTTTAGCTCATAAAGATGGTTAATGGTTTTGCTTCAATTAATAGTAGAAACATGAAATTGAGGTGTTAAATTACACATGTACAAGTTTAATTGAAATTTTAAAGAATTTGAGAAATTTATGTAAAAGTTGCGATTGAACCCTCAATGTTGATGTCTTAAATTATGTTATAATGTGAACCAAACTTGGGGAAAAGGAAATTACTAATGCTATGGATGATATGAGTTTTATGTTGAAATGGTTGTGTTGAATCTTGTTGTGTGTTATGTGAATTGTATTGGGTTATGTTGTGTTGAGTTGGTTGAATTGTGTTGTGTGGAATTGAGTTGTGTTGGGTTGTGTTATGGTTGGTACCTGCGCGGGGAGTTGAAAAATGGTTTTTCGGTGCCCACGACCGTCCGTATCATAGCCGGTAAATGTGGGGGATTATTTTAAAAATTGAAAAATGGTTTTTCGGTGCCCAGAACTGTCCCTATAATAGCCGGTAAATGTGGGGGTGGTTTGAATTCAAGGTGCCCAATTGCCCTATCTAGGCTTATCACTGGACGAATGTGGAAAAAATGATTTTTGGGTGTCTACACAGTCCTGCCATATTGTAGTCAGCAAAAGTGGAAAAATGGTTTTTGGGTGTCTACACAGTCCTGCCGTATTGTAGCCAGCAAAAGTGGAAAAACGGTTAGTTTTCGAAAATATTTTGGGTGCCCACGTCCTGTTGTATAATAGCCGACAAATGTGGGGGATGGTTTTAAAAAGTTGAAAATGGTTTTCGGAAAAAGACATGGTTTTTGAGAAAATGAGTTTTGGGAGTTCACTTCCCGCTATATAATAGCCGGCAAAATGTGGAATGTGCTATGAATTGGGTGCCCGCTATCCCGCCGTATTAAGTCAGCAAAAGGTGGAATGTGTTGTGACGTGTGTTGAGATCGGTGATGATATGTGTGACTTGTGATGAACTTGTGAAATTACCATTTGATGTGTAATTTGATATGGAAGGGGAATGTTTATGGAAATTATTTGAAAAGAATGGATAATGAAATGGTAATTGGATAAGGGGTTAGTGATAAAGAACTCACCGGGTTGTTTGTATCTATAAGGAAAGATTAATGCTGTGTTTGGTGGGGGGATTTGTGGAGGGATTTGGAAAGGGAAATGGAAAAGGTAGGTGAAATGTGAATAAAACATGCCTATATTTCACCTAGTTTCACACACCTTTTCCCTTTTCCTTTCCAAATCCCTCCTAAAATCCCCCAACCAAACACAGCATAAGAGTTTTGCTTTATGATTAATTGAGAAATTGAATCAAAAAGGGTTTATTATCCTTGTGATGTATTGAGTTATAACTAATAATGCAAATGTGAATATGATGTAATTGTTCTTGGATTTCTACATTAAAGATTTACAGCAATAAAGGATTAACAGGTGGGAATGGAGTGTATGAGGGTTGTTTTGAGTATTGCGGGAACATGAACGTGAGGTATGGAGTTATAATGAATGTAACTAGAAAAAGGAGAGAATGGGAATAAAAAGAGGAATGTTAAGATGGGAATTTAATAAGGAACATTTTGGAATGGGTTAATAAATATAAAATTATGTGATTCCTAAAATATGTTGTTTTCAAAAAGGATTATGGTTTTCTAATGAAAAGGGATAAATTTTGATGGTTGAAGGTTTTCTTTAAATGTTCAAATAAATTTCGAGAAAAAGGTACTCTATGTATGATATTTTGAAATTACAAAACATTACTTTACTATATGGTATCACTCTGTATGCATGATCATTTCTATATATATGATGGTCATTGTTTTAGAACTGTGAGATTCCTACTGAGCAATTGTGCTCACTCCTTGTTGTTTCATTTTTTGTTACAGGAATAGAATTCGGATTGATTGGTTGAAAGATTAGGAAGTTCATGTAGAACTTGTGTGCAATCTCTTGTATTTTGATGTTTGTAATTTTTTATTTGTAACTCCGTAGTGGGAGGTTGGCATGTACTATTATTATTGTTGTATTCATCATGAGGAAGACATGTACTATTATGTTTCTATTACTCAAGGGTAATAGATCTTTTTTTTAAAAAAAATGGACCTAAATTTTAGGCTCTTGATAATGTTTTTGAGTAATTAAAAATTCAAGGCATGACAGGTAGACTCCTTGCTAGCTTTGAACATTAGCAAAGGCGAAAGCCTCAGGACGTACACCAATAGATGTTATGAGGTGTTCAACCGAATTCCTGCTTGTAACTAGGAGTTAGCGGTCGTGTCTTTTAAGAACAACCTAGATGATAAATGCCCTCTTCAAAAATTGCTAGCAAAAACTCTACCAAAAAGTATGGAGGAGCTCATGGCACGGATCAAGAAGTACGTTAGAGTAGAAGAGGACACGTAGGGGACAAAGGCACCAAAGCAGGAGAAGAGAAACGGCTCGTTGAAGCGAAGCCGAGGTAACACTGGTTTTAACATACAGAAAACGGTGTTAAGAGTTGCACAGGCATTCACCACTGTATTTAGGATCCCGGTGTACAAAGTTCTGGAAAGGATTAGGAACCAACCGTATTCCAGAGTGTTGAAGAAGATCTTTGGCAAGTTTATGGGAAGGAGCCTTGGAAAACATTGTGCTTACCATAATGAGGATGGGCACTTGACTCAAGGATGTAGGGCTCTGAAGACAGACTTGGAGGATCTAGTCAAACAGAGTCACCTGAGAGACTTAGTAGACGAAGCCAAGACAAGGGAAAAGCAAGCAAGGCTACTCCAGGCACCGACGACACCACCTCCACCACCGCAACCATAGCAAGCAAATAAACCGTGGGTGATCAATGTGATTCACTTGAAGGTCAATGAGAATGATGTACGAGGAGAGACTTAGAGAGTGAGACACCTGTAACATGTGTGTTAGGTCCAGCAAAAGAAACCTAGGATGAATGAGTATAAAAAACCAGTGGTCTCTTTTACTGAGGCAGACCTGGATATGGTGCAACATTCACACAACGGTGCCTTGGTGATAACGCTGAAGATTGGAGAGTGCCAAGGCATCGTTGTGTGGATGTTGTGACATTATGTATGGAGAGTGCCAACGATGCCTTGGAGAGTGCTAGGTGAGGTGCATACTGGTTGATCAAGGTAGTTCTTGTGACATTATGTATGTTGGATATTACAAGGAACTTGGTCTTCACCCCGATGATCTGGAATAATCCAACAGCCCGATAGTTGGATTAAACAGAACGCCGATGTGGCCTCTAGGAGCCACGAATTTGGAGGTACATGCAGGCGCGAAGAAGGTAAGCACAAAGTTTACCGTAATTGACACCCCTTCCCCTTACAATGTTATCTCTGGTAAACCCTGATTGCATGCAATGATGGCTGTTTCCTTAACATTGCACCAGCTGTTGCGATTCCTAACCGAACATGGGATTGAGGAGGTCAGAGGGCAAGGCAAATAATTACTCCATGGTAGCAATGAAGTCCACTTGCAATGTGTAAGAAGTAGAGATAGTATAAATTGAAGAAGAGGACATGGAGATCCTAGATGATGTTGACAAAGAACCAGCTGACAAGAATGAGGAAGCTTTGAAGAAGATTCTGGTCCAAGAAGGTAATGAGAAACGCTTCTTCCTTCTCGGCACAGGCTTAGTCAAGGAGGAGGAAAGGGAATTAGAGACTTTCCTACGAGCAAACATATAAGTATTTGCCTAGACGCCTTATGAGATGCTTGCCATTGACCCCGAGGTCACTTGTCATAGGTTCAATGTGGACAAGTCGACTAAACTTGTCATCTTGCAAGCAAGAAGATCGACATTAATACATGTTGAAGCAGTTGAGGAAGAAGTGGACAAGCTGTTGGAAGCCCAGGCTATTAGGGAGGTGAACTACCTTACCTGACTGTCTAACATAGTGGTAGTGAAAAAGAAGAACGGCAAGTGGAGGGTTTATGTGGACTTCACCAACCTAAATAAGGCTTGCCCGAAGGACATTTTCCCACCACCTAAGATTGATCAATTAGTATATATCACTTCAGGGCATGGAAAGATGAGTTTCTTGGACACATACAGAGGCTACTACCAGATAGCAATGTATGCCCCAGATGAAGAGAAGACGACATTCATCACCCCAAACAAACTCTATTGTTGTAGGGTAATGCCTGTCGAGTTGAAGAATGCAGGAGCAACCTACCAGAGATTAGTAACCAAGATGTTCAAGCACCTGATTGGTAAGATAGTAGAGGTCTTTATCGATGACATGGTCATGAAGACCAAGGAACTAGGGAATCATCTGGCAGACTCACAGGAGGTTTTTGATATCCTAAAAACATATCGGCTTCGGCTCAATGCCTCCAACTGTGCATTTGGAGTCGGGTATGTTAAGTTCTTGGAATACTTGGTCACCAGAAGGGGCATTGAGGCAAGCCTAGATCAAATCAAGGCCATCCTTGACTTAAAGAGCCCGACGTTAGCCAAACAGGTCCAGATTTTGACCGGTACGACAATAGCACTAAATAGGTTTATCAGCCGAAGTTTTGATAAGTGTAAACCATTTTTTAGTTTGTTAAAAAAAGCCATGGATTTTTTGTGGATAGACGAGTGCGAAGTCGCCTTGGCCGACTTGAAAAAGTACCTAACAACAGCTTTAGTTCTGTCAAATCCAATACCTGGAGAAGAGTTATTCCTATACTTGGCAGTTTTGGACCACGCAGTGAGTGTAGTGGTAATCCGAGAAGAGGAGGGAGAACAAAATGTGGTATACTATGTGAATAAAATCCTAGCAAGTGCAGAAACCAAGTACCTGTCCTTAGAGAAGTTAACACCAGCCCTGGTGATGGCTTCTAAAAAGTTGAATTACTACTTCCAAGCCCATAAGATTATGGTGCTGACTGAGTATTCCTTGAAATCCTTGTTGCAGCATGAAGATCTTATAGATAGAGTAACTAGATGGGCAGTGATGTTGGGCCAATATGAGTTGGAATTCAGGCCTAGAACAGAAATCAAGGGCCAGGTTCTGGCTGACTTTGTGGCCGAGTTCACCTCTGGTGCCATTCCACATCGAGCTCCAGTGAGCCACGGCTTAGGATGTCCAGGGAAACTAGAAGAAACCCAACTGGGGCCAATGCATCCCACGCTAGCAAAATAGAAGAAAGCAGAGCAACCAAAACCCTGCGACATCTACATCGGCGATTCCTTCCGCCTGTTTGTTGATAGAAATTCAAACCGCCAAGGAGCAGGGCCAGGTGTGGTTTTGGTATCGCCAGATAGGCGAATGATAAAGCAATCAATATGTTTGGATTCAAGGCCTCAAACAACGAAGTAGAATACGAGGCACTAATTGCTAGACTAAAACTAGTAGCAGCAACAGAAGCTGATAAGGTGATAGTTTTCTATGAATCCCAGCTTATTGTGAATCAAGCAACAGGCGAGTATATAGCCCGAGATAAAGGATGATAGCCTACGTAAAAGAAGTTGTCAGGCTGTTCGCACTATTCTAGGATTGCCGACTACAGTAGGTTAGTCAAGATGACAATAGTCATACCGATGCCTTGGCTAACCTAGCTAGGGCTATGAAATCGGGAGAGGCTAGGATAATAATGGTGGATTATCTGTCAGGCCCAGGTGTAGAGCCTTTGATAACAGAGTACGAATCAATATGCGTGGAAATGGGTCCTAGCTAGATAGACGCCATAGTTGTGTTCCTTAAGAGGGTAGACTGCCAAAGGACAGAAATGAGGCACACAAAACTAGATTGAAGTCGGCTAGGTTTTGTCTGACGGTAAAAGGCCATCTATACAGAAGATCCTTCACTAGACCTCAACTTTGGTGTGTGCACTCCTCTCAAGTAGAGGACTTTTTATATGAGATCCACGCAGGAGTTTGTGGAAGCCATGCAAGGGGCAGGTCACTTGCTCATAGAGCCATCTCCCAAGAATACTGGTGGATACTGAAACCTATGTTAGGAAGTGTGAGAAGTGTCAAAGGTTTGCACCTTTGATACATCAGCCAGTAGCAGATCTAAACCTAGTGTCTAGTCCTTGGCTGTTTGCCTAGTGGGGCATGGACCTAGTGCGACCACTGCCCTAGGCGACTGGACAGAGAAAGTTCTTGCTAGTAGCCATAGACTACTTTACAAAGTGGGTAGAGGCTAAACCTCTTGCGAAGATTCGAGATATTGATGTAAAGAACTTCATCTGGCAGAACATAATAACCCGATTTGGGATTCCGAGAGCCATTATAACAAATAATGGCACTCAGTTTGACTGTAAGCTGATTAAGAGCTTCTGTGCAAAGTACAAGATTAAGAACTATTACTCTGCTCCAAGTTTTCCCGGAGTAATGATTAGGCAAAAGCATCCAACAAGACCATTTTGGATGGAATCAAGAAGAGGTTGGAAGCAGCCAATGAAAAGTGGGTAGAAGAATTGCCCAATGTGCTATGGGCATATTGGACTACGCTAAGAAGATCAACTGGGGAATCTCATTTTGCCATGGCATATGGCACTGAAGCAGTCTTCCCGTTAGAGGTCAGCATTCTTGGAATTAGAACCCAGGGAATGGCGAACAGAACCAACGAGGCATTCCTTGTCCGAGATCTAGATCTTTTGGAAGAAAGAAGGGAGAGAGCAGCAATTCAGCTGGGGACATACTAGTAGCAGCTTGTTAGGGCTTACAACAAGAAGGTCAACCCAAGAGAGTTCAAGGTTGGGGACCTTGTCTTGAGAAAAATTGTCGACAACAAGAAGGATTCTAAGGAGGGCAAACTTGGCCCAAACTAAAAAGGGCTTTATAGAATCATCTTGGTTGCTGGCAATGAGGCATATCGGCTTGAAGACATTGATGGCAAAGAGTTGTCACGACCCTGGAACACTTGCAATCTGAAGTTTTTTTATCATTAGTTTTTGTTTTTGAGATTTATGTAATATTAGCCGAAGTTTTAATAAAGTGCTAGTTTGATTTTGTCTTTATAAATAAATTGTTGAAATTTGTGCAATAGGACTAAACAATTTTATGACGATGTTTCTGATTGAAACATGATGAATAACTTAGACTTATCATATGGTAGAGTTGAATTGTAGTTGTCATATGATAGAGTTGAACTAAGTTGGCGATGTTTCCGAATGAAACATGACGAATAACTTAGACTTATCATATGGTACAGTTGAATTATACTTGCCATATGATAGAGTTGAACTAAGTTGGCAATGTTTCCAAATGAAACATGACAAGTACCTTATACTCACCACGACGACAGAGTTGAACTAAGTTTGATCTAGTTAGATTAATAGAGAAACTGAAGTAGGAAACCTCGGCTAATCTTTGTTTGAATCAAACCTCGGCAAGAATTGGAGTTGCATGCTTAATGTGAACATAAGTGGTACTTAGGTTCCCATTAGGGGGCAGGAAACAAGAATGAGGAACATGCTTGACATTTGTTGAAATTTTGGAAAAATTTACAAGTTGGAGTCAACCAATGTATCCAGATAAGGGACACTTGAATTGTTTGTTACCTGAGATCACCAACCAGGTTGTCAAACCTAGAAAAGTTGGAAGGGTGAATTCTTGATTAAAGACAGCAAGTACAAGTAAGGAAGTAATATTTGTTGAATGTTATTCAAAGAATTTTTATAAAGTGCCATTTGGCTAAGATCACAATAAAAGGTGAACTCCGAGATAAGTTGATTTGAGGTGACTAACCAAGGCTGGATCTGAGGTAATACTTGTCTGAGGTGTTCTAAGTACAAAAATATTCTAAGTATGGAAGCATGCAAGACAGTGAAGACATATAAAGCTTAAAGAAACAAGCACATATGGGGAGAACATTCAACACTTAGAAGAAAAGAAGGTGTGCATTCATTTAAAGAAAACTTGTTCAATTACAAACAAAAATACACTTCGGCCTGGCATAGAAGACTACTTGTTCAGTTACAAAAGAAGGCACATTGGTCAAATCAAAACTTAAAATTGTTCAAACAATAAGAAGTTACAACTAAAAGATGAAAAGTTGAAGTAAGAAGGAAAACTCTAAACAGACTGCCCTGCTTCGGCGGTTGACCCTCGGTAGACAGTGGAGTGGTCTTCTCAGCCTCAATCTCGGCGTCGATCTCGAGAAGGGTCTCATCAAGGTTCTTCTCGGCGGCCTGGATCTCGGCTTTAGAAGTGGTCTTTTGGGGAGTGACACTTTTAGGAACCTTATCCTCCTCCTCATTTTGAGTCAAGTCTAAGACTTGATCATTTAGAGTTAGGGACCTGGCCCTAAGAGCAGTTTCCCCCTCCTTATTAACATTTTCAACGTCGGCCTTCTCCTCATTGGCCTCATCATTCGATCCTTTGGGAGTTGAGGGGAAAGACATTTGGAGTTAGTTGATATCTTGGAGGGGAAAATCCATTGGGATAGAAAGTTGGTTGAGGGCTGCCGTCCAGCCTAGATAAAATCCTCGGTTGCAAGCTTGGTTGACCTGGGATTTATAAGCGTCACGCATGTCGGCTTGGCCTTTGGCGTAGGCCTTTTCATCGGCCACCTTGATTTCAGCCGCCTTGGTCGCCAAGGTCTCTTGGAGCTTAGCCTCAGCTTTGGAAATTTTGGCTTCGGCCTCTTTAGCCTCAACCCTGAGGCTACAACTTCAGCTACCTCAACCTTTTCTTCGGCCTGGTCTTACGCATGTCTGACAGCCTTGGCCTGATCTAGTAGAACCTTCATTTTTGCCTCAACATTGTTAAGGAAGACAAGAAAGCTAGTAGCATCTTGGGTCTTCCTGACCAACTCATTCTTCAGCACCTCAGCTTTCATTGCAAATGAATAGGCATATTGGATGGCCAGGAAGAAAAGAAACAAACAAAGTTAGTAAAATATCTAAGTATAAAGAACTTAAAGTGAAAAGCCAAAGAATACAAGTGTTGAAAACTTACCAGAACAGAATGTTGCACCATCAAAGCAAAGTTTTCATATTCATTGATTTTGGCCATATGATTTAGATTGGTAGGCAGAATAACAGCAATAGAGAGAGTGGCGCCAACCTCAATGTTGTCGATAGCACTATTGCCAGCTATTATCAGTCGATCACTAACCGAAATCATTAAAGCCTAGGGCTCGTCGGCTTTGAAAATGCCTGGGCTCACTGCAGCTTCAGACCTCAGCTTCTTCAATCGCACGGTGTCGAATGGCTCGACCTCGGCAAGCCTCATCTTGGCGGCAATTGTGTTCTTCTTTATCTTAACCAGTCTGGAGATCGGTACTGTATCTTCTAAGTCTACCTGGATGGCAGAGGCTTTTGCTTTAGCCTTCTTTACCCTATTTGTCTTGCGCTTAGGTTGGGACTAGGATGGAGAAGAGTAAATTGAAACCACTATTGGCAGGTCGGCCAGGAGGTCATTAACCATAGCCTAACTTTAGCCCATCTGCTCAGATGCGACGACAATAGTGACCTTGGTGTCTAAGTGAATTGCAGGAAGGGTGATAAGAGGGTTAGCTAGGTCGTTGGTCGACACTTGTGAATCTCGACGCTTCCGACTTCGGGTACGACCAGCGGGGGCATTTGAAACACGATGTCGGCGTTGGCGTTGGGTGAATGGAATGAGTTGGGCAACAGCAGAAGTTGAGAGTTGCTCAACGGGATCAGATGAGGAGGCTTGGTTTTTCCTCGGGAAAGAGTAGCAAGTGGAGTGGATACGGATGGAGAAGTCCTACTTTGTTTGGGGACGTCGGGCAAATGACTACGATAAGTGGGTACGTAATTAAGCAACAGTGGGGCTCTGCGCTTTTCAATTGGCAAGCCCAGTGGCCATTTCAAGTCTTTGCTAGGGAAGAAAGTTTGGCGGAAGTTTTTTGATGGTTGGGGAAGAATTGCGAAAGCAAGAAATAAATATTAGTATAGATAGATTAATTGACAAGTCTTAACAGAGATGGAGTCATGGAATGATTCAGTTCTTACCTTCATCCTCTCTAAACACTACTCCAGTTGCCCGAGGCGATCAAGTAGTCATCTCTAGCACCCTTGTTGGAGTCTGGGAGGTCGGCTATAAGTTTGAAGCTAGTGGATCTGGGCTTGAGGTAGTACATGTAGCCTTTGTTAGACTTAAGGCCACACGTGGTATAACAAAACTAGATGTCGGCAAATATGATCCTAGCTTTTTCTCGGTGTACTAGTTCGATTATACCGTTGATGACCCTATATGAGTTGATGGCTAGTTGCATGGGGTTAAGTTTGTAGTAGTGGAGGACTTATCGAAAAAGAGTGTCTAGGGGGAATCGAAGTCCATACTCAATAAAGGCAACTACCGAGAAGGGCATGGAGTCTCCATCAGGCATGATAGAGTCCTCTTCTCCAGCCAACTTGATTTGAACGACGATTAGAATAAAGAACTCTTGCCTAAAGTATTCTATTTTGGTCGATGTGTCTACCCTTCACTTAAACATACCCATAATGTCGGCTTGAGGAAATTAGTACTAGATTTCTGGGAAAAGTGGTTGAAAAGGGTCTGAAAACCTCGGCTAAACCCTAGAAAAACACTACGGTGATGATTGTGAAGATCTAAGGGAAAATTTGTTTCAATTTTCCTAGGTGTGTGGTTTCTAATCAAATCCCAAACCTAGAACTCTATGCAAATGAACAAATATTTGAAGGCAAAGATCTAGAAAAAACACCAAGAAAACCGAAAGAGAGCATGATTCAGAATCAATAAAAGACAAATACAAATGTATCAAGATCTGTGTTAAACATTCAAGAATGAGGCAGAGAACAAGAAAATCGATATGCCCACATCAAACGACAAAGATCATGAAATAAATGTGCACAAAGTTGTGTCCAAGAACCATTAGCATTGAGAAAAGTAATTCAAAATAGTAGAAAAACAGAGTACAACTACAAATACATATGCAAATTCCATAACAACAGATACAGAATGAAAACATATGACAAAATCCTAAAAGAAGTAATATTGAAGAACAAATACCCAGAAATTAAAAAGAAATTTAGTGACTTATAGAATGAAGTCGAAGAATTGAACGTCGGGGTAAGGGTCACTGAAGTCAAGCCACATGAACGATTGAAAGCAAACGATGACGAGCTCGCCGGAGGAGGTGAATGCAACAGTTGCAAAAAACTCAAAAGCACAGCAATGGAGGTTTTGGGAACTCTAGAGAGAGAAAGTTTGAACAAAGAGAGATTGCGAGAAATGAGAAGTGAAGAGGCAAAGAAGAGAGAGAAGGAATTTTGTCAAAAATACGAAAAGGTGACAAACCGTAATAAGTTTTCCTTGGACGACATGCTTGTCAGGTAGGATGGACAGAAATGACAAGCCCTGACAACGCGTGTCAGGTACGAACCAATGAGGAAAGGATACATGGGTAAAACAATTGGAATGACTGTGCGTGACAGCTCATGCGGAGTAAGAACTCTTAAAATTCTTGAGTTAAGTGAGGCAATAACCTTGGCTAGAGGTGCAACCTCGGAGATAAAACTTAGTTCGTGATACTTGATCCTTGGTAAAATGGACAACTGAGTCCTAGTTATATGAAGCCGATGAGTCAGGATCTCGGTCAACAAAAGGAGTTTTATTTTTAGCCGACGTGCAGTGTGGACAAACGATTTAGGTTCCATCACCTCAGGTGGCTGAGGTAATAGAACCTAGGGGGCAATTGTGGGGAAGTATTTTGTGAATGACAGCACATGGCTAAGGTGACGCCGAAGTGTCAGTCGAGGTGCCACGTGGCCTAGTCATGTTGCTAAGATGATCTCAACTAGGCCGAGGTTATCTGTGGAGATACTGGAATCTGAGATAAGCAAATAAAGGGCAAAAGTCCTAGAACAGAGGAAGATCTCAGTCTGTATAAAGATAAGCCTCAGGAAGAGTTAATCTCTATCTAGATGAGGGTCCAGAATGAGCATTGAGCCTAAGTCCATTGAAGTGAGGCTTCTAAAAGGATCAGGTCACTGCTGGTTATAAAAGCAAGGCACCCTCGTGGGTCTGAAGTAAGTTCTTTCTTGTAAGTTTAAGCACAATTTGCTATCTTTGAGAGATATTGATTACTGACTTGATCGTCGGAGTGCCTCTGGGTAGACGAACCACCGCCAGATTCTTATTTTCTTGTGCAGGTTGTTGAGCTTAATCTATCTGCCGATGTTCTCCAGCTGAGTTTTCCATTTGGTTGTGTGGTCAAAAATCAACACCCACAATTAGGTTGTTGTGTATGTTAGGGATTTGGAGAAAAAGGAACTTGTTTTAAAAGTATATAGTGACGTTGGTAATTTTTTAAAAAGGGAAATTGTGTTCAAAATAGAGTGTAATTGATTGTCTCTTTTATATAAGAAAATGAAAATTGGAATGGATTGGTACATCAGAGGTTTACATTGTGATTTTTATACTTTTGATTATGTAATTGGTGTCTTAGAGTTCTATCATTTGCCAATGGCAGAGGATAGTATTAATTGTTGCTAGGTAGATACTATGAGTACCATTGTAGGGTGGGCTATGTAATGCAGGGTGATGTGTTGGGAGTTATTGGCAATTAATCTTATTTATCTGTTTGTTATGGGTTGTTAGTAGACATTGTGAATAGACAATTCCATTTTGGTGTCGTGGATTATGTTGTTAGAAAGGAATTGAAATGCTTGTGAATGTTGTTCATGTTATGAGATTGTTGTTGGTTAGATGGTTTGGGTGAACGATAGCCATTAACTAGTTATGGTTTTGATGATTAATAACTTTTATTATATTTTTGAAATGTTTTGGAAAAGAATGAAAACCCGTTGTTAAACAGTGGTGCGTGGAACACATTTTACAAAAATAGGTTAATGTATTTAACTATTAGTGGTCAGTGTTGTGTTGAGGGGATTAAGTGTTTGTATTACACTAGTATATTTATCTGTGTATCTAGTATGTTGTGTTATGGATTGAGGGTCCGGTTCTCGCCAAGTGAGGTCGGTAAAGCGTAGCGCCTTGACAGAGGTTTATCTCCCTTCCAGTTTACGCCTGGTAAAGTGTGAATGGAGGTTCGTTTCTCTCCATATGGGGTCAATAAAGCATAGCTCCTTGAGAGAGGTTCCTCTCCATTTCGATTTGCACCTAATAAAGTGTGACCTTAAGGTCATTCCCTTCCGGGTGAGACGGGTAAAGCGTTATGTGTTATTTGGATTGTATCATTTGCCATCTGTGTTGCATGCCAATGGAAATAGAATTTGAAGTATGTATTACTTTCAGTTATTTATTTTTGGATGTATATGTTCTCGGTTTCATACTCTCAGTTATTTATTTTTGGATGTATATGTTCCCGGTTTCTTATTGTAGGTGTCCCTTGCCCTTGGGCCTATGGCCAAGGAAGGTAGTAAAGGTATTGGTGTGTAGATGTGTATAGTGTGTTGGCATGTGGGGTTGGGTTATGACGAGTATGTGTCAGCATGTTTTCAAAACTAATGTTTAAATGGATTTCTTTTATGTCAATGTGGAAGGTTTAAGAGGAAAGAAAATGGGGTTTTGAAATGTGTTTGAAGTGAAATGGAAATTAGAAAGAAAAGAAAATGATTTCATATGGTGTTCTGTCAAGGGAATATTTTGAGGGAAAAAAATGTATTTACATGAGTATACTTTTAGATATCAACTGTCACATTACTTATGCGGTATGTTGTGGTGCATGCATGATCATATCTAACTATATGTTGTGATTGGTTAGGATTTTTGGAATTTTTATTGGGTTTTGTACTGATCTCATGTATTGGCAAGTTTTTCAGGCACATGGTTGGAAGATTGTTCAAGACTTGAAGTCTCTTAATATGTTTGGTCACGGGGCCTTTTACTTGTTAACTGGACGCCATTTATTAGATAAGGGTAGATCCTTTTCTATTTATTGTCATCCAATGTGTATGCCTAAGAATATTGTATCAGATTTCATTTATATATTATCATCACTTTGAGAGTGAATGCTTTTATTTATTTACTGTTGTGTTGGCACGAGTTTGATATTATTGAATTGGTAATAATATAAAGGATTTGGTAATGAATTTGTATAATAAAAGTTGGAGCGTTACAAAAAAAGTATGTAAAATTCGTCAAACCATTCCAAAAGGATGTATGATTCTTCAAACCATTCCAAAATGAGTACAAAAATTCCTTAGTAAACTTTAGGCAAATGTATAATTTCAAACTATGAATGTTACGTTTGAAATAAGGAGTTTTTTAGTATTTCTGTATGTGTTACATTAGAGTGTGTTATATTGGAGTGTTTTGTTTGAGATTATGTTCTCATTGAATGGAGTATTAAAAAAGTACACTATGAAATTCTTTTATGTGTTACATTAGAGTATTATATTTGGAAAAAGTACGACAATGAGTTTTTTTGAAGTCGTACGTTGTTACGTTTGAAAAACTTACACTAAAAAGTTTTTTAATATGTTATATTGGAGTGTTATGTTTTTGTTCATAATGTGAGATTTGTTTCAGAAGGAGGAAAAATGTAAAACCTCTATAATGTAGATTGTCCAAATGTGTAATTTTACAAATGGAAAAACTCACTTTTATCCTTCGAAAATTAAATATAAATGTGTAAATGACTACTTTTTTGTGTAATTTTTTACTTTAATAGGACTTTTGGAATCATAAGAAACAAATAAAGGACTCAATAGTTCACAATATTATATTTTGAGATTTATTAGTGGTTCATCCTTCTAAAATTGTGTAAAATAATTTTAAATTTCTTAAGGATTATTAATGTGCAATTTAGAATAAGCTTCACCAAATGAATATGTCACGGCAGGGACCGTGTCCAAAAATTTTGCTTATCCAAAAAAAAAAAGTTATGTTTTAGAAAATGATAATTGTGTTATCTATATATTATAGGGTAAATTACACTTATATTTCCTTTATGTTTCTGTTTAGTACAGATTCTTTTTTACATTTAAAAAATTATATTTCCCTCTTTGAGATTTGTAATCTCATTATAAATTGTCTTTTGGATTTTGATGTCATGTCTTAAATTTTTTTAAATGACCATCTTATCCTTATTTTTATCCTTTCTTCTTCCTATCATCATGACTACATTCTACAATTTTTTATCATTAAATTCTATCTTTAGATATTTTTATTGAGCGATGATATATAAACATAAATTTTATATAGATTTTTCAAACATAATGATATAACTTAATGGTGACCTTTCACTTTAAAATAAAACATCCATAGACATAATTTATATTTGCAACAACATCACTAGCACAACATTTTTATGATATTTTTTGTATAAATTTTTATATATGAATATAATTTTTTTAATTTTATTTCCACCATTATATCTAGATTAGATCAATTTAATCTAGATATATTTAAAAAGTATAAAATTTATACAAAAAAAACTTTTAAAAAATTAAACGAATACAACAAAATAAGATAATGTATTGAATTATTATTATTTTTTATTTGGAGAATTTAAAAAAAAAATCATAAAATATTATACTTCTTAAGTATATCTAGATTAGGTGTATCTAAAAAAATAAAAAAATTGCTTAACATATTAAAAAACTTCAGTAAAAATAAAAAAAATACAAAAAATAAAAATAAATTAATTTGTTGTATGAATTAAATCAAAGAAGATGATTGCTATTCCTCTGAAATGACATGAACAAAATATTTGTATTATTTTTTATATATAACGGCTAAGGAACAAATATGTTGTTTTAATCTCACAGGGGATTAAGTGTAATTTTTCAAATATGAGGGAATAATCTGAATTAAATAGAAATCTCAAGGGGGGTATCAGTGTAAGTTATCCTATATTATATAAGTAAAAGGAAACTTTTAGTGAGAAAGCCTCTAAGCTGTCCACATCCTCAATCTCAATTTCTTTTTTTTTTAAATTTTAAAAAATAATAAATTATTTATAGCGATCCCGGGTTTACCCCTTGTTGTGCAGTGATCCGGACGCGTGTCCGTGGGTGTTGGTAGTTGAGTATTATATCGTTTACATCCTTTCCTATCTTGTATTTGAGTTATAGGATGTGTTGGGCGATTGGAAGAGTTGGTTGAACTTAGAACCAAAGATAAAATGCCCAAGTTTTGGCCGATATTAGGCGCGAGATGTTTTTACGCCGAAGGATCGAGCGCTAAATCACCCTCGCAGATTTTCTCGAAGGTTGCATCCAGGTATTCGGGGACTTTGGTGGTGCGCTCGGCGGAGGTTTTAGCGCCGGCGGGTACTTTGGCTTGTCCGCCGGCGGATAACAGCGCCGAGCGGAGGCGGGTTTAAGTTCGGGTTTTGACATTTTAAAATCACTTTTCACTTTACTTTCTCTCTCCTACTTTCCAAAAACGCCATTCTTGAGCCTCTCACTCTAGAACTCTACCTTCTCTCTAGGTATTGATCTAGTAGGAGTGATTTGCTCACCTTTGGCCTTTACAATAGTTCGTGGATCGTCGAGGGCTTCGTTTTAATCGGAGAAATTGTGGATTTGGAGCACTTTGGTTTCGGGTCATCATCTCTATTTGAGTTCTTCTTTGAGGTAGGATTCTCCTTCTTCTCTTTTCAATACTCCTACTATAGATAGACATGTGGGTATTTTTGTATTGCATGAAAACTACATCATGTTGGAATTTTATATAAATTCATGAGGTTGAACTATGGGTTGGTTGTTGGTTTTAGATCTTTGATTATTAGATGTGCTTTGGGCTAATTGGGTGGTTAATTGGCGAGTTGTTGTTGAAAGGAGAGGAAACCCTAATATTTATTGATTTAATAATTAAATAGAGGGGTTTGATCTTAGGGTAAATACTTGGGTATTTTGGGTTTTAAAGGAAACCATTGTTGGCTATTGTAGATGATTGAGGCTTATGTTCAATAATGAGGAAGAGGGAGGAAAACCCTAGTATAGTGATTATGATTTAATTTGTATAATTAAAGTGGAATGGCTTTGAAAGGAATGTAGTTGATTAAAATGAGTTAGGGCTTATTGTCCTTGAACTTGATTTTGTGAAAAATAAAAGGAAGCGGGATTGGTTTTGTGGAATGGAAATGGTACTTTGAAATAAGTATGAATGTTGGACTGTTGTATCTTATACTACTATGATGGTATTAATGTTAAGCGAGATAATTTCATGATAATTGAGTAAGTTTATAGATGTATAATATACTTGCATCTAGAGTTTTGTTCTTGGTCATCGGTGGAGGATGATACGGTTGTATTGAATGGTTGTGTCAGCTTTCCATGTATGTGTTCAGCTATTTTAACACATTGCTGTTACCTTGGTAGTTTATGTATATGCATTATACATGTTGGATATGCCTTGTGTGCATGGTGGTTGTTGGCGTTATATGCCGCGCTTATAATCGAGGTACGTTACCTTCCAGCGCTGGAGAACTTATAATCGAGGTGCCACACCCTTCCAAAGCGCTGGTAAAATGGTATGTTCTTTGTGAAAAGTGCGGTGTGGCTTACTATGCATATAGCTAGTAGAGCGAAGTTGATAGTAGTTATTGCGGTATATCCTTGGCTTCTTGGCGCATAGCTAGTAGAGCAAGGTGGAATTAATGTAGTTTTGTTGTATGGAAAATATCATGGATTTGATTGGTTACAGTTCGGAGGACCGAGTTACTCCATTGATTGATAGTATACATGTTGGTGGGTTGTAATTTATGTTTTTACAAAGTTATGCATGTATGGTTATGATAATATTGGGAATGAATCAAAATGTCATTTTTGCCTTTTGGAAAATGTGAAGGAGATCGAATGTTTTAAAAATAAACATGTTTAAAAAGGATACGTCTGTATGTATGGGAAACGGATGAGAGTATCGGGCTTAGTGATGATTTTTCCTAAGTAGTTGTTGATATTATGAAAGAATGGGAATGGGGATTAATGAGAGGAATATGGAAAGATGAATCGCTTGTAGCGTTGAATGAAACGGTTGTTTTCAAAAGAAGGGTTCATACATATATATTTTTGTATAAACTGTCACATTACTATTCTAGTACGAGAATGAGTGTGCATGATCATAGCTATCTGTATTGTTGTTATTGTTGAGGATCATGTTGAGATCCCTACTGAACTATATGTTCATCCCACGTTGTTGAATCTTTTTCAGGTATTAAGCAGGTTGAGCTGCAAGATTTGGATTGACTTATTTGTTGGCCACGGGGCCTCTTTCTTGTTGGCGGAGCATATATGTATAAAAGGGTTACACCCTTCAGTTGTTTATTTAAAAGTTGTAAGCCTAAGGGTAATTTATTAGTTTGTTCATGAAACATTTACTTACATACGAATGAGAGTACTGATATTCATTGCTATGGATTGAATGTATGAGTTTATTTCCGCATATTATCTCTGAAATTGAATTAAGTTAATGAACTTGGTAATGACCTCGAGTAATAAAAAGTGGGGCGTGACAACTTGGTATCAGAGCAACAAGGTTCGACTACCTTGAGCTCGTGGGAAGTGGTTTTACCACGGGTTTACTACGGAGGGCGTTGCATATAGATACCATGGGAATTAAGACTTATGTGTTGCATTTATGTGAGCATGGGATTGATCTCTGGATAGTATTCATAGCGGTGAACTTGCTTTGAGGTCCTTTTGGAAACACGCGATCAACGTGGTTTCGATAGGAATTCCTTGAGAGTTCGGGATGAGTGGCTATCTTTGTGGACTTGATTCGATTATGTGTTTACTTGTTTGGATGTTTATATGCAGAAATGTAAATTTTGAAACTAAGTGTGTCTTGTGACTTAACAAGAGTGGAGTGTGCCTCAAGGCTATTGTGTTTACGCTAAGTGTAATTTACCTTGTGCCTTATAGGATGTCTACGAGGAGTAGAGGGCGATTGAGTAGTAGGAACGCCGGAGAGGCACAACATTCCTTCTTTTCTTGAGGATGTCGCCGCGTGAGATTGTGAGAGCGAGGCAAGATGCCCTAGCTCAGACCGAGGGTGGCAATGGCATGCTCTCAAACTTACTAAGGAGTTCTTTCGCTCCGGTCCACGAGTTTGTGGGGAGGCTAAACCGTTGGAGGCGAGAGTTGGTTGGAACAGTTACCAAGACTCTTGATATGCTCGAGTCGAAGATGAGGAGTTGAGGGTTTCTTTAGCGACTTTTCGGTTGAAGAGTGATGCGAGTTATTGGTGGAAGAATGCTAAGACTAATGTGGGTGTACGTGGGTTGCTTTTACCGAGGCCTTTTGGGCCAAGTATTTCCCTTCGCGAAAGGTTGAGGGAACGCTTTGGAGTTCGTCGGGATGACACTCTTTGAGATGCGGTTTGATAGTTTGTCGAGGTTTGCTCGAGTTGGTGACAACGAGGGCGTCGTTGTTTGAGTTCGCAGCGGTTGTGTTTCGATATTGGAGAAGGTAGATCCTTGTGGAAGGATTACTATACTTTAGTTGAGGCAGCGGCCCATGTGGAGGCCCTGATTGCTAGTGGTGATGGGGTTAAGAAGGAGACCATCTCGGTCAGTCTTGTAGTTCCTAAACGTTCTAGGCTCAGTAAGGGGTGGAGGCGGAAACATGCTCAGTCGGGAGCTGGTTCCTTTTCTTCGCCAGGGGTTTCGGATCCTTCTATTGGGGGTTCTGGGGAGGCGCAGGTTTCAGACCAGTTTCAGAGAAAAGGGTCTGGTGGTTGTTTTGTTTGTGGCCAGCTGGGCCATGGTAGACGTTCTTGTCCTTTGCGTGCTAATTCTTCGGGGGTATTAAAACCTAGTCGACTCATTTCGTACTCGGGGCGTTCTCGGTACGGCAGGCGAGCCGGGAGCCTCGCAGAAGCGACTTAGTAGTTAGCCCTGTTACCCGAGAGAGGACTTTTTGTAATGTTGGTGGAGTATCACGTTTATTGATTTTGTTGTTGACCGGTGTACTCTTGGATGCCGAGGCATCATGTTTATGTATTGCATATGCATGCATAGTATTGTTTGTTTAATCCTCGTATTGGGGAGTATGTGTGGAAATTTGAACTCTCTATTTTATTTTGAGAAGTTGTTAATGGGGCCAATGATCCTAGTATTGTTGCTTGCTTAGTATTGTGTATTGAGTTAGTCTTGTGACGGCCCGTGGGCCTTGTTCATTTTAGAGATTATGGGTTGAGAACGGGAATCCGTGGGTGGATGTGATTGATGTGATGGTTTCGAGAGTTGTGCGGTATTAGCAAGGTTATGTGAGGTTATATCTCGGGTTAGCGGGAATGGTACCTGTTTGTTGGTTTGTGTTTTGGGCTTTGCTAGTTAGCGAGTCTGTAGTGACCCCATCGGTTGTATGGGGGTAGTGTTCGTGTTGTGATTGGTTATCAATTGTGGAGTATGGTTTGTGAGTGAATGCTGGCAGCGTTTGTGTTCTAGAATAACGAGAATAACGTTGGTCAAATTGTCCTTCGTGATTGGGTTGGTATGATTGAGGTTGACCTTGTCGATTTTGAGTTGAGGATGAGCAGCTTGTTGTGTGGCCATAGAGGGTGGTGATACCCTTAGGCACGTTGTTGATGCGGTTTAAATTTGAGGCGATCCGGAGATTCTAAAATTTGGGGATTTATGTAGAGAACTCCGTGTTTGGGGTTAGTAATTTGAGTGGCACATCAGTATGTGGATTACTGAGTGTGGGGGTTGTTGATATGATTAGTCAGCTTATTGGTATTGTGTTTTGGGTTGATATTGGTCACCTTGAGGATAGTCTTCATTGTTGTAGACCTTGCAGTGGCTTAGGTATAACGAAATTAAGTCATTTATGTTGACTGTTGAATTAATACGTAACATTACTTGTATTGATTATGTGTTGTATATGGCAATCGTGTGTTTCATTGCATATGCATGTTGTTTGGAGAAGATAGGGATGAACTCCATTAGCATTACTTTTATTGTGCTTATATTTGTTGGGAGGAGATAGGGATGAACTCCATTAGCCTCACATGTGAGTCTTTGCTTATTGATAATAGAAATATTTCTATTTGTTGTTGATATGATACATCACTACAATGTGTGTCTATTGAAAGAATGATATAGCTAATATGCTTATCTGTGGTGAAGGAGGCGGGAGGAAATTGCAAAACCATGAATTTCTTATGCCTTATGTGTTAATAGTATTGTTGTTATTTCTATTAACTATCATTATAGAAATGTCATATTCTGTGTTGGTTTTGGTATCACTGTATGAGTGATGGTTGTTGCTAGTGTTATGTTGAAAAGATTTGGAAAACAAAATTTTCCTAATGTTGGCCACCTAAGGGTGTTGCTGAGAAATTGATTTAAATCAAGGGTTTTGGAAAGTTCCAAATGAAAATATATTTTTTTTTTTTTTTGCAAATAAACCGTGGATGATTTTGTGTTTTGGATAACACCGTGTTTGTGAAAAATGTTTACAAAGCTGTTGAGTTTCTCATGGAAAGTGAAGGATTTATTTTGGAAAGTTAGCATTGAAAATTTGACTATCTTTGAGAAATGTCGCTTGAACAAGAAAATGTTTTCTTATTGTTTACTCATAAGGTTTACTTTGATTAGTTTTTGGGAATCTTGTTGTTGAGTAGTGGCTTAGCTTGAAGCGCTAGTCAGATGTTGGTTATTGTTCCAGGAAAGGTTTGGTTTGTTGAGATTTTCGCACCTAAGTATTGTTGTTTGGAACGTATTCCCTTAGTGGGTCTCTTCTTGGGTAAGAGTGGCCTGATGGTTGTAGTGAGGGCGGTTTCACTCCTAGTGTTGGGGTGTTGGTGTTGTGTTATCGTTGGCCTTGTGTTTTGATCGCACCTTTAATTTCGGGACGAAATTCTTTAAGGGGAGGTTATAGCGATCCGGGTTTACCCCTTGTTGTGATGATCCTGACGGCGTGTCCGTGGGTGTTGGTAGTTGAGTATTATATCGTTTACATCCTTTCCTATCTTGTATTTGAGTTATAGGATGTGTTGGGCGATTGGAGGCGTTGGTTGAACTTAGAACCAAAGATAAGCTGCCCAGGTTTTGGCCTTTGCGCCGGATATTAGGCGCCGAGCGGAGATGTTCAGACGCCGAAAGGATCGAGCGCCGGCGAGAAATCACCCTCCCAAAGAGTTTCGCAGATTTTCGGAAGGTTGCATCCAGCGGGTATTCGAGCGCCGAGCGGGACTTTGGTGGTGCGCCGGCGAGGTTTTAGCGCCGAGCGGGTACTTTTTTTGTCCGCCGAGCGGATAATGAGCGCCGACGGAGGACTGGGTTTAAGTTCGGGTTTTGACATTTTAAAATCACTTTTCACTTTTCTTTCTCTCCTACTTTCCAAAAACACCATTCTTGAGCCTCTCACTCTAGAACTCTACCTTCTCTTGGTATTGATCTAGTAGGAGTGATTTGCTCACCTTTGGCCTTTACAATAGTTGCGTGGATCGTCGAGGGCTTCGTTTTAATCGGAGAAATTGTGGATTTGGAGCACTTTGGTTTCGGGTCATCATCTCTATTTGAGTTCTTCTTTGAGGTAGGGATTCTCCTTGTTCTCTTTTCAATACTCCTACTATAGATAGACATGTGGGTATTTTTGTATTGCATGAAAACTACATCATGTTGGAATTTTATATAAATTCATGAGGTTGAACTATGGGTTGGTTGTTGGTTTTAGATCTTTGATTATTAGATGTGCTTTGGGCTAATTGGGTGGTTAATTGGCGAGTTGTTGTTGAAAGGAGAGGAAACCCTAATATTTATTGATTTAATAATTAAATAGAGGGTTTGATCTTAGGTAAATACTTGGGTATTTTGGGTTTTAAAGGAAACCATTGTTGGCTATTGTAGATGATTGAGGCTTATGTTCAATAATGAGGAAGAGGAGGAAAACCCTAGTATAGTGATTATGATTTAATTTGTATAATTAAAGTGGAATGGCTTTGAAAGGAATGTAGTTGATTAAAATGAGTTAGGGCTTATTGTCCTTGAACTTGATTTTGTGAAAAATAAAAGGAAGCGGATTGGTTTTGTGGAATGGAAATGGTACTTTGAAATAAGTATGAATGTTGGAATTGTATCTTATACTACTATGATGGTATTAATGTTAAGCGATAATTTCATGATAATTGAGTAAGTTTATAGATGTATAATATACTTGCATCTAGAGGTTTGTCCTTGGTCATCGGTGGAGGATGATACGGTTGTATTGAATTGTTGTGTACGCTTTACACGTATGTGTTCATCTATTTTAACACATTGCTGTTACCTTGGTAGTTTATGTATATGCATTATACATGTTGGATATGCCTTGTGTGCATGGTGGTTGTTGGCGTTATATGCCGCGCTTATAATCAGAGGTACCGTTACCTTCCAGCTAGCGCCTGGAGAACTGTATGCGCTTATAATCTGAGGTGCCACACCCTTCCAGCTAGCGCCTGGTAAAATGGTATGTTGCTGTGAAAAGTGCAGTGTGGCTTACTATGCATATAGCTAGTAGAGCGAAGTTGATAGTAGTTATTGCAGTATATCCTTGGCTTACTGAGCGCATAGCTAGTAGAGCAAGGTGGAATTAATGTAGTTTTGTTGTAACTGAAAATATCATGGATTTGATTGGTTACAGTTCGGAGGACCGAGTTACTCCATTGATTGATAGTATACATGTTGGTGGGTTGTAATTTATGTTTTTACAAAGTTATGCATGTATGGTTATGATAATATTGGGAATGAATCAAAATGTCATTTTTGCCTTTTGGAAAATGTGAAGGAGATCGAATGTTTTAAAAATAAACATGTTTAAAAAGGATACGTCTGTCGTATGTATGGGAAACGGATGAGAGTATCGGGCTTAGTGATGATTTTTCCTAAGTAGTTGTTGATATTATGAAAGAATGGGAATGGGGATTAATGAGAGGAATATGGAAAGATGAATCGCTTGTAGCGTTGAATGAAACGGTTGTTTTCAAAAGAAGGGTTCATACATATATATTTTTGTATAAACTGTCACATTACTATTCTAGTACGAGAATGAGTGTGCATGATCATAGCTATCTGTATTGTTGTTATTGTTGAGGATCATGTTGAGATCCCTACTGAACTATATGTTCATCCCACGTTGTTGAATCTTTTTCAGGTATTAAGCAGGTTGAGCTGCAAGATTTGGATTGACTTATTTGTTGGCCACGGGGCCTCTTTCTTGTTGGCGGAACGCCATATGTGTAAAAGGGTTACACCCTTCAGTTGTTTATTTAAAAGTTGTAAGCCTAAGGGTAATTTATTAGTTTGTTCATGAAACATTTACTTACATACGAATGAGAGTACTGATATTCATTGCTATGGATTGAATGTATGAGTTTATTTCCGCATATTATCTCTGAAATTGAATTAAGTTAATGAACTTGGTAATGACCTCGAGTAATAAAAAGTGGGGCGTGACATTATTCATATGTATCACATAATTTTTGAATTAAAAAATAAATGAACAAAAAATCTTCAAACCCATCTTCTAAGATCATTGCCTAAAAAATGATCTTTTTCTAAAATCAAATATAGAAACACGGTTTGTTGATCTTCCAACTTATTTGTCCATCTTTTAAAATCTCTACCTAAAATCCTTCATCCCTTAAAACAAATTAAATAAAAATCAATTCAAATATTTTTGTTTGATTGATTTTGTTTCCTTATAATTAATTTGGATAACCAATTTAGTTGTTTCCCTATAAATAAATTAAACAAAATGATTAGGTTGTTTCCCATACTAAATTTGTGAACTTCTAAGTTTAAAAAATAATTTTAAAATTTTAAAAAAATAACGATTCATGATTTAGCCAAAAAATAAATAAATAAATAAATAAAAATGAAGAAGATCCTTCTTGTACACTATTTCTTTAACCAATTTCTTCTTCTATCCCAAAATCTTAGCCCTCATAAACTACACTCTTTTCAAATCATTCACATCGACATCATCCTCTAAATATTACATTCATGCAATGATACAACTCATTATTTAATTTTTTTTCTCTATTTTTATGAGACAATTGAAGGTTAGTCTCTTATATTCTTTAAACAGACTTTTTCATTATTTAACTACACTTTTTTTAATTTTTTTTATTTCAACTTTTGACCATTTTTTTTTATTTTTGTATTTCATATTTTATGTATCATTTGTCCATCTACTGTCCACTGACCATTATTTATTTATTTTTCTTATAACCATTTTTTTGTTAGAAAATATTATTTCATTAGAATTTTTATGCACATTTTTACCCTAAAATGACGTGATATTGTCATTTGTATAATAAAAATTATGTCGATGGACTCTTTATTATAAAGTAATAGATTAAAATCCAATCAAATCATTATTAATAATTTTTTTATATTGATTTTATGTGTTTTATATCATTTCTCTTTTTTTATTTTTTACTTTTAATATTTTGTGACATCATGATATGTGTTAATTGACAATTGGTGTAGAGCATTAATTCAATAATACCAAATAATTTTTTCCTTAATATTTTTATAACTTCACTTTAATATTTTAAAAATACCCATACATTTTACAATCGAATTAAATTTATCATACTCTATCAATTGATGAACAAAATTTTACTAATACAACAATATTTTTCCTAATGTACTTACTGAAATAAATATAAAAATTTAAATATTTCATTTCAAATTTTTTTTTCCCCATATCGCCTTAAAAATAAAGAGAGATAGAAGATGAGTGGTAGAGAGGAAGAGAGACAAAAAAAATATGAGACTGTTATATCATTTGACCAACTATGGTAAAATGAATTATAATTACGAATTTTGTTGATAATATAATTATACTTGACCAAAAGTATAATTTTTGCAATTTGAGAACATTCATTTGTTTTAATTTTGCCAATTGAATTATTATATATTTATTTGTTATATAATACTTAGGACAAAACATTAATAGCAACAAAAAATAAAATAAAATAAAAATTGTGTAACTCATGCCATGTTTGGGATGTTATTTTTTTTATTAAAAAGTTAATAAACTAAAGAATGCTAAAATGTGTTTAACATGTACAAAAAATAAAAAGTTCAAAATTTTTTTACCAGTTTGAAAAGATCAAGCAATTCTTGTGAGTGAGTGCAGAGGTGTTTACACCTTCAGAAGAGTAAAACGGAAAATTTAAATAACAAATAAAAATATTTATATTTTTCCAAACAATTAAAAAACTCATTCCTAAATACATTAACTCTTTTTTTTTTTTTTAAATCTCTTAAAAAAAGCCAAAAAATAACTTAAAAATCTAATTTCAAACACTTTTTTTTATTATTATAAAAAAGTTAAAACTTACTTAACATTATTTGTTTTTTGTTCCTTTCAATTATTTTTAATTAATTTAAAAATAAATTTATCAATCATTGTTTAATCCCATGTATGGCATGAGTGATATCCTAATTAATTAATAAGAAAAATCAATAAAGCTATGTTAGTAATTTATTAATACTTATCAAGTAAAGATTGGACTTGATATTCTGAAATATTTATTTATTTATTTTTTTTTTCTTTTTATGCCATGTGATTTCATTTTGTAACTACCCCTTCTTCGATAACTGTCCTCAATTACACTAAATTGTAATCATATATCTATAAGTTATAATTATAAAACCACACTCGTGTAGATATGTCATATCTTCAAATACAAGTAGAAAAGTGAATTGGGGGGTCATGGTCCCCTTTGCCGACCCTTAACATCGTCCACGAGTCAAGGCGTCCCCCACCATGAAACTAATTTATACAAACTTGTACAAGTCATTCAAAATCAACGTCTATCCTTTTTTGGGTAAATGATATTCAATAAGCCACCCAAAATTTGACCCTCACATTTCCATGATAAGGGTAGGTGGCATTTTGTGACTCTTTTAAGGATGGCCTTGAAATTTTGGTAACAAATTGGCTCATGTGCCTAACTATTTCATGCGTAATTGATAGGTGTGATTCAATTATTAGGTTAATAAATTTGTTTCTTAAAACTCATAAAAAAAAAATTTAATAGTTATTGCTAAAGGCTCAACTTTTGAAAAGCCCAATATTACGGAGCTTGATTTTAATATTTAATCCGAGATTTTAAGAAAATTTGGATTGTCACTGATAATTGGATTCAATTACCTAAATGAGTAATAGTACAATAATCCTTTATATCCGTAAGAGATTCATTGTTGTCATTAATGTCTAATTAATATGCGTACACATCAAATAATATATAAAGAAATGGACTTTAATGAACTTGAGGAGGTTGTGGAACTCATTACGAGTTTTATTTCAATGATTCAAATAGTTTATTTTGTATGATTCTTTATATAAATCATTCATAAAAAATTAAGTCAATCCAATAATTGTAAGGATCTATTTTCGAAAACATACTTCTTGTCTATTTTTCGGAGACAAACATGGTAAAATGATAAAATTACAATTATGAGATTGTCCTATTTTTTTTCATAGATGATACCATGGATGGCCTTGCAAAATAAAAGGATTAAACTGGGTTCTACGATACTCTCAAATTCTCTCAAGTTTGGATTTTAAAGTTAACATTATATGAAATTGATTTAGTTGGGCATTTGGAGTTTGTTAATTTGGTTTTATAGCGGCTTATTTTCGAAATTGAACGTTTTTATAAAAAAAAAATTCAAACAACCAACCTTCTAGATTCAGCTTGACGAGGCGAACTAAAAATTAAAAAAAAAAAAAAATGAAGAATTTTTGGTTCAAGATCTCTCATATTATGATTTCATAAGATAAAGGGCATGTGATATTTTCATAGACCCTGTTTGGCAAGTGAGTTTTTAGCTTCTTTTTTTTTTTTGGCTAAAATTCATAAAAAGACAAAATATGATAAAATAGTTAATAAGATAAAATGTCACATCGAATCCATAATCATTTCACTTTTTTTCTCACAAATATTACATCTAACTACAAAAAAAAAAAATCAACCATCTGCCCACGCACAAATATTTTTTTTTTTGTTGAGAAGTTAGTTAAAAGGTAGCTTCTTTTTTTTTGTTTTTGTTTTTGTTTTTTTTTTTTTTATCTTTTTTTAAAAAAAGTATGAAAAAGTAGAGAGATAATATAATTCAAAATAAGTTAAAAGCCAAAAAGTAGCTTTCTACTATCTTCCTAAAAGAGGCCTAAAATTAAAATAGCTTATTGAAATAGTCAACTTCCCAAATGAGGCCATAGTAATTGGGGTATCTCAACATTTCACAAAGACAAAAATTTTCAATTCTTCATGAAGAAATTTATTTTTTCACAAATAAATTTCACCTCTTTACAAAGAAATTTTTTTAATAATATTATTGAGTGGCCTTAATTAATTAAAAAAAAATATATATTAGATTTCTTCTACTATTCAAAGTTGGAAATGGATGTTTCATTAATTTAGTGAGCCTTTTATTTTTATTTTGGCTTTTTAAATTTTTTTTATAGAATTTTTTTAAAAAAATTACATGTTAGATTCATCATAGATTGGAAAAAAAAATTAACATAATTATAAAAAATAAAATAAACATTAAAGATTAAAAAATGGAAGGAAAAAAAAGAAGAAGATAACTTAAGTTTCATTTGGTATTGTCTACGGTAGTCAACTTTTTTGTGTTGAGACTTTTTTAGTCTGACTTTTTTTGTTTCGTTTGGTTTTTGTTTTTAAATTTTTTTTTATTTTTATGAAAGAAAAAAATATAACAATTATAATTTAAATATAATATTTTATCTTATTAACTTATATATCACATATCATCTTCTTATATTTTTTTAGGAAAATGCCTGGTAGCTCGAAGCTACCAGGCTCGAAATGGCTCGAAAATGGAAAGAGGAAGGGAGGGAGAGAAGAGAAGGGAGGGAGAGGAAGAAGGGAGGGAGGAGCTCGCCGCCGATCGTCCGTCGCAGCAGACCGTGGCCGATCGTCGCAGGGAGGGAGGAGCTTCAGACCGTCGATCGTTGTGGCCTCGCCTCCGGCCGTCCTCACCCAGCTCCAGATTGTCACCGCCATCCTCCCTCCGCCAGATCGTCTCGCCCTCCGCCTCCGCCTCCGCCTCCTCCTTCCCTGTTATTAGCGCCCCCTCCTTCCTCTCCCCCTCCACCATCTTCTTTGTTACAGAACACGCGGAAAAAATAACTCGACACCAAAACGACATCGTTTTGGTGTCGAACCGTGATTCGAATTCCACGATTTGAGTTACGTAGCATGATCAATTTTTTTAATCTCAAAATATTCACCAACTGAGGACTTAGCTATGCTCCAAAACAAAAAGATTCAAATGATTTATCCCATGAGAGAGAGAGAGAGAGACGTGTTTGAAGAGAATACGTTTGTGAATACCAGGCAGCCATGGCACATCAAGCTTGCCCTGCTGTTGATTGGGAAATTAAGTCAATTCTGTCAGAATAAATCATTCGAAAACAAATCAGCGTGTTTGTTTCAATTTTTTACATTTAATTTTTTTGAAAATTAATTTTTTAATTTTTTATATATTTTTTGTTTTTAATGAATATTTTTTTAATTTTAAATAATTTTTTTTAAATTTTTTAAAATGCACCTTGGATGTATTTAGAAAATAAAATATTTAAAAAAATCAATAAATACATAAGAATACAAAAAATGTATTAAATTATAGTATTTTTTTATATTTTTTATATTTACAAATATTATATTTTTTAATTATATTTATGTTAGGTATATTTAAAAAATAAAAAAATTACTTAGACTATTAAAAAAATTCAATAAAAATAAAAAACACGAAAAATGAAAATTTTAATTTTTTAAAAAATGAATCCTATAAGTCCAAATTAAACGGGCTGAATATAACTTTTGGGAAAATCACATAAAACTGATGCAAGATTATAAGGCAAATTAATCACAAGTGTTTTTTTTAATGCTTAGGTGACATATTATACAGGTTTACTTGTTTTGAAGAGAGTCATGTCAGTATATATTCTCTTAATTACATATAGAGTTCTACACAAATCTAAATATAATTTAAATTATATTAACTTAATCTATTTTATATAGACTATATTTGACAAATATTTCTTTTCTATATTTTTTTTTATAGTAAATTGAGATAATCGACAAACTCAATACCAATTTTACGTTTCACATTTTATCCTTAATTCTTTCATGGGTGTTAGGATTTTTGTAATGTTTTTTTTTTCTTCTTATTTTTCCGTGTATTATTCTATATCCAATACTAATTCTATATTATAGATTTGTCATTTAAATGTTATAGTGATTCTATATATGAAATTATACTTCATTTTCTACATTATTTTATATAATCACAACTCACATGAAGAAAAACTTGCATAACAATGATACTTTAGAGGAACCTTTAAAGTTTGGATTTACTTCTTGAATTATTTTTTCAATTGTTGAACAACAGGTTTTTTATATATTTTGACATCATATTACAGATAATTAATCACTTCACATATTGAGATATATCTATCGTTTGGATGTTTTCATTATTTTTTCTTTTTGAGTTTAAATGTTATTATGTGATTCTTTTTTGACTAGTCGTTTTTTAATTTCTTTTATATAGTTGATATTTTAATTTAATTAAGAAAGTTTATTTTATAATCTTATAATTTAACATATATCTATCATATAAAATCATTATATGATAATCCAACTACAACATATTTATATCTAATTTTTTAAATAAATTTTAATAAATTTCTATTTTTTACATATTTTTATTTTCCAAATTAGTATAAAAGAAAATTAAATAGTTAGAATTACTTTTAATTTTATGTTACTAATTCTTCTTCTAATTTAACTATTATTTTTAATATCAAAATGAGTATTTGTTTTACTATTTTATAATTTAATATATATCATACAAAATTATTATATGATAATTATACTTTTATAATATGATAGAACTAAAATTATCAAAATACATAAATAATTTAACTAAAACTAATATATATAAGTATTGAAATAATAATTTTATATAATGATAGCGTTAATATTATCAAAATAAATAATTAAAATCATAATTTAATTTTAATTTTAAATTTAAATTAATCTTTTGTAACACATATTGTACTGTCAAATATATTTTTTTTTAAAATAATACATACATTATACGGGTTAACTGCTAATTTTTCAACTAAAACTACGTAATAATCTTTAAAGCAAAATTTTAAGATGCAAGTAATTGCCATATTTTGTATCGTCAAGGCTTACAATACAACTAAGACTTTACAAGGGCAAATATTAAATTTTCATTAAAAAAATAAACAAAATTAGAGAGCAAACCGAAAATATTTTAACTAAAACCATTATAATAATACAATAAAACAATTTTAGAAATTTAAAGAATGAAAAAATGTTAACAATATTTCTATGTATGTAGAAATTAATCACAGAATCAGAACCAGATACAATATATATATATATAATTCTATATTTTGTGTAATTAGAATTCCCTCTCTAGCCGCGTTAAGCTCATTCCATCCTTGACAAGAAATGTCTTATCCCTACATTTTAACCATTCCTTCTCCAAATTTATGGTGGAGTCTTACTAGAAATAGTACATTACGAAGTACTAATCTGACCAAATGTGAAGGAAGGATTAACGTTAAGAATAATACTAAATTTCATAAAAGAAATATCATAAAAAAATTTATGAAATTTTTTTATTTTTTAATTAGTTTATGGTGTTTTATTGTATGTGCAATTTAAGACCGGAGAAATTTTCATGATATTTCTTTTATAAAACCTAACATTACTCTAATGTTAATAATATAGAGATGAGATGGAAAATTGGAAATTTTACTAATAAAATTTGTTTGGGAATTGCATCACCGTTATGATTGTCATGATCTACATGTCTATGAAAAAATATTAAAACAATTGAGGGTTCGTTTGAGATGTGGGTTGATTTTTTTGCTTTTTGAATTTTTGATTATTTTAGCATGGATTAAAAAATCTCGTTTGATATGAGTTTTTTAATTTTTTTTGACTTTTATAAGAAAAATAAAATGAAATGATTATGATTTAGATGTGACATTTTATACTTTTAACCTATTTTATCATTTTGTTACTATTTTATCCTAAGATTAGGATGCCAAACGAAGGTTGAGTTAGTTTAGTTGGCTAATTGAATATGATTGTTCGAATGTAATTTTTTTTATATTTGTAGTTAATCTCCTCATCGATTGAAAATAAATAAATTAATTAAATTAAAAAATGTATCACATTTTAGTACTAAACAATTGGGGAATTGACACTTAGGAGTCTTTTAACAAAATTATTATAAATTGATGAAAAAATTTATGACATTATTTATTAATATGAATAAAGTTTATTACTGATCTATATAATTATTTTTTAAAACTTGCACTGTTTCTAATTTAATTTAATTCAAAGTTTATATTGGTAGTTTATTACACTTTTTAATTTAATTTAATTTTTTTATATATTTATTTATTATTTTTTTGTGTAGAAAGCAGTAATACTTTTCCAAAGTGATTAGAACATTTCTAAATCATAATTGAATCGTAATTTTTTTAAGGGTATTTTCTAGAATGTCCTGACAACCATTGTGACATAATAACAATTTTCTCAGAACTGACCATGACTGAGATATTATTTCAAGAAAATTTTAAAAAGAAAAAGAGGCTATTCCTAAATTGCAATTTTTCCTCTTTCCTCTTTCCTCTTTCTTTCCTCTTTCCTATCCCTTAACATCAATTCTCCATAATAAATTCAACGCAAACAAACAGTAATATTAGGAAACTTCGTAGATGTTCAGCATTCATGTTAGAAGTTGAAACATGCTATTTGATTTTATATTCTAACATTTTGTAGCATATATTTGATTCATCAAATGTTAAGTCTTAATTTTAAATTTTTATTATTCCTCCACATTACTAATATGGTGGTATATAGAAGTGTATCAAAAATATTTCTTAGATTCTTACAAATGTATATTTGATGCTTCCTAAATCTATATATTCACATTATTTGAAAATTAATTTTCTTTAATTCTGAACAAGAATTATGGGTGTATTTGTATTATCTATATCGAATATATTCTTTAGATACTTATAAATATGTATTTGATGCTTCCTAAATCAATATATTCACAATATTTGAAAATTATTTTTCTTTAATTTGAATAGAACAACATTCTTCCTTGATACTTTAAATATCCAACCTATTATAAAATTAGAATGCACTACAACAAATTGTATTTTTGGCGACTAAAAGAAAATTAGTTGCCAAAAGTTGTGGAATTTTTGACCAAAAATTAAATTAGTCGGCAAAAGTACAATATTTAGCTACTAATTTTTTTTAGTCCGGGTATATTGATTATTGGCGATTAAAAAAAAATTAGTCGCTAAAAATGCCACAATTTGCGACTAAAAAAATACTTTTGTCACCAAACAGTTAGTTTTGGCTACTAAAATACTTAGTCACCGAATGTAAAAACAAAAATTTACTTTTTATCTACCAAATATTTATTTTCAACGATAAAAAAATATTTTAGTCATTGTATAGTTAGTTTTGACTACTAAAATTATTTAGTCGCTGAATAAAAAACAACAATTACGTTTTATCTTTGGAGACCAAAAGTTTGGTTGCCAAAAATTTATTTTTAGCGACATAAACAAATTTTAGTCGCCAAAGAACTAAAATATTTGGAGGGAAACATTTCAAATTTTGGAGGGATTTATAAAATTAATTGGCAACCAAAATGTTTAGTCGCCAATTGTATAAAATGACCAGAAAATACACTTTTGGGTGACCAAAAAAAATATATATATATTCTCTAAATGTATGATATTTAGCTACTACAAAAAATTTATTCAACATTTATCTAACTTTTAGCTACTAAATTTTAGTTGGCAATTGTAATTAAAAATTTTGGAGGAAGGACTTCAAATTTTGGAAGGATTTCTAAATTAATTCGCTACTAAAATATTTAGTAGGGGAAAGAAATATATGTATTAGTTATTGGTGACTAAAAAAAATTAGTCAGGGAAAAAAATAATAATGAGCTAGGGCTTAAAAACGTGGGTCTCTCTTACTGTGGGATAGACACTCTCTCTTTCTCTCTCATGTCTGCCCTCTAATTCTCTCTTTTGCGTCTGCCCTCTGATTCTCTCTCTCGCTTTTGTCTCTATCGCCTTTGGTACAGGAGCACCATCGACGCTTAAGCTCGTCGCACACGAGGACCATCACAAACCAGCAGCCTATATCGTCTTATCTCGGAGTCACGATCCACCATTAGAGCACAACCCAAGGTATGTCCTCTCTCTCTCTATATATATAGATATTTGTATCTCAGACTTTGTTCTCCTAATTTCGGTCTCTAGGGTTTTTTTCTTCTTCCATCCGCACACCTACTTCACGCAAACCTACCTCAAAATCAACCCAGCCATCCCCATTCATATAGTGGGCAAATGGTTTCCTTAACTATTCCCGTCTCCACCTCCATATCTGCGAAATCCATTTTTGAAACCCCTCTTCAAACCTTCCTTTCCTAGATAATCGAAAACACCAAGTGTTTATTTTTAATGTGGTATAAAAAGCATGATCTAAGATTAAACATTTTGATTTTAATTGCCTTGTATTTGTATGAAGTTGGGTTTACTCTAAAATGTCCACAAATAGACCATTTCGTAAAAAGAAGAAGATCAAAATTGTCAAGGTAAGTTCTGAAATGCTAGCATCTATTAAATGTTCATGGCTTTAGAGTATAAATTTTTACCTAATAAAAACAATTCAGACTTTAAGTGTCATGACTCAAACCCGCCCCCTAAAAGTTTGGTCCATGATCGGCCTGTACTTAGGCCTCAAAACAAAATTTCAATAATACACATCCGACAACGGGACCTAAAGCGAAAGCAAATAAATTACAGAACGTCCATTGAGCAGTGCTTATATGCCGGGATTTTAAATATACACAATTTATGCATATATATGCATAGGAGTTAGCAACCAAAAATAATTTACTCAAGGGTTTAACAAAAGCGACCAAAAACTTGACAAAACATGTGACATCAAAAGAATCAAACAAAAAGCTTCAATTGTGGAGCTTAACACAGCAGGCCCACCAAAAAGGGCTCCTGAAGTTAACCTAGGGCTGTCCTCCAAGCTGATCACCTACATAAACATATATAAAAAAAACGAAGTGAGCAAGGCTCAGTGAATAATAATAATAATAATGTAAAGAGGTTCGAGTGAATAGACATATGTCTTGGAGAATATTTATCTAACGTTTACATGTCCCTTTCGTCATATTCCAAAACGGCTTCGGGCCCAACATAATACAAAACAGCCTCGGGCCCAACGTAATACAAAACAGCCTTGGGCCCAACATAATACAAAACGACCTCAAGCCAAGCGTAATACAAAACGGCTTTGGGCCCAACATAATACAAAATAGTCTCGGGCCCAACATAATACAAAAGGACATCGAGCCAAGCGTAAGACAAAACGGCCTCGGGCCCAACATAATACAAAACGGCCTCGGGCCCAACATAATACAAAACAGCCTCGGGTCCAGCATAATACAAAACGGCGTCGGGCCCAACATAATACAAAACGGCCTCAGGCCCAACATAATACAAAACGGCCTCGGGCCCAACATAATACAAAACGGCTTTGGGCCCAGTGTATCAACAGCTATCCTGGGCGTAATAGGGTAGATAAAATATTGACATGTCTCCATCTCCCTTGGCCTTAGGGCCACTATTCATATATAACAGAAACAGAACGACCTTAGGTCCACTTCATCTGCCATTGCTCATAATTGTATCATTGCTCAATCATTTCCATTTACTTAAATTTATTTAACGTATACCACTCACAAACAAAAATGCATAACTCATAGCACCATTTATCCAAATATGCCATTCGCAATCATAATGCATAAACCACCGTATAATTTATCTCGAACGTACTAAGTACAATCAAGGTACATAACTCATAAACAGGAATACAGAAATAAATATATAAATCGTTACAATATTATTACTCACAATGGTTTAGGCGAGCAATGGTCTCTTTCCGCAAGTGACCTAGACATAGCACATATACCCAAACGGATAAATAATGCATCCTTTCCTTAGTTTATCTCTTTAATCATTTGTTTGATTCGTTTACTTCCTATTCACTTTCAAGTATTTTAAAGGGATCAAATAGACACATTAAAAGTTTCAGAAGGTTAGATAGAGTAGCAGAAGTTAACAGAAATTCCCCCTATTAGCCGCATGTACGGAAGTCCCCCACCGCACGTGCGGAAAAGTGTGCCACGCGTGCTTTTATTGCAGAATGCCCCTGTCTATCTCTCTTGTTTTCCGTGCGTGCAGCTGTGCCTCCCGCACGTGCGGCCATAGGCCTCGCACGTGCAGCCCTAGGCTCTGTTTGAGCAGTCCAAAAATCTAATAAATTCAAGCTTTCTAAACTCAATTCCAAGGTTCAATTCAAGCAATTCCACTCCAAAAACATAACATATGAGCATAACAAAACATAGATTCAAGTTCAATTAGATCCAACTTCCTTTAAGTTAACACATAGGGCTCTAATTTCCATACTTTCTTCATTTTCTTCTTCTTTTCATGGCATATACAAACATATATACATATATAGGTTCAAAACATACAAAAATGTAAAGACCAAGATAAATAAAATGGCAATTGCTCAAAATCTAAGTCAAGATAACTCAAAACATAGGAATCAACCCTTTTAATTAACCAAATCCAAAGAGTACATGTTCAATTTTATGAAATATATTCACTCAAGATCATCACTCATAAACCCTAACTTTAATGGGGGTAAAAGCTTCATCTTAAGACTTGATTCTAACCAATTGAAAAAAGATTAAGAGAAGTCTAGTGGATTTTCACTTACTTTGAGCTATATTCTTGATTTCCCCTTCCAATTTCTCAAGTCTTCAAGTTTTAATTTATGCTCTCTTCTTCTTCTCTCTTTTCTCTTCTCTTCTTTCTCTCTCTTGGGTGACTCTCCATATTTTTTCCACTCACCAAATGAGAGAAGATGAGCTCAAAAGGGGCTTTTATTACATATATATATATATATATATGGCTAAAAATACTTGCCAAACGCGCCTTAACGAATCAGACTGAATCAATTTTCAATTAAACCTTCCTAAAGGGTTCTAAAAATTCCCATTAGTATATTCACGTACTCAATTTCGGTTTCTGTACTTATTAAAGTCATTAATTTCAGTTTCAAAGTGTTAACTCTAGGAGTTTTAACCAAATAAAGCTAATTAATTTGTTACGAATCAAATTTTTACAAAACTTCATATAATGTCCTAAAATCTATGCTAATCATAACTGTAAAGTCCATTTTGATTTACCACGCCTCTAAGGCTTTAAATTTTCAGTCCAACGGTCGCAATCTCAACGAGTTTTCTCATAACCAACAAATACAAATTTATAAACGTATAATTCACACATCAAAACATGGAGTTTCACATCAAACACATAATCACACATATAATCGCACATATATTGTGGGAATTAAAGTATATGGAGCATTTGAAGGAGTTAAGTTAAAGTTAAAGTTAAAATTTTTAGACAGTTGATAATGAAATTAGTATTATTGATAATGGATTTAGATTATAATTGATAGATGTATTATTATGTATATATACAGGTTAATGTTGCATTGATAATGGAATGCATATAATTTAGAAATTAATGAAAAATATTCAATTTGTGCATTTAAAAAAAATTAATAAATAGAGCTTTTGGGAGCTAAACATTTAAGTAGCTAAAAAATAAAAATGGAACTTATTGGCGACTAAACAATTAGTAGCTTAAAAAAAAATGAAAGTTTTTGACGACTAAAAAATTAGTAGCTAAAAAAGAGCACCATGATTTTAGCGACTAAAAAATTGGTAGTCAAAAAAGAGTGCCATGCTTTTAGCGACTAAATAATTGGTAGCCAAAAAGAAATCAACAGTTTTTAGCGACTAAATATTTTAGTTGGTAAAACAAAAAAGGCATGTTTATTGAAAACTTTGGACGACTAAATTTTTAGTTGTCAATTCGCGATTTTCGGAGACTAAAAATAAAATTAGTCGCCAATACCTTTTCCGACAATTATCTAGCGACAAAGCAGGCGATCAAAAAGTTTAGTCGCCAAAATGTTTTCGCGACTAAAAAATGACTTTTAGCGATTAAAAATTTGATCATCAAAACTATAATTTGTTGTAGTGATGTGACATTTCTTGCATAGAATATTATTGTTAGAATAAATGAAATAATATTTTTTAAAATATGAATAAGTCTAACACTCCTTTACACATACAGTTCGATCGCATGCAAAGGTGGTAGACAAATGAAAGCCCAAAGAAATGAACGGCAAAGAGTTAAACTCCAAAAATTTGACTATAATACCATGTTAAAATTACTGCACATGCGGCTAGTTGTATGCAAAAATGATAAAGAGACAAGAGATCACTACAACAAAAAGCACTTTCGGCGACCAAAAAATCGTTTTTCGTCGCTAAAAGTAGGAGAATTGGCGACTAAATTGGATTTAGTCGCCAAAATGGAGCACTTTTCCCGACTAAAAGAGTTTAGTCGCCAAATATAATGCTTTTAGCGACTAAAAGGCAATTTAGTCGCCACATGTAGGGCTTTTAGCGACTAATGGTTGTTTAGTAGCCAAAAGGTGGTTTTTTGGCGACTAAAATGATTTAGTAGCCAAAGTCACGGTTTTGGCGACTAAACTTCAGTTTAAATGCCGATTATAGGTGTTTTGGCGACTAAAACTGTTTAGTCGCTGAAAGTGAAGCTTTTTGGCTACAAAAAAAAATTAGTAGCTAAAATGTGGTTTTGGCGACAAAATTTCAGTTTAGTAGCCAAAAGGGTATGTTTTTGGCGACTAAAAACAGGTTTAGTCGCCAAAACAGGGTTCGTTTAGGCCTAAGTCACGGTTTTTAGCGACAAAATAAGAATTAGTAGCTGAAAATGGTATAATTGGCGACTAAAAATTTAATTTAGTCGCCAAAAGTGGCCTAAATTTTTTTTTAGTAAATAATTTATTTTTTACATAAATTATATTGAATTAATATAATTATATTTATATATATTGTTTTGTATTAATACCGTCAATATATTATATAAATAATATATATTGCAAATATATTCATGTGATGTTGTAGTGACATAGTGGAGGGAGTGTGTTGCAAAAAAGGTTCGAATGTGGGATGGTTGGGCGCGGTTCGAAACTCAGAAAAACCAAAAAAGTGGGTTTTTTTTTTTCCCGACGGAAATTAGTCGCCAAAAGTCTTGATTTTGGCGACTAAGCCGTTTAGTCGGCGATTGATCGAGTATTGGCGACTAAATTATTAGTCGGTAAATGTATGATTTCCAAAAGTCTAAAACACTATTGGCGACTAACATTTTGGTCGCGAAAGACCTATCTTTTGGCTACTAAAAAAATATTAGTCGCCAATACCTCTGGCGACCAAGTATCCGCGACAAATCTGGCGACTAAATAATTTTGTCGGGGAAAGTCAAATTTCGACTTTCGGCGATTAAAAATAGACTTTTGGTGACTAAAAATTTAGTCGCCAAAAGTGATTTTTCTTGTAGTGGATGAAAGGTGATGGCTTTGTGGCCTAATAGCATGGGTGCATCACTAGGTGTTTGCAAGAGTGAGGTTAGTAATTCAACTCCTCCGAAAGGTTAATCTAATAATTAACAAGTGACTTTCGTTGATTAAAGAGTTTAGGTATTGTATCATGTTCGAATTTTAAAAATATCCAACCCCAAATCAATTAGTATTGAATGAAGAAGTTTGAATGATTTGGTAACGTAAAAATAATAAATGATTTTTTTTGCTAACGTGTGTCTTAAGCAAACTTAAAATGATTGTATATTTTATATTATATTTATTTTCATGCAAAATGTGCAATTTTTAAATTTCTCAACAAAATTCATGATAAATTACAAACATATTATCACTACTAGCATAAAACTTGTGCTATGCATAGGATAAAATTTCATTGAATGTAAAAATAAAATAAAATGATATTATTGTCCCTCATAAATATAACTTTTATTTTTAAGTGTTGTATAAAGTTTAAAATAAAAAAAAAAGAATTTAATATCAAGTAATTTTCCAGTTTTATAGAATTCATAAGTTAAATTTCTCTCATATCACCCAAAGCAAATTTAATTCTTAACTTAAAATAAAAAATAAAAAATTAATTAATTTAGTTATTAGTCAATATATTTAAAAATAAATAAATAACTTTAATGGCTAATACTTTTGATGATTTGGCATTCACTTGCACAAATAAAATAAGTATTGGCATTTACTTGCACAAATAAAATAATAATTTTTTTTTTTTTTTTTTTTGAAATATGTCATATATCATATCGAAATTTCCATTTACTTATAATATATATATATATATATATCGATAGATAGATTTACCCATGTTCAAATAAATGGGTCAGCCATAGAATCCGGTTCATTGTTTTTAGCTATAAAACTGTGACGGACTTAACTACTCCTTCTCTTTTTTGGATTTTACCCTCCATTCCATAATCAAGGTTCTTTTTTTCGCCTCTTTTTCTCTGGTACGTAATATTATAAACTTAAAAATTTTATTTAGAAAATTATATAAAAAATTAATATATAATCTAAATTCGTTGTACGCATGAACTTTAATATACACATTTAATTTTCACTATACAATTTAATTCCTAACACAAATCTAAGACTATATTCTGAATTCATTTTCATTGAATATTTTCCCAATAAGAACACTACCCTAAGTATCTAACTCTCATTTCAAACAAAAATCTAGTAGAAGAAGATTGAAAATTACAATCTCCTAGACCATCGAATATGAACACTTCTGGCAGACGTGTTGCCTTCACAGATGTCACATATGCTTGTGAATATATATTATTACAATATGATTACTTAATGATTATGTTAATAAAATCATAAAAAATGTGTATAGAAGAAAAGGCATAGCCAGGTTGGTAAGGTTGTCTATTTTAGAATTTAGACCAGGACGAAAATCAAACTTTTAGCCACTATTGTTTTAATTGTCACGTACAATAAGTCATCTAGCGGGTCCAAGTGTATCACCTTAATAATATAATATGGACAAATTAATACTCATGTTATTTGAATAGGTGTTTTATAGATCAAACTTATTATAAATATGAAAAATATTTTAGAGTTCTAAATATATTAGCAAATGTAGTATCACTCAATAAATATATTGTTGTCAATTAATGATATATAAATTATAAAAAATTATATATCAAATTAACACAAAATGATGTGATAGATTTACATTCATTCACATTAAATTATAAACTGATCAAAATGATTCGTAATTTTAAAAATATCATTATTACATCAAGTTATATATATATATATATAAGTTGGGATAATAATATAAAACAGTATATATACTAAAAAATTGTACAAAATAATATTTTTGAATTATGGATTTATTATCACTTTATAAATAAAAAGTCAAGATGCGTTTTATTAGAAGGTTATTATGTTATTGTAGTGAAAGATTCTACAACTATGCTGGTCTCAAAATTTGTCCAACAAAATTGTGCAGAAAAGTTAATTAACAAGAGTCAAATTTGAACTACAAGATCAATTTTTGGATAAATTCCTAGACAAAAATTTTGGATCCCTATCTAGGATTGCTAAAATTGAAGATCTCAAATTCACAGTGAAATTGACCAATTATATAAATAATTTGGACGCACTCCGGTAATCTAAATTGTTAATCTCGTATAACTAACTGAGAAATTTTTTTTTACAAAAAATCAAGTTAATATAATATCAATTGTCATATTATTAGATCATTGTTATTTATATGGCATACATATTTTTTAAAAATAGACCGTCTATTTATTATAATATATATATATATGTAATTTAATCATGTAATTACTTATGTATAATTAATCCAATTATGTCATGTATATTCTTTTCAATTTGTTATATAAAATAAATAGTTCAAATTATTGAGATAAATTCAAACCGATCCCATAATACATCAATTTTATCTATAAAAAATTGAGATCTTTAACTTTAGAGAAAAGTTAGGGATCATGAAAATTTTTTCATGAAAATGATCATGAAAGAATTATGATCTTTAGATTACATTGCTTATTGTGCGGTGCTTTACTCTAAGTGTAATTCAAGGATCACAAAGTTTTTATAATTATTTTCATGAAAATTTTTTCATGATACGTAGCATTACTGTTAACTTTAACAAATATCAACTCTTCTATCTTTTTGTTACAAAAATAACACATTGAAATTGAACTCACACGTAGCCATAGTTGTCACCACCTTTTCCACTATAAATATCTTCTTTCTCATATTAACTTTCTTTACACACAAAAAGGTTAAAGAGAGATAAAAAGAGAAACATGATTGTCTCCTTGAAATCTATATCAACAAAAACAACAGCCCATGAAAACCACCATCAACAACAAGATTTCAAGACCGATGATGATGCTTGGACATCACTAACAGTTTGGAGAAAATCACTAGTTTTTAGCTGTAAAGGTTTTACAGTGATCGACTCTAATGGTAACTATGCCTTTAGGGTTGACAATTACACCGGACATCCGGTGGAAGTCATCCTAATGGACGGATCAGGGAAGCCCATCCTCACCATGTGTCGCAGCACGGTAATCATATCATAATCTCTCTTTAATTTCAATGTTAAATGCTATTCATGGTTTTAAATAATATGAATCAATCAAAATCATATATACATGACCGTTATTAAAAACCCTGATGCTAAATAGTTGTTTTTGATTATCAACAGGGGCTTAGACTAGTAGATAACTGGCATGTCTATGAAGGTGAAGTTGGTGATGTCTCATCAAAGAAACCAATCTGCTGTGTGAGGAAACACATTAACATCTTACAATTTAATGTAAGTGTACTTGCACGCGTGTATCATGGGCCGTCCGATAAGAGATATGCGTACATGATCGAAGGATCGTATGCGAATCGGTCGTGCAGGGTGTTAGATGAGTCGAGGAAGGTGGTAGCTGAGATCAAGAGGAAGGAAGGAATGAACGGTGGTGTTTCTTTTGGGTTGGAGGTTTTTCTTTTGATGGTACGGCCAGGATTCAATCCCAGCTTTGCCATGGCTATTGTTTTGCTACTTGATCAAATGTTTTCTTAATTTTTTATTTATTCATTTTTAAATTTGATATTTACTATGTTTGTTGATGTATATATCTGTGACTGTTGTTGAGTTGTAAATTGAGGTGAAACAACTTAGTTAGCAGAAGTTTAGGAGAGAACACAAGAAAGCTCAAATGCCAAAAGGTCTGTTTTTAATTAAAAAAATTCAAAAAAAAAAAAATGCAAACAAAGATCTTCAAAATGGGATAATGGAGATGCGGGGTATCGATCCCCGTACCTCTCGCATGCTAAGCGAGCGCTCTACCATCTGAGCTACATCCCCATTTTAGTAGTGTTGTTCGATCATAAATATGTTATTTTTTATTAAATAGCCCATTTGTAACATGTTGTTTTGGTGTTTGTCAAAGCTAAGTAAAGGATTGTTTGAGTTATTTACTTTATTTTTCATTATTATTCTTGTGAAATTAAATAATTAGTATAATGAAAAACTTATTTTTTAAACGAGCAAGCTTACCTCCAATCCCATAGTTGTGGGCTCATTTTAAGTACATTTTGATAATTTGAACCGTTTAAATTATAAAATCTATCGTGCAGATCACTCATGCAAAAATTCAAGTCAATCGAATATCAACAGTTATTTCATTGGATCACAAATCTATGTAATAAAATAAACAACTAAGCATGATTTACAAACAAAAACCAATCATGTAGCTACGGAAGTTTAATCGACTTATTTGCACTCAAATAGCAATTCAATACGCCCAAGTAAAATTTTGAAATTTTAATTCATACCCTAATACTAATAACAATAGTACACATTAAACTCTAAAATAAAATATTATTTTTTTTCTTATGGTACACTCTAATCAATTATACATATTTTTTATATTCAAGTCTCTTCATATTCTACCATAAGTTTTGTGGGGACATAAATTTTGAATGACGACACGTGGCCGAGGTGTCATCGAAGTGCCAGCCGGGGTGCCACGTGTCCTGGTCATGATGCTGAGATAATCTTGGTTAGGCCGAGATTATCTGTGAGAATACTAAAATCCGGGATAAACGCATAAGGGACAAGAGTGCTAGAATGAGAGAAGACTTTAGTTTGGGTAAAGATAAGACTACTAGAGAGTTTATCCAATCTTACTGGGAGTCCAAGATTAACAGTAATCCTAAGTCTATTGAAGCTAGGCTTCTATTGGGACTAGGTTTGTGTTAGCTATAAAAGAGAGGCACCATCATGGATATAAGGTATACTTTTTATTCTGAATAGTGAGTTAAGCACTTTTGCTATCTTTGAGAGATAACTGACTTGATCGTCGGAGTGCCCCTGGGTGGATGAACTACCGTCGGATTCTTATCTTTTTGTGACAGGTCATTCGGGCTTAATCTATTCTGCCAGTGTTCTCCAGCTAAGTGTTTGATTGGCAATGTGGTTGGAAATTGACACACACAAGTTTCAATTATTTTTTCTTTATCTCCTTTCTCACTCCAAAATTCCAATCCACCCCACCAAAACTCACCATTGTTATCAACATTATTGTTACTTATTGTGTTACTATTTACAAATAGAAGAAAGTTTAAACAAATCAAACAATGGATGAGAATAATAATCAAAAGTATTATTTGAAGCAATCCATCAAATAGTAGGTAAGTATTCACATAAATATCAAACTATAATTCTTGATATCTGTGCTTTTTTTTTTATACGTAAAAACACATATTCTGTTTGTTTTACGTCTCAAAGCTAAACAAATTGCTTATGTTTGGCATTGTAGTCCCGAACATGAGCGATTTGTTTGGCTTTGTAGGCCGAACAAAGGCAATATGTTTGGCATACTAGGGCTGAACAGCTTCAGTGAAGGTTAGGAATTGAAATTAACAATTGTGGTTTTGAAAAGCCTACAACCACTATATCCCAAATAACAAAAAATGTAATTAACGAAAAAAAAAACATGATAAATTTACCTACTTATGGGTATAAAATAATGTCCTTCTTCTTTAGTATTTGCCAATGATGAGAGTATGGAAGTACCGTGGCTGAAAAGAAAAGGAGATAGTCTTTTTTTAATTGATTTATTTATTATTTAGGTATATCACAAATTATAATTTTATTTTGAAGGGTAATTTATAAAAAATTATAGGGTGTAGCGTAAATTATAACCTTAAATAATTTAATAGAAAATACTGAGAAATTATGTATATTGAATGATTTTTTTGGGTGCAAATAGAATCACTTGTAATCTCTTCGACTAGTAAATTACTAATGGGTCCTAATAGTTGGACTTAATTTCCATCAAGTTCTATTGAAAATAAATCTTAGTAAAATCGTCATTAAAAATAATTTTTTATGACGATTTTTTACATATATTGCTAAAAATTGACAATTAGTGACTTTTTTTTCCTCATAGATTTTCTAAATTGTCTCTAAAACTTACAATTAGTGATTTTTTTTATGACGAATTTTTTAAATTGTCACTGAAAGTTAAAAATTAGTGACGCTTTTTTATAATGATTTTTTGAAATTATTTCTAAAACTTATAATTAGAGACATTTTTTATGACAAAATTTTTAAATTGTCTCTAAAAATTAACAATTAGTAACTTTTTAAATAGTGTTTGATAAAAAAATGTCATTAATTATCATAGAAACTATTGAATAATAAATTCACTTATTAGAACCTATACGTAAGTCCCATTTTTATAAATTGAACAATTCAGATCACCAAAATAAGCTCAGAAGTGCACAAACTACACCCAGGCCTCGTTTGTTTGGTAGACTAGATTGGATGGGATTATAAGTACAGGTGGGTTGAGTAGGGAGATTATTAGTGTAGTGGTATTATATTAGTAAATTTCAAGATGATATTTTAAATTAAAAATTTTTACTTCGTGTTGATTGCAAATCTACTAAATATATTTTAGAAAAAGATGTCCAAAATATTACTAGTAAACAAATTTTTGCCCGTTGACAATCTATTTTAAGTATTTTTTATTTTGATATTGCTTATATTCCTGGTAGTCAAAATTCTATCCCTGATTTTCTTACCCGAGAATTTTTACAGGGTGGATAGTGCATCATGCCCATTCCTCATATTGCTTACCATAAATACCACATTAAACACTATAAATCCCTAGTTAAATATACTGCTTCTCCAGATGTCTCATACTACACGATCTAGCAACAAGGCCACTGTACCGGCTAGTCAACCCGCTTTACCACTTGTCGCGACATTTTATTGACTAAGAACTTGGTAACGATTTATTGACATGACAGGTGGTAAAGCGGGTTGACTAGCCGATACAATGGCCTTGTTGCTAGATCGTGTAGTACGAGACATCTGGAGCAGTAGATAAAAACAATCAGCATCCATTGAGGAGATCTAATTGATCAGCATTAGAATGTAAATAGTTAATGTAATGTACAAGTTGTTGTCGTTGAGCCTTAATACGATGGTATTGAATATATTGAGCATATAGAGTGGTTGGATGGGTTGACTTGAGATAGGCAAGGCGAGAAGCAATATATTTAACTAGGGATTTATAATGTTTAATGTGGTATTTATGGTAAGCAATATGAGGAATGGGCATGATGCACTATCCACCATGTAAAAATTCTCGGTTAAGAAAATCAGGGATAGAATTTTGACTACCAGGAATATAAGCAATATCAAAATAAAAAATACTTAAAATAGATTACCAACGGGTAAAAATTTGTTTACTAGGAAGATTTTGGACATCTTTTTCTAAAACATATTTAGCAAATTTGCAATCAACACGAAGTAAAATTTTTTATCATCTTGAAATTTACTAATACATAAAACAATAGATCAAATTTCTTTTTTAATAGTATTGTAATTTTTCTGTGCTTTATTCCAGACACCAGAATGAAAATGAACAATTTGTTCAGATGACTAAGAAGTGATTTGCTGAAGAAGAATGCCATCATAACCAATATCAGAAGCATCAATTTGAATAATTTTGAATGAATTTTCAGTAGGAATACCAAGACAAGGCAAAGTTTTAACATATTTTTTGACTTGTTGAACAATAGCAGTATGATTTTTTTTTTTTGATCAGCAAAAAAGGAACTTTATTGATGTAAAAACTAGTACAAGGTACAAATAATTTACACCAATAAAGAAAAGAGGAGTGCATGAGCATCACAATGAGCTAAATGATCCCAACTAGGTTGGCACCAAAAAGCCCATCCTATCATTTGCTAGCACCCCAAGTTGGTGAGGAACCAACGGGAGAGAAATAAAACCAACCAAAACCAACAGGTAGACATCATCTGATAGAGTGCAACCTCACAGCAAGCTCCACTAGCAACCAGCAGAGTGCAACCTCACAGCAGAGCAAGACTGGTGCAAAACAGATCAAAACCTCTTCCCAAACAAGACTGTGGCCAGAGGCACACAGCCATCCACCTGCAATTGACAGGGGCACACAGCCATCCACCTAACACAGCAGCAGATCACAGAGTATAGCATAACAATAGCAGTATGATGGGGAGACCAAGGAGGAGGACTATCTTTTAACCGATCAAAGAGAGGTTGATAGGTTTTCCTAAGGTCTTGGTAGAATTTAGCAATATAATTAAGTGATCCTAAAAATCGTTGTAACTGGGTTTTATCTAGGATTTCATCAGGAAATTTTGAAGCAAATTCAATAGAGCGACTAATAGGCAGAATAGTATTCTGGTGAATATTATAACCTAGAAATCGGACATTGGTTTGGAATAACTTAATCTTAGGAGCAGATATGACTAAACCATGACTTTTAATAGTACAAAAGAAAGCAGTAAGATGTTTCCAATGTTCACAAAGAGACTTAGAAAAAATAAGAATATCATCGATATAAACTATGGAAAAATGACTAAAGGGATTAAAAATATCATTCATTATATGTTGGAATTCACTAGGAGCATTTTTTAATCTAAATGACATGACATTCCATTCATAGTGACCAAATGGTGTAGTGAAAGCAGTTTTATATCTATCACGGGATGAATTTGTATTTGCCAAAATCCACTTTTTAGATCAAATTTACTAAATATAATTGCTTGACTAAGTCTCTTAATTAAATCTTTTTTATTCGGAATAGGATAACGAATCCATTCTAAAACCTTCTTTAATGGTTTATAATTAATGACAAAGCGGGGAACGCCGCGTTTTAATTTAGCATTTTTATTGACATAAAAAGCAGGACATGACCATGGTGACTTGCTATGACTGATAATCTTATTGTTTAGTAATTCATTAATTTTTGTCTTACACATTTCAATTAGTTCATGATTCATTTGAATAGGTTGAGATTTAGTAGGAATATTTTGCTCATCAAAATGCCTAATATAAGGTAAGGTGACAACATGCTTTTTCCTATGCCAGAAAACAGTAGGTAAAGTTGAACAAACAGTTGATTCTAATTTCTGTTTAAAGTCTTCAATTTGAGAAATAAGAATGGGATTAGTCAATTGACTTTCAATACATCTATAATTAACTTCTTCTTTGAGAAAACATAACTGTCTGGTTAAATGGTTAATAGATTGAGAAATAGAATAATCTTTTAATTGTTTTAATTCTTTAACTTCAGGAGGGGATAAAAATTTAAAAGTTACTGGCTGATCAAAGACATGAGTAGTTATACCATGGGTCGAAGTGGTAAATGGATAAAGTAAAAATATAAATGGTGTTCCTAAAATAACTTTGTTAGTAATATTCCTAACTAAAACAAAAGATGTTTTAAAACAGACATTATTTTGACAAATATGAACTTTGGGTAATTTATATTTGATATGCATTTTACTACCATTAGCAGATGTTAATTGTTCGCTAGTTTTATGATAATATTTTGTAGGGAGTAAGCCTTCTTGAATACAATTAAGATCAGCACCAGTGTCAATTAGAGCAATAACTTCTAATTCAAAATCATTAATGACAAGTTTAATTTTGGAGTTCCATTTTTGGATATTAATTTTATTAATAAGATTTAATCGTTTATCTTCAGGATCATCAGATTGATGTGACCAATTATCAAACAAAATGCGATCAGGATCAGTATGTTCAGATTCACTAGTGGAGACAGCATCATTTTCATGAAAATTATCTAAATCTTTATTAGTGTTTAATAGATTAATTTCTTCTTCTATTGTGTTATCTTTGCGTTGTAGATCTTTAATAAGCTGTTTAATTTGATTAATTTCGTGTTGTAAGTCTTGTAAAGTGACTTCTTTGTGTTTATGTTTAAATCTTTCCAAAGTTCTGGTTAAACTAATGATGGGTTTATCATGCTTGGGTTTAGTATCTTCGTCCATTAGTAGAGATTTTAATTTGTCAGTATATTTTTGTTTTAATTCAAGATTTTCTAATTTACTAATTAAATCGATTAAAGAATTTTCCTCTTCTTGTTGTTTAGTCAGAACAGTAATTTGTTAAAGAACAGTAATTTGTTTGACAGGTTTACAACAAATATCATTACATCTTAATTCTATATCATTATCAGTAGTGTCACTAGGTAATTGGTATGGGGATGAATTATTAGAATTAATGACTCATTAGAAGAGTTGTTAGGGGATTGATTTAATTAGAAGATGTCAAATAGTTGATTTTTGAATTCATCAGTGATTTGCAACTGATTAACCTTATCTTTTAATTTTTGTTTTTCTTTACATTTATTAGAATAATGACCCTTTTTTTCCACAGTTATAACAAGTAATATCAGAAGTGGATTTAGATTTTGACTTCTTAGAATATCGAGATTTAGTCTTAAATGATTTACGTTTACTAGAGGTTGGTTTTTCATAATATTTGTCAGGGGAGTTATTCTTAGAATAATTGGTTCGATATTTATGACTTGATTTGTTGCTAAATTGCTTACATTTATGTGACTTTCTTTTGGAGGGTGCTACTGGAGGTAGACAATATTGTTCACAGAAATTGCCTAATTCATATTTAGCTTTATGTTTGTTTGTAGCAGCTTTTTGACTAAGTTTGAGATCAATGCACATTTTTAATCCTTCTTTTTGAATGGTGCTAATTATATCACCATAGGTTAAATGATCATATTCGATTATACCAATAGATTGACTAAGGACATCGCGAATTTTATGGGCAAAAAGGCTAGGTAATCCATTAATAAATTTTTCTTTCCAAAATGACTTAGTACAATCTTCTCGAAGCATGACTCGGGTGGTAAGACATCTTTATACCATCTAAAATCACTTAATGTGGGACAGGTAAGATTACTAAATTGATCATGTATGCGAGAATATATATTAGTAAAAGTGCCAATAAAATGTCTGACTATGGTGTAAATTAATGTATTAATACCATCGGGTTTACAATAGCCAATGGTCTCATCAAATATAGGAAGATCATTTTCATCTTTTTGACTTGCATGTAGGATAGATTCACGTTGTTCTTCAGTGAGATATTTTTCCCACCAGGATTTGAGCATACCAGTAAAACCAGAGGTGATTAAGGATACAATTTCAGGTTGGGTGTAATCAGGGTAATTACTAAGGTAACTATTGGCAACCATAGATAAATGATTTAATTTTTGAAGGATCTGATCTTCACTAAGGCCATCAATATTCCATTCGTATAATTTTTTAGTAGAGACAGAAAACTGATTACTAAGATTAGTTTCTTCATATTGGAGATCAGGAGGAGTAGGACGGGTATACCAATTTTTGGTAAGAGTTGTAGGATTGACCTTAGAATAAGTAATTCGATTAAGATTGGTAGATTGGAATTGTTGAGTTAAAAGATTAATAGTATCATTAGATGATTCAGAGTGACTAACTAAGGGAGGTTGTTGATGTAAGACGGTAAGACCTTTTCCATTAGAGAGAGAATCTTTACTAGCAGAGGGAGTAGCTAATTTATTAAATAATTGTTCAATAACCTTGACTATGGAAGCATGTTGCGTGATTAAACTGTCACGTTTGGATCGATTACTAGGTAGAGAAAGTAAAGGTTTTTCCAAAGGTTGTTTAATAGAGGAATGGTTAGTGGAGTAATCATCGAAATCAGTTTCTATTTTGTCTAATTGTTTACCAATTTTTTTAAACATTGATTGGTATAATTATTTTGTTCAATGACTTTCTTTAATTCAGGTTCAGTACCAGCTAACTTAAAAGGAGAGGCATGAATAATAGATCCTTGATGTTCGATAATCATGGCTTCTGAAGGAGGATGACTAGAACTAACAGTAGTAGTAGGAGAAGTTTTCCATTTAGTTTTAGTAATGGTATTAATCTTTTTATAATAATTTTCTAAATATTCAAAGAAAAGAACTTCAATATTATGCTCAATCATTAAATTATACCATTTGTGAGTAATTTTGGATTGTTGACAAGGATCATATTTATGGCGATAAGCATGACGTTTAGTTTTATTACTTTTGGATTTAAACTCAATATGCAATTTATCAAGATTAGGAGTAAATGATTTACTAATGGTTAATAGTTAAGGATTAACAGGAAGTACAACTTCAAAATCAGTTTGAGTTGGCGAGTTGTGAGACTCAATGTCTTCTTCTGGTAAATGTGAGTTACTAATTTGGGAAGTTATAGAATTATCTATTCCTTGCATTTTGCTATGTGAAGTTTGTCCTAAATGAATTTGACTATTCTTGCGAAATAAAGGTGTATTAAATATTTCATCTTCAATTTCAGTGTCAGTAGGTATACTAGAAGGACTATGTCTAGAGGATTGACTAGGTCGATTAAATTTGATTCGAATAGATCCATCTGTAAATTGTTGAATATCTTGGATATTTTGACTAGTAGATTGTTTTTGATTTGCGGTATAATTTTCATTGATTGTGATCCATTGATCAAGCAAAGTTATATCTTTTCATTCAATCATTTTAAGAATATTAATATTAGTATCATTATTACTACTTTGAATAAGTAAAGTTTTATCTTTTGGACTTTTATGAAGAGCTTGAATATTCAAATTGGTTTTAATACATTTATAATAAACACGATAAATTAGAGCAATATTATGTACTTTTTCTTTCATATTTGTAAAAGAACCATTTAACTGGATATTCAAAGTTAAGGCATCTAATATGTGTGGATCCCTAAGACTAAGTGTAAAATCAGGAAAATAATTAAAATAGACAGGTCCTTTATGAAGACCAGTTTCCATCATACCCATTAAACTATTATTATAATCAATAAATCGAGCATCTCTTAAACATAATAAAACTGAAGTATTTTTACCATGCAGAGTTAATGGTTTAACACCAACTTGAATTAATCCTAAGTGAATAAAATTGTGACCAGTTTTTAAATGTCGTTTAATGGTATGAATTATCTAATAATTGGCATGTTTCTCTAGGTTTTTCTAAAGCATAAACTTGTTCTAAAGTTTTAACATGAAGATTGACTTTAAATGTGGATTGCAGAAAAGTAGTGTGATAAATTTCTTTAATTTGTAATTGTGGTATATTCCAACATAAATCAATTTTATCATTTTGTAATTCTACTTCTTCTTTATTTATAACTATACCTGGATTAGGTATGGGAGCTAGAGTTGTGGATCTAGAGTTAACTGAAAAATTACTTCTGAATAATCGACTCGTGGTTCTGACTATGTAAATGACTTACAGGAATCTTAATACATTGTCAAAACTAAACGCGATTTCACATACCATGTGTTCACACATACCCTCTCCGGGAGACCCCTAATTGTCCGACACTACCTAACCGTAAGGACTTACTCTAGACAAGGGACGAATGTTGGGTGGCTACTGGCAAAGTGGAAAAACACAGATATAGTTAGTAACAGATTAAGATGACTGAAGGCAATTACAAAGCAGAATTAAGACAAATTATGCAAAACTTAACAATTCAATAAGCAACTGAAATCAACAGAAGCGTGGCTCTGATACCAAAAGGAGGCGGAAGCACATGAAGAAGAACATGAAGAATTAAGAACTAATTAACAATTACAACGGAATAAAAGCATGAATTTACTTTTACTGAACATATACATTTTATTTTAATTAGTTTTCAATTAATTTCAAGGTATTTTGATCTATCTTCGTTTGTGCAAACACCAACCGAAGATCTATAGATCAGCTTCATTGTATTCTAAAAGCGGATTTGCTATTAACCTGATCCACACCATCTAGTGGGGGCAAATGCTGTCTTTAAGAAAGCGACATTCATAACATGACTCGAAGTGTAATTCAAACTTTCTTTTGAAGTGATATCATCAAAATCATAATCTCGGAGACCATTTGCACCAACACTCAAGTGTATTTACCCCTTTTGGAAATTAGTCATTTTCCACTCATCTAATCTTTTTAATTACTGGATCTCAAAAACTAACTCTCTTACGATTACTTCCTAAAAGAAAGACCAAAATACTTCATTGGTACACATTCAATGGCACAATCTAAAATCCGAGCAATCTAGTTCAATCTCGTATGTTTGCAATTGACTCCCTCTAGAACACTCTTATTCAAATTTACCTTGAGACCAAAAACCATTTCAAAAATTCTCAATATAGAAAGCAAATTAACCAATTTATCGTCACCACTAGACAAGAAAAGGATTGTATCATAAGAAATGAAAATACTATCCCTCCCAATTTTGACGTTGGGAAGAACCAAAACCATAACATCTTACACAATCAAGACCTATTCAGGCTCCAACAAGTAACTCTAAATTTATTATTGAATTCACTAACATGCTAACAATTTGCAATTCCATTAAGAAAGTTTTTACGCATCATTCACGTTTTTAATCTATCAACTAAGTTAAACAAGTCATAACATCTTAACAAATATTTGGTTAAATTCAAATTTCAAACCTAAATAAGGGGTGAAAGAGAGATCACTTCAACCATGATTCTATACAAAAGTATATATATACACATATATAAAGTTTGATCTTAAACTTGGCAAGGTGAAGGCATCGATTGCACACAAAAAAAAGGGGATATCAAGTTTTCGCACAACGAGAACATGCACGGCTAATCAAGAAATGATGGTAGTAATTGGATTTGCATTAAAAAATATGACCTTGGCCCATACCTACCAGTGTCTATTACCACAACCAGAGCTAAAGTTCTTAATGTTTAGCGATTTGCTCGAGTTCTATATATACAAAGAAATATACACATACATAAAGTTTGATCTAGAACCTGGCAAGGTGAAGGCATCGATTGCAAAAAAAAAAGGGTATCGATTTTTCGCACAACGAGAACATGCACAGCTAATTGATAAATGATGGCAGTAATTGGATCTACATCTAAAAAATATGACCTTGGCCTACGCCTACCACTGTGCATTACCACAACCAGAGTTGAAGTTCTTGATGTTTAGCGGTTTGCGCTCTTTCTCTTTTGCTCTCTCTCTCTCTGTGTGTATATATATACACACAAGTGTGTGCACAAATACTATGGGGGATTCTATTTAAACCCAAAATATGTCTTAGTATGCATAATTTAAATTCATAAATTTTAATTCTTATTATATCTTAATATAAATTTACAAATAAGGACAACACATATTAAACTCTAAAATAATTTTTTTTTTCCTCATGGTATACCCTAATTAGTTATTCTTATTCAAATCTCTATATCTTCTTCCCCAAGAGATCAAAGTTATTTCTTCTTCTTCTTCTTCTTCTTCTTCTTCTTCTTCTTCCTTCCAAAACTCCAATCCACCCTATCAAAACTCACCATTATCATCAACATCATTGTTTTTTTTATTATTATTTTGAAACCCTAAACCCTAGAAAAAAGTTTGAACAAAATCAAATAATGGATGACAGTAATAATCAAAATAGGTAAGTATTCATATAAAGGGGTTTCACAATTTTTGTAGAGCGCCATTAATCATTTTCCATATCGTTTTTTTGACAAAAATTAAAGGACCCCGTAGTTAGACTAACAATAATATATTATTGGAGTTGTTCTTATTTTGTCATTTAAATAGTATATTGTTTGAGAACTACTCTTTCTTGTTTATGCATGATGTTTATGTGCTTATAAGTTTGGTTTTTACTTTTCCACGAGCATTCTTGTGGATAATTTATAATGTAATTTTCTGTATTGAAAAGTTTTATAATGCTTATGTAAAAGTTTGGTTTTTTCTGTATTTATATGCTTATGTGTTTATAAGTTTCATTTATTTTTTGTATTAAATTTTTTTTGAAATAATTTAGTTTTTTTAGTTTGTTTATTATTTATTATTTGGGTTTACCTTGAGGGTAATTTGGGAAAAATAATAGGGTGTAATGAGAGAAAAATAAAATTTTAAATAATTAAATAGGGTGCATTTAAATTGGAAATACTTAATGATTTTTTGGGTGTATATAAAATCCCTCAAATACTATATATATGTGTACATTTTGGGACCACAAGATTTTCACATCTAACGTTACTACAAGAATTTTCACTTTTGGTGACTAAAATTTTAGTCACCAAAAGTCAATTTTTAGTTGCCAATGGCTTTTAGCGACTAAATTATTTGGTCGCAGCATTAGTCACTGAAGAATTGTCGGGAAAGGTAATTGGCGACTAAAATTATTTTAGTAGCCAAATGTATTCAATTGCCAACTAAATTTTTAGTCGCCAAAAGGTTGAAAATAAAATTAAATAGCACATTTTCGGCTACTAAAGGTTTAGTCGCCTAAAGTGTTATGTTTTTTGCTACTAAAATTTTAGTCAGCAAATAGTTTGTGTTTTGGCTACTAATATTTTAGTCGGCAAAAGTGTTATGTTTTTGGCTACTAAAATTTTAGTCGGCAAATAGTTTGTGTTTTGGCTACTAAATTTTTAGTAGGAAAAAGTTTTTTTATTCTTCAGCTTTTGTTTTTAGCTATGAAATATTTAGTCGCCAAATGTTTGATTTTTTTTTTTTTTTCCTACAAAACTTTTAGTCGGCCAAACTATTTTCCCAATTTCTTTTTAGCTACTAATTATTTAGTCGCCAAAAACATGATCTCATGTTTTATCACAAAATTATAATTTCTCTACAACCTGTCTATATTCCATGCAACCTGTAATGCGCATGTAAACAAAATAATACGTATACTATCAATCATTCCACAATCTGCATCCGTATACAAAAAATGAGTAACTTTAAATGTCAAAGTCCATACAAACCAACTATTGTCTAAACTAAAATAATAATTCCATACAAAATATAGAATCATACAAAAATCAAAGCCTTCCGTATTCAAAAAATACTTTCACAAAAGCAGAGGAAGACATAGTTAATAGGATTATACAAAAGTGTCAAGTGTCCTCCATAAACAAAAATGTAGACTATCCACAAGTCCACGCCAAAAGCCATCTACAAAAAATAAAAAAACAATTACATCCATTACAAAATATCAATTTAGAAAAACATAGGAAAAAGGTTGTAATAACATGCATTTAAGGTAGAACAATCTATAAAAACATTTTTTCGAAATACAATCATATGTATGTATCATGAAAGATTTATTTCAAACTTGATTTCAATTTACAAATAATACAATTTTTAGGAGCATACCTCTTCATAAAATAAAATTTTATGAGTAGAATGTTTTGATGGTAAATTTATTTTAACTCTTTCTCATTCTCATTTTCCTAATCAAAGTAAAATGATTGAGTAATCTACAGGGTTATCTCCATAACCATATCATGCTTTCTTAATAGGTTGACCACCCAAATGACCACCATGTACGATGAAACAATGGCATCATTTACAATGAAAATATTGAACATTTATTGGATGTCAAACTCTCCTTTTTTCGAATAAGTTTAAGTTGTTTCCGGCTCTAACTCCCAAACTACGTGTGCTAATGGCATCCCGTCTGTTGTCACAAGTTCTATATGTCATGGGGAAGCTGGCCGTGACATCCCTACGGTGGTTCCAGGGCTGTTTCAATTTTTCACTCCCTTAACGCCCTTTTTTGGTTAAGCTTAAGTCATTTTTTGCTCTAACTCCCAACCTACACATGCTAATTACATTCCGTCTGTTGTCACAGGTCCTATTTGTCACGACAAAGGTGGTCGTGACATCCGTACGGTGGTTCGGGGGCTGATTCGCATTTTCACCCGCTTAACGCTCTTATTTCGGTTAAGTTTAAGGCATTTTCGGCTCTAACTCCCAACATAAACGTGCTAATTACATTTGGTCTACTGTCACAAGTCCTATTTTCCACAAGGAAGGTGGTCGTGACATCTGTACGCTAGTTCGGAAGCTGTTTCGCATTTTCGCCCCCTTAACGCCCTTTTTCGATTAAGTTTAAGATGTTTTTGGCTCTAACTCCCAACCTACACGTGCTAATTACATTCCGTTTGTTGTCACAAGTCCTATTTGTCATGGAGAAGGTGGTTGTGATATTCGTATGGTGGTTCGGGGGCTGATTCGCATTTTTGCCCCCTTAACACCCTCTTTCAGTTAAGTTTAAGGCGTTTTCGGCTTTAACTCCCAACCTAAACATGCTAATTACATTCTATCTATTGTCACAGGTCCTATTTTCCATGGGAAAGGTGGCCGTGACATCCTACGGTGGTTCAGAAGCTGTTTCGCATTTTCACCCCCTTAACGCCCTTTTTTGGTTAAACTTAAAGTGTTTTTGGCACTAACTCCCAACTTACACATGCTAATTACATTTTGTCTATTGTCACAGGTCCTATTTGTCACAGCAAAGGTGGTCGTGACATCTGTATGGTGGTTCGGGGGTTGATTCGCATTTTCGCCCCCTTAACGCCCTCTTTCAGTTAAGTTTAAGGCGTTTTCGGCTCTAACTCTCAACCTAAACGTACTAATTAAATTCCATCTGTTGTCATAGGTCCTATTTTCCACAGGGAAGGTGGCCGTGACATCTGTATGCTGGTTCGGAAGCTATTTCACATTTTCGCCCCCTTAATGCCCTTTTTCAGTTAAGGTTAAGGGGTTTTCGGCTCTAACTCCCAACTTAAGCGTGCTAATTACATTTTGTCTGCTGTCACAGGTCCTATTTGCCACAGGGAAGGTGGCCGTGACATTTGTACGCTGGTTCAGAAGCTGTTTCGCATTTTTGCCCTCTCAACGCCCTTTTTCGGTTAAGTTTAAGGCATTTTTGACTCTAACTCCCAACCAACATGTGCTAATTACATTCTGTCTATTGTCACAGGTCCTATTTTTCATAGGGAAGGTGGTCATGACATCCCTACTGTGGATCGGGGGCTGATCCATATTTTTACCCCCTTAACGCCCTTTTTCGATTAAGTTTAATGCGTTTTCGGTTCTAACTCCCAAACTACATGTGTTAATTACATTCTGTCTATTGCTAAATGTTCTATTTGTAATAGGAAAGGTGGCTGTGACATTTGTACAGTCGTTCGGGGGCTGTTTCGCATTTTCGCCCTCTTAACTTCCTTTTTCAATTAAGTTTAAGGCATTTTCGGCTCTAACTCCCAACCTACACATGCTAATTACATTCCGTTTATTTTCACAGGTCCTATTCATCACAGGAAAGGTGGTAGTGACATCCGTACAGTGGTTCGGGGGCTGTTTCGTATTTTCACCACCTTATCGCCCTTTTTCGGTTAAGTTTAATGCGTTTTTGGCTCTAACTCCCAAACTACATGTGCTAATGACATTCCGTCTATTGTGACAGGTCCTATTTGTCACGGGGAAGGTGGTCGTAACATCTGTATGGTGGTTTGGGGGTTGTTTCCCATTTTCGCCCCCTTATCGCCCTTTTTCGAGCAAGTTTAAGGCATGCTAATTAAGGTGTTTTGCCACAAGTCCTGTGTGTTTGTGTGTGTGTGTGTGTGTGTGTTTTTTTTTTGTTTAAGGACGCTAACTACCCATCTCTTCACCAACCTCATCATTGACTTAAGACTATCACGCTCCCATAAATTTACTTAATTCTACATCTAGAATCTGACTTGAGACTGGTTCGCTCCTAGAAAGCCCTTTTTGACTAAGTTTAGGGCGTATTCGGCTCTAACTCTCAACCTACGGGTCCGAATTACATTCCGTCAGTTGTCACAAGTCCTATTTGTCATGGGGAAGCTATCTGTGAGACCCACACAATAGTTTGGGGGCTGTTTTTAATTTTTGCCCCCAGAAAGCCCTTTTTCAACTAAGTTTAGGGCGTATTCGACTTTAACTCCCAACCTATAGGTCTGAATTACATTCCGTCAGTTGTTACAAGTCCTATTTGTCATGGGAAAGCTGTTCGTGAGAGCCACACTGTGGTTCGAGAATGTTTTGAATTTTCTCTCCTAAAAGCCCTATTTCGACTAAGTTCAGGCCATATTCAGCTATAACTATGGCAAAGCCATAAACATTCCTAGTGGTCAGCTTATCCTGTCAAACTAATCATTTAATCTACAATCTTCTTTTATGTCCATGTAGCAAACTAATGACTTAAGCCATTCTTCCATACCTCCATGAACGGAATAAAATTTTGATTTGCCAAGTTTGGTTGGTTGCACAAAGAGCAAAGCAAGTTCACCTATTGGATGTTGAGTTGTGATATTTCACCAAGGTTGATCTTTTGCCAATTCACACTGACCTCATGAATATTCTCACTTTTACACATGCAAAATACGTAATAATCTATGTTTAACCCAATTTCAAAGAAAAAATAACCAAGTTATAATCCACACAAAAAGAGCCAAACCATGAGGCAACAGAATTACCTGAAGTTGATTGATGATTTGATCCAGTTTGAATTCCTGATAACAAAATCGTGATACTTTCCATCACAAAAGATATAGAAACAAAGAAAGATGGATATAGGGGAAAGAAATTCAAAACACATAGTTTCAAAGATATGATAGCCAACCTATTCCCGAAGAGCCTCTCTCAGATAAGACACAAGATTTGTTCTTGATGATTCAACTGCCGTTAGTTGTTCAATACAGTCTCTCAATATACCATGCTACCCTTTAAGCTACTCCACACTACCAGAGCCACTGAGTTTTCCTGCTCAAATGAACATAATAATAATAATAATAATAAAGACGGTTGAGAGAGAGAGATGCTACAGTTTATAGCCACCAATGTATCATAAACGAGATGCTAAATAAAAGAGAGAGAGAGAGAGAGAGAGAGAGAGATAAGAATAATACTAATCTGGCCCAAAAACCCTAGCCTCTTGCCACATTGCTACATTTTTCAACATGGCTTCAAGCAACAAATTAATAGTATTGTAAACTCAGGAATTCAATCTATACCAGATGACCAAAACCATGTTCCCATTCCCCAAGTATATTGTTTAGGCACCAAACAAGTGAGGAGATTTAATAAGACTTAATAAGGTTCTACTTGTTTTCAAAATCAGTTTTCACTCTTTTCTCCCTCCATCCTTCCCTTACCACCTCTCTTAGTCAAAATGTACACAAAAGAGGCCAACTGAGCTAACTCAATTGATTATCTATTCTATTAACTATTACATCTAAGTTTTGAAATATTGGTTTTTTTTTTCGATAGTAAAACATTGATTTTTTTTTTTTTTTATAGGCCTTGTTTTTATATCAAAATTGGGTGTCTTTTACAAAACAAGAGATAAAATTGTAACATATATATATACATAAATTTTTTAAAAATTAAATAAAACCTTGAGAAATTTGGGATCTAAAACCAGAGTTTTGTTGACTATATATGGTTGAATCCAGGAAAGAGGCATTAGTTTGAGAAAGGAAAATAAACCTGAGATATGTGAAGCTTTACTCCTAGATCAAGTTGGCAAGTGTTTGGTGAGCCAGGTTTGACTTCAATCCTGATATTTGTTTCTGATATTTGTTATGCTTTCAGTATGATTCTACCTGACACACTTAAGCTAATTCAAGCACAAGATAGACATGGAGTCTATCTTCTCCTTAGTTTCCTAGTCCAGTATCAGTGAATCTGCAAGTTCATAATATTTCCCACTTGAGTTCATTGTTTGATAAATAAAGAAAAAAAAATTAAATTTCATATAGGGATTTAATTACCCTTAACAGCTGTCTGTGTGTCACAGGCATTAGCTTCGTATTCTGCATTAATGGATGAGGATCTAGAGACAAATTCTTCACATGCACCATGGTTCGCACAAAATTTTGCCCTGTTCAGCAAGAGAAAGAACATGATAAGAAAACCAAAAACATTGTAAAAAAAATAAATAAAAGGTTACTAGAAAATCTGAAAAATGAGGGAACGGAAGACTTACTTTACAGTAGATTCTATCTCTGCAATACTGGTCTTATTGAGATGGTTGATGGATAACTCTGCCTTTTCCCATTGCTACCCAGAGTAATTGACCATATTTGTGCTGCAAATTCAAAGGAAGACAAAATTACTTGGCAGTTTTACTAAATGCACTCAAATGTAATGAATAACTTGCAACTTTAGTCCAAAGCTATGCAATACTTAGGGTGCTAGAACTACTTTTCTTTTCTTCTTCTTTTTAAAAAAAAAAAAAAACTATCCATTTGTAATGTAATTTGACTTGTTTTCAAATGCTTTAATTAGTTGTGCATTCTATCAGAAGTTTAAATCTTGTATAGAGCCACGTATCAGGATATTCAAGTGTAACAAAAATAAAACAGATATTCAAATTACAATAGACATGGTTTGATTTTTCCTACGAGGCAAACTTCATGGGACAAAGTTTGGATCTAGGATTTGGGGTGGGATTTGTGGAGGGGAAAGGAAAGGGAAATGTGATAAAAATCTAGCTTCTATTTCATTCATTTTTCCCATCCTTTTTTTTTTTCCTCTCTCACTCTTTGCAAATCCCTCTTCAAAGCCTTGATCCAAACACAACCTTATTTAATTTAGCGAAGTTTGCTTCTCTCTACAAAATTGCAGAAAAAACACACAAGATTTGTTCACATCCTTAATTAGTTTCCTTGGACAATCAGATGACTATACACTTTTGCTTTGTTTTTGCAATACCCAGATTAAAGTGATAGAGCTTCAGTTTCTTTGATCATGTCAAGTTTATATAATAATAGTCACTATATCCTAGCATATTTAAATTAACTTGTGCAGTAAACCAATTTTTGAAATAAATAAATAAAATCTATCAGAAGTTTAAATCTTGTATAGAGCCACGTATCAGGAATTCAATAATAACTGCTCAAGTTTTTCTTCCATATCAAACCAGATAGTCTCAGTAAAGCAAAGCACTACCTTTGAGGACATCTGGCATCTGTTTCACAAGAGACAGAGCATCATCCCTATACATTGTGTCATCAAGAACAGAGACCGGACTAGGATGCTCAGGGGCAACTGACCCAAATTCTGGCAACACTCCATCTTCATTCAACCTTGCAGCTAATTTCTGAAATAAAATCACTTGAAATGGGACACTCAATTATTCAGAAGCTGTATCAAATACTAGATTGCCAACCAATGTCAAACACCTTGTAATCTAAAGAATTTTTGCAGCTTGCATATACAGATTTGCCAAAACAACATTTTAGTATTAGTCTTGTGGAGCCAGAGTTGACTGAAAAAAGCAATATTGGAAGATAAACACTAAAGTATTTTTAATTTGTAACATATATAAAATTAAGTTCAAAAGAATTATTCAATGAATTTATTAGCTATCATGCTGAGTTGGAATAGAAACAGAAACAAAAATAAAAGGCACATCCCAAACCAAAAAAAATGATGTTTTGATAGATGCTAACAATTAGATTCTAGAATAGAAAAAGACATTGGTGCACTATGCTTTCGGGTTTTGGCAAAATGGTCCTACTCCTCTCACGATTGGACTCCAGTCGACTAGAGAGAAGTCAAGTGTTTGGAAAAAGGGTCTGGCTCCTCTCTAACTTAGACTACAGTCACGGCATGGGAAAGAAGCTGAGTGCTTGCAATTACAGTATATTTTAGTGTACACTAAAAATATAAAACACCTCACAACAATGCCAAGTATCATGAAAGATTTTCAATTATATGATTGTTATTGTCAGAGTAACATTTTTTTTTTATTACCATAAATGCTTTAATATCTTTTTAATTTTTGAAGGGCATTGATTGTTTTCAGCATTGCTTTTTACCTGAAATAACAAGTATTTCCCAGAAAATAAAAAAATAACTGATAGGCATTCTATTAATGTACTCCAAACTTAAATAGGTTCTTTTCCAACCTATTCTGAGCAACCAAACAGAGCAATAATGAAATTGATTTCTTCTCTAGATTTAGATTTCACAGTAACCTGTTACCAAACACAATTCAAGACCTAGCAACAAGAGCCCCTGGTATCTCCCATTCAGCTACCTTGGTATCCTCTAGTTAAGTAATCAAATCAAAGAAAATCAAATAGTTGAACCAATAGAGACTTAATCTTTCTTTTTCTTGTAGTAAGAAGTTTCAAACATTATAATACTTCATAATAATGCAAAACCCTTTTTCTATGTTTAATAATGCTAAACCCTTTTTCTTGAGACTTATCTCTGAATATCTCTCTTGAATTTCTTTTAGTTCACCTTCCATTGATTTGTTCCTCTCCTTCAGTAATGCCATTTCATCTAATAATTCCACAAGGTTCTCTTGATCTCTGCAAAAATAAAGAAAATAGATCAGAAAATCAAAAAATTGATTGGGATTAAGAGCAAAATTAGATCAATTCTAGCTCAAAGAAAATGAAGTTATATCGCAATGAGTCATACCTTCTCAAATTTTCATCCGTAGTTTTCACTTCTTCATGTATACAACCATTTGAAGGAATGGCCTCAGAAACTTCAACTACCTGCATCCAAGATGAGCCATTGCCCTCAGTATTGCTCATAAAAAAACTGCATGGTAATGAGAAGAAAATATTCTTGATGTTTGGTTGTATTTTTGTTTTGTTTTTTTCTTCGTATTTTCAGAAATAAAAACACTAAAAAATTTGAAAACACCATCATTTTGTTTTTGTGTGAAAACAACTTTTTAGTGTTTCCTAAAAAGTTGGATTGTTTTAAGAAATTACTTTAAAAAACATTTCACCAAAAATAAAAACAAAACAAAAATAAATAAATAATTTTAAAAAATCAAAATGAAAGAGGTTCATTATTGTTCAACTCTGAAAAGAGTCCAACTTGACTACCTTGATATATTTTATTTTGATGAGGAAGTCAGTGTGCTTTACCAAACAACAAAATCAAGAGGAAATTAACATAGAAAACAAGAATGAATTCAGCAAAAACAATTGCTGAAGTCCAAAAAATACGTCAGTGTATAGCTAAACAACTTACTAAAATATTACAGGCAAAATTATCAAGCAAATGAGGGAAGCCATGCTCACCAACAGTGAGCATCCCATTTCATGAATCCAAAGACCTATAAAATGCAACCAAAAAAAAATGAAATAGATTAAATTTCATAAAAACATAATTGGTCATCGAAAGACCTTTAATGTTTTGATCAAACCCTAGAAGTAGATTCAGATCATAAAATAAGAAGAAACAAAGAGAGAGGAGATCCGAGAGAGAAAGGAAGAGAACAAAAAGATTACCAAATAAAGAAATTGAGAGAGTTTGTACCGTTAGAGGTCTCTTATTCAGACGACCATGGCGATTTATAGAGCGAGAAACAGAGTGAAATCAAGAGAGGAATATCGAGAGCAAAATTAATATATATATATATAGAGAGAGAGAGAGAGCAAAATCGAGACAGATTTGGGAAATAAGAGTGAAAGGGGATAGGGCAAGTTTTATACGATTTGGGGATACAGCAAGCTCGAGAGCGAGAATGAGAGAGAGCGCGAGACTGAGAGAAAGAGCAAGATATAACCTGGTATTGCGGCAGTGGCGGTGGTGATTTGCAACGGTGGCGATTTGTGACGGTGGCGGTGGTAATATGCGACGTCGAATGCTTCCTGATGGTAAGCGCCTGTGGTGAGGTGAGGTGAGATTTGGTGATGACTGATTGTGTGTGTGTAAGCGAGAGAGAGAGAGAGAGAGAGAGAGAGAGAGACAGTGAGAGAGAGATAGTGTTTTGTATTCGTAAACAGAGGAGAATACCTGGGAGGGCGCCGATAGGTACTTTTTTTCCCACTAAAATTTTGGCACCTTTGGCGACTAATTTCAAATTTTTTCGACAAAAATGTAAGTAATAACGACTAAATGATTTAGTAGCCAAATCAACTCAAACGGCGACTAAAATGTTAGTCACCAAAACTCAATATACAGCGACTGACATTCTTTTTTGTCAAAACTTTTGGCGACCAAAATTTTAGTCGCCAAAGGTAAAAAAATTATTTTTTATTTTCTATTCGGCGACTAAATATTTTAGTAGCCAAAACTCAACATACGGCGACTAAAATTCTTTTTGTTGCTGAAAATAAACTTTTGGCGACCAAAATTTTAGTCCCCACAGGTAAAAAATAATTTTTTATTTTTTATTCGGCGACTAAATAGTTTTAGTAGCCAAAACTCAATACACAGTGACTAAAATTCTTTTTTGTCGCCAATTCTAGCAATTTTTAGCGACTAAATTTTTTTTTAGTCGCCAATAACCAATATACCCCTACTAAAAAAAATTAGTAGCTAAATATTGTACTTTTGCCAACTAAAAAAATTTTTAGTCGCCAATTCCATAACTTTTGGCACCTAAATTTTTTTTAGTCGCTAATTTAGTCGCCAAAGGTGCATTTTGTTGTAGTGCGTGTTTTAGTGAGAAATCACTTTTCTAATTTTTCTTCAAGCAAATTATATTGGTAGTTCCTATATTTTACTTCTTATATCATTTTGGTCTTTATATTTTTAAGGGAAATTTGGCCTAAGGTCCCTCCTCTACTTTTGATAGGAAGAAAGGTCCAAAATAATATATTTTAATGGCTAAGGTCCATGAAATTTATTTTAGGTTATAAAGTACCTAAATTACCCTTCCTTTATAACATAAATTTGTTTGAATATAATATTGTTGACTTAACTGATAGATTTTGGAAACCGAATTCGCAGGGGAGATTTCGTCGGAGATTTCAGTGGAGATTTCATGGTAGAGATTTCGTCGAGATTTCAGTGGAGTTTGACGAGAAAAATTGCTACGATCGTGTTGATTTCGTCGGAGATTTCGTCGGAGTTTTGATTCTTTGTTTTTGAATCAATTTCAAGGAGTGTTGACAGTGTATTGATCGCATAGGTTTTTAAGTGGAGTTGAATCAGGTTTGTTTTCGATTTTAGATTCCACATGGATTTTGACTTTTGTTTTGAATTTTTGTTTCGAGAGAGGCCAGGTTTATAGAGTTGATTTTTATTTTTGGAATTAATTTTTCATTCTTTTGTTTTTTGATCAATTTGAAATAGTGTTGACAGTGTAGTTGATTTTGATGTTTAGTGTTTATTTTTCGTGCTCTGTTTTTTATCAACATGCTGATGAATGATAAGTTTTGTTCTATGTTTTTTCAAACCAGAGATTTGATTTTCTGCACTTTTGTTTGTGTAGTCCAGAGAAAATTATAAGTGCATATGGACATATTATTAGAAGTTTCTATGGAGATAGAATATGAGAAAGTGAATGTAAGTTCATAAATTTGTGCAATAAAGTGAATATGAGATAGTATATAAGTTTGTAAATTTCTCTGGCTTTTTCTATGAGTGCAATATCAGTGTAAAGTGCATATATAAGGTGTATATGATTTTTTTCTATGATTGTGTTTAATAGTTAGCAGTAAATTTCTCTTTGTTTCATTAAGTTTCTGTGATTTTGTTTTTTATCGTCTTGAAGGTGAATATCAATTTGTACATGTGTCTTTGGACTTTTATTTTATGAATACAGACAAAGTTAGACAGAGGCAATTGAATACAGACAAACTTTTATTTTATGAATACAAAAAATTATAATTTTTAGAAATTTATCTGGACTTTTATGTTGTTTTTGTGAAGTGTTTCTATGTTAAACAATTTTTTTCAGTTTTGTGAAGGTGAATATTAGTTTTGTTCTATGTTTTTTTAAACCAGAGAAATTTCATTTTCTGCACTTTTGTTTTTGTAGTCCAGAGAAAATTATAAGTGCATATGGACATAATATTAGAAGTTTCTAATGCAGATAGAATATGAGAAAGTGAATGTAAGTTCACAAATTTCTCTGGACTTGTATTTGTAGTTCAAAGAAAACTGTAAGTTTGTTACTCACTTTCAGTTTGTAAATTTCTATGATTGTAAATTTCTCTGGACTTGGATTTTTTTGTATGATTGTGTTTAATACTTAGCAGTAAATTTCTTTGTGATTCATTGAGTTTCTGTGATTTTGTTTTTTATCATCTTGAAGGTGAATATCAGTTTGTAGATGTCTATGGACTTTTATTTTAAGTTCAGAGAAAATTATAATTTTTAGAAATTTCTTTGGACTTTTATGTTGTTCTTGTGAAGTGTTTCTATGTTAACTAAATTATTTTTCTTGTTTTTTGTTTCAGTTTCAATAGACAGTGCAGTGTTGTTGCTGTGTAAATATGGGAATGATACTATTGTCATTAATGTTTCATGCGAATTGAATTTTGAGGAATTGGTTGGAATTTTGTGTAAAACATGGGAGAATTTGAAACCTGAGATTATGTGTATTTCATATTCTATTTTGAGTCATCCGAATTGTATGGTTCGAAATAATATTGATTTTTTGAATATGTTGAGGGTTGTTTGTGCACGCGGTGTTGATATAGTTGATGTTTCAGTTACTAGATGTGGTACTTCTGATGAAAAGGATGAAGTGGGGTGTAATTGGGTAGATGTTGTGGATAGTGAGTGTGATAGGCTGGTGGATATTGAAAGGAATTCACTCTCTAAGTTTTGTTCTCACCAAGAAAAGGTGTTATTGTCGGCTCATTGGCGGAATAATATTACGAGTGTTGGACAAAAGTTTGAGGGTGGTGTGGTTGAGTTCCGTACTCTTTTGTGCAAGTATGCTATTGAGGTTGGTTTTCAGTTTACGTATGTTAAAAATGACAAGCTGAGGGTTATGGCAGAATGTGCATATAAGGAATCAAGAGGATGTATGTGGCGTATACATGCTTCTGTTGAAAAAACAAATGGATTCTTCTACATAAGGACTTTGAATAATAAACATACGTGTGGTGTGGCGGTTCGTACGAGTAAACATTCGAGGATGACTTCCAGCTTAGTTTCTGGGCTGATAGTTGAAGAGGTAAGTGCAAAACCTTTAACTCGTCCAGTGGATGTTGTGAAAGAAATGAAAGACAAGTATGGGGTCTCAATCAGTTATAACTATGGTTGGTTGGGTGTTAAAAAAGCAAAACGTAGTACATATGGGGATTCTTGCTTGTCATTTGATCAATTACGGTGGTATTTTGATGAGGCATTGAAGAACAATCCAGGTAGTCGTTTTGAGTTAGATTTTGAAGACAACAAGCGTTTCAAAAGAGTGTTTATGGCTTTTCATGCATGCACAACTGGTTTCAAATATTGTCGGTCATTGCTTTTTCTTGATAGAACATTTTTGAAAGGGCGATACAAAGGAGTTATGTTTACTACAACGGGGAAAGATAGGAATGAAGGTAATTGTAAATATATATAATTTTATCTAACTATGTGAATTTTCTATACATGTAGGAATTCAGTGAATGTGATTTTTCTCTGACACTTTGAATTTTCTCTGGTTTTGGCCTGTGTGGATTTTCACTGGATTTTGGTCAGTGTGAATTTTCTCTGGATTTTGTCATTGTGTGAATTGTATCTGTTGGTGGTCACTGAGTGAATTTGCTCTGGATATTATGATTGTGTGAATTTTCTCTGTAGTTGGTCACTAAGTCAATTTTCTTTGGATGTTGCCAATGTGTGAATTTTCTCTGGAGTTGGGCACTAAGTGATTTTTTGTCTGGATGTTGGCAGTGTCAAATTTCTCTGATTGTTTATTGTTCTAATTTTCTATGCATGTGTATATCTGATATGCTTGTTCCTATTTGTTTTGTAGGTTTTTTTCCCTGTAGCTTTTGCTGTTGTTGATGCTGAGAATAAAGACAATTGGTGTTGGTTTCTTGAATATTTATGTGGAGTATTGGGATCAGAAAGGGTGATAAGTTTCATATCAGATCGACATTGTGGTATTGTGAAGGGAATTGCTAGGTTTTTCCCTAATTGCTTTCATGGATGTTGTCTTGAACATCTAAAGAGAAATCTGAGGGATAAGTTGTCATGGGGAAACACAAATTTGGTTAGGGAGACGATTGTGTCCAAGTTTTCAAAATGTGCATATGCGCTAACAAAGGCATCATTTCATTTCAAGTTAAATGAATTAAAAAGTGAGGGAGGAGACATTGTGATTGCTTTCTTGAGAAGTTTACCATATTAAAATTGGAGTGATGCATATTTTGAGGGGAAACGTTATGGTGAGATGTATTCAAATGTTGCTGAGTCATTCAATTCATAGATACGAGATGCTCGGCACTTGCCAATAACAAATTTGTTGGACATGATACGGTTGCAAATTATGAATATGAGCTCTGATAGGAGGCTGCTCTCTAGTAAATGGAATAAAGTTCTATGTTCTCGTATGGATAGTGTATTGGAGAAGTATTTTTTGGATGGGAGGACATGGAATGTGAGTTTGTCGTCTGATAATGTCTTTGAAGTGCATTGTTTTCCTTCGGTTATGGTTGATTTTGGGTTGAGAACTTGTTCGTGTCGAAAATGGGAAATAAATAGGTATCCATGTCAACATGCTGTTGCTGCAATTTTTAGGAGTGGAAGGAATTTGAATTCATTTGTTGAACCATTTTTTCATGCTGATATGTATCGTCAAGCGTACTCGTTTTTGATTGGCCGAGTTCCAACTGTTGAAAAACCTGTGTGTAGCATTGAAGATGCTATGATTTTACCTCCATTGAGCAAAAGACCAGTTGGGAGGCCGAAGAAGAACAGAATTGCTTCTACTGGAGAGTTTAAAAGGGTGATTAAGTGTAGTCGTTGTGGGAGTATTGGTTACCATAATAAGAGGACATGCAAGGAACCTTTGTTAAATAGTTGAGGATAATACATTTTATTGATTGAATAGTACATTTGATGATTAGTTTGTGTATTTTGTTTTGTGAAATGTGTTTTTTAGACAGTGTATATAATAATATCAATCAAATTCATCCAAAGAAATTTTTGCAATATCAGTTAAAGTGTGCATTGTGTTTGTTGATATATACTATAGGCATTGGGTTTGTAATACCTGTCAAATTTATGCAGGGAAATTTGGTATGGCAGAGAAAATTTTGTGTAATGTGTTTTGAAGCTTCAAATTCATCCATATAAATTTGACAATGGCAGATAAAAGTACTGTGTGGATTTTGTTTTTTGAATTTGATAATTGCTTTGTACTAACACAGTGCATTATAGATTGCATGATCATATAGGCACCTTCTTTGGCATGATACGAGTTAAATTTCTCTGTGAATTTGTGGTAACTTCATATCAGTCATTTCAAGAAATGTGCATACCAGACAGAGCATACACAAAATTATTGCAGTGAGTACAACCAAGAAACAAAATCATGTTTTTTTGAAATTTCTCTGAGTTAAGAATTTCTCTGAACCAGGGAAGAATTTATCTAGAATGAATTCAACTCATAAATTTTGCTCAAAGCTAGAGAAATTTTCCTCACCAACCCAGAGAAATTCACAACTCAGAAATTTCAAATTCATCCAGTGAAATTTTATAGTAGCAGATAAAATTACTGTTCCCTTTTGTGTTTTGTTGAGTTTGATGATTGTTTTGTATCAACACAAAGCATTACAGATTACATGATCATATAGGCATCCCGTTGGGACTGTACGAGTTAAATTTCTCTGAATTCTGGTAATATGATACCAGAAAAATTTGTGCAAACAATTTTCTCTGTGTGGATTGTGTTGACAATCACAATAAAAATATATATATATTTAACCATCGATAGGTATGAAATTGACATTAGTCGAAATAAAAAAAAAATGAAATTTACATTAGTCAAAAAAGGATGTATATGGATAAGTCAAGCATCATTATTCCTTCGATGTGTCAACAAAAAACTGAACGGTTAATACTTATGGATATATACATATATGTGAGACAATTTTCTCTGTCTGGCTATGTACATTGTCTTCCTTTCATTAGTTTCACTATTACATGTTTGGTTGTTCTGGAGGTATTTCAATTGGTTCAGTCCATGATCGGCCAACATCGGTGTCAAATCTCTCTATGAGTTCTGCCCTCATCAACCTGATCTCTTGTGTGGACAATTTGGAGCTGATTGGTTCATGCTTGCTATATTGTTTCATGATATAGCAGACAAAGAGGCCACAATCCGCATCAGATACAAATTATAGGAATGGTTAGTTTTAAGAAACATGCAAATCAGAGTATCTTATTTATAGATGTATGAAACTTACGAATCACTTTCTTGTTGTGGAGCATTGTTGACATACTCAAAGTCGTAACTTGTGTTTTGTGAGTTTATCAACTTGAAAGAGGGTTGTGATTGAGCGTCTCTTTCAAGGCAAGCTTTCAAAAAATTCTTCACATATTCTTGCTGCAAGAAAATGATTTTTAAATAACAGAGAAATTTACAGACAAATCAATGGGATTGTATGAAAATTATCATCACATAAAGATTATGATGGATCAGAGAAATTTGCACTGGTTACCAATTGTTTTGCATCTTTGACATATTTGTCTTCTGCATCATCCCTCCTTGGCCTCAGTGAGTTGTAGAGCCTCCATAAACTGTCTTGTTCGTCGAGGACAAGCAAGGTCCAGTGATTTCCAGCTGTGGACTTCTCATTACCTCCAGTGTTTATTGGGAAATGGAGGAACCTGTAGTTCCTCCATGCTGTTTCAATATGCTTGTCAAATAAGGACACTCGAAAAGATTGATTTTCTGTCATCTTGATGAAATTCTGTGTTCAGAGAAAATCCAAAAATGGTTTTGTTCAGAGAAAATCCAAGAAGTATCTTAAGAAGAGAAAGTAGTAAGTAAATTCCAGAGAAAATCAAATAAAATAATAATAACATACTAAGCTCATGGATGTGAAAAAAAATGAGGTTGGTTGTTGTCTTTCTCTCATTTGGTCAGCCCAAAGTATCTCTCCATAGCCATCAATGACCTGAAAAATATGATTTGTAATTGTAATATTGGTTTATAAAGGCTGATGGAACATTGCAGAGAAATTTTGATGAAAGGGAAAGACTTACATTGTTGGCAATTTCTTTTTGCTTTATTAGGTTTCCAATGTCTTCGAAGGTAATGAGGTTCAACTCACTCGTCCAAATTAAAGCCCTACAAGACAAGTTTGTGGAAATTAAATTGTTGTTAATGCAATATAAGTTTGTAATTTGTTGTTTGTTATCTTCTATTTTGTTTGTTGTACTTACTCAAGTCCAGAGACATTTGATATGTGCTGCAACATATCTTTTACGTGATCTTTTATCAATCTTGAAATCGGAAGAGTTTGTGGAAAGACCCAAGATTTTCTGATGTTTAGAGGTTGAGGCAAGATGTACGCATCAGCATCAAGCACTTCTTTGTCCTTCGTGCTTTGCTCAGCTTGTTTTGAAGCTCTAGTCACTTTCGCAACTTTTGGATATTGAAATTCTGGATCGTGCTGCTTTTCTTTTGCCTTTAAATTTTTGATCATTGACGTCGGATCTTTTTTGACTGTAGACAGTGAAAATATTAGTAAAAGTGAAATTTCTCTGAAGTAACAGATGATATTTCAATATGTAAATTTATGTGATTCAATATTTTCCAGTTACCATAGACTTTCGTCTTTTGTTTCGGTTGTTCTTTGTGTGCCATTTCTTCTTGTTGGGTTGTTGGTTGTTGTTCAACTTGCATTCCAACTAGGCACAGTGAAAATCAAACAAATCCCAAAAATGGAATAAGAAAATAGACAGAGAAGATGAAATGAGCAGTAGAAATCAATAGAAATAATCGGCAGAAACTAATGTGTTCAGAGAAATATAACTTCCAGAGAAAATTACCAATGTCAGAAAATTATAATAAATAGAAATTTCTCTGAGTTATGCTGACTCAAGGACTTGACTTTTTGTGGGTCAAGATTTTCACTGACCTTGTGGTTGAAGTTGTGTTGGTGTTCTGTATGGTTGTGTTGCTAGTTGGACTGAAAGTTCTTGTACTTGTTCATGCAATTTAGCATTTTCTGTTTCAAGCTCTGAATTTGAATTCCTCAACTGTTGAATTGTTTTCATATCATGTTCCTTTTCAAGCTCCAACATCCTTAGTTTCATTTGGATTGTGCTTTCTTTTTCTTGAAGTTCTGAGTTAAGTGATGTCAGGGTTCTTATTGAAATATCCTTTTCAGCAAGTATTTCCATCCAATTTCTGTCTTCTTCTTGTTTAGATTGAGAAAGTGCCTTCAGTCTTTCACGCAGATCAGCAATTTGGGCATCCTTTGATTCCTCAAATTGTTGTTGGTCCACTGGCTCAATACGTTCTTCTTGATCACTTTGCTCGTTTTCTTCTTGCTGATCATCTTCTTCTTCTTCTTCATTTTCTTCTTCACTGTCTTCTTCTTTCTGTTCTTTTTCTTCTGCTTCTATTTCTTCTCGGGCTTCTTCTTCTCCACTACTTTCACTTTCTTCTCTGGCTTCTTCTTCTCCACTGCTTGCTTGAGCTTCTTGTCCATTGCTTTCACTTTCTTCTCTGGGTTCTGCTTCTTCATTGAATTTGACAATTGCTTGACCTTCAGATGAATCTTGTAATTTCTCTTTGAATTTGACAATTGCTTTTTTTTTATTCTTTCTTTGTCTTTTTACCAAGACAGAACTCCTCTGATGGGTTTTTGACTAGCTGCTTGTTATCTATCTGTAACAGGAGGCTCTTTTATTAGAGAAATGTTACAAAATTCACTGAGAGAAAAATTAAAATAAGGAAAATAAAATTCATCTAAATGATACTAATGGGAAACAAACTTCAGAGAAAATTGTACGGGCCAGAGAAAATTACAGACAATGAGTTAATTTTATGAGGCAGAGAAAATTATGAAATGAGCAACATAATTTAGATATCAGAGAAAATCAACCAAGGCATATAAGTTAATGTTTGACTATAATTGTGTCAGAGAAATTTGGATTCCAGAGAAAATTCATTAAAAGGGCAAAAATAAACAGTGTTTATCAAAGATGCAAGGCAAATAAGTAATGAGCCAGAGAAAATTATGAAACAACATAATTCAGATATTAGAGAAAAGCAATCAGGGCAAATAAGTTATGGGCCAAAGAAAATTATGAAACAACATAATTCAGATATTAGAGAAAAGCAATAAGGGCATACAAGTTAATGTGTTACAATTGTGGTCAGAGAAATTTGGATTGCAGAGAAAATTGATTACAATGCAGAAATGAACAAGTTTGTACCAAAGATGAAAGCATAAATTGATAGTTGAGAGAAAATTGATCTTAAACAACCAATGCACAAAGAGGGAAACAAAGCAGTTGTCAGAGATATTTTGGAATTTCACTGAGATTTTAGGAGCAATAGGAATTAACCTGTCGAGGTGCAAGAGAGTGGAGTGGTGTATTCTGCAGCTGTTTTGTCAAGGTTTGCAGGTTCCACTTCGCACATCTCGGGAAGTCAGTTGTGTTACTGTGTTCCGAGTCAATGATAGTTGCATGTTCACATAGCCAATACTGTGATGAAAATTAAAGTAAATAAAATTTTCTAAATGCACAAATTTGTAAGTATGATAACTGCAAATTTGAATGGATATTATACTTACCAACAATGCAATGACACACCCCGTAACTTTTTTTGGGGTTTTGTGCAATACCATGATAGAATCAATCAATGTTGATGTGATTGCCTCTGGCCAATCATACTGTTTCATTGATTCAAGAGGTTCCACATACTGTATAAAAACCCAGCCTATCGAATTCCCACTTGTTGCAAAAAATAGGGTGAGACACAAGTACAATGTAACAATGATTGCTACATCTTTGTAGTCTGTTGGTTGCTTGCCTTTCATTGCCTTGAGCAAGGCGTTTTTAAGAACAGGACCAGTGAGCCTTGTGTCCTTTTGGAATCTTCTCCTTAGGAATGCAGATTTTGGCTTCTTAGAGTATCTTAATGACATGGGTCGTTTACCTCCTTCCAAACCAAAAATCAAGGTCATGTCATTTGTTGTGAAGGTCAGGTTCTTCTTACCAACAGTGAATGCTTTTGTTTTCTGATTGTAACATTTGATTATGGCAACTACATCATCATCGAATTTCCTACATTTTTTTGGATTCATTCTTCCACTGGTTAGAGCTTGGATCAAATACCAGAATGGGGACTTTTGAAGCTTTACAAGTTGTTTTGAATTGAATTTAAGTGTTTAAAAAAATGAGACAACAGACGAGAGGTTGGATCGGAATTGAATGGTGTAGTGAGCTCTCTTTCTGTGGAGTTTAGCAGGTTTTTGGCCCCTTGAGGTTGAGTCGGTTAAAGTTGGGGTACTCATGTGGATGCTAGTTGCTTCATCACCTTGTGTGATTTGGAGTGGAGTTTGTGGTGTTTTGCTGCTAGTTTTTGATCTTAGATCATAGGAAGACTGAGAGAGTTGTTCTTTCTTGGTTAGTGTTTCCAGTGCTTTGCTGCTGGTGTTTGATCGCAGCTCATAAGAAGACTGAGACAGTTTCTGTTTCTTGCTTGGTGTTTCTGGTATTTCGGTGCTTTTACGTTTTGCCATTGCTAGACAATGATTAAAACATAAAGATTTCAACATTAAATCCCAATGAAAATTGAATATGTCAGAGAAAATTTGACATGTCAGAGAAAATTACAGATAAGGTAGAAAATTATAGATAAGAGAAAGTGTAAGATGTCAGAGAAAATTACAGATGAGGGAAAATTACAGAAAATTGGACATGCCAGAAGAAATTGGACATCAAAAATTAAATGTCAGAGAAAATCAACAAAGCATCATAAACATGGGATAGAAATTTTCAATAATTCTTAAAATTACATGTAGAAGTAAACATACCAAAGAAAATGAATGACAGAGAAAAGTAAACATGGCAAGGCAAAGAAAATTTCCATTCCACAATTAGCAAAATAAAATAAATAAAGTATTGTAAACAAGCCACTGAAAATTACACCACATTGAAACCAAGAATTGAACAAAATAAACATACCAGAGATAAATACACAGTCCGGAGGAAATTACACATTCTTGAGTAAATTTCCATTCTAGAGAAAATTTCAATTCATAATATTGAAATGCCAGAGAAATTTACATACACAACCAGAGAAAGTTAACCATGATAGAGACACACAAGGGGAGGAAAGTGATGTGATGTTTGTCAGAGAAAATTATGAATACAGACAAACTTAGACAAAGCAAGAGAGTAATAGACATTCCAGAGAAAAATACATATTCCAGAGAAATTTTCAAAGCATAGAAATTCATAGACAAAATCACAAAAAAATGTTCAAAAATAAGATAGAAACATAGAGAAATAACTTTTTTTTTCAAAATACACATGTCAGAGAAGAAACATTCATTCCAGTCCAAAATAAACATGGCAGAAAGGGTGATACATTCATTCCAAAATACATATGTCAGATAAGAAACATTCAGTCCAGTCCAAAATACATATTACAGAGAAATGTACAGAAACAAAATTACAGAAACACGTTCAAAAATTAGATGAAAACACAGGAAATTGCTTTTTTCAAAATAAACATGGCATAGAAAATTGAAAGAAGAAACATACATCAAGCAAAAATCAGAGAAATTCAAATGCCAGAGAAATTTGCAGAAATAATCACACAAACATGTTCAAGAATAAGTTCAAAACACACAGAAATAAATTTTTTCAAATTCAGGTAGCTTTTTAAAACGAAAGTGAAACCCTAATTTATGGAAGGTTAATATAAAATGCAATTAACTGTGTTTCCAAAGAAAATCTAGTTGTATTGTAGAAAAACTTACCAGAGTTAGGATGAAACTTTGAATGACGAGCTGATATGGCCTGAGATGAAGATGCGACGTCACGAAGGTGGACTGAGATGACGATGAGCAGTAAAAACGAAGCTCTAAGGAAGGTCAGAGAAATTTGTGAGGAAGGAATGGGAATGATTTGTGCAGAAGAGAACGAAGCTCGAATGTCGATCGTGAAGATGATGTTGAAACCCTAATTGTGTTGTTCTTGTGTTCGTGAAAATGGTGGATGCTTGGAATGGAACTCAGACGTCGGAAGAAGTATCGTTTCTGTGTTGATTTCGGCGAGGGTATTTTGGTCCAAAAAAATAATTAAAAATGCGCGCCAAGTTGTTCAGGGACCTCATGCATCACTATTTTTATGGGTGTCCTTTAGCCTCTAAATTAGTATTATTAGAGAGCTGTAAAAAAATTCCCCTATTTTTAATTGACTTAATTTTCACCATTAATTTTAGATTTTGTATCAATTTGGTTTAATTGATAATATTATTAGTGTTTTTTTAAGAAAAATTATAATTAAATTGATTGAGATTAATTCAGTGAGTTGAGTAAATTTATAATTTTATCCTTAAAATATGCCACATGACACATATATGTGTATTTTTTATATAAAAAAATTAAGCATTGTAATCAATTGGACCAAATTGAGGCAAAATCATTAATTCAAGGTTAAAATCGAGTCAAGTAAAATTATAGAAACTAAAATGACATAACAATCAAAATACAGAGACTACTGTTGTAATTTATTTTTTTTCCATTCTAGAGGCATGTAGAATTTTCTTGTAAAGAAATAGACAATATTGTGATTTTAAAAGAAGCTGAATTCATTGGTGTGCACTTAACAAAAATGTCGTTGTATTGAATTTAATGAATGATGGTGAGGTATCATTCATTCAAAATTTATTGATTGGCTAATACCCCCTCCTCCTTCAAAATGTTGGAGGTGCGGCAAAAAGAAAAATCAATTCATTTTTTAGTAAGCCACCATTTTGCACAATAAAGTATAATTAATGGCTTATTACCAATTACTCTATTCACGATCTAATAAAAATTGAGGTTTCTAATCGTAAATAATGAACTATTCTTTTTACTTTTAAAATTTTATGTTATGAAGTACGGACACCTCTCTAAAGGTTACGTATAAGTGTTTAACATGAGTTGAATACATTGGAAAGAGTTCGATAAGCTGAGGACACGCTAGGAACGCTCTAAGTACACATTAAATGTTGTAAGGTCACCCCATGTGAAGGGGTGTAACACGCCCACGAGGGACCCCGCTACAGTTCGGACTCCCTTTTTTTGTTTGTTGCGGTTCTTAATCTTGAACCAAAGAGTCCAAATCCGGCAAATCATTTTGAGAAAAACAGATTTTTGAAAGAAGTGCCAAACATGGACTGCTTTGCCAGATACAGAGTCGCCACCTAAATATTTTTAAAATGGGAAATTTAGGAAACCCTGACTCAGTGCCAAAGGCCACGTGTCCGTCATCACCAAAGTTGTCTTGGCTCGGGAGCTTAGGTACGATCGGGGAAGGTCAGCTATGAGCACCCCCTTTCGCCCGGTCCGAAGACCGGCCTCTACTAACCATGATATCCGATTTTGAAAACATTATGTGTTCTTATTCCAGTTATTAGCCTAGTTTTACTATGTTATGCGCACAACAAACAAGTATAGACCAAATCGCCTAAATTGGAACAAAACATTTAATGTTTGTTTTGAAAATGGTTTGCTACTCGCAAGTAGGTTAAAATGCAGGTTTTGCCACCCTCAAGTGGGCTTTAGAAAAATATGGTTTTGCCACTATCTAGTGGGCTTAAAACTCACAGTTTTAATGCATTGTTCCAATCTAGGTAATTTGACCTCCATCCACAGGCATTCAAGCAGTTATATCACGTAAGCAGCTAGCCTCATGGTAATCATGCTATTATGGCAACATTTACACGCATGCGGTATGCTAAAGCATAAAAGCTTACCTAGTACTCCCAGCCAAAACAGAAACTAGTTAGTAATCATGCATGATCCTAGTTCATGTTAAAAATGGCTAATGCAACGCATGCAAAGATGCAATCTAGACAGGCTCGGCTATCCTAAGCATGGCATGTGAAATGCTACAACTATCACGTATTCAATTTGGAATTGAAAGTACGATGCAGTTTGTATGATGTGCCGAGCCCGGTGCATGTGAAACAGATGTAGGGATGGACGGATTCATTGCAAAAGGTATGCTAATTTTAAATATGCCCTAATCTTCCATCATAGCGAGGTAAATAAAAGGGAAGAAAGACGTGGGGTTGGAAGGCATACACACACTCACGCACACTTATTACAAATACGCCCTCACACGGAGGGACCAAAAGAATATACAGTCCCAAATAGTACAGTCCAAATACAAAATAAATTATTACAAAACTTCTAATTAACAAGTTAAAACAAATGTAAAAAAAAAAAGGAAGGGGGCCTCAGCCCTGCTTCGGGATGCGTGGATGATGCATGTTCGAGTCCGTCTTGCCCGGAAACCCGTAGTCATAGCACTATTGCCTCTGTTTTTACTGTCATACATCTCCAAAGACTGCCAAAGCCCTGGAACATGTTCTTTGAACTCTATAGAACATCATCAGCTGGAGAAAATGGCCACCGGCCTTGATAAACGCCCACCGGCTGCTCATGAGATCATCGGCCACACACTAATGGCCGGTCGGCATTATATATTGCCGGTCGGCAAACAATTCCTGCAGAAGACAGTTTTGACAGCAACAGCAGACAGGCAGTGCATGACATGGAGTTTTGAGCAAATGTATGCACGGACACACTCCCTATCATGCAATGGACTCAAGGGAGCATGACCCTCGACCCTCGGGCCACCAATCGCGCATTTCCATGCATGATGGCCAAAGAGTCAAGTGTGCATTTTAATATCAAATGTAATGCACACAAAACATACAAGGGACCCAACCTCAATCATGGTTGATCAAGAGGCAAGGCAATGCACAGCAATGCACGTGCAACCTAAACATGCAAGCAAACATACAAACATGCAATGCAACTACATGGCACACACAAATGCTAACAACATAACATGCACAACGCATTGAAACATGGCATACACAATGCATAATGGACTTACACCAACATGAGTGGACCTCAGCCACACTCACATGAGAGGCCATTAGATGGAAATGAGACAACTCGAAGTGCGTGCACACGTGCACGCAAACCGAGGACCGATCCTAAGGCACGAATGCCACTCTAACAAAGCATGGCAAGGCATGGAATATGGTATGTAAACATGAAAAAATCAGTAGCAAAATGAGGGGCAAAACAGCCCCGAAACCCAGTAAAATGAAACCCGATGCACGGAATGACCTCGAAACATAGATTTTGGTGCATGAAATGGCCTATAACTATACAATGCATACATAATTCGAACATGACATGAGAATACAGAAGCAAGGAAGCCCCGAGACAAGCATTTTTACAGTACAAAGCATGGTCAAACAGCAAGCACAAGTAGGGCTAAAATGGCATACAAAAATGGCTCCGCAAAGGAGGTAATGAAGCAAGTGGTAGATGCAAAGCCCAAACAGAAAAGGACCCTTCTACAACACTGAAGAGGGACCAAAAATATGACTATTTACAGTAGATGAAAATCCCCAAATCATTATAAAAACATGCTCAAAATGCAATGCAAGATTAAGGCCACAAGGGGGCTATAACATGAAGTATACAAAAAATGCATCTAACAGCCAAAGACCCTCAATGAAACATGACAAGGGGGTCAAAATATGACCCTTTTCAGTTCTTCTCAGGGTCGAAAAACAGAAGTTCAATGAGCTAATGAATCATGCAAAAAATGGGGACCAAAGAGGGGTACAATGGCAAGTGATATATGGAGGTCCCCAACAGTGTTGAGTCCTTCTTCAATGTTGAATAAGGGCTCAAAATAAGCCTCTTTATAGTTTACATCAAAGCTCAAAAATACTTGTAAATAAGGCTAACCAATGAAGCTAAAAAATACAAGTTTAAGGGAAATGGGTGCTTACCCTTGAAGAGCAGCAAACCAGCAGCCCTTGGTCCAAGTTTCTGAGCTTCTAACCTCTGCAAATGGCCTCCAAAGTGTTGGAATGGAGGATGGAGATGTTGTGCTAGATGTTTTAGGGCAAATGGTGCAAGAACAAAGGTGTTTGGAGGCTTGGATAAGATAGATATAGAGTGTGTATGTATGTATATCAGATATATACCTCTTCTCTCTGGTTTTTTTTGCTCAAAACCACCAACCCCCAACAATGGAGGAGGAGAGCTCTTTATATAAGCAAAGGCAAAGGCTCCAAGCTTCTCCAAGAAGCTAAATGAAAGGGGCAAAGGGTGCAAATGGCTCAAGGCTTCTTGGAGAAGCTAAAACAAAGAAGCTTAGCCAAAGGGTTCAAGCTTCTAGAAGCAAAAGGGGGGTCAAAGGCTCAAAAGGGTGCAAAATGGCCACATATATGCATGAGGGGTCGGGTCTGTGCATCCCAGCTGGCACAGCTGGCATGCACCATGCCTGCAAGAGTCAAAAGGGTCAAATCGGCCAAGAAAAAGGGTCATCGGCCAAATAAATTGCCGGTCGGCACAATATATTGCCGACCTGCAATTTGTACTGGCCGGTCGGCTAAATAGAGTGCCGATGGGTGGCTGATGAGGTCAAAAAGTGCCGGTGGATGTCCAGATTGAAGCCCCGGAAGTTAGCTTTCCAATGGCGCAAACCTTGCATTAAAATTCCTTCTGTGGAAAAAGTTATGCCCTTTTTGGTGAAGCCGCGCAGACTCGATCCAACCGGGATGATGCCCAACTTCAACCAATCATACCTCCCCCACCCGGACTTGGTTTTGAGAGATTCTTGAGTGCAAAATGAAGCCCCGGAAGTCTTCTTTCCAATGGTTATGGCCTCATAGCTTAAATCCAAGTGTATAGATAGATGAGCTTGATTTAGCGAGGACTGCTCGACTCTCTTCTACCCGGATTCATGCCGAACCTCTTCTCCAACTTGTTTTCTCCCCTCTTCTCCTCTTCTCTTCAACTTCAAACCCCGAAGTAAGGTGTTTTGAAAGATTTTTCAAAGATTTCATCTCTCTTTCATTCATCTCCACTTTGTCCTTGCTCGGTTTACCGAAAAGCGCACCATTTACCGAAATGCGAGCGTCGGAACATCGTGGGAATTTTATTTCAAAAATGTTTTGAAAGAGAGGGTTTTAAGGTCTCAAAACCATCCAAAATAATTTTGGTCCAAAATGGGGTGTGAAGTTGAGATTTGTCTCTCTCTTTGCCGAAGAAATTGCACCTTTGCCCTACACACCTTCCAACACCAAGTAAACCATCAGTAGTGCCCAAGTCTTGAGGGCAGTCAAAAATGGGGTGTCTACAAGGGGGTGATCATATTTTTTCTTGTAGGCAATTCAACAATGAAGGCTGGCTCAAGTCAAGGAGCAAGTGATCAACTCCACTGAAAGTGAAGAAAGAATGAGCCTTCCTCTAGCCATTTCTGACTTCCATCAAAAGGAGGTGGAAGTCTTGGTGGGTTTGTCCTTCTCTCTTTCTCATTCTTGTGTATAAATAGAGAAAGAGTGAATAGATAATATACGGGAGAAAACCTAAGAGTGAGCAAAATATAGAGAGAGAAACAAAAATAGAGACCCTCTGTGGGAGAGAGGGAGCTCCCTTGGTGTGAGAGGGAGAGCTGAGTGTTGAGTTGAGAGAGAGAGTATCCTCCTCCATTGTATTCTCTTTGTAATCTCTCCATTGTTATAGTGATATTGGTTTCTCTCCCGTAGACGTAGGCATTGGGCCGAACCACGTTAAATATTTGTGTCTTCTTTGTGTGTGTGATTTCTGGTTGTTCATTTTCTGGGTGTCCATGATCCTAACAAAGTGGTATCAGAGACGCGTCGATCGTTTTTCGAAAAAACAGAGTCTGTTCTCAAAAATTGACCAGAATTCAAAGTGATCAAAATCCACTTTTGATCACGCTAGGTTAAAGGTCTCGACGAGATGAGCACAAAGGTGAAAACCATGTCAAAAAAGGACACCGGACAAAGCCGCACACACCTTCACGCATTTTGTGACGCCATGACCACGCACGGCAACGCACTACACGTGCGGCACACGTCTTCTTCGTTCTTCCAGGCGCTGACGTCACCCATCACCGATAACTAGCTTCTTGCCGCCGACACTGACGTCATTCAAGCCGAGTTGACCAAGCTATTAACCAAACCGAGCCGCCGAGCTGAAGTCGAAACCAAGCCGAGTGGAGCTGATCCGGAGCCGTTGACCGAAGCTACGTCGTTGACCAAGCCGCGTTAACGACGTCGTTGACCAAGTAGCTGACGTCATCTGAATCGAATGAATTATCTGGTGCTTCTTAGCCACACCAAATTTCACTGATCTGAGTTGTCCAACCTGTTTTGGCTTGATCTGAGCCATTTTGAGTCCGTTTTTAATGATCCAATAATGCTTTCCAACTATTTAAAATATTTCAAACACAACCGTATGGTCAGCTTTTGCAAATCAGATTTCAAAATTTACATTCTTTATTTTGGCAATCCGAAGTGCTTTTCTGGCTAATTTGACCAATCCAGACTCAACAACAAAGCCTGATTTTCAAACAAAGATCATTGGAGACCAAAGGAGAATAAGCTTGATCAAATGGAAAATCGAGGGAGATCATGATTGGTCAGGGGCGATCAGAGGATTGCAGATGACTATCTCAAGAGTTGATCGCGAGATCTGGTTCAAACAAAAGAAGACCACTTCATCGGGAGACAGATGATTGGCAACCAGTGTAGGCTAAGGGGAATGTTGTGGCAGTTGGAGCTACTATCAAACATAATACGAGAAGTACTGGTAGTATGTGAATGTGGAAAAACTACAACTGCAGTAGTGTACACATAAGGTGTAGGAGCACGTGGCTACGATAGCATAGATGAGTATGCAAGAGTGTCGTATAAGGTGCATACATACAGTAGTACAAGAGAGTAAGCAACAAAGTCGTATAGAGGTGCAGTGTGCCAGATTTTGGCCTGGCGGTAGCAACTAGTTCACAAAAGAAAGCTCCAAACAAAGAAATTGAAATGGATAAGACGGTGCAGTGCGCACCCAGGGAGAGACAGATCTCTTTCTTTGTCCTGAATCTGGTTCGTGGCAGTGAAGTTGCGACGGGCACCTAGAGAGTTTGGGTGGAGTCACCTCAACAGGAAAACGGTGAGCATTCTATTGGAGGATGCAAGTACTTAGTGATAGAGGTGCGAGCCATGCATGATTATGTATAGCAGTTGAAGACATTCCAAGTAAGAGGTGCAAATTCACTCTAGATGCTTGGTGGAATGGAGACATATTTGTACAAAAGTGTTTTATCATCTATGTGGGTGATGGGGGTGAAAAATTTTGTTCACCTAGTTAAAGCTAATTGGAAGCCAATTAAAGACCCTTCAGAGTCAGTTGTAGAAGTTATCAGTTCATTTGGAGACTCTCGAGTTAGTTGTAGAACTTCGGAGTTCATTGGGATTTCTCCAAGAGATCGAGAGAACCAGCGTTGGCAGAGTGTACTACGGAGATTTGGCATGTGTAATAAGTCCAAATTATAGTACTTTATTGGCATTGGCCTATGTGGAAGCATTGGAGATCCTTCATGGATCATTGTTGGAAGATCCACATCTAGTAAAGCCTTGGTATCCACATTTGTCAATTTGAAGGAGAAGTTGTGGTAATCTACTTCAAATCTTGGTGGAGTTTTGGCATTCTCTTCCAATGTCTACTGGAGGCATTGTTTGTTGGCGGTCTTTCATGGATTATTGGCGATTTTTCCAGAGTCGTGGTTTATTGAGATTCATTATCACAGTTGGGATCTATGATCACGTTTGATTAGATCCACGGGTGTCTCCGGTTTGTGAGACTTAATTGTTTCTTCTTCTTGTGGATTTTCATTTTCGCAATCTGTTCCATATTCGAAGACATCTACTATTGGTAGTCTAGGTGATGATTCAAATTTTGGGTGTTTGCTTCTATGGAAACGGTATGACCGTTGGTGTTCGTTGAAGATTGGAAGAGATTGTTGCAGAGAAACGTAAAGATGGTGATATTGTGAATCTCATGTGTTGGGATCCATCCCTTAATCTGCCGTTGGATTTGGAGGGGATAGATCGTTTGCAGACTCGGTGGAGTCAGAAGGGACTATTGGAGTTGTGTGCGCCTTTGGACGATTTTGGCAGCTGTAAAGATGGTGCATTATCTTGTGTCAACCAGTTGGAATTGCAGTTGAAGGAATTTGGAGTTTGCTCGACACTTTAGAACTTTTTTAGCTCTTGGTATTTTGTTAGTTCATTTGAAGTTTGTTTTGATACTTCCAAACTGGTTAGAGCCTAACTGCATCCACAGTCCAGCTTTGTTTGGTGGAGAACTTGCCTAAGTTCTCAGAGAATTTGTTTGGCTCTCTTGATTAATTCGAGCTTGAAGAGAGTAGCATTGTGTTCGATGGTTGATCAGACATGATGTTTTTGATACCACTTTTGAAGTTGCTTTAACGGAGAATTTGAAGCCTCTCTTGTTTAGTTTCCTCAGCACTGGTTCAAGCGGGTTGCTCACCATGTTTTGTTTAGAGTTGTCAAGGACAACTTGTTTCGCGCCTATGGAAATCGGAACTTGGCACTATGGTGGAGCTTGAGTTGCAGAAAATTGAAAAGCTAGCTCGATTGGTTCTGCATGTTCTTTGCATTGGCTCAATGTGATTTTGAGCAATAGAATTTGCTGTGTTTTGGAAGAGTGCTTGTGTTTTGTACAGCATATGGCATTTAGTTTTAACTAAATGGTTGGATACCTGGGTTATGGTATCGATTTTGATTCTGTGGTGGCGAACGTGCCTCTTGATGAAATAAAGTAGTTGCAGATCTCTCAGGCAAGCTCGAGTGCAGAAGGAGAGATAGAGCCACGATGAGAACTCGAGGAGTATGGGTACGGGTACTATGCTAGGTGTTGCATAGTTGGTGACTTGTACAGATCTATTGAAGTTGCTTTGGCAGAGAGAACTACTGTCAACCGTCAATCTATTACTACAAGTGAAAGATGCGCAGGTAACGCGTATCACTGAACTGGAGATCAAGGATTGCTAAAGACATGAACAACAAGTGTATGGAAACGCTGGGAAGTTATTCAGGAGTGCAAAGAGTAAATGTTGATAGTTCAAGATAGCTCAGGGGAAACTCCGAGCAAAGAAAACTAGGAACGTTGACCAGGCAAATGAAAAGTTTTCTATTGCTCTAGTTTTGGCCGTGCAAGGAGATACATTGCAGGATTGTGGCATTTCAAGGAAGAGTTGTAGTGTCACAAAGCACTCAAGGGAGTGCAAGGCATCTGTAAACTGCTCGGAACTCCGCTCCGCGCGCTAGGACGCGAATTATAGTTCTAGCTACTACAGTTCGGACTCCTGTCACGGTTCTAAATCTAATCTCACAAAGTGCAATGTAAGACTGATAAATCACCAAAGAGTCCAAATCCGGCAAATCATTTTGGAAAATCGATTTTAATCAAAAAGCGCCAAACATGGACTGCTTTGCCAGATTTCAGAGTCGCCACCTAAATGTTTTGTTTTGGGAAAATTTAGGAAACTCTGACTCGTGCCTAAGGCCACGTGTCCGTCATCACCAAAGTTGCCTCGGCTCGGGAAGGTCATAAAAGAGCACCCCCGCTCCCCCGATCAAAGGATCGGCCTCTACTAACATGATATATTGTTTTTGAAAATACATGTGTTCTTATTTCGGTTTATTAGCTAGCTTACTATGTGATGCGCACAGCATACAAGTATAGACTGAATCACTCAAGTTGGAACAAAACATCTCATGCTTGTTTGTTTAAAAATTGTTTGAAAGTGCTACTCGCAAGTAGGCTAAGTCGCAGATTTGCCACCCTAAAGTGGGCTTAAAACAACATGATTTACTTCAAGTGGGATTAAAACGCACATTTGGTGAATTGTCCCAATTCAGGCAATCAAGCCTCCACCCACAAGCACTCATGCAGTTAAACACTTAAGCAAATAGCCTCATGGCAAACATGCTAAACATGACAGTCACTTACACACATGCAAGAATGTTAAAGCATAAACACTCACGGTGTACTCCGAGCCAAAACAGAAGCTAGTTAGAAATCAATGCATGATCCTAGCTATGTTAAGATGCCTAATGCAACACATGCAAAATGCAGCTAAAATAGGCTCGGCTATTCTAAGATGTCATATGAATGCAACTTGATAACATGTATTCAAATTGGTATTGAAATACAATGCAGTTTGTATGATGCGTCGAGTCCGGTGCATGCAAAACAGATGAATGATACACGCATGCGAAGCATAAGGATGCTAATTGAAAGTGACACTAAACTAACCATCAAAAGCAGGTAAATAAAAGGGAGAAAGAAATGGGGTTGGAAGACATGCATCACACACACGCACACTTATTACAAAATTCGCCCTCTCGACTGAGGGTCCGAATAATGAGCTATTTAGCTAATCTAAGCTAATTAAACTAATTATTACGAAACGAAGCTAATTAACTAACAAGTTAACTAATTACAAACACAAATGAATAGCTAAGTGCATTAACTACTTAAGTACAGAACCAAATAGCTAACTAACTAAGCAAAGCAGTTAAAAGGGGCCTCGGGGCGAGAAGTGCATGCATGCTCGGTCGCCTCTTTCGGAAATCCATCGCTATGCCCTAACTTGCCTCTGTTTGCATTTGATTTCAAAACACTGTACAAACCTCCAGATAGCTTCTACTCCAACATGGAGACCTCTAGGAGGGCTGCCGACCACTTAATGGTGTCATAGACCACCTGTAGACCACCTAAACATGCTGCAAACCAGAAAAAATGGTCGGCCAACTACTTTTTTTGATCTTCTGACCAGAAAATTCTGCTAAGTTCCAATTTGCTGCAACAGAGAACAAGAAGGGGCACAGCAATGTATTTGCAAGGTATGTGTGCACAACCACCCTTTTTATCATTTCTTAAGCTCAAGGGGGTATGTTTCTCGACTCTCGGGCCACCAACCGAGCATCGCAATGCACGATGGCCAAGAAGCCAAGTTTGCACGAATCAATGTCAATGAATGCACAAATAACACATAAAGGCCTTAACTTCTATCATGCATGATCAAGAGGGTCGGCGACTGAGAAATAAGGCACGTTTTATCACTTTAAGCATGAAACGTCCCTCGTTTCTCGTGTCTAGATCAACGTTCAATCCAAACACAATGCAATGCAACAACATTCCAAGCATAATGCAATGCAACAACGTGCGAGCACAATGCAATGTAACAACGTCCGAGCATAATGCAATACAACAACATGCGAGCACAATGTAATGCAATAACAAGCAAACACAATGAAATATAGCAACATGTAAACACAATGCAATGTAACAACATGCAAACACAATGCAATGTAACAACATGCTCTTCTATGAATGCTAGGATGGCATGCACAAGGTTCCAACATATGAACGATGCATGTATGGCAAGTTTAGAAGCTTAAGGCAGCAAAGCTAGGAAAGAACATCTCACAAGAGGCATGCAATACAATGCTCAATGGAATTAAACCGAATATGGACAGACCTAAATCATGCCAAAACAGTGGCCAAAATGTGCTGAAGTGCTAGCATGAAATGCAAGATAATGCATGCTCATGCATTGGCCCATCAACTAGGCATAAGAGCACAACTCTCAAACATGATTAAGAAGAGACAAACATGGAAGTGTGACAACACTATATGCTCTAAAATCAGGTGTGAAATGATGCCAAATCATCTAAACAACACACGCATAGCATGCTAGGAGGCCTAAAGCACAAGGCTACAAAAGGAACTACACAAGAGGCATGCAATACATGGCACAAATGATTGAACCAACTATAGACAGAGCTCAAATAGGTCAAAACAACGACCAAAACATGCTGAGATGGGAGCTCAAAAGCCTAGGCATGCATACATACAAGTTAGGCCGTAAGTGAGACACAAAGGCATACCCCTTAAAAGCACTCAAAGAGTGAAAGAAGTGAGAACATGGCAATGTTATATGCTCTGAAATAACATGTTAAATGATGCCAAACCATGCATATGTCACAAATGAATCATGCTAGAGGCATGAACACACAAGGCTAGCCAAGCCCATTGTACTACAACTATGCAATACATGAACCATATGGCCAAGACAACCCAAAACAATCCTAGAGCATGTCAAAATGATGCTAAAATATGTATGGATTAGAGCTAACACATGCTAGCATGAAAGGCATGAAGCATGGAGTATGCAAGGCCAACAAAGAGGATTACACTATACCCCCCAAAACCAAGCATGAGATGACTTCCCCAACAAAAATTAGAGTTGTATCATGGCAAAATAAGACCAAAAATACACTGATACAGTAGCCCAAATGCTTAGGCAAGATGGCATACATAAAGGCTCATGTTTAAAGCATAAAGCACAAACCCTCCAAAGCATTGAAAGAGTGACACATGTGAGTGTATGGCCACACTACATGCCCTGAAATCACATATCAAATGATGCTAAATCATGCAAATAGCCCAAGCAATGCATGCTAGTGACTTGGAAACTCAAAGCTAATGAGCTAGAATGCATTATGGCTATACAAAGCAAGGCATGCATGACCACAACAACTTGAAATAGAGCTTAAGCACAGCAAAACATGAGTAAAATATTCCTGGAGTAGAGCCAAAAGCATGCTAAAATGGTGGTCCAAAGCATGATGCATGTTAGGCTAGTTAGTGGAATTGCACTACAAGTGCAAGGAGCATGCAAGAGGTAATCAAACCAGCCCTAAACAGAGGTAAGCTATGCTGAGATAAGGCCAAAAATAGGTTGCGATGGGGCCAAAACAAGCTTAACAAACATGCTACTTTGATGAGCCATCAACACAAGCACACAAGAGAAAATGAGGGGGGACAACCCCCACCCATTTAAGACCTCAAAACACACTTTCCACCATTGAAATTCCTCTGGAATTCAGTGGTGAAGAGGCCAAATAAAGTTGATCACAAAGGCCTAAAGTGATGGCACAAAACAAAGCCAAACAAGGCACAAAAGGGGATAGACTACCCCCAACACCAAAGAGGCCTCAAACCAACATTTCAAACACTTAAAATCAGAACTTTTTGCAGTAGAAAGTTAGGCCTAAAACACCATGCAAATAGGGCCAAAGACTTAATCAAAAACAAAGCATTAAGGGGTTAGAGACTCACCCTTGAAGAACAAGAACAAGGTAGTAACTTCAGTAACCTTTTTGGACCAAAAGCAATCCAAAAACTCCAAAACCAGCTTCAAGGTGCCTCAACAACAAGAGTGTGGTGTTTCACTAGGTGTTTGTGTGTAAAAGTATGAAGAAACTACACTTTCAAGCACAAATATGGAGCAAATAGAGCAATATAGAGATAGAGATATATGTATATGCCCTAAGCAATTTTCTCAACCTGAGACAAGAGGGAGGAGGCTCTCCTTTATAAAAAATCATGCATCAAGCTTGTTGAACAAGCTTGAAGGTTGAATCAATCCCTCCATATAGGTGTATGTGTATGGAGGATGCTTTCTGTGCCCAACAGCTGGCACAGTTGGCCTGGAAAATATCTACAGAAAGTGCAAGAAAGCTGCCGACCAGTTGAAGTGGTCAGCCAGCTACTTGCACTGGTCAGTCAACCAGAAAAAGTAGTCTGCAGGAAGAAAAAGTGGTCGGCAACGGAGAGGAGTGGTCTGCACAAAGAAAGCAAGGTGGTGGCATGGCTGCCGACCACTTTAGGTGGTCCAAAGACCACCAAGACCAGCTGGCTAACCAGAAAATTGGCTGGCAGGGAAGAAAAGTGGTCTTCAGGGGGAGAAACTAGTCTACACCCCTTTTTTCATCCTCTAGGCAAGGAAAACAAGGTTTGGTTCAAAACCAAACCCAAAAGGAAGCAAGACAAAAGTCCGCGGGACAAGGCACGCAGTCGGAAGCCTCGAAAACTAGTCTACAGGTACAAAAAGTGGTCTACGAGAGGGAAAGGTGGTCTACAGCCACAAAAAGTGGTCTACAGACCTCTGTTTCCCTCTAGGCAAGGTCAACAAGGCATGGTTCAAAAACCAAGCCAAGAGGAGGAAGTTAAGAGGTTCCGAGACAAGGCACTCGGTCGAAAGCTTCGGAAACCGAAAACTAGTCTACAAGAGAGAAAAGTAGTCTACGACTACAAAAAGTGGTCTACGGAGCTCTCTCTCCCTCCAGGCAAGGTCAACAAGGCATGGTCCACAAACCAAGCCAAAACACAAAGAGTTCAGAGGCCTAGAGGCAAGGCACTCAGCCGAAAACTCTGGAAACTCGGAACGAGCACAAACATGCGCGATCATCGAGCGCTCAATTGATGACGTCTGAGTCTTAAGGTCGGTCAAAAATGGGGCGTCGACAGTTGCCCCTCTTTGACAGAACTTGGAAGTCAAGAAGTGACGGGAGTGAATGTCAAAGCCCAGAGACGACCCATTTTTGACAAGGCCGAAGACTCAAACAAACAGGCAAGATAACAAAGAGATGCGCCCGTAGGCAGGGGCAAGATGCAAATGACATGCACAATGAGAAGCATAACTTATGATTATGCAAAGAAAGTTGTGATGAAGCATTCATGCAAAATAAATGCAACAATTTAAGCGAATGAAATGTGAAGGAATGTTACAGCAAACTCGTACATAAGCAAGCAAACACGAACCGAACTACATCTCATGCAGAAAGGATGTAAGAAAATTATACAATTCTCACTGCGTCTCACGCGAAGAAGGCTAAAAGCGACTATCGGGAACACCCAAAGTCTCAAACGAAACACCTCCCAGCGTATCAAATGCAAAAGGAGAAGGACTGTGCAAGAAAGCACAGTCGTCTAAATGCGTGTCAAACGCGATAAGAGAAAGGTACGTCCGAACGCATGCCAAACGTGAGTGGAGAAGGGTAACAGTCAAACTGAACTGGAACTTCTCTAGAATGAACCGTACATACAATATCGTGCCTGCACAAAAGAGAGATTTTGACAAGTACAATATAATGGGAATTCATGATCAACGCTATATCAAGATACAATATCAACACAAGATAAACGCGTGCGCATATGATGCCGATGGAAATATGCATAGCAATGCAAGTAAAAAGTGCATAGCAATGCAGATGAAAAGTGCATAACAATGCAAGTGAAGTGTGCATAACAATGCAACTAGAATGTGCATAACAATGCAAGTAAAAAGTGCGTGACAAAGCAAGTGGAGAGGGTGCATAACAATGTAACCGAAGCGCGCATAACAATGCAAGCAAAACGTGCATGACAACGCAAGTAAAGAGGTGCACGACAATGCAACAAACGAGCATGACAATGCGAGATAGGTGTGCATAACAATGCGACGAATGGTGTGCATAACAATGTGACGAATGTGCATAACAATGCATTTTCAGTGCAACTTCAAAAGCATGTTTGAAGCAAAATGCCGAATAAGGAAACACAAGCCTTAACGAGAGCAATTCAACCGTAACCTCCGATTTACCTCTCAGAGGGGTCACAACATACTTAAAAAGGATACACCTTGCTCTTGATGAGTGATGATGAGTCGTGCATCGAATACGTGAATCGAAGTTCCCGCGGGGGCATTTTGAGTCGAAAATAGTGAACTTTTCGTACACTTTCTCGAGAGCCAAGGACTCCAATCAGCACCAAAACACACAGGGAGGACAATAGGACCCTAAAGACTACCCAGGAGAGCTACCGACCACCTAGACCAGCTGCAGACCACTTAAGTGGTCGGTCGGCTAGAAAAACTGGTCGGCCGACCAATTTACACAACTTTGGGGCAGTTTGGTCTTTTAGCCTCGGTTCTATAAGTGTACACCTCCAAAACACATTTCATTCACACCTCTAGTGCCGAAATCGCTTGCTCTCCCTCCCTAGATCATTTTCCCTCTTAGATCTGGGCTTCATACTCATATTCCAACGCCCTCACAAAGTTGATTCGCGAAAAACTTTCGATTCTCTTCGTTTTGAACCGATCAGAATTTATTTTCGGAGCTTTTCTCTCCATTTTCACCACTTAAGGTATGTTTCTCTCGAAGTTTAGCACATTTTCCCGGGCTTTGACTTTCTTTGACTTTTTCTCTTCCCAAGAGTTAACTTTTGTTGACTTTTTGTAATTTTGGCTTATTTTGCTCATTTTTACTCATTTTGTATTTTCTTTTCAGATGGCTGAACACATCCCACACGACTGGGGTTCTCCGCAAGTAGAGGACAAGCCTGACATCATGCCATTGTCGCCTAGGATTCGGCCTTTCGACCCGGAGAGGTACCACCCTCAGCAGCACGTACTACCACTGAGTACCTTTCATCACTCCACGGATTTTGCGCGACGAGCACCCACAGACTTTCTACTACGGGAGCCGGAGTCTCACTTGTCTCATCACGCCCACGAGATGCGTACTTCACTTTTACATTTTTTGCGATGTATTTTGCATTTCTTGCACACTTCATGCTTTCGCTATGTATTATATCTGCTCATTCTGAACACATTTACATACACAGTGCTTCTGCTCGTTCTAAACATAACTCACAACAAAGCATCTGGTTCATTTAGCACACAGCTCATACATAGCATTCTATTCATTTGGCACACAGCTTACAACACAATAGTCTGTTCATTTGGCACACAGCTCACAACGCAGTATTCTGTTCATTTGGTACGCAGTTCACACAAAACACTCTGTTCATTTGGCACGCAACTCACAACACAGTATTCTATTCATTTGGCATGCAGCTCACAATACAACACTCTGTTCATTTGGCACGCAGCTCACAACACAGTATTCTGTTCATTTGGCACACAGCTCACAACACAACACTCTGTTCATTTGGCACGCAGCTCACAACACAGTATTCTGTTCATTTGGCACGCAGCTCACAATACAACACTCTATTCATTTGGCACGCAGCTCACAACACAGTATTCTGTTCATTTGGCACATAGCTCATAACACAACACTCTGTTCATTTGGCACGTAGCTCACAACACAGTATTCTATTCATTTGGCACACAACTCATAATACAACACTCTGTTCATTCTGAAACTGAATACATTTGTTTATTCTGAACACAGGTATCTTCCCGTTTCACCAGGGGATATGGGTCGATCATCGCGAGGGAGTGGTACATGGAGCTCTAGATGCTGTTCGACAGATTGTAGATGAGGTGGGGTTCGGCCCATTTTGTGTGGGGTTATCGCGTCTTTAGGCGAACAGGACCCTCATGGGTGCACTTGTAGAGAGATGGTGGGACACCACCAACTCCTTTCATTTCTCTGCTACCGGGGACATGACGATGACCCCGTACGACTTTTCAATACTGACAGGCCTCGACGTGGGAGGCCGGCTGATCCCATAGACAGCTTGGACTTATCTGCTCGAAGCCCATCCGCCGATCTACAGATCATCATGTATGGTCAGGTACACCTAGTTTATAGAGCAGTACAGGGGGACTGCGCCCGAGACTGTTGAGGCCATAGAACAGTATACCCAGGGATTTCTGATGTTCCTTCTCGGGACCACACTGTTCTCCGACAAGGGAAACATGGTCGGGCTTTATCTTCTCAGTGCTCTGGTGGACCTATCACAGGTCTAGCACTTTGATTGGGGCAGGGCTGGCCTTGCTACCCTTTACTGCTACACGAGCGTGACCTCCTACGGGCACGGGACCATAGTAGGTGGCTATTGGAGAGCCTGGAAGGTACCTTCTGCCCTCTTGATTTACATTTCTACTTTTCAATATCTGTACACTGCACACTCCACACATTGCACACATTACATTCTGTACTCTACATTCCGCACTCAGCATTCTGCATTTTCTGTATATTCTGTATTCTCATTACCACTGTCTTGCCTTTCACAGCTGTGGGTTTGCGCCTACTTCCCAACGCTCGCCCCTAATCCGGAGGTGGAAGCACCACTCAATGTGCCATACTCACGCAGATTCGAAGGTCAGTACCGGCCCAGGCCCCGGGAGACATTGCCATATCTCCGGCAGTATTTTGACACAGTGCGGGCGACCGAGGTAATCCAGAACTCTCAGTTCTTCATGCTTTTAGCTTTGATTCATCTTGCATATTTATGACAACTAATCAATTTATGCACTTGCTATCCGCAGATCACCTAGCAGCCTTGGACAGCGATGCCAGGGTTTGCTCGGTTCCAGTTCGCTGGGGCATGGGGCGCCTCCCGATACCATATTTTATTTAAGGGACTAGTTGGCAGAGCCTGGTTTCTCGGGGAGCGCTTCATGCGCCAGACACAAGGCTATCCCGCTTAGGAGATCCCCTCACCACCTCCACTGGACATGCGATCCACAGAGAGTCTCACTCCCCAGGAGGTTAGCAACCTTATGCTGGGTGCTGACGCAGTTCTTTTCCATGAGGAGAGGGAGTACGCGAATTATCTTCACACATACTTGATGCCCCCACTGACAGGCGTTCGCACCCCCATAAAGAGAGCTACTGACATCCCTTCGTCGAGCCGCGCCTGAGCTGCAGACATTCCTTCGACGAGTAGGGCCAGCACATTAAGAGGTAGGAGTAAGGGGATGCCCCCTGCTTGGCAGTATACTGGATGGCCAGATCCTCCAACCGAGCTGACAGGCTGGCAGTATGGGACACCTTACCAGATTCCACTGGAAGCTCCATTGCCGGATCATTGATATGTCAGTGCCCTTGACTCACCACCGGTATGCCTCACAGCTTTAATCTATCATTCAGATATTTAGACATTCATTCATTCACTGATGACTTGAACTTGCATCTGCAGCCTCCCAAAGGATATGTTGAGGGGTTGCTCGAGGCGATGGCCTCACTCAAGTTTATGGTTTTGAGGAGAGAGACGATGTTGCACGCCCACGGTATCCCGGTATTTTTCAATTTCCTTACATTTATCATACTTCTGATGACATACCAAAACTGAACATTTCACTACACTGATTCACTGTATATGCAGAGCACATCTGACACATCACATTCACATACTATATCTGCATACACTCACTCTATGCACCATACTTGCATCTGATATACATACTTTGGCTGATGTATTCAAACTGCTTTTTCAGGTCACACCTCTACAGCCCGGGCCTTCTCGAGCAGCAGGGAAAGGGATCCCGACACGCGGTCAAGAGAGACATAGAGCGCCTACCAGACATGACAACGAGTCCAACAAGGAGGAGGAGTCAGTACACCCTCAGTCGGAGACATCCGCGGGCAGAGGTGATGACACCGGTTCGGTTACGAGACGACGCGAGGAGGATTCCGAGGATGGTCGGTGGTCTTGTGGCGGTGGTCGCGAGAGGTCGCCACCAAGAGGGTGAAGAGGGCCTCTCGATCTTGAGCCAGATAGCACCGATGCAGCTGCTTTGCTTTGTTTTCTTTTTACTAGTAGTTGTAGCACATTGTATAGCGTTAGGCAGTTTTATTTTCTTTAAAACTTGTACCTTATTGTAAAAAGAAACTACGATGGAATGAAAACAACTTTTTGTTCAAAAAGTGTTGCATTTGTATTCTAAGCATCGCATCGCATCGCACCGCACCATTTTGCACAAAAATGAGATTGATGGAAATTGAACATTCATGTATTGCCAAGTCAGGTAGTGAACCAACATAACAAACAAAACAGCTTAACTCAATAAGCAACAACAAGACCTTAACAAGTTTATAACTCGATAAGCAAAGAGCAACAACTAGATAAACAAATCACAACAACTCGATAATCAAAAAGCAATAACTCGATAACCAAAGAGTAGCAACTTGATAAGAAAAACTTAACAACTCGATAAGCAAATGCATTTTGGACGAACAAAGCAACAGGACGCATCTGCAGCAAGGATAAACTCAGACCTTCAGCATTCTCAGTACGCAGGAAGGCTAGAGACTCTCTTCTGGAGACAAGAAAAAGCTGCAAACCACTTTTTTGCTCACGGCCGACCACCAAAACAGGTTGCCGACCACTTTTTTGGTCTGCAGACCAAAAAAAGTAGCTGGTCAACCAGAAAAAGTGGCTGGTCGACCAGAAAAAGTGGTCGGCCGACCAGTTAGCTTAGGGACCTGCAGATTTTGGCCAACTGTCCTCTAAACAGTGCCTTATCCTTCATAAAGGTTTCAGCTTCATGGTTCCCTCATTTTAACTCAGTTTTGCACCAAATTGAGGCATTTCTTGTCCAAAATCTCACAAATTGGATCGCCAACTTGGATGGCTTGGAAAAGCTGAATTTTCGAGGCTTCGGCATAAATGCACTATTCACGCTGAGTTGCACCCCGCTACGTTTTCCGTTCCTCCATGTTGCGGTAAGGTGTTGGAATCCAGTAACTCACGTTTTTAGCTTTGGTGGACATGAGATATGTCCTACTTTCGAAGACTTCCAAGCTTTGATGGAATCTCAACGCAATGAAGAAATTTTGCCCCAATTCCGCTTTGGCCAAGTCCAAGCCTTAGGACAGATGTGCGGGCTCACTTTGAATGACGCTCGGTCATTGATTCAAGACGAAGAGCTGGACATTCCGAGCTTGATTCGTCGATTTTCTGATGCCGGTGACCGCGGCGATCATAACTGGCAGGGTTTTCAGCAAAACGCCCTTCGCTTGTGCATGTTGTCTCATTTCTTGCTTGCCCTAGGCTCCAGAGGATCTAGCGTCCGTTTGATTGAGGTTGCCCAAGGCTTAAAAGAGGGCAAGAGCTGCATTGCCATGGCGCTAGCTGAGACACTGATGGGTTTGGATGCTTTCCATCTCTGAGAGACGTCTAGATCTGCGGGGAGTCCACTACTGCTGCAAGTAATGTTTCCTGCCCTTTCTCACATCACTCGGCCCTCAGGCTCAATTTTTCTCTCAAAACCCTTTTCTCACTTTTCTCTCCACGTGCACCTCTCTATTCTTTAATCTCTCATTTTTCATCCCTCCCCAGATATGGTTGATGGATAAGTTGAAGGTTGTGGACTCATGCCCAGCATATTCAACTCGCAGCTATTTCTTCCGGCGACGTCTAGTCGATGCCCCTGATGAGCGATGGTGGTGCGAATGAATGTGCAGTCTATTCGCTGCCAGCATTGCTTGGCGCTGCCCCTGGCTCAATCTGCCGGCGATAAGTTACAGCATGTCTCGCCAGCCAGAGATTCAGTTGATCGGTCTGACACACTGTGTATTTTACTTCCCATTCCGATTCTGGGGCCAGTTCAGACATGATCAGACTTGCCCAGAGGAAGGGATAGAATACCCTGCCACATTTCCAATCCGAGGCGCACAGCTAGCTCGGTATGCCACAGCATAGAGGACGAGAGAGCTTCTGGCCCCCACTCCCACTTTTAGTTGCACCCTCTCTGATGAATGCATAGCTTGGCTCGATGAAGAGGCGCAGATTGGGCCTACTTTGGCATTAGAGGCTTCCACAAGCTCTGGAAGGGGACGCAGGAACACCTGACTTATCGATGCCTCAAATTTATTGCTTTATCAGTACCTTCAAGTTTTCTTTATGAATGTAATAAAAAGCAACTTTAATTTGTATTCAAGAGTAGGAGAACTCTGTACTGAAATCAATGAAGGTTGTGGGTACTGAAAATTTTCCGTTTGGTCCAAAAATGGTCCAAGTCGTAAAAAGATTAATTTGAGCAAAATCAACTTTTATTAAAACTTTTCAAAACCATTTTCGATATGGATCACAACTGGACACGCCCGAGATCTATCACTGAGATGTACAACCCCGGATCCCATCAACTGGAAAGTTGCCCCTAGTCTGAATAGCACTGCACTGGAGATCACAACCAAGCTCTTGAATGCAGAATAGACAAAGATGACCAACAGGATCACATGGACAAAGTTGATTTGGAAGTGTTTATAGCTAGACTTCATAATGAAGTTGCCTACGTATCGCAAAGATGGGAATCAAGCCTTACATAGTTCAGTTCAGGTTCACTTGTGTATTAACTCTCTCCTTTTACACTCTAACTTTTGCCAAGGCCGCCCTTTCTGGGTTTTCAACCTTGCGAGCTCAGTTTTTATTATTTCAAATTTTTTGTGCTCTAACTTTTGCCTAGGTCGCCCTTTCGGGTTTTCAGCCTAGCGAGCCACTCAAGGAAAGTATTTCTTCAACTTGTCCATGTTGATCGGCTGGGAGAACTCAAGGCCATCTAGGTCCATCAGAACGACAACTCCACCCGACCAGATAGACTTGATGATGTAAGGACCAGTCCAATTAGGTCTGAACTTGTCCCTAGGGTCATGGATGGGAGCTCAGTTGTCTTTGAGCACTAGATCCCCCTCTTTCAAATTCCTGGACTTAACCTTCTTATTGAAAGCCCTAGCAATTCTTCATTGATAACCCTAGACGTGATACAGTGCTTTCAGCCTTCTTTCATCATAGAGCATGAGTTCTTCGAACCTGCTTTGCTACCAATCTGCTTCAGCTATCTAACACTCAACCAATACCCGTAATGACGGAACCTCAACTTCGATAGGCAGAACAGCCTCCATCCCATAAACCAAGGAATACGGAGTTGCTCCAATAGAAGTCCGAATTGAAGTCCGATAGCCCCAAAGAGCAAATGGCAGCTTATCTGGCCAGTCCCTATAGGTTTCCACCATCTTCTACAAAATGTTCTTGATGTTCTTGTTGGCGGCCTCAACAGCTCCGTTGGTTTGCAGCCGATATGTAAATGACTTATGAAAAGCCACGTTGTATTTCTCCAACAAGTCGATCACCTCCTTCTTGAAGTGGGAACCATTATCCGAAATAATCTCATTCGGGACCCCGTATCGACAAATAATGTTGTTCCTGATGAACTTAGCAACGTACGACGCCTTCAACACAGCGTAAGATTGGGCCTCAACCCACTTCGTAAAGTAGTCTATCGCTACCAGAATGTACTCATGCCTGTTGGACCCCTTCGGAGTGACAGCTCCAATTACATCAATCCCCCAGACTGAAAACGGCCACGATAAAGTCATGTTGTATAGCTTCGACGGTGGAATGTTCATGCAGTTTGCATGGATCTGACATTTGTGGCATCGCCGGACAAAGGCAATACAATCCTCCTCCATGGTGGACCAGTAATAACCCTGTCTAAGGATCTTCTGGGCTAGCATCACCCCGTTCATGTGCGCTCCGCACTCTCCTCCATAGATGGCCTCCATCAGGCACTTGGACTCTTCAGCGTCAACACACAGCTTATGCATCCCAAGATGACCCCTCTTGTACAGTTAACCTCCGCAGAAGATGAACTGAGCAGCCATTCTTCGAATTGCCCTCTTATCTTTGGCATTTGCCCCTGGTGGATATGTCTCTTTTTCCAAGAAGTTCCAAATGGTGTAATACCAGGGATTCTCATCTTGTACCTCATCTATGGTAGCAATCAACTCGTAGGCTGGCACGAATTTCTATTCGATGATGATCGAACGCATCCAGACTCCGAAAGGGACGTCTATCATAGAAGAAAAAGTTGCTAATGAATCAGCGAACCTGTTGTTCTCTCTTACCAGATAGACGAAGTTCAGTTTCTCAAACCGAGGAATCAGCACGTTCAAGGTCTGGTGATAGATCCTCATCTTTTCTTTTTTAACTTTCCAATCTCCTTTAGCTTGAGATACAATAAGGTTCGAGTCCCCGATGACATCCAACCATTTTGCCCCTAGTTCTAGGGCGGCTTCTAGTCCAGCAATACATGCCTCATATTCTGCTTCATTGTTCGACACTTTGAACCGGAGTTTGAATGCTAGAGGTATACGGGAATTGTCGGGTGCTACCAGCAACACCCCTATTCCATACCTATATTGGTTTGACGCTCCGTCAAAGTACATCGTCCAAGTCTCTTCTTCGATATACAGAATGGCCTCATCTGGGAGTAGATATTCAACTACTTCATCCCCCTTTTCTTCAACTGGGTGGTCGGCTAGGAACTCCGATACCGTTTCCCCTTTCACTGACTTGCGCGTCTGTAGACGTGCCCAAACGTCCCGGGAAAATCCCATTTTGTTCATTGGGCTCACTACAGTTTGGACTCAATGTCACGGTTCTTAATCTGGTCTTGCAAAGTGCAATGCGAGATTGATAAATCACCAAAGAGTCCAAATCCGGCAAATCGTTTTGGAAAACTGATTTTTAGAAAGAAGTGCCAAACATGGACTGTTTTTCCAGATACAGAGTCGCCACCTAAATGTATTATTTTTGAAAAATTTAGGAAACCCTGACTTGTGCCTAAGGCCACGTGTCCGTCATCACCAAAGTTGTCTTGGCTCGGGAACTTGGGTACAATTGGGGAAGGTCATATAATGAGCACCCCAGCTCGCCCGATCAAAGATCGGCCTGCACTAAACATGATATCTTATTTTTGAAAACACGTGTGCTTTTATTCCGGTTATTAAACCTAGAATTCCTATGTGATGCGCACAACACACAAGTATCGACTAGATTGCCTAAGTTGGAACAAAACATTGCATATCCGTTTGTTTGAAAATGGTTTGAAGTTTGCTACTCGCAAGTAGGCTAAATCAAGGATTTGATGAATTGTTCCAATTCAAGTAATCCAACCTTCACCCACAAGCATTCAGGCAGTTATATCAAATAAGCAGTTAGCCTCATGGCAAGCATGCTATCATGGCAGTCACTCATACGCATGCAAGGATGCTAAAGCATAAACACTTACCGAGTACTCCGAGCCAAAACAAAAGCTATGTTAGAAATCAATGCATGATCCTACCTATGTCAAGAATGCCTAATGCAACACATACAAAATACAACTAAGATAGGCTCGGCTATTCTAAAACGTCATGTGAAATGCGACAGTTGATACATGTATTCAACTTGGTATTGAAATACAATGCAGTTAGTATGATGCACCGAGCCTGGTGCATGCAAGACGGATGAATGAATGCAAACATGCGAGCATAAGGATGCTAATGGAAACATGCCCTAAAACTAACCATCGTAAGCTAGTAAATAAAAGAGAGAAAGAAATGGGGGTTGGAAGACATGCATCACACACACGCACACTTATTTACGACATTGCCCTCTTGGAGGACGGTCCGAATAACAAGCTAACTAGCTAATCTAAGCTAATCTAATTAAACTAGTTATTACACAACGAAATGAATAACGAACTACAGCCAATTATTACACAACTCTAACTAACTAACAAATTAGCTAAGTTAGCAATTAAAGAAGCATATAAACTATATGATGTAGGCTGCCTCAACTCTGTTTTGGATGACAAGGGATGCATGCATGCTCGAGTCGCCTTGTTCGGAAATCCCTCGCGATGTCCCGATTTGCCTCTGTTTGCAATTGATCTTAGAAACTTGCACGAAGCTCTAGAGAGATGAAACTCCACCTTGGGAATCAGAGGATCTTTGGCCGATATTGGCCTTGGAGACCACTGCGACCACTTTTGTGGTGAAAAGAAAAAAGTGGTTGGCCACTATCTGGTCGACCCGGTCACTGCCAGACTTGGTTCTTTGCAACAGAGAGCAAGAATGGGGCATGGCAAAGTATTTGCAACACATGTATGCACAACCACCCTCCCTCTCATTACACAAGCTCAAGGGGGTGTGGTTCCCGACTCTCGGACCACCAATCACGCATCTCGATGCATGATGGTCGAGGAGCCAAATGGCACAACTCAATATGAAATTAATGCACACATGAACACATAAAGCCTAAAACTCCATCATGAAAAATAGAGCTTTTTGTAGTTTAAAGTCAAGCCAAAAACAGTATACAAATATAGCTAAGAGTGTAATCAAAATAGAGCTTAAAAAGGGAAAATAAGGGTTACCCTTGAAGCACTGCAAAACCAGTAGATTTCCTGAGCCAAAACCAACTTTTGAGCTCCCACAAGACCCTCCAGCAACTTAGCAACAAGGTAAGAGTGTTTGGCTAGGAGGTTGTGTGCACAAATGTGAAGCAATACACCAATATAGAGACAGAAAGAGAGAAATATAGAGAGAATGTAAGCCTATGCCTTCAGCTAAAATCAGAACCTGGAGAAGGGAGGGGAAGCCTCTCTCTTATAGAAAAACATAAGCTAAAGCTTCTTGGAGAAGCTTAGAGCTTAGATAAATCCCTCCATAGTGTATGAAGGATACAGTCTGTGCCCTCCAGCTGGCACAGCTGGCATCCATTCAGTTTGACAAAACAGAAGGAAAGCTGCCAACCAGAAAAACTGGTCGGCCTGCTACTTTTAGTGATCGGTCGACCACCCAAAGTGGTCTCCCTCCACACTGAAAGTAAGCCGATGGTGGGGTGGGAAACCAGAAAATGTGGCCCAAAGACTAAGAAAACTAGTTTCCCGACCAGAAAACCGGCTGGCGGGGAGAAAAGTGGTCTCCAAGGATAAAAGCTGGTCTCCCACCCTTGTACCACTTCCCAAACAAGGAAAGTAAGGTTTGTACCCAAGACAAACCAAAACGGATGCAAAACGAGGGTTCGGAAGGCAAGACGCGCGGTCGGGAGCCCCGAAAACCAGCTGCCGAGCATCAAAAGTGGTATACAACCACAACAATGGTCTCCCGAACCACAGTGTTCCTTTAGACAGAGGAAACAAGGTGTGGTTCAAAAACCACACCAAACAGAGAACGTTAAGCAGTCCCGAGACAAGGCACGCGGCCGAAGGCTCCGAAATCGGAAACTAGTCTCCAAACGGGAAAAGTGGCCTATGACCATGAAAAGTAGCCTACGACTACTAAGAGATGGTCTACAAGACCTCTCCCTCCCTCCGGGAAGAGAAAACAAGACTTGGTCCGCGGATCGAGTCAAAGTACAAAGGGTCCTGAGGTCCGAAGGCGAGGCTCTTAGCCAAGAACTCTGAAACCTTGAAATGAGCACAACATGCGCAATCACTGAGCGCTCAATCGATAACGTCTGAGTCTTAAGGTCGGTCAAAAATGGGGTGTCTACAGCATCATGTACTTTAGATCAAATTCGGAAAGCAGAAGCAACCAACGGGCTAGCCTACTGTAGACGTGCCTGAACGTCCCAGCTCCGCGCGTGATAACGCGAAATCCATTTTGTTCATTAGCTACTACAGTTCGGACTCAATGTCATGGTTCTGAATTTAATCTCGCAAAATGCAATGCAAAACCGACAAATCACCAAAGAGTCCAAATCCGGCAAATCGTTTTGGAAAACTGATTTTTATAAAGAAGTGCCAAACATGGACTGCTTTTCCAGATACAGAGTCACCACCTAAATATTTTATTTTTGAAAAAATTAGGAAACCCTGACTCGTGCCTAAGGCCACGTGTCCGTCATCACCAAAGTTGCCTCGGCTCAGGAACTTGGGTACGAGAAAGGAAGGTCATGCAATGAGCACCCCCGTTCGCCCGATCAAAGATCGGCATTTACTAACATGATATTTTGTTTTTGAAAACACATGTGTTCTTATTCCGGTTTATTAGCTAGCTTACTACGTGATGTGCACAGCATACAAGTATAGACTAGATCGCCTAAGTTGGAACAAAACATCTCATGTTTGTTTGTTTGAAAATGGTTTGAAGATGCCACTCGCAAGTAGGCTAAGTCGTGGATTTGCCACCCTCAAGTAGGCTTAGAAAACGTGATTTTGCTACCCTCAAAGTGGGCTTAAAACTCGCATTTCGATGAATTGTTCCAATTCAAGCAATCCAACCTTCATCCACAGGCATTCAAGTAGTTATATCACTTAAGCAGTTAGCCTCATGGTAAGCATGCTAAACATGGCAACACTAACACATATGCAAAATGCTAAAGCGTAAAAGCTTACCTAGTACTCCGAGCCAAAACAATAGTTAGTTAGTAATCAATGCATGATCCTAGCTATGTCAACAATGCCTAATACAACACATGCAAAATGCAGCTAAGATAGACTCGGCTATTCTAAGATGGCATATGAAATGCAACACTTGATAACATGTATTCAAATAGGAATTAAAATACAATGCAGTTTGTATGATGCGCCGAGCCTGGTGCATGCAATATAAATAAATGAATTCAAACATGCAAGCATAAGAATGCTAATCAAATCATGACCTAGAACTAACCATCGTAAGCGGTTAAGTAAATGGGAGAAAGACGTGGGGTTGGAAGATATTCACACACTCACGCACACTTATTACAAAATTTGGCCCTCTCGATGGAGGGTCCGAATAAATCAACTAGCTAGCTACGCTACACTAATCTAATAATCTAATTAGACTAATTATTACATAACCAAATTGGAAATTAGCTAACACTAAGCTAATTAAGAATTTACAACGATGAATTGAATTAGCTAACACATTAACTAATTAATTACAAATTAACTAAGTATACAAAGCAGTTAAAACGGCCTCAAGAAGAGGGTCATATACATGCTCGATCGGCTTCGCTCGGAAATCAGTTACCATGCCTCATGTGGCCTCTGTTTGTACTATTTTAGACTCCTGAAAACTTTGCAAATCTCCACAACACTTCTGATCCACCTCATGGACATTCTGAAAGGTCATCGGCCAAAAGGGGTAGCCATCGGCCAGTGGATAATGGTCATTGACCAATTTTGAGGCTATCGGCCAAATATTGTTAGCCGATCGGCACACTGGAGAGCTGATCGGCCATTCCTTCCGGTAAACTGCTCCTTTTGCTGCAACAGAGCACAAACAGAGGCACGGCAATGGATTTGCAAGAAAATGTTGTGCCACTACACCCCTTATCATGTTTTAAACTCAAGGGAGTGCAGTGCTCGACTCTCGAGCCATCAATCATGTATTTCGGTGCATAATGGCCAAAGAGGCCAAGTTGCACAAATCAATATGGAATGAATATACAAAAACACATAAATGCCTTAACCTCTATCATGCACGATCAAAAGGGTCGGCGACTGAAAATTGAGGCACGTTTCATCACTTCAAGTATGAAACGTCCTTCGTTCCTCGTGCTTGGCGTAACACCCAAACCAAACACAATGCAATGCATGCATAACTTAACAAAGCTAATGGCATGCAAACAATGCAATGCAACCTAAACATGTAAACAACATGGCATGCAACAAGTATGCAACAATGTTATGTAATGTAATTAGCATGCCACAACATGCAATGTACCAGGCATGCGACAACATGCAATGTGACAAGCATGCAACAACATGCAAAATGGACTTAAACTAAAATGGACAGATCTCAATCATGCCCAAATTAGTGGCCAAAATGGTGGAATGATGGCATAAAAAGTGAGAAAATGCATGCATATGCAATGGCCCATCTTCTAGGCACAAGAGCACAACTCTCAAGAGTGCTCAAAGAGTGACACAAGTGGAAGTGTAACAACACTATAAGCTCTGAAATCATGCATGGAATGATGCCCAAATCAACCAAACAATACGAGCATGACATGCAAGAGGGCTCAAAGCTTGAAGCTAGCATAGGTACTTGCACTAAGGCCACATGAATCAAACCCCAAAGGGCCAAGGATAGCCAAAAAAGTCCTAAAGCATACCAAAGTGAGTCTAAAACATGCATGGGCCAAAGCCAAAACAAGTCAACATGAAGGGCATAAGGCATGATGCGTGTAAGGCCAACAAAGGGAATTGCACTACACCTACCAAGACCAAGCATGGCATGACTTTACCAATGAAAATCAGAGTTAAGGCATGGAAAAATAGGACCAAACACACACTGAAATAGTGGCCCAAAGTCCTAGGTGTGATGGCATGCACAATAACCCATTCTTAAGGCATAAAACCCCAACTCTTCAAAGCATCAAAAGGATGAACGATGCAAGTGTATGACCACACTACATGGACTGAAATCACATATGAAATGATGCCAAATCATGAAAATGGTCTAAGCAATGCATGCTAGTGACTTGGACACTCAAAGCTAACAAGCTAGAATGCACTGTGGCTATACAAAGCAATGCATGCATGACTAAAACAACATCAAACAGAGCTCAAGCATGGTAAAACATGAAGAAAATCTTCTTTGAGTTGAACCAAAACATGCAAGAATAATGATCCAAACACAAGATGCATGTTAAGGCAATAGAGAGGATTGCACTACAAGTGCATGGTGCATGCAAGAGGTTATTAAACCAACCTTAGACAGAGGTATAGCATGGAAAAATAACACCAAATACTTGCTGAAATAGAGCCTAAACAAGCTTAACAAACATGTTGCTTTTATGAGCTATCAATACAAGCATACAACACAAGGAGAGGGGATGACCCTCTCCTATTTGGGACCTCAAAACCACATTTCCATCATTGAAAATACTCTGCATTTCAGTGGTGAGAAGGCCAAAATAAGGTGGTCCCAATAGCTTAAAAGGAAGGCACAAGAACAAGGCCAAACAAGGCCTAAGAGGGGGTAGACTACCCCCAACACAAAAGTAACCTTAAACAAACATTACAAGCATAAAAAATCAAAACTTTTTACAATAGAAAGTTAAGCTTAAATCAACATGCAAATAGGTCCAAAAGCTTAAGCCAAAACAAAGGTTTAAGGGCTAGTTAACTCACCCTTGAAGAACACCTTCAAGAACACAACTCCAGTAGCTTTTCTGAGCTTAAACCAAACCAAAAACTCCAACACCAGCTCCTAAGTACCTCAACAACAAAAGGATGGTGTTCTAGTAGGTGTTTGTGTGCAATAGTATGAAGATTTTACACTTTTGAGCACAAACAAGGGTAAATGAAGAAAGAGAGGTAAAATATATATAGAGAGAGATATATATATCTTCTATATCAACTTTTTAGAACCTCTGGAAAGGGAGAGGGGCCTCCTTTCTTATAGAAAATCAATTCTCAAGCTTGTTGAACAAGCTTGATTTTTATTCAATCCCTCCATACACGTGTATAAAGGATGAGAATTGTGCTCACCAGCTGTCATAGCTGGCACAAAAATATCTGCAAAAGCAGGTGGAAAGGTCTTGGCCAAGAAATATGGCCGATCGACCAAAAAGAGTGCCGATCGGCCAACACTTATGGCCGATAGCAAGAAAACAAGGCCGATGGGTAGGGATGGCCAACAAGCCACCCTCTTCCCTCATGAGCAAAACCACAAGTCCTTGGTCCACAACCAAGCACAAAACAAACAAGTTGAGAGATCCTAAGGCAAGGCATGCAGCCGAGACCTTCAAGAACTCAAAACAAACATGAACATGGATGATCATCAAGTGTTCAAACGATGACGTCCAAGTCTTGAGGACGGTCAAAAATGGGGTGTCTACACCTACCCGTAAGTGCTGGTTTCTCGAAGAGATATTTGATGCGATCTAATCTCGAAACCAGTATTACAGAGTGAGCTAACAGGTAGTGCCTCAGCTTCTTGATAGCCCATACCAAGGCCAGACAAGCCTTCTCTAGCAGAGTGTAGCGGGTCTCGTAATCCAGTATTTTCTTGCTCAGATAGTAAATAGCCTTCTCCACTTTGTCCTCAGACTCCTGTGCAAGCATGCAGCCCATTGTCGTTTCAGTCACTGAAAGGTACAGAATCAACGGTTTCCCCAACTCAGGTGGTGACAACACAGGTGGGTTCTATAAATATTGCTTGATCTGCTCGAAAGCAACTTGGCATCGATCGTCCCATTGGAACTTCTTTCCTTTCTTCAGGAGACCAAAGAGTGGTTCACAAGTCAAGGTTAATTTTGCAATAAACTGTTTTATGAATTGCACTTTACCCAGAAAGCCTCGCACCTCCTTTTCAGTCCTCAGTGGTGGCATTTCTAAGATGATCTTAATTTTGGAAAGATCGACCTCGATACCTCTTTGTGTGATCAAGAACCCCAGCATTTTCCATGCTATAACACCAAATGTACATTTCTGAGGATTTAGCTGCAACCGATACTTTCTAATCCTTTGGAAGAATTTCTGCAAGGCGGTGTAGTGGCCCTCTCTTTCCTTGGACTTGACAATCATGTCGTCCACGTACACCTCAACCTCTTTATGGATCATATCGTGCAAAATTGTGGTCGCAGCCCGTTGATACATAGCCCCAGCATTCTTCAGCCCAAACGGCATCACCTTATAACAATAGGTTCCCCACGGGGTGGTGAAAGCAGTCTCCTCCCTGTCTTCAGGTGCCATCAAAATCTGATTGTAGCCTGAAAACCCATCCATGAACGAGAGTAGCGCATGCCCAGCAGTGAAGTCCACTAATTCGTCGATATGCGGCAGAAGAAAGTCGTCCTTCGAACTGGCTTCGTTCAAATCCATGAAGTCTACACATACCCGAATTCTGCCGTCTTTCTTCGGCACCGGAACTATATTGGCCAACCAAGTAGGGTATTCAGATACCAACAAGAACCCTGCGTCAATCTGCTTGGTGACCTCTTCTTTGATCTTCAGAGCCCAGTCCGGGCGGATCCTTCGGAGCTTCTGCTTAACAGGTCAAGCCTCCAGGTCAAGAGGGATCCGATGCTGTACAATCTCAGGATTGATTCCAGGCATGTCTTCGTAGGACCACGCGAAAACATCTTTGAAATCTTTTAATAAAATGACTAAGCGCTCGCGCTCCTCCGAAGACAACGTGGACCAGATCTGGACCAGCCGCGAGTTCTTCTCAGTACCAACATTAATTGTGGTGATTTCATCAACCAAGGGTTTTACAAACCTCTCCTGCTCTTGATCAAGCAAATATTGCAAAACCGAAGGAATTTCTTCCTCGTCGTTTTCATCGAAATTTTGAAAATCCTGATTAATGCAATAAATTAAAGGCACAGAAAAGTACTCGAAAGCCACTGCCGTACCATTCTCATTAATAACATCCAGTCCGCCTGATTCCTCTGTTACAACAAACTCAAAGGAAAAAGAAAAAGACGATTTGGACAGGACAGTGGCATCCAGGTTATCACCCCCAAGAATACCGAACTCAGACTCAGATGAAGTGGAACCTGATTCCGATTCCACAGACTCGGTGGAATCAGATTCTGGCTCACTACCTGACCCGGAACTGCACGATAAAAAGCCCTCCTTGTATTACCAAACGAGGGAGGGTGTGATGGATGCATCGAGAATGCTTGAAGATGGGCCCACAGCTGCTTCATTCCCAATCATAGAAACTGAGAAGTTATCCCCTAAGCACTCCAGTACGATCTGAGGATCTAAGAGTAGACAAGCCAGTGCTACCCTCATTTCGATTTCTGTGCTCTCGGAATCCTCCTCCTTGCACTGCTCAGCCTCAGCTGGTGGGTCTGTCTGCTCTTTGGCAACGTCATCCCCTGACAATTACAAGTCAAAGAAAATCTCAAATCCCGGAAAATGCCACCTATCTGCATTTATCCATGGCTCTGGCATGCCCTGGATAGGTCGATGCATCAACTCATAATGCTTCCCGGCTTGCTTGGCTCTGGCTCTTCCAGCCATCTCTTTTCCTTTCCTCGCTCAATCCTCTTTGGTAGGCAGATAACCTAAGCCAAAGGTATATGGGTTATGTGGCACTTCGGCCGATACTGCAATGCCTTTCCGGCCACTTCGCCCTAATCCCATCCCAGGGATGTGCTGAAGCTTGTTCATAAGGTAAACAGACTGTGCATAGACGTATAGCCCCTCATCAACAGCTAGCATGTTCTATACAACTCGGGCCTCGGCTAGGGTGAATCCTGACAAAAACACATCCTCCGCGCCATGCTCAATCTCCAAAACTGGTGTAAAAACCTCTGGCAGCGGATGTATCGAAGACTTTCCAAAAACGATTGCCACCCCCTTCCCGTGGGGGTATTTCAGCATTTGGTGTAAGGTGAAAGAGACAGCATTCACCTGGTGTAGCCACGGCCACCCCAGGAGTAAATTGAAGGTGGTCGGAACATCCAAGACATGAAAGTCAATATCCTGTTGCCCCGGACCAACCTGAGTCCGAATCTGTACAGTCCCCATCACCTCTCGACTGGTATTATCATAGGCCCGTATCACCTGGGTAGTAGGCGCAAAATCAGCGGGCTTCAACCTGATAGCATATGTCGTTCTCAACGGACACATGTTGATAACAAATCTTGTGTCAACAAGAACCACCGGTATCCACTTCTCTCTACACTCGACAGAGATATAGAGCGGTTTGTTATGATTTGAGCCCTCAGGCGGCAGTTCCTTGTCAGTGAAGGTCAGGGTCGGGGAAGCTCCTCCCGGGAAAACCAGCCCTACCAATTGCTCAGGAGTGGTATCGATTGAAAGTTTGGCCCTATCCATTGCAGAAATGACAGCTTGTCTGTGGACTCTTAAGGCCATAAGCAGTCCCCAGATGGAGATTGGATTTTCTTAAGCTGTTTTAGCCCAGCCTCCTCCTCGAGCAGTTTTTCTTTCTGTTTCTCTGCTTCTTTGTCCTTTCCGGACGCCTCTGGTTGATCCCAGTGTGGAGGCTTGAAATACCGCCCACTCCTGGTCATGTGGTCAACCTCCTCAACGTACCAGGTGTCATCCAGTTGGTTCTACCCCCAATCTTCGTCAGTGTAGGCAAGACGTAAGTCATCGTCTACCCCCAATCTTCGTCAGTGTGGGCAAGACGTAAGTCATCCCAGTGTGGAGGCTTGAAATACCGCCCACTCCTGGTCATGTGGTCAACCTCCTCAACGTACCAGGTGTCATCCAGTTGGTTCTACCCCCAATCTTCGTCAGTGTGGGCAAGACGTAAGTCATCGTCTTCCTACCACATCCCGTTAGCAACCGACAGACAGCTATCTGGTTTCGTTGCAACTGTTTCTGTGCGCACAGCACGTTCCATCCCCGTAGGGGCTTTGGTCTTGCTAGCCCTCTCAAGATCTTCGATCTCTTCCTGCTCAAACTGCTTCAGTGCATCCTGCTGTTCAGTATTTTCTGTACTCAAACTGCCCGGATCCCGAGCAAAATTCTTAACACCGGTGCTCTCCGACGATCCCTCTTAATTCTTGGCTATTCTGGCCACTGCTGATATCCCAGCTTCTGATTGCCCTTGTTCTGGCTGAGGTTCTTCAACAACATTCGGCTGGTCACTGAGCCACCCCGTATTCTCTGCTGATCCATCTAAGTCGAACCAGTTGATGTTTACATCCCCTGAGTCCTGCTCTTCAAAGAACTACAGATTTGCAATGTCCTCTTCCAGCTCTGCTAGGTCATCTAACCCCTGACTAGGTCCATCTTCCCGAACCACACTAATCTTTGCCCCAACCAGCAACTCTACCCTCGGCTTAACCTGGTCTGTTGATGTGATATAACCACTCGGGTTGTACGCAAAGCTCGCAGACCCCTCAGGCTCTGAATCATCATTCTCATCTGCCTCCAAAGTCACCCCAATTTTGTCTTCTACTGTTACTACCACCGGTTTCGGGTTAGGTTAGGGAGGTGCTCAACATGCACAAGTCCGCGCTGTCTGGAATGAACACCTCAGGCTTGGGTAGGTGGGAAGGTGTGATGTATATGCTCGGGTCATATGGAATGGCCGCGGTTTGAATCAGGTTGATGCGTTTGGGTAGTGGAGCTTGGTTATATGGTGGGAGTGGGTTGGTGGTGACATTCAGCTTCTCCGAAGGCACGATCACCCTGTTGTCAATAAGATCCTAGATCTCATGACGTAATCTATAGCACTGGTCGGTGTCATGACCATGCTGTTGGTGAAAGGCACAGTATTTAGCCGAGTTATGGGAGGGAGGAAGATTGTCTGGTAATAGTCGCGACTCTAGGGGCTTGAAGTGCCCTTTCTTGATCAAAACCCCTAGGGCTTTGGACAGAGAAGTGTATAGTAAAGTAAAGGTTCTCTGGCCTCGGGGTGGATATTTGGCTGTTTGTGAGCTGGTTCCGGACACACCGGTGAAGGGTGTAATTGTAAGTGTTTTTGGAGTGGTAGTGGTGACCATGCCCACATCGGAAGTTCTGGCAGCTGCAGCATTACTCGTGCTTGCATTTGTACTGTGGGTAAATGCCATCTTGAGCTACTCTCTCTCGTGGTCAATCAAACCCTACTTCATAGCGTCCTTAATCTGTACCCCAATCTCATGTAAATCCGCAAATGTGGGAAGGGGTAAGACGATCATTTTTTGCATCAGCTTGGGTTGGAGGTTGCGCACAACCATCCGTATCTGATCCTTGTCGACCGGCCTAATGGTCATCATAGAAGCTTTGGCCCTCCAACGGGTTACAAAGTCGGAAAAGCCTTTTTTTGGCTCCTGTCTGGTTGTCTCGAGATCACGAGTTGTGATCTCGATCTGTGTGTTGTAGGAGTATTGAGCTATAAAGGCCTCAGCCATCTCCTCCCAGCTTCTCTTGACAGAGTCCTCCAGCTTTGCATACCAAATAGTCGCAACACCCGACAGGATCCGGCCAAAGAGGGAAAGCTTTTGCAATCTGGAGAGGCCTATTGGCCTTAGGATATCCGAGAATAATCGCAGATGTACCGTGGAGTCCCCAGAACCGTCAAAACGATCTATATGCGGCATCTTAAACCGGTCGGGTAAAGTAACCGCTGAATCGGTGTATCCATCCTCTATGTCCAGAATGGAATTAATGCCTTGAGCCTTCTTGAACAGTTTTTCTAGCTTGCTCACTTTCAGCGCTGTTGGATCCACCTCAAATTCAAACGATGCATCCACTAGATTAGTCGGTGCTTTGGACAGTTGAGGTAGGATTGGAGGTGGAACTGGCTCCGTTGGGACATCCGTATTCTCCTGGACGTTTGCAGTATCCCCGAGTGTTGGAACTCTAGGCAGGGGTGGAGGTGGATGCGAAGCAGATGCTTCGGCTTGTTGCGGTTGTTGCTGTTGTTGTGGTTGTTGCTATTGCTAAAGTCTGGCAATCAGTTCTGGCAAACTCTACCTGGCAGGCAGCATCCCCCTGTATGGCTTGCATAGTTTCTTAGAGCTAACGCATCATGTCCTCCATACTTGCCATAAGGTGTTGATCTAACTGAACAACAGATGTATCTCTCTCTGTGGTAGAAACGGAAACCTCAGCCCGACTACTTACTGGCAGGGTGGATAAGGACCACTGATCTGGTAACCGCTGTACTGATGAACTGCGCCTAACTGACCTCCGTCTAGTAACCGGGGGTAATGAAAGGAACATTGGTTGTCCATCTATCAGATCCTCGGATCGATGAAGTCTTCGACCTCTGACCCAAAGTGCTTGGAGAATATCTGCCTGGTCAAAAGCAATGATGCTAAACTACCTTGCAAAAAGATAAATAAAGCATAATAAGGAAACGGTAAGCAAAAAAACGGACCGCACTTCGGCTTAAATTAAGACAACACACAGTTGATAATCACAAGCTGAAAGAACTGTTCTCAAACACTGATCATTGTTCCCAAATCACTGCCCCAAATCTGATCCCCTCAAGTAAAACTGAGTCTTCCAAATACTGATGCCCACAGGCCTAATACCCAAACTTGTAAACTGATACATACAACCTGTAGAGACACACTCTGACAGCACATATAAAGCAAGTTAGAGCCAAAACACCCCTATAGAGGGGTAAGGCTTCCCTGTCCTATCTTGTCAGGAGCTAGGGTTTCACTACGCACACAGCGGTTTTAAATAACCTACAATCGGATAAATAACTTGTCCCAGTTTGGAATGGTCACTATAGTTTTCGATATGCAACTAGGTCAAATGGTCGAAAATGGTGCCTCGGTGAAAACCGAGGTTTGTGTTCCCATCGTGGCAGAGCCCGTAACCGGTCAGCTTTATAGCACGCAAACTCCGACAAACCGTTCAGGAATAGCAGACGGCAAACACGGTGTGACTTAGGTCCACCAATGTAAATGCAATGCAAAGAAATACATAAGCGTAGATGAAACAACATATCATGATGTTCGAGTCAAGTTCTCTAAATCCCTGGCAGAGTCGCCAGAAACTGTAGACTGCCCGGAACTCCACTCTGCGCACGAGGGCGCGAATTGTAGTTCTAGCTACTACAGTTCGGACTCCTGTCACGGTTTTAAATCTAATCTCACAAAGTGCAATGTAAGACTGATAAATCACCAAAGAGTCCAAATCCGACAAATCGTTTTGGAAAATCGATTTTAATCAAAAAGCGCCAAACATGGACTGCTTTGCCAGATTTCAGAGTCGCCACCTAAAGGTTTTGTTTTTGGGGAAATTTAGGAAACCCTGACTCGTGCCTAAGGCCACGTGTCTGTCATCACCAAAGTTGCCTCGGCTCAGGAACTTGGGTACAAAAGGAGAAGGTCATGAAATGAACACCCTCGCTCGCCCGATCAAAAGATCGGCCTCTACTAGCATAATATGTTGTTTTTGAAAACACATGTGTTCTTATTTCGATTTATTAGCTAGTTTACTATGTGATGCGCACAGCATACAAGTATAGACTAAATCACTCAAGTTGGAACAAAACATCTCATGCTTGTTTGTTTGAAAATGGTTTGAAAGTGCTACTCGCAAGTAGGCTAAGTCACGGATTTGCCACCTTTAAGTGGGCTTAAAACAACATGATTTTGCCACTTCAAGTGGGCTTAAAACGCACATTTGATGAATTGTCCCAATTCAGGCAATCAAGCCTCCACCCACAGGCACTCATGCAGTTAAACACTTAAGCAAATAGCCTCATGGCAAGCATGCTAAACATGGCAGTCACTTACACGCATGCAAGAATGCTAAAGCATAAACACTCACAGTGTACTCCGAGCCAAAACAGAAGCTAGTTAGAAATCGATGCATGATCCTAGCTATGTTAAGATGCCTAATGCAACATATGCAAAATACAGCTAAAATAGGCTCGGCTATTCTAAGATGTCATATGAATGCAACTTGATAACATGTATTCAAATTGGTATTGAAATACCATGCAGTTTGTATGATGCGCCGAGTCTGGTGCATGCAAAATAGATAAATGATGCACGCATACAAAGCATAAGGATGCTAATTGAAAATGACCCTAAACTAACCATCAAAAGCTGGTAAATAAAAGGGAGAAAGAAATGGGATTGGAGGACATGCATCACACACACGCACACTTATTACAAAATTCGCCCTCTCGACGAAGGGTCCGAATAATGAGCTAATTAGCTAATCTAAGCTAATTAAACTAATTATTACAAAACGAAGCTAATTAACTAACAAGTTAACTAATTACAAACACAAATGAATAGCTAGGTGCATTAATTACTTAAGTACATAACCAAATAGCTAACTAACTAAGCAAAGCAATTAAAAGGGGCCTCGGCGCGAGAAGTGCATGCATGCTCGGTCGCCTCGTTCGAAAATCCATCACTATGCCCCAACTTGCCTCTGTTTGCATTTGATTTCAGAACACTGCACAAATCTCCAGATAGCTTCTACTTCAACATGAAAACCTCCAGGAGAGCTACCGACCACTTAATGGTGTCGTAGACCACCTGTAGACCACCTAAACATGCTACAGACCAGAAAAAGTGGTCAACCAGCTACTTTTTCTGGTTTGCCAACCAGAAAATTCTGCCAAGCTCCAATTTGCTACAACAGAGAACAAGAAGGGGCACAGCAGTGTATTTGCAAGGTATGTGTGCACAACCACCCTCCCTATCATTTCTTAAGCTCAAGGGGGTGTGTTTTCTCGACTCTTGGGCCACCAACCAAGCATCGCAATGCACGATGGCCGAGAAGCCAAGTTTGCACGAATCAATGTCAATGAATGCACAAATAACACATAAGGGCCTTAACCTCTATCATGCATGATCAAGAGAGTTGGCAACCGAGAAATGAGGCATGTTTCATCACTTCAAGTATGAAACATCCCTTGTTTCTCGTGTCTGGATCAACGTTCCATCCAAACACAATGCAATGCAACAACATTCCAAGCATAATGCAATGCAACAACGTGCGAGCACAATGCAATGCAACAACATACGAGCATAATGTAATGCAACAACATGCGAGCACAATGTAATGCAACAACAGGCGAGCACAATGTAATGCAACAACATGCAAACACAATGCAATGTAACAACATGCAAACAACATGCTCTTCTATGAATGCTAGGATGGCATGCACAAGGTTCCAACATATGAACAATGCATGTATGGCAAGTTTAGAAGCTTAAGGCATCAAAGCTAGGAAAGAACATCTCACAAGAGGCATGCAATACAATGCTCAATGGAATTAAACCGAATATGGACAGACCTAAATCATGCCAAAACAGTGGCCAAAATGTGCTGAAGTGCTAGCATGAAATGCAAGATAATGCATGCTCATGCATTGGCCCATCAACTAGGTATAAGAGTACAACTCTCAAACATGATTAAGAAGTGACAAACATGGAAGTGTAACAACACTATATGCTCTGAAATCAGGTGTGAAATGATGCCAAATCATCTAAACAACACAAGCATAGCATGCTAGGAGGCCTAAAGCACAAGGATACAAAAGGGACTACACAAGAGGCATGCAATACATGGCGCAAATGATTGAACCAACTATAGACAGAGCTCAAATAGGTCAAAACAAAGACCAAAATATGTTGAGATGGGAGCTCAAAAGCCTAGGCATGCATGCATACAAGTTAGGCCATAAGTGAGGCACAAAGGCATAACCCTTAAAAGCACTCAAAGAGTGAAAGAAGTGAGAACATGGCAATACTATATGCTTTGAAATAACATGTTAAATGATGCCAAACCATGCACATGTCACAAATGAAGCATGCTAGAGGCATGAACACACAAGGCTAGCCAAGCCCATTGTGCTACAGCTATGCAATACATGAACCATATGGCCAAGACAACCCAAAACAGTCCTAGAGCATGTCAAAATGATGCTGAAACATGTATGGAGTAGAGCTAACACAAGCTAGCATGAAGGGCATGAAGCATGGAGTATGCAAGGCCAATAAAGAGGATTACACTACACCCCCCAAAACCAAGCATGAGATGACTTCACTAAAAAAAATCAGAGTTGTATCATGGCAAAATAAGACCAAAAATACACTGATATGGTAGCTCAAATGCTTAGGCAAGATGGCATACATAAAGACTCATGTTTAAAGTATAAAGCACAAACCCTTCAAAGCATTGAAAGAGTGACACATGTGAGTGTATGGCCACACTACATGCACTGAAATCACATATCAAATGATGTTAAATCATGCAAATAGCCCAAGCAATGCATGCTAGTGACTTGAAAACTTAAAGCTAGTGAGCTAGAATGCACTATGGCTATACAAAGCAAGGCATGCATGACCACAACAACTTAAAACAGAGCTTAAGCATGGAAAAACATGAATAAAATATTCCTGGAGTAGAGCCAAAAGCATGCTAAAATGGTGGTCCAAAGCATGATGCATGTTAGGCTAGTTAGTGGAGTTGCACTACAAGTGCAAGGAGCATGCAAGAGGTAATCAAACCAACCCTAAACAGAGGTATGCCATGCTGAGATAAGGCCAAAAATAGGCTGAGATAGGGCCAAAACAAGCTTAACAAACATGCTACTTTGATGAGCCATCAACACAAGCACACAAGAGAAGATGAGGGGGGACAACCCCCACCCATTTGAGACCTCAAAACACACTTTCCACCATTGAAATTCCTCTGAAATTCAGTGGTGAAGAGGCCAAATAAAGGTGATCACAAAGGCCTAAAGTGATGGCACAAAACAAAGCCAAACAAGGCACAAAAGGGGGTAGACTACCCCCAACACCAAAGAGGCCTCAAACCAACATTTCAAACACTTAAAATAAAAAAAATTTGCAGTAGAAAGTTAGGCCTAAAACATCATGCAAATAGGGCCAATGACTTAATCAAAAACAAAGCAATAAGGGGTTAGAGACTCACCCTTGAAGAACAAGAACAAGGCAATAACTTCAGCAACCTTTTTGGACCAAAAGCAATCCAAAAACTCCAAAACCAGCTTCAAGGTGCCTCAGCAACAAGGGTGTGGTGTTTCACTAGTTGTTTGTGTGCAAAAGTGTGAAGAAACTACACTTTCAAGCACAAATATGGAGCAAATAGAGCAATATAGAGATAGAGATATATGTATATGCCCTAAGATTTTTTCTCAACCTGAGACAAGAGGAAGGAGGCTCCCTTTTATAGAAAATCATGCATCAAGCTTGTTGTACAAGCTTGAAGGTTGAATCAATCCCTTCATGCACGTGTATGGAGGATGCTTTCTGTGCCCAACAGCTGGCACAGCTTGCATGGAAAATATCTGCAGAAAGTGTAGGAAAGCTGCCGACCAGTTGAAGTGGTCGGCCAACTACTTGCACTGGTCGGCCGACTAGAAAAAGTAGTCCATAGGAAGAGAAAGTGGTCAGCAAGGGAAAGGAGTGGTCTGTATAAAGAAAGCAAGGTGGTGGCATGGCTGCCGACCACTTTAGGTGGTCCAAAGACCCCCAAGACCAGCTGGCCGACCAGAAAACTGGCTGGCAGGGAAAAAAAGTGGTCTTCAGGGGGAGAAACTGGTCTACACCCCTTGTTCCACCCTCCAGGCAAGGAAAACAAGGTTTGGTTCAAAACCAAACCCAAAAGAAAGCAAGACAAAAGTCCGCGGGACAAGGCACGCAGCCGAAAGCCTCGAAAACTAGTCTACGGGTACAAAAAGTGGTCTACAAGAGGGAAAGGTGGTCTACGGCCACAAAAAGTGGTCTACAAACCTCTGTTTCCCTCTAGGCAAGGTCAACAAGGCATGGTTCAAAAACCAAGCCAAGAGGAGGAAGTTAAGAGGTTCCGAGACAAGGCGCTCGGCCGAAAGCTCCGAAAATCGAAAACTAGTCTACAAGAGGGAAAAGTAGTCTACGACTACAAAAAGTGGTCTACTGACCTCTCTCTCCCTCCAGGCAAGGTCAACAAGGCATGGTCCACAAACCAAGCCAAAACACAAAGAGTTTAGAGGCCCGGAGACAAGGCACTCAGCCGAAAACTCCGAAAACTCGAAACGAGCACAAACATACGTGATCATCAAGCGCTCAATCAATGACGTCTGAGTCTTAAGGTCAGTCAAAAATGGAGTGTCTACAGCATTCCGAGCAGGGAGTGTTGGGCATTCAATTAGAGGGTGCCGAATATTTTGATCACGCAGATTTAAGCATCGCAGGTGAAGACATCCGTGATAGGGAAGCATGAAAAAGATGTGTGTGAGATAGAGTAGGGCTCTCTCCATAAGAGAATTGGAGAGTGGTGTGAGTTAAGTTGAAGATGTTGGATTCCCTCCTCCTCTTGTATCTCTGTATTCCTCTGGTATTTATCTCTAGCTTTTACCATGGACACCTGGATAAGGGGGGTGTCAGGTATTTTGTCAGGGGTTATAGGTGTCTCAGTGTGGAGATGTAGATTATCCCAGTTTTGGGCGTGACAAGATGGGCAACATGTTTTGTTGTGGATCAACTCACATGGGCTGAGGGAGTGATTGTTGTGAGGTCACTCCATGTGAAAGGAGTGATCATCTTTCTTCTTCTAGGCAGTTCAACAATAAAGGTTGGCTCAAGTCAAGTAGAGGTGATCAGCTCCATCGAAAGTGAAGAAAGAATGAGCCTTCCTCTTGTCATTTCTGAGTTCCACCAAAAGGAGGTGGAAGTCTTGGTGGGTTTGTCCTTCTCTCTTTCTCATCCTTGTGTATAAATAGAAAAAGAGTAAATAGATGATGTGTGGGAGAAAACTTGAGAGTTAGCAAAATGTAGAGAGAGGAAAAACAAAGAGCCCCTCTGTGGCAAAGAGGGAGCTCCCTCGGTGTGAGAGGGGGAGCTGAGTGTTGAGTTCAAAGAGAGAGTCTCCTCCTCCATTGTATTATCTTTGTAATCTCTCTATTGTTATAGTGATATTGGTTTCTCTCCCCGTGGACGTAGGCATTGGGCTGAACCACATTAAATATTTGTGTCTCCTTTGTGTATGATTGTTGGTTGTTCATTTTCTGGACGTCCATGATCCTAACATTTAAGGCACGTTGACTACTAATTTTTTCAAAAATAATTAAAAATTTTAATTTTTTTACTAAAATAAGATATCTAATATTGATACATTTGATAAAATTAAATATTCGATATAAATTATTTTTTAAATATTTAAAAAAATAACATAATAAATATATAAAATTATATATATATATATATCGCATGTATCTCAATGTATCGTATCTTATATTTTTTAAAAATTTACAAATTTATATATCGGTCTCATATTTGTATCGCATCGATCGTGATTGGTAGCTCGAGAGGGAAGGCTCGAAATTGGCTCGAAAAAGTGAGAGAGAAGGAGGAGGAGGGGCGGAAGGACTGGAGGGGGCCAACATATCGGGGTGGAGGCGGAAGCGGGAGACGGAGCGGAGGAGGGGCCAGGGGACGATCGGCGGATGCGGGGCTGCGACGGCGGAGGGCTGCGACGGACGACCTGCCTCCTCTCACTCTCTCTCTCTTTCTCTCTCTCCCTCTCCCTCTCCCTCTTCTCTCCCTCTGTTTCAGACGAAGAAGAAGAAGACGAGCATGACAGAAAAAAAAAACAGCCCAAAACAACGTCGTTTTGGACTGTCGAGCCGTTCGAGCCGCGAGAGTTTCGAGCTACCACTCATTTTCCGTATCGCATCATGTCTGTAGATTTTATGGAACTCCATGTGCAACAACTCATCACAAGGACACTAATCCGTGTCTCTTTTAGGGCACCAAAATAATATTTCCAAAAGAGAGCAGAAAGGAAAAAAGAGGAGCCCAAATAACTAAACTAGCCCGATACATATTCTGGCTATTCGTACACTCTTCCTCTCACTCCCCATTTTCTCTCATCACTCGACCTCGCTTTTAGAATGCACGTTTTAGAAGTCAAAACCAGAGAGTTTTTTTAGAGAAAAATAAATTTGTAAATTATATTTTTAACCCCAATAATTTAATCTAATTTGATTTTTTCCATTTAAGTTTTTATTAATTATTTGGGTTGAACACGTATTAAGAGATTGTTTGGAATATTCTAAATAAGTGTATTTTTTGATTTTTTAGACTAAAAAGTTGAAGAAAAAAATATAGTTGTTTAAGTTAATTTTTTAACTTTTTACGAAAAAATGTGTATTAAAAAATTGTATAAATTAATATGTAGAAGAAGATAAGGACAATTGGCAATACGGTTGTACCGTCTGGAGAGTGAATTAATGATAAGAAATAGTTGCCTACTTTTTAGACATTACATTGGACGGTATTGTTCGGCCTGTGGGGGCCATCACGAGTCCCTTTTCGATAATCTGAACCGTTCAATATGTAGAACTCGTCGAGAACTATATAAACGTGAAAAATCACGTTGATCGGATATCGATAGCTATCTGATCAGATTAGTTTTTTTTTCAATCGTTAACTATAACACCATAATTTTTTATACAAAACTGATTTGATCATATAGTTAGCGATATCCGATCAACATGATTTTTAGCAAATATATAGTACTCGACAAGTTCTACCTATTAATGGTTCAGATTATCAAAACGGAACCCGTAATGGACCCCCACAGGCCGAACAGCACTACGTTATTTGTGCACCCCACTTGTGCAATTTTTTCAAAAAAATGCAGCAACAGAATCTGAACCGTTCAGACTGAGTTGTAATTTTGTGAGTAAGATTTTTTATTTTTTTTTATGAATAGTGATAACTTTTTAACTTTTTTAATAATGTTTTGACTTTGAATTTTTTTGGATATCCCAAACCAAGCCTAAGTTTTAGTAGTTTAATTTTTGTAATGGCTCCGTTTGGTAAAGTCGTGGGAAAGTAATTATAACTTATAACCTAACAGCTTATAGTTTATAACTGTGAATATAAGCTGATTTTTAACTTATAAATTAAGCTTCTCCTCCCCCACTCAAAGGATAAGTTGATTTTTGACTTACAAAAAGTTATAAGCTGAACCAAACACATCAAAATAGCTTAAATTAAGCTAAAAACTAAAATAAGCTAAAAATAAGTCAGAAATAAGCCTTACCAAACAGGGTCAATATATATTACTAGGTTAAGTAGTAAGTTATTCAAACTTGATTTGAAAACTTAATAAATTTTATAAAGTGTTCAAACTAGTTTTAGGCCCCGTTTGGAAGAGCTGTGGGAAAGTGATTATACATTATAGCCTAACAGATTATAGTTTATTAGTTATGAGTATAAGTTGGTAACCTGTTTGATGTATTTGTAGAATTATAAATTTAAGAAGCAGAATAGTGATTAGTAAATAAGTTATAAAATAGTTTTTTATTATATAATTATCATTTTTATCCTTATAAACATAAAAATTATAATTTTATTATTTTCTTCACTATAAATTTTAAAAAAATTAATTCATTAATAGAAATTGATTAATTAGTACATACAAGTAAAAGATGGCCATCGGCCAAATAGCCTGTCTCCACACTGACCTAAAAGCCTAATAAAACAGAATACATAAAACTTGAGGTCAAACGCAGCCGCAAAATCTCGACCCAGACTTTCAAGGAAACACCCATTTGTTGATCTTTCTTCCTTCATTTCTCATCTCCTTCTTCTTCTCTCACCATTGACAAACCACTATATATAAGTATTGCCATGGTGTTAAAATACTGCAACTCAACCCAACTCAACCATCTAACAAAAACCCACAACACAGATAAACAAAATTATCACTTCCCTCTCTCACAATCTTCACTTTCAGGCAGCAAATCCAGCATTTCAAGGCACAAAATCAAATGAGTTTCAATTCAAACAACAACCAGAAATTGTTGTCTAAGATAGCAACAAAAAATGAGCATGGTGAAAACTCTCCCTATTTTGATGGTTGGAAGGCGTACGATAGCAATCCATACCATCCTACCCAGAACCCAACTGGGGTTATTCAGATGGGTCTCGCAGAAAACAAGGTAACAGAGATTGCAAATAGCATTGTCTTTGAATTCATTTGCTCCTTCAGCAGTGCAAATAGAGGCTTTGGAGTTATTCACAACCCATTCTTTAATCAAATCTCTGTTACCTCGTTTTCTGCGAGACCCATCTGAATAACCCCAGTTGGACTCTGGATAAGATGGTATGGATTGCTATCATACGCCTTCCAACCATCAAAATAAGGGGAGTTTTCACCATGCCCATTTTTTGTTGCTATCTTAGACAACAAGTTCTGATTGTTGTTTGAATTGAAACCCATTTGATTTTGTGCCTTGAAATGCTGGATTTGCTGCCTGAAAGTGAAGATTGTGAGAGAGGGAAGTGATAATTTTGTTTATCTGTGTTGTGGGTTTTTGTTAGATGGTTGAGTTGGGTTAACACCATGGCAATACTTATATATAGTGGTTTGTTAACGGTGAGAGAAGAAGAAGGAGATGAGAAATGAAGGAAGAAAGATCAACAAATGGGTGTTTCCTTGAAAGTCTAGGTGGAGGTTTTGTGGCTGCTTTTGTCCTCAAGTTTTATGTATTCTTTTTTACTGGGTTTTGAGCTCAGTGAGGAGACAGGCTATTTGGCCAATGGCCATCTTTTTCTTTTGAGCTGTACTTTTATTTATGTAATAAGTTAAACTTAAACGAGCTATTTGAATAGCTTGATTCATTTAACAACTCTACTCAACGTATAATTTATCAAAATAAAATTACTAATAATTTGGGGGCTCTGGGACTTTTATGGAAAAGAAGAGGAGATTCTGTTACATCACTTGAAGAAATAAGACGAGTCCTGCAAAATTGCTTATTTATGTATGAATAAAAAGGAAATTGCTTGCGTGGCAATTGACTGAAATGATGCAATCTCTAACATTATAAATATTTTTTAGAAATTTTTTCAACATTATAACCGACGATTCCATTTTATACAAAATTATCTTGAATAATGTTGCGTGATTTTCGGTATATAATATCATTTATTTTACAATAATAAATTATCATATAAGTATGTATAGCTGACTATGTATATAAGATTTTTGTTCAGTTTATTATTAATTAATAACAATTAATAACACCGCGTATAAATGATGATGTAATATATTGCCATAAATGAAATAGATCCAAATTCCAACCCGAACACAACCTTCTCCAGCCAACTTGAAAAATGGATTGACTTTGATATGAACATATTGGGCTTAACTCATCTTTATATTTGTTGTTAATTGATTGGGCCAGCCCACCTTGAAGTCGAAGCTCAATCAAATAACGAACTAAAGTAATGTTAGAAATACTAAATTTTCTACCAAACAAATAATAAAATGTGTGGGGTCCATAATTTTGTAGACTCCATACCAATATGAGACATTTGATCATTTATTTTGATAGAAAGTTTGGGGTCTATAACATTTTCTAATAAATTTTAGGGTAAATTATAACTACAATCTTTAAGGTTTGTTTAAAATATATATTGTTCTTTGTGGTTTAGAAAATTAAAAATATTCTCTTATCTGAATTTTTTATTTAGCAGAACTAATTGAAAAAATAAAATTTTTGATTGCTCTCCTATACAATGATTAAGGTCTCGTTTAGGAAGCGACTGGTTTATCCAAAAAGTTACTAAAAAGGCCAAAAAGCCAACAACTCATATTAAAAAGTCAAAAATTCTCTTTTCTCTTTACTTTTTGCACATCTTTTCGTAAAAAATCAAAAAGTCATCACAAACATACTAGTTTTTTTTAGCTCATATTTTAGCCAAATAGCCAAAAAGTTACTAAATTAGCATGTTCCCAAACGAGGCCTAAATTACTTGAATTATTAATTGAAATAAAATTTTGACATCATTAAAAACCATTAATTAACTTGATAATTTATTAATAAAATGAGTTATTTGTTATGAAATTATAAATTTCAAGTGATGATATGTAATTTTCAAAACTATAGAGATAAATTATATTTTAAGCAAATTTCAAGAAATCTATTTATAATTTATCCTAAATTTTTACAAAACTTTTAGGAAAATCTTATTGTATACCATATATCCTACCACAAAAATGTATTTTACTATAAAGTTTCATAACATCAATTGTTAAATGCATAACTTTATTATAAATTGGCATAATAAAATATCAAAAATTTTGTGATTGATGTTGTAAAAATTTGTGACTTGATTACGATATTTTTGTTACATTAATTTATGATGATATTACACATTCTGTAATTGATATTATAAAATTTTATAATAAAATTATATATTTTGTCCCTCTTAAGGGTGCACATCAAGCATTTTCCCAAAATTTTATTATAGATTGACACGACATGTAATAACAAAATTTTGAAAAGTTATTGGAGGCATTGGGGAAATTGCACTTCAATGCAAAATTTCAAAAATATTTATAAATAAGTGGAAAATTTTATCTATTTTAATAATTAAATTTATAAGTTTTCTTCATTAATTGGTAAATATTTTATAAAAATATCACTTATTTGCAATTTTTCCTTTGGTAATAATGTTCCACATCATTCATATTTAATTATTAGTTTTCTCTTAAAAATCAACATAAATGTGATACATCTTACAATTTATATCAATCAAAATTAAATTGAGACAGCACATACAGGATTTCAGCAATGGTGTTCAAGCAGATACTAAAATAGGTTTAAATAGCTTAGAGCAATTTTAATGTTCAATGATAGTATAGGAGTGATCAGTTGTTCAATGATTAAGATTTAGTCTAATTATCTTGAGGTTATGGCCAACACTTTATGTATTATACTAAAGATTAGGTATATACTCAATCTTTTTCCTCCCAAATACACATTAATATATACTATTGTTTCATTTTAAACTTGTTACAGCTTTAAAAGTTATATTTTGATTATACCGCACTAATGATAACTTGTCATTTCAGTACAAGTAAGTTTCTTATTAAGGCCAAGTTTGGGAAGACTAAATAAGTGCACTTTTTAAATTTTTATGAAATATGGGTTGGATTTGAAGTGATGTGTTAGAGAGGTAATGTGACTTAAATAAGATGATGTGATTTAAATTAAATCAATCGAACGCTTTCTCCCTCATTTGGGAGCTAATCTAAATATGAAGTTTTAAATTTTTTAATTTCTTATTTTTTTCTAAATATATAAATTGTGATTCTTGAGGTAATTTAACTTTGTAATTATGTAATTCTTAGCATACTTTAGTTTTTGTAATCTGTATAAATTGTTTCATAGCATTAAAATTTCTAATTATAAATCAGAAATAACTTTGGTGGGATTTAAGAATTGTTTTGAGAACTAACTATTTTAATTATTTTTTTTATTTTTTACAAAAAGACGTGTAATAAAATAGAGAGAATAGTTGATTTTTTTAGTAATAACTTTTTAATTTTTTAACTATATATTTTAAGTGGTTCCCAAGTTAATCAAATTTAAAATAATCAAATCTTGATTTTATGGGAGAGAATGTAAAGCCATAATAGTATAGATAAAATAAAATAAAAAAAAAAAGAGCTAAGTGCACAAAAATGGTGTACAAAATTAGTCGTGGACTAATTCTATGACTGATTCTATATACTATTTCTGTATTTGTAACAAAACTCTACAGATAAAGATGCAAGCAGACTTTTTCTTTGATATTCACATAATCAAACCTTGATTTTTTGAGAGAGTATGTATAGCCATTGAAAAGTTAAAAAGCGTAAGTCTGGGCCGAGCTAGGACTAGGAAGAAGCGCGCCGAGCTTTGGGCTAAGTAGAATAGGTTTCGCCGCTGGGCTCTGTTAGCCTGGTCATAAATGACTGAAGTTAGCTCGATTCGAGTATTCTGAACTGGGGTACAAGGAGTTGCGTTGTGCAAACAAGTTGATACCGAGCTAGGTAAAGCAAGGTAGAACCGAGCTAAGGAGAGTTTGGTGAAACTGGCCACGTCAACATATGTTAGCCCGGTTGCTTTGTTATTCAACCGTGGTAAAATCATCTCACTTGGTTTAAGCAGTGAAGAGGGTGTAGAAGGATAAGCATTATCTTCCAGGAGTGTGATTTCCAAGAGGACTCTACATTAAGGAGTAAGAGTCCTACTAGGATTATACCAAGCAAAAACTATAAAAGCTCATAATAGAACCTATGTATAGGTATCACAACTTTGATTCCCAAACACACTGAGCTTTTTGTCTATTTGTCTGTTTTTCTAACTTAGGTATCGAAAAGGTATCCAGCACACACCCGCCGGCTAGCTCATGTTTATGTTTTCAGGGAGTAGAGTGATGACGTTTAGAGGAGCGCAGACTTGATCAACAGGATTATACGAGAACATTATTTCATGCTCGTACAATTGGCGTCGTCTGTGGGAATTCCACAAAGAACAAAACCTCTTGATTAAGCTTTCCTTTCTAGTTGGAAGCAATGGCGCACAATAAAGACTTGTCGCAATCTGCTATTGATGGGCAAACCCCGGAGGGAGCTGGGAGGCGCGAAGGTTTGCCTTCTATCCCACATATGGCAGATTTAGAGCCCCAGCGATGGAACTCCAGAAAAGACGCAAAGGGAAAGACGGGGTGCAAGCCCCCGTCGCTCTCAAAGCCCTGAAAGGCAGAGGCAGAGGTTGGACCCTCAAGTTCTGGAGGATCGTGTAAAGGAGCAGGACGAGTTAATTAGGAAGATGGCAGCAGACATGGAGACAATGAAACGCCAGATAAAAGGGAAAATGGTAGCGACAGGAGAAGGCGCAAAGGCAACACGGCCCCTCGCCACTCGGAGAATCATGATAGGCATACCACACCATCGCAAGCAAAAAGTAAGAGCCTTAGAATAGGCGACACTCAATCAAGGACTTCCAGGACTCGTTACTCCAGGTCTGAGAGAACGAGAACTGAGAGGTCGTGTACTGAGGGAAGCACCTATCGGCCCTCGCACACGCACCAAATGACATCCAGGCACACGGAGTTGCCTAGGTCAGCAGACTTACAAACAGTACTTGAGGAGAGGGCCCGATGGAAGGAGGACACCAGGGCTCACGACCCACGCAGAGTTTTAGCACTACAGCGATTGGTCCCTAGGACACATAGGAGTGTCGAGGTAGGAATACCAATGTCGCGCCTTGGTTACGAACCAGCGGACAAAATATTAGCAAGGTTACAGAGCTCGCCGTTCGTTCCGACAATAAAGAACGCACCACTACTTTCAAGTTTCCACCAGTCCAAATTCACTACTTATGAGGGAAAAACAGACCCCTACATGCACTTAAGCCACTTTCACCAGGTTATGGCAATATGTCGGTGTGAAACGAGGCCCTGATGTATATCCTGTTCCCATCCATCCTTGGCGACCTAGATCTAACCTAGTTTGAAAGGCTACCAGAAGGCAGCATCGCCTCCTAGGCACAATTGGCAGAGACGTTCGTGACTAGGTTCAGAACAAACACCAAGACACCAGTTGAGATCGATCAGCTACTTTCTATTGACATGGGCGACAAGGAGACGTTGAGATCCTACAACGGTCGATATTGGGAGACTTTCAACCAGATAGGAGATTGCCCCACAAATCTTGCCATCGCGTAATACAAAAAGGGTCTACCAGTCGGAAACAAGTTGAGGGACTCAATTACTGTGATGCCACCCCTCACGATGGAGGCCATAATGGAGAGGGTGCACCAACATATCCACGTGGAAGAAGATAGTGCCCGGGCTAAAGCAAAATCTAGCTCAACAGTAATGCCAAACAAAAAGACTGCAGCAAAAGTCAACACGGTAGAACAACCAAACAGGAATGGGTGAGGTAAGCGAGCCACCAGGGAGGACCTAGAAAAAAGGAGGCTAAGAGTTCGCACTACCACCACCACCGTGTTCAATAAACCTATCTATCGAATTCTCAGCGTGATAAAGAATGAACCCTTCATTTGGCGGCCAGCCAAGTTAGGAGTAGCATAAAAGAGCTACGACGAGAGGTCCCGCTGCAACTTCTATGATGAGAAGGAGCACCTAACTGAAAATTACACACCCCTGAGGCAACATCTGGAAGAATTAGTAACTGTTGGTCACCTAGACTAGTATATTGAAGGGGAAACACAGCCAGCCCTCCAGGACCTCAACGGGCCAAACGGGATGCCGGTGGACGGACCACCCCAAGGCGTAATCAATGTTATTCATGGGATCATTGAACCTGAGCGTGTTTGTGAGCTCAGGGGGATGATAAAGAGCACCTGAATGAGGTACTAAGTGCACAACTCGCCTTCAAAAAGGGCAAAACAAAGGCTACGAACGTCATATCCTTCTTAGATAAGGACCTAGCAAGGCTATATTGCCCTCACAATGACGCACTGGTGGTAACTTTGCGCGTCAAGAACTTCAACATCAAGCGAATCCTAATTGACCAAGAAAGGTCATGTGAGATAATGTATTATGAAACCTTCAAACAGCTGAAACTAGAGGACAAAGACTTGGCCCCTGCAACATCTACCATAGTTGGCTTTAATTCAATGCCAGAATGGCCAGTAGGCAAGATAATCCTCCCAGTCAAAGCTAGGACCATGACTAAACAAATGGAATTCTGGGTATTGAAGGTCCCTTCCACTTATAACATAATTCTGGGAAGAATATGGATGCACGCCATGCGATCAGTAGCTTCAACCTACCATCAAGCACTGCGGTTCCCCAACGAATCCGAAATAATTGAAGAGGTTTTGGGAGACCAAATCATGTCAAAACAGTGCTTCGTCACAATAAATGGCAGCCGGGCTGCAAAAGGATATATACAGATGGTAGAAGAGCCAGAGAGTAATGAACTATTTGCAAATGTTGGCAAAGCAACAAAACATAAGGCAGTGGAAGACTTGGTAGAGGTAAGGATAGATGAAAAGAACCCAGAAAAGTTCTTTTTGCTCGGCTCATCTTTGTCTAGCACTGATGTCACGACCCAAACTCGCCCCTATGGGTTTAGCATCAGAATCGTCAATCCGAGATTACGAAGGCACCTTATGATAAAGCGATGTCTGATCAGGGGCATGGCGGAAGCCAAAACAGTAAACAAATAATGTCTAATGAGCTGTGACAGTCTGTATGTAAAAAGACTTTTCATAACATTTATACAATCAGTACAAACAATACACAGTATTTACAATCATTCAGGACAAGGACTTAATCCCTGCTCAAACAGTACGGTAACGGTCTATACAATATGACAGAATAGAGACAGATAGGGTGAATCTAAGACACCCTAAAAGCAGCCTAAGCTTGAACGAATCTGGAACCTCATAGTGAGGCACAATGGTTGGCTGACAAAACAAAAGCTTGCCTGACGCCCCTAGCAACGGTCCGGTGCCTGAACACCTACATATATATATGAGCAGTGAGCTAAAACCCAGTGAATAACACATGCGTCAAGAGGTTAAGAATGAATGTCCTTTCAGCAGTGAAAACAGTCATTTAAACAGTATATCAGTCATTTAGTTTGTGGCTCATATTTCAGGCCATAACAGTCATTCAGAAATTATAACAGTCATATGTGGTACATCCATTAGCATAGCGATGATGAGAGGTCTTAGCGGACGAGCAGTCGATTGATGGCCATCATATCGATGGCGATAGTAGTTCCAACATGGGAACCGACAGAGATCTCGATAAAGATGGCGATAAAGATGCGATAAGAAATGCTATGGATGCCACAAATACAGTTCACAAATAGGACATCATTCATCCAGTAACAATATCATTTCAAAAACAGTACAGTTCAATTGTTCAGAAGATAATCATTATTGAACATATCTTTACAACATTGTTACTCACAGAGTTCTGGGCTGCAGATAAGTTAGAGCGTCCACGGATGCCAACCCTACACAGTTACAGAATGAACACACACTAAGCTACACAGTTGGAAAATAATAACTTAATCCCTAACTTGACTCGATGTGGTTCTATATCAATATCCTCATTAAGATGCCTTAAACTAGGCCTAAGAATGCCTAGAATGGAATGAGGATGCAAAGATGCACTTTGAAAACATTTTTAGAATTTTCAAAAAACAGAGGTCCCACTCAAGCGTGACTATCTCTGCTCGAGCGGACATGCAACAAAAGGTTTCCGCTTGAGCGTAGACTTATCCGCTCGAGCGTACTGCAAAACAGTCAAAAGTGCTGGATGTGTGAAAATCACGCTCGATGGGCGCTCGACACCTGCTCGATCGTGAGAAACAAGGTCCCGCTCGAGCGGACTTCAAAACAGTGCAAAGTGCTAGGAGCACGAATTTCACGCTCGAGCGCCAGTCACCCCGCTCGAGCGTGAGTCCAAAATCTGGAATTCCCAAATTTGAACCTCAAGCTCAAAATCAACTTCAAATGTATCAAATTTGATCTTTTTGGGCTAATTTTTTGCAAAACACTTCTAAACTCATAACATTACATGTTTCAAAGATCCATTTAAGAAATCGAAGCCCAAAGGTAGTTCAATTAAACCCAATTTCAAACCAAATTTCATGAACATGACCTCAATGAAACATGCATGAGTTAAATCAACTTTAAAGCTTCAAATACATGCTCAGGTGAGTCAATTTCTTCAAGGACAAGATGAATTCATGGATTTTAACACAAACATGAACATGCATGCAAGATTTCCATGAAATCCAACCTCCAAACTCAACAATGTAAACATGCATGCACGATTTGAGCTACAATACAACATACTAGAGCCCATTCTAGACTTAGCTCTCTAAACTACCATGATCCATGCTAGATACAACTAAGATACACAATTAAGAGAGTGATTTCTCTACCTTATGTCTTCAATTCAAGTGTAGAAGCCCAAATATGCAAGAATCCCTTCAATTTCTCTTAATCTCCAAGCCAATTCTCAAGAACTCAAGATTTTCTCCTACCTTCTCTCTCTCTAGTCGGTTGTGACTCTCAAAATGGACTGATGAAATGTTTAGTCAAGAGTGTATGAAGTGGAGAGGAGTTGCCTAGATTAATCCACTAGGTGGCAAAATGGTAAATAGGGCCAACTCTTGTAATCTAGCTTATTTTAATCTAATTTAATCATACAGAATCACATTGCAATTAAATATACCATAAAATCACATAATTTCTAATGATCATAAAACATTAATCAATTCCTAATTTGACCGCCGATAAGGCCTTCAATTCGCAGTTTAAACACAGAACATAAATAGATAATTTACCAGTCAAACAGATAGAAATGCGTTTAAACTAGTATACTCAATTAATTAGTTCAGAATTTCAGTTTAAACAGTCACTTATCATGTTCAGTCTTCGATTAACAGTAATCAGTGGTGAGTGTTGTCACAACTGAGATAATAGAGATCATAGAACTCTTAACCTCTAACATCAAAGTGTTTGCATGGACACCATACGACATGCCTGACATTGACCCAAACTTCATCTGTCACCAACTGAATGTCCACCAAACTGCTAGACCAATTATACAGTGTACTCGCAGATTAGCACTCCACCATGCGGAGATAGTGGTGGAGGAAGTGGGAAACTTGCTGGAGGCAGGAGTCATCAGAGAAGTACACTATCCTAGGTGGATATCCAATACTGTAGTACTGCCAAAGAAGAATGGAAAATGGCGTGTTTGCGTGAACTACAAAGCAGTCAACAAGGCATGCCCAAAGGATAGCTATCCCTTACCCAGGATAGACCAACTGGTAAACTTGAGGGCAGGGCACAATCGACTTAGCTTCCTTGATGCGTATAGAGGTTACCATCAGATCGCTATGTGTGAGCCAGACTAGGAGGTCACATCTTTTACAACGCCTAGGGGATTGTATTGTTACAAGGTCATGCCCTTTGACCTAAAAAATGCATGGGCCATATTTAGGGCTGCAAACGAGCCGAGCCGAGCTTTGCTGGGCTCGAGCTCGGCTCGTTAAGTTATCGAGCTCGTTTATTGAGCTCGAGCTCGGCTCGATAAGGGACTGGGCTCGAGCTCGGCTCGGTTCGGCTCGTTAATTTTTATCGAACTCGAGCTCGGCTCGGCTCGGCTCGATAAATTTTTTTAAATATTATTTATATTATTTAAATATAAATATTTAAATAAAAAATATTATTTATATTATTTAATATATAAAAAATGCATTTATATTATTATTTATATATATATATATATAATGCATTTATATTATTATTATTATTTATATAAATATATATATTTATTTATATATATATATATATAATGCATTTATATTATTATTATTATTTATATAAATATATATATATAAAAAATGCATTTATATTATTATTATTATTTATATATATATTTAATTCTAGCCAGGAGAGATGAGTTCAGCCAGAGGGCTTGCCAGAGGGCACGAGCATGAGATTCAGCTAGTAGGCTATACCTTGCCAGAGGGCACGAGTTTGACTTTGCTAGAGAGCAACAGCCAAGAGGGCTTCAGAGACTGAGTTTGCCAGAGGGCATCAACCAGAAGGCTTCAGAGTTTGAGTTTGCCAGAGGGCAACAGCCGAAGGGCTTTTATTTTCGCCAGAGGGCACAGTACAGAGATACTTGAGTTTGTTGAAGATATCAGCCAGAGGGCTTTGAGCTTGCCAGAGAGGGCATTGTTTAATCATTTTGAGGAGCAAATGTTGATTTGCATTGAGTCGACGAGGGCGTCGACAACTCGAGTGGAGGAGGAAGTCGCGATGCGACCCACTGCGAGTTAGCTCGGAGGAGCATTGGCAGAGAGGCCATCGAGTTAGCTCAGAGGAGCATTGGCAGAAGAGCATTGGCGGAGGCCATTTTAGAGGAACATCGTCCGGAGGAGTCAGCTCAGAGGAGCTTGAGTTTGCTCAGAGGAGCATTGGCAGAGGCCATTTGAGAAGAGGGCTTGGCAATTTAAGAGCTTTGGCAGAGGGCAGAGTTGAGACGCTCAGAGGAGCTTTGGCAGAGGCCATTTTGAGAGGGGAGCTTGGCTAAAGGAGTTAGACGTTGAAGGTAGGCCATCAACACGGAGGTGTTTGACTCATCAGAAGAGCTGCAACGCACCGCATCGACTTTGTGCTACATCAACGAGGCGTTGATGGTTGAAGTGGAGAGTGTCACGGGTTGCCTTGCAAGGCCAACTCCGTGACGTTCCTTCAGCGGTGGTGTGGCCATTGAGTGCTCAAGAGTGGCCGTTGGAAGTGCGCAACGCGTGGCCTAACATTGGCCCCAAGTAGCCCAAGGCATGTAGCCATCAAACGGCAAGGTCAGTAGCCCATGCCAGCTTAAACAACGCCGGCCAAAGAAGAAGAACAGCGTTATAGCAGCTTGTAGTGCAGAACTTTAGCGCATTGTTTCGGCAGTTAAACGAAGGAGTTTTGAGTTGAAATTTTTATGGTGAAGAGCTCTTAGGGGAAGTGTTTTTCCCACCAAGTTTCGTGATTTTTCTCAATTTGTGGAATTAATGAAAAATCATTATGACTCCTCGGACATGTATGATGTTTCCTCCTGCCAGATGAAAAAGGGCTTAACAAGCTACTATAAGAGGGTATGGTGTGCTACCTACCAACCTCCCCGCCTAAACTGGGCTTGAAGTGAGCAACCTTGGGGCAACTCAAGGGCGGGCTTTAGGCATCCAGAGGGGTGTCTAGAGTCTCCATGTGAGTTTGGGAGCCCCGTGGACGGTGCGAAGATGTAGGCCTTCCATGACCCTCCGGGTGAGAGGTCCACTACGTTGTTTCCACTAAGCCACGCAATATGGTATCTTTGGGACTCGTTTTGGACCGAATGGGCTATCGAGGCACCACTAAAGGCCTCGTGTGCCAACTCAAGTGCTTGGTTTGGGTTCAACCTTGCACGAGGGGATCCCGTGGCTTAAGCTAAGCGGTCGGAAGGCAACACCGCATATGTGAGCTATCGAATGAAGGCATCAAGCTATACAATGACTACGTCCATTGAGGGACTACATTATGCTACAAGCGAGCTACGGATTGAGATGTTGCCTTACTCATGCTACACGTTGGTGCAACGCTAAGGTGCACAATGGCCTTAGGCGGAATCTAGCACACGTGTTGGCACGAGGATTGCGCCGTGGGCAAGAGATTGACCCTCGGTGGCTTGTGGGCCTCGCATGACCAAGTGGCCATCCAATGTGCATCTATTGAGGCATGCTTGACCCTGTGACACTTCGAGATGCTATAAAAGACCCAGCGTGCAATGTTGGCTTGTCAGCTAAGTTGAGGACCTTTGCTAGCACGTTGTTGTGTGGCTAGGCACCTTGATGACATAAACCTAAGTTGGGCGAGCACCTTGCTTGTGGTGAGCTTGGCGCTATGAAGCGACTTATGCCGTGCTTGGTGCACTTGAGGCGTCAGGCCTACTTGTGGCATCCAGGTGAAGACGGAGCTTCCTTGTGAAGTTGTTTTGCTTGACAAAGCATTGGGACCTAATGTTCAAACAGGTGAGACCATCAACACTCGATTTGTCAACGAGCTATGGCGGGCTTGAACTTGGTGGAGTTTGAGCGCCACACGGGCAAAAATTGATCCGCTGCGCCTCTAAAGGAGTCGGCCCGTGACAGTGTATATATTATTTAATATATAAATAATATATTTATTATATAATTTAATTAAAGATAAACGAGCCGAGCCTCATCGGCGAACACAGGCGAGCTCAGGCTCGGCTGGTTAACAACGAGCCAATAATCGAGCTCGAGCTCGGCTCGTGCTTATTAAACGAGCCGAGCCGAGGCCGGTTCATTGCTCATTTGACGCTAGCCATATTCCAACGAATGGTCACCAAAATGTTTGAACCATTGTTAGGCAAAACAATAGAGGCTTACATAGATGACATGGTGGTCCAAAGCAAGGATGAGAAAGACCATCTCAGGGACCTAGACGAAATGTTCCAAATCCTAAAGAAGAACAAGTTGTGTCTAAATGCATCTAAGTATGCGTTCGGTGTAGGATTAGGTAAATTCCTAGGCTTCCTGGTGACCAACCGAGGTATAGAAGCAGACCCCTCTCAGATCAAAGCAATCCAAGATCTAGAGAGGCCCAACACAGTAAAAGAGGTGCAGCATCTCACTGGCCTAACTGCCGCACTCAACCGGTTCATAAGTCGGTCATTAGACAGATGTCGACCATTCTTTCAAGCGTTGAAGACCAAATTTGAGTGAAATGAAGAATGCGATTGCGCCCTAGAGAGCCTAAAAGACTAGATGACTTCTCCTCCATTACTAGTAACCCCAATACCTGGAGAAGAACTCTTTTTGTACTTAGCAGTTTCACAGCATGCAGTCAGCGCATTGTTGGTCAGAGCAGAAGGAATCCAATACCTGTCTATCTTTTATGTTAGCAAGACCTTGCTGGGGGCAGAAAACAGGTACCTACTATTGGAAAAGCTGGCCTTAGCTTTGATGATGGCCTCAAAAAAGTTATCACAATACTTCCACGCCCACACCATAATCATCCTGATAGCTTTTCCCTTAAAAGCTTTGTTTGAGATGGTGGACTTTTTTGGACAAATCTTGAAATGGGCGGTGGAATTGGGACAGTTCGACATCAAGTTTCAACCCAGAACCGCAATAAAAGCCCAAGCTCTGGCAGACTATGTGGCTGAGTTCACACCAGGAAGCCATCACATCTGCCTAGTTGACTTAACTGATATAACCGAAAACGGAAAGAAAGTGCTGCAGGAATTGCGCAGCCCCCAAAACAAGATGCCCAGCCACATCCCAAGGCATACCGGATTGAAGAAATGGAGGAAGAGATAAACCGTGCTATACCAGTCAAAGACTCAGCAACAAGTAAAAACTTGGTACAGTCAGATAGTGAAGAGCAAACCCCAACAGTAGGCATGGACTTGGAAGAAAACATCAGCAACACTCATGACCCCAAGACATCATCCGACCCCTCCACTTGTTGGAAGCTATTCGTTAGAGAGATGTGGAAGATCTTTATGGATGGAGCATCCAATAGGCACGGTGCAGGACTTGGCATAGTCCTCATCTCGCCAAATGGCCTGATAGTAGAACAAGCAGTTAACCTTGGCTTCCCAGCATCAAATAATGAGGCAAAATACGAAGCACTTCTAGCAGGCCTAAAATCAGCATTCTTCATGAAGGCCACCGAGCTAATGGTTTACAGTGACTCCCAGCTGGTAGTAAACTAGATTTCAGGTGACTACGAGGTAAAAGATGAGAGGATGACTAAGTACCAAAAGTTAGTCAGAAAGGAGATCATGAAGTTTGAAGTAGTGCGAATAGAAGCGATCGGTAGGGCGAAAACAACCATGAGCATTTAATGGCAGGTTTTGCCTCCATGGTAGACACATCTATCCCACATCCATTACTGATCGACTTCTTACCCAGACCAAGTATTCAAGAACCCAAAGTAATAGAGATATGTTGTGCCGAACTAGGCCCTTCATGGATGGATCCCATTATTGTATTCTTAAAAGACGACATCTTACCTGAAGAGAAGAAAAAGGCCAACAAGATCAGAGCAAAGTTACAACGATTTTGGCTTTCTCCGTCATTGGCGTTATACAAAAAATCTTTCACAGGACCTTATTTGAAATATGTCCATTCTAGCAAGGTCGAGGCATTCTTGTTCGAGATACACGAAGGCGTATGCGGAAGCCACCAAGGAGGAAGATCATTGGCCTACAGACCAATTTCACAAGGATATTGGTGACCTTATATGCAAGCAGATTCAGAGAAGTATGTCAAGAAGTGCGAGAAATGTCAGAAGTTCGCACACCAAATACATCAACCAGCCAGAGAGCTTCTATCATTAACTAGCCCATGGCCCTTTGCGATGTGGGGCTTGGACATAGTAGAGCCATTTCTAACAGCACCCAGCAACAAAAAGTTCTTTCTCGCAGCAACGGATTACTCCACGAAATGGGTAGAGGCTGAACCACTCGCATCAATAAAAGAGAAAGATGTTAAGAAGTTCGTCTGGCAGAATATCATAACCCGATTCGGCATACTAAAGGCTCTGATATCCAACAATGGCACTCAGTTCAACAGCAAGATCTTCAGAGGCTTCAGCGAGGAATACAAGATAGAATTCTACAACTCTACACCAACATACCCTCAAGCAAATGGCCAAGCAGAAGCATCAAACAAAGTTATCTTGGATGGTTTGAAGAAAAGGTTGGAAAGAGTAAAAGGCAAGTGGGCTGAGGAACTTCCTCATGTTCTATGGGCTTACCGCACCACATCGCGGCGGTCAACTGGTGAAACGCCTTTTTCTTTGGCCTATGGCATGGAGGTGGTAATCCCACTAGAAGTAGGCCTCTCCACTATTATAAGTGAAATTTTTAACCTAGACTTGAATGGAGAGGCCATAACCTTGGAACTTGACCTAGCAGAAGAGAGAAGAGAAAGAGCACTGGTTCATATCGCCTCGTACCAGCAAGAGCTATCCAGAAAATATAACAAGATGATACATCCGAGGCAATTCAAGATTGGGTGCTACACAAAGTGATGGGAAACACTCTGCTACCCGGAGATGGCAAGCTAGGGCCTAATTGGGAAGGACCATATAAAGTGGTTGGCTTAACAGGAAAAGGGGCATATCACTTGGAAGATGGAGACTGCAAGGCTGTTCCCAGGCCATCGAATACTGCCAATCTCAAGTTATTTTATTTTTAGCTTGTTCCTTAGAATAAGTGTAGTTTTTCCCTTTTTTTCAAATAAAACAGGTAGTTTACTTTTTTAGCATAAAGTCTTCTTATTGTAAAATTTATTCTCAGTCATTGTCAGTTAGGGGCAACAGAAAAGAGGTTGGCAGGAATAACCAACTATGAGTACTCTTCAGCCGAGATAAGGATCTAGGCTGAAGAGAGGTTGGCAGGAATAACCAACTTTGAGTACACTTTAGCCGAGATAAGGATCTAGGCTGAAAAGAGGTTGGCAGGAATAACCAACTTTGAGTACTCTTCAGCCAGGATAAGGATCTAGGCTGAAGAAAGGTTGGCAGGAATAACCAACTTTGAGTAATCTTCAGCCGAGATAAAGATCTAGGCTGAAGAAGGGTTGGCAAGAATAACCAACTTTGAGTACTCTTCAACCAGGATAAGGATCTAGGCTGAAGAGAGGTTGGCTGGAATAACCAATTTTGACTACTCTTCAGTCGAGATAAGGATCTAGGCTGAAGAGAGGTTGGCAGGAATAACCAACTTCGAGTACTCTTTAGCCGAGATAAGGATCTAGGCTGAAAAGAGGTTGGCTAGAAAAACTAACTTTGAGTACTCTTCAGTCGAGATAAAGACCTGGGCTGAAGAAAGGTTGGCTGGAAAAACCAACTTTCAGTTCTCTCCAGCTAAGATAAGGATCTAGGCTAAAGAGACTTGGCAGGTATGACCAAACAGATTATAAGGCTCCATGGCCGAGATAAATATCTCGGCCAAAAAATGTTAAAAAATTCATACAAATTAAAGTTGAAAAATAAATACAGGTATGAAATAAACCAAATAAAAAGACGGACAAAAACAGTGGATTTCATTCAAGATTGGAAACTGCATTACAATAAGGGGCTCCAGTCCGGTTACAAAATACTTTCAGAAATTGATATCAAAAGAAGAAAAATACAAAGTCAGGCAAAAAGATCGTCCAGGTCTGCATCCAGGTCAACTTGAGTTTCATCACTCCGTAGCCCGGTTCCAGCAAGAAGGTCGGTCACATCTTCAACTGTACTAGGCACCGGGTGCTCCACCTGAGCTGACTGAGCGATTTGAAGACCAGGATCACTAGTAATAGCCGGGGTGTTGTTGGGCTCTGGGGATGCCTCCTCTTCCTCCCATACTTCAAGAAATTTTTGCTGAATAGCATTGGCATACTTCGCCATGTAGCTTGGAATAGAGTGGGAGGGGGGTTCTGAAAGACCTCGGTCTCTGGGCCATAATCGAGCTTTGACACAGCTCCTTCCATCCACATTTGAAAAATATGTCCTTGGTAGCTTCGCACTGAAGGATGCAGGTGGCCTCCCCTTCCTTGTAGCCGCGGTCTTCCGCATCGTCTGCGCTCTTCTTTAGCACGACGATCTCAGCATCTTTCTTTTTTTCAAGCTTGGCCAGCTCGCACAGATATTTGTTTTTCCGCTCGGCCAAAGCCTTCCGCTTATCTGCCTCAGCTGAGTTAACCAGCCCAGTGAGCCGGGTAACTTCAGATTTAAGCTCGGCCATTTTCTGCTTGGATTCTTCTAGCTCGGTCGTCTTAGCCTTGGCCTCTGCCACGGCCAGCCGTGTGGTCTTACACAGCTCTAACACGCGCTTGTGAGTGACATGATTCTTCTGCATGGCCTGCAAAAGGAGAGATAGCAATTATGGTTAAAACCGCACTGATAGATATACAAGTTAGAAAGACACGAAAAGAAACTTATCAGCACCATCGACTTTGTTGCCGAGCGAATAGCCTTCAGCTCGGTCAGATGATCATGATGCTCCATGTCGACTGGCAAGCATACGCTTTTAGCGAGGTTAAAGGCAAGCGAGTGGTCTTTTTCACCGACCACTGAATCTGTGTTTGTTATGGCCCGGTTCTTATAGGTCACTCTTGGTGCCCACTCTGAAGGGCAAGCCCGGTCGGAATGCACTAGTTCTGGGCTCGATCGTGTGGACTGTGGGAGCGCGGTGTCGTCTTTATTAACAAGACGTGGTTCGGTCGTGAAGGTGCGAGCACGCTTATTAGGCCGAGATGATGAGGCCCGGGCTGTTAGAAGTGCTACCACGGCCTCATGTGTTTGGCCAGCTTGTGGTACCACGGTTTGGTCCCCTACAACTAGTGCAGTTATTTCGGTGATGAGTGCTCTGACTGCTCTTTTTTTAGCCATCTCTTGTTTCTCTGGTAGTAGGATCAGCCTAATTTGAGGAAGTGTGGAATCTGGTTCGGGTGAAGGCTCAAGGAGAAAGTCTGACACCCTGGTCTTCCTCCTTCCGCTATATGTGTAGGTCGGTTCGAAGTTAAGTAGCTCGGCCCAACCTCGGTCGCGATATCCAAGTGCGGCGCGGAAAGCGTCTAAGTTGGGGTATTGGTATTGTGACTTTAGTTGGTTCAAGTCTGCATATGGAGAAAGAAAACGGTTAGCACCGTGTAGAAGTTGTAAGCGACAAGAGCAAAAACCAGACAAGTTAAGCCGATGTATTCATACCGGCTACTCCTTTATTCCAGTTAATTCTGTATCCCGGTATTGGGGCTTCCTGGTCTTCAAAATTACCAGAAACCCAGAAAAAGTCGTCATCATTCACGTCTTTGTCCGATGTGTTTTTGATTATTTTCTCTCGGCGTCTTCTTGTTCTTAAATAATATACCCAGCCATCTTCATTTTGGCCAAATGAGTATTGGTGAAATAGCTCGGCTAAACCGAGGTTGAGGCCAAGCCGGCGATTTAGCTTGGTGATGCCATTTATTATTCTGTAAAAATTGGTGTTGAGTTGGGTTGGGCATATTCTAGTCTGCCTAAGGAATTCGCATAATAGTGGCTGAACAGGAAATCGAAGTCCAGCTTCAACAATGGATATCACGGTGAAGGGGACAAAGCCCTCTTTTTCCCAGGGTATTGTGTCTAGCTCTGCTAAAGAAAGGTGAACATCGTCGGGGATGTTGTAATCCTTGCGAAATTCGGCGATGGCCCCAGGGGAGTTTACTAGGAATTGGTATTTACCCATTTATAACTTAAATTGTGTAGAACTTAGCTCGGAGTCCTAATTCGGTGTTGAGATGACGTTGAGTATCTCGGTTGAGCATACAAAGGTGTGCCTGGCCAACCTAGTCAAAGTCTGCAAAGTGAAGATGAAAAGTGTTATACCTAGATAACTCAACCGGGCTTAAAAAGAAGGGAAAATAAAGAAACTCTAGATCGGCTAAATGGTTTGTAACGCTTAGCTCAGTCATTACGTGAGTTTTTAGCTCGGTTATTAAGCATTCGGGATCTTAGCTCGGTCATTGGGTAAGGTGTGCTAGTTCGGTCAAGTGTGCGCCTATCACAAACTGGCTCCTAGTTCGGTCATGGTGCTATTCTCGATCAAAAGGATCGCATTCCAAATTCATTGAAGATTCAACCAAGGTGGTTATGGTTTGGGGGTCTAGTTTTTGAGTTTTCGTGGTTCTTACCCATTTGAGCAAAACTACAGAGTGTGTTTTGGAAAATATATGTGTATATACATCTATACTATACATATTCACGAAATAAACGGAAAAAGTGAGGGATTGAGTCATTTACAGTCTTAAAAGAAAATGATGAAGTTCCAAACGGTGAAGATGCCAGACAAGAGCACAAGTTATTGCAGATGCTGTGATTGAGAAATGGGGGCTCAGAAGGCAAGAGAAAAAAGATGAATAGTGAAATGTTTTGATTTGAAAAAATAGGGTTTTTTGTATAAAACCTAGATTTGGACAGGATTGTTCAAAATTCGTGAGGTACGAAGACGATGTTGACAGCTGTATTCAACCAATTGGGGCCAGCCACGTGTCTATGGGAATAAAAAGCGATTCAGATGTCTGGTATTGACTAAAAAGGCGTTTTTGACGGACAAATCGGTAGTCGATAACAGTTTAATGTGGTGAAGGTCTGAACTTTTAGCTCAGCTGGTAACAAGTAATCCCAATCATGCTATGCAGATGGAATTAAGGGGCAATTGAGAGGGTAAAAAGCGTTAGTCTGGGTAGAGCTAGGATTGGATAGAAGCGCGCCGAGCTATGGGCTGAGTAGAATAGGCTTTGCCGTTGGGCTCTGTTAGCCCGGTCATGGATGACTGAAGTTAGCTCGGTTCTAGTATTTTGAACTGGGGTACAAGGAGTTGCATTGTGCAAACAAGTTGGTACCGAGCTAGGTAAAGCAAGGTAGAACCGAGCTAAGGAGAGTTCGGTGAAACTGGCCACGTCAGCATATGTTAGCCCGGTTGCTTTGTTATTCAACCGTGGTAAAACTATCTCACTTGGTTTAAGCAGTGAAGAGTGTGTGGAAGGATACGCATTATCTTCCAGGAGTGTGATTCCTAGGAGGACTCTACATTAAGGAGTAAGAGTCCTACTAGGATTATGCCAAGCAAAAACTATAAAACCTCATAACAGAACCTATGTATAGGTATCACAACTTTGATTCCTAAACACACTGAGCTTTTTGTCTATTTGTCTATTTTTCTGACTTAGGCATCGGAGAGGTATCCGGCACACACCCGCGGGCTAGCTCATGTTTGTGTTTTCAGGGAGTAGAGTGACGACGTTTGGAGGAGCGCAAATTTGATCAACAGGATTATACGAGAACATTTTTTTGTGCTCGTACAACCATAATAACATAGATAAGATGGATGTAGACTTTTCTTTGCTATTCATATAATCAAATCTTGATTTGTAACGCCCCGAATTTTACTCTAGGTAAAAGGTTAATGAAACGTCATTTATGAGTTTTTTGGTTAATAATCAAGTAAGAATTCCAAAAAATATCGAAGGAGTCAAAATAGCATCATTTCAAAGCCCAATCTCCTTAGATAATAGAGTTACCATTTTGACAGATCTTTTCATGGATTAACACAAGAAAAACATAAGTTGACATGGGATATAGGCAATAGATAAGTTTACACAAGATATAATATATATATAAGCAAAAATATTTGATAATTACATTGTCAAGCCTTAGTTACAAAACAAGGAGTTTCAACAATATTACAATCCAAATGAAATTACAAAATAGGCTTGGACCCAAAACAAGTCTTTTAATTCTTTTAAGGAAGCCATACGTCTTCAAAGGTCTCAAATGTACCATCTTTTGGATATATAGTACTTTTTCATATCTAACATGAAATGTCATGAGTTTGGAATGTCTAGTAAACTGACATATATCCCGTCCATTTTTCACAATCCAATACACAATTATAATTAAGATAAACAACAAGCTACGATGTCAAGTTTAGAAATAAAATGGATTACAATGTTAAGTGTTAGGCCTAGTTTGGGAAGATTGAAAAAAGACAAACCCAATCCATACCCACCATAAAGTGCACTTATTTAGTCTTCCCAAACTAGGCCTAATTAAAAATCCCCCATAGATATTTTATTCTCCCAACATCAAGAATTGAACTCGGATTATTTGGTACCCCCTATTTTGTTGGTTTGCAGACCTTATCACAGATACCTACAATGGTTATTTACCGTGTAGTGTCAACCGAGGATCTCAAAAAAGACGGTTAAACACAGGTCAACACCCAGAACCTTTCCAACCTTATAACACCAAATATTAATGACAACCTAGGATTTGAATACAATTGATCCATTCAAGGTTCCGAAACATGCCACTTGCGCAAGGCTTTATCTCTTAATAGGGAACGCATTCCACCATTTAATACTTGAAATCAACATATTCTAACTCATAAAACTCATTACCATGACTGAAACCCAAATACTACCCTTATTAATTTTCCCGTTAAATTAGGTGTATTATGCTTTGGTTAGATCAAGCTATTGAAAATAACAACCATTATACAAGCATAAGCATATGATGATATAAAATCCAAGAAATACAAGCACAAATATGCATAGATCAAGCTTTGGTTAGATCAAGACTTCATCTCCTAATAGGGAACGCATCCCACCATTTAATACTTGAAATCAACATATTCTAACTCATAAAACTCATTACCATGACTGAAACCCAAATACTACCCTTATTAATTTTCCTGTTAAATTAGATGTATTATGCTTTGGTTAGATCAAGCTATTGAAAACAACAACCATTATACAAGCATAAGCATATGATGATATAAAATCCAAGAAATACAAGCACAAATATGCATAGATGATATAACAAGGCTTGTTCATTTAATAAGAGCAACATGAAATCAACTAACAACATAAAAATATCAATTTCAATACATTTCCAGCTTTGATTTGATTTGGAAATACTTATAAAGGGGCACTTTTAATGGTTCCGAAGATTTGGCCTTTATAAGGATTGTGGAGAACTTTTTCTAGTTTCAAAATCAATTTACAAAAGTAGGATAACCTTTCTAGATTTTTAGATATTAAGAACATACTGCAGACCTGTCAAAATTCGTTGACTGTTACAAAAATCGGTGTTTTTTTTTTTTTTTCTCAAACTACTCATTCATTTTCATTCAAAAAAAAATGTTATTTGAAAGCAAACGTACTTAAAGGAAGTTTTTAACTAAAAATGGACTTAAGAGGATTTTTCTGCATTTTTTTAGAATTTTTGAAAGATGGCTGTAGTTACCGGTTGTTTGTGCTCATATCTTTAAAATAAAAGGGGTTAGAGGAAAAATGGTAACTCTGAGCATTTCTATACTTCTCATACATTAAATGTGCAAAGTAATATCCCATAAACTTAGATTTTCAGATTTGAGGAAATGTTTTGAAGAAAAGGTACTAAAGAGAGTAGATTTGATGAATTACCATAACATGAGTTGAAACCAAGCAAAGACAATCATCAACACTCAATCACCTTTATATGAGCACACAAAATCCACAATTTATACACATGAATATATGGATTTAGAAGAGGAAAACAAAAGAATAAGGTGTTATGTGGCTTATTTCTTTGCTAGGTGTTGTTAGGACTTTAAGCAAGGTCTCCTCCTTTTTTCTCATTTCTCCTCCTAGGTTCATTCGTACTCCTCCTCTTTCCTCTCAAAACCTTGGTCTGTGGTGGTGTGTTTGTAGTGTGAAAAATAAGCTTGAGGGATAGTTCTATTTACAGGCAAAAAGTGGAATGTCTTAATTACTCATGGTTGGAATTGAATGGAATAGATTTGGATTTGGTTGGAATGAAATGGAATGGAAATTGGTTAAGAGGTTTAAATATGGTTTAATTATAATATAACCTTTATTTGATTGGAAAGGAACTAGATTGATGAGTTGGTACTAGACAAATCTCAATGAATTAGGGTTCTTGACTTACTTTTTCTTTGAATTCATGATTTGTTGTAAAAACCCTCGTACCGATTGCCGATAAATTACCGATTAATCACTGATTACTGTTAACTGCGACTGATAATGACTGATAACTGGATTGAATGAAATACTGAACTGACCGACTGAAATTGAACCTGAATTGATTGAGTATATTTATTGTATTGCATATTCTATCTGTTTGACTGGTTATTTATCTGTTCGTGTTTTATGTTTAAACTGCAAATTGAAGGCCTTATCGGCGGCCGAACTGAAAATTGTTTAGTGTTTCATGATCAGTAGAATTTTTGTGATTTAATGGTATACTTAACTAAAATGAGATTAGGTATGATTAAATTAGATTAAAATAAGCTAAACACATAAGTTACCTTATTTACAATCATGCCATCTAGTGGGGCCTTTGTTTATTATTATCCTTGAGCTTATGACACTTGAACAAAACAATTCATCAGCCTTCCTCCTTGTTTCCACCGAATTAGAGAGAGAAAGTAGGAGACTAGAGTGATTTCATCTTGCATGCTTGGAATTTGAGGGGATTGGAAGAGTTCTTGATCAATTAAGCTCCTAAACCTTGAATACAAGACTTAAGTAAGAGAATTCATCCCTTTAATTGTGAGTTTAAGCTAAGTCTTGCATGTTTCATGCTCCATTGTAGAACTAAGTCATGTTGTAGCTCATATATGGTGAGTTATGCTAGAATTCATGCATACATGTTTGAATGGATGAGTTTTGAGTGGAATTCATGGTAGAATTGTACATGCATGCTCATGTTTAAACTTAAGTCCATGTTTTCAACTTGTTTTGAAAAGAATGAGCTCCTTAGAGCATGTTTTGAAGCTTTAAATTGGTTTGAATGCATGCATGTCATGTGTGAATATTGTTCATGCATGTTCATGAAAATGAGTTTAATTGAAACACCCTTGGGCCTTGATTTCTTAAATTGATCTTTGAAACATGATGTTCTATGAGTTTACAAATGTTTTCCAGAAAAATGGGCCCAAGAGGACCGAATTTGGAGCATCAAAACTTGATTTTGAGCTTGGGACTCAAATCTGGAATTTCCAGATTTGGTCGTCCGCTCGAGCGGGGAAATCAAGCTCCTAGCAATTTTGACCTGTTTTGCAGTCCGCTCGAGCGGAGTGATGCGCGCTCGAGCGGAGAAATCGCACATCCAAGATTTTGGCATCGTTATCGCTTCGGCGGGGAAAATGTACGCTCGAGCGGAGTGTTGGATGACACGCTCGAGCGGGGATATTGCCATTCGAGCGGGGACCTTTGTTGGCTTGTCCGCTCGAGCGGGGAAACCTGCGCTCGAGCGGGACCCTGTTTTACTGAAAATTTCTTAAACTGTTTTCTGTACACATCTTTGCATCCTTATCCCATCCTAGGCATTCTTAGGCCTAGTTTAAGACATCTTAATGAGGATATAGATGTAGAACACACCGAAGCATAATAGGGAGTTAATTATTACACTTCCCAACTGTGAAACTTAAAGTGTGTTCAATCTGTTAACTGTTTAGGGTTGGCATTCCGAGGAGACGTTCTAGCTACTGATAGCCCAGAACTCTGTGAGTAACGATTGTGTAAAGATATGTTCAAAATGTTTATCTTTTGAATCTTGGAATCGTTCTTGAATCGATATTGTTCTTGAATGAATGTATGTCCTATATTCTGAACTGTACTATGGCATCCTTAGCACCTACTGCTTACTGTTACTGTTATAGAGATCTCTGTCGGTTCCTTCGTGGAACCACTACTGTTTACTGATTGATGGCCATCATTATTGTTCGGTTTTTTAAGACCCTCTTTATTCTTGTTATCTTGATAGATGTACCACATATGATTTGTTCTTATCTTGAACAACTGATATACTGATTTAATTGAATTGTTTTCATTACTGTAAGGACATTCATTCTAAACCTCTTTACGCATTATGTTATTCACTGGGCTTTAGCTCACTGCTCATATATATATGTAGGTGTACAGGCACCGGACCAAAGCTAGACGCGTCGGGGTTATTCCAGTTTTGTCAAGCCAGCCTACGTGCCTCACTGCGAGGTTCCAAGCCTATCATGCTAAGGCTTAGGGGTGTTTTAGCATTCCCCCTTCGCATCTTGTCTCCTTTGTTTTGTATAGGCATTATATCCTTTCTTGTATTGTTATCAAGGGATTAGGTCCCTGCACTGAGTGACTGTAAATATTGGTATAGACTGTACTGTTTGACTGCATAAATGTATGAAAAATCTTTTTGGCATACAGACTGTCACAGCTCATTGGACATTATTTATTTACTGTATTGGCTTCCGCCAGGCCCTGTACTCTGTTTTACTGTATTACTGTTAAGCAGGCCTTCGGTAATCTCGGATTACTGGCCGGTTACGGTGCTAAACCCATAGGGCCGGGTTTGGGTCGTGACAGAGTGGTATCAGAGCGATACTTAACCACGAGTTATACCGCACACACGTGTCCAAATGAGCTATAGGGTGTCCTAGAAAAGCAATTAGGGCATCGCATGAGCATGAAAAGTGTGTGATTATAACATGACTGAATATATGCTAATGTGTTAAACTGTCTAAGTATGCAACTGTTTAAGTTTATAACTGTTATAACTGCTTATAGTGAAATGGATAACGCAAATGAATCTGAATCCTCATCCACTGAGGCTAGAATGGCCAGAATGGAGAGAATGATGGAACTGATAACTGCTAGACTTGAGCAACAACAGAACCAACAGCCCCCACCTCCTTCTCCGGTACAGCCGGAACCGAATGCGAATCTGAATGATGGGGACATAATTGCTCTCACCCAGAAGTTCAGCAAACTGAAACCGCCATCCTTTCAAGGAGGCCTAGAACCGTTAAAGGCTGAAGCATGGGTTCTGGAGACTGAGAAACTGTTTGAAGTGTTTCCGTGCTCGGAGGCACATAAGGTACTGTTAGCCACCTTTACTTTGCAAGAAGAGGCTAGAAGGTGGTGGATGCTTACTCGTGACGACAATACTGCTATGACTTAGGCTCAATTCAAAGTAGCCTTCTTTGAAAAGTACTTCCCTCAGTGTGTCAGGGACAGGAAGGTCACTGAATTTGAACAGTTAAAACAGGGCACAATGTCTGTTGCCGAATATGAGACGAAGTTCACCGGATTTGCTAGATATGCACCACACATGGTGGACACCAAGTATAAGAAGGCTAGGAGGTTTGAAGGCGGCCTGAATGTTGCGATACTGGATAGAATAAATGTTCTAAAATTACCGACTTATGTGAATGTCCTTGACCGAGCCTTGATGGCTAAAGCAAACATCGAGGCACTGAAAACTGAAACACCGGCGTCTGAATGGCATAGTAAAAGGCAGAATTTTAAATTCAAGAAAGGCAAGCATAACCCACTGAGCAAGAAACAGAATACAGGATCAACAAATAGCCCCAGCCAAGGGAGTGGTTCCATACCACCCTGTTCCGAATGTGGTAAGAATCATAAAGGGGTTTGTTATAAAATCTCTGGTGCTTGTTACAGGTGTGGCAAGGTGGGCCACATGGTGAAAGATTGCCCTTCTACTGCTCCGAGCAATAGTAAAGCTGCAAGCAGCGCCGCAGCATCAACCGTGACACCAAAACCAGTTGCAAGAACTGTTAGACAAAAAGTTTATCAGGCCCAGTACTTCACCGTGGGGCGCTCCTGTTTTGTTTGTAAAGAAAAAAGATGGCTCACTGAGACTGTGTATTGACTACCGCGAATTGAATAAGGTAACTGTAAAGAATAAATGCCCATTACCACGAATTGATGACCTATTTGATCAGTTACAGGGTGCACAAGTGTTTTCTAAGATTGATCTCAGATCGGGGTATCATCAACTGAAAGTTAAACCAGAGGACATTGATAAAACTACTTTCCAAACGAGGTATGGACACTATGAATTTTTAGTTATGCCATTCGGAGTCACGAATGCACCAGCTGCATTTATGGACCTCATGAATAGAATCTTTAAATCGTACCTTGACGACTTTATTGTTGTATTTATTGATGACATATTGATTTACTCCAAAAGTATAGAAGAACATGAACACCATCTGAGACTTGCCCTACAGACCCTAAGAGAACAGAAATTGTATGCTAAACTGTCTAAATGTGAATTCTGGCTTGATCATGTTATGTTTTTGGGGCATGTTGTTAGCAAGGATGGTATATCTGTTGATCCGTAGAAAATTGAAGCTGTAGTGAACTGGCCCAGACCAACAAATGTGACAGAAGTCCGAAGCTTTTTGGGAATGGCTGGATATTACAGAAGATTTGTCAAAGATTTCTCCAAAATTGCCTTACCACTAACCCAATTAACACAGAAGGGGACATCATTTGACTGGACTGACCAAAGGGAATCAGCTTTCCAAGAGTTGAAAACTAGACTCGTGACTGCACCGGTTCTTACCCTACCTACAGGTACGGATGGTTATACTGTTTTTAGTGATGCTTCTCATAAGGGTTTGGGGTGTGTGTTAATGCAGAATGGGAGAGTTATTGCCTATGCTTCCCGATAACTGAGACCACATGAAAAGAACTACCCGACCCATGATCTGGAACTGGCTGCAGTAGTGTTTGCACTGAAAATCTGGCGTCACTACCTTTACGGGGCGACATGTGAAGTATACACTAACCACAAGAGTTTGAAATATTTCTTCACACAGAAAGAACTGAACATGAGACAGCGGAGATGACTAGAATTGATCAAAGATTATGACTTACAAATTCTGTATCACCCGGGAAAAGCCAATACCTGGTTCTTAGATGCCTTGGTAGGAAATCGATTGCGAACTTAGCTTGTTTGCTCACTGGACAGAAAGAGTTGCTTTGTGACCTTGAAAAGTCTGAAATTGAAGTTGTTTTGAGAGAACAAGGTGGAACCTTAGCTGCTATTTTTGCTCAACCGGCACTGATTGAAGAAATTAAAGAGAAACAGCAATTGGATGACTTCTTCAAGAAGATCATCGAAGAGAGAGAATCTAAATCGAGACCGGGATTCAAATTTGAAAACAATGTACTGAAGTTTCAAGAAAGACTGTGTGTACCGAATGATTCTAAATTGAAAAGAAGAATTCTGCAAGAGGGCCACAACTCAAAATTTTCTATCCATCCGGGGAATACGAAAATGTACCAAGATCTGAAACAGAATTTCTGGTGGCCGGGAATGAAGAAAGAAATCGCTGATTTTGTATCGAAATGTCTTCATTGCCAACAAGTTAAAGCAGAACATCAGCGACCCGCAGGCTTACTGCAACCCTTGCCCATACCGGAATGGAAATGATAGCATATCACGATGGATTTTATCGTTGGATTGCCTCGCTCCATAAAAGGTATGGACTCTATTTGGATTATTGTTGATAGACTGACTAAATCTGCACACTTCCTACCTGTCAAGACAATTTATAATGCGGATAAACTGGCTATACTCTATATTGACGAAATTGTTAGACTGCATGGAGTGCCTGTGTCTATTGTTTCTGACAGGGATTCGAAGTTTATATCGAGGTTTTGGCAAAGCCTACAGACTGCATTGGGTACTGAATTGAGGCTGAATAGTGCCTATCATTCTCAAACAGATGGCCAATCAGAAAAGACCATCCAAACTCTGGAGGATTTATTGAGAATGTGTGTCCTTGATTTTCAGGGAGATTGGGAAAGTCATCTGTCATTAGTTGAATTCGCCTACAACAACAGTTACCATTCGAGTATCGGTATGGCGCCTTTCGAGGCATTGTATGGCAGAAAATGTAGATCTCCGATTTGTTGGGTAGAAGTTGGAGATGGGCCTTTGCTTGGGCCCGAGATTGTTTATGAAACAACTGAGAAAGTGAAACTGATACAGCAGAGACTGAAAACTGCACAGAGCAGACAGAAGAGTTATGCAAATGTCATAAGACGGGACAGAGAATATGAAATGGGTGATCACGTATTTGTGAAAGTGACACCGATGAAAGGCCAGACTCGTTTTGGAGTCAAAGGCAAGTTAGCACCGAGATATGTCGGACCATATGAGATTATTGAGAAAATCAATCCAGTGGCGTATCAAGTTGCGCTCCCTCCTGAAATGGGGCATATGCATAACGTCTTCCACATTTCGATGTTGAGAGACTATCTTCGAGATCCGTTTCATGTGATTGAGCCTACTCGGATAATGTTGAGTGATAACTACACTTACGAGGAACGGCCTATACAGATTGTAAACCGACGGATCAAGAAACTGAGAAATAAAGAGATCCCACTGGTGAAAGTGGACTGGCAGAACCATGGTGGTGTGTATGCCACTTGGGAAAGGGAAGACAACATGGCTAAGAGATATCCAGAACTGTTCCCATTGAACCCTGTTTTCTTCCTGACTGAAAGTAATTCGAGTTTAGAGGACTAAACTCTTTTTAAGGAGGGGAGACTGTAACAACCCTCGTACCGATTGCCGATAAATTACCGATTAATCACTGATTACTGTTAACTGAGACTGATAATGACTGATAACTGGATTGAATGAAATACTGAACTGACTGACTGAAATTGAACCTGAATTGATTGAGTATATTTATTGTATTGCATATTCTATCTGTTTGACTGGTTATTTATCTGTTCGTGTTTTATGTTTAAACTGCAAATTGAAGGCCTTATCGGCGGCCGAACTGAAAATTGTTTAGTGTTTCATGATCAGTAGAATTTTTGTGATTTAATGGTATACTTAACTAAAATGAGATTAGGTATGATTAAATTAGATTAAAATAAGCTAAACACATAAGTTACCTTATTTACAATCATGCCATCTAGTGGGGCCTTTGTTTATTATTATCCTTGAGCTTATGACACTTGAACAAAACAATTCATCAGCCTTCCTCCTTGTTTCCACCGAATTAGAGAGAGAAAGTAGGAGACTAGAGTGATTTCATCTTGCATGCTTGGAATTTGAGGGGATTGGAAGAGTTCTTGATCAATTAAGCTCCTAAACCTTGAATACAAGACTTAGGTAAGAGAATTCATCCCTTTAATTGTGAGTTTAAGCTAAGTCTTGCATGTTTCATGCTCAATTGTAGAACTAAGTCATGTTGTAGCTCATACATGGTGAGTTATGCTAGAATTCATGCATGCATGTTTGAATGGATGAGTTTTGAGTGGAATTCATGGTAGAATTGTACATGCATGCTCATGTTTAAACTTAAGTCCATGTTTTCAACTTGTTTTAAAAAGAATGAGCTCCTTAGAGCATGTTTTGAAGCTTTAAATTGGTTTGAATGCATGCATGTCATGTGTGAATATTGTTCATGCATGTTCATGAAAATAAGTTTGAAAATGAGTTTAATTGAAACACCCTTGGGCCTTGATTTCTTAAATTGATCTTTGAAACATGATGTTCTATGAGTTTACAAATGCTTTCTAGAAAAATGGGCCCAAGAGGACCGAATTTGGAGCATCAAAACTTGATTTTGAGCTTGGGACTCAAATCTGGAATTTTCAGATTTAATCGTCCACTCGGCGAAAGGAAGTGCTCGGCGAAAAAATCAAGCTCCCAGCAATTTTGACTGTTTCTGATCGCTCGGCGGAGTGATCTTGCGCCGAGCGGAGAAATCGCACATCCAAGATATTGCCACTCAAGCGGGGACCTTTGTGGGCTTTTCCGCTCGAGCGGGAAACCCTGCCCACGAGCGGGACCCTGTTTTACTGAAAATTTCTTAAACTGTTTTCTGTGCACATCTTTGCATCCTCATCCCATCCTAGGCATTCTTAGGCCTAGTTTAAGACATCTTAATGAGGATATAGATGTAGAACACATCGAGGCATAATAGGGAGTTAATTATTACACTTCCCAACGTGAAACTTAAAGTGTGTTCAATCATTAACTGTTTAGGGTTGGCATTAGGAGGCGCTCTAGCTCTTGATAGCCCGTAACTCGTGAGTAACGATTGTGTAAAGATACGTTCAAAATGTTTATCTTTTGAATCTTGGAATCGAACTGAAGCTGTTCTTGAGCGATATTGTTCTTGAATGAATGTATGTCCTATATTACGAATCTTTGTGGCATCCTTAGCACCTCATCTTTACTATATCGCATTACAGAGATCTCTGTCGGTTCCCTCGTGGAACCACTACTGTTTACTGATTGATGGCCATCATTACTGTTCGGTCTTTTAAGACCTACTGTTACTGTTATGCTGATGGATGTACCACATATGACTGTTTACTGTACTGAACAACTGATATACTGATTTAATTGAACTGTTTTCATTACTGTAAGGACATTCATTCTAAACCTCTTTACGCATTATGTTATTCACTGGGCTTTAGCTCACTGCTCATATATATATGTAGGTGTACAAGCACCGGACCAAAGCTAGACGCATCGGGTTATTCCAGTTTTGTCAAGCCAGCCTACGTACCTCACTGCGAGGTTCTAAGCCTATCATGCTAAGGCTTAGGGGTGTTTTAGCATTCCCCATACATCTTGTCTCCTTTGTTTTGTATAGGCATTATCGCTTTCTTATCTTGTTATCAAGGATTAGGTCCTGCCTTTGAGTATTGTAAATATTGGTATAGACTGTACTGTTTGACCACATAAATGTATGAAAAATCTTTTTGGCATACAGACTGTCACAGCTCATTGGACATTATTTATTTACTGTATTGGCTTCCGCCACATACTCGTTTCTTGTTAGCGGGCCTTGGTAATCTCGGATTCTTGGCGATTCTGATGCTAAACCCATAGGACCGGGTTTGGGTCGTGACATTTATGCTCCAAAAGTACACCACAAATTACTTCAAGGGCGGCTTGCCATCATTCGCTTTGACCAAGTGAATTTTCACTTTATTTATTTATTTATTTTATAACAAATATGTGGAGATATATTTTCTGAGTATCAACACGTAGTAAGGTGACGTCGACGTGTCAGCCGAGGTGCCACGTGTCCTGGTCGTGACGCCAAGGTAATCTCGGCAAGGCCGAGGTTATCTCCGAAGATATCGGAATCCGAGATAAATGGATAAGGGACAAGAGTCCTAGAATGAAAAGGGAACTCAACTTGGATGAGGGACAAGAGTCCTAGAATGAGAGAAGACTTCAGTTTGTATTAAGATAAGACTCTTAGTGAGTTTATCCTAATCTTACTGGGAGTCCAAGATTAGCAGTAATCCTGAGTCCATAGAAGTTAGGTTTCTATTAGGACTAGGTTTATGTTGGCTATAAAAGAGAGGCACCCCCATGGGTCTAAGGTATGCTTTTTATGCTCAAGCTAGTGAGTTTAGCACTATTGATTATCTTTGAGAGATATTGAGTACTGACTTGATCGTCGGAGTACCTCCGGGTGGCGAACCACCACTGGAGTCTTCTCTTTCTGTTGCAGGTTAGTCAGGTGCCATCTATTCTGCCGGTGCTCTCCAGCTAGATACTGAGATTGCAGTGTGGTCAGATTTTCACCTACACAATTTGGCGCCGTCTGTGGGAAAGAAAGAAGAATAGATGACCAATGAAAAAAAGAAGAATAGATGGCCAATGACGGACAAAAGGATCAGACTGGAGACAATGCTCCTGCTGGGAATGAAAAACCTATCAGCCTCGACATTAAAGGAGACAACCGTAACACAGAAACTCGTGACCAGAGTCACGGAGTAAAAGACGTCGGCCAAGAAGGTGACGCACCAAAGACAACAGATCGAAGTGGATACGACAACAAAGATGACTTCCAGGTATAGAAGGATAGATACCTGCGGAGAAACGAAGACCCTTCCAGAAGGGATGCAAAGACAGGGGGCATGAGCGCTCCCAATAAGATAACATTCAAGTATAGAAGAACTCATCCTGAGTGGCGGATCCGATTCGGATCCCAGATCCGAGAAGACATGATCTCAGCCTAGACAAGTAGGCCCGAGAAGACGAGAGCTCAGCCTAAGTGAGTAGATCCCGGATTCCAGATCCTGGATCCTAGAAGACATGATCTCGGCCTAGATGAGTAGGTCTGAGAAGAGAAGAGCTCAACCTGAGTGAGCAGATCCAAAATTCTAACAGACAAGATCTCAGCACTTAAGTCCGAAAAGAGAAGAGCTCAGTGAGCAAATCTCAGATCCCAAAAGATAAAAAAGAAAACACACAAGGTTGGACTGCAGTTAACCAGGTTGAAGACCTTTTATAAGGTTCGCAAAGGAGTATGTGGAAGCCATGCAGGGGGCAGAGAGAAGAAGAATATGCTTACCACTTGTTGAAATTTGTAGCAATTTACAAGTTGGTTAAATCGATATGATGTTTACCACTTATTGAAATTTGTAGCAATTTACAAGTTGGTTAAACCGATATAATGTTTACCACTTGTTGAAATTTGTAGCAATTTACAAGTTGGTTAAACCGAAATGATGTTTACCACTTATTGAAATTTGTAGCAATCTACAAGTTGGTAAAACTGATATGATGTTTACCGCTTGTTGAAATTTGTAGCAATTTACAAGTTGGTTAAACTGAGATGATGTTTAACACTTGTTGAAATTCTGTGTGAATTTACAAGTTAAAGTTAAATCGAGGTCATGTTTAACACTTGTTGAAATTCTGTGTGAATTTACAAGTTGAAGTTAAATCAAGATAATGTTTAACACTTGTTGAAATTCTGTGTGAATTTACAAGTTGAAATTAAACCGATGTGATATTTAAATACTTGTTGAAATTCTGTGTGAATTTACAAGTTGAAGTTAAACCGATGTGATATTTAAACACTTGTTGAAATTCTACGTGAATTTACAAGTTGAAGTTAAACCGAGGTCATGTTTAACACTTGTTGAAATTCTGTGTGATTTTACAAGTTGAAGTTAAACCGATGTGATATTTAAACACTTGTTGAAATTCTGTGTGAATTTACAAGTTAAAGTTAAAACCCAGGTCATATTTAACACTTGTTGAAATTCTGTGTGAATTTACAAGTTAAAGTTAAACCGATGTGATATTTAACACTTGTTGAAATTCTGTGTGAATTTACAAGTTGAAGTTAAACCGAGATGATGTTTAACACTTGTTGAAATTCTGTGTGAATTTACAAGTTGAAGTTAAACTGATGTGATATTTAAACACTTGTTGAAATTCTGTGTGAATTTACAAGTTGAAGTTAAATCGAGGTCGTATCGGAAGAAGATTGGTTTAAACACTTGTTGAAATTTTGAGAAAAATTTACAAGCTGAAGTTAAGCCGAGGTTATGATAAAGGATGATGGTTAAACACTTGTTAAATTTTTGATAAAGGATGATGGTTAAACACTTCTTGAAATTTTTCAGAAAAATTTACAATTTCAAGTCAAGCTCAAACAGTATCTGCGTACTTGCCGAGACTACCAGGTTGTCAAAACTTGAAATATGGAAAACTGAAGTCTTGATAGAAGACATTGAGAAAGTGACAAGTCCTAAGCAACACTTGTGAAAATATTTGTTACAATATTTTCAAGTGTTAGGACAAGGCCGAGATAAGCAAGATTAGAAGTTATGACAGAGGTATTTTACCCGAAGAGATTGCACAGTCAAGGTGTACTTTGAAGACATGCAAATTATTCTAAGTATAGAATCATACAAGAGTAGAAAAAAGAAAACATACATTCAAAGAAGAAATCAGAGAAATGCATTTAAAGAAGAAAGAAGGCATTTCGGCCTGAATATTGAAAAATAAATTATTCAGACTACAAAAACGGCACGTTAGCCGGATTAAAAGTATACAAAGACGGACAGAGTACAAGGTACAAGGTACAAGGAGTAAAAGAAGGAAACAAAACTACTCGGCATCAATGGCAGGATATGGAAGACAGTTGGGAAGACTTCTCAGCAGCCTTCTCGGCCTCGAGCTTAGCATCAATCTCCCGAAGAGTTTGATCAAGGCTCTTCTCGGCGATTGGTACCTCGGGGTTTGAAGGCAAGGATTGAAAGCAAGAATCTGGAAAAAGACACAGAAAACAGAAACAATAATGTAATTCGTAATCAAGAATGGTGATGAAGCTATCAGGAAATCAAGACAAAAAGATTGCACAGGTGTGTCAAGCCAAGAACAATGGCAAAAATCAATAGATGTGTGAGCAGTGTGTATTCAAGAAGATGATTTGGAAACAACGGGTAAAACAGCAATGGTGATTAACAATGAAGCAGAGCTTCTTGAAAAGCAACAAGAAATAAAACCAGGAGGAACAGTGGCTTACCAGAAAGCGGGAAGTCGGAATGAGAATTGCCGAAATCTGATGACAATAACAGAATGACGTAAGCTTCATCGGAGGAGAGGAACGAAGATAGTTGCAGAAGCTTAAAAGCTTGGAACAATAACGGATTTAAGCAAAAGAGCTGGAAAGAGAAAAAGCCAGAGGATTGAATGAAAAAAGAGAAAAATAGTCAAGAAGACGACAAAGTTCAAAAATAAAGCCAAGTGCACAGGCACTAAATAAGTATGTGAAGAACAAGAAAGTAATGACCCAGACACGATGCTCGCAACAGAAAGCGGATATGACAAGAACAGTGCCAGGCATTCAAACAATTCAAAACTTGAAGACAGACGAAAATAGAAGGCAACAGATGGCAAGTAAACAGATTCAGAAGAGTTATGAAAGATTGAGCTTAATAGCAAGTAAAGAGTTTGTGAACCTACCAAGTGAAATGAACGCCGATATGAAAATCGCTGGAGTCAAATAGATGACTGGAAATCGGGAACTCACCAGAGAGTGTGAGTGAAGCAGTTGCAAAGCTCTTGGAGTTTACGAATTAATAGAACCAGAACCTCGGCTAGGAGGTGCGATTTCAAGTAGCTTGGAAAGCATGAAACTTGATTCTTGACACCAGTGGAGAGTAAAATCCAGGGAACTTTGAGGTCGGCGAGTTTGATCTTGGACAAAGGGGCACAGATGAACGAACAGTGTAGGTTCCATTACCTCAGAATGCTGAGGTAAAAGAACTTAGGGGGCAGTTGTGAGGATATATTTTCTGAGTACCAACACGTGGCAAGGTGACACCGACGTGTTAGCCGAGGTGCCACGTGTCCTGGTCGTGATGCTGAGGTAATCTTGGCAAAGCCGAGGTTATCTCCGAAGATATCGGAATCTGAGATAAGTGGATAAGGGACAAGAGTCCTAGAATGAAAAGGGAACTCAACCTGGATGAGGGACAAGGGTCCTAGAATGAGACAAGACTTCAGTTTGTATTAAGATAAGACTCTTAGAGAGTTTATCCTAATCTTACTGGGAGTCCAAGATTAGCAGTAATCCTGAGTCCATAGAAGTTAGGCTTCTATTGGGAATAGGTTTATGTTGGCTATAAAAGAGAGGCACCCCCATGGATTTAAGGTATGCTTTTTATGCTCAAGCTAGTGAGTTTAGCACTATTGATTATCTTTGAGAGATATTGAGTACTGACTTGATCGTCGGAGTACCCCCGGGTGGCGAACCACCACTGGAGTCTTCTTTTTCTGTTGCAGGTTAGTCAGGTGCCATATATTCTGCCGGTGCTCTCCAGCTGGATACTGAAATTGCAGTGTGGTCAGATTTTCACCCACACAAAATATATCCTTAAATATTTTACATACTTGTGAACAAATGATATAATAATAGGATGCACAAATATGTATATGAAAGTATTAAAATTAGGGTTAAAATGCAAAAATAATGAAGTATAAGGGTATGGATTAAATTTATTAATTTAAATACTTATTTCAAATATGAAATTAATTAAAATAGAGATAGAAAATATAATAATGCTTTGAAATGAAAGGCAAGTAATTAGGAGAATACGGCGGAAACTGAAAACTGGGGTTTAGTTTGCAAGTAAAAGAGGAACTTAAGACTTTATTATAATAGCTTTAAAGTTAGGGTCTTTAATAGAATTTTATAAAAGTTAGGGGTCTCACATGATTTATGACAGAGAGTATAGAGACATAAATAATACAAATAAAATTCAAGCAAATTTTTTATATTAATGTAATTAATTCTTGACATGGAAAAAAAAAAAGATATAATATTGTATGGAAAAAAAATTTTGATTTTATAAGAGAGAGTGTCAGTTCAGGTCAAGCAAGTGAATTTTTCACAAACCTGGTAACCAACTGGTCAGCTAGAAATTTCATAAACTTACATCTGCAACTAACTTGCTAGTGTTGCAAAACTGTCCATTTTGCCAATTTTCAGATCGGGCCGAATGGGTTTGGTCGGTCATTTATGTTTTTGAACACATTTCAATCAATTGCCACGCAATCAATTTTCTAGGGGTGAAATCGGTGCGGTGCGGTCTGGTTTTAAGATATTTTTGCGCCGAACCGCACCCTTCGATTTTCCATGGATTTGCACTGAATAGACCAAATTACTAGTAAGAACCATACCAACTGGTTTTACGTTGGGGCGATGTGATTCGGTCGGTACACATCAGTTCTTCGATCTTCATCAAAATCTTTGCTTGAAGGTGAAAGACCATTGGTAAACACATGAGAGGGTTTTGAGAGAGAGAGAGAGATCCAACCTTCACATAAAGACGATGAAGATGGAAGATGGAAGACCCACAAAATTTTTCGTAGGAAGAAGATGAACCATATAAACTTTCCATTGGTGAACACACACAAAAGATAGAGAGAAAGAGAGAAGAGACAGAGCATTTGTTTTGTAGAGAGTTGCAATCACTGTCAGAAACATCGAAGACCATGAGATTCATTCTTGAGCAGTGTGATAATTAGATAGAGAGAGAAGGTTTTTTTTATTTTTTTATTTTGAGCAATGTGAAACATTGGGCAATGTGAAAGTGTGTTTGATTATTGGAATTGAGATAGATAGATGACCTGCACGAAAAGAATAATAAAAAATAGATGGACAATAAATAATAGTAATAAAAAAAAGAGGGAGTATGGCCTGGTTTAGAAAGACTAAATAAGTCCATACTTTTTATCTTTTTATTTTTTTTTTGGTCATATCAATTAACATCTTCTCTTTACTTTTCTACACATCTTTTTATAAAAAGTCAAAAAGTGCACTTATTTAGAACATTCCAAACAACCTCTATATCAGTGCAGTTCGGTGTATATGGTTTTCAAATTTGATTACCGAAAACCGAACTGAATTTTGATTTTTTGTTTCAAAATAACCAAACAAACCGAAATAATAATAAAAAACAAACCAAAACTGGCCTGTTCAGTCCAATTCAGTCGGTTCAATCGGTTTACCAGTTTTTTCTTTCACCTCTACAATTTTCTTTTTATTCACATGTAATCAATTTTCTTCAAGTTATGTATCAAAACCCCCTCTTCTTTCCCATAAAAGTCTGAGATCCCTCAAGTTATTAGTAATTTTATTTTGATAAATTATATATAGAGTAGAGTTATTAAATGAATTAACCTATTCAAATTCAATTTGTTAAAAGTTCATTTAAGATTAATGTTATTGATAAATAAATCAAGCTTAAACATTTTTTAAAGTTTATTAAGTTTTCAAATTAAGTTTAAACAACCAATTACTCAACTTGATAATATACATTATAAAAATCAAACTACTAAAGCTTGATATGCATTTAACTTATTAAAAACTTGTCTGAAATTGACTTTTTATGTAAATAAACTAACATCGTCGAATTCTTAAGCCAAGTTTAAACAACTTAATATTTGGCTCGACCCTGTTCGTTTATAACCCTAATTACAAGTTTAATTCTTATAGTTTGACCCAATCTTATTTTGGTGTCTATTATTTTAAATTGAACAATTTAACCTTTATAGTTTAATCATTTTGTTCAAGTTAAAAATTAAAATTAATATGATTTTGAGACATTTATACAGAAAAATAATTAATAAAAATTTGAATGGAAAATATGAATTAAAGAGTGTTTTGCCAATATGTTATTTTAATTAAAAATTAAAAAGTCACTATAAAAAGAAAAATGTTATAGATCTCAAAATTTTTACAAAATATTTGACCAAATATCTTACATGAGAATGGATTTTAAAACCATAACAGTCTCACATCTATACAAGACATTTAATTAAATATTTGATTAAATTTTTAATATTAACTCTTCTAGTTAAGTTTTACACGTCTTTTCATTAAAATTTACAACCAATTAAAATGGTTACTTCTTAAAATAATTCTAAAATTGAGTTAAAAGTGAAATTTGAGGATTGTTTGGGAAAAATCTATTTTAGCATGCTTATTGCTTTTTTGTCTTTTTTAAACTACATTATCTTCCTATTTTTTTACACATTTTTTTGTAAAAAATAAAAATTTACATAGTCTATTCAAACACAACTCTTTAGATTAAGGGTTGGTTTGGGATGTTCTAAAAAAATACATTTTTTGACTTATTGGTTTATATAGGTTGGGTTTGAATTGGGTTTGATGTGATGTGTTAGAGAGGTGACGTGATTTAAATAGGATAGTGACTTTTTGACTTTTTATATTATTTTGTGTACCCCAAACCAAGCCTAAATTATAAAGATTAAAAATAGAGTGAGGCTATGAATCCCAAAAAATCTACCAAACCTTTAAGATGGGTGTGGGATCCATACACAGATGTTTGGTAGAAAATTTGATAGATTATTTGGGATTCATAGCATTTTCCTTAAAAATATAATTTAAAATTTGGGTCCAGCTTCTCTTATGTTTGAGATCAAGGCTGGACCGTCTAGTCCAGCCAATGGACCCATTTTTGGATTCCGTTTTAATAATTTAAACCGTTAAATGTTTAGAACTCGTCGAATATTATATCCCTATATAAAATTATATTGATCGGATATCGATACTATTTGATCAGATTAGATTTGTATAAAATAAATAGATGGTAAAAAAATAAACGATTGACAGAAATCTGATCCGATCAAATAGTTATCGATATCCGATCAATATGAATTTTTACAAAAATATAGTACTCGACGAGTTACACATATTGATCGATTATGATTATCGAAATGGAGTCTAAAAATGAACCCATAGACCAAATTAAACGATTAAATCTTTATTCAAACATGAGACAAGTTGGACATTTACAATTTTACTTTCCTCTAAAAACTCACTTTTTTGAAAAATTATCAATTAATCTTCACACCACGTAATCATATCTTATACCAAATCATCTAATATAAATTTATAACTCCTATTATTTTTACAGTAGTAATTTAAACTCTCTCAAACTTTAATTCCCACCACCCCACACACGTGGTAAGTGGTGATTAGAAAAGTAGGAAAAATAAATAAAATTGACCCAAAAAAAAAGAGGGGTCACTGGGTCCTAATCTTTATTCTTATTTTTATCAATCACAATACACCAGACACCACACGACCGTGCCCAACACCAGCCAATAACTTCTCCTGTTTTCGGACTTCTAAAATGTGCATTCCAGAGTGACAGAGGGAGAGAGAGAGAAAAAGGGGAGCGTGTATGAATGGCCGGAACGGCGTTAACTTATACGGCGGCGGCGACCGGAATTGATATTGCCGCAGGCTCTGGGCTGACTCCGTCGTTCGTGAACTCGTTTCGCATCGCCACCGTAGCTGAGCGCCTAGCTTTGCACGTTCGCAATCCCTCCAAAAACGATACCATGGAGTTCTTCAACCTATGCCTGTCCCTTGCCAGGTTTTCCTTCTTCAATTCCTTATATATTCATACACAAATCTCTACATTTATTCCATTTAAAAATATATATATATATATTTGATTAGCTTTGAACATCTTTGATGATGGGTTGAGTCTATATTTTAGGTATAGTTGTGTTGTTCAGTGGGACTGTTTATTATGAAACTAGACGGTGTGCATGAAATTCAAGGAGAAAGAAAACTGAAAAAGTTATCAATTTTTGAAATTTAAGATCAAAATCTGAAAATCTTGTGGTCCACACACTTGTGTTTATATGTATATATATATATAGAGAGAGAGAGAGAGAGAGAGAGAGAGAGAGAGAGAGAGAGAGAGAGAGGGGACATCATTGGTAGGTGTAGGCCAAGGTCATATTTTTTTAGATGTAGATCCAATTACTGCCATCATTTATCGATTAGCTATGCATGTTCTTGTTGCGCAAGAAATCGATGCCCCTTTTTTTTGCAATCGATGCCTTCACCTTGCCAGGTTCTAGATCAAACAGAGAGAGAGAGAGAGAGATGACATCATTGGCAGGTGTAGGCCAAGGTCATGTTTTTTTTAGATGTAGATCCAATTACTGCCATCATTTATCGATTAGCTATGCATGTTCTTGTTGCGCGAGAAAGCGATGTCCCTGTTTTTTACAATTGATGCCTTCACCGTGCCAGGTTCTAGATCAAACAGAGAGAGAGAGATGACATCATTTGTAGGTGTAGGCCAAGGTTATATTTTTTTAGATGTAGATCCAATTATTGCCATCATTTATCGATTAGCTGTGTATGTTCTTGTTGCGCGAGAAATCGATGCCCCTGTTTTTTTGCAATCGATGCCTTCACCTTGCCAGGTTCTAGATCAAACTTTACATATGTATATTTTTTTTTGTATAGAATCATGATTGAAGTGGTTTCTCTCTTACCCCTTATTTAGGTTTGGAATTTGAATTTAGCCAAATATTTCTTAAGATGTTATGACTTGGTTAACTTATTTGATAGATTGAAAATGTGAATGACGTGTAAAAAATTTCTTGATGGAGCTGCAAATTGTTGGCATGTTAGTGAATTTAATAATAAATTTGGAATTACTTATTGGAGCATGAATGGGTCTTGATTGTGTAAGATGTTGTGGTTTTGTGTTTTTCTCAATGTTATAATTGGGAGGGATAATATTTTCGTTTCTCATTTATAGTATGCAGATGATACAATCTTCTTCTCGTCTGGTGGTGAGGATAAATTGGTTAATTTGCTTTCTATATTGAGAATTTTTGAAATGGTTTCTTGTCTCAAGGTAAATTTGAATAAGAGTGTTGTGGAGGGAGTCAATTGCGAACATAAGAGATTGAGCTAGATTGCTAGGATTTTAGATTGTGCCATTGAATGTCTACCATTGAATTATTTTGGTCTTTCTTTAGGAAGTAATTGCAGGAGTATTAGTTTTTGAGATCCAGTAATTGAAAAGATTGGAAAAGATTAGATGGGTGGAAAATGGCCTTGATTTCTAAAAGGGTTAGATACACTTGAGTCCAATTGGTCTTATCCTATGTACCAATGTACCTACTTACTATTTATCTTTGTTCAAAATTCTGGTGGGGTTGTTGGCCAATAAAATTGAAAAGATGATGAATGATTTTTCTATGGGAAGGTTTGGATGAGGGGAAGAAAAACCATTTGATTAATTGGGAAGTGGTTTGTCTCCCCAAGTGAAAAGGGGGCGATGCAGAATATAAAAAGTTAAAGGAAGGCTAAATTCAAAGAAGCGATGATATTTGGACATTAGCATGATTTCAAAGAGAAACTGATAGGAATCTTATATAATTATGTTTATAATATTATTAAAATCTTATTTTATGATTATTTTTATGTTTTCTAGGATTTTTAGGTTAGGGGTATTTTGGTAATTTTTATATTTGCTGAAATGGGCTCTAGGGGTCACCCATGGGTTGTCTTGTGGGTGAAGTTTATTTAATTGGTTTTATTTATGTTTCTTATCTGGTCTTAAATTGATTTTGAAAGTCAAAGTAGTTTTAGTAGTTTCCTTTCCTTTTTTTGATTTTAGTTAGTTTAGGATGTCTCTTAGTTTTATATAAAGTTATGTAATGCTTATAATATAATAGAGTTGATATTTTATAAAATTTTCAGAGCTTTGAAGCCTCTTTTGAGTTTGTGTGATGCAACCTTACCCTAGGTGTGATGCTTAAGGCCTCTAGGAGTGATTCTTAGAACTATCTTCTTTTCTTTTCTTAAATTTCAGCACTTTCACAGCCCAAATACTGTTCACGAATGTTCACAGCCTAATAACAACCCCTAAAACAGTGCCACAATTCATCTCTTTATACTCAAACTCTTAACCCTTTATTACCCTAAACAAACCCTTTAAACCCCTATACGACTATCATTGCAATTTCAGCCATAAAACCAAATTAAAGTCAGCCCCAAAAGCACACTGTTGCTACTGTCCTTACTCATCCTACATCAGGGGATCTTGCCTTAGGAAATATTGTTTCAAAGAATAATGCATTGTTAGGTAAATGGTTTTGGAGATAAATTTTGATATAGGTTGTGTGGGTCACCTATGAGTTGTCTTGTCTTGTAAGTCAAGTTATTAAATTAATTTAATTTTTGGTTTTATTTGGTCTTAGATAGGTTTTGAAAGACAAAAGCTTAGTAATTTTTTATTTTGAAGTCCTAGTTAGTTAAGTCAGACTCTAAAATCTATATAAAGTCATGTAATACTTTTAATTCAATAGAGTTGATATTTCATAAACTTTTTAGAGCTTTGAAGCCTCTCTTGGGTTTGTGTGATGCAACTCTAATTCTAGGTGTGATGCATAGACTTTTTTTTCTTCTTCTTTCTTTCTTAAATTTCAGCGCTTTAACAGCCAAAACATTTTCACAGTACCCAGAACAGCCCCAAAGATCAATCTTCCTTCTTGTTACATTAAGCCTTGACCCTAATTCATTCATACAGTAGTAGAAGCCCTAAATTTTCCATTACCTTTCAGCTTGAAACCACAATAAAAACCCATAGAAATTCAGCATTGCAGTTCTCACAGTGCTGTCCTGCATCACTTTATGGCATGCAATCATATTAAAAGTAAATATGGAGTTCAAGCTAATTGGTGGGATTATCATGTGGTTACTAGGTGGAATTCTTGATTAATGTGGAAATTCATTTCTCATAGTATTCATTTGTTTTCTTGGTCCATCTGATTTAAGGTAGGGAATGGGAGAGAATTTGGTTTTATATTCCCTCATTTGTAAAGTCTTTCTTGATCCCACAATGTTTCTGTAACTTCTATGGCGTTTTCTGATGTGACTCTGACCTCTTGGAATTTTAATTTATTTCGGAATCTTAATGATTGTGAAATAAATGATTTGACTTCTTTAGGGAGCCTATTTGAATCTTGATTCTGTGGATTGTAGATCATCGTTTATTAATTCATCAGCAGTGTTTTCTTTGTAAGTCTTACTTTGATATGATTATTGATGATTTTAATGTTTCTTTTTCTTCCCTCTCATTTGATGATATGAAATGCATGTGTGCCCCTAAGAGTTAAAATCTACTTATGGTCTTTGGCTCATAGGAAGCTCACTGCCAATGAAATGTTTTAAAAGAGATCTAATTGCTACTTGCATCCACAATGGTGTATAATATATTAATATGTAAGGAGCTCATAATGTATTGATCATTTATTTTTACATTGTCTTGTGGCTTTGACATTATGGTTTTTTCATTTTTAAGTTGTGTGAAGAATGAAAAACTTCATGGCTGGTTTGTTACACTCCGCAACTACATCAACGCTACTCTTACCGTTGCGGTAGCCACCACTGTTACTTAAAACCTTGGGAATAGTATGATTTGTGCCTTGCTTTGGGTTATTCAGAGTGCAATAATGTTTTGATGATAAGGTTGAAGATGTTGAAGATTTAAGGGAGAAGATTTGTTATCTGTCATTTGTTTGGGTCTCAATTGCATCTCTTTTCAAAGATGTGCCTTTATTTTTAATTTCTAGAGATTGGAGGGTTGTTTCTTTGTTTTTTTTTTAGTTTTTTTTTTATATATTTTTTAAAATTTTCTTCCTTTGGAGGATTTCTTGTCTTCCCTTGAGCATTTTGTATATTTTTCTCTTCATTTTTTTAATAAATTTTATATATTGTTGATAAAAAGTTTTCTTTAACCCCAAGGGGTTGGCCTAGTGGCAAGGCTTTGGGTCTTGGGGGTGTGCTCCCTCCAAGGTTCAGGGATCAAAACATCGTAAGTGCTAACAATTCCTTGGGGCCATCGGACTAGGGGAAAATCCTTGAATTAACCATGGACCGTGGTGCACTTGCAGAAAACTCTTTGCTGAGGGCCCATGCATTCCTAGGGATTAGTTCGGCTTTGATCTGGACACTCCGGTGCCAATCTAAAAAAAAAAAAAATTAATATTTTTTTATTTTATTAAATCCTTACTACTTGGATAAGTTACATGGAGTGTCTAATATTTATATGCTAGTGCAAGAAGAGATGAATTCCATGAAAACTTGACTTTGAGGACAACAAGGTTTTGTGTCATTTTTTGTTTTGTTTTGTTATGTTTTTACTGTAGAAGAGGCCCTTTAGTTATCTAAAACCATTTTAGAATCTCTGGGCATATTTGATTAGTGTAATTCCCCAGAGTATGGTGTGACCTGTTAAATCTTCATTTCAACACAGAAGGAATGTGCATTCTCCTATTTCCTGGTTCTTCTGGTGGTTGGGCTCATTCGTTTTAAAACCTGGTTTGTCATCATTGATTGTTTCGATCTGCTTTTAGATTAGTTTCTTTTGTCGTTGTACTTGTGCCTTGTATTATCTTATTGCAAGGTGGTTATCTTATTTTGACTAGTTCTTTGTTCTTGTACGTGTTACCTTATCCCATGTTTCTGATCCTATAGGGCCATAAATTGAACTGATTTTATTTATTTATTTTTTTGTATACATATTCTCTTTAGTTGACTAGATGTACTTTGACAAATGCAGAGGTATTGACTATGCCGTTACAAACAATGAGGTTCCAAGCAGAGCTCAAGATTTACCTATGTTGTTAAGACTGGTGAGCTGTGACATATGTTGTGTATACTAAATCTTGGATTCTTTTTAGCTTCTAGTTGTTGCACCACTCTCCTATAAAAGGTTATGATTTGGCTACGGTGTTTTGTCCACATTACGTAATAAAATTATGGAAAAATAGGCTCCTTTTATTTAATTATTTATTTTTATTTTTTTGCATTTAAATATTTGCATTATGCATCTACCCTGAAACAGCTTTCCGCCATTACTGGTGCATGTAAGCCTTGTCTGATTGCAAGATTCTTATCTCAGTTTGACTGGCAAATCTATGATGAATCGTTTTATTGGTTTTGCATAACTTATGTGTTAGTATGTCCTTTTGGGTTAAAAATGTTAAATTTGTTATCTTAATTTTTTTTTTCTCCCCCCAACATAACACTGCTAACTTTGGTAATGTGATTTGCTAATGCAGTGGTAAATGTTATTAGAATCAATTGACTTCAAGTAACCTGCTGTCATGGCCCTCAAGTTGTGCCCCAAATACTTCATATTAATCTTATTTTATATCTTAGCATCCTTTATTATTTTTGCCGTTTTTAGTTGGAATATTTTGATATTTGATCTTCTTGTGATTTGTTGGAGCTTGCTTAATTTTGTTTGGTTTATGCTCCCTTTCTATATTAACAAGATATATTGTATTGTTCGGGAAACATCCTGTCTCCTTGAAAATAAATTTTACAGAGTTCATTTAGTTTCCTCAAAGGGTTAGGGTTTTTCTTTAAGAGATTTAATGTGTTTTCTGGCTTTTGCATATGAAATTTGTTAATTATTTGGCAAGAGGATGACCAAAAAATATATATATATTTTTTCTTTCTTTCTTTCTTGAAGAGTGGCACTTGAAGTATCTCATCTGTGATTCATTGTAGCAAAACTATGATAAAGAAGAGATAGGTTGCTTACTATGTTACACGGGCATGGGCGCGGGTACGGGTATCGGGTGCGGGTGCGTATCTAGGGGTCGGACACTTCAAAATTAAAAATTAAGGATACGTGGATATGTATCTAAATTTGGATACGGGTATGTGGATACGTTAAATATATATATATATACTTTTTAAGTATAGTTATTAAGATGAGTTATATTGTATAAATAACAAATAATTATTTTACATATATGTGTTTATTTATTTTTATTAATATATATAAGTATATATTATCTTATAAATATATTATATGTTATACAATAATTATTGTATAATATATAATAATAATTGTTATTATTATAGTTATTATAATAATAGTTATTAACTATTATTATTTTATATAGATATATACGAATGGATACAGATGTGAATCAAGAGACAGGGATGTCAATCAGTAAAGTCAAGGATAAAACGAGAGAGAGAGAGAGAGGGAGGGGAGAGAAGTGATCGATCGCGATTGCGATCGCGAGGGAGAGAGAGAAAGCGAGAGAGAGAGTCGTCTGGGGGTGTTCGACTGTTCAATCGACTGATGGAGCTTCGATCTTCGACTGGATCGACCGGATGGAGCTTCGACTGGAGGTCGTCAATCTTCGACTTCCACTGGATCGATTTCAACCAAGTTCTCTCTTGCTCTCTCCTCTTTCATTTCTTTTGCTGTCTGTAAAGAGCCGTGTCCGAGAGAGAACAGTCGAATCCAACACAGATCCCACACCCTCACCCGTGTCGTGTCGACACGGGTACTTCGCCCCAAAGTGCCGAGTCCATGTAACACAGGTTGCTTAAATGGATGCTTCTTGTGACTTTTTTTCTTTAGCCTTTTCCATTTTGTTAGATTTCTTTTAATTTCTTTGCTCTAATTGAGGCAAAAAAAGGAAAGGAAAAAAGAAGCTCCTCATCATGAAATGTGCCGAGAGTATATAGCAGTTGTCCGTGGCAACTGCAAAATCTAGCTGTTGTCCTGCAAACCATTGTTCCCTTCAGTTTTGGAAAAGGTCTCATTATTGTTTCAACTTTAACATCATTAGAAGTCATATCCAATGTACAAGGCTCGTTCTTAAAGGGTCTGCGAGAGTAGTAGGTAAGCAACCTTCCCCACCCTCTTTTTTTTTTTTTTTTTTTTTGTGGTGGAAAGGCTGATTCTTGTGACTCGAAACTGCGAACATATAGCACTAGTTATCACTCTGGGTCACAATCTGTATCAACTTTAACGTCATTAACTTAAATAAATTTTGAGTTACATCCCTTTTTTGGAAATCATGTGGTTAGAAACCTTCCACATATTATGATCTAGATAACAGTGCTAAAACGAATGGGTACCAGATAATGGGATCCGTTCCTGTTTGGATGCGGATATGGCAGGATTCTGGAAGTCACTTGTCCATAGTGGGGCTACTTGTGATGGGATTTAGATGTTGGCAAATGCGACTTGTTTATCCTAAGGATCTTGTCTCATTGTGTTGAATGTTCCCATTTACAAGCAAACATGTTATAACTATGCTTGGGTGGACTGTATTGATAACTCAAGTTTGTTTTGTTTCTTTTTGTGGTTACAAATTTGTAAGATTGTTATCATGATAAGTGGACAAATTGGTGTCAACAAGTCTAGTTGTGTTGCTTTTTGCTTTTTCTTAAAGTGAATCCTGTTTGGTGGAGGATTGTCGTATTCAAATTTACAGCCATCTCTGCTACTCACTTTATAATTGAGTTTTCTGTAGGCATTGCAATTCTAGAGGAGCTCCTTCCTAACTATGCGGTAATTGCTAACAGCAGTGGGGTCTTTTTGTTAAATTCTTTCTCTGAATTTGCAGTGCAGATTGAAGTGTTAACTGAGTTAAACTTGTATGAATTTGCTTTAATGGGCGCGTATAATGAAAATAGTGCTGCATAGTTGGCATTGGGATGCTGGTTTTGGGAAATATAAGAGCCTTTTTGTCTAGTTTATATGGTTGGTATTCCAGGATGGTTAATCTGCTATCAAACATGGGTGCTTTGAAAATATTGCCAGACGAGTACTAGGTACTTACTCGGTAAGGGTACGCATATTGGTCTGGCTGCACACGTACTAGGTACACGAAGTACATATCCGGTACTCAAAAATATTTGTTACAGCATGGGTATGGGGGTGGGTGCATTTCAGGTATGGAATGAGTACTTTTGTGGGTTCGTTGGGCTATTCATGTATTTGTTTTAAATATAAGGATGCTGAAATATATATTGTGTATGTTTTTATAAATTTTAAAAATGTATGGTATTTTTTTACAATTATAAAAAATAATAAGGGTTATTTTTTTAACCGTTACAAATTAATTTAATTTAATTTAAATTTTTTTTTTTTGGCATTTGATTTTTAATTGTTATATATTATGTATTATTTACAAATTAGAAAATATATTTTCTTATGGACGTACCCAGCTGTACTTGTGTCATACTTTTTTTCGATTTTTTTTGTATTGACATGCTCATACTTGCATCTATACCCACATCCGTGCATCCTAGTTAATCCATTTTTGGTCTTATTTTTCAATTTTGTAGAGGTTTTGGAATAGGTTCGTCTTTTATGGGTAGAGGATGTAGGTCGTCCTTTGTATTCAGGTTGTGCACCCCATCCCCTGGTGCCTTTGCTTCTGTTTACAACTTATTACACAGAAATAGCTTAAATTAGTTTTAAAAAAATGATTATGTGGAAGTCTGGGGATGGGTGCTTTTATGCTTTGTGATTATCAACTTTTATCAACTTAAGCTGCACCAAATAGGCCCTTACACCTGAGTGATTTGGAGAGAAAAGAAAAAAATTCAAATTTTCTTATTCTTAATCACTTGTTTGGATTACTAAACAGGAAAGAAATGGAGAGAAATATATCTCTCATAAGTCACCTTTTGATTCTCTCCAAAATTGGAGAGATTGGGAGAGAAAAGAAATGGAAAGTTCATTAATTTTGTCTATTACCAAAATTGCCATCTACCTACAAAAGAAATAAAAACATGAAAGGTTATTTTGGTAAAATAACCTATATGAGTTTATTTTCTTTTCTTTTATGTAATCTATCCAAACAAGATTGGAGAGAAATCACTGTCTTTTCTTTTCTTTCCAACTTAACCAAACAAGAGAGAGAGAAATCACAATCATTTCTTTTATTTTCTTTTGTCTCCTAACTTAACAAATCATTCCTTTTTCTTTTTTTTTTCTTTTTTTTTCCTCTCCCCCCCTAAATATCCGAACATAGTGTTAGTTGGGGAAGAAGTTTGTCATTGTAAGAGACACATTTAAAAATGTGAAATTCCAGTAGTAGTAATGATGAAAAATATGGGTGTGTTTGGTTTGTGTTTTGAAACATATTTTTGGAAGAAAATTTCTAAAAACATGTTTGGTTACAAATTTTCTCAAAAAAATTCCAAAATTACTTCTCTCTCTATTACACATCAATTAATCACTTTTTCTCTCTCATCTCTCCTTCTCTCAATCACTTTTTCTCTCACACACATCTACTCAACTACAACAAAATATTAAATCATCCCAAACTCCCAAATTCCAAAACTATTTTCAAAATATACAACCAAACAAACCAAAAAAATTTCTAGACTCTCTTCTCAAAATTTTTTTAAAAAATTTATCACAAAACACAAACCAAACACACCTATACTGACTGAACTATTTTGTTTTATCATCTCCTCCCTATCTCTCCTCTTCTCCTATGTAGTTTGATATTCAAATAAATTCAATACTTTTCTTTATTGTCACATTTTTCTTGACAAAAAGAGGCAAATAGATATGAGCATAACTAAATATTCTTGATAGTTGTCAAAACAACTCATTGTTTCAGTATGTTTCAATGGAAACAATGAAATTTTGGTATTTCCCACATGTTTCATTTCGGTTTCTTAGGAAATGGAAATATTTTGGCCATTTTGATGGAAAAGAGACGAAATTTTATTACTCTTCTCTAGTATTGCTACTAGGTATAAATAACTTCTTGTGGAATGACAAATCTAGGTTGCAAGTTCTGAAGTTCATTTGACCAGAAAGTTCTGTTCCTCACTTTGCATTGGTAGCTAGCTATGAAGCATAGGCACGGACACGAGACACGGATACGACACGACATGTACATGTTGACTCTTCAAATTCGAAAAAGGGCACGGATAGGATTAATTTTTTATTTTTTATTTTTATAGTTATATATGTGCATAATATATACAAAATTAAATTACTTTATACTAATCTATACATTTTTGGACACTAAATAACATGGTCACGTAACAAAGTACATTTCTTGCCCAAGTTGACCTCCTCCTCTTCTCTATTTTTACTTTTTTACTACTGTGTCAAACACCTGTGGTGCATACGATGTCTAAATTAATGACATCTGAACACCATGGAAATGGCGTTTGGATAAGTTAGGGATGGATTATTCACTTATTAAACAAAGTAAAACTTACTTGATACTTGGTTCGATCAACTAGGCATATAGTTATTAGCCACTAATGATGGTGGGACATTTGAAAAACTGTGGCAAACATATATAATTGTAATATTTCCCTCATCCTCCTAAGTCCTCTGCTAAAATTTATGTATCTTTTTCACTTTTTATTCAAGTCTTTGTGAAACTTCTATAGAATTATTCTTCATAATTATACATTTTTAAGAGTATAAGGGTTGTTTTGGGAACTAGCTATTTTAGTTTACTTTTTGATTTTTTACGAAAAAACGTGCAGAAAAGTAGAGAGAAGAGGTGACTTTTAGGTAGGGACTTTTTGACTATTTTAGGTGGTTCCCAAACTTAACCTAAGATATTTATGTCAAATTCTCAAGCTTTGAAAATCATGTGTTTAGCAAATGTGCCTGTTTGGTAACCATTTCATTTTCAGTTTTCACTTTATATTTACAAAAATTTTAAAAACTATCATAAAAACTTGTTTGATAATTTTTTTTGGTTTATAAATAGTTGTCTCAGTTTATAAATTTGAGGAAAAAATGTAAACTCAAAAAATGAGTTTACGTTGATTTTTAAACAAAAATTTAAAAAATGTAAACTCAAAAAATGAGTTTAACAATTTTTTTTTTTCAATTATTAATTTTTTCAAATAATATTTTTTTTCAAATAATTTTTTCAATTATAATGTGCATGATCCCATTGTCATAAATAATAAATAAATAAATATAAATATTTTAGGCCTGAACGAACATATTTTTTAGTTCATATTTTTAAAATTTTCAAACATTTTGTTCAAACCAAACGCGTTTGTAGTTTATGTTTTTCTAAAAATAAACAAAAATCAGTTTACAAAATTTTTGTAAGCATAAACTAAAAACGTAAACATTACCAAACGCGTGTTGGTCTTGTGTTTATATTTTAGTGATAGACATGGCTAAGAAGTAACAGAACGTCGCAAAATGAGTGTTGGACACATGTCCAATATTATGATTTTTATTTTTAATTATGGACAAAAAAAATAGTATTGGACATGTGCCTGACACTGTCCGAGGAGTGTTGGCATCCGACACGGACACGTCACCTTGGTAGAAGTGTCCATGCCTTTTAGTTCGCTAGATGGATGAATTTCTAAGGAAGAAGTTATGGGCACAAACTATTGACTTAGCTCTCCTCTTACACACCTTCTTAGCTGTCATGGTACCCCCATCAGTTTGTGTTAGGACAGGGGAATCACTGAAATATTTTCTGATCCTTGTATTTTCCTTTTGGCCATTTGTTGATACATAGAGGGGAAAGCCAATGTGGTGAACATGATTGTGTGCACACTTTTCCCCTTCTTTGATTGCAACCCTTACTATTGTTTACTTTTTGTTAATCTTCGAAATGCTTATTTACTCTTTGAGCATATTTATTTGTACCCCAAGTTATTAGGATTGCAATACATGAATTTCTTTCCTTTAATCAGCTGTATTTTGGTTGATCTTTTGTAAATCATTTTAATAATTTTATCCACATAGCCTTGATGCACATTCTACATTTTTCACCTCCTTTTTTTTTGGGGCACCCTTAAAACTTGAAGCTACTCACTTCTTCTTAGCCACATTTTAGTCATAGTTGCACATGACCACTCTATGTTAGACAGTTTCCCCTGTCTTCAATGTGTGGCATCTTAAACTTATGAATGCACTCATTTTCTGTTATTTTCTTAATTGTTACCCGTTCATCTTAACATCCTGATTTTGATGGAAGCCATTTGTTGACTCTGATGTTTCATAACTGCCAACATTGGTATGATAGAGCATACCTGGCATTGTAATGGTCTTGAAAATCTCTCTTTTACAATCACAAAGTGATCCAGCAGCAGCAGTGTTCCTTTTTGTCCCTATTGGTGTAATCTACCTGCAGTGTTATCAGTTCTCTTGTTCTTCTAGATAGTGCATTCAGTATTGTACGAGTTGTTGCTTTTGGTTATCTGTGTCTTCAATTTTCACTCCATTGCTTTGTAGATTTCTGTTGCTACAGTGTATTGTCTCTCTGCAAAAGTGCTTTGGGCCCTGCATTCCTTTTTATGCATTATATGCCATCTATTCTCGAATGAGGACTCCTTCTCTTAATACATAGTTCTATACTTCTGTCTGAAATGTTCATACCTCTGTTATTATGTATTCTGTGCATTACTTCATAGGATTTTGTTCACAACCTAGATCAATATGTTCACTTTTTAATGGAGATGTTATCTGGAGCTCCCAATCATTATACCGCAATATGGTTTGCAGGTATGTCAACGCAAAAATGATTCCTTACTACAGGCAGCTATTATGGTGCTGATGATATCCGTGAAGGTATTTGCAGTGTACTGCCTTTTCCCATCACCATTGTTTCCAATGAAGTGAATTTATCTACTGCTTGTAAATATTATTTTTAAAATTGTTGTTTGATGGTTCATGCTTTTGCTTTTGTTTTTTATGCCACGGTGATGTCAGTTTGGATGCAGGTTAATTTGCTGGCAAGAATTATGCTGCTTCCGTTCTTTTTTTAGACATACTAGTTATTGGGCAAGTGTGACGCATTACTTAAAAAATGAAGAAATAACTATGAAAAACCAACGCGGACATGTTTGTGCATAGATGGGGTGAATATGCAACTCTTAAAACTAATTAAAGAAAAAAATTACCAAGACATGAATTAATCAATTCAATTTTTCAACCCATCATATCAATCATGCATATTCCATTCACACAAAATTGCAGTAATACATTAATTAAACGAGTACTCACTAGACCAAAGGGAAAGTTTTATAGAACGGCTATTAGACCAACAATGTTGTATGGGACGGAATGTTGGGCAACCAAGAAACAACATGTAGATAAAATGAGTATTGTTGAGATGAGGATGCTAAGGTGAATGTATGGTAATATTAGAAAAGACAGAATTAGGAATGAGTATATTCGAGAATGGGTAGGAGTAGTACTGATAGAAGATAAGCTGAGTGAGAATAGACTGAAATGGTTTGGTCATATACAATGGAGACCAACAGAGGCAGTAGTGAAGAGATGCAATACAGTGACGGTAGATGGAAGTGTTAGGGGAAGGGCAGACCTAGATTGAAGTGGGTTAGTGTAGTAAGTAGAGATATGAATCTCCTTAATTTGACTAATGATATGGCCTTGGATAGAGTCAAATGGAGAAGAAGGATTCATGTAGCCGACTCCATTTGATGGGATTTAAGGCTTGGGTTTGGTTTGGTTTGGTTTAAGAGAGACAACGATATATGTGGAAAAGTCTTGGGAACATATGCTGTGTATGCCCACTATTTTAGCAAAACAATTCATGATTCCATTTGCAATTTGACGACAATGCTTGGGAACAACAATCCCCATGGGTTGAAAAATCACATGCACTCCTACTGTTAAATCTACTAGCTCAAGAGTTTAATACAAGTAGACGATTTACAATCCAACTGTAGGTGTGTTGGCCATGACATCTGCACCTCCAAGCCCGTAAGCTTGAACTCCGTTCGCAAACGGCACTAACTTTGTTGTCAGCCTCTGTTATCTAGAATATCCTTCGCAACTCAAATAGCAATTGGCTAGATGACTTGAATAATCAATGGCCTGTGAGTTGTTAAAGTGCATGTAATTTTTATCAAAACACTCAGAGAAGGTTTGCAGAAATTAAAGTTCATCGAACCAAGATTTTTCTATGAAGATATGTAGGCAATATCTCATATGTATCGAGGGCTTTAAGTAGGTTAGGGCTAGAATATTAATGTCTTCGTGTTTAGCTGACCGAGAAGCTAATGGAAGTGTTTAGCTGACCGAGAAGCTAATGGGAATGGGTTTTCCATTACTCTAAAAGGAGGAGTAGAAGCCCGAGTGTGTCTGACTAACAAGCAAAGTAGGAATGGGTTTTGGCACTACACTAGGAGGAGGAGGAGGAGATGAAGAAGTTTTGACCTGTGCCTTCGTCAAAAACAGGCTTAGGTTTACTAGTTGTAGCCTTATTCTTCTCAAAATGTAGACCTTGTGTCAGATACGGACAAGCGTTAGACATGCGGTGGACACGTGTCGGACACTTTACCTAACGTGTCCCTTTTTTTTTTTTTTTGTGTGCAGTCGGACACTCTTGGACACTTTATGGACACGTTGGAGACAGAAACCATACCCTATTGCAGAACCCCTACCCCATGGGACACGTCATGGACACGTTGGATTCTGGTAAGTCTAGCAACTTGCTAGACTCTGATGTAAGCTTGACATTAGGATCCATATGAGTAAAAGCAGGTTTACATCCTAACATACTAGTAGGTCAAGAGTGTACTTTATCTGAGATAAGGAAATTCCTTGCCGTAAGCGAGCTACCTCAATCCCAAGAAAATACTTGAGACTCTCCAAATCCTTAATATCAAAGGTGTATCTCAAATCCCTTTTTACTTGATCAATGCCTACAGAATTATCACCTGTGAGAATAATATCATCCACATAAACCAACAAGACTATACACTGATTGGCTGAATTACGACGGATGAAGCAAGTATGGTCTGAGTGGCACTAAACAAACCCCATGGAGATGATGACAGAACTAAAACGACCAGACCAAACTCGCGGAGACTGTTTCAAGTTAGGAAGCATAGATACGGATACGAGATATGGAGACGACACAATACAGATACGGATACGGCGATACGAAAAAACCTAAAAAAATAGGATACCGGTGCGGTTAGAATAAGTTTGTGAAAAATATTTTTTTAAAAATTATTAATAGTAAGTTACATAAAATCACAATGTAATTTTATAATGCAAAATATTAACCTTTAAGAATTATGTATTAATTTAAGCTAGTAGTTTGTTTACTTTTTAAATTTTTAATAGGTCTTGCAAATATTTCAGTTCAATATCAAGTTTGATATGTTTATATTACAATAATAGAACAATTCACAACTTATCCCTATGCATTTTCCTTTTACACTAGTGAAAAATATTATATTCAAGTTTACTTGCTTATTTATTTATTGATATTTAATTTTACGATTGCTATATTCTCTTATTAATTCTTACTTTTTATGTAGTTATAGGGGACATACATGAAATAATTAGGATACATCAATTTGATAAATTCTATTATTTAACTCACTATGCTCTTCTTATCGAAAAACTTAACAAAGTATTAGGAAAATATTCTTATATTTATCCTTATAATTATATTATATTACTATGCAAGAAATGCTATAATTCTAATTTCATAAAACAAGTAAACATGACTTGGAGTATTCGATACTTCAAAATTAAGTATCTAATACTCCAAAATTAATGAAAAAATAATTAAGAAGTATATGATACTTTTAATAAGTATCCGATATATATTCGCGAGTATCCAAGGAGTATCGGTATCCAATACGGACACGATACATATACGTCACCTTATTTGAAATATCCGTGCTTCATAGGTTTCAAGTCATATAAAGACTTGCGCAATCGACACACTTTCCCTGAATACTCCCTCTCAGCTCGAAAACTAGGAGGAGGTGTCATATAAATCATCTCAAGAAGATCCCTATGAAGAAAGACATTCTTGACATCAAGCTGATGAAGAGGCTAATAATGGGATGCGGCAAGAGAGATGAGAAGATGAACCGAGGTAAGCTTGGCAACAAGTGCAAAAATGACTCCAAAATTCTTGCTAGGAACTTGGGTGAAGCCCTTGGCCACTAAGCAGGTTTTGTAATGGTCAATGGAGCCATCAACTAGATACTTAATAGTGAATACCCATTTGCATCCCACAGTACTCTCGCCAAAAGGTAAAGGAACCAGATCCCAAATATGATTTTGTTCTAAAGTTGTTATCTTAGCCTGCATAGCCTCCACCTATTTTGGATTCTAAAGGGCCTCTAACACAGAATGAGGAATGGCCTCTGATTCAAGCTTGTTAAGAAAAGAGCGATAGATAGGGGAGACCCTATCATATGAAAGATACTGGAAAATGGGATGATTAGTACTACTAAAATAACTCCTACGATTTGGAGGATGTCGATCCTGAGGGGGATTATGACAAGGAGGTGGAGGGGATATATGTAAAGGAGAAGAAGTACTTGACCTAAAGACCGAAGAGGCGGCAGGGGGGAACTGAGAGCGAGGGCGACGAGAGTATACTTGCAATTGGGGAAGGGGGGTGTGAAGGAGGTGAAGGTGAAGAATGAGAAGGGGGGACAACCTCATCCGTAACCTCATTCAAAATAGGAATAGGGAAGCCTACAAAGGCGTGTTAGTACCAAAAAATAGGGGATCCTCACAAATTTGTAACATCCAAAGTGTGGTGGAAGTGACGAAACACAGGATCAAAACACTTATACCCTTTTGACATAGAAGAATACCCCAAAAGGACACAACGAATAGACGTTTCATCTAACTTTGTATGAGCAAGACTCCGATCCTGAACAAAACAGGTACACCCACAAACACGGGGTAGGAGAGGAAATAGAGTAGTGTGGGGTATAAGAATATGAAACGGGGTAAGACCCTGCAACACACGACTAGGGGTCCTATTAATAAGATAGACAGCGGAGAGGACAACTATACGCCAATAGGACTTAGGGACACTCATACCACAAATGAGACACCACATAACAGACATAATATGACGATTTTTACATTCAACAACACTATTTTGCTCAGGAGTCCGTGGACACGTAAGTTGTTGAAGAATACCAATCTGATTGAGATGAAAACGAAAAGCATTGGAAATATATTCTCCACCATTATCAGAACAGATATTCCTAACAATTGTACGAAATTGAGTCTTAACCATTTGCAAAAACTAAACAAAAATAGGAAACACATTAGACTTGCGACGGAGCAAATATACCGAAGTGCATCTAGTGTGGTCATCAATAACGGTGACATAATATCTATGGCCAGAAAAAGTAGGAATAAGAGATGGACTCCAAATATCGGAATGTATAAGGTCAAAAGCATTAGGAGCACCAGTCATATGAGGTATGTAACCAGTACGAGTATGTTTAGATAATTCGCAAACCACACAATAAAACTTAGAATCTTTGCAAGCTTTATTTAATAAAGGAAAAAGTTGACATAAGTATTGAAAATTGACATGACCCATATGCGCATATCACAATTCTAAAGTTTGAACATTAAAAACACAAGATGTAGAAGTAGGCAAAACAAACGCTTGAAAACTAGTTAAAGTAGAAGGAGGTTGGTCCGATGGATCCCCAAAGTAGTAAAGTCCATCGCACTCATATCCCTTGCCAAAAATTCTCTTCAAACTCAGGTCCTGTAACAGACACGAAGAAGGTAAGAAAATAACAGCACAATTGAAGGACTTGGCAAGCCGACTAACAAATAGTAGGTTATATACAAAATTAGGAATATGCAAAACAGAGGATAGAGTAATATCAAGAGATAAAGACACTTGACCCTTATAATGAACTCAGGATAAAGACCCATCAGCAAGACGAACAGATTGGTCTATTGTAGTAGGACTGGAGATGAAAGAAGGGCAAACTCACCCGTCGTATGATCATTAGTCCCAGAATCCAAAACCCATGAGTGACCAGCAAACCGAACATAAAAAGCAGTAGAAGTACTTGTAGTGAGAGTAGCATTAGTGGAGGATGATGGGCCAGAAGAACTAGTGGTCAAAGTCCCAAGCTGAGTCTGAAACTGGCCAATTTGAGTCTATAATTGCTGTAAAAAAGGAATACTCAGAGACCTAGAAGCATGAGAGGCTTCCACTAAAGCAGTAGTGTGAGGTGTGCTAGAACCACGAGGGCGAGAAGATCGTTGCCTTAACTCAGGATGAAATTTGAAGTAGCGACCCTTGATATGACTAGGAGCCCCGCAATGATGACAAGTAACTGAACTAGTAGAACCCTGAGAACTAGAGTTTGCGGCAAGGGCCATTTGGTCAGATAAGACAAGAGTCACTAGAGTAGTGGTTGACTGAACCAAATGCCGACAATGCTCATCACTATCAATGGTGGCGAAGGCCTCATAGAGGGATGGCATGGGCGATGTGTATAAAATCTGAGTTCGAAGAGATTCAAATTTAGAGTTTAAACCCAGCAGAAACTAGTAAGTGTGCTGGCGGACAAGGCGGCTGGACACAAGAGCGGCAGAGTCTACTGGTAACTCAGTTGAGGGCTCATATTGAGCCAATGCCTCCTAACGGGCCTGAAGGTATCCAAAGAACTCTGACACATAGAGACCTAAAGCAGACTGGGAGGCACTAACAATGTCCTGATAGAGCTCAAAGATGTGAGCATCATTATGAACATGGACATACATCTGAGACAAACAACGCCAAAGATTCGAAATCGTGTCGCAATAAAAACACGTGGTAAATATGGTCCTCCTTGGAGTTGAACATCCATCCTAGAATAGTGCAATTATTTATATCCCACTGGGCACGTGTAGGATCGGTCGCTGTAGGTTGAATAGAAGATGAGAGCCAATGGGCCTTTTCCATTCCCCCTAAATAGAGTTTAAGGGAGCGGCCTTAAGCAGCAAAACTTTTCCCATTCAACACTACACTTGTAATGCGATGAACAGGAGTGTAATGAGAAAGAGAAAAATCATAAGTCACTGGGACAGGTTGGTGGGCATTTCGGAAGCAACAAGAAGGGATGAGTTAGTCATGGTGGATTAATAAGGGCTGGAAAACACAAAATCATAGCAACACAATCCAGAAAAATACGAGAAACCGAAAAAAACTCAACGGCTTCCAAATAAATGCTATTGAACAAATCTGATAGTCCACTAAATAAAAAAAAGGCCAAAAAAGTGCTTAACACATCAGCACCACACCCTAGAAAGGGAAAAATAGGACTAAATTGCCCTAGAAGAGTTGCTGAAACATCTATTGCCAGAAAACACCCTAGTCAGCAGCCAACAAGACCTTCGGCAGCACTAGGGGACAGCCTGCCGAGGGGTGTAGAGGGATGGATAGGTGGTTTCGAGGGGTCTAGGTTGGCTAGGTGGGGCTGTCGGGTGAAGTAGAGGGTTAAGGGGACTGTCGACACTCAAGGAGGAAGGAAGAAGATGAAACAGTGGTTGGCAAAGCAATAGAGGTGTCGACAGTGGCTGGGCAAAGGACTAGGGTTTTTGCACTTTGGCTCTGATACCAAAAAGGATGAAAAGAATGATTTGGCTTACCAATGAATAAGGTAGAGGCCATGTATATATAATAGATTCGTGATACAATTTAAGAAATGATATAAACAAGGCACTAAATTGGTGATTGACACAATCACAAATTATATACATAATACTAAAAATAAAAAGATTCTGTATACTCTAATTCCTATATTCAATAGTAACCTTAAGAATGTCCCAAGCTTCATGAGCAATTTAACAATTAGAGTTCCTTCTAAACTCACTACGTGTGATGGCACAAAAGTTGCATTCAATTCCTTCCAATTAGAATTATTAATGTTAGTTTTATCCCATTCATTAGCAGTTTTTGGTTTTTGTTCACCACTAAGGTTTGACACTATTGGTCTATATCCATTTTCAACAGATAACCAAACATGAGCATTAATAGACTTCAATAAGGGGCTCTTATGTGAACTTTCCAACAAATATAATTGTAATCATGAGACAAAGTCACCTTCTCTAGGCATATCTGTCTCCATAAACATGGTTAACAGGATCTATTCAGGTTTTACACCAAACAGGCCAAGAAGCTCTGTTACCAAATGAGAAGGCTGAGGCAGGTACGTTTGTGCTGAACTCGGCTTGTGAACTAAGTACTAATTGAAAATTTCAAACCGTGGATTAATCAATTCAATTATTTTTCTTGAAACCAAGCATATTTCCTCCACACAAAATCACAGTAATAAATAAATCAAGAATAAGAGACACAATGATTGATGTGGAAAACTCATGGGAATAATAAACCATCCCATGGGGTGAACAATCAGAATGATTTCTGCCCTTCAAAATCCACTAGATCAAGAATTTAATATAAAGATCCAAAGTAACAACTTATGACCTAACTCTGAATGCGTTAGCCTTGCCATCTTCACCTTCAAGCTTGCTAGCTCAAATCCCACTGGCAAGTTGCAAGTGACTCCGACTTCGCTGGTAGTCTTCTTTTGTCTAGATCTCCACTACTAGTGGCTCCATCTTAATTGGTCATATGGTAGGAATAACCAATGCGCAATGAGTGATGAAGTGTATATGTGGTTTTTTATCAAAACAGTCAAGAAGATTTCACAAATCAAAGTCCATCAACACAATATTCTTCTCTAAAAATATGCAGGCAAAGTCTTCTTTCTACGGATTCAAGGGCTCTAGGGAGGCTAGGGCTAAATTATAAATCTGTGTGTTTTTTGTGTGTATCAAATTGAAAAGCAAATAAATACCCTATTTATATTTTCCAGACCAGGTCGTGTAATGATTTTGAAATTTTCTGGCCCACACAAGTGTACTTGGGGTGAAGCTCTCAGGATCTCTCTCTGCATCGTTGAATCGTCGCCTGCCTTGCTCGAGCATGCATTGCCCAAACAATAAGTGTTTTCTTTAGTGGCATTTGATATATAGAGAAGAAAAAGGCTTTCATTTTAGTGTTTTTTTTTTCCCCCCCTCCCTTTGAAGATTATGAATTAATTAGTTGTTAATTATATACAATAAATTAGGACATGTTTTGGATGCTGATCATGGCAACATCTCCTGTTCAATGCCACTATTGATGCTTAGGGGCAGGTCTGAAGTCCGAACTTGTCATGCTATGTATAGCATGCATGGAGACCTCTCCTCAATTTTTTATTTTTATTTTTATTTATCTATCTATTTATTCAACTTGAAAGTTTTGATATCCTGATTTCATTAGTTTGTGCATGTGTTTTATTGAGTTTATGCCCTTTAAATCTCTCTTTCATTCTATATCTCTAACAATGCCCATAGTTACGTACTTACCTAGTCTTTTATTTGGCAGAATGCTTGTAAGAATGGATGGTTTGCCGACAAGGATTCCGAAGAACTTCTTACTCTTGCAGATGAGGTTTTGCAGTCTACTGAGTCTGCTTGACTTTTTTGTGCAATTCTTTTCCTACTTATATCTTAGAAGTTTTCTTTCTGCATATTTAGATAGGGAGCAGCTTCTGCAGTGTAAGAGATATGAACACTGAAGTGAACAATTATCTCCAAACTATCTCAACAATTATGTCAAGGTAGAAACTTTTTTGTCCTCTGCCTCCCATCCCCTTCGTCTTTGGGTGTAAGTTATATTCTGTTGTACATATATCTTTTATTTTAGTTTAACTAATATGAGATTAATAGAATACTAATTTTCTTTTAGTTCAGTTTTTCCATGCAATACTGTGTGTATCATAGTGGTTACTGAAATTACATGTTTTATTACAGTCTACCTACATTGATGGTTGGAAAAGTCTCTCATTGGCTTGGTTGTTTCAATCAGACATTTCTTCTTAATCTTCCTAGTTTTTTAAAAGCCAATGATAGGCGGAGTCTTGTGCAAGTCTGTATATGTACCAAAGTTGACTGCTATTATAGGGGATCAATTATCTTTCTTTGGTTATTTTTATCCATTGTATGAGCTAGGTCTGTGGAAGACAAGATGTATGCTGCATCTCCTGACTAGTTCACCTTTTTCTAGTTGCAAGGATGCAATATTTAACCATGTCATGTTCATGAAATATGAATATTTGTCTTCCAATGTTCCAAACACCAGCATGATAGGCCTAGTAATGTGAATCTCTTATTCCACTTCACCCCTTTTGGACCAGGGGTGCAACCTGTGTGATGGCAGGCCTCTTTTTCCCCCAAAATTGATCAGAAAAATTTGTAGTTGAGGCCATATTATTGGAAAGGCCAAGGGTATTGTGCAGACATACAAAATCATATACCTACCCAATCTTAAAAAACCAAGCTTCTGACCTGCATAGCCTATTTATGTCGATATAAGCAAACTTAGTGTTCAATGACACTCGTCTTCTTTGAGTTCTGTGTCTCTTCTGTAATATATTATTTTCCATAGTGGTCAAAAGTTGACCAATTGTCAGATCGAGTTTCTGTATTATGTTGTTATGCACTGTACAAAGACCAACTTATGTGAACTAAGGGAGGGGATAAATTTGTTGCATTTTATTTTATTTTTTTACTTTTTTACAAATAACATTTTATGATAGCCTTTGTTAGTTAGTGAGCAATTATTATGTTTATTTTGGCATTTTTCTTGGTCAGTTTGGTGACTGTTTATCAGGCAGTGTGATTAAAATGGTTCGAAAGCACGGACACTTGTCGTGTCCATGTCGGACACCGACAGTCTTTGGACACTCTTAGGACACGTGTCCGACACTCTTCAAAACGTATCCTATTTAAAATTTTTTTTTTTAAATTCAGACACTCTTTGGACACTCGGAGGACACACATGTAAATCGCTTAAACACACGTCTATCGATTAGACACATGTGAAACTAATTATAAATTTGAACAAAACAACTTAAGATACAATTATAAAACAAAACCTATATAAATTTATAGGAATTAGTGTTATATTGCATTTTTTATTATCTTTGAATGATATATTTATGTATATAATATATAATAAATAAATAAAATTATATATTTCATGCGTGTCCCCCATGTGTCGTGTCCTGCATTTTTTGAAAATTAATGTCTCGGCGTGTCCGTGTCGTATCCGTATCCGTATCGGTATCATGTCACGTGTCCGTATCCGTGCTTCTTAGGTTCGAAGTAATCGAGTTTACAACTAGGCGTCTAATTAAACCTGGTTTTGTAGCTTATTGAGTTTTCTTTTACACAATATGCCTTAAGAATATTTCCACATGGACAGATGTTAAATTGTTGGCCAATGATTAATTACATTCATTACTGAATTATATGCTTAGAATTGTCTCTCTGCACGCAGATTCTATCCACGAATGAAAATGGGCCAGATACTTGCTTTTCTTGAAGTTAAGGTTGTTTTTCCTTTTCCTCTCATACCTAATTATTCATTTACTTTGAAGAACAGAAGTTGGTAATAATTCTGTTCTATATTGTAGCCTGGCTATGGGACATTTGCATATGATTTCCATATTTTGAAGAATGCAAAACCTTCTGCAGAAGATAAAGTAGTAAGTATTGTTTAAACCATTTTGGATAACACAAATAAAGTTCTATATGCTCAGGCAAAGTCTTTGTGATTTATGAGATATATTTGATTTCAGTGGAAATGTTTTACCAAGGTTCCTATATTTATAATCCTCTTTGCTCGACCTAATTTAATTGGGAAACATTCTGCTATGTGACAAACCCACCAAACTCGTGTTGCTGAAATGCATGCTACTACTTTCTCGAAATTATTTAAAATAAGGCCATCATGTAGCTGTTGTCCCATGTATTTGAGGTATTGGAAGGGCTGAGGGTTATAATGGATGTGGAACTAGCTTAAATCATGTGAAATGGCTGACATGCTTGACAGTTTGAACTTTTACTTCTGCACCAAACAGTGGCTCTATCTTTCAAGAAGTTATAAATATTCTCTTCTTAAGCTACTTCTTAATTAATATTATGTACCTTTCCTTGAAAGTCCACTCCATTTGACTTTTAGGATCACTGTCTAGCTTTCCTTCCACACCACTTTTTATTGCCTAGCTTAATTCATGGGACCATTTTTGTTAAACATAATTATCCAAGTTCAGTTTTCTTTTTCACCTGATTTGTAGCTTTTCTTCGTACCTCGATGTATTAATGTAATTAATTTAATATATATGTCATGAGTCTTGCTTATGTTCCAAGAAGCAATCCGTAGATTGGAGCAATATTTGTTTTTTTACAAGCAATCAGGGCTATCAATAATTTTCTCAGTTTCTGTTTATTTATTTATTTTTCCTATGGCATTGTCATGAACACTGTTGTGCAAATAATCGGTATGATCAGATGGATTGAGACCGTATTACCTGTCCATTGTGGGTGGTAAGGGGATCAGTAGGCTGTGGAGCCCTCTGGGAAGTGACAGGGATATATCAGTGTTTTCTGATTCAATTTTTTTGATTCCTCATCTTGTTATTTTTCCTATCTGTTAAATGGTAAAAAATATTTATTGAAAGCACTCAGTGGGTTGCTTGCTTAGTTAGTTTGCCTTTGTTTTTCCTGCAGCGGTTATTTGTGGCTCAAACAGATAATATTGAGACATCTTCATGTATCACAACACCCCCACAAGTGAAGTATGACCTTTTTCTCCCTTGTTTTTGGCTAAGTTGAATTATTACATTTTCATTCTGATCACCTTTTTGTTGTTTAACTTCTGTAGCTTTCTGTTAAATGGAAAAGGAGTGGATAAAAGGACTAATGTGTTCATGGTTTGTGCTTGTTTAGTTTTGGGGAAGTTATTTTATGTGACAACATTATGCACAATGAATGCAAATTGTAACAAACATTTTGTGTTTTCCCCCACCCCCATTAGGACACTGGTCCACAGCTTCCAACTGTTGTGATGCATATGCTTAAATATGGAACAAATCTTCTTCAAGTTGTGGGTCAGTTTAGTGGTATGCTTGAACATAGGTTTTCTGTTACTTTCTTGTTTTTGTTGCTTGCAATTCATCTGCCCTCTGACCCAGTCTATTGTCTTTGTAAAGGAAACTATATCATAGTGGTTGCCTATATGGGCGTGATTTCAAACCTTGATTGTCCTGTCCTACAAGATTGTGTTCAGCCTGCTGTTGCTGCACTGGATTCAGGTATGCTCATGGAAAGGGACGAGAACAAAAAAATAAATTATGCCAAGTGATTTTGTTCTGATTTTTTGATGATTATATATCTTTGTGATGCTTTGAATAACTATTGTTTTTTTCTTTCTCTTTATCATATTAGATTCTGAGATTATTGAAGGGCCATCACGAATTTCACTAAATTGTCCAATAAGGTATGCCATTATATGTGTTGCCGACAAACTTCGCTGTTCATTTATCTTCCGAGGTTGACTGTAAATTGCTCCTTACTTCCCCTCCCTAGTTGTATTAATCTTACATGCAGTTTTTTGTAACGCCACTTTAGCATATTGCTATGTCATTATCAAGTTCAGGTCATGTGCGGATGACACCCTTGTCATCTCGAAATAACCACATAACTCTTATGTGGTTTAGGGACTAAAATGCACTGTTAGAGTTTCTGTCTAAATTAACCGGAGGTGTACTTCACAAACCTCTGTTGTGACTGAACCATTTTTTTGAAACTGAAATACCCTCATAAACCTTCAAAATTACAAACTACCATCATCTTGTTCCTCCTACCTCCTTTACTTGTAACCCAGCTTCCCCCATTTTCACTACACCATACAAACTCACAGCAACCACCATTCCCACCTCCAACATTCTTCAGGCATCATGCCGCGCAAACTCATAACAACCAACACAACATCCTCTACAACTCACCCTTTCAATCTCACCCAAAAATACACACACACGCACATATTATATATAACACATACACATACTTTGTCCAACACACTCTTGCAACCAACAATGGCCACTGATCCAGCACACCCACAATGCCATGACTCAGCACACCTACATTACTCATCAAATTGAAGCACTTCATGATGGTAGTTAACTTGTTTACCACCCCGATCTTTCTTTCCCTTGGGGTCATTGGTCTCAATTTGGTGAAGATATTTATAAGCAGATTTATATTGTATGACAGTAGCAACATAATAGCAACAGTTGCAATAACATGCCGTGGATGAGCAGGACTTGTTTTCGTTTTCATTTTTTTTTTTTTTTTAATCTTTGTTACAAGCGAGGTGGATGGGAATGGCTATCGGAAGCTGTTGGGGGAGGTGAAAAGAGGCAGGGAGAGGTGGCAGGGTGGTTAGTGGTTTCTGGTAGAGTGTGGTTGGTGGACTTTCCGTGGAGAAGATGAAGAGGAAGTGCAGTGTATATATGTGTGGGGGTCTTATAAACTTTTTGTAACTGCTGTTAACAGAATTAGATGTGCATTGTGGTCCACAAACTATATAGGGGTTGTGTGGTTATTTTCAAATGACATGGGGGTCATCAACACTGGACCAAACCACAAGGGAGTAAACAGAAATTTGACCTATTTTATATAACACAGCCCTCTTGTGCGTGTGTGTGTGTGCGCACGCATGTCCCAAGACTGATTAAACAATGTGATTTTGAATTTACACACGACCCCTCCACCACATAGCTTGATTACTTAACAATGTAGTTTTGTTATGTTTTCTTCTCTCTCTGATTGGCTTTTATCTAGAAGCTTTTAAATCTTTGAAGTATCTCTTATGATCAAATTGCAAATATCCTCCCTTTTATAATATGACCTACATAGTCTTTTCTATCCTTTTCAATCTGTCTTCTCTGTGAGAGTTTGATAGTACATTGTTGGTTCATTACCCTAATAACTTAAGTTATTGGGGCAATTGGTTGTCTGACACGGTTTTAGAGCTTTGGTTTTTGGAAGTCACGAGTTCAAGTATTGTCATATTTTATTCTCCCATTATGTTTGTTAATCTGCACCTTTTGTGTGCATTTGTGCACACCATATTCAGCTTAGTTTGTTGGTGTAGTATATTTCTCTGCATCTCATCGAGGAGGATGTGAGATATTGATATAAATTGTTGGGCACTTCCTATTAGCTTGGTTGTCTAACATTCTTCATTTGGAAACATCAGTTTGATTGCTTCCTTGAGTGCTATTTTTATCCTGCAAATCTCTCTGAGTGGAAGTTCTTGGAGGCCCGCTAGTTGATATACTTCAACAAGATTGTGATGTAGTTAGAATTAGTACGGTTTTTATGTTTTAGTACTACAAGAGTTGTGTCTTTTATTCTATAAATAGGTGGTTAGGCCCCGCTAGTATTCAGCTTAGGATATGTTGATATTAGCTTGAGAGCTCTTGTATCCCAATTTGGGAGTCATCTAATGAAATGAGATATTGATATAAATTGTTGGGCACTTCCTATTAGCTTGGTTGTCTAACATTCTTCATTTGGAAACATCAGTTTGATTGCTTCCTTGAGTGCTATTTTTATCCTGCAAATCTCTCCGAGTGGAAGTTCTTGGAGGCCCGCTAGTTGATATACTTCAACAAGATTGTGATGTAGTTAGAATTAGTACGGTTTTTATGTTTTAGTACTACAAGAGTTGTGTCTTTTATTCTATAAATAGGTGGTTAGGCCCCGCTAGTATTCAGCTTAGGATATGTTGATATTAGCTTGAGAGCTCTTGTATCCCAATTTGGGAGTTATCTAATGAAATCTCTTTTTTGATTTGGCCCCATCAGATTGTGTCACCTATTATGTTTTTCTTCGTTATTTTACAATACCAATTAGCAACATCAATCTACTTCTTCATCCAAATATTTAACTGTTCTTTGAGTCCTCCAATTAGGTTGGATCTGATTTCAGTGACAATATTTTGACGCAGCCATTACCCAGTCCAAGTCAAAGAGCCTTTCTTCCACAGTTCTAAGAGAGAGAAAACCTAGTCATGAGTAAATCAATTGATGTTTCATTGTGGATGCTGAGCCAGTTATCTGGGTGGGTCGTTTACATTGTCAACCTCAGCTGACTTGGTCACTGTAGTGATAGAATAGGTAGGCAGCAGTAGGCTAGAGGCTAAAAAGCATAGACTCTTCTAAGGAGGTGGTGTGTCGTGTCGTGTTGGACTCCAAGTTGGATACTGACATGACATGACAAGACACTTGTTGGACAACTCCCAACACTAGTCGGACAAATGTCCAAACATGTCCTATTTATAAAAAAAATTCTAGACTAGAACACGCTTCAGACATTTGGAAAACATGTGTGTATTGCATTGACACACATGAAACACATTATAAGCTTGAATAAAATAGCTTATAATCTAATGATAAATGAAAAACAAAGTAAATTTATTCCTATTCTTCTCGTTTAGATATATATATTTTTTGGAATTATTTATATTTATATGTGCCATATAGTAAATATATGAAAATATATATTTTGTGTGTATCCCCCACATATCTTCTACATTTTTGAAAATTTTGGTGTCGGCATGCCCATGCCCATGCTTCTTAGGCTAGAGATAACGGAGCTATCTCTGGGCTTGTTGCAACTAAGAAATGACCTTTGCTACATACATTCCTATACAATTATTTGAAATCAAAGGAATTTGGTGTATGTAATCCCCATACTACTTTTTCATAGGGTTCAAGATTTCATGGAATAGTTTGAAACACATGAATGAAATGGTAATTGCCTTATATGACAACCTCAAAAACAATGTAGGCACTTCTTTTTTTTTTCTTTTATGGGTCTAGGAAATATTGATGATTGGTTTTGGAGTCAACCGTTGGCATTTTCTATGCAAGATGTTGAATTTTTTCCCAGTTTGCTTTATCATTTTTATCCCAATGAATAACTTGATACATAATTATAATCAAATAATTATTTCATTTATCCTGTTACAAAATTGAATCATGTTAATATTCTCTTGATTATTATTATTTATTTGTTTATTTATTTTCTATCTCAAACAGTTTCAGGCGTATTAAGACTCCTGTCAAAGGACATTCGTGCAACCATCTTCAGGTGAGTGCTCTGTGCTATCAACCAACGTAGAAAATTGTGATTCGTTTCACAGATACTAGGATCTTTGAGTTTATAGCTTATGCTATGCCCTGCACAGAAGTACGTTAGAATTAAAAGTGCTCTGATATGGTACAAATAAGCATGTTCATTCTGAATTGTCTGTTCGATTAGTTGCTGAGTCCCATCTGTGCTCAGGGAAGTGGCCATTAAGGGTTGTGCCTCTGTTGTCACATTAATGCAATATTGTGAACCCTTGGATCTGCAGTTGGTATGATTTATTGCCCAATAATTTCTATGAGGTTCATCTTATATGATGATTGGCCATGTCTCTGTGTGCATTATTACTTTGCTGCCTTGCTGCCAGTAACACTATAGCCTTGCTGTCAGATAATTATTTCGGTTTAATTTTCAGTTCCAAAAAAATGGGGAGGAATAGTAACATGTGCAGAGTTTTCTGTATGACATGCATTAATTTTTCAATTTTCAGTAATTTGATTTAATATTAGCCTGCTCAAAGTCGGGAAAAAATCCCTTAAAAATCTATGCATTTTTCTTGAAAGAACCCAAAAGCAGTGCTGCTTTTTCTGCCCTCTTTATACATACATATATATATGTATATATTTTTCTTTCTGCACAGCTGGTGCTCTTCTCATTTTAAATTGCTCTCCCTTCTAATTCTTAAGTTTCAATTTCAATCTTTTGGTTTTAGTGTTTTGATTTTGACAACTTTGTGGACATAAACTCAAGAAGGCCATCATGGCGCTGCCCGCATTGTAACCAGTGTGTCTGCTACGTTGACATCCGTGTCGATCAAAATATGGTTAAGGCAAGTCGCTTTCTGTTTGCTTTTTTGCATGGATTATTTTACTTATTTGCTGTGTTAAAACCTATTGCTACTTATTACAGGTCTTAAAAGAGGTTGGTGAAAATGTTGCTGATGTGATTATCTCAGCAGATGGATCATGGAAGGCTGTTGAGGAAAGCAATGACAATAAAGACCAGCCACATGATAAGATGTCCAATTGCCAGCAAGATGGGTTGGTTCAGCAAAAAGCTAGTAGCTCCTCAAATGCTCCTCCAGATATCTTGGACCTCACTGAGGGGTATGATGAGATGGATGTGGAGCGTACATGTGTAACTCAAGACAAAAAACCTGTTCTCGGTAATCTCCAAAGCCAATCTATTCCCCAAAGTATGACCAATACAAGCGACCAAAATGCTGCTCACATAGAGGATGACTTTTGGTCAGGCATTTTCTTGCCCACATATGGAACTGGGACATCAAGTGGTGGATCAGATGCCCAAATGGTTGGTGGTGTTTCTGTATCTTCTCCCTCCAATTATATGCTGTCTCCTGTGTTAACTGATGCTGTTTCTCCTGCTCTTAATCGAGAACCTGAGGCTTTTCATGGGTCTGCTCTTGTTGCAACCTCTGTACCACAAAGTCAAATTTCTGGTCCCAGTAATATGCAGTTACAACAATCACAATTTGGGAATTCTATTGTCAGCAATGAATATGGGAGGGCCCCATCTATACCAAGACATATAAACAGAACACCAATTGCAGTCCAGGCCCTTCCAGCTCAGACTTTGACATCAGGTCCGCAACAAAGATCAAGAAATAGTTTTAACAACTTAATTCCCCAAGGGCCTTCCCTTGCTTCTCAGACTTCTGTCCTGCCATCTATTTCAGATGGCTTCAATACAGTCTCCAGTACATTGGAAAGGCAACAGCAATTTTCTAGATCACATTTGAATCCACTTCATGTATCTCAGATAACCTCCTCTTCATTGCAGCAGCAGCAGCAATCAACAGCACAGGTTAGGTTCACTTTCATTGTCACCTAAACTCTGTCTTTGAGTGAGTTTGACATTAGCTTTTCTAGTGGCTTTTTGAGAAGCTAAAAGACTAATGCTTTTGAGAAGTTGCTAAAAAAAGTGTTTTTTTTTTTTTAGGTGAGTGAAAAAGTTGAGTTGTTTTTTGACTTTTTTCGCCAAGGGTTTGTCATTGGAAAATCCCAGGAGGGATAAAAAAGGATATTGGGATTCGTATTTGTCCAACTATATTGTGCTTGGACTTGGTTGTCTATACTAAACGGTTTCTTGATCTGCATACTTTGGTAGGCTTTTAATGTTGTCATTTCTTGTTACCCAAAATTTTCGTTGCAGAACTGGGATCATCAAAATCGTTCATTCATTTCAAGTCAACCAGCTCAACAGATAGTTGGTCTTGCAGCTCCAAGTCAACTCGCCAGTGCACGCCAGCAGCAACCTTCGAACCTTAGGGTCCCCCAGCACATGAGTCAGTCTCCAAGCCTGATTCGGTCCCCTGCTCAGACATCTTCTCATTTTGTTTGGAATCAAAGTGGGGTTAGTCAGACATCACTACCTGGAAGTAGCCAACGGCATATGGCTTCTGCTCTGCGAGCAGCCCAGATGGCAAGACAGCCACCATCGGTGCCAGTTCACATTCCAACAACCAGGGCATCATCATCATTCCCTACAAATGCTGATGGGTTTAGAGCATCGGTTGGAGATCAGAGAGGAAATACAGGAGCAACGTTGCAACAACCAGCCACAAGGACTGATGGTTTGGCAGATTTGCCTTCAGAGCAGAACTGGCGGCCCACAGGCCGAATGCGTGGAAGTCTGTCAGGGCGAGCTTATTCTGATGCTCTTAACCAGTTCATTATTCAGCCAACCCAACCCGTTCAAGCTGCTATTAGGCCGCCACTGAGTATGACCTCGCCCCCACCTGGCATGCCAACCCCACTGCAAGTGCTCATGCAAAATAGCAGGAATGCCTATGCTCCACCTCAAGTGGTGAATCATCCAACAGATCAACCCAGTATAGCGGGAAGCTCAGGTGTTGTACCTGAGCAGTCTTCGGGGATGCACTAATGTAAACAGGAAGGGACGTGGATGGGGCTGTATATGGTATGGTGTGACCAATTTTGTACTCCATGGTCAGCCGTAAAGTTCCTGTAGATTGTTTTCATAGTGCAGTTAGTGATTATAGTTTTAAGTTTATCGCATAATTGGTTATATGGGGATTGTTCTTTTGGGATTTGAATTGCTATGGTTTTTTTTTTTTTTTGGATTTGAATTGCTATAATTAATACCTTGGATCTTATAATGGCCTGTTAATATATGGATATAGACAACCTCGCTTTTGGATTTTGGATTGTATATTTTGATGGCGTGTGAGTTTTTGGTTTTCGGGTTCTGTATTTGTAATGCTTCTGTTCTGAATGCAATTGTGCATGCAGCAGCTAGGATGTACAGAGTCGTCTTCGGGAGCTTCTATTTGCACACACTCATTCTCCTCTTCACACATCTTTTTCAATAAATAATTGGTTCAAAAGTAGATTTCCGAAAATAAACAATTGGTTCGGAAGTAGCATTATGAAAAGAAATAACTTGTTCAGAAGTAGAGTTCCGAATTTTTTTTATTTTTTCGACATTCAACTTCCAAATGTGTTTATTTAATGTTCATAATAGTAATTTCACCTAAAAATAAAATTATAATAAAAATAATTTTTATTAAGTGTGTGTAAAGAGGAGAATAGGGATGTGCAAATAGAAGCTCCCGTCGTCTTCTGCTTAAAAGACTTGCACATAAGCACAATCCAGATGTGCCCATTGAATCCAGAAAACATTTTCATATTTTAAAAATAGAGAACATTTTTTGCTCAAATAAGTTTGTTTTCCATAAACTATAAAAAAAATATTTTCTATTGATTTTTATTTTGTACGAAATATCCAAAAATAAAAAAAAATAAAAAAAATACCGAAAACATAGTGGGTTGAGATCATTAGCACATTAAAGTTTCCTAAAATTCCAAGCTGATTGTATTATTGCACCAATAATACTGCAAAAGATAAGATAAAATGAACCATCATTCTCATGAAAATCCTAGTGATCTAATCATATCCTCTCTTTAATGTTTGAAAAATCAGTTCCTTGACATTCAATATATAATCTGAGCTCAAGTCTAACAATCAACAATTAATAATTATAATTATTCATACATAAAAAGGCACTGTGTATACACTATCAAGACAACAATACAAAACAAACAGTTTTCAGGTCATGTAAATGATAGTATTGATTTATCAGTGATACGGTTAAATATTGCACAGTATATGTAGATATATCAATAAATAACTGTATCAAATGTCCGAAAATACTAAATAATTACTGGTGAAACTATATCTTATTTTTTGGGTGAGTAAGAACTCTGTCATTCAGTCAGCAATGCTAGGAAAGGTCATGGGATGGGACACTACTCTCACAAATCACCATTGTAGGCTTCTTGTAGACCAAAGGTCAGTCTATCCAGTTCATCAAAGCCCATGAGAAAGTCATCATTCAATATCATATCATATATGTCAAGTCCGTTGTGCTCATCTTCTTCTTCTTCTTCTCTGTTCTCTTTCTTGAGGATCCTTTGTCGTGACAACTCTTCTTCCGTGGTTGCCAATGCCAATGAAGGGCTCGGTGGAGATGGCATGTTGTGATTGGCAGCAGCGGTGGTTGAGGAGATTTTAGGGGTAGAGGTAGAGAACTTGTGGCGGGTAGTGCCTGCAAGGGAATTCCTGCGAGTTGGGTGGTCGTGGCAGTGCTCAGCAGTGTAGGTTATTACAAACATTTCTGGATCCGAGAGGCTCCGTTCGACTTGCTTCCTTGCTAGACATCCCTTTGAGCTGCTGCATCTGTAATAGCTCCTGCTCTTTCACCAACCATTTGTAAGTGACTGAACCAACATCTACATACATATCATTGGAATTTTTTTTTTAATCATTTTATATCATCAAAACTCATGACAATCTGCCTTCAGGCATTGGATATCCTCTGTCTCAATTTCTTGTTACAAAAATACTAGAGACGTCAAAAATTCTATCAAAAGTTCTACACACTCATGTGAGAATGATAGAATTTTTGGTAGAATTTTTAAGGTCTCTAGCATTATTCTTCTTTTTATCTTACTGTCAAAGGACACTAATCAATTATTGAATCATTTTTGAGATTCTCACATCTTTAAATTGTTTCAATGATTGAGAATGTGTATTGAGACAAAAGATGAAAAAAAAATATATCAGAAGACAGAAGAACTTTAGCATCACATTCATTATTTTCTTAATAATTATATTAAAAAAAAAAAAACAATGATATGTATTTTATATATGTGTAAGAGAGAGAGAGAGATGAACCTTGGATAGGGAGATCCTTTGATGGGTTTCTGACCATATTTACGCCAAGCCCACGTATCAGAGGAAACACCTTCTGTAACTTGGAGTACCACTCTTTTATGCTGATTCTTCCTGATAACAAACAAGTAAAAATTGTCACTAAAAGTATAAATTTTAGCAAGCCTTATAGTTAGTACTGCAAATACTTCAAAAAACAGGAAGCCCTTTGAACCAGCTAACCTCCTTTTATATTTAACCTCGTGATGAGCAGTGGTAGCAGCGGCAACAACACGAGGAGACCGAGTGAAAGCCTCCTTTTCTTGCTCTGTCTCTCCTTTGGAAAAAGAAATGGATGATGATGATGATGAGAGGATGGTTTGTTGGTCCAGGGGATTGAACATGGGGTAGAAAAGTTGATCTAATTCATCTAAAACTGTTGGTGTTTCAAACAAATCAGGAAAAGTATTCAAAAGAAAGTCGTGATCTTGTTGTATAGTCATAGGAGCCAAGTATGCTTGTGGGTTATTGTCCGTGAAGGTAGTAGCAGAAAAGGCATTGGTGCAACTTCTAGCTACAGCTTGCGAATCCCAGTCAGCGATCCCAGTGAAGTACTCACTCATTGAGAAATGATTGTCAAGCAGAGGATTAGAGATTTGGACAGGAAGAGAAGACATGGAAAAGGAGCTTTGTGATCAATTAACTGCAAGGCAAGCTCGTTCATATATTAGAGAGAGAGAGAGAGAGAGAGAACAGATGGGTTGAGAGATCCTCTAGCTAGCAGCCTCCCTGAGTAGAACCAGATTTGCATTTTCCATTGGATTGAGTTGACTAGTGTGAAAATGTCAAAAGGGGACAAAATGGGAAAAGCCAACACGTTACACGCATTCAATAAACTATGGATTGAATGAACTCGCTTCTCATTTGTTGACAAAAGGCTTTTTTGAACCAAGAAAAAAGAACAGAGTTTTGGTTGAGTCGGTGTGTCCTTTTAGCAAAATTCATTGGCAATTTGGATCCAACAATAAATACCCGATTCCAATTTATAAAAAAATGTTACTGTCTCTAAATTTACACGTTGAATTTTAAATACTGTTTGATGCGTAATCAATATATTCAGTTAGAAGCAGTGTTAAATTAAATTGGATTTATCATATCATAATTATAAATGTTGAATAGGTCTCACAACCATTGAGTGGTTGGTAATCAGATTTTCTCGTTTAATGTTTGGTTTTGAGTTATCATAGTTGTTTGATGGGTTAAACTTACTCTTCAACACTCAAAGCTTGTGATGGGACCATAACTTCGTCCACAACATAGGTGTTGTGAGGTGTATTACACATTGTTGTGTGGGATTAAGAGACAATACTCTCTAATAAGTAGGTGAAGTAATCTATCTGCATATTTTATTATTTTATCAAAAAATAAATAAATAATATGTCTCACCACTCATACCATTCATGGCTGTTATCAATATATTGATAACACATCCTATGATAACTAAAATTGATATATAAACATGACCATTGTAAAAATTATTTGAATGAATTACTATATTTCACAATTCATGTCTGTTTTATGTATCACTGGCACTGCATTGATGATAGGGATGGCAATGGATAACCTATTCTGTGGGTATCTATGGAGATCCAACCCAAATACATGGGTTTTCTCCTTTTTTTTTTCTTATTCATTAGGTAGGGCAAGTGATATTCTTTAAATATCCACAGGGGATGGGTTGGGGATAGGGGTATCCACTAATTTCCCCATATGCTCTCTTTTTTTTCTTTTTTTTTTTAATTAAGATTTACAACCAAAACTAAATATACATTCAATCTTTTTTCTTTTATTTATTTTTTTATTTTTCAGGTTCACAACCAACCATTTTTTTTTTAAGGTTCACAACCATTTTTTTTAAAAAAATTTAAGATTCACAACCAAAGCTAAATATACATTCAATCTTTTTTCTTTTGTTTTTTTTAAAAATTTTTTTTTTTAAAGATTCACAACCAAAGCTAAATATATATTCAGTCTTATTTTATTTTATTTGGCTCAACAACAAAATCAAATACATATTAATTAACATTGTCACATTATTCTTGTCAAATTTTATGCATATCTAGAATTTTTTAAATTTATTTAAAAAAATTATATTCCTACAAAAAAATTCCATCTTCTTTTTTAATTTTTTTTTAATTTTATATATCGCCTTCTCCTCTCTATTAATTGATCTTCGACAATCTGAAGGTGAGTTATTGCTCTCGTTTCCTTCTTCTTCTTCTTTTTTTTAAATTTTTTTTATTTGCATTTATAGAATGAATTTTCTTGTTTTAATATCTGCTGCAACTGTTTTATTGGATTTCTCTCTGATTTGATGGTAGCCTTAAATTGAATTTCCCAATTTTCATCTTAATTAGCGATCACCTTAATTAAAATTTTATACATTTTTGTTTCAATTTTCATGTTTTGGTTATGATTAATTGTGCGTTTTTGATCGATAGTCACAATCTTGTCACCGCTAGATTGTTGTCATCGCAAATCGACATTTCTGTAGTGAGAGGATGAGAGAGAGTGAGAATTAGAACTCTAATTGTCAACAGAGTAGTGAAAACATATGGAGAAATTATTTTCCGATGTACCCAAAAAAAAAAAAAGGGAAAATTAGTGGGTACCCATCCCCGGTTGAGATTTAAAGAATATCACTTACCCTACCCGACGAACAAGAAAAAAGGTGAAACCCAAATATTTGGGTTGGATCTCCATGGATACATAAAATTAATAGAGAGGAGAAGGAGATACATAAAATTTAAAAAAAAAAAATTTAAAAAAGAAGATGAAATTTTTTTTTGTAGGAATAGAATTTTTCTAAATAAATTTAAAAAATTCTAGATATACATAAAATTTGACAATAATAATGTGACCATGTTAATTAATGTGTATTTGATTTTGTTGTTGAGCCAAATAAAATAAAATAAAATAAAATAAGATTAAATGTATATTTAGCTTTGGTTGTGAATCTTAAAAAATAAATTAATTAATTAAATGTATATTTAGCTTTGGTTAAGATTGATTTTTTCGAAATAAATTTTAAAAATTCTAGATATACATAAAATTTGACAAGAATAATGTGACAATATTAATTAATGTGTATTTGATTTTATTGTTGAGCCAAATAAAATAAAATAAGATTGAATGTATATTTAGCTTTGGTTGTGAATCTCAAAAAAAATAAAAAAAATGGTTGTGGACCTTAAAAAATAAATAAATAAATAAATAAATAAAAAATGAATGTATATTTAGCTTTGGTTGTGAATCTTACTTTAAAAAAAAAAAAAAAAATTGTGAACCTTGAAAAAAAAAAAAAAAAAAAAAATGAATGTATATTTAATTGTGGTTGTGAATCTTACCCCAAAAAAAAAAAGTTGTGAATCTTAAAAAAAAAAGATTGAATGTATAGTTTTGGTTGTGAATCTTAAAAATATAAAATAATAAAAGACAAAAAAAGGGGGATCAAGTTGGGTTGGGAATATCAAACTCATTAGGAAATGGGAAGGGTAGTATCCATGAGGAATGGGAAATAGAGAATAAAAAAAAATAATTATAAAAAAATAAAAATACAAAATTAATATCCACTCAATTAACCCCTGTTACCATTCCTAATTGATGATGTATGAGATTAGATTATGGTTTCAAACTTGCCTGTATACTAACTTTTGGTATTCCTCCTGTTTCGTTTTTTGGTGGTATATGTGGTTATATATTATTTTATGTTTTAAAATTAAAATATAAATTTGTTAACGTGATTGTTTGAGTTTTGACAACCATGCTTGCAAGTTGCACTTGTGGGGTTAGCCCCATTTCCAGTGATTTTACAGTTTGAAAATAGAAACATGGCAATACCCATGAAAATGCTGGAAATCACGACCATTGAAAAATGATGAAGAACAACATGGCATCTTGTGAACAAATATATAGGGAACTAGGCCTAGCTACTACCTAGCTACATAGGGAATGGACTTTTGGAAGGAGCAAGGATCCCTCCTTCTCTCCTACTTAATTTCTTACATGATGGGTCATTTGGTCGACTTTTGAGTCTAATTTTAATGGTTCGAACAGTTCACATTTTAAAATTTGTCATGTATATTATATTTATAAAAAATTAAGTTGATCGGATATTAAAAATCACGTAAACTAAAATTTTTATTAAATAATAAAACTATTTATTAAATATCATCACCATATACATATATAAGTATATATAGACTAGTGATTGGCCTGTGTAATTTAAATAAATAAAATATTAATTATATATTATATATTAAAAGCGTTTTTAATTGATTCTAGGATCTTATGTTGAAATTTCACTCTCTTCTTTATTTAATTAATTTTTTATTTTTAAATAGAGAAATTAACATTTCACATAAAGAGAGAGAAAAAGGTTTCAAGACATTAAAAAATCTATTCACTTCATATAATATAATATAGTACAGATATGGTCACTAGCATACCCTAATTATATATACTTTTCTTTTAATTTGTTTGGTGCACCTTTTTACTAATTAAAAATTAATAATTAGATAGTAAAAACTAATATATATATATATATATATTTTTTAACTTTGTTAATACTATTTTTACTTAGTTATACCAAATAATTTAAGACAAAAGAAAAAGAAAATTTAAATCACTATAAACATTTCATATGTTATACCAAACAAATTATTATTTTTTTAATCTCCATTAAACCATTACCTTCGTGCTCTTGCCCCACTACACTATTCAACTGGCTAGAAAAGAAAAGTGGTGTTTCAGTAATGATTTATGTGATTTTGGTTATGGGAGAAAATAATATTTAAATGATATAAAAGTAAAAATAAGATAAATTATGAATACACTTCTTAAAATTTTCTTAAATCATAGATTGATCTCTATATTTTGAAAAATTATAAATATTTCCTTATTAAAATTTTTTATTTAACAGAATTAACTTAAAAAGTAAAATTTATAATTGTTCTCCTCTATGTAAATAAAATTATCCAAATTATTAAATGAAACATATTTTTAATATTATTAAAAATTGTTAATTGACTTGATGATGGAGCGATTTGTTATGAAATTAGAAATCTCAGGAAGTGAAATGTAATTTCTAGAATCACATGAGATAATTTGTATTTTAATCAAATCTCAGAGAGTGTATTTGTAATTTATCCGTAAAAATAATTGTGGAAATAATAGTACAATGTAACAGATAAAAAATTTATAAATCAGTGAAAAACTTTATACTCTTTAATAATTAAAATGTTATATTTTTTATTATTTTATAATTTCTTTTTATTATCATAACTGTACTGTTGTTCTCCCAAAATAATTTTGGTTACATTTTTCGTCTTTTCCGTATTTGGGGGCTGTTTTCCGGATTCCGGTACTAGTGGTGGTTGCTAAGGGCAACTCTTATGGTTTGACCCTGCACTCATTATTATCTTCTTTTTAATTTTTTTTATTTTACAATATTGCGGTTAGTGTGTTAAAGGTGGACACACAAACAATTGGATTTTTTTTTAGATGGTCACAAACAATTGGATTTGAAATAATTAGATGCAATTTAAAGTGTTACATTTTTTTTTGAAGTAGGAGTGATCATGAATTAGTCTAATTCGCTGAATGTAACCGATTCAATCTAATCTGATTGATTTTGGATGGATGCATGTTTTTTGATGGACAGATACAGATGAAATATTTCAAAATCTGCTAATACGATTCAGATGGCAGATCACTTATCGCGTACCCTCATAAATATGATTCGCTCGTAGAAGAAATACAAAACAAAAATAAAAAAAGAATTGATAACAAGTAACAATATAGAATAAGAATCATAAAATATATATTTTTATGAAAATAGAAAATAATACTTTAAAAATATGCATGCGGTGACATGGCCTATTAAGGAGAAATAATACATATTGTTTCAAATCATTAGTTATTGGAGATAGTAAAAGTAATGAATTTTAATTCGAAAAAAAATTCAAAATTTGTAATGTTTAAACCGTGAAACCAATCCCATCCATCCGCTAATCTGCACGGCCTGTTTAATCCGCATCTACCAAACCGGTGGACGGATACGGATTATTTTTTTCAATCTGCCTAATTTTAGACAGAGAGCAGATGGAATACCACCCGACCCTACCCTATCCACGATCACCCCTATTTGGAAATATCTTTTTATCATTTCGACTGGTTTGGGATGATTTAAATAAATGAACTTTTTGACCTTTTATGAAATGATGTGCAGAAAAATAGAGAAATAATTTAACCTAAAAAAGATTTAAAAAAAATGTGCTTATATACCACATTACAAAGATCTTTCTTATGACTCATAATAACATGATAGGCTATATATCAAGTTTTGTTTATCACAATGCCCTTATTATGGGCTCATTTGGTAAGCTTATTAAAAGTTAGATTTTAACTTTTAACTTATTTTTTACTACATTATCTCTTATATTTTTTACACAAAAATAAAAATAAAAAATCAAAATAAAAAACTTGACTTTTCACTAACTTTTCAAAACATCCCTATGTCATTCTAGACGAATTTAGCAGGGATAGCAATTTTGCTCTGCCTCGCTACCTCATTCATCGCCTCGGTTCGTGTGCCCTACCCCCAACAAGAAAATGGTATCTACTTTTCGCGTTCCGTTTTTCTCATTCCTATTCCGATTATATTAAAGAACTTTTATATATATAGAAAAATTCTATTATACATGCCTTGAAAAATATGTGTATCATACATCTACAGTTTTGACTTTTGTAGTATTTCTTTTTGGGTGGGTAACTTTTGTAGTATTTAATTATAACATATTATTATATTGATTGTGATTTGATTATGATTAATTATGACATATTGTGTGGTTGTTATTTTGATTTAGTTATATCTCAAGTGATATTCGATTATAATTGTTGGTTGTAATTTAGTTATGATTTATTGTAATTTTTATTTTAATTATAATCAAAGAGATATTTCGTTATACATCAAAAGTATCCTATTATGATCTATTAAGTTATAGGAGGTGATTTGGTTATGAACACCACAAAGTGTTATAATTTACATATAATGCATCACTTTTTAAGAAGATACATATCTTTTTCTGGTGACTATTCGGTAGTTTGAGAATACAAGCATGTGATATTTCATGATAGTATGATCGGTAAAAAATATAAAATATTAATTATTTGTATTGAATAATTAATAAAATATTAATTATTTGTATTGAATAATTAATAAACATAAACTGACATAATAAATAATAATTAATAAAAAAGTATAACCACATAATATTCTGAAACTATTATATGATTTTTTCCCTTTTTAAAAAGTGTGTATTGCAGCATTATCCAAATATAAAAGGCCACAGCTATTGCCTAATCATGGCTAATTTGTATCGTAGTCGTCGAGGCTTGGTTTGATAGACTATGGGTATGGGTTCGAGTCTCACCGGTTTGTGACTCTTTGCCTATTAAATATGGGATAAATTATAATTATATTTTTTAAGATTTGTTTAAAATATAATTTATATTTTTAGTTTTTAAAATTATATCATGTCCTTTGAAATTTCTGATTTCATAATATATTGTCTATTTTATTAAATTATTAAGTTAATTAATAATTTTTAATTATGTCAAAAATTTATTTCAATTAATAATTTAAGTAATTTTATCACTGTATAAGAGAGTGATTAATAATTTTATTTTTTCAATTAATTCTGTTAAATAAAAAAAAAGTTCTGGCGAGAAAGTATTTGTAATTTTCTAAACTCCAGTCCTTATCAAACTGGAGGGCACTATTCAATTGTTGTGGGCTTTGATCGAGGTCCATCTTTATAATCCAAACCGTTAAATCTATAAAACTCGTCAAGTATATTATTCCTTAAAAAAATCACGTTAATTGGATATCGATAGACATTTTATTAGATCACATTTTCGTCAATGGGGTGCATAATTTTCAAAATAAATTGTGATAGAAATATGATCTGATTAAGTGACTATCGATATTTGATCACCGTAATTTTTTACAGGAATGATGCAATCAATGGGCTCTACACATTGAACGATTTGAATTATCAAGATAGGCCCAAATTAGGACCCAAAATGACTCAACAGTACCTTCCAGTCTAATAACAACCGAGAGAGGAGCCAATTCCTTTTCAAAATCATAAAAGATAATTCATATTTTAAACAAATATTGAAGAATATATTTATAATTTATCCTACCAATTTCTGTTGCTTGGTTACAATTAGGGGTGAGCAGCGGATATACCGATCCGCCAAAAAAACCGCGAAAAGTCTAGTAATTTATAAGATTTTGTGTTTTCATTGTTTAAATATTACATTTTGTGTTTTCAATTAAAAAAGAGCTTAAATATTCTATTGAAAAAAAAATTTCAACTTGAATATCTTTTTTGAATTGAAAAAAATAAATATATTATTTATCTATATTTTTTGGTTTTTAAATCTATCTCTAAAAATAATAAATAAAAAATATGATATATGCTAGTTGGTTTTGGTTTTCAAAAACATATATAGATGTTGGTTTTGATGGTTTGAATTGTTTTTATATTTTAAGAACCACATATTGTAATACTTTATGTGGATGAGACATATTGGGCTTGTTTGGTTTGTTTTTAGGAGAGTAGTTTTTGAAAATTATTTTGGGGAGAGAGTTTAGAAATTTTTTTAGTTTGTTTGGTTGTGTATTTTAAAAGTAGTTTTGGAGTTTGGGAGTTTGTAATGATTTGATGTTTTATTATAATTGAGTAGATGTGAGTGAGAGAAAAAGTAATTGAGAAGGAAAGAGGAGAGAGAAAAAGTGATTGATTGATAGATAAGAGAGAGAAAGTGATTTTGAAAATTGTTTTGAAAAATTTTCAAACCAAACAAATTTTCTAAAATTTTTTTCTCAAAATCACTCTAGAAATTCAAACCAAACATACCCATTGTGATTGTAATATGTGGATGAGCCATGCAGTGATTGTAATATTCTAAAGTTTCAAACTTTCTTGCTTTAGATGAGGAATGCAGTGATTGTAATATTTTTTTAAGTCATTGATTGTAATACTTTCTTCTTTTATTTTTATTTTTTTTGAGAAAATGCACAAATTGAATTATGTTAAAAATTTATAAAATTTTAAACAGGTTTAAATGGCCATACCAGGACCCACGCCCACCCCTAGTTACAATTATTGGTCTAGTAACTGTGCCTTGATTTTAACTTGTGCTCTGGTGGCTAAGGTTTGAGTCTCACCTGTACTTGTTAGCAATGGTATTACATATATTAATTAGTGTACTAATATTAGTTATGATATTATTATTGATTTTATTTATTAATCATATTACAAATATCAAAAACTTTTTAAATTATACCACACAATCAATTGATATATTAATTTGTACACTAATTAATAAATATAACATTATTCAGTTATTAAAGATGAGAGACTCATGTTCATTAAATATGGACCATTAATCCTTGTCATCATGCACGTGATAAAATAAGATTTAAAATTCGGTGGTGTTACGTGTATCAATTAATATATACATTAATATATTAATTAGTGTTATGTCATTATTACTGACTTTACCTATTATACAAATTACAAATGTCAAAAATCTCTAAAATTATGTTACATCATTTGTTGATACACTAATTAGTACATTAATTTGTACATATAACATTATTCTTCAAAATTTAACTCAATTTGTTTGGAGAGAAAATCTATAATCTATCTATTGTTTGGCAAACTTAGCTTTTTGGCTTTTTTGACTTTTTTAGCCTAAGATTTTTTTGTTCATTTGACTTTCTTGTTTGACTTTTTTGACTTTTTTGCATTGGAATGACAAAATTGCCCTCCACTTGAAATGATGCTTTTTTTGACTTTTTGTTTATATATGGGTCAATTTGACAATTTTGCGTCAAAAGTTAAGTATTTTGTGATTTTGCAACTTTTTTTTGTCCTTATGTGCTTATTTTGTCCCACCTCAAAAACCAAACCAAGGCTAAATTTCTATAATCTCTCTATAACTACAAGTTTGTCCAAGGTCTCTTTTGGAGACATCATCTCTCTAACACATCACATCAAATCCAACTCAAATCCAATCCAAACCCACCAATAAGTCAAAAAGTGCACTTTTTTAGGATATCCCAAACCAACCCTCACTCTAAATTACTTATTGGCTTATTTTTGTAACATTACATTTTTACTTTTTTTACATACCTTTTCATAATAAATAAACAAATAAAGTCAAAAAACAAACCATACCTAAAACAATCTTAAGAAACTCTTATTATGTTGCTTCTAGCATATAAAGGCTTTTAACATGACATTTAAAAACGAAGAAAGAAAGAAAGAAAGAAATTACAGCACAGTGATTATTTTGCAAAATAGATACAAATTCATGGCAAACATTATGAGTTTAATTATTAATATACATAAACTTTACCATTAATTTAAAATAATCTTTAAAAATATACAATGAATAGTAATTGTTCCAAAAAAAAACCATTGAAGAAGGATTATTACTAGTTCTTAGCCCCTAGACCCTTTCTTGTGGGATGCAAATTTTCTTCAGTTAGCTTGGCAGTTGGATTGTGTTGTGGGTCTTGACGAACCCACTACGAAACTTGTCACAATAATTCTAACGGTTGCTGTTCAATAATCATAATGATATTATTAGATTGTACTTATTTTTGAAATAATGACGGATATATTTTAAAAATTGTACTCGTTATTCAATTTTTTAATAACAAACAAAGATAAAATATAAACCTTTTTAAACAAAAAAACACAAAAATCATATCCAAATCATAATCATTTTTCTCTTAAAAGAAAAAAAAAAAAAAAAAAAAAAAAAAAAAAAAAAAACTAAAAATTTTTTTTTTTTTTTAAAATAAAAAAAAAAAAAAAAAAAAAAAAAAAAAAGTTTAACCTTCTCGCTTAATATGATAACGTGGCTAAATTCTTGTAATTTATTTGACATTTTACATATTAGATCTACTAAAAAAAATAAACTCTATAATTATATAAAGTATGCAAGGCAATCCTGTCCCTTTTTTATGGAGCCAAAAAAAAAACAAGACTTTGTTTAATTGATAAATTACAAATATATTCTTTGAGATTTGTTTAAAATATAAATTATTTTGTGTGGTTTTATAAATTACAAATATCTCTCTATCAGAATTTTTTATTTAACAAAATTAATTAAAAAAGTAAAATTTCTAACTGTTCACTTATATAATAATAAAATTATCTGAATTATTAATTGAAACAAAATTTTAACATTATTAAAAAATGTTAATTAACTTGATGATTTATTAATAAAAGGACCTATTTGTTATAAAATTAGAAACCTTAGACGACATAATGTAATTTCTAGAATCACAGGGGATAATTTGTAATTTAAGTAAATCTCAAGGAATATATTTTTAATTTATCCTTGTTCAATTTAAGTTTTCAGAAATTATTTTTAAATGAGTTTTCGTTTGTTTTAACTAATTTTTTTTCTCCATATTTTAGCCATTTTTGTTTCGAAAATTTTCATTTAAAATCCTTGATATTAAAACTTTATAAGATAAAGAAAATACAATATTTTCATAGTAGTTAAGACCTTTTAATATTTTCACAAAGAAAATTATACTCAAAGAAATTTCGATCCCGACATAAAGAAATTTCTCTGATATGATCACAGAAAAATTTCATTGAAGTACCTTAACTAATAAAAAAACTATCTTGGATGTCTCCTACTACACAAAGTTAGAGAAAGATGTTTCACTAATTTTTTTATTTTTTAGCTATATCAAGATTAGATGCATCTAAAAAATAAAAAATTCAAACAAGAATATAAGAAAAAAAAAATCACTAAAAATAAACAAAAATTTAAATAAAAATGCACAGAGATTTTTATTCAAATTTTCATTTGTTTTAAATGCATCTTGATTAAGTATATTTAAAAAGTACAAAAATAAATTATAAAAATAAATTATCTAAAAATAATTTTAAAAACAACTCCGATTCGTAGCTCGAATTTGGAGGCTCGAATTTGGAAAAGAAAGAGAAAAGAGAGAAAGAGAAAGAAGGAAGAAGGAGAGAGGGTCATCAAAATTGGAAGCGGGAGGGGCGAGGAGGTAGATCAAATCAATCGGAGCTACGCTCGAGATCGACGACGGAGATGTGCTTGTGGAGATGCCTGGAGGAGAGGCCTCTCTCTCTTCTTCCTCTCTCCTCCTTCTCTCCTCTCTTCCTCTTCTTCTCTTCTCTGAAAGAAAGAAAGAAAAAAAGTAAAGAAAAAAGAAAGAAAAAAAAAAAAGAAAAAAAAAAAAAAAAAAAAAATAAAAAAAAAAAAAGCGGAACTCTTTTTTAATCAAGCGTTTTTCTTTTAAAAAAATCAAACCAAACAGATAATCCTCTCTTGGAAGTTCAAATAATTTGGTGGGGCGCCAATGACTAGTAATGAGTCAGTTGAGTGCTTTCTGCACTGCACACAGTAACAGCAAACAAAAACAAATTAAACAATGGAAGATCTGAGCAAATCCTCATTGATGTTCTTCTCAGATCAGCACCTCTGCTATGCCGATATTCTTCCTCCTCCTCAGGTAAACACACCTATATATATATATATATTATATGTGAGTATCAATGCTTGAAATTGAATTTCTTCTGTTGAGGTCCGAGCAAGAATCGAAGTAGCCGTCCTCAACTTCCTCAAGATCTTGAACTCTCCCACTCCGGCAATCTCTGATCTCTCTCTGGTTTGCAAATTTTGCTTCAAATCTCTACTCGAATTGTGTATATGTGTGCATGTGTTTAGCCTCGAGTCATTGTTGATTTAAAGTAGATGAATTTGGGGAATTTTGAGAGTGTTACATACAGATCGATAGAAGATGGAGTAATAGCAGAGTGAGTAGGGGTTTGTTGACGGATGTTTCGTGGATTTTTCTCTCTCACTCGTTTTGCACGAGGTCATTGATGAGAGTTAACACTGCTCAAGCCTTCATCAGAGGTAACAGTACGATCATCATCATCATCTCTTTGTCATGGAAAATTCTCCGGTGTGTAATGCACACCGTATACAGTCTTACTACAAAATTACATAAGTTGAACACAAATTCATGTAAGCCATAAATTTCCACCAACTTACATGAATTTGTATATGTAAATTCGTGAAAACTTACCTTATTTTGTGGAAGGGTTGCATTGAATACCGGAGCATTTCCCCTTTCTCATTTCTTATCTTTGTCAAAAATTTGCAACAGATACAGATGTGGATTGAGCTGCTTAAATTGACTGATTCGCAAATTAAGTTGTTAGATGTGATTTGTTCTAAACATGAACACCTCAAAAATATGTAAATTTACTTTCTTTGCAAATAAAATAAAATAAAAAAAAAAAAAAAATCTTCAAATCACAGTTTCCTAATCTAAAATTGGGAGTTTGTTTGTTTGTTTATTTATTTATACATTTTTTAAGGTTCACAGAAATTTTGTTAATTGTTATTTGGGAAAGGCTACATGGTATGCATCTTATACAAAAAGTATAACCTTTTCCTCGTCATAAAAATATAACTTCTATCACAAAAAACATAACTTTACGATTATTAACTTCAAGGATTTACACTATAACTTTGACATTCATAACTTTCACCACAAAAATCGTAAAATTTTCTTGCAATGTGCACCTTTTTATGGGTGCACATTGTAGCATTTCTCTTATTATAAATGAGAATATTCAATTGGTATAACAAAATGGGCCTATATGCATGCATGTATGTAGCATCTTCTCTGGCCCCTCACTCTTCTTCTATTTGTCTCTTCCACAATACAGTTTGGAAGGTGATGGAGATGTGCTACCAGGTTCTGGTTCAGGAAAAGAGACTGACTCAGAGAGAGCTATTCTACAAATTGCTTTGTGATTCACCAGACTATTTCACTTCCCAATTACAGGTCAACAGGACAATCCAAGGTTACATACAGCATACTCCCTTCGTTTCTTAGACATTTACATCATACCAAGATAGTGAGATGTCTAATCTTTGAAGCACCTAATCTACGATAATTAACTCTATGATATCCTAAACAGATGTGGTGGCATTGCTTCGTTGCAGCCGTTACAGTCTTGGAATCATGGCATCTAGTAGAGGAGCCATTGCTGGCCGCCTGTTGCTGCAGGTATACCATCCTTATTCTTAGCTCTATCTGAATGCAAATGGAGATGATACGGACGAGTATGAGAAATTGAGTGGATCAGTATATGATACACCTACATTATTAATCTTAGGACTCTGTACTCTTAATCAAATCAATCTGCATTTCTCAATCTGAATCAAAATAGACAAGGAATTGGCCTCAATGATAATGACTAGATTGGTTAGTCTTCTGTAATCATGCTAGCTCCATAAAATCAGGAGTGGTTTTCAATTTGATGATGTTCTGTCTCACTAGCTTCTGCTTTCTACTTTTAGTCAAGCCAAATGTTTCATGAGTTTTAAAGTTTCACTTCACTGAACCAGAAGATGCTCTCATGTTCCTGAGATTAGACATCAATTGCACTCAATTGATCTTCCATGCACTAACTACTCTACTTCCATATTATCAAACAGGAACCAAACCAAGAGGTTGTGGACTGTTCTGCTTGTGGAACTTCTGGTTATGCTATTTCTGGTGACCTGAATTTGTTAGAGAAATTGGTCATGAAGACTGATGCACGTTACATTATTGTGGTAGAGAAGGTAATCTGCTTCTTTGAATTCCCCGTGAAAAACTTAAGAAAGTTTTGCCAGTATTGATGTAAAATGTGTGGGAAAACATTGGATTTGTTCAGCATGCCATATTCCAGCGGCTAGCTGAGGACTGTGTTTATAATCAAATTCCAAGCATTCTCATCACTGCCAAAGGATACCCAGATATTGCCACAAGGTAACTTTTAAGTTGTTCACACCTCAAAACTTTTGCTCTGATGCTCACTCAAAGCATCTTGCATCTTTCCCTTCAACTTTTTGGTCCTTCATAGTCCTTCATTTGCATGAGATAATTATGACCATGACCATAACCCAAGTTCTGAATTACAAACAGGTTTCTCCTTCATCGAATAAGCAAAACTTTTCCTGATTTGCCTATATTCGGCCTGGTTGACTGGTATGGATGGCCTTCACATTGTCTCCACAATAGATTTACTGTATCACATTCATTTTTTTTTCTTTTCTTTTTTACACTATGGAATTTTTCAAGGAACCCAGCAGGGTTAGCTATACTGTGCACCTTCAAGTTTGGAAGCATAAGGATGGGGCTTGAGGCATACAGATATGGTGCTTTCTTCCACCATGATAAAGAATTCTACCCTTATTTCCTTTTCTTCTTCAAGTGAGAATGAAATCTATTCAATACCTTTTTATGTTTTTTGTTGCCATATCTAGCTTGCAATGTCAAGTGGCTGGGACTGCGAAGAGATGATCTAGAACTCATACCAGAACAATCTTTCATGCCATTGAAACCAAAGGACGTTCAAATAGCCAAAAGCTTGGCATCCTCAGAAATTTTACAGGTAAATTGGCCAAGCACCAAAGAAATCTATTGCGTCTCTGAAAACCTTGAATTCAAATGAAAAAATGGAACTCAGTGCACGAGATTCTCACTAATGGGGAGCGCAAGATAGAAGATTTAATGCCTTACTTTCATTTTACCTGTAAACTAATAATTAAATCTAATTGCATTGTGTGTTTGATAGGACAATTACAAGGAAGAGTTGGCTGTGATGGTGCAGAGTGGTAAGAGAGCAGAGATTGAAGCACTCTACTTCCATGGATACGACTTCTTAGGGAAGTACTTAGCAAAGAAAATTGTACAAGCGAATTACATATAGGGAAAAAAATAAAATAAAGGAAATAAAATTGCCTTGTGACCGATATTATGCGAGCCTGGTTGTGGGAAGAAAAATATATGCCAACTTCGTTATATTCACTAGTCAGTGGCACTAGCTTCTCATATTAAGCAGTTCTTTACACTCCTGTAGTAATCTTACATTTTTAAATCATCAAAAAGTAAAAGTAAAAATAAAAATAATAAATGGACCCTAATATTTAATTTTATCATTTTCCTATAGATAATTCTTTAACTGAACCGAAAATGACTTTGACATTGTACTATAGTATTAAAATTTTTCAAATACAGATGTGAAGCTTGCTAACCAGCCATGCAAAAATCTCCAAGCTCCTTTACACTATAGGAGAGCTTCCACTCCAGAAATGTAATTTAACTCTTTTGGCCACTTAAAATCTAAGGCCAAGTTTGGCATGATTGAAAAAAGATAAAAAGTCAAAAAATCACTATCCTATTTAAATCACATTATCTTATTTAAGTCACATCACCTCTCTAACACATCACTTCAAACTCAACCCAAATCCAACTCATATTTCATAAAAAGTCAAAAAATACACTTATTTAGTCTTCCCAAACTAGGCCTAAGTGCCAGACCCTCAACAAAAGAATGGATTAAGGTCATAAGAGTTATAGAATTGAAAAGACTGCACTTTTATTCCATCAGCTGATTTCACTCATCAAATCTTGTTTGATCTGCCACTGTTAGAACAGGGTGCTTGTGTTGTGGCTTTGAGTTCCTTGGCTTGTGTGCTACTAGTATCCACAGGAAGAATGCAGGCGGGTATTTTTACATTTTTATTTTGAAACCATCATAACAACTCTCAAATTCAATCTTGAAATCTACATCCAAACTATCGACTATAAATTTGATCTATTTGCCTAGAATAAATAAAAAGTCAAATCCTTTTATTTCAAATCCATAAATCAAAACATAATATAATCCAAACACAATATTGAAAAAGCACTTCTTAAACATGTCTTAAGAGACCTAATGACCCATTCATCCCATCTCATATATTACTGTAATGAAAAAGACCTATCACAAGTACAGCCACCAGCAATACAATCCCCACATCCAAACAGCACTATACTCCATACCCATTAATTTATTTTGTCCCGCTTAACTGCACCAGATTCAAAACTTGGCTGAACCAAATGAATCAGAAGTGAAATGAATGCTTCTAACCTCTTCAAGAAACCCAATTAAAAATAAATAAAAGCCGAATTTAACTAGTCTCAGCTGCAATGTACAGACTGTTACAGGCATCTAAAAATCCTAGCAAAAAACCTAATTGCCTCTCTTTGATGAAAGACAAACTCTCTTTCCCTCCACAGAAAACTTGTCACTGCCTTCTAGCTGCAAAAACAAACAAAACAAGTCATGACCGACTAGAATAGGAAAAAGAAATCAACAAAGCTGAATATTCATGAAATAAAAACCACAAAACGGTGACCAAAACCATTTGGCATAAGCCCAAAAAATTGCTCCACAGTAACCATGATCATACCTTTCTTTTCAAGAATGTGAGCGCATCTCTTTTGGAGGAGAAATTGGAAAAAACAGAAAAGTGTTCATCAATGAGAACTTTGAGCTGTTTAAGCTTTAATGACTCACCAGGTACCTGTGACAAAATGTCAATATCAGTGGCAAGAATATTATTGCAAATAAACTCGCAACTCAAGAAGACACACCTGACGAAGAAGCTTCCTACACAGCTTTTTTAGCTTAACCTTTGATTCATCATTGTTTTCCATCCCTGAAATGTCACCATATTTTTGTTTCTTTGAAGAATCAGCAGAACCCTCATCAGCACTGTCATCAAATGATGTCTTTTTCCCCTGATAGTGGCAACCAGCTATTTTCCTTGGCCGGTCCTTTATGCCAAGTCCTTGTTTTCCAGATGTTGCTTTATCCTGCAGATAAAGACTTGCATCAATATGTTGTCTTGAAATAGCACAAACCTTATTATGTGTATTTTAATTTATTTCATTACGGACTTCCAAAAATTTTCTTATGGATGATTAATAATAATGTGGGTGATCATTTGACGAACAACAAAATAGGGAGAATAAGAATTTAAAAAACCACTAGGATAGTTCACAAACAGTAAATAAACAATAAGGATACATACTTGGACGAGTTTGTAAAGATTTTCTTGATCTTCTTCGTGAAAAGCAACCCTCTTCCAATTTTGACCATTTTCAGTTGGGAGGGATTTCTTTCTCCTGGATTCGGCTCCAAGATAACCTCCTGACACAAACCCAGATTTATAGCCCCACCAGTTCGGTGAAACATCTTTACTTTCATTTCCTGCCACATTGATCAGGTAGGTGTTCATTGAAAAAGCAATATATATATACATGATCTCCACGTAGCAACTAGAGATGGCAACATCACATGTATTCGTTGTGAAAATCAAGTTGTGATGAATAGGTATTGTGGTCGGGTATGATAAAGAGAATAGATATGCATAGCAAGGAGCACTGTAAAATCAGAACATCAAAGGTTTCTTCTACCTTCAGAAACACAAAAACCAAATCATAGTTGACATAAAGCTGTTCAAGAAAGGTGTCAACTTTGTATTTTTAACATAAAACATCACAAGAATAAATGCAGTTTGCTCATTTCATACTGGGCCTGAGAATAACACCTTTATGAACAATAAAATAAATAAATTAAGGGTCCTGTTAAGAAGTGCCCTAAGGTCACTTGATAACAAGCTTGAAATGGTTGTACATTCTTTGTAAGGAACGGAGAACTCATTGACATGGAACATGATTTTAGGAGTCCTCTTTGTGACTGGGACATTGATTGAACATTTTAGGTCCTCCATAGAGTGGAGAATGGGAAAGAAGGGGAGGATCAAATTATGCTCAGGTGTGAAAGGATCGGGCTGCCTCTAAATCCAGGATATTTGAGGTTAAATCATATTGCAAGCAACTTATAGGGGAGAATGAAATGGCGTTCTCATGGAAGAGTAATTGAAAGACGAAAGCATCTTCAAAGGTGCCTGCCTTCGCATGGCTGACCACGAGAATGAGCCTCCTTACAACTGACATGCTTGTGGGGAGAAAGAAATCTGATGAAGTGTTTGACGGAGTCGACTTTAAGTGCATATAGAGCAGAAAATTTTTACATCTCTTGCCTAGTTGGGTATAGATGGCGTGAAATACATCTTTTGATTCTTTTCTTTTTCTTTTTTTTTGGATTTTGTGAACTCCATAGTCATGAGGTGATATAAAGGTCATTCTATTCTCTTTTGTATTCATTTCTATGTTTCATATATGAGATTGGGCAGTGTGGAACCTTTTTGAATAAAATATTTTTGCTTACAATTTTCTTTACAAAAAAAAAAAAAAAAAAAAAAAAAAGAAGAAAGAAAGAAAAATTATCTTTCACTCTTTCCCATAAAATCCGGATACCAAAAAAGTTTGCAGGATAAAACATGATTAGAGTACTATCCTTTGCTCCATCAAATGATAGTAAGTGCAATTCACATATTACAAAATAAGTGTTGCTTTTGATGGATTTCTAGCTTTCAAATGCCAAACAAAAGAAAAATGCCTAAGTGCAAAGCATAGAAAGAACACTTGCAAAAAAAAGCAAATAGAGGAAGGGAAAAAAAGATACATCTAACATTGCAAACCGGCATTGATATCAGGAGTAGCATAAAGTTGAAGACTTGAGCAAGCTTTAGCAAGAACGTATATATAGATGTCATCCAACAAAAAACATAGTAAAAAATCTCACCCATAATTTCATTTTGAGAAGAAAAGTACTGCATTCCATCTAGTTGCATTCTGAAGTTTTGTTATCAGAATCTTACGATTCACGAATTGATTTGTGATCCATGCATAGATAGGAATCTATGGGTGAATCTATTTTGGGTGAACGATTCATGATTCGACTTACATTTTAATAATTTATGAAATTCTTGAAAATATGACACCCAACATATTTCACCCCTCTTCTATTGAAAATGACATAATACAACTCCTAAGAGTGTTTAGTATAAAAATAATCACCACCTATGCATGATTTGTTAGTATTTTGGTGATTAGAGGGTCTTTAATAGGATCCAATTGGATCCAGTCAAACCCAACATGTATTTTTAAGGTTATAATATCCTGGCTTTTCCTAATCCTTTGAAATCCCATACTAAAGCTACTCTTTTATTTTACTTCAAAGTAGACAAGTTCATAGATCTTGTACCTGTGAATTATCTATTGTCATATTAGTAAAATAAATATGGTTTAATATTACATCAGTCATATTAGTCAGACCCAATAGTTTCATAACTTTCTTTTGTTTAACTTGTTTTGAACAATTGCATACACATCTTTTAAAATATTTTAGGTTTTAAAATAAAGGATTTCACTCTATATAGGGTTCCTAGGTATATTTTTTAAATGTCCAAGGAGATTATACTATTGTTTTTTAATAATTTTATGGTTGGTGAAATTTAGACTCACATCTCTTGCTATGAAAACAATGTCTTCCCAATTAGACGGTGTAATTATGTCCATATATAAAAACTATTTTATAACATGTTCCGAAATCAATTTATTCCCTCTCTTCTTTTTTTCATATATACCGATTCTTCAACATCATTTTTATAGTTTGTATTAAATCTTAACGATTCTCGATTCAGGATATGATTCTCTATTTGGCAACTACGTCCAGAAGTTATCTTCACCATCAAAAACATGATTTGCAAGTTCTTCCTTCCAACATGAAACAGAGTAAAAAAATCCCATCCGCGATTTCATTTTAAGAATAGTGCCTTCCATCTAGTTGTATTCCAGAAGTTACCTTCAACATCAAATACGTGATTTGCAGATTCTTCAACCAACTCCAATACACTGTCCTGATTATAGTTTGTCTGTGGGCATTCCTCGACTTTTTTGACCTACAGTACGTAATGCCAGGAGAAAATAAGCAATGAACAATCAAAATAGGGGGGGGGGGGGGGGGGGGGGGGGAACCTTTCAATCTAGCACCCAAACTTGGCTGAATAATAATTCTACGAGAATGTGCCAATTATAGCACCCATAAATAAGCAATTCATTTAATAGGATTTATGGTTGCACCGCAAGAGGTCATATAAGCCAATTATAAAACTTGTAAATGACACTACAATTCAATACTTAAGAATTACAAATACAGATACTGCTGAGTTTGCTTTAAAAGAACTAAATGAAAACTTTTTTTTCTCGCTTTTAAATGAACAATCATTTTGTAACAATACAATAAAGGTTCATGGCATTAATTGCACCAATTTTTTAGGTCTCCAAAACAATCTTCCCAAAGATCTTTGCAAAACAAACATTAAGGTTATATTCCTACATTCATCTTAACCTAGATCCATCCATTTACCTAATTTACCCATACTGATATGACATTATCAGATTTTTTCAATTAGTAAATATTTTATAAAAAGAGGCACCAAGTGATGTAGCAAACAGTAGAGAAAGAGGGAGAAGATCTCACAAACGGCCATAACCCCAAATCACTTTCAATATTATTAAACCAAAAGCTAAATATTACAAGGAGAAGCCTATTATTTATAGGTTAATAACCCTAATTAAATTAGGAAACTAGCATAATATTATTCGGAAACCACATCAAATATTTATGTAATTAAATCTAACCAAATACCAATAATAATAATAATCTACCAATGACATTTGTGAGACCAAAAGGTCTTTAAACCCATGGGCTTCACCCTAGGCTTCCAGATCCGATAATGGGCATCTTACAGTCAAGGGCTGCACCATCCACCAAGGGGATGCCACACATATACACTACGAAAGAAAGCAAAATATCTAAATCAACTATACATCAAAAGACTATGCAAAGTCCAAACATTGGTTCAAAGATGGATCAACTTCCTCAAAATTCCAATAACCAAAAAAGATAAGGTTCTACTCTTTAATATAAAAATAAATAAATAATCAAATAATAGGATGTCTTTACAAAACCAACATTGTTATATCCTTTGAGACTACAAAAATAATAATAATAATAAATACATAAATAAAATTAAAAATTAAAAAAAAAATGAACAACTTGGATGTAGAAATGTTGACGTCATACAAATGAACGCCATAGGAATTTCCATTTACTCACTAGAAAGGTCCAAAACACTAAACAAATCTTCTGTTTCACTGTGTGTTAATCAAAATGAACTTAAGTATGAAGATTAGAGAACATTTGATGAATTCAAACATAATCATTTTCTCTCGCTCAATATGCGCTTATTTTCTGTGATGCTGATGCGGATCGGATTGGTCATCTGCGGTGTGTGTGGTTGTGTTTTGAGGTGGTGTCTGGGCTCCGAGTTAATTTGGGGAAATCGGAATTGATTCCAGTAGGTGAAGTGGCTCGACTTCCCGTGTTGGCAGCTATTTTGGGTTGTAAGGTGGCTACATTGCCAGTTTCTTATTTAGACCCCTTAGGGGCGACTTTTAAGGAGCAGGGGGTGTGGGATGGGGTGGTGGATCGCGTGCATTGACGTTAGGCGGGGTGGAAGCGGCAATATTTATCCAAGGGTGGGTGGATCACGTTAATTAATAGTGTTCTTTCTAGTATACTGACGTACTTCATGTCGGTCCATGTGATTCCAGTGGCAATAGCTAAACGGTTAGAGAAGTTGCAACGGAATTTTTTGTGGGGGAGTGGGAGGGAGGGTTTTCATTATCATTTGGTAGTTTAGGAATCTATATGTAGACCCAAGGAGGGAGGGGGTTTGGGGGTTCGCAGGTTGGTTGAGTTTCATCGGGCTCTTTTGGGGAATTGATTGTGGCGGTTTGTGGAGGAGAGGGAGAGATTGTGGAGGAAGGTGGTGGTGGCTAAGTATGGGTTGGCTAGGGGGAGTGGTGCTCAGATAAGGTGGGTCATTCTCATGGTCGGGGTTTGTGGAAGGGGATTTGGTTAGGGTGGAAGGTGTTTTGGGGTCGGGCTCGGCTTAAGGTAGGGATGGGAGATCGGGTTCGCTTTTGGCTTGACAAGTGGTATGGTGGGGTGTCTTTGGCTAATTTGTTTCCTTTGATTTTTGCCATTGCTGCTAATAAGGAGGAGATGGTGGCATCGGTTGGGGTTAGACAGGGACAGCTAGTGGCTTGGAATGTTCATCTTCGTCGTGATGCTCAGGATTGGGAGTTGGATCAGTTGGTGGATCTTTTGGGATTTTTGTATAGAGTGAAGTATGAGGGGTTGGGGAGGATTCTTTGGTGTGGGATTGTTCGAGATTTAAAGGGTTTTTTTTTCAGTGTTTTTGTTTTATAATGCGCTAGTGGGAGGTGCTGATGTTATCTTTCCTTGGAGGTTTATTTGGGGCATTGGATCACCGTCTAAGGTTGCTTTTTTTGTTTGGACCGCAGCTTCGGGTTGCATTTTGACTATTGATAATCTTATTCGTCGGCGGCATGTTTTGGTTAACTGGTGCTGTTTGTGTTGTGGCGATGCGAAGACGATGGATCATTTACTTGTTCATTGTCCAGTTGCGTATCGGTTGTAGAGTTTCATTGTGGCTTTATTTGGAATGGTGTGGGTACAATCAGGGTCGGTGTTGGGTGTTCTTCAGAGTTGGGGAGGGGCTAGGGTTGGGAAGAGATGTCGGAAGGCATGGTCTCTTGCCGCCCATTGTTTGCTTTGGTTGATTTGATTGGAGCACAATAGGCGTGTTTTCCAAGACGTGGGCCATTCAATTTCTTGGTTAGAGAATCGGCTTTTGTTAGTATTGCATAGTTGGGTTACGGGTTCGGTTAATCCCGATGTTTTGGTTTTTGTAGATTTTGTAGAGGATTTGCTTAGTTAGTTTTGGTGGCCTTTTGCGGGTGTTTTGTATTGGTTGCATCGCCTTGATACTTTTTTAATAAAGTTTGCTTATTTATCAAAAAAAAAATGCTGTAGCAAGGGTAAAGGTCTTAAAGGACTAAAAATTCATATGTGAGAATTCAAATAGCAACCACATCAACCAAGAATTCAAATTTCAAAAATAGGAAATACAAAACCACTATAGTCAATATGGATATTATTGCCAAATTTGGTCCTATACGGAGTATGATTAGTTCGATAGTTGTTCCAATAACAAAACATTTCAAACCATTTTGGTTGAAGTGAAGGACATTTGATAACTTTATCGAAGAGTCCACCTATCCAATAATTTCATAATTGTTTGTGTAGTTCAATGGAAAAATTCAACCAACTGTCAATACTTGTCAAGAAATCATTAAACCGTTACTAATTTACTGTCTAATGGTGGTACTCACAATAAATAAATTTCAACAGAATTTAATTGTCTTCTTGCTCTTTAAGTAGTAATCTTAGCAGAGAATCCATTTTAAATGACCTGGACCCTCTTCTATGAATATCTTACACTTCAAATTCTCACATACTTCGTAGAAAATTCTGAATAATAAGGCTTCCACACACAGCACCTATCTAGCAAATAGTATTTTTTAAGGAACTTGGAACCTCATGATGAATCTCTTTCACCTCTAATTTCCCATATTGCGAAGTGAATTCTGGCAAACCTTATAACATTAATGATTCCACACGATGGCACTTATATATTATGTCACATTTTTCCCAAGCTTAACTCCTAATTCTAGACACATGCACACATGAGGTATAACCCAACAATAGTCAACAAGCACCCAACAACATCCTCCAAATAAAACCTTCGAATTTCTACTTTCCATTATCCACAACACTTAGCAATATGATAAAATATAGAAGGGTGCAATAGTAAATTGCGTTACAGAGTTTTATATTTCAATAAAGAGCCTCTCCTTAATTCATGTCTTCTTCAAATTACTAGACCTCAAAACCTTATGATCATTAGGTCAAATTGTATTTCTGCAAGCTCTAAGTATTGAAGAAACTAGATGGAACCTTCCCTCCGTGACATAATTCAACTAAACATAACACAACATATTCCATTCACAAATAAGCCTCATTTTGTCTTCATCATCAAAAATTTACCACGGTAACTTCATATCCACAACTCCAGAAAAATTTCATTTCCAAAAAAAATGGGATTACAAACTAAGACTATTAAAGCATCAGTATCATAATAGAAGTAATACACAATCTTAAAAAATTCCTTCATTCCGTGACGTGTCTCGTAACATCTCAAGCACTCAATCTAACTATGATTTTCTAGATAGGATTACAGCATTGGGCACCAAATCCATTAAAAATTACATTCAAAAAAGAAAAGAAAAGAGATCAACAATTTGAAAACTGTTCAAAAACAAATTTAGAAAATAAAAACAGAAAGAAAAACTCCAAGGTCCATCTTCAAAAAAAACTTGGCACTTTCAGACAAGATAGTGACCCAAATTATAAAATTACCACTGACAATGTGAGCCACCACAAAGAACCTACTTCAAACAACTCTATACAAGAAACATGAAGGCCAAAATTTGTACGGAAAAAATTGTTGAGGATGGTAACTCACAAGTATTCCTTCAAGATCCTTAGAAGAATATGTCTGAACAAATTTCCCTCTCTCTCTTTTCTTGTACCTGGTGATTATTTAGGGAGGGAAACAAAGAACTCTCAAAACAGATCTAGAATTGATAAAAATTTGATAATGAACTTATGATATATAGAAGAACAAAAAAAGGGGAAACTATATTTGACCTTCCTTGGGGCCGAGTAGCCTTCACAACTGTATCCTCCTTACTGTCTTTAGATACATTAGATTGTGTGCCTATGTCAGTGTCATCCTCTTCACCGTCATCCTTTTGAACAGCTGTAAGATGCATGTAAATATGATCCTCGTCAAACTATATTATGCTATTGAGTGCAACATAAATTTACTTTCATCAAGTTGTACCTTCATCATTGATTTCTGTTGATTGCTGCAAAAACATATAGAGAATGAGTGAGAAATTGAGAAGCCTAGAAATGATGTCTTCAAAGCCTACGTGTTCTAATAAGAAGGAGAAATGTGACAATTACCACTTTCAATCTCTTAAGGATGTTGTCAAACTGCGTTGTATCGAATGCCCAATTCTTTTTGGCCTCATCCACACCAATACCTATTGTAATTTCGAAAAATTGCGCACCGCCGTAAATTAACATATACATCAAAAAATTGATTTTTTTTTAAAAAAAACACACACACAATTTGGTTACTACAAAAAAAAGTAGTAAAAAACAAAACAAACACCAAATTTTGAATCTGTGTTTTGGGCTGTTCTGATCTCTTCCAAGAAATTCAACCTTATTACCAGTTTTTATTCAGATTTTTTTTCTTCTTCTGACTTTCTCATCTGTTCCAGGCAACCAAACAGAGCATAAATTTGATAACTATAAATAAAAAGAAAAAAAAAAATGAGAACCTGCAGTGTCCTGTTTGTTCTTGACCCTGACGTGCCCTTTGATCCCTTGATTGTCTTTTCCAAGCCCTTCGCCTTCTTCCCACCCCTACATCAATTACATGTATGTATCTATATATATTATACACAGATTGAGAATTAAGCTGAATCAACTCAAAAAAAAAAAAAAAGCCCTAGCAATATACATACATGCATAAAGCTGAAGATTGAGTCTTTGATACTAACCATTTGCTTCATGAGGCGAAAAGCGGCGGACTTTCTGGCGACTCCGACGTAGCAAAGAGGAGCTTCAGGTGCCGCCATCTTTACCTCTGCGTTTTTCTTCGTCTGACGATCCACAATCCTCTCTCTCTCTCACACAAAACTATCAAAAACCACAAAAATGAGAGAGAGAGAGAGAGAGAGCAGCTGCTCGGGACCTAGAAACGGTGGAGGCAAGGGGATGAATGGGTCGGTACGGTCGGGGTAGGTGGAACCCGTTTTTTTAACGAACCGACCAGTTCGGTTTTCTATTTTTCTGTGGACCGAGAGCACTGAAGCAATGAAATTCGGGCGATTCGATTAATCCGATATAGGGGTGGGCATGGTTCGAATTTGATCGGATTGAGATAAAATCAGGATAAATTCGTTATTTACGGTTCTTGAAAAATTAGAACCAATCTAATCTGTTTAAATTATAAAACCAATCCGAACCAATCCGTTTAAATACGGATTGAATCGGTTTAGGACTACGGATTCACATAATTAAATAACAAAAAAATATATATAACACTTTAATTTCATAAAAATATAAATATAACGCTATATTAATTTCACAATAGCAACATGTTTTTTTATAATAGCGACATACTGTTCTAGAATTTAAACAATCATAAGAAAATTGATTTTACCATAAGAATTTAGACCATTATAAATTAAAACTAAAAACTAACAAACAAAAATAAAAAAAGATATTATACGAGTTTAGGTTTGAGTTTAGGTTTTATATAGAATAAGAGAAGATACTATGGGGGATGATGTATAATAAAAATATATACGGTCCGGATCGGTTCTAATCCGGAACCGTGGAGTTCAATCCGAAACTAATCCGTGGACTACGGATTTTTAATTCTTTAATCCGGAACCGAACCACAGATTCAAAAAATTAATTTAAACCTATCGAATTGGACTAGACTGGATCGAATTACGGATTTCACGGATTCCTTACTCAGCCCTAATTCGATAAATTCGAGTTGGGCCTTTAGATTTGGACCTATTTTCCGATGACAAAAACATTACTTTGGACCCAAGTCTTCAAATGATTTAAATCTAAAAAAATTTGAAACTTGGGGATAAGGAAGGGACTTACGCCCAATCTTATTTGTCAAATTTATTTGTCTATAAATTGTGTTTATTTATCTATTAATATTTTCAAAAATATTAAGGCAAAATAAATATTTTAAGATTTATTGGTGTATTAAAAAAATATACAGGACTTGGTATTGAGTAATTCTATTTCTACACACTAAATTTCCTCAGAGCACACACTTGATGAAGTTCTTGAAAATCACATTTTTATCTTTTAATTAAATTATCATTTATGACAAATGTTTATCTTTTTCTATTTTCTCAATACACATCCGAACATATAGGGTTTGGTTGGATATCAACCTTCGAATGGATCTAGGGTTTGCAAATGTTGGGTTCACGGTAATAAAAAGATTTGTAGAGGTTGAAACCATGGCGGAGAAGGTTGTAGAGGTTAGGGTTTTAAAGAAATCGTGGGTAGCAAGGGTATATTAGGGTGGTTTAGGCAAAAGCAGGGATAGGCTTAAAGTGGTGATGAATGAAGACATTCCAAGTTTTCTGAAAAAAGAAGAATAAGTGGATGAAAAATAAATTAGGATTTTGAAATAAAAGATAAAGGCATTGTTGGAATGAAGAGATATGTACTAAGAATATTTTTATTTTTAATGTGTGCTCTGAGAAAGTATTCATTAAGTGTGTGCCTTGAAAGAATTTAGTGTGTGGAAATAGAATTATCCCTTGGTATTTCATTTCATCAGATAAGACTGACTTATTTACCCAAGTAAGGGGACTAACAATCTAACAAATCAAAATGAAACAGACAAAATCGATAATCAAGTAAAATCAAAATCATCGAGTAAAATTAACTACTTATAAACAACATAATCAATCTAACAAAAAACAATCAAATTGGGGTATTGACTAGTAACGAGTAACCTAACAACAAACAATCAAATTGGGATATTGACTAATAACGAATGATCTAACAATAAACAAAATTACGATTTTTTAAATAGCAGTTTCAAATTAGGGCTTTAAAATTAAGATTTTCAGATTATTGATTTCTAATTAATGTTTTCAAATATTTGTAGCATTACGTGCCCAAATCCTGGAACTCCAGAGCATGAATGGGGTTAAAAGAAATGGGATGGGTTAAAAACTAAATGAGTTAAGAAAGCATTAGGTAGTCTTTAAAGGGATTGATCTAGGTCAAATGGAAGAAAAGTCAACGTGATACCTCAAAGGAAGCCAACTGCTTGAGTCGTGACGAAGGACTCACTATATTTGGAAATTTAAGAGAGAAAAGAAAAAAAAAAATTATTTAAGTTATAAGAGGGAAAAAAAAAAACGAAATGATTGTGATTTCTCTCATTCTTATTTGGATAAGTAAAAAATAAAAGAAAAGAAATGATTATGATTATGATTTCTCTCCTTTTTGTTTGGTTAGATTTCATAAGAGAAATGAAAAGAAATTATTTTATATTATATTACCAAAATAACATTTTTATATTTTCAATCATTTTATTTCTTTTATTTTTACTGGGACAAAATTGGTATTATGAAAATATTGGTTTCTTTTCTCTCCAAATCTCTCTACTTTTGGAAAGATTGAAAATGAGGGTTATAAGATAAATGAGTTTCTCTCTATTTCTCTCTATCTCTCTACATATCTCTCCACTTAAGTTGTCTAAACAAATAAGAGAAATACATATATCTTCATTTTTTTTTTTCCTCTCCAAATCACTCAATCCAAACATAAGCAAAAAGACATATATAGAAAACAGAAATAGACACTTCGGCATATAAAAGACTACTCCAGCTTTGAAAGTAAACTCATAGGATTTCTGCTCAAACAAGAAAAAATTGAGAGACATTGTTGAGCAAGACTACTCAAGAGTTGCTCAAGCGATCTCAAATAATAATCAAACCCAAGTAGTTGATCAGTATTCCCCTTGTCCAAAATGTCTCAAAGGAATCACACCGACCCACAACCAACTCAACCATGTTCAAAAAATTCTAGCATGCAATCTTATCATTTTCATTGTTTCTTATTTCACTCGTAATCATAGTTCCAATTCCAATCATTGTATCAAAATGAATTTACATATGAATTTTGTTAGCATGTATTTTAATATTATAATGTGTTATATATTGGTTTTTCTTTTTTTTCCCTCTAAGTTTTCCTAGTCTTCTCCAAGTCTTCCCATTCCTATCATTTCCAAGACTTCCAAGGTAAGTTTCCAAGTCTTGGTCAAGTCCACCATGCTTATCCATCCAAGTCTTATAAGATAAGGCTTTGCCAAAGTCTTCAAAGTCTTGATCATTTTCTTATCCACCAAGGCAATCGCCTAACTAGTTTCATTTCTATATATATTGAACTTGTGTCATATTTTAGACCTACGAGTGAAAAAGTTTTGGTTGTGTTGTTATGTCTTGAGTGAGATTATCAGGCAAATAAAAATGGTGTGTGTGATAAAGTTTTGGGTTCAACCAATTGTGCAGTATTGGTGAACCATACGACTTAGTCGGGCTGTTGTATCCTAGGGGGACAAGTCAAGGTTTTTCTGCTGCATCGATGTGAGGTTTTGCTTAACTGCAGAGGGCTTGAATCTCCTTAAAGAGAGCGAATTTCCCACGCCTCAGCCCTTTATTGTAACTTTTGTTATTTGTATTTTCTGGTGTTTTATTTGTAATTATCACTAACAATTTTAAGGAGATTTAAATAGCAAAAGTTCATGGAGCCAGTACTGGAGAAGCCTAACGAGAATATCGGCGATCTCAACAAGCCATTCCGGTTCAAGGGAGCTCATTTCAAGAGATGGAAAGGCAAGGTGCTTTTCTACCTCAGTCTTCTCAAGGTGGCGTATATCCTGACCGAGAAAAATCCGAACAAAGTCCCCACTGAAGAGATGACTGACGAGGAGTATGCTGCTCATCTTGAAAAAATCAAAAAATACAACACAGATGAGTATAAATGTCGATACTATCTTTTGAATTGTCTTTCAGATCAATTTTATGATTATTATGATACTACTTACACCACGGCCAAGAAAATTTGGAAAACCTTGTAGAACAAATATGACCTTTGAAGAAGCGGTAGCTAAAAATATCTTAGCCGCTTTTTTCCGCTATCAGATGATAGATGGAAAATCAGTGGTGGAGCAAGTTCAAGATTTTCAGATGTTAGTAGCTGAAGTTAGATCTTAAGGCATCAAAATTGGAGACAATCTTGTTGTAGCAGGTATTATTGACAAACTTCCATCATCTTGGAGGGAGTTCCAGAAGTCGATGCGTCACAAGCAAAAAGAGACGTCCTTGGAGACTCTAATCACACGGATTCGGGTAGAGGAGGAAGCACGAGGACAAGATGCGCTTATGACACAAGAACTTTCCACTGCTAAGGTAAATTTAACTTCTGGAAATACTTTACCTAAATGTCGATTTCATAAAAATAGTCACTTGAAGCCAGTTAAGAAAATTTGGAAAAATACTAGAAGGTCACAAAATAAAAATTACCTGAGGCAAAAGAAATGGAACCAAGAACCCCCTTCACAAGATATGACAAATGTGACATGTTTCGTGTGTAGCAAAAGTGGGCATATTGCTCGAACTTGCAAATTTCGGAAACAACAGTCTCGACCACAGGTTAATGTTACCGAGGAACCATTTGTGGCTATGGTCACAGATATTTTTATGGTTCAATCTGTGGAAGGGTGGTGGGCAGACTCTGGTGCCAATAGGCATGTTTGCTATGATAAAGATTAGTTCAAAAATTTCATTTCTTTTAATGAGGAGAGGACTATCATGCTTGGTGACTCCAGTTTAACCAAGGTGCTCGGGTATGGGGATGTTGAGCTGAATTTTACCTCTGGACGTGTACTTGTTTTAAAAGATGTGTTATACACACCGTTTATGAGAAAAAATTTGATGTCAAGTTATTTGCTCAACAAAGCTAGTTTCAAACAAACTATTGAATTTGACCAATATGTAATCACTAAAAAAGACATATTTGTGGGGAAAGGGTATGCATGTGATGAAATGTTTAAATTAAATATTGAGAATAAAAAAGCACATGTTTTTGTTTACATGCTGTCTTCTATGAATTTTTGGCATGCTCGTCTATGTCATATTAATAGCCGATATGTGGGAGTCATGAGTAGTTTATGATTAATTCCCAGACTAACAAATAAGTTTAAGAAATGTGAAGTTTGCAGTCAAGCAAAAATAACTAAAAGGCCTCATAAAAGTGTGGTGAGAAATACTGAATTGTTAGAATTAATTCGCACTGATTTATGTGAATTTGAAGGAATTTTAACACGTGGTGGAAATAGATATTTTATCACTTTTATTGATGATTTTTCAAAATACACTTATATATACTTGTTAAAAAATAAAAGTGATACTTTTGAAAAATTTAAAGAATTCCTTCTTGAAGTTGAAAATCAATTCGGTAAAAAGATTAAAAGATATAGAAGTGATAGAGGCTAGGAGTATGAATCTTTTGAATTCAACTCGTTTGCTCAGTTTTTGAGAATAATCCATGAAACTACTCCACCATATTCACCTGCATTTAATGGTGTAGCAGAAATGTCACGACCCAAACCCGGCCCTATGGGTTTAGCACCGTAACTGGCCAGTAATCCGAGATTACCAAAGGCCTACAGATCAGTAATACAGTCAAACAGAGTACAGGGCCTGGCGGAAGCCAATACAGTAAATAACTAGTGTCCATTGAGCTGTGAAAATCGGTATGTCAAAAACATTTTTATGCATTCATACGGTTCAACACAGTACAGTCTATACAATCATATACAATCGATAAGACGGATTGCATCCTCGATAACATCGATAAAGCAGTCTATACAAAAGTACAATACAGTAAGGAGACCGATAGGGGACACAAAAACACCCCAAGCCATAACATGGCAACTTGGAACCTCATGATAGGCGCATAAGCTTGACAAAAGCGGGGACCAATCCCACGCCCTAGCTCCTGCAGTTCTTTGAGAACCTACATATATATATAAACAAAGTGAGCTAAAACCCGTGAATAACATACAGTAAAGAGGTTATGAATGAATGTCCCTGATAATGAAATCAATTCATTATCTGATATTTCAATCTTTCGATTTCGATCAATCAAGATTTCAATCAATCACCATATGTGGTACATCCATTAGCCTATAAACAAGGTCCAAAAGGGCGGGGCCTTGCAGACCCAAAGAATGATGATCATCAATCAAGAAACAGTATGGTTCCACAAGGAAACCGACAGAGCTCTGAACGATCAATAACGATGGGTGCTAAGGATGCCACACTGATTCAATCTACAGACATACATTCATTCAATAAACAATATCGGTTCAATAAGCGAGTTGATTCAAGATATTCAAAATATAACTATTTGAACATATCTTTACACAATCTGTTACTCACAGAGATTGGGCTATAGCAGCTAGAGCGCGTCCCCGAGAGCCAACCCTAAACAGTTAACAAATAGAACACACACTAAGTTCACAGTCGGAAGGATATAATTTAAATCCCTAAATTTCCTCGGTGTGGTTCTATGTTTAAATCCTCATTAAGATGCTTTAAACTAGGCCTAAGAATGCCTAGAATGGGATGAGGATGCAAAAATGTGCACAGTATACAATTTCAGAATTTTCAGAAAACAGGGCCTCCGCTCGAGCGCATGTTTCCCCGCTCGAGCGGACAAGCCAACAAAGGTCCCCGCTCGAGCGTCAACTTCCTCGCCGAAATGGCCGATGATGATGCAAGATCTTTGGATCGCGATTTTCCGCTCGGCGTGAAACTCTCCGCCGAGTGATCAGTAAACAATGCTTGAAGAAATCTTTGGGAGCATGAATTCGCCGGCGGACTTCGCTCGAGCGGACGGCCAAATTCTGGAAAATCCAGATTCGACCTCTGGGTTTCAAACCAAGCTTAGATGCTCCAAATTCGATCCTCTTGGGCCCATTTTCTGGAAAACTCTTTCAAACACATAGAATAACAAGTTTTAAAGCTCAATTTAAGAAATCAAGGCCCAAGGGTGTTTCAATCAAACTCAATTTCAAACCATTTTCAAGAACAATGCTCAAACATGACATGCATGCATTCAAAACAATTTTAAGCTTCAAATCATGCTCAAATGAGCGCAATTCTTTGAAAAGCAAGTTGAAAACATGGACTATAACAATACCATGAACATGCATGTGACAAATTGCCATGAACTTAACTCAAAACCCAACAATGTTAACATGCATGCAAGAATTATGCTACAATCCAACATATATGAACAATTCCATAACTTAGCTCTACAATGATGCATGAATCATGCAAGAATGAAGTTCTAAGACAACAAGAAGAAGATGAATTCACTCACCTAAGTCTCAATTACAAGTCTAGAAGCTCAATCTAGCAATCTATGCCTCAAATCTTCAAGTTCTTCTAGCAAATCACCAAAATGAACTCAACTCTCTCCCTCTCTCAACTATTTGGTCGGTTAGAGGCAAATAGGAGCTGATGAAATGTTGTGATCAAAATGTATTAAGGCTCTAGTACATCATTCTAAGTGGCCCACTAGGAGTGGCAATAACGTAATTAAATCAAACTCTTTAATTGACTTAATTTAATCTAATTTAATCATTCCTAATCAATTTTCAGATAAATATATCATTAAATCACAAATATTCTACTGAACCTAAAACTTCAAACGGTTTCTAAATCGGCCGCCGATAAGGCCTTCAATTAACAGTTTAAACATACGAATTCAAACAGATAGTCATTCAAGCAAACAGATACAATATGCAATATAACAGACAAACTTATTCAATTTCAGTTTCAGTTCCATTCAGTCTGTTCAGTAGTTCATCCAGTTCACTTATCAGTCACTATCAGTTCAGTTTAGCGATGTCGGAGATAATTGATGGTTTAACGATGTCAAGACGAGGTTGTTACAAGAAGGGAAAAATAGAACTTTAACTGATTTAACAAATGCTATGCTAATTGAAGCAGGTGCTCCTTTAAATTTGTGGGAAGAAGCAATTTTAACTGCATGTTATGTCATGAATAGAGTGCCACATAAAAAAACAAAAGTTACACCTTTTGAGTTGTGGAAAGGGCATAAGCCAAATTTCAGATATTTGAGGGTTTGGGGTTGTCTGGCTTTTGTTAGACTTATGGACCCTAAAATACCTAAATTAGGTGTGAAAGCTACTACTTGTGCTTTTCTTGGATATGCAACAAATAGTACAGCCTATAGATTTTTTGATATTGAAAACAAAATAATTTTTAAATCAGGTGATGCAATTTTTAATGAAGAAAATTTTCCTTTTAAGTCTAAAAATGGTGGGGATCAAAATTATCAAGAAAATATTTTATCTGAAACTGGTTTCTCTACTCATCTTTTACAAAACCAAGATCCTATAGTTTTTGAACCTAGAAGGAGTAAAAGAACCAGATTAGAAAAAGATTTTGGCCCTGATTATCATGTTTTTAATGTGGAGGAAACTCCATTAACTTTACAAGAAGCTTTGGCATCTCCTGACTCTGTTTTTTGGAATGAGGCTGTAAATGATGAGATGGAATCATTATTATCCAATAAAACTTGGGTATTAGTAGATTTACCACCAGGTTGTAAAACTATTGGCTGTAAATGGGTTTTGAGAAAAAAACTTAAACCGGATGGAACTATTGATAAATATAAAGTAAGGCTTGTTGCAAAAGGTTTTAAATAACAAGCAGATCTTGACTTTTTTTTATACATTTTCTCCGGTTACTAGAGTTACATCCATTAGATTATTAATTACAGTGGCTGCAATTCATGATGTAAAAATTCATCAAATGGATGTTAAAACAGCCTTTTTAAATGGAGACCTGGGTGAAGAAATCTATATGGATCAACCTGAGGGTTTTGTGGAACCCGGTCAAGAAAGCAAAATGTGCAAGCTAGTTAAATCCCTCTATGGCTTAAAACAGGCCCCTAAACAGTGGCATGAGAAATTTTGTTCCTGCATGATTGAGAATGGCTATAAAACGAATGAATGTGATAAATGCATCTACTATAAATCTGAAGAAAATTCACATGTCATTATTAGCCTCTATGTGGATGATTTACTTATATTTGGCTCTAATTTGCATATCATCATGGAAACTAAAAATATGCTTAGTAGCCATTTTGATATGAAAGTTCTTGGTGAGGCTAATTATATTTTGGGAATGAAAATGTCACGACCCAAACCCGGCCCTATGGGTTTAGCATCAGAATCACCCGATGTCAAGAGATTACCGAAGGCCTACTTATGATGAAACGATAAAAACAGAGTTCGAGAACTGGCGGAAGCCATCTGATAAATGAATAATGTCCATTGAGCTGTGACAGTCTGTGTGCCAAAAAGATTTTTCATGCATTCATACATTCAACAGTACAGTCTATACAAAATTTACAGTCACACAGTACAGGGACCTAATCCCTTGATACTTGATGCGGTTAGTAGCTAACGATCTATCTGATAATCCAAACAATACGGAGACAGACAGGGGAAAAATAAAACACCCCAAAGCCATAACATGGCAACTCGGAACCTCGCAGTGAGGCACATAGGCTGGCTTGACAAAACTTGAGTCTAACCCACGCTCCTAGCTCCGGTCTGGTGGCTGAGCACCTACATATGTATATAAACAGTGAGCTAAAGCCCAGTGAATAACATAAAGCGTAAAGAGGTTAAGAATGAGATGTCCTTACAGTAATGAAAACAGTTCATTAAACAAGATATTTGATCTTTCAATCGAACAATTATTCACCATATGTGGTACATCCATTAGCATAGCAAAGAAATGAGGGTCTTAGAGACCTAACGAATGATGGCGATCAATCAATGTGAATGAGTGGTTCCACGAGGAACCACAGAGATCTCTGTAATAATAGCGATAACGATATCTGATGGTTGCTAAGGATGCCCTGTCTGATTCGGAAATAAAGAACATACATTCATTCAGTAAATAATACCGATCAAGAAATGCTCAAGAAATGCTTGATCCATTCGAAGATTCGAAAGATAATCATTTTGAACATATCTTTACACAATTATTACTCACAGAGTTTGGGCTACAGTATGCTAGAGCGTGTCTCCCCAGTCACCAATCCTACACAGTTCACAGGTTGAACACACACTAAGCTACACGGTTGGGAAATATCATAACTTAATCCCTAATTTGCCTAGGTGTGTTCTACATCTATATCCTCATTAAGATGTCTTAAACTAGGCCTAAGAATGCCTAGAATGGGATGAGGATGCAAAAATACACTTAGAAAACATTTTGCAAAGTTTGCTGAAATAGGAGCCTCGCTCGAGCGAGCCTTCCTTCGCTCGAGCGAGCTTCCAAAATCAAAGGCTTCGCTCGAGCGAGAAATCCTTCGCTCGAGCGATGTCAAACAAGAAAAAATCTTGGATCTTTGAAATTTTACGCTCGAGCCACCAATCCTACGCTCGAGCGTAGCTTCAAACAAAGGTTGGTCGCTCGAGCGAAGAATCCTTCGCTCGAGCGAAGAAGCCAAATTCTGGAATTTCCAGATTTGTCTCCTAAGCTCAAACCAAGCATTCTACCACTCTTTACTCGACCTCTTGGGCCCAAATTCTGGAAAACACCTCTAGATTCAATATACAACAAGTTTCAAAACTCAATTTGTGAATTCAAAGCCCAAGAGTGAGTCAATTAAAACCATTTTTCAAACCCATTTTTCATGAACATGGAGAATATGCAACATGCATGAAATTTAACCAAATTTAAGCCTCAAAGCTTGTCCATATGGACTCATTTCTTCAAGAACATGATGAAATCATGGATTATGATCAAAATATGGACATGCATGCAAGATTTCTATGAAATCAAACTCAACACTCCTCAATATACACATGCATGCAAGAGTTAAGCTACAATCCAACATGTATGAACTAAAACAAGACTTAACTCTACAATGGAGTATAAAACATGCAAGACTTAGGTCTTGTATTCAAGATTTGGAGGCTCAATATGCACACTATACTTCAATTCCACCAAAATCCAAGCCAAAATCCACAAGACTAAGTCAATTCCCTCACTCTCTCCTTCACTCTCTTCTTGGTTGGTTGTAGCAAGAATAGGGGGCTGAGGAAATGTTTTTGATTCAATGCAATAAGGCTCTACAATACTCATAAACAAAGGCCCCACTAGATGGCAAAAGTGTAATTTCGACAAACTCTTTAATTGGCTTAAATTAATCTAGTTTAATCATACCTAATCACATTTTAGTTAAATATACCATTAAATCACAAAAATTCCACTGATCCTGAGGCACTAAACAATTTTCAGTTCGGCCGCCGGTAAGGCCTTCAATTTACAGTTTAAACATAAAACACGAACAGATAATCAAATAATCAAACAGATAAGAATGCAATACAATAAACATGCTCAGTCAGTTCAGTTTAAATTTTCAATCAGTCCGTTCAGTACTTCAGTTAGTTCAATTATCGGTCTTAAACAATCCAGTTTAGCAGAAATCAGTAGGTAATTCAGTGATTTATCGGTAAACAGTATGGGGGTTGTTACAGTCTCCCCTCCTTATAAGGAGTTTAGTCCTCTAAACTCGAGTTACCTTCATTCTGGAAGAAAACAGGATTCAGCGGGAACAAATCAGGATATCGCCTAGCCATGTCATCTTCCCTTTCCCAAGTGGCATACACACCACCATGGTTCTGCAAGTCAACCTTCACTAACGGGATCTCTTTGTTTCTTAGTTTCTTGATTCGTTTGTTTACAATCTGTATAGGCCGTTCCTCATAAGTGTAGTCATCACTCAACACGATACGAGTAGGCTCAATCACGTGGAAGGGATCCCGGAGATAATCTCTCAACATCGAAATGTGGAAAACATTATGCATATGCTCCATTTCAGGAGGGAGCGCAACTTGATACGCCACCGGATTAATTTTCTCAACAATCTCGTACGGTCCGACATACCGCGGCGCTAACTTGCCTTTGACTCCAAAACAAGTCTGGCCTTTCATTGGTGTCACTTTTACAAAAACGTGATCACCCACTTCATACTCTCTGTCCCGTCTTCTGACATCCGCATAACTCTTCTGTTTACTCTGTGCAGTTTTCAGTCTTTGCTGTATCAGTTTTATCTTTTTAGTCGTTTCATATACAATCTCGGGCCCAAGCAAAGGCCCATCTCCAACTTCTGCCCAGCAAATTGGAGATCGACATTTCCTGCCATACAATGCCTCAAAAGGCGCCATACCAATACTCAAATGGTAGCTGTTGTTGTAGGCAAATTCAACTAAGGGCAAATGACTTTCCCAATTTCCCTGAAAATCAAGGACACACATTCTCAGTAAATCCTCCGGAGTCTGGATGGTCCTTTCTGACTGGCCATCTGTCTGAGGATGGTAGGCACTACTCAGTCTCAATTCAGTACCCAATGCAGTCTGTAGGCTTTGCCAAAACCTCGATGTAAACTTCGAATCCCTGTTAGAAACAATAGACACAGGCACTCTATGCAGTCTCACAATTTCATCAATATAGATAACAGCCAATTTGTTCGCATTATAGATTGTCTTGACAGGTAAGAAGTGAGCAGATTTGGTTAGTCTATCAACGATAACCCAAATTGAATCCATACCTTTTTTGGAGCGAGGTAACCCTACGATAAAATCCATTGTAATATGCTTCTATTTCCACTCTGGTATGGGTAAGGGTTGCAATAATCCGGCAGGTCGTTGATGTTCGGCTTTGACTTGTTGGCAATGAAGACATTTGGACACAAAGTCGGCAATTTCTTTCTTCATTCTCGGCCACCAGAAATTCTGTTTTAGATCTTGGTACATCTTCGTATTCCCCGGATGGATAGACAATTTTGAATTGTGGCCCTCTTGCAGAACTCTTCTTTTCAATTCAGTGTCATTCGGCACACACAGTCTTTCTTGAAATTTCAGTACATTATTCTCAAATTTGAACCCCGGTCTCGGCTTAGACTCTCTTTCTTCGATGATCTTTTTCAATAAGTCATCCAGTTGCTGTTTCTCTTTAATTTCTTCAATCAAAATTTGGTTGAAGCGAGAATGGCAGCTATTGTTCCACCTTGTTCTCTCAAGACAATTTCAATTTCAGATTTTTCGAGATCATAAAGCAATTCTTTCTGTCCGGTGAGCAAACAAGCTAAGTTGGCAATTGACTTTCGGCTCAATGCATCGGCAACAGTGTTGGCTTTTCCCGGATGGTACAAAATCTGTAGGTCATAATCCTTGATCAGTTCTAGCCATCTGCGCTGTCTCATATTCAGTTCTTTTTGTGTGAAGAAATATTTTAAGCTCTTGTGGTCGGTGCATACTTCACATGTCGCCCCATACAGATAGTGACGCCAGATTTTCAGTGCAAACACCACTGCAGCAAGTTCCAAATCATGGGTCGGGTAGTTCTTTTCGTGTGGTCTCAACTGTCGGGAAGCATAGGCAATAACTCTCCCATTCTGTATTAAAACACACCCCAAACCCTTATGAGAAGCATCACTAAATACAGTATAACCATCCGTACCTGAAGGTAAAGTCAAAACCGGTGAAGTCACAAGTCGAGTTTTCAACTCTTGGAATGCTGATTCCCTCTGGTCAGTCCAATCAAATGATGTCCCCTTCTGAGTTAGCTGAGTCAATGGTAGGGCAATTTTGGAGAAGTCTTTGACAAATCTTCTGTAATATCCAGCCAATCCAAAAAGCTTCAGACTTCAGTCACATTTGTTGGTCTAGGCCAGTTCACTACAGCTTCAATTTTCTGCGGATCAACAGAAATTCCATCTTTGCTAACAACATGCCCCAAAAACATAACATGATCAAGCCAGAATTCACATTTAGACAGTTTAGCATATAGTTTCTGTTCCCTTAAGGTCTGCAGGGCAAGTCTCAGATGGTGTTCATGTTCTTCTCTACTTTTTGAATAAATCAGTATGTCATCAATAAATACTACAATGAAATCATCAAGGTATGGTTTAAAAATTCTGTCTATCCACGATCATCAATAAATATCAACCACAGGTTACTTATTTACATTGAGAGGTGGTGCTATAAGTTGGAAATCGAAAAAACAAACCATTATTGCTAATTCAACAATGGAGGCTGAGCTTATTGCTTTAGCTACAGCTAGTGAAGAAGCAAATTGGTTAAGAGATTTGTAAAATGAAATCTCTTGTTAGGAAAAACCGATTCCACATATATTAATTCATTGTAATAGCACCGCAGCAATTGGTCGAGTTAATAACCGTTATTATAACGGAAAATCCGGACCTATCAGAAGAAAACACAGTACTGTGAGATCTTATATGAATAATAGCATCATAAATGTGGATTATATTAAATCTGGTGATAATCTTGCAGATCCATTAACTAAGGCCTTAGCAAGAGATAGAGTCTAGAATACATCGAGGGGGATGGGGTTGAAGCCCATTGAATATAGCAGGAGCCATGTATGAGGATACTCAACCCAAGGACCAGAGATCTTGTAATTGGGTTCAATGAGAAAAACGATCATATGATGGCCGTGAGAAATGCACCAAATTACTTTTTACCCATCCCTATGATGTAAGTGCATTTATCCTGTAACGTTGTAGAGGTTGAGTTATTAAAAAACTCTTAATGAATTTCTGTAGCTCTTATTGAGTGGGGTGTCATAGTTACAGGAGCACCATTGACAGAATTCACCTATGTGAGTGTGGTAGTAGGGCCGCTACCTATGAGATTTGGGCTAATTCTCAAACACACTCATGAATCTTGGGATCGCACAAGGTCGTAATGTGCTAGCTTTTAAAGCTTTTGTGAACACCTGGAATATTTTGTGTGTGTAATAATTATTTATTTCCCTTAAGTAGTTATAGTTCAATGCTGAGTATACTATTGGCTCTGGAGTAGATATTATTGTTTCACTAATGGAGGTTTAATGCAGAGCACACCTACCATGATGCATAATATCCTTATTTGCCTAATAATATCAGTTTTTGTTACCTATAATATTAAAATAGGTGGGGGAATGTTAGCAGGTATTTTAATATTATAATGTGTTATATATTGGTTTTTCTTTTCTTTCCCTCTAAGTTTTCCTAGTCTTCTCCAAGTCTTCCCATTCCTATCCTTTCCAAGACTTTCAAGGTAAATTTCCAAGTCTTGGTCAAGTCCACCATGCTTATCCATCCAAGTCTTACAAGATAAGGCTTTGCCAAAGTCTTCCAAGTCTTGATCATTTTCTTATCCACCAAGGCAATCGCCTAACTAGTTTCATTTCTATATATATTGAACTTGTGTCATATTTTAGACCTACAAGTGAAGAAGTTTTAGTTGTGTTGTTATGTCTTGAGTGAGATTATCAGGCAAATAAAAAGGGTGTGTGTGATAAAGCTTTGGGTTCAACCAATTGTGTAGTATTGGTGAACCATACGACTTAGTCGGGCTGTTGTATCCTGAGGGGGACAAGTCAAGGTTTTTCTGCTGCACCGGTGTGAGGCTTTGCCTAACCGCAGAGGGCTTGAATCTTCTTAAAGAGAGCGAATTTCCCGCGCCTCAGCCATTTATTGTAACTTTTATTATTTGTATTTTCTGGTATTTTATTTGTAATTATCACCAACAAATTTCATTACATAGAATCAACTAGTTATGCCGTTATTTGGCCTTCAAAATAAGTACATGGCCTCATGACCTTACAACAAAAACATGGGCTTCAATGTCCTCAACACATAACCACAACAAAATATCCTCAAGCTTCATCGCGAATTTGGATCAATACATGCATACAAGATTCAATAAGGTGAGCATATAGTATTTAGGGATACACAACTAAATGCGTGACATGTGATCATGATGGGATACAAATACATAAAATGAAAACATTTTTTTAATGCAATTTTCCATCTCAAGCCAATTCAAGGCTACAACTCACATGTTTATTAACTTTTATTTCATTGTTCACTTTACATAAAAATGAACCCAAAGCTCTATTTATAACATATGAATCATTATTAATTTTAATGACTCTTGGGTTGTGAGTTAAACTCATGGCTCTCATACGAACGAAAAAAGTTCCACTTATTGGGCTACTAATCTGAAAGATATATGCTACTTAAATTACACGATTTTTTGAACTTTCTTCGATAAATGAATCCAACCAAACTTGCTCACTATACACCAATCTCGAACTTATCTCCAATATTTAATTCAAAACCATTTCAAAGTTTATCAATTTCCAAAAATATTTCAAGGTTTACTTGTTTTAAAACCATTTCAAGGTTTTTGAACTTCTTTTAAAATCCAATTTTCTCATTTTGGTGTTTCAATTGAACATAATGCCCGGAAGTCCAATTTCACTTTTCAGAAATCCAACATTCCAAATTTTACAACCATAACTCGATATTTTTCTCAAGTATTACAAAAAAATATGTTGGCAGTTATAATCAAATTGCTCAATAGAATCAACACGTCAATTCAACACATCTAATAATAGTTGGATCCAAAGATATATGTGGAAAATAGTTGGAACGACATTTTAGCATATGTTATATACATTGGAAAGACAATCGTTGAAAGGGTGTAAGAGAGATCATAGAATGAGAGTTTAAGAGAGATGAATCAAAAAGAGAGAAAAACTCACCAAAAGCTCCCAAAAACATTAATTTGAAATGGAATTTATGGTAAAAAATTTATAAATCATTTGATAATTTTTTATAATTACAACGTTAATAGGAACATGAAAAATAATTACAAATATATTGAATCTTCAATTTTTAGGACAATTTTGCTCATATTTTTCTTTCTTTCATTCTCATCCTTTCTCTTTATTTTTCTTCCCTACAAATTCAACAATCACCACCAACAACCAATTACTCCTTCCATTCATTCTCTAACCCTTCCCCTACCATCCCCTACAACTACGAGCTCCACTTCCCACTATCTTCTCTTATTATCCTTTACTCCAATGTTATCTCCCTTCTCAAGCCACCTACTTGTGACCCCTTTTCCCTTCAACTCTCCACCCTCAATCCATCATTCCCTTTCCTTATCGTCCCTATCTCCTTTGAACCCTCATTGAACCTAGATTTGAACCCCTTGAAGATCCCTCTCTTGCTTAGGATTTGCATATTTGTAACAACCAGGGTTGAAGTGTTGTGGTGGTAGCAGTAGGGCTTGGGGATGGATGTGGTGATCACATCAAGGAGACCTTGAGGATGTTGTACTGGTAGATAGTAAGAAAATGGTGTAAAAGGGACATGGGGATACTTGGCGATGAGTCATGGTGGCTAGAATTTATAGAGGAAAATAAAAGAAAGATAGCAGAGGGAGAGAGGAAAAGATTGTAGAGACTAAAAAAAAAAAAAAATGATTGGTAGCTCGAATTTGAATTTGCTCGAATCGCTCAAATTTGTACATGTCGGTCAACTGCCTAGACAATCACTCGAACGACCGATGCAATACTTGTCTACTGTAGTTGTCACCCTTATCGACCACGCTTGTCATCTTGTTGCCGAATGATCGGCTGGACGACTAGCAAGCTAAAATTCAGGCGATTTAAGCAAGCGAAAATTTGAGCAATGTAGCATTGTTTCTAAAAAAATTGAGTAAAATGCACAAGTTCAAGTAAAGGAGAGGAGAGTAGTTTAAAATTTCTTACCCAAAATTAAATTTAATATAAATAAAATTTGAGAATTAGATATGCTGCAATATACTATTTTCGAAAAGGCAAATAAAAACATTTGATTTCCAAATCTAAAGTTTATTTTTTTATTTTTAATATTAATAGAACTTTTGAAAGAAATTTTTTTTTTTTTTTTCTGAATTACCAATGTCATGCCAAAATTTTAAAATCACCATTTATCAATTTGGAGTCCATTTTGATATTTGGATACAACATTTTTATTATAACACTCAAAATAACAAAAATACTAAAAGTATTAACATATAGCTCTTAAATTTATTTAGACATAGTAAAGTCAAGTTTGGAAAGATAAGAAAAAGTCAAAAAGTCAAAAAATTACTCAAAAAGTTAAAAAGTTAATACTATTCACTAAAAGTCAACAATTACGGCTGCACAACTCTCAATCATAATTTTTTCCTACAAATCAATTTTTACAATTTTTAATATACATTTTTTCATAAAAAGTCAAAAAAGTAACCTAAACATCCATATTTTTTTTCTTAATTTTTTAGTCAAAAAAGACAAAAAAATGCACTTATTTAGGACACTCCAAACAACCCTTAATGCTGTGTTTGATTGAGGGATTTAGAGAGGGATTTGGAAAGGAAAAGGGAAAAGATGTGTGAAACTAAGTGAAATGTAGATATATTTTATTCACATTTTACCTAATTTTTCTCTTTTCCTTTCTAAATTCTTTTTTAAATCTTCTAACCAAACACAACGTAAATGTCTATAACTAACATATAATAACTCACATCAAAGATGAATTTAAACGTCATAATAAGATAAATTTAGAGTAGAGTTTTAAGTATTTCTGAAAATATATTTTTGTTGAAAAAAAAAAAAAAAAAAACAAGTCCCACATATAAATAGTACATTGCCAATGCCACATGCCTGCCTGCCTATCTGGGCAACACCAGTCTGCCAAAGGCTGTATATATCTGAAACAGCGGCATTGTGCTCTGCCCCTCTCTCTCTCTCTCTCGATTCTTCGATCGAATTTACAGCTTCCCATTAATGGGTTCTCTGCTCGGTGACTGGCCTTCCTTCGACCCTCACAACTTCAGCCAACTTCGACCCTCTGATCCTTCAAATCCTTCGGTAACTACTCTTCTTTTTTCTTTGTTTTTTTAAGCTTAATCTAAGCAAGCTTTTGATATGATTGCGCTATTTTTTGATATGGGAAATTTTGATCTTGCCTGATCGTGATGCTGTTCTTGTTTTGCTGTTGATTTATGCTTACTTTTGTTTAAGAAAATACCCACATGAAGTTAAAGAGTGTTTTTTGTTGAGTTGAGTTTTGAAGTGAAATGCACTTTATGGTTTTGATCCTAGTTTTAGGGTTAGGGTTTTTTTGGAATTCTTCTGTTCATCATTGGAGTTTTAACTTGAGATTTGTTAAAAATTATAACAATTAAAGTTATATATATGTTTGAAGTTTTGAAATTTGGGGTTTTTATGTTATGAAACATGGGAGTGTAAGATTTGCTAACGATTTTCTATGTTCAGTGAATTCTGTCAGTCTAAATTGTGTTTGAACTAGATGATCTTAATTCATGGCAATTGAATTTATGACCTAAGAAGAACAGATACTTCTAAGAAGGTGATGACATGGACACTTCTAAGAAGGAAACATGTTGTGTCCGACACAATACTCGTTGGACACTTTCCAACACTTTGACACATGAAACACACTATGAATTTGATTAAAATAACATGGAATCTAATGATGAAACAAAAACAATATAAATTTATACCCATTCTACTCCTTTTGACTTTAAAAATTATTATTTTTAACTTCAATATTCACATGTATGACATATGATAATTATTCATTCTTATATATGACATATATAATAAATATATAAAACTATAAATTTTGCACGTGTCCCTCACGTGTCGTGTCTTACAATTTTTTTTTGAAAATTTTTGTGTTCATGTTGTGTCAAGTGGCCTCCCATGCTCCACACATATCAAATTATAACTTTTACATGCAAACCCCATGAAATGTGGAAAGCTAGAAGCTAGAAATTGAGCATGGGTAATGCCGCCAATTTGTGGTGGTTTGTAATTTTGGCTTATATGCGTGCTTTTAGCATTTATGTAGTGATGGAAGTCGTAGGCGGGACAATGGGGTGTCTATAAATGCACTTATGCCAGCGATGCAACACACGACATTGCAGCCACGTGGATAAAACCTCTATGCAAGGTTTTAAAAAGCGGCCGCAACCGTTACGTAACGCCGTTACGTAACGGTTTTGGCGGTTACCGCTACCCATTATGACCGCTTTTGCAGTGTGATTAAGATTCACAGGTGTGTCGGTCGTAGCGACTGCTATAGCGGTCGTAACGGTGCCGTAACAGCCGTAACGGCCTATTATGCACCGTTACGTAACGGTTCCAAACTGTTTCTTTCAAAAAAAACACACAAAAAAAAGCTGAAAATGGGGGAAGAGGGATAGAGAGAAAAGGGAAGATAAAGAGAGAAAATAGAGGAGCAAGAGAGAGAGAGAGAAAGAGGAAAGATGAAGAACGTGTTATTGATTTGTTGAAATTATAAGACCTATGCTATTCTATTCAGCTACTATCACTAAACCATTTTGTTTGTGTATGTCTATCTATATATTGTTTGAAAATAATAGTAATAATAATAAGTGTGGTCATTATCTATTTGGCTTGGTTAAAATATGTATATATATATATATATTTAGGTTCTTATTTATTCTCTTACTTTTGTCATTATTTATCTTATATATAATAGTTAGTGATTAATTTTTTGTAAAATATAAAGTCATTAATTATTAAAATAAAATATAAAAAACTCAGTTTATAGTGATTTAAAAATATGAAATGTATTGGATCACACTTAAAAATTTACAAAAATTGATCAATATTTATTTTTAACCCAATAAGTATGATCATGGAAAAAAAATATGCGTATCAGTAAGTTTTTTTCAAATTGTGCGAAAAATAAAAAAATTCACAGTTCCGGTTACCGCAACCGTTACACTACGGCCTTTACACCCTGCAACCGCAACCGCGTCACCGCCACCGTTATAGTGACCGCAACCGCTTTTCAGAACCTTGCCTCTATGCTTTTAAATTGTTAACTTTTCCTGGATCTGTTGAATATTACCTTAATGGCAATATCACTGTTAGAATGGAAAAGTTTTTAGTATGCTATATTTAGTTCAATGCCTTGGTAAATTGTGTAGGAACCCTAAAACAGACATTAACTGATGGTTCAATGCAACCCATTTATTGGTTTCCAAAAACCTAATGACAGTAGGGAATGTGTTAAGGTGGAAATGTCTTGTACATTTAAATCTACTTTTTGCGTGTTTAAAAGTTAAGTTGAAATAAAAAATTATCCCATTGTTATTCCTAATAGCTGAAGTGAATTATACTTTTTGTTATTTTTTTACTTTTTGAGTGCCATGAGGAGAACACAGATGAAGCTATCTTTTCTGCTTTTACATATTTTTTCTCTCTTATGTGCTAAACCCATTAACTCATAATTGAAAGCTAAAATCACAATGGTCTTGTATGAATGGGCTTATATGTCTCTTTGACAAAAATCTGTTTAGGCATGGTTTCAAGTCTTAATCTACTTTCCAAAAAGAAAAAAAGAAAAAAGGTATTGATCTGAGATTTGGAATGATTTGTTTTGGGGAAACCAACTGTGTGGCAGGCAGAATAATGTGATTCAAATTTATGCAATGAAAATGACAAAAAAAAGAATAAGAATCCAGAGCTGAGAACTACGGTGATATCATAAATACAAGAATCCAATTTGGAGGATCAAGTGTGTAAAATTTGCAGTATTTCTAACACACACTTGTCCCGCGTCACACTTGGGACACTGTTGAATAGGACAAACCATAATGTCAGTGAAAAATTAATGCTTGTTGGGCTGAACATAAAATTTGAATGGGTTTTTCTTACAACACTGAAAGAGAGGCTACATAAATTACTAAATTGGGAGAGGGAAAGCAGGTGTTTGGTAGTGTAGACGATTAAAACAACAACTAGCATATGTCCACACATATGGCAGAAGAATAAGAATAGAAATCAATGTGGTAAGCGCTAGAGAAGATGTAGCAAGTAATAGTGCCATAAGTGTAAAGCTGGTGTTGTCCATTGCCAAGAGGGCAGAGTAGTGTTAAAGAGTTTTTCACAAGGAAAGGAGTAACCTTGGAGCCTTCTGGAAGAGTAAGAGCATATGAATTGAGGTATTGGATTGATGGTCTTAGTTCTTGTAGGAGTGAGAGGAAGAAAAGGAAGAAAGTGTCCAGGACGGGATACCTAATTCGCTTTAATGGGCCACTACAGAGTTACAAACGCATGTTAGAGATACCGATATTATTGGTGATACTTTTCAATGAATCCAAAATGTCCAACACATGGAAATGTTTTCTGAAACTTTGAAAGTTGCCCTTGACTTGTAAAGTTTTTGTGGCTTGAAACCATGCAGCGCCATTATATATTGGGTGATGTACAATCGTAGCATGCATGACCGAAACCACGATCCTGCACTTCATTCTGAGCTGCATACTGATGAGTGGGCACATTTATTCTTTACTTTATTTGCTAAACTTTCACTAATCTGTTTATATAGAGATACTATGGTGGTGAACTTATCTGGATTAGCCTTTATCTTTGCGGGGTAAGCTTCACCTGTGCTCGGGAATCCGGTAATCAGTTTAGAGTTATGGAGATGTTTAAATGGTGTGAGACATTTTTAGAATTGGAGCCTATTTGTAGTAATAAAGTTGTCAAACTTTCTCAATTGAGATCTCAATACATTTAGACTCTGGAGGGTTTTATGCTAAAGCAATAGATAATAATGTCTAGGACTCTAGCTTCCGATTGCTGTCTGTAGATTGCTGAATGTTTTCTATACAAATGGGCGACCATATAGCTTACTTTTTTTTTTTGTTTTGTTTTTTGGTAAATAAACAAATATTATTAAATAAAAAGCATCAAGGAGATGTAACAAATACAAAAATGTCGCCCCAATTAGGGGAAAAAAAAAAAACAAGCACTAGCCAATCACATCATCTAAGAAATCTAAGAACACAAATAGGTCCAGATCAACTTTCTCCTCCAACCAACTATATAAAACTACAAGAAGACGATTTTCTAACCAAGAGACACCATGTGACAACCCGGAAAAGGTGCGTCTATTTCGCTCCAACCAAACAAGCCTCATTAAACAGAATGGCACCAACAACCACACCCGCCGGCATCAATGCCCAAGCCGAACACCCTGCCAAACCCAAAGCAACTCCAACACTCCCTTCGGTTGAACCCAAGCAATCCCAAAAAGTGACCAAACAAAACCCCACAATCGCGATGCCACCGAACAATGAAAAAATAAATGGTTCACCGACTCTGCATCCGTACAACACATATAGTACCGATTTACTAAAATATGCCCCCGCCACATCAAATTATCCAAAGTGAGATTCATTCCTAAAACTGCCGTCCACATGAAGAAAGCAACCTTAGATGGAACCCTCGGAACCCAAACACTCTTCCAAAGAAATACCTAGCCACAATCCCCCCACCAAACCCCATTAGAATGATGCAACTGTAAATCGCCCCTTTGGCACCCCCCCCCCCCCAAAACCCAAACTCCACACCATACTATCTTGTCCCTCCCCCCAAAACCCAAACTCCACACCATACTATCTTGTCCCTCCCCAGTCATTCCCCAAACCATATAAAAAACCCCACAACTCCACCAATTGAGCAACCTCCCAATCCTGCACCTCCCGCCGTAACTGAATACCCCAGTAGAGGTTTTTGACTTGTGTGAATGGGTGTTTCAAGAACAGAAACTTCACTGATGTTAATTTTCATGTTCCTCGTCTATGTCAAGAGCTAAAAGTGCATCAACTATTGTTCTTTTGATGCTTTTGTTTCAAAAAGTAGTGATATATAAAAAAGTATGCCATCTTCCATTCTGAAATTATGTTTCTGTTTGTGTCAGAAAATGACGCCTGTCACTTATCATCCTACTCATGATCGGACCCTCCCGCCCCCTAATCAAGGTAAAGAGATTAAACTTTATCTCTTGGTATCATTAAAATTTATTTTTTATTGCCCGTGTGCTAGTTACCTTTAGAAATTAACTTGTTTTGTATTTACTTTATTCATGATTACAATTGTGCGACTATTTTAGGTTTATTTTCTTCAGTCTTTTGGAAATGTAACTCAGGAGGCCAATTGTGTATCCAGATTGGATGCCTAAATATATATTATGGCATGTGGATCTTAGAAAATTTGATCACTGGACACATTTATTCAAAAAATCCTGCACTTCAAATGCATGTCAATGTAATTTGTTGAAAGTTTGAGAATAATCATCAAAAACTGCAGACTTTTAGGTAAAATTTTAATGTAGTAGATGTCAAACTACGTACTTGGAAGTTTGTCTGGATCATATCTTTTTAAACGCCTCAGATTTATGGACATATTCATATAAGATTTTTGTTTTTGATAATTAAGTATGTCATTAACCATTATGGATGTCTTTCTTATGAGTTAAGTAAGTTGAAATTTAAAGATAAACAGGGAGTTGTCAAATTTATAAGTTGTCCAATGACTTGAGTTCAATGAATGGTAGTAGTAGGGACTAGGGAACCAACCCTCAATTTTATCTTTTTTCTTATGAGGGGATTATATGAGAGAAGAATATTTAAATTGTAAAACTACTAGTGACTGGTTGAAGTAGTTCAGATATAATAATTTCTTGTATATGCAACTTATTGAAATGTGGTTTAGATGGACTCCTGGCATCCATTATTTTCGGTACCCTTTCTACATCCTGGCCATGATGGCATTATTATGTTTGTCTGAGGAGATTTAGCCTCAAAGGTGATGTGAAAAACTGATCTTAATCTTTTTGGTGCATGATTGATGTGCCAAATGTTTTGGACATTTTTGGGCACTATTGAGGATTTATCTTTATTTTATTGCTGCTTATTAGCTCACAAGTATATTGCATGTGACAACTACAGCTTGATATTCTTTGCAAGTGTATTATGTTAAAAAGTAGGGCACTTGTTGTAGACTAGTAGTTGATTCAATTCTAACTTTTCAAACCTTTATTATGTTATGAAGACAGTTCAACCTTGTTGAGTTTATTCAAGACTCAGTAGTGAAAGTTGTCCAAACTTTCTTTGTAGTCTTGATTCAAATTTTGTTTAGCATGTTAGCTTAAAATTGTTGTTTCATCGTGTAACTGACATGAGTTGTTGTAACCGTTTTGGCAGTGATATCTTCAGAAGCCAAAAATATACTTCTTAGACATATGTATGAGGGTTCTAAAGAGGTTAGAGTTCATCATACATTCATAATCTATGCAACACATATAGAATGTATGATGTGTGTATTGCACATGCACACAGATGCACGTAAGCATGCATGAGAGAGTGAGAGAGAGAAGTTTTTCCTTTTTGCTCCTCACTTTCTTTATGCTTTTTCAGCTGAGACCAAAGAGACCTGCCTCCGAACTTCTGACACCAGAGCATGGAGGCAAGCATGCAAGGGCTTCTGCTTCAGACACCCCTCCCAACTGAGCTTTCCAGTCACTGATTGAAGGTTTCGAGAGTTTTTTTTTTTGGAAGTCCGAGTAAATATTTCCATCATCATAATGTAGATGTGTGTGTGTGTGTGTGTGTGTGTGTGGTGTAAGTGGAAAAGGGAACTTGTTTGCTTATTGTTGTATTGTACATTTTGCATGTATAAACTATAGAGTTGTTCATCATCATCATCATCATCCCCTTATTTCATCGATCCCAAATCATGTTACAGAAGCCGAGTATATGTTTGGCTCTCAGGTTGGTTCTCCCTGGATTTTGTGGTGAATTTACAGTAATGCCATCTTGAGGAAGTTTGCTGTTAGATGGTATGGCATAGGTGATATGTTCCACAGAACCATGTTGAATGACCGGTCCACATGCATGCAGGATTGCTGTCATTTTTTGTTCATTTTACATGAATTGTTGGCAAATAGTTGATTAGATTAGCACAGGTAACTAGGTGGTCAATTAAAAATGATCAATAGGTGAGTGTCCAATGTTCGTTTTTGGGTTTATTGGTTAGAGCATCTCCAGAAAAGAAGGCAAAGGGGCTACACAAGGTATTTTTGCTAGTGAAGTTGATTTCTTTTCCTCTAATAATAGGTTCTACATCACAGGAGGTATTTTGTCCATTTTCATTTTTACTCTTGACATCTAGCTAGCCTCCATTGCTAGGCAAAAGGTTTTTTTGGCCGAGGTTTCCATCTCTGCTTGTTCCCTCAATTTTTATTACATCTCAGTTTGTTTTAACCCATTGTTATTTTTAAAAATATGATTGTGTAAAAATATTATTTTAAAAAATAATTTAATTATATATTAAAAAATATTTGTAAACGTCATATCGACACTAGGTGTACAAACAACATATCAAAAAAAGATTATATTTTTTTTATATATATTATAGTATTCTTTTAAAACTCAGTTTGATTTTTTTTTTTTTTGGAACAAAAGTAAGTGAGTTTGATTGATTAGTTAAAATAGAGAGTATGGTTGAAGTACATATTAGCTAAACTAGTTAGACAAAATAAAGATTGTATTTTTCTATGCATTCTTAGAAGATATTTTGCCCAACAGTGTTGGAGTTGCTCTTAGAGATGGAGGTGATTAATACCCAAACCACACTAGCTAAACTAGAAGATGTATTGTTCCTTCCTTGGGCCAGCATATTTTATGAACTTAAGCCCGACCATTATATCTCCTGCGTCACAATACCTAATTTTTAGAGTCTAGAAGAAGTTTTGAGAACTATCAATCCATACTGAAGGGGCTTCTATTTGTACACCACTAATTATTTTATCACACACCATTATTCAGTTTACATCATATATTTTGATTTTTTATTTTATTTTTCTCAATTCACACCACTAATTTATTGTAAGGTAAATGCTAACAAGTGCCGCACTTGTTAATATTAAAAATGTGAGAAAAAGTGTAGAAAGGTTATAAATTATTTTGAAATTCATAAAAAATATATTAAATTTAATAATAAATGTCTTGGGATTTACATATATTTTATCTTCTTTTTTTTTTTTTTTTTTTTTCTCGCGTGCTCTAAAGACACTTCTTAGTAAGACACGTCAATATCTAGGTTTGCAGTGGCAGAAATGATGACTGGCCATGTTGAGATTTGGAATTGTGTGTTTTTGTTAATAGTAATTCTCTTGAGGGGCAAATTTATAATTAACTTTTTTAAAAAAAGAGGGTTGTTATTAACACTACCTTAATTCTTTAGACCCCCATCATAAATCTTAAATTTTAATAAGATTTCTTTTAAAACTCCACTTAATACTAAATTTACTCTTATTCATAATATCATCACAACCAAGTACAACCTCATCTAATTTTGCATACTCTTTCTATAATGGTTGAAGACAGTTTCTCTTCTTTTCTCTTATGTTGAAGAACGATGACGACGATCCCTCTCCTGTTGAAGAACGACGATGACGATGGTCTCTCTCTTTGATTTATTCGAAATCAGTGAACGACGATGTCCATTTTATCAAAACCATTAACTCATTGCTGTAAAATTGAGCCAAAATTACACCACCGGTTGATCACTTAGTCATCTGGGCAGTCGTTTGACTGATTGATCACCAAGGGTTGGTTCAGCACTGTGTTATCGAACATAAACAATTTTGTTAGTACTGTGTTGTCGAATAGAAATTATATATTCAGTATTGTATTGCCATACAACATTTGTTCAGCAATGTGTAACTTAACCCTTAATTCACTTTTTCGATTCCAATTCAATAAAACAAACAAAAATAACATACATCCATTCCAATTTGGCCATTGATTTCTAGTCCAGGGCTTAGGATTGTGATGAAAAAGAATACGTTTAAGGTTTAGGATGGTGATGAAGAGGGTTTTCGCTCCTTCACTTCGTAAACTCGGTAAAGCGACTTTGCTCCTTGCTTTTGTTCAGTTATAAATAAATAACCACTTTGATGGAGTGGGTTTAGGATGGTGATGAAAAGAAATGTTGATGAAGAAGAATATGTTGGGTTTAGGTGGGTGAGGTGAGTGGGTGGGTGTTCTAATAAAGATGATCCTTTAATATAATTTTACTTTAGGGTATAATTGTAATTATAAAAAAAAAGTGAGAATTGAGGGGTCTTAAAAAATGAAGTGCGTGCTAATAACAACCGTCTAAAAAATAGTGTGCACTAAAAGAGTACATGATATGCAAAATAGAACTATATAAATGGATAACAATAATTTGATGTTTATTTGTTTATGAATCTATGCCATTTTACCCTTCTGACAAAGAATAAATATTTCTTACCTCCTATCTTCTAATAATTTGAAAGCAATTTTCGAACATAAATACCCCCTCTGTTATTGTTGCACACATATCCAGCAACACCTTTCATTTTTTGAGTTGTTTCAAAAACATAAACATTAATCAACTTTTTATGTAGATCTATAATTTTAATAAAAATGGTATTTGTTAAATCTTCTCATTGAATCAATGAAAGTCTCATGATGAATATGAAGGGGGGGAAAAAAAATTCAGTTGAGATGGAGATTTGCGCCAAACAATAGGCCGGGTTGCACTAGCACAGAATGTAGTATTGGGCCGTGTAAGGAGAACCTGGAGCGCACTGTTCGACCGAATCAGGTTTGTACTGAGTGTGTTGCTAAACCGGACTAAGGTTACCTGAAATGCATTGAACCGAGCTAGATCTACGCGGCATCTGGTATTAGACCAAGCTAGACCCACATTGAATGATACGTCTTGCCAGACCTAGCCGAGATGATATCGATGGGCAGAAGTGCCTCGGCATTGGGATTCTAGGTAGCTAAACCACTTGACGACCAGGTTATAGGTAGTTCGGTCTACAATAATAGGGGTGGAGATGGCCTATAAGATCGCGGTCAGCAGTCGAGATGCCGTGCAGCGTGCTCACTTTCAGTCTGTTCTGATAGACAAGTTTGGTTAAGCTCGGCATTGAGCTATCCGACGTAGTCTATGGTTCATCAAGTAATAGTTCGGTTTGACGTTCCACGTGGTCTAATGACGAGAAGAGAGAAATCCACTCTTGGTGTGCGTAATACCATTTGGTGGTGCGACAAACACTGTTTGCAGGTTTTGGTCTCTACACGTGTAAGAAATGTAAAGGGGAGCACCGCCGCCTGTCTAAAAAAGGACAACAGAAGTAGTGTGTCCACAATCTTTGAGGCTGCATGGCCAACCTTGAAAATGAGGAACATGCAGACGTTAGAGATAAGCAACCAAAAAGAATTTCCGATATCATCTCTTTACAGTGCTCTCTACCTTCTCTCTTCTCCTAGAAAGCTAACTTGACTGTCGGAGGGGTTTTCCGACAAAACCACCCGCCGGGTAGCTCACCCTTGTTCTGTTCACGGTGTCACGGAGTTCCAACAGAGTAAAGTGAACTTGGTAGTAAGAAGGTACGGAGCGAGGCGAATATTTCTCTCCCGCACAATTGGCGCCGTCTATGGGAATTTTTGACAGGCAAACCTTGCTCTCCAAACTTTTTTAACCGTTTTCTATGGCAAACAACAACGAAACACCACTGTCTATCATTGACGGGATCACACCAGAGTCGGTCCGAAGGAGAGATAGCCCTTCCGCTATTCTAACCATGGCAGGCTTGGAGACCTTCTATAGAGGACATCCCAGAGACGCCTGAGACAAACGCGCGCAAATCATTGACCATTTGAAGAGTCTTGAAGGCTGCTAATGACGAGGTGAATCACATGCTCAGCTCTTGGAGCACAAACTCAAGGACCAAGACGCCCTCATTTAGAAGATGGCGGCTGAGATGAAGACGCTGAAGTGACAAATCAAAGAGAAGGGTGTTGCTCCTGTCACGCCGACAGTCGTCACCAACGGGGGACACCCTCGCTCTCCATCACCAGAAGCTACGGAGTTGGCGATTTCGACGTTTCGGTGGAGAGGTCCTACACGCACGGCAGCAGCTACCATCCTCTACGTTCGTCGATGACGTCGAGTTACTTATACTCCGCCCGTTTGGGGGACCTGAGAGATGTGTTGGAGGAGCGGGCATGCTGCAGGGAGGCCCAAAGAGTGCCGACATTACAAAGGCTGAGCCCCCAAATCCGTTGCAACGAGAAAGTGGCTATGCCGGCGCCTAGAATGGTGGTTTCAACACCGATGGATAGAGAGCTGGCCAGACTTACCGTTACCCCACTATCTCTAGAGATAGAGGGCATACCACTTCTTGCTGGATTCCATCAACCTAAGTTCACGCTGTATGATGGTAAGACGGATCCGTATATGTACGTTAGTCATTATTGGCAAGTAATAGTTGGCCATCGGCGCAACGACGACTTGATGTGTCTCATATTCCCAGCAAGTTTGGGAGAACTGGGCTTGAAGTGGTTCGAAAGGTTCCTGGAGGGGAGTATCGAGGGTTGGCAACAACTAGCGGAGGCCTTTGTCACCAGGTTCAAGACTAATACTCGGACACCGGAGGAGGTCAACCACCTCCTAAGTATCAAGATGGAGTTAGGTGGTTATTTGAAGGCACACAATGCCAAGTATTGGGAGACCTACAATGAGATCCTCGATTGCCCCACTAATTTGGCGATCGCCCAATACAAGCGAGGTCTACCAATCGGGCATAGGCTGCGAGACTCACTTACGATACATCAGCCCACAACCATGGAGTCCTTAATGCAGCAGATCAATGAGCACATCCGAGTTGAAGATGATGCCGCCACCACCACCACCACCACCATAATCGAGAAGGCAAATCCAGTTGTGGCGGACAAACATGTGGTTGGAAAGGTTCACTTGGTGGGGAAGGAGGATAATCGCCCTAATAACCGAGCTAGAGAACAACATCGTGGTTCAAACCGCAACGACAGAAACAAAGGCCGCGGAAATGACTGAGCTAACACTTCTTGCAATAAAGAAAAAATACCAAGAGAAAGTTGAAGGCACGAGCCGGTATCACTAGTCTTTAAGATCCCAATTTATCGTATCCTTAGTGAAATCCGAGGTGAGCCAAACGTCCGTTGGCTGGAAAAACTGGGAGACACACAGACGAGCTTCAACTTGAGGTACCACTGCACCTTCCATGAAGAAAGGGGACACCGAACGGAGGACTACGTGCCGCTGAAACAACACTTGGAGGAGCTGGTTGCGGCTGGGCACTTGGATCAGTACATAGACGGGAGTACGAGGGCCGCTCCACAAGGATAAGCCGAGCCAAATAGCCTTGCCGTCTTAGATACAGCACCCCAATGAGTAATTAATGTTATTCAAGGTATCATCGAGCCAGTGCTAGTTTGCGAGCTGAGGGGGATGATCAAGAAGGTCGAGCACATGAGGGAAGTGCTTTATGTTCAGCCTGCCATGAAGAAGGAGAAGACCGAGATAAAAGACATCTTGATATTTTCAAGCAAGGACTTGGAAAGAATTCAAACGTCTCATAATGATGCCTTAGTTGTGACTCTTCGCATTAAGGACATCGACATCAAAAGAATACTGATTGACCAGGGGAGTTTGGTCGAGATCATGTACTAGGATGCATTTAAACAAATGCAGTTGGAGAATAAAGACCTAGTTTCAGCAATGTCTCATTTGGTCGACTTCAACTCTTAACCAGAATGGCCGATCGGAAAGATCATATTGCCAGTCAAGGTTGGGTCAGTCACAAAACAAATGGAGTTTTGGGTGCTGAAGGTCCTATCGACCTACAACCTGATCTTAGGGAGGGGCTAGTTCCACGCCATGCTAGCAGTAGCGTCGACTTATCACCAGGTCATGCACTTTCCTGCTCCAGTCGGGCAAATCGAAAAGGTTTGGGGGGACCAAGTGATAGCAAAGCAATACTTTGTCACAGTAAATGGTAACTGGGCTACCAAAGGCTTTGTCCAAATGATAGAAGGACCAGAAAGAAAGGAAGTCCTAGAAAATGTGGAAAGAAAAATCGAAGAGAAATCAGTGGAAGACTAAGTGGAGGTTCGGATTGATGAATACGATCCAAGCAAATTCTTTCTCTTGGGCTCATCATTATCCAGCACGAAGCGGATGGATTATGTCAATTTCCTGGTCTCCAACATTGAAGTCTTTGTGTAGACACCTTATGATATGTCTGGCGTTGACCCCAGTTTCATCTGCCACCAGTTGAATGTCTTTCCTAATGCACAGCTAGTCATACAAAGGACACGACGCTCGGCCCTGCACCATGCCGAGGTGGTGGCCAAGGAGGTCAAAAACTTGTTGGAAGCTAAGGCGATAGAAGAGGTGCAATACCCTAGATGGATCTCCAACATGGCGGTGGTGTCGAAGAAGAACGAAAAATGACGGGTATGCGTCGATTATAAAATGGTCAACCGTACCTGCCCAAAGGACAGCTTTCCACTCTCGAGGATTGACCAGTTGGTGGACCTTACCGCTGGTCATCAAAGGTTTAGTTTCCTAGACGCATACCGCGGCTACCACCAAATAGCCATGTATGAGTTAGACAGAGAGGTCACATCCTTTACCACACCTAGAGGCTTGTACTGCTACAAGGTCATGTCCTTTGGCCTCAAGAACGTCGGGGCGACCTTTCAAAGAATGGTGACCAAGATTTTTGCTCCTCTGTTGAGCTACACTATGAAGGCCTATATTGATAATATGGTGGTGAAGAGCAAAGACAAGTTTCAACACTTCACCGACTTAGCTGAAATGTTCGCCATCCTGAAACACCACAAGTTGTGATTGAATGCATTTAAATGTGCTTTCGGAGTGAGAAGTGGAAAAATTTTGAGCTTTCTGGTTACCAACCAAGGAATTGAGGCCGACCCTTCACAGGTCAAGGCAATCCAAGAGCTAGAGCGACTAAACTCCACAAAGGACGTGCAATATCTCGCCGGAATGGCGGCTGTGCTGAACAGATTTATCAGCTAGTCATTAGATTGTTGCAGGCCCTTTTTCAAGACTTTAAAAGCCAAGTTTTTCTGGGATGCAGAGTGCGACCGTGCTTTGGCAAATCTGAAGACATATCTCTCTTCCGCCCCAATCTTGGTCACACCACGATTAGGCGAAGAGCTCTATCTATACTTGGTAATTTCTCAGCATGCGGTAAGTGCGGTTCTAGTCCGAGCTAAGGGGATTTAACACCTTCCTATCTTTTACGTCAGCAAGACACTGCTCCCTACCGAATCTAGATATCTGCTTCTTGAAAATTGGCCCTAGCCCTCATGATGACCTCTAGAAAGTTGGCGCACTATTTCTACGCTCATACAATAATAGTGCCAACTAAATTCCCGCTTAAGGTGCTAACGAATTCCCACTTAAGGTGCTCTTTGAGAAGGCGGATTTCACCAGCATAATTTTGAAGTGGGCTATAGAGTTGGGGTAGTACAACATCAAGTTCAAGCTACGCACGGCTATTAAAGCTCAGGCCCTCACTGACTTTGTGGCGGAGTTTGCCCCTGGCACACACCCCGCTTGTCTTGTTAATTTGGCCAGTGCGGACTTGGCACAGGCCATGTGTAGACACCTCATTTTGACTGGCCCTAAGACTTGGGCACTTTCTTTTGACCACCCCATGATGAAAATTGGAATATGCCACTTTATGAATTTTCCAGCCGAAAAATCAAATTGAAGCTTTAATTCCAAATTTCACCCATTTTGGCCATCACTAATATTTTAATAATTTATAGTATTTTATAATTTTATATTTTTTATATAAATTTATATGTGTATATATTTGTTTTAGGTGTGTTTTATATTGATAAATATAAAAGAAAAAAAAATGAAATGACAATAACAAAACAAAAAAAATAGAAAATAAGAAAAATAAATAAAAAATAATAGAGTATTATCATGGTCTTTTTGGGGAGAAATAAAACAAATTTTGTAGAGGAATGATGATGATTATATTTGGTGGAGAGATGAGCTGTGTTTGAGAATATTAGAAAGCATGAAAGAAATGGAAGGATTCGGTGGAAAATTATTTGAGAGTGGGGGGGTTTAGAAAATAAAATTTAAAAAAAATAAAGATGAGTGGAATGGGTGGAGAGTGTTTTATTGAGAGATAACATTGAGAAAGAAAAAAGTGGGGTCGGTGTTTGTTTTCGGTGGAAAATAAGAGGAGAGGGCAGGTGAAGATTGAAAAAAAGAAAAGGAGAGCAGGTGAGAGTGGATGGTGGGAGAATACAATGATAAAAAAAAGACACAAGGCACATGGGCTGATGGATCTCTCTCTTGGGTGGAGTATTGAGTGGAGGATTGACACACACATGGTATCTCTTTCTCTCTTTTTTCTCTCGGGACCTCTCTCTCACTCAGATCAGGACCTCCATTTACAAAACCAAAAAAATGATCACCAAGCTCTCTCTCTCTCTTTGGCATGAACTGGTTCGGAGATGAAGGGATCATACACACACACATACATGCATATAGATCATTCATACTTCTCTTACTCATGGAGATGAACACACAACACATGCATACAAATCATTGATACGGACAGACCATTGAGAGATCATTCATGATAGACACGGTTTTGAGAGAGAGAGAGAGCACACACACCATTGACATACATCCACCCAACACACCATTCACACGAACACTATTACACAGCAGCACATACGGGCATAAAGAACACCAAACCCGTGCACCCAGCACATCTCCATTCACACACAGACACACATGCATGATACACACACGACCTCTCTCTCTCTCTACAAAGAAACCCACCCATCTCTCTCTCTTGACCACTCAACACACGCACCTACACAACACACACACTGATGCAGATTCACATACACACATGACATGCACTCATCACCCCCACCACACACACGGTTGATACAGGGGAGGAGACCCAAAACACCACTCAAAAGGGGGGAGACGCGGAGCTACATACTCTCTCTCTCTCTCTCTCTCGGCTTAGAGAGAGAAAGGTGAGAGAAAGGGAAGACACTACACAGCAAGGAGAGACCCAGCACACACCCAGAGAGATGCATATACATATGCACGGGTTGTCTCTCTCTCTCTCTCTCTCTCTTTCTGCTTGGAGAGAGGACACCATGCACACACCCAGACACCCAGACACCATGCATGACAGACCCATAAACACATTCATATAACACACCCCACACACCCAGACACCTTGCATGACAGACCATCCACTCTCACCACACAGCACACACTCACGGTATACACACCCACTGCCATCTACACATGGCAGGCACACCCATGCACACACGCACACTGCACACACTCACAACATACACACACCACTGCCATCCACACACGGCACACGGATACATTCTCTTTCTCTCTAAAGCAGATACACACATGGGCTGCCTCTTGGCTCTCTCTCTGACCCTCTCTCTCAACTGTATTGTGTCCTCCCATAACCTCCATTAGGGTCTGTCACTTTCTCGCGAGCAACCATGAATGCTCATGTATGTGTGATGCAATTTGTTGATGCATGTTCATGCATGCGTGGGTTATTATTTGAAAGGAGAAGAAGCATGTGGGTCTAGTTGTTGGACTGCCGTGGGTTTAGTTTTTAATGGTTTACGGTTTATATGGGCTGAGGTTTGTGCATATCATAATATATGCTGTTGAATTGCAAATGGGTGAATGGGCCCACGGTAATTTTGTTAAACCATGGGCTGGTATTGAGTTTGGTTAAGTGAATGCACATGGGCAGATTATTTGAATTCGGGCAAATTCTTTGTTATGCCGCGTTTTGGAATTATAATGCGATGATGCTCAGTGAGGTGGGCCCTCAATTGAAGATGAATTGACATGGGCTGAGGTGTGCAGGCCTAAGAGATCGAAGACATATGGATCTTTGTGTCAATGATGAAGTTCTTTATTTTATTTTTATTTAGAGTGTTTTGTGAGGTTTTATTTTATTTTATTATTCCCCTCTCTCTCTTTCGGATATGTAATAATTCAAGTGTTGTAATAATTCCCCCACCCCACTTCTTTCTATCCCATTCTTTAATCGTTTTCCCTAACTGTACATATGTATATATCTGACATGCCATGCATATCCATGCTTTACATTCATGTTTCATGCATTAAGATTCGGCTAAATTTATATGTGTGGATTTAATCAATTCTTCTGTGATTCTATGTGTTACCTCATGTTATTGAGATGATTCACATGCCATATTTTAGAAGCTGAATCTTTAGTTGCATCTCATGAGTGAATTGCATTAGGATTTTGTATATAAGATCATGCATATTTTACTAACTTTGTTTTGTAGCTGTTCGAGGGACGTCGGTCAATCTGTGAGTTTTTATGCTTTAGCATCCCATCTGTGTGTGTTTTTCTTGCTATGTGTTAGCATTTTACCATGTGACTATTTGCTTAAGTGATAAACTGTTTGAATGCCTGTGGAGGAAGGCTTCTTACTTAAATTGGAATGATTCAAAGATTGTATGTTTTTTTAAGCCCACTTTGTAGTGGCAAATTCACAAACTTTAAGTCCACTTTGTCAAGTGGCAAATTCAAACCCTTTTCGAAAAACAAACATGAAGTTGAATTGTTCCAATTTGAGCAAACTAGTCTATACCTTGTATGCTTCACATAGTAAATTTTAGGATTTACTAAAATAATCAGAACATAAACATATAAAGAAAATAAAAAGTCATATCATGGTTTAGTAGAGGCCGATCTTTTGATCGGGTGAGCGGGGGTGCTCATTATTGACCTTCCCCTCTCATACCTAAGGTTCTGAGCCAAGCATCCTTGGTTACGACGAGCAGTGGCCTTGGCACCGAGTCATGGGTTTCCTAATTTCCCAAAATATTAGGTGGCGACTCTGAGATCTGATGACGTAGTCCATTTTTGACAAAATTGCAATAAAATGGATTTTTAATAAAAGTTGCCAAATCTGGATTCTTATCTATGTTTCACATTGCACTCGTGAGGCTAGATCAAAGAGATCTCGGGAGTCCGAACTGTTTAACGCGCGCGGGTACCCCTAGGGCATGTTACACCACGGTTTCGTCTACATAGGAAAGGGGTGAGGAACAAGCAGTAGAACGGCAAGATAGTGTCAGGCTAGCGGAACAAGAGCAGGTCGGCTTACCAATCAACCTATCACTTGGACTGGCAGAGCAAGAGAAGGCTGACTTACTAACCGACCAAACGAGTGCCCATGCGGGTAAGCTGCGCACAGAATCGACCAGTGCCTCGAATTTGAGAAACTCTCAAAACCCCTTCGACTGCTGGAAATTGTTTATCGGCAAGATGTGGAAACTGTTTGTCGATGGAGCCTCCAATAGACATGGCGCCGAATTGGGAGTGGTGTTAACCTCGCCAGATGGGCTAACCATTGAACATGCTATCACACTCGGATTTCCAATATCCAACAATGAGGTTGAATATGACGCCTTCCTCGTCAGCCTAAAAAGCGCTCTACGGATCAACGCAGCAGAGCTCATGGTATTCAGCGACTCTAAACTGGTCGTTAATCAGGTCTCTGGGGAGTACGAGGCCAAGGACGAAAGGATGGCCAAGTATCAAGCATTGGTACGCACTGAGGTCAAAAAATTTGTCGCAATAAGAATAAAACAAATTAACCACGAAGAGAATAGTAAGGCCGACGAATTAGCTGGCTTGGCCTCTATGCAAACCACTTTTCTAAACCTGACCGAGCATTGAAGAACCAGAGGTGCTCGAGGTACTCTACGCCGACTTGGGACCATCTTGGATGGATCCAATTATCACCTTCCTGAAAGATCGAGTCCTGTCCACTGAGAAGAATGAAACCAACAAGATAAGGGCCAAATCTGAGCGGTTCTAGCTCTCTCCATCCGGCGCCTTGTACAAGAAATCCTTCACTGGACCATACTTAAAGTGTGTCCATCCTAGAAAGGTTGAAGCTTTCCTTTTTGAAATTCACGAAGGGATGTGCGGTAGCCATATTGGGGGCAAATTGCTGGCGTAACGAGCCATTTCTCAAGGCTATTAGTGGCTGTGCATGCAGGCTGACGCTCAGAAATATGTTTGCAAATGCGAGAAATGCCAAAAGTTCGCTCATCAGATACACCAGCTGGCCAGAGAGTTGCACTCCTTGACTAGCCCATGGCCATTTGTGCTTTGGGGTTTGGACATTGTGGGACCGCTCTCAATGGCTCCAGGTAACTGCAAGTTCTTCATCACCGCTACTGATTACTTCATCAAATGGGTGGAAGCCGAACCGTTAGCCACCATCAAGGAGAAAGATATAAAAAAGTTCATCTGACAAAATGTCATCACTCGATTTGGCGTCCTAAAGGCCCTTTATCTCGGATAATGGCACACAATGTGATAGAAAGCTCTTCCGCGAATTTTGTGAAGAGTTAAAGATTGAGTTCTACAATTCTACGCCGGCCTACCCTCAGTCGAATGGTCAAGTCGAGGCTTCAAACAAGACTATCTTAGACGGGCTGAAAAAACGGTTGGAGAAGGCCAAAAGAAAGTGGGCTGAAGAACTCCTCAACGTACTTTAGGCATACCGAACTACCCTGAGGTGCTCGAATCGGAAAACTCCGTTCGCCTTAACTTATGGCATGGAGGCAGTCATATCCCTAGAGATAGGCATGCCAACCATCTGATCTTAAAATTTTGAGCTCGACTTGAACGGTGAAGCTGTTGCCTTGGAATTAGACATGGCTAAAGAAAGAAGAGAAAGGGCATTAATTCATATTGCGGTTTACCAACACGAGCTTTCCAAGAAATACAACAAGACCATGTATCCAAGGCTATTAAAGGTTGGAGACTGGGTCTTGAGGAAGGTGATGGGCAACATGGTGGTCCCTGGAGAGGGCAAGTTGGGAGCAAATTGGGAAGGGCCATATAAGATAACTGGCCTTGCTGGCAAAGGAGTATACCATCTGGAGGATTTGAACGGCAAAGCCATACCTAGGCTATGGAATACGGCCAACCTCAAGCTATTTTACTTCTAACACGTAATCTTTCTTCCTTTGTATTCGAATTTGGTCTACTGGCATTGTAAGTAATGTTTAATGCATAATGAAAAAACCCTACGATTTATCTCTGTCTATGTATCATTTTTTTCCATATATTAGTGTTGTATTTGAGTTGTTGGATACTAGGGGTATTTCACCTTCAATTTCAATGGCTCACTGTACAGAAGAATAGTTGAGGCATGAGCCCTACCTAACTTAGCTCTACCCCAGCTGAGCTGATTTTTGCTCGCTGTGACGAAAAACTGGTGATATCCCCAGTTTCTCCATGTGAACCGAGCTAGTTTTGCTCGCTTTAATGTCAGCCGGTGTTTTGGCTAATCCACAATTTGAGACCGAACTAAATTAGTTCAATCCGGGCTAGCTTTGCCAGCCGTTCAAACAGTTGGTATTTTCCCCAATTGTGACTGCTTGTTCTAAGCTGACTTTGCTCACCCGCTCAAACAGTTAGTGTTTTGTCCAACTTAAGATTGGGAATCGAGCTGAAATTGCTCGTTACCCCGAGCGGATTTTGCTTGCCTGGGAGAAAGTTGGTAGTGTGGACGACTTTTGCGGTGATACCAAACTAAGTTCATTCATTACTCTGAGTTGATTTTTGCTTGACTTCCAAACAGTTTGCGCTTGGAGCAACTCATGGATTAATTTTATCTTAAACCAAGCTTAATTTTTGCTCGGGGCTACCACAATTTGAAAAGGAACTTTATGTTTATGCGCATTTGAAAATAAATCAGCTCGGCGTAATAGAGATCATTACATCTTGGGCCATTGCAAGTAGATTTTCATCTCGGTTGCCAGCAAATTTAGCTTGATCCTGTTAAACTAAGCAACATTTATCTTGGCTGAATTGAACGCAACGGTTACAATCATTCGAACAAATTGAAGAAGACGAAAAAGCAAGGCAGACAAAATGAAGAGACATGCACATGACGAGCAAAAAGATTGTGATTTTCATTACTACAGAAGTTTGGTTACAAAAGTGGGGTTTATAGCCAGTTACATCAAAAAAAAAAAAAAAAAGGAGGGGACAAGAAACAGAAGGAAAATACAAAAGTGCCTAATCTATGTTCACGTTCTCCTCTTGCTCGCCTAAGCCCTCCTTGGTCGCGTTCACCGTGGGCTTCTCTTCGATGATAAGGTTTAGTTCAAATTCCAGATCAACCTCGTTACTGCCTGGCGATTCTTCTTCCTCAGTGACCGGCTGTGGACTCTCGTTGGTTGGTGGAGGGGGTGTTGCCTCAACCGCGCTAGCAGCCGTTGCCACTTCAATCAACTTCTGCTGTAGGGCTGCGGCGTAAGCTTGTATGTGCGTTGGAATGAAGGCCAGTAGAGGATTCTTAAAAATATCAGTGTCAGGCCTGTGGCCGAGTGCCTCTGCTGCAGCTTTCCAGCTGCACTAAAAGAAGATATCCTTCGTATCCTCCACTTGCCATTCGTATACCTTTTTGCCTTCCGCGTAACCGCGGTCCTCGGCCTTATTGATTTGGTCCTTTAGCTCGACCTTGTGAGCAGAGCGGAGCTTGCATAACTCGGCCAAATACTGATCTTTTTTGGCCAGCACAACCTTTTCCTTATTAGCTTCGGCCTTCGAAAGCTTCTCGGTCAGCATATCCCACTCGGTTATCACTGACTCAAGAGAAGCTTGCATTTTTCCCAACTTGATCGTTTTGGCCTTGTTATCAGCAATGGCTTTTCTCAGACTCTGTCGTATGGAAATCATGCATTCGTGGGCTAAGTGGTTTTTTTGCGCGGCTTGTAACACACGCGGTTAGTACATTGAAACCGACCAATAACTTGGTAATTAAGAGATTCATTCACTTACCAGCACGATTGACTTTGCCGCCGACCTAAGGACCTTTAGGTCGGATAGCTCCTCGTGCTGCTTCATATCTGCTGGGAGCAGCAGACCCTTGGTCATGTTGAAGCCTATGGAGTAATCCTTATCCGCATAAATAGAGTTAGTGGTGGTCACAGCTCGACCCTTATATTTGAGCTCAGACGACCATATTGGGGGGGAAGAGGTTTAGTGTGATTGACCGGCAGGTCTCCCTAATTAGTAGACGGAAGCTCGGAGGAATCTTCGTTAACCAGCCTTTGCTCGGTTGAAGCCCATCTCGGCCTCTTCTTCGATCAGAAACTTCACGGCAAAGAGCCAGAGCCCTTCGTACGACCGCCTAGAATTTTGGCCCCCGTCTTTCTAAGAAGTCGTGAGTCGGCTCATTCGTGATCATGGACTTTACAGTTCGGATTTTAGCCATTTCTTGTTCTTTTGTCACTGGTATAAGTTTGATCGGCGAAAGGTTTGGATCTTGCTATGGAGAAGGGGCACGAAAGAAGTTGATCACTTTGCTCTTGCGCGACGCCGTGTGCCGATAGCTCGGTTCGTATCCGGGCAGCCTTTAGGGTTCACACTCCTCGGCCGAATGTTGCAAAGCAACCCTAATGGCCTCTTTGTTGGCTTGAGAATAATCCGTTGCCAAGAGTTTGTAATCTATAAAAAGAAAGCAAGGGTTAGATCGGTAAAGACAAATCAAATACAAAAATTGAACCGCATTATGTTGCTTACCAGCACTTCTGAAATTTTTGAGTATGTACCAGCCCGGTATGGGTGCCTCGGTGTCCTCATAATTCCCAGACACCCACAAAAAGTCATCATCATTTACTTCTTTGTCTAGGTTACTTTCGATAAGTTTTGCTCGGCCATTCCTAACTTTGAGATACCAGCAAAAGCCTTCTTTATTTTTGTTAAGTGTATACTGGTGGAATATCTCAACGAGGCCAAGATTCAAACTGAGGATTCGGTTTAGCGTAGCCACGCCGTTTATTATATTGTATGTATTGTTGGACACTTGGGTTGGGCATAGCCTAGTTTGCCTCAAAAATTCGTAGATTAGGAGTTGCATCGAGAAGCACAGGCCACCTTCCACAATAGACACGACCGTGAAGGGGCATTTGTCCAATTTGTCCCAGGGAGTATCTTTTTTCTTGGCCAGCTTAAGGTGGACGTTGTCTGGAATGTTATATTCTCTACGGAACTCGGTCATTGCCCCTGGCAAGTTGACCATAAAGCGATATTTCCTTATTTATCCCAGTTTTATTCTATATATGTTAAATCTGATAGTAGCTCGATCAAAATTGAGCGGCTCGGGTGGTTTTATTTGCTCGGTCTTTGAGCCTTACCGATGGTGATGTTGAGGTGTGCCTGGTCAGTCCTAGTTTCTACATTATTAAAAAATAAGTTTAAGTGTTAGCACGGCATCAAATGCGCGGCTACCAAAATATGCCCAGCTTGGTTAAAGTTTCCACTAAGCCATCGATGTTATCTTAGGTATTGTTTTTATCTCGGTTGTGAAGCTTAAGGGGTTAGGTTGGTTCTGGACTTCATCAGAAAGGGTTGGCACTTATCTCGATTTAACGCCCCCACTAGTCTCTATCGTGGTCCAAATTACACAAAAGGACCACAAACACATTATTGCTCGGTTTGGAACGATGTTAAGATCCAAAATTGAATTCTTGCTTGGTTTTGCCTAGGAATTAGGCTGTTCATCCTAAGTACGAAGTTTATATACTGAAATTATGGGAAACAAGGGGCACGGGGGCCCTATTTGTGTTCTTGGTTCCAATTTTGTTTAGGGTTTACGAATATCTATCAACTCCACCCCAAAAGAGGAGAGTCGACAGGGTACTAACAGTTCCAAATAAAGGAAAAATCAAGAGCATGAAGAACAACAATGGAAAATGGATGAGAATGAGAAGGACTTACGGATTTGGGTGCCAAATGAAGACCCAATCAGCCTTGACCCCTGTTGTGATGTTCGTGAAGATGAAAAATGCTGAAGACGACTCGAATAGAAGCAATGGTGGCGACAGCGACGGAGGCAGATGCTCAAGGGTTTAGGGTTTGGTATGAAAGAAGAAGATGAACAGTGAAGGGGCTGTGGGGGCATAAATGGCTTATTTATGGAGGAAAACTCAAAAGATGACAACTTTTCAAATTTTAGCATGACAGTGATAGCTACAGGGACTGCACGGAACCTCTGGGAAGGCGTCATGTGGCTTGGAAGTGACTGGCTGTCAGTACGACTAATGGGCTATCAGTGTGGTTGATTGATTGATTGATAGCGGAACAACCGACACCAGTCTCGAAAATCGACCAGAAAGTAACAGTTCGGCTGGAAATGGTAATCCCAATCACGCTCAGCTTGGATAGGATTAAGGGGCAATTGAGAGGGAGATTTGCGCTGAACAGTGGGTCGGGTTACACCAGCACAGAATGTGGTGTTGGGCCGTGTAAGGGGAACCTGCGGCTGAATTAGGTTCGCATTGAATGTGTTGCCAAATCGGACTAAGGTTACCTGAGATGCATTGAGCCGAGCTAGATCCACGTGGCATCTGGTATTGGACCGAGCTGGACCCACATTGAATGATACGTCTTGCTAGACCTAGCCGAGATGGTGTCGACGAGCAGAACTGTCTCAGCATTGGGATTCTAGGTAGCTGAATTACTTGACGACTGAGTTATAGGTAGTTTGGTCCACAATAGTGGGGGCGGATATGGCCTATAAGATTGCGGTCAGTAGCTGAGATGTAGTGCGGCGTGCTCACTTTTGGTTTGTTCTGATAGATAGGTTTGGTTAAGCTCGGTATTGAGCTGTCCAACGTAGTCTGTGGTTCATCAAGTAATAGTTCGGTTTGACATTCCACGTAGTCCAATGACGAGAAGAGGGGAATCCACTCCTAGTATGCGTAATACCGTTTGGTGGTGCAACAAACACTGTTTGAAGGTTTTGGTCTCTACACGTGTAAAAAATGTCGAGGGGAGCATAGCCACATGTCCAGAGAAGGACAATAGAGGTAGTACGCCCACAATCTTTGAGGCTATATGGCCAGCCTTGAAAATAAGGAACATGCAAACGTTAGAGGTAAGTAACCAAAAAGAATTTTCAACTTCCTCTTTCTACAGTGCTCTCTGCCTTCTCTCTTCTCCCAAAAAGCTAACTTGACCGTCGGAGGGGTTTTCCAGCAAAACCACCAGTCGGGTAGCTCATCTTTGTTCTGTTGACAGTGTCACGGAGTTCCAACGGAATAAAGAGAACTTGGTAGCAAGGAGGTACGGAGCGAGGCCTATATTTCTGCCCCGCACATCAGTATTTATTATTATTAAAATAGTGAAATTTCATCGTTTTCTACAAGTAACATTTCAAACTAATGAATAAAAATTGCAAAACGGGATGCCAATTCTAAAGTTTCGGTTAAAAATTTTAAATTGAAGATTTGAAAATGACATAATTGAAATTTTATTTATTAAAACACAACAAATCACTATATCAAAATAGAGAAATATCTTAGTTTATTTTTAAAAAATATATTATTGTTTGTTTTTCAGAAACAAATACAATAAAATAAAATATTATAATTATTAAATCAATTTAAATTATTTTTATAAATGATATACATTTAATATCTTACAAAATAAAATAAAATAAAATAAAACATTTAAATTATCAAAATATGAACTATAAGATAAGCTCAACCATATCGCTCCTCTACTTCTTTCAAACAAACACGCCAACTCCATGTGTGTCTCATGGTTAATACAACCTTTCAAAAAATTAAAAAAGAAAATTTTTTTATTTGTAGATGCCTATTTGGATGTGCTTATCACGAGGTCTCAAATAAAAAACAACAACAAAAAAAAGTTGTTTTATGTATTTTTTTTATTTAAAAAAATGTCTTATCGTGTAGAGGAGGAGCATGTTTTGGTCTCCAAAAAGTTTGAAGAAAAAATAAGAAACAAACACAGCCTTAATTTGTGCCACGCGTCCATTCAAGTCCCAGTCACCACACACACACAGAGGGGCTCTGCAATTGTTTGCAACAATGGCGATGACCACCACTCCTCTCTATTTTGCCTCTCCAATTCCAAAACAAAGCAACTCTACAAATCCACACACCTTTTCTTCTCTCTCTTCTCGCATCTCCATCGCCAAACGCTCGTCTCTCTCTGTCCGATCACCGCCGCAGCCGGCGGCGGCGGTAGTGGTGGCTGAAACCGCGAGTGCATTTGTGGAAGCTGAGCCGAAGAAGACCGCCGCTACTCCGCCCAATTCTCTGCCTTTCCGAGTCGGGCATGGCTTCGATCTCCACAGATTGGAACCTGGATACCCTCTCATCATCGGCGGCATCGATATCCCCCACGATCGAGGCTGCGAAGCTCACTCTGATGGTGAGATTCACTCTCAGATTTGCTTTGATTAAATAAATAGTTTCATCTACAATCCTTGCCCTTTTTGTTTTTGTTTTATCAAATTTGAGTGAAAATTTGGTTAAATGCTTGTTCTGCTATGCAATACTCCAATCCTTACTCTTGTATTTTCATTAAATCCTTTTGAAAATTTCTAAACTTATCCTAAAAGCTTGTTTTAAACATTTTTGATGAAATAAAATCTCTCTCCAATCCCTACTCTTTTTAAAATTTCATCAAATTTGGGTAAAAATATGAGTTTTGGAAATTTGGTGAAAGGATTTGGTTCAACCTTGATTTGGTGAATTTTTTAACTCTTCCTTGATTTGATACAAGTTTGATGAAATGATTGGAGCTCACTTTTTTCCTTTTTAATTGTCAAATTTGTATTTGATAGAAGAATTATGTATGTATATTGGTTGAAAGCCTAATATTTTTGTGGTTAATTTGGGGTTGCAGGTGATGTGTTGCTTCACTGTGTTGTTGATGCAATCTTGGGTGCTTTAGGGCTTCCCGATATTGGGCAGATCTTTCCTGACTCCGATCCCAAGTGGAAAGGTGCAGCATCATCGGTTTTCATTGAAGAAGCTGTGAGTTTTATTAACTAAGTTCAATGCTTTGATTATCTGATGCTTTTCCCATTCACATTTGCTTTAGTTTAATTTTGGGTCCTTTGAGAAATAATAGTTGTTGCTTTTGTCTACTTTGCTTCGTTTGGGAAGTGGGTTGGTTTTTTGACTTTTTTTTTTTTTTGATTATACGAGCCTGGGCTCAAAAACTTGGTTTGAGAAGAACTTTTTTAATTTTTTAGCTTTTTGGTGAGGTGTCATCCTGTTAAATTATCAAACTGCCCTTTTTTCTCTTGTTTTGTTTTGTTTTGTTTTTTTTTTATTGGTGGTTTGGATTTCCCATATTTTGCTTTATTTATTTATTTTAATTTTGGGTTTCGATGTGGCGTTTTTTGCTTATTTTTTTTTAAATTTTTTTTTTTGTATTTTTTGATTTGTCCAATTTTGTTAAATTTTTTTTTTTATTTTTTTTATTTTGGGTTTTATTTTATTTTGGTAAAATATTTATTTATTTTTTTTATTTTGGGTTTGGATTTGGTGTATTTTGTTGAAATTTTATTATTTTATTATTATGGGTTTTATTTTGGCTTATTTTGGTAAAATAATTTATTTATTTATTTATTTTTTGGATTTGGCGTATTTTGTTGAAATGTTATTATTTTGGGTTTTATTTTGGCTTATTTTGGTAAAATAATTTATTTATTTATTTTTTTTGGATTTGGCGTATTTTTTTAAATTTTATTATTTTATTATTTTGGGTTTTATTTTGGCTTATTTTGGTCAAATAAATTTTTTATTTAAGTTTTTTGCTTAACTTTTTTTTTTAAATTGATGTTTTTGTTTATTTTATTTTTTTATACTTTAATTAGTTCTTGTTCTTTAATTTTATTTTAAGTATTAAAATAATGTAAATAATCTATATAATTTAATAAGCAAAAATTTAAAATAAATATTCAAAAAATTATTAATTCACGTTTTTACGGTTTTGTCGTTTTTATGGTTTTGTCGTTTTTTTATTTAAAAATATTTTTTTTTTGTAATTTTTTTTATTAATTACGTTTTTACGGTTTTATCGTTTTTTTATTAATTTACGTATTTTGGTCGTTTTTGTCTTTTTTTATTTGTAAAATGTTTAATTTATGTTTTTGTTGTTTTTATTAATTTAAAATGTTATGAATTTTTTTATTTGTAAATTATTTTAAAATGTTATTAACTTACGTTTTTTGTATTTTAAATAATTTAATTTAATTTTTATTTTAAATATTTAATTTTATTTTTATTTTAATTTGCGTTTTAATTTTTATTTTACTTTTAATCTTATTTTAAGTATTTAAATAATGTTAATAATCTAAAAAATTTAATAAGTAAAAAATTAAAATAAATATTCAAAAAATTTAAATCGTAAAATATTTAATAATTTAAAAATTCAAAAAATTATTTTAACAAAAAAATTTAAATATTCAATTAATTTAAATTATTAAAAATGTTAATATTTTAAATTTAAAAACAACTCTACACTTAAATCGTTACCAAATACATAAAATAAAACGCAAGTAATAATTTATTTTTAAAACACATAACCAAACACATAACTTGAAACCAAATTTAAACTTTTTTTTTTTTAAAACTTTTTGTGTGAATGGACGCATGGCATGTCCCTTTGTCATGGGGGTAGTATCGTCAATTTTACTTGTCCAGTGTTGTTTTAGATTTCCTGTACATCTTTTGTCTTTTTTTTGGCTCAATAAGCCATTTTTGGCATTTTGTGGCTCTTTGAGCCTGGGAGCCCTTCCCAAACGAGCTCATGTTAATATTTTGTTTTCTTCTTGTGGTTTTTGAAATTACAAGCAATGCATGACTTGTATCTCATAAAAGAATCACCGAAAAGAAGAAGCTTAAGTCATAAGCCATTTGTTAGCCAAAGAAGTAAAGGAATTTGTTTGGATGTTTTTTGAATTTACTTTGGTAATTAATCTTTATGGTGTTTGATTTCATCCGAAAGGTAATTGTTTGCTAAAAACTAAATGGTGAAAAAAACTAAAATTCTCGATATATTGATTTGTGATTATTTATTAATTTTAACCAGTAAATAGCAATCCCAATCAAACAATCAAAGACAAATTGACACAACGATTTTAACGTGAAAAAATCACAATTGGAGTACTTCAAATTGTGATAAAAAATCACAGGCTAAAACCACAAAATAATCCACTAAGAAGATAAAAAAGAATTACACAAGAAGATAAAAAACCACACGCCCAAATTGAACCGACCTCAATGTGCCTTATCCACCATCGTTGTCGTCTCGGAATTGTCTTGTTCAACGTTGAATCCATAACGCTGATGTCGAATCCACGATGATGAGTCATTTCGGAATCTACCAAAACTTCATGTCCAAATTCCACGGAATTTACCGAAGAACAACTCTCTCTTTTATGAATAAAACAAAATAAGCAAACCCCTTTGATATAATCCACTCAATTCATGATATAAATTCTCACAGATATCAAAGGAAACAAGTAAAGAAGCTCCAAATGAAAATCCTAATACCCAAGAAGAAGATCTGGAAGTCGTACTCTAGAAACTGAATTAATCGCAGATTTATAAAAAACAGAATCGCGATCTCCGCTTGAGCGCAGGAATGGATGCTTGAGTGGTCTGACTAAAACGTGTGTTTCAAAACAAGGATCTATGCTTGAGCATAAAAATACAACTCCTTGTACTTTTGCAGGCGAGTGAAACTACTGAAAGGATTGCATCTTCACTCGAGCGCACAATCGGCCGCTCGAGCGAACAAACAACTTCGACTGCAATTTTGCCTTTTGCTTCGGTAGCGCACAATTCCCGACATAGTCAACGAAGTGGCAAACATGATTGGATTAAGATCAAAAACTCCTCTGCATAGGCACAATTCGGGTTGGATTCACATCTAAATACTTATAGTCTTACTGAAATAAAAGATCGAATAAAATTACAACTGAAAGAAGTTTTGTTAAACGAAATTGTTAATTACAAAAACCTAACAGAGGGATTTGAATGTGATATTGCTGATGGAGCTATGGCAGGTTGAGTTGAAATTAGATGAGAGAGGGATGCAAGTGTGAGAATATGTGTTCTCCTAGGATTAGAAATAAGTGTCCTATATCTATTAGACTTCTATATATCTCAGTGATGTATTCATGTAGGATTAGGAATTAGTGGTACTCTATATAAATGATGTATGTATTCTTTGTTCAATCAATTCAATCTAATATACAGTTGTGTTTAGAAAACTTACATGGTATCAGAGCTTTGCGATTCCTGATTTCGTGGTGGCTAGGGTTATGCACGAACTGGTTCAACTTGCTCGTGATTCATTTGTTTGATCGAGTTCTCCCTTTCTCGATTGTCTGGTACACGATCAAACTCCTTTGGTTCGATCTCTATTCGTGACTTGGGTGACCCATTTGTTTCGTCTGCGAGTGCTTCTTCTGGATGCTTCGTCTCGCGAGTGAGTCGTCTCAGTTGACCCATCGAGCTGCTCGTCTCAGTCTCAGTCATCCTCGCGGCTCATCGTATCTCCGTCTTGGTTGACTCTTGTGGTCGTCTCTCTGTGGTCGCCTCTTTATGCTTCATGACTCCTGGGGTCGTCTCTCTGTGGTCGGCTCTCTAGTTAATCTGGTTCGTCTACCTCCGTGCTTCGCGATCTCGGTCTGAGATCTTCGCAAGCTCCGTCTGAAGATCAATCTCAGCTTCAGTCTCTCTCTCTATCTCTGTGCTTTGCGATCTCTGTGCTTCAACTTGGGTATTTCTATTTAAAACCCTATTTTCAGGAATATTGTACTTAAGCCCCATACTTGTCTGTTTATTACGAACTTTGTTTTTTTTTACAATGTCAGATACTAAAATCCAAGCCATCAAATGTAAACTCACTGGTGGCAATTATGCCTATTGGGCCAGTGTCATGAAGAATTTTCTTCTTGGTCAAAAAAAATGGGGCTATGTTTCTGGTTCTGCTCCTTGTCCATCGGACTCGAAGGCAGAAGGGTATTTGTCTTCCTGTGACACTTGGGATTGTGATAATGCCCAAGTTCTAAGCTGGTTTCATAATTCTGTGAATGACCGTATTGGAATGATGTTTTTCAAGTATAGTACTGCCAAGGAAGTGTGGGATTATTTACTCGGTGTTTATCAACAGTCCAACTTTGCCAAGCGGTATGAGTTAGAAACAACTATTCAGAGTGCTCATCAGCGGGATCAAACTATTTAGGACTTTTATATTGAGATGACAGGTCTCTGGGATCAGTTGGCTCTTATGGAACCACCTAGTCTCATGATATTAGACGCTTATATTGAGTTTCGGGAACAAGGTCGTTTAGTCCAGTTCTTAACAACTCTCTCTCCTCAGTATGAGGCTATTCGAGGTGGCATCCCTCACCGATCTCCTCTTCCCTCTGTGGATGCTATTGTTCGTGAACTCCTCTCTGAGGAAACCCGTCTTAAGACGGCCAGTCAGACTTTGCCTCCTTCTATGTTCTTGGCTCTTGCCAAGCCGCCCTTGTTATCGACCCCTCCTCCTTATCAGCTTCAGGCCACTGCGAAACCCAAGAGAGGACCATTAGGGCTAGATGAGTGTGCTTTCTGCCATCAGAGGGGTCATTGGAAGAACAATTGTCCCAAGAAAGGACGTCAGCCTGCTCTGTCTTCTTAAACACAGTTTCGCGGTCCTACATCGGTTACTTTCCGACCTCCTACTGCTTATACTGCTTCTACTTCGGCTCCCGATCTTGACTTGGCTTCCTTGAGTGCTCAGGTTGCACAACTTCAGCATATCCTGTCTACTACTCAGCCATCGCCATCTGCCTCCGCTCTTACCTCCCTTCATTCAGGTTTGTTTGGGTCCTCTTCAGGTATCCCTTCTTCTGTCTGGCTTTCTGATTATGGTGCCTCTTATCATATGACTCCTCACATTTCCTTACTTCAAAACTATATTCCCCCACCCATTCCTATTGCTATTAATACTGCTAATGGATCTGGTATGTCTGTTTTGTCTATTGGGTCTGTCTTACCATCCGCCATGTCTGTTGTTACTATTCCTTCTGTTCTTTATTATTTATCAGTCAACTTGATGCATCTGGTTTTGATGTTATCTTTTCCTCTTCTATTTGTTGTGTATAGGATCGGGTGTCCAAGAAGCAGATTGGGACCGGCCGTAGAGTTGGCAATTTTTATGTGGTTGAAAGCTTGCATCTCCTCTTATCTACCTCTCCAGCTGCACTTTCCTCGTTTCAATTAGATTCTCAGTCGAGTCAGTTTTACTTATGGCATTCTCATCTCGGTCATTTGTCTGTTGACTGCTTACGGTCTTTAGCTCAGTCAGGATTGTTGGGTAAAGTTTCTCCTAATCAAATTGATGAATGTCGGGGGTGTAAACTTGCCAAAATGTCAACTTTACCTTTTAATAAAAGTATATCTATTTCTATTTCTTCTTTCTCTCTTGTGCATACTGATGTTTGGGGACCCTCCCCTGTTCTTACTAAAGGGGGTTCAGTATACTATGTGTCTTTTGTTGATGATTGCACCCATACACGGGTTTATCTTATGACTTATAAGTCTGACTTCTACCAGATATATCGTACTTTCCAGTCTATGGTCACTACAGAGTTTGGATCTACTATTAAATTGTTGCGGTCTGACTTGGGTGGGGAATACTTTAAAACTGAATTCTGTGAATATTTGGCCAACTTGGGTACCATTCACCAAACTTCTTGTACTGATACACCTGCTCAAAATGGCCGAGCAGAGCGTAAACACCGTCATCTTCTTGAAACAGCTACGTCTCTTCTTCTCTCTGCCGCTGTTCCAGCTCCGTTTTGGGGTGAGACAGTTCTTACTGTTGCTTTTCTTCTCAACCGTATGCCTACCCCTTTTCTTTCTGGTCGGTCTCCTTATGAGGCTCTATTTTCTCAACTTCCTAATTACTCCCTCCTTCGTGTGTTTGGGTCTGCGTGTTTTGTCCTTTTACCTTGTAAAGATAGGACTAAATTTAGTGCCCGGTCTGTCCTATGTGTTTTTTTAGGATATAGTCTCACTCAGAAAGGTTATCGTTGTTATGACCCTGTTTCTCGTCGCCTTTATGTCTCCCGCCATGTTGCCTTTCTTGAATGTCTATCTTACTTTCAGCTTCCTCCTCTCACCGCCCTAGTTTCCAAAGAGGATTTGGTTCATATTGATTCATTTCCTTCTAAGATCCCATCTGATGAGTACATCTCCATAGTTCCTCCTGAGCTTATTCCATCTTCTCCTCCTGCTTCACCTCTGATTACTTTTCCTCCTTCGTCTTCTCTTCTTTCTTCTCCTCCGTTGTTAGTTTATTCTCGTTGCAAGGCTCCTCCTCTACTAGATGTCTCTACCCCTGCTGCTGATCCTCCTGCTTCTGACGACTCTGATCCTACTACACACCGATATCCTCCTCGAGCGTGTCATCCTCCAAAAAGGTTGGGCTGGTCTAATACTGGTTTTTTTGCTTCCTATCGTACCTTTTTGTCTGCTATTCACTCTTTTGCAGAACCTCCATCTTACAAGGAGGCCTGTCAGGATCCTCATTGGGTTCAAGCTATGAAGGATGAGTTGTTTGCTCTACAGAAAACTAGTACTTGGGAGTTGGTTCCTTTACCTGCTGGTAAGAATCTGGTTGGTTGCAAATGAGACTACAAAGTCAAGACTCATTCTGATGGTTCTCTTGAGCGCTACAAAGCTTGTCTGGTGGCCAAAGGTTTCTCCCAGGAGTATGGTAGTGATTATGATGAGGCATTTGCTCCTGTTGCCAAGATGACTACTGTCCGTACTTTGATTTCTGTCGCTGTTGTTCGTTCTTGACCTCTATATAAGATGAATGTTAAGAATGCTTTTCTTAATGGCCATCTCACTGAGGAGGTTTACATGCGTCCTCTTCCTAGTCTTCACCATTCCTTTGGCCAAGTCTGTCGTCTTCGGCGCTCTATATGGTCTGAAGCAGTCTCCTCGTGCTTGGTATGATCGTTTTCAGACTACTGTTACTGAGCTTGGGTTTCATTCTTCTGCTTCCGACTCTACTTTATTTCTAAGACATACCTCGGCTGGTTTTGTTGCTCTCTTACGATATGTAGATGATATGATCATCACTGTCTCTGACTCTTGCTATCTCTGAGGTCAAGCAGCATCTCTTCCGTACCTTCGAAATGAAGGATCTAGGACCATTGCGGTATTTTCTTGGCATTGAGGTGGCTTCTTCTCCCAAGGGTTACTTTCTGTCCCAAACTAAGTATGCTAACGAGGTTATCCATCGTGCCGGACTTACTGACACTAAGCTGTCTGATACTTCCATTGAGCTTAATGTAAAGTCCAACACTATTGATGGGGTTCCTCTAGATGATCCTACGTTATATCGCGAGCTTGTGGGTTGCTTAGTCTATCTGACAGTTACTCGTCCTGATCTTGCCTATGCTGTCTATGTGATTAGTCAGTTTGTTTCTGCCCCTCGCTCTACACATTGGGCTATTTTGCTTCGGATTTTTCGCTACCTTCGCAGTACTATCTTTCAGGGCTTGCTGTTCTCTTTTACTTCTTCCTTAGACTTGGTGGCTTATGCTGATGCTGATTGGGATGGTGATGTTAATGATCGTAAATCTACTTCTGGTTTCTGTATGTTTCTTGGCGATTCCCTAATTTTTTAGAAAAGCAAAAAACAGACTGTTGTTGCCCGTTCTACAGCCGAAGCTGAGTATCGTGCTATGGCTCATGCTATTGCTGAAATTGTCTGGTTTCATAATCTCTTATCTGAGTTGGGCGTCCCTCAATCCCCGACCTCTCTCTATTGTGACAACCGAAGTGCTATTCAAATTGCTCATAACATTGTCTTCCTTGAACGGACAAAGCATTTTGAGTTTGATTGTCACTTCGTTCGTCAGCATCTGCAGTCTGGCCTTATCTCGCTTCCTTTTGACTCTTCGGCTCTGCAACTTGTTGACTTCTTCACTAAGACTCACACCACTGCTCGGTTTCGGTTTTTTCTTAACAAACTCTCGGTGTTTTTTGCTAAAACACCTTGAGTTTGAGCGGGGGCGTGAGAATATGTGTTCTCCTAGGATTAGGAATAAGTGTCCTATATCTATTAGACTTCTATATATTTCAGTGATGTATTCATGTAGGATTAGGAATTAGTGGTACTCTATATAAATGATGTATGTATTCTTTGTTCAATCAATTCAATCTAATATATAGTTGTGTTTAGAAAACTTACAGCGAGGTATGAGGAACTGATAAAAGAAACGTTAAAGATGCATATGGAAATTGAGAAGGAAAGAGAACAAGAATGTTGTGCAGTTATACTGATCCTGATCTTCTTTTAGCCAGGTTATTAGAGAACGTGGCATGAACTTAAGTTCAGTAGTTACACGATGTAAAATATAGGGTTAATTACACTTTACACTCACTGAGTATCACTTTATCTCCAACAACTTTAAAATCGTACATTTGGACTCCTTAACTATGAACATTGCTACCATAAAATATGTTAAGCAACTATTCTTCAGCTGATTGCTGTACAACTTGGATTGTGAAGTAGTCAAACAAAATGAAGATAAACGTGTGTCTGTCTTGGAGGACAATGTTTAACCAAACAATTTTGATTTGGGACTCCCAGTTGTCAGAACAGGGCACTGGTTCAGTGATTTAAACTCAGCCTGTCAACCTTGAGGTTGTAGGTTCAAAGGTGGGAATGAAAAAGGAGACTTCAAGCTCTAATTGAGTGTAGGCATGAGAATTACAGAGTGCAGAATGAGTGAAATTTAACTAGTAATGTTGTCAAAATCTTCAACTGTAGTTTTCAGTCTCTAACTTGTGATCAATATCAATATGACTAAGGCTTTGTTTGGGAAGTGGGTTGGCTTTTTAGTTTTTTTGGTTATTTTAGCCTGGGCTAACAAGCTTGGTTTAGGAAGGGCTTTTTGGCTTTTTTTGTGAGAGAAGAGTGTAATGATTTTAGGTTTGATGTAATGTTTTGTTTTTTGTGGCTAAAATAGCCTATTTTGTCTTTTGTGGCTAAAATAGTCAAAAAAGCCCCAAATCCATCTTCCCAAACAGAGCCTTAAGTGAAGTTAGTTTTCAATGTTTTTGCTTCATGCGATTTTCATTAAAAAAAAAAAAAAAAAATCTTTGACAAATTGGTTTTGCAACCAAAATGTACAATGAAGTAGATAAAAGAAAAAAGAAGATAATGTGTCATGAGGTGGTAGATAAAAAAACTTGTTAAATGGACCTGCTATTGGGAATTTGGTTCTTCCTTGAACTTCATGTCTTGGATACTTAATATGATGCATTGTCACATAGAATTTTTCAAGTTTGTTGATTCTGAGATTGTCCCTGCTTTTCAATGTGGTAATGGGTATTTCATTCATCATCTTTTGAACATGTGGGAGTAGTTAATACAATTCAATAATTCTATTTTGTTCAGTTTCTTACTTGATTATATTTGCTATCTAACTTGCTCATTCTCTGCAATGTGGGTCATATCAGGTAAGACTGATGCACGAAGCAGGTTATGAGCTAGGAAACTTAGATGCGACTTTGATTCTTCAGAGGCCAAAGCTGAGCCCGCATAAGGAGGCTATCAGGGCCAATTTGTCTAAGCTGCTTGGTGCAGACTCCTCTGTTGTAAACTTGAAAGCAAAAACTCATGAGAAGGTCGACAGTCTTGGGGAAAATAGGAGTATTGCAGCACATACTGTTGTTCTTCTTATGAGGAAGTAGAAAAGGGACCTTTCCAAATTTGAATCTCTGGAGTGTGAAAATTATATTCTCTCATTATTGTATACAGCTTACAAGGACTCCACACTTTTTTATTTCTTACGGTTGACAATCTATAGCATGCGTTGGATATTTTAATGGGCTCCCAATCCTGTCTGTATTCAAAAGTTGAAATGTAGTATTTTGGAGTTGGAATCTACTTCTCCATGTTTGTGCACGCTTTGTGCCTGTGAGCATGTATCTGTATAACAGTCAATGAAGTTGTTCGATCTGATAATTTGTTTGCAGAGTTGTATTGTGAAAGCGCATGAGTGTCTATCACTATGATGGTGAATGAAGTTGTGTTAGGATCAATAGTCTTTGATTCTAGGTATATAGTTTGGCAATTTCATTTGGGCAAATGCTTTTCCCATGTAATCCTTTAATTTCATTAAGTTGTAAAAATTATAGTTTATAGGTTGTTTATTCTGAGTAAAGATGAGTTCTCATGCCATGCATGATCTAAGGCTTTGTACGTCAAAGTGATCTGGATCTGACAGGCAAAATCTGGAGTTATTGAAGTCACTGCTTACGCTCAATGGGTTATTGGTTGGTCAAGTCACGCTCTCTCAATTAATTTAAAGTGAATTTTGCGGTCAAAGTCGTCTCTCTGAATTATTAAAAAGTGAATTTTATACATGCGCAGCTCAAATCATGAAGTGTTCGCTGGAGTGATCAATATTAATTTTTTATATTTAGTTGCGTTCTTAAAGTTAATATACTAACAATTATATTCGTGGTGGTAGTAGTGGCGGCATAGAGGTGGAGGTAGAGGTGGTGGTGGTGGTGGGGTAGAGGTGGAGTTGGCGATGGCAGTAGTGGTGGTGGTGGCAATTTTTCACTTTTTAAGCGGCAAATGTTTTTTGTCTAAATAAGTTTGTTTTTCATTAATTATGAAAAGGATAAAGCTTCGTAGCTCAAAACAGTGGCTCGAAATTGGCCCAAATGCTCAAAACGATGTCGTTTTGGGCATTTTTTTTTTCTTTTCTTCTTTTTCTTCATTATGTCATCTTTGAAACAGAGGAGAGGAGAGAGGAGAGGGGAGAGAGAGAGAGAGAGAGAGAGATTGTTATGAAAAATGTTTTAGCTACTTGGACCCCCAATTGGGGTCTTTGAAGTCAGATTGATTGGAAAAAAAAAGTTTTTATTTATTTTTTTAGCCTGGCCAATCCCAGGCTGGCACGTGGCATTGGGGGTCGGTGGGGGTCGCGTCTCTGAGTCAGCATTGTTATGAAAAATGTTTTAGCTTATTTTCAATTGTATCAAACACCCAACAATAAGAAAAATATTACAATGAATTGACTTGAAGAAAATTCCTAAAATAAGTGGGCAGAATTGATTGGGGTGCAAGGAAACAGACCAGACTAGAAGAAGATAAACAAGATCAGCCTAATGCAATAACAAAGAGTATGTCACTGTGTTGTGTACATTGGTTTTATATTATTTCAATGGAAGAAATAATATGAGCTATCTGAAAGTGAGAATCAAATAGTAGGAAATGTATTCTTCATTGAAACTTTTGTGGTCTGTGTAGATAGAGAGAGAGGACATAAATTCACGTGTTTTGGAATTTAATAACAACAAACAAGAAGGTATGACTTTTGACAAAGAATAAAACTTCAACAGGGAATAATGGAAGGGGGTATAGCCAGAGAGGGCGGCCTAATTGGGGTTGGTATTTTTAGAGAATACAAAGCTTGAATTGAATGGTTCTTGATGTTCTTGCTTTCTGATCCTGGAAAATCTTGGTCTCTCAAACTTTTAAGAGCCACCCACATGCCTGGTTGACCACCCTAGAGAATACAAAGCTTGAATTGAATGGTTCTTGATGTTCTTGCTTTCTGACCCTGGAAAATCTTGGTCTCTCAAACTTTTAAGAGCCACCCACATGCCTGGTTGACCACCCTAGTCTGGAACTGTCCAAATCTGACAAAATTCCAACCCTTTTGAATCTGATTCTTGCTCGTACATTCTCATTTTTTTATTTGATTCAAACAGTGACATCCTTTATTTTAAATAGATATATTATGCTTTAAATGAAAGTATATTCTATTATTCAAACCAATCACAAGATGTGTTTTATTTACACAAGTTTGTGAAGAAAACAATTTTCAGCACCTTTCTATGAGTTCCATTTTGTTCACACAATTTGTGATTGATCAAAATCAGTGGAGTCCACAACTTTAGATGAAGTCAATGCACTCTTATTTTAAATTAATCACAAATTGCGTTTTGTTTACACACTCATACATTTCATTTTAGAAGTCACAATATCATCTTTTTTTTCATCTATATGACTAACAAATTGTTGGAGAAAATGGAATTAAGTGTTGTGTGAATTAAAACTTTAAAAGAGCTAAATGCAGTTATGTTAAAAGTGTAAGATTTATTGTATTTTCTTCAAATATCAAGGAAGGTTAATACCAAGATCCCTTCAACTATTAGCAAATATCGCTTTACCCCCTCACCTATGAACATGTGCATATTGATATTTGTAACTATGAAAATCGTACAAATACACACATTTTGAAAGTGATTTACAAGGGGTGAAAGTGATTCAATTGTATAGTTAAGAAAATCAAAATGTACGAATTCATAGATAAAGAAGATAAGATGATATTTACTAATAATAAAGTGTCTTGGTGTAATTAATTCATATAACTTACTGAGAGGGGGATTCATAATTTGGCTTTGGGCCGTGGTAGAGGCAGGGCTGAAAGAGGTCTGAGCGTGTTTGGGCCGAGCTAACCTGGGTTGATCTTGGATTGGTTTGCTCGGTTGAGGTACAAGACCCATTCGGCCGAGATGATCGTCTGCAAGCCCGGGCTTTGTTGTTTGCACATTTAGCTTAGCGAGTAAGGTCTTCCACAGACCGGCCTAACCTGTTTGGAGCTTAGTCGTGCTAGAGTGCTGCTGAGCTCGGTCGCGATGGAGCTCGGTGAATGTCACTGTTGGACACGTTAAGTAGCATGGTTGTAGGAGCCCGGGGTAGAGTCGTCGGGCTACCCGTTCCCGTCAATGCCGTTTGGCGGTTTGATTAGGTGGTGTTTAGTTGAATTTGCGCTGACACGTGGGGAAATGGGATGAGAGAGTAGGTCCACGCGTCAGATGGCAAATGGATGCATAGGCAAGCGTAGAAGGTATATAAGTATGACTGCGCCCTCCATGCTGGGGATGGAACATCATTTGGTGAGAGAAACTCACTGTCTGCTCCTCTCTCTCTCTCTCTCTGAGTGTATGCTAACTTGACCATCGGAGGGGTTTTCCGGCAACACATCGCTGGGTAGCTCACCGCCGTTGTATTCGCAGGTGAATCGGATCAAAGCGGAGCTTGGACACGAGGAGTACGGGTGGTACTGGATATTTGCCTCCCGTACAATTGGCGCCGTCTGTAGGAAGTTTTGTAGACACAACCTTGTCCTCCAAGCTCATTGGATCGCCTTCCATGGAAAACAATGACGAAATACCGCTGTCTGCCATCGACGGTGTTACCCCAGAGTCGGTCAGACTGAGAGACGGACTCCCCGCCGTTCCGAACATGGTGGACTTGGAGACTTTCCCAGGAGAACTTCCAAGAGATGCACGAGATAAACGCGCTAGAAGCTTTGGTCACTCGCGGAGCCCGGACGGACACCGGCGGCGGAGGGAGTCACATGCTCGCCACCTAGAGCACAAGTTGAGGGACCAAGACGCCATCATCCAGAGAATGGCGGCAGAGATGGATGCTCTCAAACGGCAAGTCAAAGGGAAGGGTGTTGCTGGAGTGGGAGACCACAATGAGTGCACCTAGTCCCGCCGTTCAGGCAACCAAAGCCAGCGTCATACGCCCTTCCTTTCCATCACCAAAAGCTATGGGGTTAGAAACTCAGACCCTTCTGCAGAAAAGTCTAGCGCGCAAGATAGTACATACCATCCCTCACGTCCGTTGGCTATATCTAAATATTCGTACTTCGTTCGTTCAGAGGACTTGAGGGACGTCTTGAAGGAGCGAGCTCGCCGACGGGAGGTTCAAAGGATGCCGGTGCTCCAGCGGTTATCTTACGGAGGTCACGACAGTGAGGAGGTCACGATGCCACCACCACATTCAGCCGTGCCAGTCCCTTTGGACAAGGATTTAGCGAAGCTGAATGCCACCCCATTCTCCCTTGAGATAGAGACAACACCGCTCCCAGCGGGCTTTCACCAGCCCAAGTTTACGCTTTATGATGGTAAAAGTGATCTATACATGCATGTAAGCCACTTCGGGCAGGTCATGGCTGGACACAGGTGTAACGATGCTCTCATGTGCCTTATTTTTCCATCGAGTTTGGGCAAGTTGGGTTTGAAATGGTTTGAGAGGCTCTCGGAGGAAAGCATCGACTGGTGGCAGCAGTTGGTGGAGGCATTCGTGACTCGATTCAAGACCAACACCAAGACGCCAAAGGAAGTGGACCACCTTCTGAGCGTCAAGATGGAGTCAAGCGACACCCTCAAAGCATACAACGCCCGGTATTGGGAAACCTTCAATGAGATCTTGGATTGCCTGATCAACTTGGCAATCACCCAATACAAGCGCGGTCTCCCAAGACATAGATTAGATGATCGATTTTTATTATTATTTTTTTTTTTTTTTTTAAAAAAAAAAAAAATAAAAAATTAACTTTTTTAACTTTTTTTTATTTATTATTTTTTTTTTTTTAATAAAAAAAAAAAATTAAAAAAAAAAAAAAAAAAAAAAAAAATTAAAAAAAATATAATTTTTTTTTTTTTTTTTTTTTAAAAATTTTTAAAAAAAGTCAAATAGATCTATAAAATAAAAAAAAAGAAAAAAATAATATTTATTATTTATAATATATATATAAATATAATAAAATTGGAAATTTATAAATCCAGACATTATTACCTATTTAAATTTGGATGACAAAAAAGTTAAGAAAATAAAAATATGATTCTAAATTTATATGATATGATTATAACGTTTGAAGTAGATTGAAATAAGAAAATAATTATTGATTATCTATTTGAGCAAGTATCACATTGCCAAACTAAGTAGTATTTTGATTATCTCACTTGCAAATCTTACAATTTTTTAGGAATGTGAAGAGTAAAATATAATAATTTTGATTATCTCACTTGCAAATCTTACAATTTTTTAGGAATGTGAAGAGTAAAATATAATAATTTAACAATATTTATAATTTTTCTTTTAGTAAATGCACAGCTTATTTATAGAGAAATTAGATTGAATTAATTTTTTAATATAATTATATAATATTTGTCTCAAAAAATAGATAATCTAATTTCAAAATCATATTTATTATTCATTTATATATAAAAATATGATAAAGTTATTTTGATGAACCAGCCGACTTCCATGGGGCAACTGATGCAATGCATTAATGAGCACATCCGAGTAGAGGATGATGCGGCGGCATCCATCGTAAAGGCAAATCCGGTGGCAACGGACAAAAGGGTGGCTGGGAAAGTGCATGCGGTCGGATAAGAGACAAATTGTCCAAATGACCGCGCAAGAGAGTCAGACTGTGGCCCTGACCGTAGAAACCGGGGTAAACTTCACCGCAATGACCGAACAGAATACCCCCGCGATGATGCAGCAGATGCAAACAGAAAGTTGAATGCTCGAATGGGCATCACCACGGTATTTAAGATTCTAATTTATCGTATACTTAGTGAAATCCGCGATGAGGATTATATCCGGTTTCTCGCTAAGTTAGGCGATGCACAAAAGGGTTTCAATTCGCGGTACCGTTGCACATTCCATAGAGAGCGAGGGCACCAGACGGAGGACTGTTTGTCCTTAAAGCAACACTTGGAGGAGTTAGTTGCAGCCGGTCACTTAGACCTTTACATCGATGGGGGCGTTCGAGCCGTGCACCACACCCCGGCTGATCCGAGTGGTTCAGATGACTTAGAGAGTAGTGGTCAATGTGATCCACGGCATTGTGGAGCCAGCGCAGGTATGCGATCTCCGAAGGATGATAAAAAAGGCGGAACATATGAGGGAAGTTTTGTCAGTCCAACCCGCGATCAAAAGGGGCAAGACCGAGGAGAAAAATGTGATTAGCTTCTTAACTAGGGACCTTGAGCGCATTCAAACGCCGCACAACGATGTCCTAGTAGTCACCCTCCGCATCAGGGATTTTGATGTCAAGCACATCTTGATCGACCAAGGTAGCTCGGTCGAGATCATGTACTACGACGCCTTCAAGCAGCTCAAACTCTGGGATACGGACTTAGCTCCGGCAACTTCGCCAGTAGTTGGTTTCAACTCACAATCGGAGTGGCCGATGGTAAAGATAATCTTACTAGTCAAAGTTGGATTCGTGGTCAAGCAGGTAGAGTTCTGGGTATTAAAGGTGCCATCCACATACAATCTGATCTTAGGTAGGGGATGACTTCACGCTATACAGGCGGTAGCGTCAACCTACCACCAGGTTATGAGGTTCTCCTCGGCTATGGGGGAAGTTGAGGAGATTTGGGGCGATCAAGTCATGTCGAAGCAATGTTTTGTGGTAGTGAATGGGAGCTGAGCTGCCAAAGGCTTTGTGCAAATGATCGAAGGTCCGGAAGACCAACGTGTCCTTGATGACGTGGGCACCAGGGCCGAGGAAAAGGCTGTTGAAGAGTTAGTAAAAGTGCAGATCGACACAGAAGGTCCTAACAAGTTCTTTTTGCTAGGATCAAGCCTGATCGCTCAAGAAAGGACTGAGATGGTAGAGTTCTTGATGGCAAATATCGAAGTCTTCGCATAGACGCCATACGACATGCTTGGCATTGATCCAAGCTTTATTTGCCACCAACTCAATGTTTTCTCCGATGCACGTCCCGTCATTCAAAGAACGAGGAGATCGACCCTTCATCACGCCGAGGTAGTCGCTAAGAAAGTGAGGAACCTATAAGAAGCAAGGGCCATCCAGGAAGTGCACTACCCTCGGTGGGTTTCAAACACGGTCGTAGTGCCCAAGAAGAATAGAAAGTGGCGAGTTTGCGTTGATTATAAGATGGTCAACCGAGCTTGCCCTAAAGACAACTGTCCTCTGCCCAGAATAGACCAGCTAGTGGATCTTACAGCCGGACATAACCGGCTCAGTTTCCCAGAGGCCTATCGCAGCTATCACCAGATCGCTATACATGCACCCGACCACGAGATCACCTCTTTCACAACTCCGAGGGGATTGTTCTGCTATAGAGTCATGCCTTTTGGTTTGAAGAACGCCGGGGCAACTTTTCAGAGAATGGTGACCAAGATGTTTGCCCCTCTGCTAGGCCGCACGATGGAGGTTTACATCGATGACATGGTTGTCAAGAGCAAGCGGCAGGACGACCACTTGTCCGACTTAGCCGAGTTGTTCGCTATTCTTAAGCAACACAAGCTTCGCCTGAATGCGTCGAAGTGCGCCTTCGGTGTGGGGTCAGGGAAATTCCTTGGCTTCCTAGTCACTAACCGAGGCATTGAAGTAGACTCCTCACAAATCAGAGCCATACAAGAATTGAAGTGGCCCAACTCAGCAAAGGACGTGCAACATCTTGCCGGTATGGAAGCTGTGCTTAATTGATTTATAAGCCGGTCATTAGATCGTTGCTGACCTTTCTTTCGAGCTTTGAAGTCCAAGTTTTCATGGGATGAAGAATATGACAAGGCCTTGGGTGAGCTTAAGGTATATTTGTCTTCCGCCCTACTATTAGTTACACCTAAGCTCGGCGAAGAGTTCTACATCTATCTTGCCATCTCTCAACATGCGATTAGTGCGGTGCTAGTTCGAGCAGAAGGCATCCAGCACCTTCCCATCTTTTACGTGAGCAAAACCCTACTACCAGCTGAGTTGAGGTATTTACCACTGGAAAAACTTGCTTTGGTGCTAATGATGGCCTCCCGAAAATTGGCGCACTACTTTCATGCTCACACAATCGTCGTGTTGACCGAATTCTCTCTAAAAGCCTTATTTGAGCAGACGGATTTCTCTGGTCGAATTCTGAAGTGGGCAATCGAATTGGGGCAATTCGATATCAAGTTTCAACCTTGAACTGCCATCAAAGCCCAAGCCCTAGCAGACTTCGTTGCGGAATTCTCGCCTGGAACTCACCAGGTATGCTCGGTGGATCTTACCGCAGTAGTCGAGATGCCGAATGAAGGCTCAACAGAAATAGCACAACAGAGTGATGTTGGCGATGCGGAACTTGCGCGCTCGTCCATAGAACCTTCAGTCAGAATTGTACCCCAGCTTGGCAATGTGACGATGGACTTGGAAATAATCGGCCAACCGGTTGGGTTCAGAGTTGCATTGTCAAGGGGAGATGGAGACATGACTGTTGAAACCGTTAACGGCGAGTTTGCATCAGACATAGCCGAGCAGCCGAGCGACCATGATGCCGTCAATCTGCAGGCCTCCTAGGATCCCTCAGAAAGTTAAAAACTTTTTGTTGGTGAAATGTGGAAACTTTTCGTAGATGGCGCCTCGAACCGGTACGGCGTCGGGTTGGGCATTGTTTTGATCTCGCCGGACGATCTAACCATCAAACACTCTATTGCACTCGGATTCCCAGCGTCGAACAACGAGGCTGAGTACGAAGCACTGCTGGTCTGACTTAGAAGTGTGCTCCAATTGCGCGCATTCGAGCTGATGGTTTACAACGATTCCCAACTTGTCGTCAACCAAGTGTCGGGAGTCTACGAGGCCAAAGATGACAGAATGGCCAAGTACCAAGCTCTAGTGAGAGAACACATCAAGGAATTCCAGGCAATTAGGGTCCAGCAAATTGGTCGTGAAGAAAACGGCCGAGCAGATGAGCTGGCCGGACTAGCCTCTATGTTCGATAGTTCAACTCCCAGTCCTCTCCTAATCGAGTTTCTTCCAAGGCCTAGTATTGAGGACTCCGTACAGACAGAAGTACTCTGCACCGAGCTTGGCCCCTCTTGGATGGAGTTTATTATCCTTTTTCTAAAAGAACGAATTCTTTCGATCGACAAGAAGGAAGCACATAAAGTCCGGGTGAAGTCAGAGCGGTTTTGACTCTCTTCATCTGGTGCTTTATGTAAGAAGTCATTCATAGGTCTGTACCTCAAGTGTGTTCATCCAAACAGCGTGGAAGCTTTCCTGTACGAGATCCATGAAGACATGTGCGGAAGTCATATCGGGGGGAGATCTTTGGCCTGCCAAGCTATCTCGCAAGGATACTGGTGGCCATGCATGCAAATGGATGCTCAAAAATATGTTAGAAAATATGAATAGTGCCAGAAGTTTGCCCACCAAATTCACCAGCCGGCCAGAGAACTTCTTCCCTTCACAAGCCCTTGGCCTTTTGAGATGTAGGGGCTGGACATAGTGGGACCACTCCTAATGGCACCAGGCAACCGGAAGTTCTTCATTGCAGCTACGGATTATTTCACTAAATGGATTGAAGCTGAGCCCTTAGCAACTATCAAAGAGAAAGATGTTAAATGGTTTGTTTGGCAGAATGTGATAACGCGGTTTGGCGTCCCCAAGGTTTTGATTTATGATAATGGCACCTGATTTGACGGGCGTCAGATGATTTTATGAGGAATTGAAGATAGAATTCTATAACTCCACCTCGGCCTATCCGCAGTCCAACGGCCAAGCTGAAGCATCAAACAAGACCATTCTCGATGGATTGAAGAAAAGACTAGAGAAAACCAAAGGAAAATGGGCCAAGGAACTCCCAAGTGTCCTCTGGGCACATTGGACGACCCCGAGAAGCTCGACCGGGGAAACTCCTTTTGCCCTGGCATATGGCATGGAGGCGGTCATCCCATTGGAAATTGACATGCCCACCATCCGTAGCGAAAATTTTGAGCCCGAATTGAACTCCGAAGCCATCGCTCTGGAATTAGACCTAGTTAACGAGCGCCGAGAAAAGGCTTTAATCCACGTGGCCGCATACCAGCAAGAATTGTCTAGAAAATACAACAAAATGGTGTACCCCAGATCGTTTAAAGTCAGGGACTGGGTTTTAAGGAAGGTGATAGGCAACACACTTGCGCTTGGCGAAGGCAAGCTAGGGGCAAACTGGAAAGGGCCTTACAGGATAATTGGTCTGGCGGGCAAGGAGGCATACCATCTAGAGGACTTGGATGGCAAAAGCATACCTCGGCCATGGAATGCAACCAATCTCAAACTGTACTATTTCTAGCATTTGTCTTTTATATGTAATTTTTTGTAAAAGGACTTGTTTTCCTTTATTTTTGAATGTAATACTTCATTTGCTAATATAATAGAAATGAATTATTTCTGCTTAAGAAGTTTGTTGTGTTCGAAGTAATGTAGTGAATGATGGGGCATACTCTCAAGTTTTAGCTGAGACGATTTACCCCGGCTAAAAGAGTTGGTGGTTTGTCCAACTCAAAAGCCCTAGTTAAGATGCTCTACTCCGGCTAGAAGAGTTGATGATGTCCTCAACTTTTGTGTTTTAGCCGAGATGATTTACCTCAGCTAGAAAGTTGGTGGTTTGTCTAACTTAAAGGCCTTAGCCGAGATGCTCTACCCCAGCTGGAAGAGTTGATGATGTGCTCAACTCTTGTGTTTTAGTTGAGATGATTTACCCCGGCTAGAAAGTTGGTGGTTTGCCCAACTCAAAGACCCTAGCCGAGATGCTTTACCCCGGCTAGAAGTGTTGATGATGTGTTCAACTCTTGTGTGTTAGCCGAGATGATTTACTCCGGCTAAAAGAGTTGATGATTTGATCAACTCTGAATTTTTAGCCGAGATGAGTTATTTCGGCTAAAATAGTTAATGATGTATTCAACTCTGGATTTTTAGCCGAGATGATTTACTCCGGCTAAAAGAGTTGATGATTTGATCAACTCTGAATTTTCAGCCGAGATGAGTTAGTCCGGCTAAAAGAGTTGATGATGTATTCAACTCTGGATTTTCAGCCGAGATGATTTATTCCCGCTAAAAAAGTTGATAATTTGCTAAACTCTAGATTTCCAGCCGAGATGATTTACCCCGGCTAAAAAGAGTTGATGATTTGCTCAACTCTTAGTTTTTGCTGAGTTGTTTATCTCGGCTTCAGGATTTTGACCGAGATACTTTTCTCACCAGGCAGAAGTAGTACGGTTTTGAGAATTAACAACAGCAACACATTGCAAGAATACAAGCAAAATGAGAACTTTTCATTAATAGGAAAAACTTGGTACATGTGGTGGGGCTTGTAGCCCGGTTACAAAAACCCAAACATAAACCAAAATAAAAAAGTCTAAACTATGCTAACGGAGAAAGATCGGCAAACTCATCCCCGGCTCCTTTCGTCGCAGCCTCCACGTCAACGACAGTAGCCTTCTCATTTTCGCCGAGCTCTTGCTGGCTACCGTCATCCTCGGCTCCCATCTCTGCCGCCTCTTGTAAAGCGTTGAAGACTTCGTTGGCGTAGGGAATCAGGCAAGTAGGCAGACAGGAAGGCCGGGAGAGGAGAAGCAAACACCTTGGTCTCTGCTCCTTGGCCGAGCTTTTCACAAGCGGCCTTCCAACCGGACTTGAAATAAATGTCCTTGGTGGCTTCGACTTGCTTGCTGTAGTTGTCCTCGGCCTCCTAGAAACCGAGATTGTTGGCCTCGTCCACGGCAGCCTTTCTCGCTTCTTTCTCGGCTGCAAGTTGGGCTTTCAGCTCGTCTCTCTCCTGCTCGGCCTTTCTGAGCTGGCCAAGAAGCCTTGTGTTGTCAGCATTGGCCGTTTCGAGCGAAGCTTTAGACCTCCCCAGCTCGGTTTCCAAATGCTTGACCTGATTGGCCCCATCGCTCACCTTTTGCCGCAGCTTGTGAATTCGGTCCATCACAAGATGTTGTTTCTGGATAGCCGGCAAGTGGACGCGTTAGAGTTCGAATAAAGAAAATCAACCATGCAAACATTGGAACAAATTTGAATAAGACATGCAAAATTTTTACCCGGGTCATAGACTTAACCGAGGACTTCACGAGCCGGGTGTCGGGTACGTGGTCGCTGCTGGTTACGTCGCTCGGCTAGAGTAGAGCTTTTGTCAGGTCGAAAGCCAGAAGATGTTCTTTGTCACCTTTGATTGAGGCGTTGGCCGGGATCTCTTTACCCCGGTACTTCAACTGCGGTTGCCATGGTGGCGTTGGCTCAGATGTATCCGCGGGTTGCTCGGTGCTCAGCTTTGCAATGAGCTCAGCTGTTGGGTCGGTGAACCGAGGCATTTTCTCGGCTCTGCGACTTTCTTTGCTGGTTTGCGCTACAGCAGTCGACGCCAAAGCAATCACCGTCCCAGATGTTTGACCGGCAATGGGGGCACGGTAAGGGATGTTCGGCACCTCGGTGGACGTGGCGGTGATTAGATTTTTGATATGGCTCCGTTTGGCCATTTTCTCTTCCTCGGTTAGACGGATTAGGGGCACGTCCGGTAGTGTTGGACCGGGTGGTGGAGACGGTGCTCGGAGAAAGTTTATAACTCTACTCCGGCAGGGAACTGTGTATCTATAGCTCGGTACGTAGCCGAGAAGGTCGTGGCAATCTCGATTATGATACCGCAGCGCGGCTCTGATGGCAGCCTCATTTGGGTTGAAGTAGTTCGCTTGCAAGACTTCGATAGCTGCAAAGAAAAAAGGCATTAGTGCAGAATAGTGAAGGAAAATGGTTTGGCTGAGCAGTGAGCACGGCTTACATGTCCAACTGAAGTTCTTGCTGATGTACCAGCCGAGCACATCGGCTGTTTCATAATTTCTGGATATCCGGAAAAAGTCATCATCGTGCATATCTTTATTTGGGGTGCCGGTTACAAGCTTTTCCTTGCCCGGCCTAATCTTCAAGTAGTAGTTAAGCCCGTCGTCTGTATGCTCGAGGGTGTACTGGCGTAGAATCTCGGCTAATCCTAGGTTTAGGCCGAGCCGGTTGTTCAGCTCGGCTACCCTGTTTATTATTTGGAAGGTGTTGGTTGAAACTTGTGTTGGCGCCAGCCCGGTGCGCCTCAAGAACTTATATATTAAGGGTTGAACCGGGAAACGTAGGCCGCCTTCGATTATGGAAAGCACGGTGAAGGGGCATTGGTCTAGTCTGCTCCATGGGGTGATGTCCTCCATACCGAGCTCGAGATGTATGTCTGTAGGGATGCCATATTCTTCTCGGAACGCGGCTAGTGCGACCGGTGTGTCAACGAGGAAACGGTAACGCCCCATGTGAAGTTGGCCTGTTTCAGCACGGCGGTGTTGGTTTGGCAAAGTTTCGTGCGTTGGCTGTTCGGCCGTTGAGAGCCCTGGTGTTGGTGGCTAGTCCTCTAGGACTCTGCAGTAAAAGTCAAGTGTGAGTGGCAGCGCGGTCGCGCAAACGAGCTCCACTTTAGCTCGGTCACAAGAAGTGCAGTAGCACCTCGGTCACTATTGTGCACCTAGAAGCTCGGTCGCCCGAGCGGACCAGATATTAGCCCGGTCGAGCGGTCTAGCATCTGGTCAGACAGATTCCTACCGAACAGAGTCCAAACTTGCTCGGTTCTGGTATTTTTTGGGATCAAATGAGGTCGGGGAGCCTGGTCTGCCCTAGATTCTCGCGTGTTCATCACAAAAAATGAAGAACAGTCGAGGAAGAAGGGGCAGGGATGGTTCTTAGGGGTTACGTCCTAAAACCTACATGCTATCGTGCCCTAAACACAACTATGACATTCTCAGGCCAAGTTGTATAGTAAGAACGAGTAACAGATGAGGTGGAGTAGAAGAAATTCGAGGAACTTACAGGTTGGGAGACGAGAGTCGGATCTTTGAGCATGTAGACAGTCCTGGGCGACAACAGTGAAGCCAAATCCACGAGACAGATGCTAAGGTGTAGGCAAGAATGGTATTCGTTAGGGGGGATGGCATTGCAGCGCTGGGTTGTCTGGAATGAAAGAAGAACAGTAAGAAAGAAATGCGAAGGGGCAAGCGACATGCATATAAGAGAGGAAAAAGCGCCAAAAATTTGAATGTGAAGATGCGGTGGGGTTGGTGGCTCAAGGTCAATGAATGACTGACGCGCTCTGAAACGACGGCGGCGTCAGTACTGAAGAGACAAGTTGGCGAATAGAGGCGCCGATCGAGCAAGTCAAGAGACCGAGCATGGTGATTAGCGCGGTTGATGTCTTGCGGAGTAAGACCGGGCGGAGAATCGACCCCGGTCGGGTCATGTAATCCCAATCACGTTAGCGCGGACGGAATTAAGGGGCAATTGAGAAAGGGATTCATAATTTGGCTTTGGGCCGTGGTAGAGGTTGGGCTGAAAGAGGTCCGAGCGTGTTTGGGCCGAGCTAACCTGGGCTGATCCCGGATTGGTTTGCTCGGTTGAGGTACAAGACCCATTCGGCCGAGATGATCGTTTGCAAGCCCGGGCTTTGTTGTTTGCACAATTAGCTCAGCGAGTAAGGTCTTCCACGGACCGGCCTAACTTGTCTGGAGCTTAGTCGTGCCAGAGTGTTGCTGAGCTCGATTGCGATAGAGCTCGGTGAATGTCACTGTTGGACACGTTAAGTAGCACGGTCGTGGGAGGCCGGGGTGGAGCCGTCGGGCTGCCCGTTCCCACTAATGCCGTTTGGTGGTTTGATTAGGTGGTGTTTAGTTGAATTTGCGCTGACATGTGGGGAGATGGGATGGGAGAGTAGGTCCACGCGTCAGATGGCGAATGGATGTAGAGGCAAGTGCAGAAGGTATATAAGCATGACTGCGCCCCCCTATGCTGGGGATGGAACATCATTTGGTGAGAGAAACTCACTGTCTGCTCGTCTCTTTCTCTCTCTCTGTATCTGGGTGTATACTAACTTGACCGTCGGAGGGGTTTTCCGGCAACACATCGTCGGGTAGCTCATCGCCGTTGCATTCGCAGGTGAATCGGATCAAAGCAAAGCTTGGACATGAGAAGTACGGGCAGTACCGGATATTTGCCCCCCGCACACTTACCCAAAAGTATATGATCAAAGAAACAAACTGTTCATGAGTCACTACAAAAAATTAAGGTTTTAGAGATCAAAATTTAGGGACAAAATTATTTTTTAGAGACCAAATATTTTTGTTTCGAAAAGTATTATCATTATATTTTTAATAACGAAAATTAGACATTAGTGATGAATTATTATCATTTGTGGACCAAATTTTTTCTCCAAAAATAAACAATTTTGAAATCAAGTTATTTTGTCCCTAAAAGTCTATTTATTATTGACATTTTTAAAATTTTGTCGCTAAAAAATTTGTTTTTTACTTTTTGAAACAATCTTTTAGCGACTATTTTCATGACGATAAAAATTAGTCCATAAATACCTTTTATAACAAAATTTTTATTTTTAAAGACTAAAAAATTTAATTTTTAAAATTCTTCTACGTTGTACAGAGTTATGACGTTTTATGTGAAACATCACGGTGTCATAGGTTCTTGTCCAAATGAGACGTGTCAAACAACCCCTCCCCCACATGGATCATATGATGAATGCACAACATTTGGCATGACATGTTAAAAACACCAAAATCATCAGACAATATTGGTCGTCCTTTGAAGTGTAAGTGTTACATGTATCATATTCAAACTTCTCAACTCCACGATTGGATCGTTCAAATCATGAAACATACATACATAGCCACAATCAAGTGGTCCATGGAATTAGCCACACAGAATTGCAACTCTCAGTAGCAACCAGTGAAAATATTTTTGGAGAAAATTTTACTGTGGTTGTCTGCCCACGCAATAGTAAAGAACAGTGTAATCACATGGCCGAAAAAACACATAAATAATATGAAAAAATCACAAAATATTATTGGTTATGCATGTAGCTGATTTTTTTAGAAGATTTAAATAATTCTGCATTTTCAGATTATATTTTGGATTCACTCTTATAAGTAGTATAAGTCGAAAATACATACAAATTATTCACAAATCGCAAGTATGGTGTAATCTGAAAAAATATTAGTGAGAGTTGAATCTAAAATGTTTGAGTTACAATTTGTCCCCAAGTCTCTAAACTAGCGGGGTTGACCAGAATACATGTTACTCGACTTAATATGTGCAATGTGAATTACACTTCATAGAAAAGGAATATTATAGGAACAATTTCATTTCTAAACTATATACTATATCTTGAAGGCAAAATTGTGGATCAATTCAAACCCATGGAATTTGATTATCATTGAGATTGATTATCGGAGTCTGACCATCTTTGTTCATACTGCTTAAGGATGTTTAAATATTTGATGAAACCTAAAAAAATAAAACAGATTAGAAAATGGAAAATGGGATATATGTTTTTGATTCTCCTAAAATGGGCTAGACTGATTGGCATTGATCTTGTCTTTGACAAGAGTTTTGACCAAGAATTAAAGTTTTGGAAAATCTACCTAATTCAAAACAGCAAAGTCAACAATTGATGTTTGGTGCTTTTTAAATGGAATTGCTGTTCAATTTCAACTAAAAGACTCAATAATTAATTGCATTATGGCGATTGAGTAATTTAAAATAGTTTTAGGTTACGATGTGATATTGGAGTAATTCTATTTCTATACATTATTTGTTCTTTATATACAATGAATTTGAAATATTTTATTTTTCTTAATTCACACACAATTGTTCCAATTATACCCTACCCAAAATAATATAGTACACACACCAAATTGCACACACACCCAACATTAAGAGGAGTTTTATTCAAGATGTTAAATGTTTCAACCTTGTTCTCCATTGAAAGGTGTTCAAGACTCCAACGTACACACATCTAGCTATCAAACACGTCTATTTGTGATTGTTTCAATTTTTGGTTGAACAAATCATTTTCCCAGACCAATTATCATTGGCTCAATAACTCAAAAATCCATACGAAGGCATACACATAACATCCAAATACATAAATATACATATAAAATTTGATAAAAATATTAATCAAAAAGGTGAAAAAATGAGTTAACTTTCTGTCACATACGCTTTCGCAAGAAACTTATGAAAGTGATTTGTGTACTGAGAAAATCCTATTTTTAATGTGAGTTGTGTAATAATGTCTATATTAGTAATTTTGTTTAGTAGTAAAACTGTAATAAATTTTTTATTCATTAAGGTGTGCACAAATAGGAAATTGTGTGTGGAAATAGAAGCTATTGTAATATTGCTCACATGCAACTCTAAATTAGAAATTAAAGTGCAATTTTTTTTATTTTTATTAGGTAGTTGAGAGATAAGTGTGTTTTTGATGTTCTTATTCACCAAGAGCATTAAATAAGTAGTGTCATATGGTACTTCGATACTACTTTGTTTAAGACCCTAACATAAATGAGTTTAAGATATATAACATTAGGGTTAATTATACTTAGCACCCCTACATTTTCATTGTAACATCACTTTAATCTTTTTACTTTTAATTGTGACGGTCAACTATCTACATTTTAAGTCAAGTTTCATTATCATTTTATCCATCTACCATTAATAAAGTTGACAGAATTTGTGATGTGTGCTAAACGTGACATTTTCTTTCTTTTTTTAGCGCACTTACACTTTTATCAAAATTTTATTTTAGTCTTTACACTTTTGCTAAAATCTCACTTTTGATCCCTTCACTTTTACTTTTTGACAACCACATTAATGATAGATCACAGAAATGTGATATTGTAACTTAACTTAAAATATAAAGGGTTGACTATCATAATTGAAAGGATAAAAGTGAGATTATAGTGAAAGTGTAGGGGTGCCAATGTAATTAACCCCCTAACATTATCATGTAAATTCGGGTGCCTCTATTTACACACCACATTTCATCTTAAGGCACACCACTACTCAAGGCACACCTTTAGTAATTTGATAAATAAGAAATTTGCTTAATACACACCATAATCTTTCATCTTTATCCTTACTCACACACCCCACCCACAATCTTCAATCTTTCATTTCCTTAAAATTTTTTATTACATCTTTATCCTTCTAGTCAATTACATTTTTAACTTTCACACAAATTTCTCAATCCACACAATCCACCCCCGCCAGTCCTAAACCTAACCCTAATCGTCATCGTCGTCGCCCGCTTGCTACCCGTCACCGTCACAACCATTACCAGCTTCGGCCGCACCTTCTCCGCTATCCCTAGCTCCGGCAAGCCATCCCCTGCCAACCCCATCTCTCCCATCCCAACTTTAATCCTAAACCCTAACATCTCTTCACTACCTTCGCTGCTAAGCCAACGTTGCCCCTCTGAATCCCCTTCAGTTAGCACTTCTTCTCTGCAAATCTCCGCGCCACTGCTATTCCCTCTCCCATTGCAGCTTCTCTCTTCTCCTATTTCTACCCATAACCCTTTCTTCTTCTTCTTCTTTTTCTTCTTTTTCTTTTCAAACCCTAGATATGGAAACCCAAATCTCTCTCTCTCTCTCTCTCTCTCTCTCTCTCTCGCAACTGCAGATCGAATGATGGAGTGGAGGAATTGAGTTACGTTGTGAAGGAGATCTAGATGATAGAAAGTGGTAAAAGGTGGCCAACGGGGCTGGAAAGGGGTGACGGGAGTGAGGGAGATACGAGTTGCAATGTCAGCAGTGAAGGAAATGGTAGTGCGAGTTGTTGCCATGACAGGGATGCAAATGGATTGGGGATGGAAACAGAAAAGGGGATGGTGTCGGTCAGAGGGTAGTTGCGGCAAAAAGAGGTAGGATAGCTGACGGTAACGGTTGATGGCAGCGGCTGTGGCTGCGACTGCGGGGTATAGTTAGGGTTATGGTTAGAGATGAGGATATTTTGGGAATATTTGAAAATTGATGGTGTGTATTGAGTGAAAAATAAAAAATAAAAATTGGGCGTGGTATGCAATGAGTAATTGGTGTATATTACGTAAGGTGTGTATCATAGCCTTTTATCATTTGTGGTCATTTTACATTAGGTTAATATTATAATAAAAAATAAACTAGTTAATGATGATGAAAGGTGGTGTGTAAATAAAGACACCCTGTAAATTCAACATCTTAGATTCAACACTGAAGGAAAAATTACAGTAAATGAATTGTACATGATGAGAAAGAAAAGAAAAGAAAAGAAAAATAAGGTTGTGGGAGCCGAATAATGGAGATGGTGGAGATGCGGGGTACACTTGGAAAATTGGGATACATATATTATATTCGGCTTCATACTGTACAATTCAGACGCCGAATATCTAATCGGCCATAGAACTAGTTGAACAAAAAGCCGAGTGAGAATTGGCATACGATAGAAGGGGCCGAATAAACAATTACATGATGGATTATGAGTGGGCCTGACCCTGAGGCCCAAAATGGAATATAAATAGAGGAGTATCAACCGAAGAAAGGTATGTGAGAATAGATCCAAAAAAACTTAAGCCTCAAGCAAACAATAGACTTACACTAACTTGTCTGTCGGAGTGCTAATTCCGGCACCCCCGACTGGAGTGTTAATCCCTTTTTTAGGTGACGATCAGAGGATCAGGGACGTGCTAAAGGATCCTAGAGTATTTCCAAACCTACCTCCCCACAAAGGTATATTATATGAATTAGTCTGTGAACCCAGAATATGGGTAAACCCCTAACATTATCATGTAAATTCAACATCTTAGATTCAACATTGAGGGAAGAATTACAATAAATGCACTGTACATGATGAGAAAGAAAGGGGAAAAAAAGAAAAGAAAAGAAAAATATGGTATATTATATGAATTAGTTTTTGAACCCATAATATGGGTAAACCCCTAACATTATCATGTAAATTCAACATCTTGGATTCAACACTTGAGGGAAAAAATACAGTAAATGAAACTGTACATGATGAGAGAGAAAAGACAAGAGCATAAAAGAAAAATAAGGTATATTATATGAATTAGTGTCTCAACTCAGAAAATGGTGTAGATTTCAGAGTGCTTTGTGGGGTCCATATAAATTGTAGGTAATATTTTCTGAATTTGTAGCATGGTTGATATTATATAGTCAAGGACTCTTGTATGAATATGGTATAAGATGAGGAGCAGAGTTTTCTGGTTCAACTCTCTTGGGTATATGTAAGAAGATAGGTAGTGACTCATTTGAATTGAATGCTCTAGATCTGAGTTGTTTTGTTAGTCAATGCAGACATGTTTTCAGTTATGCTTACCAAAATACCAATTTTGATTTGGCTGTTTTGACTGAAGACTACTACCAGAGCTCTTTATTAATTTTGGGGCACAAGATCATCTATAAGTATTCCTGTCATGTTTTAATATTTATATATGTTTTTTTTTTTTTTTTGTCACACGATATCCAATAGATATTAAAATTTTAGGATTTAAAATCGCAATCTTACACGATAAAATGAGTTTACACGGCTACTAATTTAAAGGTCATAATATACTCTTTTTTAAAGATAAATGTAATTTAAATATGTAATTATTAATATCTACATTTTCTATACGAATAATAACACACTTGAAATATTTTAAAAGTTGAATGACTTGAATCAATATAATAAATCAAAATGAACTCTTACTAAGGGAACTTGGAACATCCAAATCAAAGAATAGCTTGGCAAAAAGCTATACCCAATTAAAAATTGGGCAACTTACGTATAAATCTTTGTAGATGGACTTATTATCTAGGCTCTATGAAATTAATGGCTTTTTTTTTTTTATCAAGCACTATTAAAATATGTTACTAATTGTTAATTTTTAGCGACAGTTTGAAAAATTTGTCATAAAAAATATTAGTAATTATAAATTTTAGTGATAGCTTAAAAAAATTATCACAAAAAAGGTTATTAATTTTCAACTTTCAGCGACAGTTTGAAAAAAATTTCACAGAAAAACGTTACTAATTGCAATTTTTATTTTTATTTTTATTAGGTAGTTGAGAGATAAGTGTGTTTTTGATGTTCTTATTCACCAAGAGCATTAAATAAGTAGTGTCATATGGTACTTCGATACTACTTTGTTTAAGACCCTAACATAAATGAGTTTAAGATATATAACATTAGGGTTAATTATACTTAGCACCCCTACATTTTCATTGTAACATCACTTTAGTCTTTTTACTTTTAATTGTGACAATCAACTCTCTACATTTTAAGTCAAGTTTTATTGTCATCATTTTATCCATCTACCATTAATAAAGATGATAGAATTTGTCATGTGTGCTAAACGTGATATTTTTTTTTCCTTTTTTTAGCGCACCTACACTTTTATCAAAATTTTATTTTAGTCTTTGCTCTTTCGCTAAAATCTCACTTTTGATCCCTTTACTTTACTTTTTGACAACCACATTAATGATAGATGACAGAAATGTGATATTGCAACTTAACTTAAAATATAAAAGGTTGACTATCATAATTGAAAGGATAAAAGTGAGATTATGGTGAAAATGTAGGGGTGCCAGTGTAATTAACCCCCTAACATTATCATGTAAATTCGGGTGCCTCTATTTACACACCACATTTCATCTCAAGGCACACCACTACTTAAGGCACACTTTTAGTAATTTGATAAATAAGATATTTGCTCAATACACACCACAATCTTTCATCTTTACCCTTACTCACACACCCCACTCACAATCTTCAATCTTTCATTTCCTTAAAATTTTTTATTACATCTTTATCCTTCTAGTCAATTACCTTTTTAACCTTCACACAAATTTCTCAATCCATCCCCACCAGCCCTAACCCTAACCCTAACCACTATCGTCACAACCATTACCGGCTACCACCGCACCTCCTCTGTTATCCCTAGCTCCAGCAAGCCACCCCTTGCCAACCCCATCTCCCCCATCCTAACTTTAATCCTAAACCCTAACATCTCTTCACTACCGTCGCTGCTAAGCCAGCGTTGCCCCTCTAAGTCCTATTCAGTCAGCGTCTCTTCTTTACAAATCTCCGCGCCACTGCTATTCCCTCCTCTATTGCAGTTCCTCTCTTCTCTTATTTCTACCCATAGCCCTTTCTTCTTCTTCTTTTTCTTCTTTTTCTCTTCAAACCCTAGATCTGGAAACCCGAATCTATCTCTCTCTCGATTGCAGATCAAATGATGGAGTAGAGGAATTGAGTCACGTTGTGGAGAGAATCTAGATGATGGAAAGTGGCATAAAGTGGCCAACGGGGTTGGAGAGGGGTGACGGAGGTGAGGGAGATACGAGTTGCAATGTCAACAGTGAAGGAAATGGTAGCGTGAGTTGTTGCCATGACAGGGGTGTAAATGGATTGGGGATGGAAACAGAAAAGGAGATGGTGTCGGTCGGAGGGTAGTGGCTGCAAAAAGAGGTAGGATGGTTGACGGTAACGGTTGATGGCGGCGGCGGCGGCGGGGTATAGTTAGGGTTAGGGTTATGGTTATGGTTAGAGATGAGGATATTTTGGGAATATTTGAAAATTGATAGTGTGTATTGAGTGAAAAATAAAAAATAAAAAATAAAAATTGGGCGTGGTGTGCTATGAGTAATTGGTGCGTAGTACGTAAGGTGTTTGTCATAGCCTTTTATCATTTGTGGTCATTTTACATTAGGTTAATGTTGTAATAAAAAATAAACTAGTTAATGATGTGCCTTAAGATGAAAGGTGGTGTGTAAATAAAGACACCCTTTAAATTCAACATCTTAGATTCAACACTGAAGAAAAAATTACAGTAAATGAACTGTACATGATGAGAAAGAAAAGAAAAGAAAAGAAAAATAAGGTTGTGGGAGCCGAATAATGGTGATGGTAGAGATGTGGGGTACACTTGGAAAATCGGGATACATATATTATATTCGGTTTCGTACTGTACAATCCAGACGCCGAATATCTAATCGACCATAGAATCAGTTGAACAAAAAGTCGAGTGAGAATTGGCATACGACAGAAGGGGCCGAATAAACAATTACACGATGGATTATGAGTAGGCCCGACCCTAGGGCCCAAAAGGGAATATAAATAGAGGAGCATCAACCGAAGAAAGGTATGTGAGAACAGATCCAAAAAAATTTAAGCCTCAAGCAAACAATAGACTTACACTAACTTGTCTGTCGGAGTGCTAATTCTAGCACCCCCAACTGGAGTGTTAATTACTTTTTCAGGTGATGATCAGAGGATCAGGGACGTGCTAAAGGATCCTAGAGTATTTCCGAACCTACTTCCCCACAAAGGTATATTATATGAATTAGTCTATGAATCCATAATATGGATAAACCCCTAACATTATCATGTAAATTCAACATCTTAGATTCAACACTGAGGGAAGAATTACAATAAATGAACTGTACATGATGAGAAAGAAAGGGCAAAAAAAAAGAAAAGAAAAATAAGGTATATTATATGAATTAGTTTTTGAACCCATAACATGGGTAAACCGCTAATATTATCATGTAAATTCAACATCTTATATTCAACACTTGAGGGAAAAAATACAGTAAATGAACTGTACATGATGAGAAAGAAAAGAAAAGAAAAGAAAAGAGCATAAAAAAAAAAAAAGGTATATTATATGAATTAGTGTCTCAACTCAGAAAATGGTGTAGATTTCAGAGTGTTTTGTGGGGTCCATATAAATTGTAGGTAATATTTTCTGAATTTGTAGCATGGTTGATATTATATAGTCAAAGACTCTTGTATGAATTTGGTATAAGATGAGGAGCAAAGTTTTCTGGTTCAACTCTCTTGGGTATATGTAAGAAGATAGGCAGTGACTCATTTGAATTGAATGCTCTAGAACTGAGTTGTTTTGTTAGTCAATGCAGACATGTCATCAGTTATGCTTACCAAAATACCAATTTTGATTTGGCTGTTTTGACTGAAGACTACTACCCGGGGCGGAGCTATCAAAGGGCCGGGGGGTCACATGCCCCCGTTGGGTTTTGCAAATTTTTTTTTTTTAAAAAAGTAAACATAAAGAAAATATTTTAAATAAAGAAATTATAAAAATATTATTTTAAATGTCAATGATATTTTTAAAATAATAAAAGTAATAATGATTATTTTGATTAAAAATAAAGTGGTTACGATATTATTATCTATAAAAATTTCAATGTAATGGTGATATTTATTACTATTGACATGCAAATATAATTGATCTCAATGAAAATATAAAATTTATTGAATTATTAGTTACATTTGACATGTAACGTTCATTCTCTCTGTGTTTCTTTACTTTTAGTTGGTGATATCACATGTTAATGATAACGTAGTATAACTATTATATTGAATTTTTACGCATATTTTGTATAAAAAAATTACTTTATAATTATATATTTTATTTTAAAACTTTATATCCATAACTTTTTTTAATATTATCCATGATACACTAATTACAAATAATATTTAGCTTATTTGATTCTAGTTTTTAGAAAATAATTTTCAAAAAATTATATATTTTTATTTTCCGTATTTTAATATTTTCAATAAATTTTTTTAATATTTTAAGCAAATTTTTTTAATTTTTAGACACACCTAACATAAATATACCTAAAAAGTATAATATTTGTAAAATTTTTTTTTAAAAAATACACTAAATACCAAAAAATATAAAAATAATATGCAAAATTCAGTACATTTTTCATATTTTTGTGTATTTATTAATTTTTTAAAATATTTTTTTACAAATATTTTACTATTTGGATACATATATAAATAATATGCATCTAAAAAAATAAAAAAAATTGTTTAAAATTTAAAAAATGTTCACTAAAATCAAAAAAAAATTGAAAAATAAAAAACTTAGTTTTCAGAAAACTAAATTCAAAAAACTAAAACTAAACACACTGATTAATTTTTTTTTATCTTTCTTGAAGTTAATCGTAAATATTTATGTTAAATATTTTTATAAAAAAAATTTAATATTATAATTAATAAGTGTCCCATCTGATTTAATTTTTTGGCTCCGCCACTGCTACTACCAGAGCTCTTTATTAATTTTGGGGCACAAGATCACCTATATGTATTCCTGTCATGTTTTAAAATTTATATATTTTTATTTTTATTTTTCTTTCTTTTTTTTTTTTTTGGTCACACGATATACAATAGATATTAAAATTTTAGGATTTAAAATCGCAGTCTCACAAGATAAAATGAATTTACACGGCTACTAATTTAAAGGTCCTAATATACTTTTTTTTAAAGATAAATGTAATTTAAATATGTAATTATTAATATCTATATTTTCTATACGAATAATAATACACTTGAAATATGCTAAAAGTTGAACGACTTGAATCAATAAAATAAACCAAAATAAACTCTTACTAAGGGAAATTGGAACATCCAAATCAAAGAATAGCTTGGAAAAAAGCTATATCCAATTAAAAATTGGACAATTTACGTATAAATCTTAATAAATGAACTTATTATCTAGGCTCTATGAAATTAATGGCTTTTTTTTATCAAGCACTATTAAAATATGTTACTAATTGTTAATTTTTAGCGATAGTTTAAAAAATTTGTCATAAAAAATATCAGTAATTATAAATTTTAGTGATAGCTGAAAAAAATTATCACAAAAAAGTTATTAATTTTCAACTTTCAGCGACAGTTTGAAAAAAATTTCACAGAAAAATGTTATTAATTGTAAGTTTTAGGAACAATTTATAAAAATAGTGACAACAAATTCACTAATTGTTAATTTTTAATGATAGATGTAAAAAATTATCATAAAAAAATATTTTTGACAATAATTTTATTAAATTTCATTTTCAATAAAACTTTATAAAAATAATAAAATTTCATTTTCAATAAACTTTATAAAAATTAAATTTAACTATTAAAGCTTATCGATAATTTACCTTTCAAATTTCCAAAGCACCAAAACTCAACTATTATGGCTATGTTTGGCATAGAGAGTTTGGATTAAAATAATCACAAAAAAATAAAATAAAATTTTAAATTAATAAGATAAAATATCTTATTTAAATTATAATTATTTATTTATTTTTTTTATAAAAATTAAAAATTTTTTTATTCTAAATTAAAATAACTAAAAAGTTAAACATCTTAAACGAAGGCTATGTCGGTTGAGGATAGTAGGAGGCAGAGTCTGACAGAGTTGACATTTGTTGCTCTCCAAACATAATTTAGAGAGAGGGTATGGCAAATCCGTGTCGCTATGTCTGTCTGCATCCTTTTATGTTAACATAGTGTTGTTTACGTGTTAATATCCCATAGGACATGTACAAAATTGTCATTGCTGGCTGTGATTGAATACGTGTACATAAAAATGTAAAGTAATTACGATTAATATCATTTAAAAAAAAATAATAATTATTTTTATTTTTTTAAGTATCAACTTGCATTGTTGTGCCATCACAACTACTACTGCGCCCTAGGAATGGCAACAAGGGTTGTCTAAACAATTCGCGAAATTTGTAATTTAATTCAGTCTAGTTTAATTTGATATGTTTAAATTAATGTTTTGAATTCGTAGTTCGATTTTAGATTAAAAAATTAAAAATTTATAATTTACGGATTGATTCTGGATTGAAACTCACGGTTTCAAATTAGAATCGATTCGAACCGTATACAAATAGTTTATATTTTTATTATACACCATCCCGCATAGTATCTTTTCTTATTCTATATAAAACTTAAACCCAAACCTAAATCCACATAATATCTTCTTTTATTACTTTTGTTTGTTAGTTTTTAGTTTTAATTTGTAATGGTCTAAATATTTGTGGTGGAACTAGTTTTCTTATGGTTGTTTAAATTTTAGAACAGTATGTCGCTATTATGGAAAAACATGTTGTTATTGTGAAACTAATATGGTGCCATGTTTATATTTTTATAAAATTAAAGTGTTATATATATATTTTTTGTTATTTAATTATGTGAATCCGTAGTCCTAAACTGATCCAATCTGTGTTTAAATGGATTAGTTCGGATTGGTTTCACGATTTAAACGGATTGGATTGGTCCAATTTTTCAGGAATCATAGATAATAGATTGGTTATGGTTTTACCCAAATCCGGTCCAATCCGGACCATGCTCACCCCTAACGGCAATGGGCCGGGGCGGGGCCGAGGTCGAGGCCAGGGTCGGGGATCACGCTCCTCGTCCTTGATTCCTGATGGTAGAAATTTCCTGGTCTCCAATCTCGATCCCCGACAGGGAGTTTATCACCGCCCCCGCCCCCTAACGGGGATTGAGTTTCCCCGTTCCTGAAAATTCCCCGACCAAAAAAAAAAAAAAAAAAGAAACAACAAAAACAACATAAATATTCAACAACATATTTGAGAGCATATATATTTATCAAATGTAAAAAATTAAAAAATAAAAAAAATAAAAAATATCTAACGCATTCAACCGAATCAGATCTGATCAACAACAATAACAACATCATCAACAGATTTGAGAGCATATACATTCATCAAATGTAAAAAAAATAAAAATGAAAAAACAAATCATCATTTTCTTCATCTTCATCAATAATAGATTTGAGCTCATATGGACAAAGATCTCACGCCAGCGTTAGTGAGGCGACAGAAACGACAGAACTCTAATGATAAAGGGACGATGGCGATCGGCGGTGATGGAGAGGAGAGAGAGAGAGAGGGCTTCGGAGAATAGAGACGAGAGCTAGTGATGGAGATCAGAGAGATTGGAGGGAGAGAGTGATGGAGATCAGCGTGAGGCAGTGATAGAGATCGGAGGAAGGGATGGAGGGAGGGAGATCGGAAAGAGGGGAGGGTTTTAGAGAGAGAGAGAGAGAGTAAATTGAGTCAAAGAATAAGGAATCATATATATATATATGAAGGGATACAACTGTAATTTCATATCGGGGAGTAAACGAGGATGGGTTCGGGGAAGGACGGGGACGGGGACGGGGTCGGGGCCAGGGCCGGGGACGGGGACAGGGATAAAGCAGGTCCAGGGCTAGAGAAGGTATTACCGTCCCCTGCCCAAAAATGATCGGGGATTTATTTTTGAATACCATCCCTGGCCCGTCAGGAGTTTTTTTTGGGAAAAAAATCGTTCCATTCGGGGTTGAGGGATTAGGTCCCCGTCGGGTCGGTTTCAAATTACCATCCCTACTGCGGCCTCTTCATTAGGGTCGGCTCTGAATATTTAGAGGCTTAAAACAAATACTTAATATGGGGTCTTACATTTGTTCAGGTCACTCGAAAAAAAAAAAAAAAAAATTCAACTTAAAAAATTATTACAAAAATTTTAAAGGATTAAATTTAGTATTATTGTTTATATATAACCATTTACACAAGAAAAAAAACATTACACAAAAATATAGAATTATAATATCAAAAAAAAAAACTAAATGAATCATATGACTGTATCACTTAAGCTTTATGGTTCTTACATTTTTAGTTACAAAATTGAACCAAGAGCTCTAAATTGTGATTCAATTAATTGTTCTATACTTTCTTGAAAGTATGATCAAATAAACATTACATTTCATTATTCAACAAACAACAATCAATTCAATTATAGAGATTTCAGTTTTTAAGTGAAGTTAACAAACAATTGAAGTAAAACTTAAAATGATACAAAATCTAAAAGCATCTAGAGAGAATATTAAAATTTTAAAAAGTTCAATCTCATAATGATCAATGAAGTTGGAAAGAAATTTGGTAAAGTGAAATCAATTACTTTGGACCCTTGATTCATAAAATTGTGTTGTTTTCGGGTTTAATATGAAATGCTAAATTTCTTTAGGTTTTGGTAAGTTGAAATCAAAGTAATTGGAATCCTCCACTTATAAAAACAATTTTGTTTTTGAGTTTGGTGTTGAGAATTGGAGTTCGGGATTTTTGGTGTTAAAAATTTGGTGATCTTCATTTAATTGAGGTCTAAAAACATTATAAGAATTTTCCCAAATTGAGGTCCTAATTTTTAACTCAAATCTAGGGGCTCAAAGCAAGTGCTTTGTCAACTTGTCCCCAGAGCTGGCCCTAATCCTATCACCGCCACAACCACTACTCATCCACAACTATTAGTATCACGCAACTACCTTGGCTATTGCTACCGCCACCACCCCTACCACTAACACCACTACGTACCATCTTTGGCATCATTACCATCGTCACGACTAGTACCATTATAATTTTACTACTACTACTACAACGGTTACCATTGTCACTATACCATCACTACTACTAGAACCCTCCACCTCCACTATTAGCACTACCGTTGCTACAAATAGCATCGCCATTTCACCACCACAATCACCTTTCATTACACCAAATTTCAAAATGTAATCTAGCAGCAAGGGTTAACACCAAGAATAGTAAGGGTTGACACCAAATTTTAGAATGCAATCCAGCAGTAAGGGTTGACACCAAGAATGATAAGGGTCAACACCTGTAATACCTAGAACTCAACTTAGAGAAGAAAAGAAAGCAATGGGTCGACACCTAATCTGCAGGGGTCGACACCCGTAAATCTGGGTTTAAAAAATTCCACATGCCAAATTAGATCCAGACTGTTACAGATCATTTCTTAGTCACTTTTCAGATTTGTGTGCATAATACGTTATATCTTCTGACCACAGAACAGATCCTCTGGGACTATATCCTCTCCAAGAAGTTGACTTATGAGGTTGAGCATTAAATAAAAAGCTTATGTATTTAATGAAACCTCTCTTCTCAAGACCTGCTTATAGTCTGCCTTCTTCTTGTTCTGATCAAAAATAGCTGGAGCAAATCCTTCATGATCTTCTCCAACGGATAGGAGATTCAAAATTCCTTTCTCTCTCTAATAGCTAGAAGCCATCAATATTATAAATATGGAGGTCTCCTTATTCATTCAATACACTTCTTTAATACAACAAGCCTAGAGCATTCAAGAGCAATCAAGAGCTTTTAATATACTCCATTTGTACTTCTATTTTCATATTTGAGTGAGTGTTAAATTACTTGAGAGCTTACATTTTTATATCTATCTTTTGTGAGAGAATATTTGTGAAAGAGGATAGTTGTACCTCTTATTCTTGTTCCTTATTTTCTGAGTAACACACTTGTGAAGTGAGGTATTTAGTTGAGAGGTCCAACAGATTGAAGTAAGTCCTTGTAAAACTCCACAAGTTAGGTGAAGCTTGGTGGTGCATCTATTCATAGTGAAGAAATTCTCAAGAAGGTCTCTTGGGAAGTGGACGTAGGCTGGTGAGCCGAACTACTATAAATCCTTGCGTCAAGCTTTTCTTTTCCTTTTATTTTCTGTGCATTCATTTATTGTTATCTACTTTTAATCACTTAGTCTTTGCAAATTTATTTTCGGACCAAGTTTTTAATTACCCAATTCACCCCTTCTTGGGTTGACTTCCTAAATAACAATTTTTTATTTTTTGCATCTTTAGTGAATTTTTTACATCACATATGGAGTTGATGTGTTAGTGATGTAGCAGATTTTGTTAGTTTTTTATATGGAAGTTAGTCTAGGAATAATGTAAGAAGGATTGCAAATATGAAGGGTTAAAGTGGAAAAAATTAAACTTAAAGGGCCAAAGTGAGAAGGATTATAAACATGAAATGCCAAAATAAAAAAAATTAAACTTAAAAGGCCAAAATAAAGAATGGGTGAAACTTTAAAGGGGCAAAATGTAATTTACCTATTTATTTTTGTCAATGATCTAAAGGGTGTGTTTAATTGGGCGGACTGGAAAAGGGGGGATTAGAATCCATCGGACTTGAGTCCTGGGACTGTGAATCCCCCGGACTATTTGGTCGGATTGGATATGTATCCTGTGTTTGTTTTTTCATGGGATTAGATGTCTGGAAAGGACTATTTTCAGTGAATCCAACGTTTGGTTGGACGGACTGGATAGGATAAATGAACAAAAGACTATTTTGCCCTTTTTCAATTAATTATTTTTAATAGGATAATTATTAAATAAATTATTTTTGGATGGGATAATTATTTGGTCGGATTATTTTTGGACTGGATAGGATAATTATTTTTGGACAAATGAATCCAACGTTTAATTATTTTTAATTAAATAAATTTGTTTTTTTTAAATTAAATAAATAAATAAATAAAATATCAATAAAATTTGTTTTAAATCATTACTGTATAACAAATCATTATTTTTTTTACATACAAAACTTTACTGTGTGGTCCAACTTTACATACAAGTCATTAGTGAATCCAATTTATTTTTTTTACATACACAATTAAATAAATAAATAACCACTAAATTTGATTTAATAAAATACTGTATAACCTGTATAAAAAATTTATATTATTTTTTTAATTAAAATTTTAAATAAATTTTAAATAAAACACCTATTACAATTTAAATAATGAAATTAAATAAATTATAAACAAAATTTTAAAATAAAACATCAATAAAATATCTATAAAAAATTATTTTAAAAAATTAAATAAATAAAACATTAATAAAAAGTTAAATAAAATTATTTTATTTTTAAATTGAGACATTTAAATTTTATTGAATTTTATTAAATATAATACATAATTAAATAGTAGAGGGTCAAAATAGTCATTTCATCATCTAATCCAAACAGTGATTAGTCTCCCATATTCTGTCCCACCCCCCAGGACAGGATAGTCCCTCATATAGGGGACATGGAGTCCCACCCCCCCAGGACAGGATAGTCCCTCATATAGGGAACATGGAGTCCGGCCGGACTCTATGTCCGGCGGACTAAAAAAAAATCAAACGACGGATTAGGAGCACTATTTGGACTCAAGTCCAAATAGTGGATAGTCCCCCTCCAATCCCCCCAATCGAACACACCCACACCCTAAGGGTGTGTTCGATTGGACAAACTGGATAAGGGGGGATTAGAATCCATCGGACTTGAACCTGGGACTGTGAATCCTTGGACTATTTGGTTGGATTGAATGTGTATCCTGTGTTTATTTTCTTATGGGATTGGATGTCTGAAAAGGATTATTTTTAGTGAATCCAATGTTTGGTTGGACAGATTAGATAGGATAAATGAGTAAAAGACTATTTTACCCATTTTTAATTGTTTATTAAGTAATAGTAATATTAAACATATATTTAATATTTTAATTATTTTTAGTTAGATTAAATAAAAATTAATTTAATTTTATTTTTTACACAATTAAATAAATTTATTTTTAAAAAATTAAATAAATAAAATATCAATAAAAATATATGTTATTTTTTTAATTAAAATTTTAAATAAATTTATTTTAAAAAATAATAATAATTAAATAATGAAATTAAATAAAACGTCTATTAAAATTTAAATAATGAAATTAAATAAAATATAAACAAAATTTTAAAATAAAATATCAATAAAATATCTATAAAAAATTAGTTTAAAAAATTAAATAAATAAAACATCAAAAAAAGTTAAATAAAATTATTTTATTTTTAAATTGAGATATTTAAATTTTATTGAATTTTATTAAATATAATATATAATTAAATAGTAGAGGGTCAAAATAATCATTTCACTACCTAATCTCAACTGTAAATTATTCTACGGAAATAATCTCACCCCTCTAGGATACAATAGTCCCTCATATGAGGGCCATAAAATCCGACCGAATTTCATATCCGATAGACTAAAAAATAAATAAATACTAAATAAAAAACTTTCATCAAATTACAATACGAATAGTGTTTAATCCTCTAATCCCCCAGTCTAACATACCCAAAATGGTTGTGAGTTTGGTCCTTGACACACTTTGTACAGCTCAAAAGAAAAAGATGGCCATTGGCCAAATAGCCTGTCTCCTCGCTGACCTCAAAACCCAGTAAAAAAGAATAAATAAAACTTGGGTTCAAAAGCAGCCACAAGCTCTCCACCCAGACTTTCAAGGAAACACCCATTTGTTGATCTTTCTTCCTTCATTTCTCATCTCCTTCTTCTTCTCTGACCATTTACAGACCACTATATATAAGTATTGCCATGGTGTTAAAATACTACAACTCAACCATCTAACAAAAACCCACAACACAGATAAACAAAATTATTACTTCCCTCTCTCACAATCTTCACTTTCAGGCAGCAAATCCAGCATTTCAAGGAACAAAATCAAATGGGTTTCAATTCAAACAACAATCAGAACTTGTTGTCTAAGATAGCAACAAACAATGGGCATGGTGAAAACTCTCCCTATTTTGATGGTTGGAAGGCGTACGATAGCAATCCATACCATCCTACCCAGAACCCAACTGGGGTTATTCAGATGGGTCTTGCAGAAAACGAGGTAACAGAGATTGCAACATCAATGCTTTCATATGAAATTGACAAAGTTATTATAATATTATCTTGGGACATTTGATTAAAGCTGTCTGCTTTGTGGGTTTTTGCAGCTTTGCTTTGATTTGATTAAAGAATGGGTTGTGAATAATCCCAAAGCCTCTATTTGCACTGCTGAAGGAGCAAATGAATTCAAAGACATTGCTATTTATCAGGATTATCATGGCTTGCCAGAGTTCAGAAAGGTACTAAAATCATCAAAACCTTCTCTCTCTTATGATATTACTCAATAATTGAATTGTGTTCTTACCTTGTGAATATGATGGATGGTTAATCATGAACAGGGTGTGGCCAAGTTTATGGGAAAAGTGAGAGGAGATAGAGTGACATTTGACCCAGATCGCATTGTTATGAGTGGTGGAGCTACTGGAGCTCATGAAATGTTGGCCTTCTGTTTAGCTGATCCTGGTGAAGCATTCTTGGTACCTACACCATATTATGCAGGGTAATACATCATTTTAACTCCCCATTTTCTCTTAATTTTTCTGGGTTTTTGTAAATATCGAATATAATATCAATAATACTACGTGCACAGAAAAGAAGATTCACAGAAGTGTGCATAGAACAATTGATCGCACCTTGAATTATTCTGGGTCACCCATTGATTTTTATGTGCATATTTCTGTTTTTATTTTACTTTTTTTTTTTTTTGTGCATAGATGCTGGTAGTAAAACTTACATATAATTTCTTCACCAATAAATTCAATTATGTTTGGCTCTTTGAAGAGAATATTCAAACTTAGATCAATGATTTAACTAATCTTAGCCAATAACGGGATATGGTCAACTATAGCGCTTCAAAAATGCTATGTACCCACAAAAAATACTTAGAAAAGTGTATAGAATTTGAATGAATGGAGATTTAAACTTGGTTTGTCATGGGAAACTTTCAGAAAGAATCTGATCCTCACATTTCAAATTCTGAATAGTTTTTCTAGCTATTTTTTCTTGTAATTAGCATTGCTTCTAAACCAGGCACTTCCAATTTCACATTCAAAGGTCTTAAAATTAATTTAAATTATTGGTGGGGACATGAGAAGTTGAGAACAACCAAATTTTCTTTCTACAGAAAGTGATCTGGTCCTACAAATAGAAAATTCTGTCATTACCACTTGACTATATTTGATGGTGAGTGAAGACAACCTTTAGGAACGTAAAAGCCATCTTCCCTTTCTGCCATTTTGTTGGTAGATTCCCCGATACTGGGCCAATTAACATCTATTCAAAATCAATTTGTTCTCACATGCAAACTTAACTGGCATCTTGAAAGAAAATTTTCTAGAATCTAAATAAGAAAGCAATTGGCTTAGAGGGTTCAAACTTAACATGGTAATAAATTATTCTGTGTCTCCCAATTCCCAAATCACGTGATTTTCAAAATCTTAACATGATATAGCAAAAAAGTATGGAAAATGCTATTCTTCCAAAATTTTTATACATCAGCATTTATTAGAATGACGTGGTAGCGACATTTTTGATATTAAGAAGCATTTTAATGAAATATTTTGCTTTAAAGTGATAGGCTCATAACTCTTATCATATCATTCTGTATATATTTTTTGTTTGTATTATGATTACTCAAAAAAAATTTGTGGGCTGCATTGAAATGATCTTAATTACTAGTAAATTTCATTTTTCTCTGATTTTTGTTTGACTTAGGGATTTCCTAACATTTGGGATTCCATTGCAGATTTGATCGGGACTTGAAATGGCGAACAGGAGTAGAGCTTGTTCCAGTAGTTTGTGAGAGCTCTAACAATTTTAAGGTCACCAAATCAGCCTTGGAAGCAGCATTCGAGGGAGCAAAAGAGGCTAACATCAAAATTAAGGGCTTGCTCATAACCAATCCATCAAATCCATTGGGAACTGTCTTAGACAGGGAGACACTAAGAAGTATAGTGAGCTTCATCAATGAAAAAAACATCCATCTAGTCGCTGATGAGATATATGCTGCCACAGTTTTCAATCAGCCTGGTTTCATTAGCATTGCTGAGATAATAGAGGAAATAGATTGCAACCGCAATCTCATCCACATTGTTTATAGTCTCTCGAAGGACATGGGCTTCCCTGGCTTCAGGGTTGGCATAGTTTATTCATACAATGATGCAGTGACAAGTTGTGCTCGTAAGATGTCAAGTTTTGGGCTAGTTTCTACCCAAACTCAACATATGATTGCATCAATGTTGTTGGATGATATCTTTGTTGAGAAATTCATTGCTAAAAGTGCAGAGAGGCTAGCGAAAAGGCACGAGTTATTCACAAAGGGACTTGCTCAAGTAGGAATTGGTAGCTTGAAGAGCAATGCAGGGCTCTTTTTCTGGATGGACTTGCGTAGGCTCCTCGAGGACTCAACTTTTGAATCTGAGATGGCACTTTGGCGTGTGATCATCCATGACGTCAAGCTTAATGTTTCTCCTGGCTCGTCTTTCCATTGCTCAGAGCCAGGTTGGTTCAGAGTTTGCTTTGCAAACATGGATGATGAAACCATGAGAGTTGCTCTACGAAGGATACGAGGCTTTGTGACTGCCAAGAGGCAATGTTGGCAAAGCAATCTTAAGCTCAGTTTATCGTTTAGAAGGTTGGATGATATTGGGATGGCACCACACATGATGTCCCCTCACTCCCCTATTTCTTCACCCCTTGTTCGGGCTAGGACTTAGATCAGATGGAAAAGATCAATTTTTTTGCCATGGTTAATACATCCTCTAAATTCTTGGATTCATTCTAGGGATTTTTTCAAATGTATATGCAATTCAAAGGCATATAGAATTAACACATTCAATAACTGGCACTACTGCCCATTTGTTGGATGCAAATGCAAAATGCAATTTGCATGTTACCAAATTACATAGGTTTATGCCCCTAGTTTAATCTCCCATCATTGTTGTAGTTGTTTCTCTCTCTTTTTTGTCAAAATTTGTGATGTGTTGTTGGCAATAGAATTGCCATTTTTTGTGATCTTGTGATCATTATTTACCTAATGTTACAAAGATTTGTGTTATTCCTCAACTTTTACAGCTCTAAATTTGTTTTGCCCTTAAACTATTTTTTTTTTTCCTTTTTCCTCTTTTTTTGTTTTTTTTCCCGTCTCTTGTAAATCTTGCCAAATATATCTTATGAGATGATGCAATTTGCCTCAAGGAAACTATTCCTGAGAATAAGTTAAGCAAAAGGTAACCAAGAGAAATGGGTATAGCTTGGACCAAAATCAACATTTGGACAGAAATTTGTGAATCATAAATTAACTGGCTTCAAATCCCTATATTCTTCTTGTGGCTTCAAATCCCTATAAATTGTGAAGGAATAAGAACCTTCAATTTGATGAAGGGAAAATTACACTTTACCCCTTTCAACTATTGTTCTATACCATTTTATCCTTTTCAACTAAAAATTGTAGGGTAAATTGCATTGACATTCCCTGAGATTTTTGTTTAATAGAAATTTTTTTCTTACATGTAAAAAATTACATTCCCCTCAGTTTATAAGTTTATTACAAATTGCCCCATAGATTGCTGATGTCATACCTTGAAATTTACTAAATGACCATTTTGCCATTTTTCCTATCATTTCTTTTTCCTATCATTATGATTACATTTTGCAACTTTTCATCATTAAATTCTATCTGAACATATTCTTATTGAGTAATGATATATAAATATAAATTTTATATAGAATTTTCAAACACAATGATATAGCTTAATGGTGACCTTTCATTTTAAAATAAAACATCCATAAACATGATTTATATTTATAACAATATCACTATCACAACATTTTTATGATATTTTTTTTGGGTATAAATTTGTATATATGAATATAAGTTTTCATTTTTATTTCCACAATTTTACCTAGATTAGATCAATTTAATCTAGATATATTTTAAAAGTATAAAATCTATACAAAGAACTTAAAAAAAATCCATTGAATACAACAAAATAAAGTAATGTATTGAATTTTTGTATTTTTTGTATTTGGTGAATTTAAAAAAAATAAAAACAAAATATTTTACTTCTTAAGTATATCTAGATTAGGTGTATCTAAAAAATAAAAAAAATTGCTTAAAATATTAAAAAAATTCAATAAAAAAAAATACGAAAAAAAACTCAATTTTTTGTTTGAGTTAAACCAAAAAAAAAAAAATGTTTTATTTCTCTTGAAATGACATGAATAAAATATTTGTATTATTTTATATGTGTAAGGGCTAATGGACAAATATGTTATTTTAATCTGACAAGTGGATAAGTATAATTTTTCAAATGTGAAAGAGGATCTGTATTAAACAGAAAGCTCAGAGATTGTCAGTGTAATTTACTCAAAATTGTAACAACTAGCTCTCCTCATCTATTAATTTTTTTTCCTTCAATTTGAACCTTAATGATTAAAATTCCCTTTCATTAATTGAGTAAATGACATTTTACCCCCTTAAACCATCACCTCCTATTACTATACCACTTGAGCTAACACTTAATTATCACTTGCAATTTCGACTTTCTTATTTTTTTTCTAATTTTATCACTAAATTAATTTTTAGTTTGTTAGAAAAAAATTACTAAAAAAATTGAAAACCAAATAATGAAAATATTTATAAGAAAAATTTAAAAAAATATTCACCAAAGACAAGAAATATAAAAATATACTAGTTTTTTGTTTTATATTTTTAAATTTTTTCATCTTTAGTGATTTTTAAAAAAAAATTCTTCACAAATATTTAAATTTTAGATGCATCTAAAAATTTAAATATTTTGACTAAAATATGAAAAAAATTACTAAAAATAAAAAATACAAAAAAAAAAAAAAAAAATTGTATTTGTATTTTAAATTAAAAATCAAACATTTTTTTAGTTGAGGGGGTAAAGTGATATTGAGTGATAGTTCAATAGGGTAACGTGTAATTTACTCCTATAGTTAAAAAGGTATTTTTATCATTAAGGTCTAAATTGAAAAGAATTAATAGGTGAGGGAGGTTAATTGTTACAATTATTAGTTCAAGGGGGGTAAAATGATATGAGACAATAGTTTAAGGGGAAAAACTGTAATTTGCCCAGCATGGGTTGCAACAAGGAAACAATGTTGGTGTATCCTATGCCAAAAAAAGGAATTTTATACAATTTTTTTTTAACATAATGATATGGGTCGCTATGATCCACCCATTTCTAAATGGAAGATGATCTATTGGGTTCATAATATCAAAAATGCAACTAATGTAATGCCATTCTAGATAAAATTTCAATTTATCCTATGGCTTCTCAAGTGTTAACACAAAGGGGGCTAGTTCAGTTTTGATCATTCTTATACATTCTCAAACCTCTTTCTTCAATAAATTGTTATCTATTGTAGTATTATTTTTCATAATGATGTTATACATCATCTTATTATGTGATTTATTAACTACTCTAGTTGGTGAATTGTGGTTAGTAGCACTTCTATTTTGATTAATAAGTTTTGTATATTTTTATAGTGTCTTACGCATGCAATGAAGTCCAAGAATAATGAAAAATAAGGATTAGGATTAGGATGGGTTCGTTTATTATTAATTAAACAACCATAAAGTTTGGTTAGATATAGGTGCACAACTGCCATTAAAGGGTGACCTCATGTCCTGTCTTTTAACTAAGGCTCCATGAGCAATCAACAAGCCAATGTCTACTGGACTGTACTAGTACATGTAATGGTGGAAACATTACGTAGTTGATAAGTCACTATTTGATTGTCTGGATTAATACTTACGGATTTATATATTGTGATTAGTATTTATTAAGATTTACAATCCACAACAGATATCTATCTACTCTATTTTTGAATCTTGATGGGACTTTTGTCTCTTTGTCAAAATGTAAACCATTGGATTGATTCAATCCAAGGGCTGAAAATGTCTCTCTCTCTCTCTCTCTCTCTCTCTCTCTCTCACTTACTCGTCTCATCTCTTTCTTTTTGATTTCAAATTTTGAACACAACCCCTCTCTCCCTCTCTAGCTCTTTCTGTGATTGTTCTGTTTTTTTATTGTTGTTTTGTTTGTGAAACTGTAGATGGGTTTAGCACAATTTGATGGAGATTATGAAGAGTGTGAAGATTTGTATGAGCAAGGCAATTGACAAAGCCATTGTTGACGGTGGACTTAAGGCAATTAGACTCACTAATCAGAGAGAAACAATGGTCATTTGGAGCAAATCTACTGGTCTCCATCCCTATAGGAAATGGGGTTGTGGTGTCTCTATTTGAGGTGTATTATGGCCTTATTTTTATAATCCAAATCGTTCATTTTGTAGGATTTGTTAAGTATTTCATATCTACCAAAAATCATATTAATTGGATATCAATAACTATATGATCGAATATCATATTGTTAATCCGATTAATATGATTTTTGATAGGCATGAAGTACTCAACGAACCCTACCAAATTAATGGTTTTGAATCATAAAAATAAGGTCATAATATATCTCAAATAAAGGCACCACAGTCACTGCTGTCTGACCCCTTTTCCGTTTGCATGTATAGTGGTGCTGATTATTATGTGCGAGATGGTAAGCATGCACTATTAAATAAGTTTTAGTTATTTTCGCATCTATAGATGAAGACACACTAACACAATAAGGCCATGTTTGATTGGGGGTTTGGGAGGATAGATTGGATTACCAATCTGTGGGACCCACCAAACCCTTATTTGGATGCAACAAAATGTTATAGGATTAGTAGTGAAGGGGACTTAGTAATCCCCCTATGTAGGGAGATTAGCTTGGGTGAATTTTAGGTGAGATTAGGAAAATAGTAAGGGGATTGAGTTTATTTTATATAAAAAATTTATTTTTTTAATTTATTTTTTTACAAAGTGCACCTATTTGTTTTAGTTTTTTTTTAATATAGAAATAATTTATTTATTTATTTTATATAAAAATAATTTAACAATCCTATCACTAATCATCTCCTATACTATCATCAAAACAAACACATTTTTACTTTATTCTCTCACTAACAATCCACACATTAATAATTTCTTCACTAACAATCCTCTCACTAATAATCCCATCTAACCTAATCCGCCAAACAAACGTGGCCTAACTATCATCTATTTGGAATCACTTAAAATATACACAATTTTCATAATTAATATTCCAGTTAAATTTTTTTTATATATTGGGTTGAAAGTGGGAAATATATAAGAGTATAAATATAATAATTCATTTACATAATAATTTAGAAAATTAAATTACAATTTATTTATTTATATACTTAATCAATTAGTTTCAACGATTGATTGATGGGACTTTACTTGTAACGATTGATCAATTAGATAATGTTTGGTTGACTGTAATAAAGTGCAAATATTCCTTACACTTCTTATGTTTGGTTGACTAAAAAAATAATGAAAAATTCATTACAATGAGAGTCATCATTAACTATTATAAGAGAATGATCATTCTATAGTGTAAGGAATTACCATTTCATTTAATTTCATCTCATTTCAGTGTACAAAATAGAGTATAAATGAGATTGAAGTGTTTCAAATATGATTAGTGTTTTGATAAATGATTTGGGTCATTTTAATAAATGTGTTAATTGGATTTCCTTTTATTGGATTTCCTTTTTTAATTTGCAAATTAGTGTTCTATGATCTTTTGTTTTTATTTGATTGCTAAAAATTAGAATTATAGTGAGAAAGAAATAGCCTGTTGTACTTAAATTATAGCGCAATTAAGTAATCAAACAGTCATTGTACAATCCATTGGTATTTAAACCTAATCTGTTTGTAGCACTATTAAATGAGTTATTTCTTCACTACAAGTCTATGGTTTTTTAACCTCTTCAACAACCTTAGAGTTCATTTTAATTTAAATCATGAACAACATTCATATTTTTGGTTATGTATGTTTAGTATATATTTTATGAATCGAGGCTTAATTTCTTATTATTTATAATTTTTCTCATAATCAAATGTTTTTGTATTAGTTTTTACAGGTGGATGATATATTAGAGAAAATAGTAATATTAGGTCTCTATACTAATTTTTTATTTAATCTACATTTCTTAATATAATTTTTCTATATATACATAGGTTCAATTTCTTTAAAACAGAAATGTTAGTGTTGTGATTCATAATGAACGGGACTTCAACGTCCTCTGTGTTTGTGGAGTAAGCCCACTAATCAAATTTATTTGCTTCTCATGTTTTTTGTTAATAATTTTTGCTTATTTTTTGAAAGCCAAAGGCAAAGACAAATGCAAAAGCAAATAAGAAGCTTAAAGGAAAAGGAAAGGAAAACTACTCAAGAAAGGAAATAAAAAATACACAAGTGGTATGGTTATTTTCAAGTTTGTTTTGGAGCATTGGAGAATGTGATATTTTAAAGCATGCCTAATCTATGTGTAATTTTTTTTACTGTACAATTTGTGAAGATGAGCACGTGCTTTTAATCCTTAATATTACTAATTTTCAATAAATTATGCATCCTTACAAAACAATAAACTTGAAAATATTATAAAGGATCTTTTACAAAGATATAAAATTTTCCAAATAGAAGAGGTAAGTAACTAAAGTTTAAAAAACAGCACAAATGATGAAAGAAGGAAATAAATTGAAAGTGTATTTTAATTAAAATTGTGTTTTAATTATGATCAAATCAAACTTTTAATTAAAAGCTATGGAGCTCAAGAGGATAAATAAGACTACATTGCTTCGATGGAATTGTAATAAGGTATTCTTGATCCATATTGTTTCAATATCTATTTTTCGTATTGTTTTAATATGATAATGTTGGAGTTTTTTAAATATTAGATTGTTGTGCATGCTCCTCACTGAAAAAAGCATAAAGAAGTTGATACATGGACATTTCAGAATGTGATAGAGAACAAATTTGAAGGCCTCCAATCACTTTAGAGGCGTCTAAGTACTTTTTGTAAAAGAACAAGTTTGAAGACATTACATGACAAATATTTTGTAAAATATATCCTTGATGTTAACCACTATTGTAAAGCTTCCTACTGATATGCAGTTCAGTGGATTTCTAATATTTTTGTAAAATCTCCATCAATGTAAAATATTGGACCTTATGGGTGGTTATTCAATGTGGACTGTAAAGTGCCTTTGAAAATTCACTAAATTTAAGTGTAACGATTTAATTTAGTATTTTTGCATATTTTGGAGAAAGTCATATATGCTTGACATGGATTTTTGTGTAAATTTAGTGTCTATTGTGCATGATGTTAGAATTTCATTGAAAATGAATAATTTATTAGTGGGTTGATGGGGGAGGAGGTTATAGTATTGTTGCCTCTTAATTTTTATATACTTGACTTTGGTTTCCCCCTTTTCTTTTTTTAGTTAATTTTTTTTAAAAATTTTTTAGCTGCATTTAATCTAAATACATCTATAATGTAATAATGTTTATGAATAAATTTTTAAAAAAAGTTCACTAAAGACTAAAAAAAAGTTTCATTTTTTTTGTTTTCTATTTTTTATTTTTTACATCTTTAGTGAATTTTTTACATCACACATGGAACTGATGTGTTAATGATGTGACAGATTTTTTTAATTTTTTGGATAAAAGCTAGTCTAGGAATAATGTAGGAAGGATTGTAAATATGAAGGGCTAAAGTGAGAAAAATTAAACTTAAAGGGCCAAAGTATGAAGGGTTAATGTGAAAAAAATTAAATTTAAAGGGCCAAAGTGAGAAGAATTATAAATATAAAAAGCTAAAGTAAAAAAATTAAACTTAAAAGGTCAAAATAAAAAATAAGTGAAACTTTAAAGTGGCAAAGTGTAATTTACCTATTTATTTTTGTCAATGATGTAAATGGTTGTGAGTTTGGTCCTTGACACACTTTGTACAGCTCAAAAGAAAAAGATGGCCATTGGCCGAATAGCCTGTCTCCTCGCTGACCTCAAAACCCAGTAAAAAAGAATACATAAAACTGGCGGTCAAAAGCAGCCACAAAATCTCCACCCAGACTTTCAAGGAAACACCCATTTGTTGATCTTTCTTCCTTCATTCCTCATCTCCTTCTTCTCTCACCATTAACAAACCACTATATATAAGTATTGCCATGATGTTAAAATACTACAACTCAACCCAACTCAACCATCTAACAAAAACCCACAACACAGATAAACAAAATTATCACTTCCCTCTCTCACAATCTTCACTTTCAGGCAACAAATCCAGCATTTCAAGGCACAAAATCAAATGGGTTTCAATTCAAACAACAATCAGAACTTGTTGTCTAAGATAGCAACAAACAATGGGCATGGTGAAAACTCTCCCTATTTTGATGGTTGGAAGGCGTACGATAGCAATCCATACCATCCTACCCAGAACCCAAATGGGGTTATTCAGATGGGTCTTGCAGAAAACGAGGTAACAGAGATTGCAACATCAAAGCTTTCATATGAAATTGACAAAGTTATTATAATATTATCTTGGTACATTTGATTAAAGCTGTTTGCTTTGTGGGTTTTTGCAGCTTTGCTTTGATTTGATTAAAGAATGGGTTGTGAATAATCCCAAAGCCTCTATTTGCACTGCTGAAGGAGCAAATGAATTCAAAGACCTTGCTATTTATCAGGATTATCATGGCTTGCCAGAGTTCAGAAAGGTACTAAAATCATCAAAACCTTCTCTCTCTAATGATATTACTCAATAATTGAATTGTGTTCTTACCTTGTGAATATGACGGATGGTTGATCATGAACAGGGTGTGGCCAAGTTTATGGGAAAAGTGAGAGGAGATAGAGTGACATTTGACCCAGATCGCATTGTTATGAGTGGTGGAGTTACTGGAGCTCATGAAATGTTGGCCTTCTGTTTAGCTGATCCTGGTGAAGCATTCTTGGTACCTACACCATATTATGCAGGGTAATACGTCATTTTAACTCCTCATTTCCTCTTAATTTTTCTGGGTTTTTGTGAATATCGAATATGATATCAATAATACTACGTGCACAGAAAAGAAGATTCACAGAAGTGTGCATAGAACGATTGATTGCACCTTGAATGATTCTGGGTCACCCATTGATTTTTCTGTGCATATTTCTGCTTTTATTTTTATTTTTTTGTGCATAAATGCTGGTAGCAAAACTTACATATAAGTATTCTTCACCAATAATTAAATATGAATGTTTGGCTCTTTGAAGAGAATATTCAAACTTAGATCAATCATTAAACTAATCTTAGCCAATAACTAGATATGGTCAACTATAGCACTTCAAAAATGCTATGTACCCACAAAAAATACTCAGAAAAGTGTATAGAATTTGAATAAATGGAGATTTAAACTTGGTTTGGTGTGGGAAACTTTCAGAAAGAATCTGATCCTCACATTTCAAATTCTGAATAGTTTTTCTAGCTATTTTTTCTTGTTATTAGCATTGCTTCTAAACCAGACACTTCCTTTTTCACATACAAAGGTTTTAAAATTAATTTAAATTATTGGTGGGGACATGGGAAGTTGAGAACAACCAAATTTTCTTTCTACAGAAAGTGATCTGGTCCTACAATACCACTTGACTATATTTGATGGTGAGTGAAAACAACCTTTAGGAACGTAAAAGCCATCTTCCCTTTCTGCCATTTTGTTGGTAGATTCCCCGATACTGGGCCAATTAACATCTATTCAAAATCAATTTGTTCTCACATGCAACCTTAACTGGCATCTTGAAAGAAAATTTTCTAGAATCTAACTAAGAAAGCAATTGGCTTAAAGGGTTCAAACTTAACATGGTAATAAATTATGCTTTGTCTCCCAATTCCCCAATCACGTGATTTTCAAAATCTTAACATGATATAGCAAAAAAGTATGGAAAATGCTATTCTTCCAAAATTTTCATACATCAACATTTATCAGAATGACGTGGCAGTGACATTTTTGATATTAAGAAGCATTTTAATGGAATATTTTGCTTTAAAGTGATAGGCTCATAACTCTTATCATATCATTCTGTATATATTTTCTGTTTGTATTATGATTACTGAAAAAAATTTTGTGGGCTGCAATGGAATGATCTTAATTACTAGTAAATTTCATTTTTCTCTGATTTTTGTTTGACTTAGGGATTTCCTAACATTTGGGATTCCATTGCAGATTTGATCGAGACTTGAAATGGCGAACAGGAGTAGAGCTTGTTCCAGTAGTTTGTGCGAGCTCTAACAATTTTAAGGTCACCAAATCAGCCTTGGAAGCAGCATTCAAGGGAGCAAAAGAGGCTAACATCAAAATTAAGGGCTTGCTCATAACCAATCCATCAAATCCATTGGGAACTGTCTTAGACAGGGAGACACTAAGAATTATAGTGAGCTTCATCAATGAAAAAAACATCCATCTAGTTGCTGATGAGATATATGCTGCCACAGTTTTCAATCAGCCCAGTTTCATTAGCATTGCTGAGATAATAGAGGAAATAGATTGCAACCGTGATCTCATCCACATTGTTTATAGTCTCTCGAAGGACATGGGCTTCCGTGGCTTCAGGGTTGGTATAGTTTATTCATACAATGATGCAGTGACAAGTTGTGCTCGTAAGATGTCAAGTTTTGGGCTAGTTTCTACCCAAACTCAACATATGATTGCATCAATGTTGTTGGATGATATCTTTGTTGAGAAATTCATTGCTAAAAGTGCAGAGAGGCTAGCGAAAAGGAACGAGTTATTCACAAAGGGACTTAGCTCAAGTAGGAATTGGTAGCTTGAAGAGCAATGCAGGGCTCTTTTTCTGGATGGACTTGCGTAGGCTCCTCGAGGACTCAACTTTTGAATCTGAGATGGCACTTTGGCGTGTGATCATCCATGACGTCAAGCTTAATGTTTCTCCTGGCTTGTCTTTCCATTGCTCAGAGCCAGGTTGGTTCAGAGTTTGCTTTGCAAACATGGATGATGAAACCATGAGAGTTGCTCTACGAAGGATACGAGGCTTTGTGACTGCCAAGTGGCAATGTTGGGAAAGCAATCTTAAGCTCAGTTTATCGTTTAGAAGGTTGGATGATATTGGGATGGCACCACACATGATGTCCCCTCACTCCCCTATTTCTTCACCCCTTGTTGGGGCTAGGACTTAGATCAGATGGAAAAGATCAATTTTTTTGCCATGGTTAATACATCCTCTAAATTCTTGGATTCATTCTAGGGATTTTTTCAAATGTATATGCAATTCGAAGGCATATAGAATTAACACATTCAATAACTGGCACTACTGCCCATTTGTTGGATGCAAATGCAAAATGCAATTTGCATGTTACCAAATTACATAGGTTTATGCCTCTAGTTTAATCTCCCATCATTGTTGTAGTTGTTTCTCTCTCTTTTTTGTCAAAATTTGTGATGTGTTGTTGGCAATAGAATTGCCATTTTTTGTGATCTTGTGATCATTATTTACCTAATGTTACAAAGATTTGTGTTATTCCTCAACGTTTACAGCTCTAAATTTGTTTTGCCCTTAAACTATTTTTTTTTTTTCCTTTTTCCTTTTTCCTCTTTTTTTGTTTTTTTTTTTTTCCCGTCTCTTGTAAATCTTGCCAAATATATCTTATGAGATGATGCCAATTTGCCTCAAGGAAACTATTCCTGAGAATAAGTTAAGCAAAAGGTAACCAAGAGAAATGGGTATAGCTTGGACCAAAATCAACATTTGGACAGAAATTTGTGAATCATAAATTAACTGGCTTCAAATCCCTCTATTCTTCTTGTGGCTTCAAATCCCTATAAATTGTGAAGGAATAAGAACCTTCAATTTGATGAAGGGAAAATTACACTTTACCCCTTTCAACTATTGTTCTATACCATTTTATCCTTTTCAACTAAAAATTATAGGGTAAATTGCACTGACATCCCTGAGATTTTTGTTTAATACAAATTTTTTTCTTACATTTAAAAAATTACATTCCCCTCGATTTATAATTTTATTACAAATTGCCCTATAGATTGCTGATGTCATACCTTAAAATTTACTAAATGACCACTTTGCCATTTTTCTTATCATTTCTTTTTCCTATCATCATGACTACATTTTGCAACTTTTCATCATTAAATTCTACCTGAACATATTTTTATTGAGTAATGATATACAAATATAAATTTTATATAGAATTTTCAAATACAATGATATAGCTTAATGGTGACCTTTCATTTTAAAATAAAACATTCATAAACATGATTTATATTTATAACAATATCACTATCTGTTGGCTATATATTTTGTACAAGCCAATCATAATTCGACGTGTGGCAAAATAAGGATAATACAAGAAGACTATTCAAGTCTTCGATCTTGATCGAACACGTGGCAGTTAGTATTGGTTATTACGAGATCTGAGTAGCAGTGAATCAATAAAGAGATGCAAGGGGATGTGGCTTCAACGGTTACTCACATTTCAAATTAAAATTTAGAAGGGAAGCCTAATTGCAAGTAAAGGCGTAATGGAGCTAATCTTAAGGCAACATGATCAGTGATCATAGAGGAGTAGTTCGACGGTTAGAAGTGCAGTTTGATGGTTATCCTTGAGCAGTATAAATAGCAGAGAAGGCCCCAGAAAAAGCCCCCAGACTCAGATCCAAAAAACCAGTCCTTTATACTTATTTTCCTTTCCAGTTTTACATTTCCAGTCTTACATTTTCTGTACTTTAAATTCCCGTACTGCACTTCGTTCATAGGAGTAGTTTCAAATAGATTGTTGTTGAAAACCTCTACGAGGCTGAATTTGGATCATTTCAAGTTTTTCATTTTAATGAGATACTTCGATTGTTCTTCATTTGATTGTTATATTGCTTAAATTCTCCTAAATCAAGCCACCAGTAAAAGTCCTCTTTATTGAGGCTGAAAGAACTAAAACGCAATCGTCTGATAATTGGTTGGCAATTAATTCTCTGTAAGGGTTGATTGATCCTTGCTGGCATGCTCACAATTACAATAATAACCTTCGAAAGCCAAAAAAGTCAACATATATTTTTGGCACGCCCAATGGGACCGTTTCAAATGGCTAGACGTAGGAGACAAGGAGAAAATGAATGCTTGGAAGAAGGCGTGGAAGGAGAGGTAGAGATACTTAATCCGGAGGATAATGTGATAACACATCCTGTGGAAACTCCCATTTTATCAGAACCTATGGTCGAACAGACCAGCACTTCAAAACAAGTACCACATGTTCGTAATATTGGACCAGACTAAGGAATTGGACCATCCACTGTTCCATTTACTCAGCCAATAAATCCACGGGGTGGCCTAGTAGATGCTATGGGACAGCAATTAATGAACATAATGGAAAGGTGGGCAACGTCTTTTTTGGATCGAATGAATAACCACTAACCAACAAACGTAAGACACATGGAGGAAGTTTTGAATGTCCCTCAGCAAAGATTGGCTAGAGATAAACAGCCTATACAAGTTAATGGACATTCTAATGGTCAAACTAGTAATCAGAACTATGAAAGACCATCACCTCAGTCTTGGTACGAACCTATTCCGAGGCCTATAGCAAGTCAAAATGCCCCAGTATTTAACAGTGAAGCCATGCAATTTGGTAGATCTGGCTCAGTACAAGAAAATGGCATAAGAATGGTTCTAAATCCCATATTTGAAGCCATACCTGGCATGAGGGGGTTCACTAATCCCTTATTCGAATTTACACTCGGGGGTTTGGAAGGTTTTCCTACAAATGAGAGGGACACAACACCAGTTCCAGCACCTTTCGCAGGTCATTTCGTAGGACAGGCTTAAAGAGGTTACCCACACCACCAATAGCAACCTGCACCACAGGGACAACCAGTTCCAAATATACCACCTTATGGACCAAGAGGACCACAGGCACAAGTTTGCCCACCAAATCCTATGTTTGCCCCTCCAGTAGTGGTTCAGCAGACACAAAATATGGTTCTTAGGGACCAAATTGCAGATATTGTTAGAGAGATGTGTGGACCGATGGCTCAGGGGGTCCAGACTCCTGTGTACAGGAAACCATATCCAAAATGGGTAGACAGGGTACATGAATACCCAAGAGGTTTCAGGATACCAGATTTTGTCCTTTTTTATGGGAATGGAAACCAATCAACAGTAGAGCATATTGCTAGGTTTGCTGCTCAATGCGGCGAATTCACTAATAATGACTATATGAAGTTAAGGTTATTCCCAAATTTCCTAACTGGGGGAGCATTTGTATGGTATATTAACCTTACACCTGGCTCTATCCAGACTTGGCAACAGATGGAAGAGGCATTTCATGCCCAATTCTTCTAATCAGAGGCAAAGGTTTCCATGGCAGACTTGGCAAGATTGAGTCAAAGGCCTGATGAGAAGGCTACTCAGTTTATTGCCAAATTTAAAAAGGCTCGAAATAAATGCAGAGTCATCTTACCAGAGCCAAAATTTGTGAGATTGACTCAAAATGGTTTAGAGTTTAGGCTTCGAAAGAAGTTTGACTCGAATGAGTTTAGGGATTTAGTGGAACTCACTTATAAGGTGTCTAGGTACGAAGCATTACTAGAAGAGGAACAAGACCAAAATAATGAATCGTATAAGACATATTATAGAGATCCTAATTATGAGATCGATGCAGCAGAGATTGTGGGGAAAGAACCTGTGATCTGTGAAGCATTAATTCATAAGGATACAACAATTGACCAACATTTTAAAAAGAAAGACCTTCACAGGAAATACTCTTTCGATTTAACTAAGGCAGATGACATTTTTGATCATTTGCTTGCGGTTAACTTCCTTAAGTTACCGAAAGGAGTCAAAGTTCCATCTCCTGATGAACTTACAGGAAAAGTATATTGTAAATGGCATAATTCTTGGTCTCACTCGACTAAGAACTGTATTGTTTTTCGGGACAGGATCCAAGAACAAATTCAGAAAGGAAGTTTGAAATTCCTAGCCAAAACAGAAAAAGCTATGGGGATTGACAGTAATCCATTTCTAGAAATTGGATAGGTGGCAACCAATGTCATTATACCAGACTTTCAGAGCTTGTCATTGAAAGAATTGGAAGAAGTCAACGTACAGATGCATGTAGCCAACTAGACAAAAGACACTGGAAATCCGCCAGTTATTGGACAAGATTTCTCACACCAGAGGAAAGACTCTGATGAAGAAGCACTGGATGAGACTCCTTAGAAGCAGCTGTAATGCAGAGGATGTGTCCCAGGTGCAGACTAAGTTACAAATGGTTGAAAGGACTTTTAATTGATGGGAAGCAATATTACAAGGATGTGTAAAGATGTCCTAAATCAACCAATGCTTACAATAAAAGGTTATATCCATCTGGTGTTAGGCAGCAACCATTGACGATTAAACCAACAGCTGATAGAATGCATTCCAAAGGCAAAAGGCCTTTATATGAGTCCAGGCCACCTAATTATTACAGAATGGAGAGCAGTCATTCTGAGAGGAGACTGGAGAGAGGTTCAGTTCATGGGATCAAAGCCAGAGATTGGCCCCCTAGACTAGCCTCACGCAGGACAGAAAGTGTACACCTTCATCAAAGGCCTGAGGTAGGCCTAAAGCGTGAAGTCAGGGCCAAACAGTGGCCTTCATAGCTAGCTTCGAAAATGACTTCGAAGGAAGGAAAAAGCAGGTCGACAGCCGAGTCAGTAAGTTCGTAGGTACTTGGGGTCCTAGATTGGTTTGTGATGCAGAACAAACATAGGGAAGTGTTTACCCAAAGAGATGTAATTGGAAACTAAGGCAGGATGATCAAGCCTCATTTGGTGGCTCCAAACAATTGGGTATTGCTTAAACACCCAAAAACTAAGGAACCAGATATGGTCCTCGTAATTTCTAGATCACAAAGGAAGAAAATCCAGTGTAAGTATACTCAGTACCAGCAAGACCTGAAAGAGAGTGGAGAGAGCTCTTCATTGGTCCAGACAGAAGGAAAGAAGAATCCAAAGTCAGATCATACTCCAAAACCAATTCTACAAGACAAAATGGGTTGCAGTAGAGAACAATTGGCCAAAGTTCACTCTAAACTAAAAGCCAGAGAGAAATCCAGTCTAGCAGAATTGGAGAAGGTATTGATAGAAAGTGATAGCGAGGCAGAGAAAGAAGTTGGCTTAGGCCAAAAGAAAGAATGGTTGAAGAAGAAATGTTCGAATCCTTCATGGCTGAACAAACATTTTTGGCTGAAAAGCCAGTCAGAAAAGACCATTCGAAGGAGCTCGTTAATAATGTTGTACCAGAATGCAGCATGAAGGATGCTTCGGAAGTAACTGAATAAGGTGGCCAAGAGGAGAAACAGGCACAGTCAGCTATTCAATTTGGCTCAGTGTCAGTGAATATGGTACACATACTACCGCACAAATTCCAAGCTGGAGATGAGAACCAAGAGGGGCAAGAAATTGACCCAATTCTAGTCTCTAGTGAAGACTCACAAGTGAGTATGGTGCAAGATGATTCCAGAATGGTTACCCCAATGAAAACTGAATATGAGAGTGAAGAAGAGGTAAGCATTAACCTCTCATATCCCTTTGAGTATCCCTTGAACTCTATGACACAGCATGTTAAGCCTTTGTATATCAAGGCCTTTTTCGATGGGATATAATTGAACTGAGTCTGTAACAGCGCCCGTGAGGGACCTCGACTGCTACAGTTCGGACTCCTTTTTTGTGTTGTGGTTCTAAATCTTGAACCAAAGAGTCCAACTCTGGCAAATCATTTTGAAGAAAAACAGATTTTTGAAAAAGTAGTGCCAAACATGGACTGCTTTGCCAGATTACAGAGTCGCCACCTAAATATTTTAAAATGAGAAATTTAGGAAACCCTGACTCGGTGCCGAAGGCCACGTGTCCGTCATCACCAAAGTGGTCTTGGCTCGGGAGCTTGGGTACGATCGGGAAAGGTCAGCTATGAGCAACCCCTTTCGCCCGGTCCGAAGACCGGCTTCTACTAATCGTGATATCCGTTTTTGAAAACATTACATGTTCTTGTTCCAATTATTAGCCTAGAATTACTATGTTATGCGCGCAGCAAACAATTATAGACTAGATTGCCTAATTTGGAAACAAACATTGCATATCCGTTCGTTTTGAAAACAGTTTGAAATTGCTACTCGCAAGTAGACTAAAATACGGATTTCAACGAGTTATTCCAACTCAAGCAATCCAACCTCCACCCACAGGCATTCAAGCAGTTATATCACATAAGCACTTAGCCTCATGGTAGTCATGCTATTATGGCAACATTCACACACATGCGATATGCTAAAGCATAAATACTTACATCGTACTCCGTGCCAAAACAAGAAACTAGTTGGCAAACATGCATGACCTAGTTCATGTTAAATGGCTAATGCATCGCATGCAGGATGTGATTAGGATAGGCTCAGCTAATCCTAAGATGGCATGTGAAATGCAATCATTCGGTGCACGTATTCAAGTTAGATTTGAAAATACAATGTGGTTTGTATGATGTACCGAGCCCGGTGCATGTCAACAAATGCATGGATGCACGCATGCATTGCATAAGGTATGCTAAAATAGACGTGCCCTAATCTACCATCATAAGCAGGTAAATAAAAGGGAGAAAGAAATGGGGGTTGGAAGACATACACACCACTCACCCACACTTATTACAAATACGCCCTCACTCGGAGGGACCAAAAGAATAATACAAATAATTAACTACGCAAGCTAATTAAATATTACAAATTAATTAAATTAACAAATTAATTAATCTAAGGAAAAACAGTAAACCGCCTCGGGGCGAGGGCTTAATGCACGCGCGCTCGGATTCCGCTCGGAATTGCACTGCCATGCCTAGCTTGCTTCTGTTTTTACTGCTTTGCATCTCAGAAGACTGCCAAAGTCTTAGGAGTGCCTCCCAGGACACTAAGGGACATCATCGGCTGAGTAGGACTTCCACCGGCATCAGCATGAGGTCACCGGCACAAGATTCATCCATTGGCCATAAATTGACTGCCGGTCGGCACTAAATACTGCCGGCCGGCACTGAATGTCTGCAGAACCTGCAACTCACAGCAACAGAGGGCAAAAACTTGCATGGCAATGTAATTCCAACAATGTATGCACCAATCATGCCCCTTATCATATTTGTGACTCAAAGGGGGCATGTGCCTCGATTCTCGGGCCACCAACCACGCATTTCCATGCATGATGGCCCAAAGAACCAAATGTGCAACTTCTATTTCAAATGCATGCAAACCAAACAAACACACAAGGGCGCTAAGCCTCTATCATGACTTGGTCAAGAGGTGGAGCATACATGTTTATGTGATGCAATCCTAGACATGTCAACTAGTATGCAATCATGCCAATGCAAAGGAGCATACGAGCTAACAAACATACAAGGCATGAAACACCAATGTCAACCATCAAGTATGCGAGGTGTAATGTGGGTGTCCAAGCATGCAAACAAGCATGTGACTTCATTCAATCATGTTAGTCCTAACATGCATTTACTTACCAATACATTACAACACTCAAGGAGCATATGCGAGCAACAAGAGGATGGACTTGCACATAGGTTAGGCAACTCTAAATAAGCCTAAAATCAATGGCCAAATGCCATAGAAGTGAAGGCTAAGATATATGCAACACATGCACACATGCAAGCATACATAATCCAACACTTAGGCATAAACAAGCAACTCTTAAGAACACTTAAAAGAGGCTAACATGAACATATTAACGTGCATCTATAAGCTCTGAAATCATGCTAAACATGGTGCCAAACCAAGTAACAAAGCAAGCTAAACATGCAATTAAGGTCCAAGCACTTAAGGCAAGCCAAGGGGCTTAAACCAAGGTCAAACCCACCAAGCCTCACAAGGCCAAGGGGACTCAAAACAGGTCAAAGGCAGACCTAAACAACACCCAAGGAACATCTAGAAGGCATCTAAATGGTCCAAGCATAAAGGCACATACAAAGGCCAAAACATGAGGCATACAACATGCGCTTTCAAAGCAATAAAGAGGCGACTTAGGCAAGCATATGAGCATGCCAAAGGGACTGAAATCACATGTTAGGTGGTTCCAAACCACCGAAATGATGCAAGAAACACAAGCTACACATTCACATACTTGAGGCGTACAAGCCCGGCAAGCCACAAATGCAAAGGAGCTATACTAAACATGCCAAAATCAATCCAAACAACCATGGACAGACCTAAAGCATGGCAAAATAAGCACGAAACATTCATAAGTCTAAGCCTAAATCATGCTCAAATAAAGGCTAACAACCTAAGACATGTTAAAGGCATTACAAGGCATTACATGGCAACTATGCTAAGCATGCATAAGGGACCAAAACCAACTCTTAGCAATGTTATATCATGGCATAATAAACACAAAATGCAACCTAGACATGCTCAACACACACACCAACAAAGGCTTCCTCAAGAGGCCAAAACTTGTCCTTTTCAAGGACAACAAGGAGAGGGGGGTGGCCCTCTCCTTCTTGGGACTTCAAGGCATCATCTACACCACTGAAATCCCTCAAGATTTCAGTGGTGAAGAGACCCGAACACCAAAATCCCGGAGCTCAACAAAATGGCCTAAAACAAGGGCCTTTCAAGGCCTAAGGGGGGTCAAACCTCCCCAAAGCACAAAACACTCTTAATAAACTATCAAGAGGGCCTAAAAACAGAACTTTTTTGTATTAAACACTAAGCTTGAAAACAGCTTTAAGACAGGTAAAAATAAGATGCAAAAATGGGGAATAAAAGGCTAGTTTTGTTACCCTTGTAGACCTCTTCACAAATGTTGATGTTGTTGCTTCCTTGAGCTCCAAACCAGTCAAGAACAGCAAGAACAACCTCTTGGGACCTCAGTAGCCAAGGGAAGGTGAAACACTAGGTGCTTGTGTGCAATAATGTAGACTAAAGCACCTAGTGTACAAACAAGAGAGAAAAAGAGAGATAGGATAGATATAGAACTCAAACCCTAAAACCAGAGCTTCTCTGAGGTCTTTTCTCTCTAAAATGTCTAACTCTTCTAACCCTTGAGCCAAGAGAAGAGAGCCTTCTCTTATAGGCAACAAAGCTTACAAGCTAAGCCAAACAAAGGCTCATCCCTCCATACACGTGTATGGAGGGGAAACAAGTGCTATACAGCTGCTTCAAAATATCTCAGAAAGCAACTGCACAATAGTCGGCAGGGCAAAATTGTCATTTTGACAAAATTGACTGCTGACCGGCACAATATAGTGCCGATGGAAACACCAACCAGCCGGTGGCCTCTAGCCACTGCCGGTGGTGTGTGGGGATGCCTCACAAGGCATTCCCTGCTCCTCCAAGGCAAAGCACAAGTATTTGGTGCAAAACCAGACACAAAACGGTCAAGTTCGGAGGTCCTGAGGCAAGGCACGTAGCCGAGAACTCCGGGAACTCCAAACGAACACGAACATGGATAATCACCAAGTGTTCAAATGGTGACGTCCAAGTCTTGAGGACGGTCAAAAATGGGGTGTCTACAGTTGCCCCTCTTTGACAGAACTCGAAAGTCATAACAATGATGGGAGTGAATGTCAAAGCCCAGAGACGACCCATTTTTGACAAGGCCGAAGACTTGGACAAACATGCAAGACAAACAAGGTATGCGCCTGAAGGCAGGGGGCAAAATGCAAGACAATGCAAGAAGCCGAGCATAACTTATGATCATGCAAAGAAAGCTGTAATGAAGCACCCATGCAACAGTTATAAGCTAGCAAGCACCAAACTACACTATAATGCAGAAAGGATGTAAGAGAATTATGCAATTCTCAAAACGTCTCACGCGGAGGATACAATACCTGTGCGGCTCGTCCGGTTGCACCGGCCTCAAATGAACCGTACATACAATATCGTGCCTGAAAAGAAAGTAAACTTAACAGGTACAATATTGTTAGCCATATGCATGACAATGCGAAATGAATGCAAAATGATATGCAATGTATACAAAACTAAGTGTAAACAATGCAAATGATATGTAATGCAATTGAAACAATGCAAACTAAATGCAGAGCAATCGAATCATGATTCAATCATGAGCGGTTCGAAACTACACATATGTCAAATAGATTGATAGAAGTAATGAGTCCGTCTACGATAGAAAAGGTGCCGCAACCTCAAACCAACATACCAGCGTGGAGTAGGCGCGATACACATGCAGAACTATGAGTAATGTAGACGGACACAAGGACGAGTATTGGGTGGAATGACATAAGTGGGGTGACAACCCGCTGAGGAAAGAATAATGATCCTAATGCCGGATGCAACAATTACACTACAATGTAATATCTACAATGGATATGGCATGCGGCCAAAACCGTATTTTGCCTAGGAAAGGCATGTACACGTACAAGCCATGTCTAACACAGAAAAGGTGCCGCCACCCTCAAACCAAGTTCATCAAGGAATAGGTGCGTACACATGCAGAACTGTGCTTCAATGTGAAAAGTATGAACACATACCAGACCAAGCTCAACAAGGAAAGGTGCAAGCCATGGATGGAAGATGATGCAGTGGATGCATGCAACTATAATGCAATATATACAATATGCAATGGAATGGATATTTACAAAAGATGCATGACATATGCTCTATATTACAATGAAATGCATGACATATGCATGTTTTTGGGAATGCATGACATATGCACTATATACGATGATGTATGACATATGCATGCTTTTTTTTTTTTTTTTGAAATGCATGACCTATGCGATATTTAGAATGATGCATGACAATGCACTATGATGCAACGACTATGATTGCAGCTTTCTCTATCTTACCAACAGGGCGATATACTAGGTTGGTTCAATATCCAGAATTGAGGCGTAAACACGCCGCCTCAACCTATGGGGTTTCCATACAGATTTCAAGCCGAGGGTACACCCCCTGGGTATTTAAACCAGACCTTAGTCTCGAAAATCCCGAACCTTTGCGTTCTAGGCATAAGCCGTTCAAACTCTAGTTTTCACCGTCCCAGTTGGTCTTCTAGGAACTCACCACAAACACAGACTGGTGGCTTTACCAGACCACCGAAAGTCATTCGGGCACAACAAACACCGGAGGAATTGCACCTTCAGAGGATTTAAGGTCTCCTAGACCGGGATGCAAAATGTATGCATGACAATGCATTTGTTTTTTGTGTGCATGATGCATGATGTTTGAAATGCGCGCCAACGCGCGGCTTGTGAGATGCATGCCAAATGCAATGAGGTGCACCTTAATGCACCGAAGGTCTTGCACCTCCCGAGGATTTAAGGTCTCCTAGACCGCGCGTGTTTAAGGTCTCGCCAGACCCGGGAAAAACAATTATACAACACTTTAAGTGAATGCGATGCAAGCGAGTAAACTTGAACCAAACTACATCTCATGCAGCAAGGGTTAAGAGAATTAAGCAATTCTCACGGCGCCTATGCGGAGAAGGCTAGAAGCGACTACCGAGAACACTCGGAGTCTCAAACACAACGTCTCTCTGCGTATCGCACGCAGGAGAGCAAAAAGCAAGGCAAAAAGAAACCTCTCAGCGTAGTACACGCGAGAGGGGAAAGACAAAAAGGCCTCTCAGCGTAGTACACGCGAGAGAGGAAAGGGAAAAAGCAAAAAGAAGCCTCTCAGCGTAGTACACGCGAGAGGGGGGAGACAAAAGGCCTCTCAGCGTAGTACACGCGAGAGAGGAAAGGGAAAAAGCAAAAAGAAGCCTCTCAGCGTAGTACACGCGAGAGGGGGGAGACAAAAGGCCTCTCAGCGTAGTACACGTGAGAGAGGAAAGGGAAAAAGCAAAAAGAAGCCTCTCAACGTAGTACACGCGAGAGGGGGGAGACAAAAGGCCTCTCAGCGTAGTACACGCGAGAGAGGAAAGGGAAAAAGCAAAAAGAAGCCTCTCAGCGTAGTACACGCGAGAGAGGAAGAGTGCGAGACAACGCACATGGGGTGCGCATGCCAATGCAAATGAGACACGCATGCCGATGCAAATGGGGCAAATGAGACGCGCGTGCCTCATAAGAATGGAACATGGAGTGCAATGAGGTACACGTGCCTCAAAGGATGGAAAATGAAGTGCAATGAGGTACGCGTGCCTTAAAGGGGATGCAGAACAATGCAAGTGTGACACGCATGCCACATGAAAATGCAAAACGGTGCAAGCCGCAAGGGACGTGCAAGACGGCGCGATGTGACGCACTGGACAATGTGATGGATGCGTGTAACGCACACGGGGCGACTTTTGAATCTCGTAAAAGACAAAAAGGATACAAAAGGATACAATCTTTGCTTGAACCTGAGTGCCACGCACAGAAGACACGGTCCGAGGTCAAAACGGAGGCTGGTTGAGCGTCGGGGATGTACTTTCTTGCATTTTCTTGAGCTATGAAGACCCAAAACTGCTCACATGGCCTAAACAAGGCTGTAGGAACACCACTGGCTGGGAGAGGAAGCCATCGGCTGGCTACCGGCAGCAAAATAACTCCACCGGCACAATATTGTGCCGACCGGCCAAAAATGCCTGATCGGGGGCAGTTCTGCCATTTCACCATGGGTCTTTTAAAAATAGGGTTTCTAACCCTATTTCTTTACTTCTCCACCGCCGAAAACTATCCCTCTCTCTCTCTAGAGCTTTTTCTCTCCTCATTTCCTTGTTTTCTTCGCGTTCCAAGCCCGTTTCGTCGTCAGATTCGCGATTTTCTTCGCGTTTCGGACATTTTCCACCTATTGAAATTCCGTTTCGGAGCATCCTTTGCTATTTCCACTTTTTCGGGACTTGTTCCCCTCGATTTTCTCTTCATTTCCGTGCCTTTCTATCTTCCGACCTTTCCGGCCATTTTCGGCCCGCTCGGGGTTGACTTTTTCGGTTGACTTTTCACATTCCAGCTCTTTCAGCCATTTTCTCACTACCATTGCCATGGCTGACGATGTTCCACACGTCGGGACTCCCCCGGATCACGAGATGGATCTCGGGGTCGAGCTTCTCCCGTTGAGCGAGCGTTCCTTCGACCCGGTGACATACCGCCAATGATTTATGTCTTTGCTCGCCATTTTCGCAGCTTTGATCGAGCACTGGACCCGGAGCTCCTCCTACGCGAGCCGACCTCTCACCTATCCTTCGGCGCTTCCGAGGTAACACTCTTTCCTGTTTTACTTTCTGCAATGTAGAACTGTTAACTGTCAAAACTGCTTTCGTTCTTTAACTGCTTGATTTTGATACACTATTCACTGTAGTAGATTACAATCATGCTTACAATTGATATCTGTTTAAGACGGACACATGCACACACACTGCACTAGCCTTAATCCACTTAAACCACGGCACATACCGTATTTCACTGCAAACATCGACACTCGATATCTGTCTGAATCTGAAAACTTTGCACGCATGCCACATTTGCACTGAACCAAAAAAACATACTGACGCATCAAATGTTGTAGTTCATCAGAAACACACCGCAAGACCCATTCTGTTTGAATCTGAAAAACTTGCACGCATGCCACATTTGCACTGGACCACTCAAACACGTTGACGCATCACACGTTGTAGTTCACTATAAACACACCGGCACCCGGTATCTGTTTGAATCTGAAAAACTTGCATGCATGTCACATTTGCACCGAACCACTCAAACACGTTGACGCATCACACGTTGTAGTTCACTGTAACCACACCGACACCCGGTATCTGTTTGAATTTGAAAAACTTGCACGCATGCCGGATTGGCACCGTTTTTTTTTTTTTCCAGAGGAGGATGTCCACAAGACAGCATTCAGATGTCCTGGGAATATTGATACCTTCGAATGGGTTAAAATGCCATTTAGCCTGAAGAATGCTGGGACTACATATCAGAGGGCCATGAACACTATCTTTCATGACCTCATTGGAGGGTATTTAGAGTGTTATATTGATGATATTGTAGTGAAATCTCAATCCATAGAGGAGCACCTGTTTCATTTAGAAGCAGCCTTGAAAGAATGAGAAAGTTCAAGTTGAAACTCAATCCTCTTAAGTGTGCTTTTGGCGTATCATCTGGAAACTTCTTGGGCTATGTAGTGCACAAGAAAGGAATACAGATTGACCAAAATAAAGCCAAAGCCATCATTGAAGCCAGACCTCCATCAAGTAAGAAAGAATTACAAAGGTTCCTTGGGCAAGTTAATTTTCTTCGAAGATTCATTTCTAACACTGCAGGGAAAACTAAAGCATTTTCTTCCTTGTTAAGGCTAAAAGATGAAGAAGAATTTGGGTGGACAGCAGAGCATCAAATTGCTTTCGAAGGAATCAAAGCCTACTTGGCAAATCCTCCAGTGTTGATGCCACCAAAGGGTGATAAGTCCTTGAAGTTGTACATAGCTGCAGCAGAAGATTCATTGGGAGCTTTCTTAGCCCAAGACAATGAAGAAGGCAAGGAGCAAGCTGTTTATTATCTTAGTAGGTTTTTAAATTCTTGTGAATGTAAATATTCAGCTGTAGAAAAGCTGTGCCTTACATTATATTTTGCTGTAATGAAATTAAGATACTATCTTTTGCCTACAACTGTCTTGGTAATTGCAACTACAGATTTGGTTAAGTACATGTTATCTAGACCTATGTTGAGGGGAAGAATTGGCAAATGGATATTAGCCTTATCAGAATTTCATTTAGAATATGTTCTCTAAAAGGCAGTAAAATGACAAGTTTTAGCCAATTTTTCGGCAGACCATTCATCTCAAACAGAAAGTCAAGAGATAATGGAACTTGGTATGGCTAGTGTTGAGCCATGACAAGTGTGGTTCGACGGATCAAAAGCCAATGGCCTAATTGGGATTGGTATTGTGATTAAATTACTACAAGGGGTAGAAACCACACATGGTTTCAGAGTGGATAAAGTTACTTGTTCTAATAACCAAGCTGAATATGAAGCCTTAATAGTGGGGCTGGAAATTCTTATTGGATTACAAGTTCATGCAGTTGACATATTTGGAGACTCTCAATTGGTGGTTAACCAAGTGAAAGGGATTTTTAAATGTCAAAGTATAAGCATGCTGCCATACTATGTTGTTGCATTACATCTGCTTTCTCAATTTCAAATAGCAAATGTAACTCATGTCCCAAGATTCTTGAATAATAGAGCTCATGATGTAGCTCAGAAAGCTTCGAATTTCAAGAGAAGGGATAATGCTCAAAGGGACATAGGCCAAACAACATATCAGAAAGTAATACCACCCTTGAATAAAAGGAATGTGGTCTTGGAAGTCAATCATAATGACTTGCAGGAACAAGATTGGAGGCATCCAATAATGTAGTACTTGGCTGGCCCATCCTCGAAGGCCAGTAGAAAAATTAAGTTGCAATCCATGCAATACATCATATACGGTAATGCTCTCTACAAAAAGGGGGGGGGGGGAGGAGATGGCTTATTGCCGGAATGTTTAGGCCCAAAAGAAGCATTGACAGCTATGGCTGAGGTTTGTGAAGGCATCTGTGGTGCTCATCAACCTGGTGTGAAGATGAGGTGGTTGCTTCGAAGGCATTCCTACTATTGGCCAACTATCCTTAAAGACTGCATAGAATATGTAAGGGGTTGTCAGGCATGTTAAAAGCATGGCACAATAAGGCATGTGCCCGTAACTGACCTGCATGCAATAGTAAAGCCTTGGCCATTTAGAGAATGGACCATGGATATGATGGAGAAAATACACCTACCTTCTTCGAAGCATCATTATTTCATTTTAGTAGCCACTAATTACTTCACCAAGTGGGTCGAAGCTAAGCCTTACAAGGCTGTAGACCAGTCTGAGGTCATTGGATTCATCAAGGATTTAATCCATAGATTTGGCATCCCACAAACTATAACTGTTGATAATGGGACTGTGTTCGATGGGAAAATGGTGAAGTCTTTTGTGGCAGAGTTTGGAATTAGCCTTGTTAATTCCATCCCTTATTATGTACAAGCCAATGGTCAGGCTGAATTATCCAATAAGTCCTTGAAGAAAGGAATACAAAAGGTTGTGGAAGACAATCCTAAGGATTGGCATAACTTATTGTTGGAGGTATTGTGGGCTTATAGAACTTTCCCAAGGTCAAGCACATGAGTTATCCTTATGCCTTGGTGTATGGGCATGATGCAGTGTTACCTGTGGAAATCAATGTTAAGTCTTTGAGGGTAAGATGCCAAGACCAGCTAAATCCTGAGCAATACCATTAGAGTATGTGCTTGGAATTAGAAGGCATAGATGAAGCTAGAATTCTGGCGTTAAATAGCATTCTCTTTCAAAAGAAGAAAGCAGCCAAAAATTACAATAAGAAAGTCAAGTACATTGGCTTTGATGAAGGTGATTTGGTATGGAAGATAATGCTCCCAATAAGAATTAAAAGCCATAAGTTTGGTAAATGGTCACCTAACTGGGAAGGACCATATCAAATTCATAGAGTCCTGCCCTTTGGAGCATACTATTTGAGAAATTTGAATGGATACATACATCCCAAAAAGTTTAATGGCAGATATTTGAAGCCTTATTTTCCAACTATTTGGGAAACACAAGGAATAGAATAGATGACAAGCAAAGAACAAAAGAGTACTCAAATGATAAATCAGAATTTATTTTTCTTTTTTTTATATAAAGAGTTAAATACATTCTGCCATAAATTGGCTCAGAAATCATTACAATGCCTTAATTGTTCTTTTACAACAGGTTTCCTGTTCTTAAATGAAGAAACCAGCTGGATGGCTGTGGTCATTTCTTACTTTCGATTGGCCAGTCCTTGGTTGGTAATCAGCAACTTGGTATCAGTTCGGGCTAAGGCCTGGTTGACTGCAGATAGCTCCTCCTCAAGTTGAGCCTTCCTCACCAGTAGTTGAGTACGGAATTGGGAGATAGAGGAATGTTGCTCCTTTAGCCCTAATATTTCAGCATGTACTGTTGAAACAAAATCCTGATCTCTGACCAATTTCTCCTCTGCAGCCTTGGCAGCATAGCAAATGTTGATATAGAAGTCGATGGTAGCTGCTGCTTGAGATAGATGATTCGAGACATTCATGCCGGACTGCTCAGCAACTTTGTTGCATTGAAGGAACCCATTTCTTATTATAGGCCTTTGTAAAGCCTCAAAAGGGATCCTCGAAAAAGAGATTAATAATTCCAAGCAAGTGTCTAAATCCATTAGGGGTTCAAAAGGCTTGCTACTGGAGGAAGAGGAGCTTTCAAGAATTTCTAGCAAGGAGTTAGCCAAGACTAATGGTTCAGCTTCATCATTGGCTATCGGAGAGGTAGAGGGTATGTCAAATAGACTGGCTAGTCTTGCTTCGAAAATATCTACCTCATCCGTAGGCATGAGGGGCACAGAGAGAGCTGTGGTGGAGGGCACAGAGGACTGCATAGGAATAGGAGAAATGGGTGGAGCATCTTCAGCAATATCTATGGTCCTAGTCACCAATATGTCAAGGGAAGAGGGGCTGAAACAAGGCAGAGGTAATAGACTATGGGTTGGAGAGCTGCCAGTACCCCTTATAAGAGAATCAACTACCATCAGTGATGGAGTAGCAGTTGGAATTCCCTTGGAAGAAAGTGGAACAGCAAGGTTCGAAAGAGAACCGAATTGAGGTGGGTCAAAGGTCAGATGGGGAAGGTATGGAGTCAAACCAAAAGAAAAGAATTTAGGAATGCTTGGTCTCAAGGAGGGTAAATCAGATGTAGGCCCGGGAAGTGGAAGGATGATTTGAATAGTCCTTACGTTCTGCAGTTGATTAACTTTAACTGAAACTGAGGGAGTCCTTATTGGAAGAATAGGCTCAGTAGTTGTTGCTGCAAAAAAAAAAAAAAAAAAAAAAGGAGATGTAAAGCAATGTCAAGTTTCAATACCAAAATTTGACAAGAGAGAAACAGTAGGAGAGCTTCGAAGGGAATAGTACTCAGCAATATGTTGCCTTCTTGCAATTTCCCTTTGAATTGCATCGGCAGCAACTGCTTCATCTCTTAAGAATTGCTGTTGCCGTCTCTTCTCAGCTCTCTCAAAGACAACTATGGCATTAGAATGTTCTTGTTCTACTACCTTGGCAGCTGCATCATGAATAGGGTCTTCGACCAAATCAGAAGCAGAGACAGTCATTTTCTTTCTCTTTTTTCTTTGTATTGGTCTTGACTGTTCCTTCTTAGTTTCTCGCTCTTCGATCAGGGATTCAGATTCCTCAGAAGTAAGTTCCTTTTCTGCTGCTTTGGTAGTTGTCCCTTGAGTGGGGTCTCTGACTGGATCAGCAGGAGAGACAGTCATCTGCTTTCTTTTTTTCCTCTGTAATGGTACCTCTTGTTCTTTCTCAATCTCCCTCTCTTCGGTTTGGGATTTAGATTCTTCAAGAGTAAGTACTAGCTTTCTTTCTTTTTTCTGCTGTTGTTTGTTCTTAAGAGCAGCTAGAGTTTCAGCCCTCTTAGGAGATTCTTCTTGTGGGGACCCTGCACCAAAATGTGTGAGTATAAAGGAAACAAAAGAGTCGAAAAGAAAAGAAACCTGAAAATACTTACCCTTTTTTGAAGCAGGTCTAGTGACTCTAGCTGGAGGGGGTGAAACTGGAGGAACAGTTTGAGCAACTGTGGAAAGAGAAGGCATGTTCTCAGCTGTTGGTGATTTAGCCTTAGAAGGTATTCCTAACCCTATCAGTAAATCGTGTGGGTGCACTGATAGGCGTACTTCCATGTTGACTGTCCACCAGTTTTGAAATCTTTTTAGAGCCAGGCCGGAAGGAAGGAAGGGGACAAATTTGAACTCGCTCGATTCTTTCAACAGTTTGAATGTTGCTTATTCCAGTTTTGATTTGGGTATTCTCAGGTCTCTGGCTGTAAGATGGACATTCGAGAGACTGCAGAGTGGAATGGGAATCCCCTGAGTTAACCCAAATTGCCTGGCAAATTGGGAAGGACAGTACACCTCAGCTATACACTTGTAAGCTCGAGGGTTTAAAGTGCCAATGAACAGCTCCCTTGGCAACAAAATAGAAGCCCACATGCTTTTGTGGGATGAGGTAGAGCACTCTTTATCAGCTAATAATGTTCGTAGCCAAGCAGGTCCTTTGTTGGTATCAAAGGGGCAGAAGAAGGTAGCAGGTGAAGAAACAAGAAGTTGGTGAAAAAATGTGAGGTAGTAGGCAAAGGAAGCAGGATAAAGAACAACTTTGGCGTATTTTTCCCCATAAGTGCTAGGGTCCTGAACAAGGAATCTTAAACATTTGGGATGCAAATCAGTGAAGTAAGCAAAGAGCTAGAGTTGGAGCACCCAAAGGGGACCCCCTTGGTTCACATCAAGAGGTTTCTTACAAAATTGGGAACATGCTCTATAAACATGGCCTAAGAGACAAGGAGCCAGGGCTACACGTTTTTTCAAAACAAGTGCCTTCGCAAGTGGGGCGAACTCAGGCATAATCCTCTGAGACGAAGTACAAAAGAGAAATTTGCACAACCAGTACAAAATGAAGGAAAAAAGTTCTCTATCTCTTACGGGACCTACCCTTTTGTTTTCGGCCTTTACAAAATCATTGTAAGAGGAGTTTAAAGGTGGAATGGAGAACTTAACAGGGATGTCTGGATAGCCGGGAGTGAAAGGAGAGCCAAGGGGTGCAAGCCCTAAAAGATGGCAAATATCAAGAACGGTAGGAGCCATCATACCATACTGAAATTGGAAGAAATTGAAAGCCATGTTCCAAAAACAAAGAGTAGCGGGAATCAAGAAAGGGTCTTCAGGAATCATAAACCTGGAAAGACGGAGGGCATCGAGAATGCAGAGCTTTTGCAGGTCGTCTTCTCGCGCAGGTACAACTCTGTCATACCATTCTTTCCATTCAGCTCTCAATGTCGGCCAGCAGCGATGAGGTCGGGTTACCCTCCAATTTCCCCAGTCGAGCCCTCCTTCGTAGAGGAGAAAATGGTCCTCCAGACGAGGGTATAAAGTTGGAAGTTGAGTAAGAGCCTCTCGAAAGATGGGACCCAAGACATATTCTTTTTTGTTGCTGTGATGAGGAACGAAGAAGCGGCCGTTTATGGCGCTTGATTCATCAGTTGTTAATTTGGCGATCTCTTCGTCAATACATCTTTTCAAAGCCATAGTTGGGCTTATACGATCACCGGCAAGCACTCTCAGAGAAGAAGGATCCATTGGTAGGAAGCAGCAAGGAAGAGGCAAGGAAGAGGGGGTTAATAGAGGAAAAGGGTTTGTGTTTTGAGCGAGTAAGTGATTTCAGAGCACGAAGTAAAAAAGGGTTTTAAAAAACCTTTGTGTCTGGAAGATATATCACGTAAATCGTTAAGTACTAAAACTACAAATATGAAGAGCTTCCTTTAATATTGATACTTTTGGAGGGAAAACACATCCCAGGTGTTGAAGCCAACTTCGCAGTGTTGTATTTGGCTTTGAAACCAGATTTTGGCACCAAAAGTCAAATAATAAACGACTTCGAAACTAAGAAGCCAGCTTCGAAATACATTTCACACTTATGGATGTAAGAATGCTCAAGTATTCATTTACTTCGAAGGGTTTAAAGACCTGTTTTAGGTTTCTCAATAAAAGTAATGTCCTTCAAAGCAAAACTTGAGATCCCTCAAGGATGGGAATTGCTGTTCGAAACATTAAAACCAATAATTGGTTTATATATGTTTAAGGAAGATTCTCTTCCTAGACTAAAACAGTACAGCCCTCAAAAGGAGCTTCCATATTTTTGAAAGTATGAACTGTTGCTCAAGGCAAAGGGATCAATTTAAAACTGATTGATCATACTAAATCATTGACCTTATGTTGGTTATGATTGAAACAAGTTTCGAAGGATAAGATTGTTCAGTTCGAAGCTCTGAAATTGCTTTTAAAGACAAATGGAGACAAGATCAAACCATACCAAACAAAGAAAAGTCTTAGTGATATTAAAGTAAAAGCAGTTACATCGAATGGCCCTATTTGGGTACAAACTCAAGCGTATAAAAATAGGGAATGGAGTAAATAACAAGATCATGAAATTTAGTCCAATTATGATCAATGAATTTTTGTTCTTTCTTTATTCTGTCCTATATTTCTTCTAACATTGGCTGCATAAGTTGATGTGCTCTCACTTCGTAAAAGAGCTCTTCAGCCTTTAGTTTGAATGCTGTTTCTCTCAATCCTTGTTCCAATTCGTCTATATCCAAATCATCCCAGTACGCGGAATCTTTATTCTTGAAATCATCGAATTCTTCAATAAAGTTCTCTGCCTCGTATTGGGCATGAACTTGAAGGGACGAGAGTTGGTCTAAAGATTGTGTGGTGGCCATAGAGGTCCGATGCCAGTGGAGAAACAATGGAAGTTGGTCCAAAAACATGTGAAGCTCTGCTTGGGCAAAGGGATTGAGGACATAACCCTGAGTCAGAATATCACAGGCCCATCGAAGGTTCTTAAAAAGGACTTCATCCTCAAGAACATTGAAGGGCAAGTGAGAGAAAGCCTCGAGCAGAAGTTGGGCTAGTTTCCGCTCAGCTGGATTAGGGGAAGGTGGAGGTTTGTAAGATGGAAAGTCCTCATCTGCGGAAAGGGCAAGCCTTAGTCCTCTTGTCCAGCAAGGATTTGGTGGAGGAGAAGGTGTGGATGCTTCTATTTCAGGAGATGGAGTAAAGGTAGAAAGAACAAGGACATTAATATAACCGAGCCAGTCAGAAGAACAAATCTTCGCCTTCTGGGCTAAGAATGATGGATTGTATCCTTGAGCCTCTTCGAGGCGTCGGGCAGCGTGCACTATCTTTGTAGGCATGGAAGATGTATACCATGCTGCAAGAAGATTTTCCTCCAAACTGCGTCGATGATTGATGGGCACATAAGGATAGACCACCGAGCTTTGTGCATAGGAAGGAAACTCTAAAGGGTCAGTAAACTCGACAAAGTGATGGTTGATTTACTCCCTTAAATCACAAGCCTCAGGTTTTGACCAGTGTGTCTAGTTAGAAGTCCCAGAGGAAAAAGAAACTGCAGCCTTATCCTATGCAAAAGACTGTGAAAAAAAACTTCCCATGTCCATAGTTGCAAATTTCTGAATCAAAGGATTGAGAGCAGTTTGTTCATAGTCCAAGGGTGAGTCAGAAGAAGGATTTCCCATGTCCATATTTTTAAGCTTCTGAATCAAAGGATTAAAGGCAATGTGTTCGTAGTCCAAGGGTTGACAATTTGCAAAGGCATCCATGACCTGAATATAGAAAGGTGGGTAAGGGTGGCTAATTAATGCACGAAGGTTCTTTTGAGAAAGAACAGCATCATCAGATGACTTTTCGTGTGCTCAATCAATGAAGAAGGAAATTGATTCGGCCATTAAAATGTATCAGTCTGTTTGAATACTAAGGTTGTGGGGGTGTTCAAAAGGTTGAGGGGGAGTTAATGCAGATAATGAATGACAGTTGCATTTCTAGAAGAATGCAAAGCCCATGCACGTTCGTGTACGTGGAGAAAAGGGCTTGATCCACTAATATCACCAAGTATTGGGTATATTAGTGCGGGGGTAAATGTTGGCTATATATTTTGTACAAGCTAATCATAATTCGACGCATGGCAAAATAAGGATAATACAGGAAGACTATTCAAGTCTTCGATCCCGATCGAACACGTGGCAGTTAGTATTGGTTATTACGAGATCTGAGTAGCAGTGAATTAACAAAGAGATATAAGGGGATGTGGCTTCAACGGTAACTCACATTTCAAATTCAAATTTAGAAGGGAAGCCTAACTGCAAGTAAGGGCGTAATGGAGCTAATCTTAAGGCAACATGATCAGTGATCATGGAGGAGCAGTTCGATGGTTAGAAGTGCAGTTTGATGGTTATCATTGAGCACTATAAATAGCAGAGAAGGCCCCAGAAAAAGGCCCCAGAAAAAGTCCCCAGACTCAGATCCAAAAAACCAGTCTTTTATACTTATTTTCCTTTCCAGTTTTACATTTCCAGTCTTACATTTCCTGTACTTTAAATTCCTGCACTGCACTTCATTCATAGGAGTAGTTTCAAATAGATTGTTGTTGTAAACCTCTACGAGGCTGAGTTTGGATCATTGTAAGTTTTTCATTTTAATGAGATACTTCGATTGTTCTTCATTTGATTGTTGTATTGCTTAAATTCTCCTAAATCAAGCCACCAGTAAAAGTCCTCTTCATTGAGGCTGAAAGAACTAAAACGCAATCGTCTAATAATTTGTTGACAATTAATTCTCTGTAAGGACTGATTGATCCTTGCTGACACGCTCACAATTACAATAATAACCTTCGAAAGCCAAAAAAGCCAACACTATCACAACATTTTTATGATATTTTTTTTTGTATAAATTTGTATATATGGATATAAATTTTCATTTTTATTTCCACAATTTTACCTAGATTAGATCAATTTTGATCTAGATATATTTTAAAAGTATAAAATCTATACAAAGAACTTTAAAAAAATCCATTGAATACAACAAAATAAAGTAATGTATTGAATTTTTGTATTTTTTGTATTTGGTGAATTTAAAAAAATAAAATAAAATATTATACTTCTTAAGTATATCTAGATTAGGTGTATCTAAAAAATAAAATAAAATTTCTTAAAATATTAAAAAAATTCAATAAAAATAAAAAAAAAATACAAAAAAAAACTCAATTTTTTGTTTGAGTTAAACAAAAAAAAAAATGTTTATTATTTCCCTTGAAATGACATGAATAAAATATTTGTATTATTTTATATGTATAAGGGCTAATGGACAAATATGTTATTTTAATCTGACAGGAGGATAAGTGTAATTTTTCAAATGTGAAAGAGGATCTGTATTAAACAAAAAGCTCAGAGATTGTCAGTGTAATTTACTCAAAATTGTAACAACTAGCTCTCCTCATCTATTAATTTTTTTTTTCCTTCAATTTGAACCTTAATGATTAAAATACCCTTTCATTAATTGAGTAAATTACATTTTATCCCGTTGAACCATCACCTCCTATTACTATACCACTTGAACTAACACTTAATTATCACTTGCAATTTCGAATTTCTTATATTTTTTCTAATTTTATCACTAAATTAATTTTTAGTTTGTTAGAAAAAAAATTACTAAAAAAATTGAAAACCAAATAATGAAAATATTTATAAAAAATATTTAAAAAAATATTCACTAAAGACAAGAAATATAAAAATATACTTGTTTTTTGTTTTATATTTTAAAAATTTTTCATGTTTAGTGATTTTTTTAAAAAAATTCTTCACAAATATTTAAATTTTAGATGCATCTAAAAATTTAAATATTTTGACTAAAATATGAAAAAAATTACTAAAAATAAAAAATACAAAAAAAAATTTAATTTGTATTTTAAATTAAAAATCAAACATTTTTTTAGTTGAGGGGGTAGAGCGATATTGAGTGATAGTTCAACAGGATAATGTATAATTTACTCCTATAGTTAAAAAGGTATTTTCATCATTAAGGTCTAAATTGAAAAGAATCAATAGATGAGGGAGGTTAATTGTTACAATTATTAGTTCAAGGGGGCTAAAATGATATGAGACAATAGTTTAAGGGGAAAAACTGTAATTTGCCTAACAAGGGTTGCAACAAGGAAACAATGTTGGTGTATCCTATGCCAAAAAAAGGAATTTTATACAATTTTTTTTTAACATAATGATATGGGTCGCTATGATCCACCCATTTCTAAATGGAAGATGATCTATTGGGTTCATAATATCAAAAATGCAACTAATATAATGCCATTCTAGATAAAATTTCAATTTATCCTATGGCTTCTCGAGTGTTAACACAAAGGGGGCTAGTTCAGTTTTGATCATTCTTATACATTCTCAAACCTTTTTCTTTAGTAAATTGTTATCTATTGTAGTATTATTTTTCATAATGATGTTATACATCATCTTATTATGTAATTTATTAACTACTCTTGTTGGAGAATTGTGGTTAGTAGCACTTCTATTTTGATTAATAAGTTTTGTATATTTTTATAGTGTCTTACTCATGCAATGAAGTCCAAGAATAATGAAAAATAAGGATTAGGATTAGGATGGGCTTGTTTATTATTAATTAAACAACCATAAAGTTTGGTTAGATATAGGTGCACAACTGCCATTAGCGGGTAACCTCATGTTCTGTCTTTTAACTAAGGCTCCATGAGCAATCAACAAGCCAATGTCTACTGGACTGTACTAGTACATGTAATGGTGGAAACATTACGTAGTTGATAAGTCACTATTTGATTGTTTGGATTAATACTTACGAATTTATATATTGTGATTAGTATTTATTAAGATTTACAATCCATAACAGATATCTATCTACTCTATTTTTGAATCCTGATGGGACTTTTATCTCTTTGTCGAAATGTATACCATTGGATTGATTCAATCTAAGGGCTAAAAATGTCTCTCTCTCTCTCTCTCTCTCTCTCTTACTCCTCTCATCTCTTTCTTTCTGATTTCAAATTTTGAACACAATCCCTTTCTCTCTCTCTCTCTCTCTCTAGCTCTCTCTGTGATTGCTCTATTTTTTTTATTGTTGTTTTGTTTGTGAAACTGCAGATGGGTAGAGCACGATCTGATGGAGATTATGGAGAGTGTGAAGATTTGCATGAGCAAGGCAATTGACAAAGCCACTGTTGACGGTGGACTCAAGGCAATCAGACTCACTAATCAGAGAGAAACAATGGTCATTTGGAGCAAATCTACCGGTCTCCATCCCTATAGGAAATGGGGTTGTGGTGCCTCCATTTGAGGTGTATTATGGCCTTATTTTTATAATGCAAACCGTTCATTTTGTAGAGTTTGTTAAGTACTTCATATCTACCAAAAATCATATTAATTGGATATCAATTAATATGATTTTTGGTAGGCATGAAGTACTCAACGAACCCTACAAAATTAACAGTTTTGAATCATAAAAATAAGGTCATAATATATCTCAAATAAAGTCACCACAGTCACTGTTTTCTGACCCCTTTTCCATTCGCATGTATAGTGGTGCTGATTATCATGTGCGAGATGGTAAGCATGCACTATTAAATAAGTTTTAGTTATTTTCGCATCTATAGATGCAAACACACTAACACAATAAGGCCATGTTTGATTGGGGGTTTGGGAGGGTTGATTGGATTACCAATCCGTGGGATCCACCAAACCCTTATTTGGATGCAACAAAATGTTATAGGATTAGTAGTGAAGGGAGCTTAGTAATCCCCCTATGTAAGGAGATTAGCTTGGATGAATTTTAGGTGAGATTAGGAAAATAGTAAGGGGATTGAGTCTATTTTATATAAAAAAAAATTATTTTTTTAATTTATTTTTTTACCAAGTGCACCTATTTGTTTTAGTTTTTTTTTTTTTAATATAGAAATAATTTATTTATTTATTTTATATAAAAACAATTTAAGAATCCTATCACTAATCATCTCCCACACTATCATCAAAACAAACATATTTTTACTTAATTCCCTCACTAACAATCCACACATTAACAATCTCTTCACTAACAATCCTCTCACTAATAATCCCATCCAACCTAATCCGCCAAACACACGTGGCCTAACTATCATCTATTTGGAATCAGTTAAAATATACACATTTTTCATAATTAATATTCCAGTTAAATTTTTTTATATATTGGGTTGAAAGTGGGAAATATATAAGAGTATATATATAATAATCCATTTACATAATAATTTAGAAAATCAAATTACAATTTATTTATTTATTTATTTATATACTTAATCAATTAGTTTCAACGATTGATTGATGGGACTTTACTTCTAATGATTGATTAATTAGATAATGTTTGGTTCACTGTAATAAAGTGCAAATATTTCTTACACTTCTCATGTTTGATTGACTAAAAGAATAATGAAAAATTCATTACAATGAGAGTCATCATTAACTATTATAAGGGTATTATAAGGGAATGATCATTCTGTTGTTTAAATTGTAAAATTAAATAAATAGATTTATAAAGAAATCAAATTATATACCAAGAATATATGCTAATAATTACAATTAAATTTCAACAGAAATACACAAAACAATAAAAGGGTAAAGAGATCTAAACCTTGCAGGCGGTTTCCTTAAAAGCAGATTTGTGCCTCACGGGTCGAGTGCTTGAGGAATCCCGGTGTCTGTCTCCCAGGATACGACGGTCAAAACCAGCTACGGCAGAAGCACTTTTTATCTAGCTTAGCGAACAAAAACAGTGGCAGCACTCTCTCAATGTAGGAACTTTCTGGCAAACTGACTTGTAAAATGGAAGCAAAAAATTTCTATATAGAAACTTGATAGGAGGGTCTCAATTTATACTTGTAAATGGGGGAGAAGAAGAGCCTCCAGCCTTTAAGGCTGGTCATTAAAACACCAAGCATCCATAGCCCCTTTCCAAAAATATGAAAGTTTGGATGCTCAAAGGATTCACACCCTTTAGCCAAGAAAAAAAGATTTAAATACTCTTTAAAATCCTATTCATGAATCTAACATCATGAAGCAATTTCTTGGCAATTTCTTATTCAAAACCCAATGGTTTTTGGCTCACTTGGACCCAACACAATAAAAGGTTGCGACCCACTTTAATATTTAATTAAAGTCACCACACTTTAATATTAAATTAAAGTCACCAAAAATCATTTTTTCCAACAATTCCCCACATGAATAAAAATTGTCCGAAAGACTCAACAAACGGACATCGTTCAACAATAATGACTCGAAGAGAGAGTACAACGAACTAACCCCGACATCAGAGAAGGTAGCTTTTGGCTTTGAACCTCTCCCAGTGAAAACCTATCGAGTTTACTGGCTGATCAGTGAATAAGACATCTTGAACTACTCTGCCGTTTATGTAAACTGAAACAATAAATCTCACACAGGAATTACTCCTACCACCATTCTGTTCTCACTGGTGTGCCCTGTGTGGCCCTGGACACTAGCCTGGTTTAGTGAGTGGTTTCAAAGAATCTTGGCCTATCCAATTCTTCTAGAAGCGGCCCCACTTCAAACTCACATAGGTGACTCTACTTTAGTATCCTGCAATACTTAGCTCAACAGCTTAACACACAAGAGTCATTAAAAGCTCAGCTTATCCTCTACACTTGCAGGTATCACTGATAGAAGGAATGGTTGGAGGTTTAACCTCCTCAGTGACATACCACCGTTACACGCAATTAGGTTGTCCCATTGAACCTAGATCTTGGGATCTCCAGTTAACTAGGTTGGGTTTCCATTCCAGTAACTTCCAAAGGCCTCAACCCCATTCCTTTTGACGACGTTTCGACTAACACTCGACTTAACCTTTTGATTAGCGGATCCGCAATGTTGTCCTTAGACTTTACAAAGTCTATAGAGACAACTCCATTCGAGAGTAGTTGTCGTATGGAATTATGTCTATGACGGATATGTCTAGACTTTCCATTATACATATTACTCTGTGCCCTACCAATTGCAAATTGACTATCACAATGAATACAAATAGCTAGCACAGGTTTAGACCAACGTGGCAAATCTTCAATGAAATGGTGAAGCCATTCAGCTTTTCCCGCTGCAATAAAGTCTAATTCCATCGTTGATCTAGATATACACGTTTGCTTGGACGAATTCCAAGACACGGCTGCCCCACCAAGAGTGAACACAAATCCACTAGTGGACTTTGAGTCCTTTATATCTGATATCCAAACGCATCACTATAGCTTTCTAGCACCGTTGGATATTGAGTATAATGCAGCCCATAACCCCGAGTGTAACATAAATACAATGCCCTTCCAATGAGAAGCATCGAGATTGCTTGTGTATCTACTAAGCCTGCTAATCGAGTAAGCTATATCTGGGCTAGTACAACTCATCAGATACATTAAACTTCCAATTACCCGAGAATATTCTAACTGTGAGACACTTTCATTATTATTCTTGGTAAAATGTAGACTTAAGTCTACAAGTGTCGATGACACACTCGTATTTGATCCACAAAACTTCTCAAGTATCTTATCAACATAATGAGACTGAGATAGTACAATTCCGCCAGAGATTCTGGTAATCTTAATTCCCAAAATAACATCTGCAATGCCCATATCCTTCATGTCAAACTTAGAGTTTAACAACTTCTTGGTAGTTTTGATCATTTCATCGTTACTACCTATTATGAGCATATCATCAACATATAGACACAAAATGACATAACATCTGTCAGTGTCTTTGACATAAATACACTTGTCACATTCGTTGATTCTAAACCCATTTGACAACATTACATTGTCAAACTTTTCATGCCATTGTTTAGGCGCTTGCTTCAAGTTTACAGACTTTCTTGCTTTGCCCTGAAGCTGAAAACCCTTTAGGTTGCTCCATGTAGATTTCTTTATTCAAATCCCCATTTAAGAAAGCTGTCTTTACATCTATTTGATGTATCTCCAGATTACGCAAAGCTACTAACACAATCACCATGCGAATGGATGTTATCCTAGTAACAGGTGAGTACGTATCAAAGTAATCTAGGCCTTCTCGTTGCCTGTACCCTTTGATAAAGAGCCTCACCTTTTACTTGTCAATTGACCCATCGGCCTTCATCTTTCTTTTAAAAATCCATTTGCAGCCTAAAGGCTTGCAACCTGGAGGTAGTGATGGCAATGGATAACTTACCCTGTGGGTATCCATGGAGACCCAATCCAAATATATGGGTTTTTTCCTTTTTTCTTATCCATTGGGTAGGGTAGGTGATATTCTTTAAATATCCACTGGGGATGGGTTGGGGATGGGTACCCACCAATTTCCCCATATGTATTTTTTATTTTATTTATTTATTTATTTTATTTTTTTAAAGATTCACAATCAAAACTAAATATACATTCAATTTTTTTTCTTTTATTTATTTATTTATTTTTTCAGGTTCACAAAAAACTTTTTTGTTTTTTTAAACCAAAACTAAATATCCATTCAATCTTTTTTCTTTTGTTTTATTTTTTTTTATTTTTTAAGGTTCACAACCATTTTTTTTTTTAAAGATTCACAATCAAAGCTAAATATACATTCAATCTTATTTTATTTTATTTGGCTCAACAATAAAATCAAATACACATTAATTAACATTGTCACATTATTCTTGTCAAATTTTATGCATATCTAGAATTTTTTAGGTATTTTAGCAAAATTTCAGGAAAAAAGGAATTCCAGTGGCAAAATTCAAAATTTGATGAAGTTTGCAAAATTCAAAATTTTAAAAATAACATTTTCAAAAAAAAAAAAAAAAAGTGAAGATATTAGATAAATGATTTGGGTCACTTCCCAATGTGCAAAATTCTGAAGTTAAAAAAAACCTCGCTTAAGCAGTACCCTGAAACCTGAACATACCCTCATGTAATTATATGGAGATAAACATATATGATATGAAGATAAACATATATGAGAGTCCATGACTTCAGTAAATCTTTTATGAACTTATTGTTTCACTTCCAAGACTCTAATCATGAATTTTTTTATTTTTTTATTTGGGTAATTTACTCTTATGAATTCAACTAGTCCAGGGGCATACCCTAGTAAACCTAACACCAAGATTGTAAATCCTGATCTTTCAATAACTAATTGATTCACCATAAAGGATTAGAAGAACGGTAAGGTATTTGGTTTCAGTAAATCAATAATCAAATAACAATCAATCATTATATATAAATAAAATTAAATAGAATAAACAAAGCTTCAAACTCTGAGCTGAAAATTCGAAACTGCTCGAAGAAAAAAGTTAAAATTCTAAAATACCTAAAAAAAATTCTAGATATGCATAAAATTCTAAAATACCTATAAAAAAAAAAATTGTTAACATTAAATATATTAAAAAAGAAAGAAAAAAAGATTGAATGTATATGTAGCTTTTGTTGTGAACCTTAAAAAAAAAAAAAAAAGAAAGAAAGAAAAAAAATTGTTAATATTAAATATATTAAAAAAGAAAGAAAAAAGATTGAATGTATATTTGGCTTTTGTTGTGAACTTTAAAAAAAAAAAAGTGATTGTTTACATTAAATATAAAAAATAAAAATAAAATAAAAATAGGGATTAAAGTGGGTTGGGAAAAATCCAAACCCATTAGGATATGGAGAGGGTGGTACCAATGGGGAATGGGGAAAATTTATTATAGGGGAATGGAGATGGATAATTAATATCCACCTCATTAATCCCCATTGCCATCCCTACCTAGAGGTAAATCTACCAACTCCCAGGTGTGGTTCTGTGAGATGGAGTCAATCTCACTTTTGATCGCTTCTTTCCATAAAGGACTCTCAGGAGAAGTCACAGCTTCGTGAAAAGTTTGAGATTCGTTCTCAACCATAAAAGTCAAGAAGTCTGGATCAAAAGACTTGGACATCCTAGCCCTTTTACTCCTTCTAGGCTGATCATTACCTTGATTCTCAACTTGATCATCAAAATGATCATCATCACTAGCAAGCTCATCAAATTGCTCCAAAACCTCAGAACCCCTTCTTAGGTTCGGCAAGGAAAAATGCCTTCAAAGAAACATGCATTCCTTAACTCCATGATGGTATTATTGTGAATGTCTGAAGTTTCAGACTTATGTACAAGAAACCGATATGCACTACTATTATGTGCATAAATAATGAATATACAATCCACGGATTTCAGGCCTATCCTAACCCGTTAGGGTGTAGGAATCGCCACTTTTGCAAGACATCTCCACATTCGTAAGAATTTATAAGAAAGCTTAACGCCTTTCCAGAACTCATACGGGATCTTGTCTACTTCGTTTCAACACAAGTTTCACACTTGTGTTTCGTCAGAACAACCTTGTCGAACTCAAAAACCATACGAAAACATGTTTACTAAGAAGAGACCTTGAGACAAGATTCTAACAAATGTCCAAAACATACATGACTTTGTTCAAGGTTAGCTCTTTTCCTGAGGTTAACTTCAGAACCACCTTTCCCTCAACAAATGAGGTAGTAGTGTTTTCCATAAACAACTTCTTACCATTTGTAACCGGTTCGAAAGTTGTAAACAGCTCCTTCTCGGAGTAGAAGTGGTGTGTAGCCCTAGTAAAGCTAAAAACCCCTCGCTACCACAGATGTAGCACTTCCCAAAGAATCGATAACCAGGTTGCCGCGGCTTGTATGCCAGCTTCTTTGCAACACCACCCCTTGGCCCCAACTTAGAGCCCTTGTTCACGGGAGGCTTCTTCTTCATCCCAGAAAATTTGCCATGCTCAATGACATTGGTCTTCACTAAGGAGGTACTCCCTTCTTTCTTTCTATTATCCTCCTCAATTTTGGAGTCAGATAATTAAGTCTTCTTTGTAGAATTTATACAAGGTTTTTTGAACAAATCCTTGTGTCGCAATAATTATGAAACTCTCAAAATCATATCACAGTAAATACATTCCCAGAATGTCATCAACCGAATTAGGCACCCAAATATATTAGGTCCGACCTATCACTCTGAAGCCAATAGTCTTACTATTAGGAAACACAAATCCAGTGTTCAATAGTCTACTATTCGGAACTTCATAACATGACCAATAGTCTTATCACTAGAAATCACTAATTTCTCAGCATGTGGTCAGTAGACTTTCTACTACTAGGAGTCACAATGTCTTAACCTATGATCAGTAGTCACTTTATTACTAGGAATCACAACATCCTGACATAGGATCAATAGACTCTTTCATTACTAGGAATCATCATGTATTGACATATGACTAGCAGCCTTTCCACGACTAGGAATCATGATGTCTTGACATGTGATCAGTAATCTATTCACTACTAGGAACCATAATCTCATAACTGTGTAGCCAATGGTCTAACATCTCCTAGGAACCACCAGTTTTCTATCTCTGTGATCAGTGATCTTGTACTCACTAGGAGCCACCAATTTAAGAATATATTTGGAATTTAAAAATCCAAAAATTATTCACCCATTATAACAAGTTGTCTTAACTTTGCTTTCAAGCAAAGTCACATAGCAATCATAGATGCTATAAATAACACAAGGATACCATACTATTTGCCTCTGATCAATTCAGAGATATTTTAATGCAATCTTATGATTTCCTTTAACCATACTTGATCTCTCAAGATCTTCCTTTAAGAATCTCGTGAGGTTAAGGTTGTCAGGTGGAACAACATTTCTGTTTGTTACCTTTTGAAGCCATTTCTGAAACATCACAACTGAATTTCACTTCTGTGATTCCAGAAATTAAACTTAACCCTTAGAAAATCCCTCAGATGGAAATTTAATTCAAAACTAGTCTCACCATTTAACCTAGAATCGAACATGGTCAGGAATGTTCCCAAAAAGACTGAAAGGGTCACATCGGTCCCACTTAAAATCCAATTAACCTTTTGACAAAATATTCAAGAGCGTGTTGACTCCTAGTCCATAGGAAACAATTTAAAAATTAAGTTTCCAGGGAATAAACCAGGTTATAACAAACCGATTTCCAAGCAAATAAAATTTGCTACAAGAATTACACCACTCATAAAAGTTAACCAGTACTCCTGGAACTAAGCCCATTATTTCTGAATAAAATCATAAATATTTTAGCTAATGCTAAAATTTGGTTTCCTTTCTCAAAACCAAAACACTTTGAACATAATCAGATTATAACTAAAGACTTTCTCCAAACTTGGTTTTCCAATACTTTGGGAATAAAATGATTAAACCCAAAGACTTCCTCAAACTCCAAAATTTTGAAACCAAATCCGTCTTAGTTGTCATTTCTGAACAAATAAGAACTACTCTTTAGCCAAAGCTAAAACTTTGGTTTCTATCACAGAAAACCAAACCAAGTTCCAAACTTACAAGCAATTTAAAAATTGCTATAACAATTACACGCATATAAAATGCTTCTAACAAAACAAGCAAATAAAACTTGCTACCACAAATTGGTAAACAAACCAACTAAATCTCAAGAAAAACATACTTCAAACATTTAAATAAAATAGCCAATCCATAAGGATTCTATTTAAACCAAAAGCTTTTCCAAGCTTAGGTATTCCTATTCAACACAAAGGTTAGTAGTCCAAATATTTTTGTTTTTACATCCCAAATACTATTCATTTGGTTTTATATTTGTTTTTCGCATTGGTATCCCTACAAAGAAAATTAGTAGCAAACCACAACAAAATACAAACAAATAATCTAAGCAAAAAATAAAGAAAAATTTACCCATGAGTCCTAGTTTTTGAAAAGTTGAACCATTTAGTCCTAAAAGTTTTCTTATGCTCCATTTAGTCCCATTTTTACATCAGCATGATGTAAATGATGTAAATGATCTGATATTTCATTCTATAATTTCAAAATTTATTGAAATCTGATGAACATTAGATGTTTGTCATCCTATAATTTCAAACATTATTGAAATTTGATGAATATTAGATGTTTGAAATCTAATGTTTGTAACATTACTCTGATGTTATTAACATTGTATCTGATATTATTAACATTATAATTGGACCTTTCAGTCTATAAGAAAACTTTTAGGACTAAACAGTGTATAAGTTATTAATTTGGGATTTATTGGTGCATCCCCCCAAAATAAATATAATAAATAATTGAAACTATCTAGCCAAATATTTATAAAATTAACCAATGAATTAAAATGCCAATTAAATTAAAACTTTAAAATAAAGTTCAATACTCATGAGTTATAAACGAAATTAATTCATAATAAACATTTAAACTAATAACTCCAAATAAATAAGTTAAATTCAAAGTTAATGCACCCAATTAAATAATTTAGATTAATGCACCCAATTAAATAATTGACATTAATGCACCAAATTAGATAATTTAGATTAATGCACCCAATTAATTAATTCACATTAATGCACCCAATTAGATAATTTAGATTAATGCACCTAATTAAATTCAAATTAATCATGTACACAATTCATAAAAACTCTATAACTCCAAAATATATTAAATTATGTAATCTAGTCTAGAAAATAATAAGCATGTAACAAATTAAAAACTAGAATAGAATTAGCATGTCAAAATTACAACATCCATAAATTATATTTTATAACCTTAAAATTCATGCAAATTATGATAGAGAATTCTAACTAAACTAAGCAATTAGAGAGTACCATAGCATAATTCACAATCATTGAAATAGTGAGCAATACCGCAACAATTCCTAGTAACATTATACAAATCTAACCTAATTGTCTATATAAATCTATTCGATCAATTTCATAGAAAATATATATAAAATATGTTTTAAGCTTGTTGTTTAAATTGTGAAACTAAATAAATAGATTTATGAAGAAATCAAATTATATACCAAGAACATATGCAAATAATTACAATTAAATTTCAACAGAAATACACAAAACAATAAAAGGGTAAAGAAACGAAATTGAAGCCTGCACGGAAGTAGTTTCCTTAAAACAGATTTCGCTGCATCATGGGTCGAGTGCTTAAGGAATCCCGGCGTCTGTCTTCCAGGATACGACGGTCAAAACCAGCTACGGCAGAAGCACTTTTTGTCTAGCTTAGCGAACAAAAACAGTGGCAGCACTCTCTCAATGTAGGAACTTTCTAGCAAACTGACTTGTAAAATGGAAGCAAAAAAATTTCTATATAGAAACTTGATAGGAGGGTCTCAATTTATAGATGTAAATGAGAGAGAAGAAGAGCCTCCAGCCTTTAAGGCTGGTCATTAAAACACCAAGCATCCATAGCCCCTTTCAAAAAATATGAAAGTTTGGATGCTCAAAGGATTCACACCCTTTAGCTAAGAAAAAATGATTTAAATACTCTTTAAAATCCAATTCATGAATCTAACATCATGAAGCAATTTCTTGGCAATTTCTTATTCAAAACCCAATGGTTTTTGGCTCACTTGGACCCAACACAATAAAAGGTTGGGACCCACTTTAATATTTAATTAAAGTCACCATACTTTAATATTAAATTAAAGTCACCAAAAATCATTTTTTCCAACACATTCTATAGGAAAGTGTAAGGAATTACCATTTCATTTAATTTCATCTCATTTCAGTGTACAAAATAGAGCATAAATGAGATATAAGTGTTTCAAATATGATTAGTGTTCTGATAAATGATTTGGGTCATTTTGATAAATGTGTTAATTGGATTTCCTTTTTTAACTTGCAAATTAGTGTTCTATGATCTTTTGTTTTTATTTGATTGCTAAAAATTAGAATTATAGTGAGAAAAAATAAGCCTGTTGTACTTAAATTATGGCACAATTAAGTAATCAAACAGTCATTGTACAGTCCATTGGTATTTAAACCCAATCTATTTATAGCACTATTAAATGAGTTATTTCTTCACTACAAGTCTATGGTGTTTCAACCTCTTCAACAACCTTAGAGTTCATTTTAATTTAAATCATGAACAACATTCATATTTTTGGTTATGTATGTTTAGTATATATTTTATGAATCGAGGCTTAATTTCTTACTTATTATTTATAATTTTTCTCATAATCAAATGTAATAATTTTTCTCATAATCAAATGCTTTTGTATTAGTTTTTACAGTGGATGATATATTGGAGGAAAGCAGTAATATTAAATCTCTATACTAATTTTTTATTTAAACTACATTTCTTAATATAATTTTTCTATATACACAAGTTCACACCATAGACTTTTGTCTTTTGTTTTGGTTGTTGTTTGGGTGTCACTTGTTCTTGTTGCGTTGTTGGTTGTTGTTTCACTTCTATTCCAACTATATACAGTGAAAATCAAACAAGCCCCAAAAATCAATTAAACAAATAGACAGAGAAAATCAAATAAGCAGCAGAAATTAAACTAGCCAAACTAATGTGGTCAGAGAAATTTAACTTCCAGAGAAAATTACCACTGACAGAGAAAATTGTAATAAATAGAAATGTCTCTAAGCTATGTTGACACAAGAACATAACTTTTTGGGGCTTAAGATTTTCACTTACCTTGGGGTTGAACTTGTGTTGGTGTTCGGTAAGGTTGTGTTGCTAGTTGGATGGATAGTTCTTGAATTTGTTCATGCAATCTAGCATTTTCAGTTTCAAGCTCTAAAATTGAATATCTCAACTGTTGAGTTTTTTTTGTATTATCTTCTTTTTGAACCTCCAACATCCTTAGTTCCATTTGGTTTGTGCTATCACTTTTTTGAAGTTCTGAGTTATATGATGTCAAGGTTCTTATTGCAATGTCCTTTTCTGCAAGTAATTCATTCCAATTTTTCTCTTGTTCTATTTTGGATTTAGAAAGTGCCTTTAGTCTTTGATGTAGATTAGCAATTTGAGCATTCTTTGATTCCTTAGATTCTTGAGGCTGATGTATTGTTGAGCCACAAATGCTATCATGATGTTGGTCCATCGGCTTATTATGTTCTTCTTCATCCCTTTCCTCATTGTTTTTTTTCCTCTTTAGATTCAGTTCCTTTATCTTCTTCTTCTTTCTGTTCATTTTCTTTTTTGTCTTCTACTTCTTCATTTTTCTTCTCTAGCTTCCGCTTCTGCATTGCTTGTTTAATCTTCTTCTCCATTACTTCCTTCTTGTTCTTCTGTGTTGCCTTCTCCTTCTTCATTCCCTCATTCTTCTTCAAATGAATCTTCTAATCTCTCCTTGAATTTGACCAATGCCTTTTTTGAATCTTTCTTCTTCTTTTTATCAAGACAAAACTCCTCTGATGGGTTTTTAACTAGCTCCTTGTTATCTATCTGTAATAGGAGGCTCTTTTATTAGAGAAATGTTAAAAATTCACTGAGAGAAAAATTCAAATAAGGCAGATAAAATTTATCTAAATCATACTAATGGGAATCAAACTTCAGAGAAAATTGCATGGGCCAGAGAAAATTACACACAAGGAGACATAATTTTATGGGTTAGAGATTATAAAACAAGCAACATAATTTAGATATCAGAGAAAATTAATCAGGGCATATAAGTTAATGTTACTATAATTATGGTCAGAGATATTTGGATTCCAGAGAAAATTCATTACAAGGGCAGAAATAAACAGCAGTAATCAAAGAAGCAACATAAATTGAAATTTCAGAGAAAATTGATCTTAATCAGTCAAGGCACATAAGTTATGGATCAGATAAAATTCATCTAAATCATACTAATGGGATACAAACTTTAGAGAAAATTTTAATTACACACAAGGAAACATAATTTTATGGGCCAGAGAAAATTGTGAAACAAGCAACATAATTTGGATATCAGAGAAAATCAATCAAGGCAGATAAGTTAATGTCACTATGATTGTGGTCAGAGAAATTTAGATTCCATCATCACAAGGGCAAAAATAAACAGTGTTAATCAAAGAAGCAACATAAATTCAAATTTTAGAGAAAATTGATCTCAATCAGTCAAGACACATAAGTTATGGGCCAGAGAAAATTACACACAAGAAGAAATAATTTTATGGGTCAGAGAAAATTATGAAACAACCAACATAATTCAGATATTAGAGAAAATCAATCAGGGCATATAAGTTAATGTGTTACAATTGTGGTCAGAGAAATTTGGATTCTAGAGAAAATTCATTACAATAGCAGAAATAAACCAGTGGTAATCAAAGAAGAAATATAAATTGAAAGTTTAGAGAAAATTGATGTCAATTAGTCAAGGCACATAAGTTATTCCATATAAGATATTGCATTGCAAATAAAATTGATCTCAATTAATCAAGGCACAACGAGGGAAACAAAACAATGGTGAGAGAAATTTTAGAATTTCATTGAGACTTCAGTGGCGATAGAAATCTAACTTGTTGAGGTACAAGAGAGTGGATTGGCGTTTTTTGCAACTGTTTGGTCAAGCTTTGCAGGTTCCACTCTGCACATCTTGAGCATTCAATTATGTTACTGTCTTCTGAGTCAATGATAGTCGCATGTTTGCATAGCCAATATTGTGATGGAAATTGAAGTAATTAAATCTTGCTAAACATACAAATTTGTAAGTATCATAACTATAAATTCTACTTACCAGCAATGCAATGACACACCCGTAAATTTTTTTGGAGTTTTGTGCAATGTTGTGATAGAATCGATTAATGTTGCTCTGTGATTGCTTCTGGCCAATCATACTGCTTCATTGATTCAAAAGGTTCCACGTACTTGATAAAAACCCACCCTATTGAATTCCCACTTGTTGCAAAAAATAGGGTGAGATACAAGTATAAGGTAACAATGATTGCTACATCTTTAAAGTTAGTTGGTTGCTTGCCTTTCATTGCTTTGACCAAGGCATTCTTAAGAACAAGACTAGTGAGCCTTGTGTCCTTTCGGAATCTTCGCCTTAGGAATGCAGTGTTTGGTTTTTTTGAATATTTTGGTGACATGGCTCCTTTACCACCTTGCAAACCAAAAATCAAGGTCATGTCATTGGTTGTAAATGTCAAGTTCTTTTTACCAACTGTGAATGCTTTCATTTTTCCATTGTAATGTTGGATTATTGCAACTACATCATCATCAAATTTCCTAGACTTCCTTGGATCCATCCTTCCAATGGTTAGAGATTGGATCAAATACTAGAATGGAGTCTTTTGAAGCTCTTCAAGGTGGTTTGAATTGAATTTAAGTGTTTTAAAAAAGGAGACAACAAATGAGAGATTGGATCGGTATTGAATGCTGTAATGAGCTCTCTTTCTTTGGAGTTTAACAGGTTTTTTCCCCCTTGAGCTTGAGTCTTTTGAAGTTAGGGTACTCATCTTAATGCTTGTTGCTTCATCACCTTGGACTTGTGTTTTTTGGCGAGGAGTTTGTGGTGTTTTGCTGGTTTTACGTTTCGCCATTTCTAGACAATGAAAACATAAAGATGTCAACATTAAATCCCAAAGAAAATTGAACATGCTAGAGAAAATTGAACATGTCAAAGAAAATTACACATGAGGAGAAAACTAAGGTGCAGTTCGTTTCCATTCCCATAGAAAATTACACATAGGAGAGAAAACTAAAGTGGCCAGAGAAAATTAGACACTGAAAATTAAAAACATTGCAGACGGACACAAGGGAGAAAAGTAATATGGAATACATGCAGCCATAGTTCATTTCTATTCGTATAGAAAATTATACATAGAGGAGAAAACTAAGGTGGCCAAAGAAAATTATAAATGTCAGAGAAAATTAGACACTGAAAATTAAAAATATGGTAGACAGACACAAGGGAGAAAAGTAATGTGGAATATATGTAGCCACAGTTCATTTCCATTCCTAGAGAAAATAAACAAAGCAACATAAACATAACAGAGAAATTTTGAATAATTGTTAAAAATTACATATAGATGGAAAATATAGCCAAAGAAAATTCAAGAAAGAAACATAAATCTAACAAGTACAGTAAATGAAAATGACAGAGAAAATTACACATTCCAGAGAAAATTAAACATAGCAAGTTAGAGAAAATTTTCATTCCATAATATGAAAATGGCAGAGAAATTTACAGACACAATCAGAGAAAATTAAACATGACAGACACACACAAGAGAAAAAGTGATGTGGCCAGAGAAAATTATAAATGCCATAGAAACATAGACACGCATGTAAGAGTAAAATTACATATAAATGTAAAATATAGCCATAAAAATTCAAAAAAAGCATAAAAATTTAGCAAGCATAGAAAATGAAAATGCTTGAGAAAATTACACATTCCAGAGAAAATTAAAATGCCAGAAAGTAGAGAAATTTGATTAAATTGAATTTGAAAATTACACAGAGAAATTAACCATGCTAGAGAAAATGAGGGAATAAACAGAAACAAATGAGAAATAAACATGTCAGAGAAAATTCAAAAAAGAAACATAGATCAAACAAATGCCAGAGAAATTCTAAAACCAGAGAAATTTACAAACAAAATCACACAACAATGTTCAAGAATAAGTTCAAAACGCAGAGAAACAACACATTTCAAATTCATGTAGTTTTTATTACAAAATTGAAACCCTAATTAATGGAAGGCTAATATAAAATGCAATTAACTGTGTTTCCAGAGAAAAACTCGTTGGATTGTAGAAAAACTTACCAGAGTGAGTATGAAACCCTAATTACGAACTGATATGCTCTGAGATGAAGATACATTGTAATGACGATGAACAGTGAAAACGGGTCAGAGAAATTTGTAAGGAAGGAATAGAAAAGATTTTCGCAGAAGATGATGAAACCCTAATGTCGATAGTGAAGATGATTCGGAAATCCTAATTCTGTTCTTCTCTTGCTTGTGAAGATGGTTGGATGTGAAGTGTGGAACTGATCAGTTGTTGGAATGTAGTTCAAGTTCCCCGTTGATTGTGAAGGGTATTTTGGTCCAAGAAGTAAATAAAAAGCACGCGTTATTAGTTGAGGGACCTGAGACATTATTATTTTTTTTTGGTGTCCTTTATCCTCTAAATTACTATTATTAGAGACCTTAAAAAAAATTCCCCAAATTATTAGTTTAAGGGAGTGAAATGTAATTTGCCCAGCAAGGGTTGTAACAAGGGAACAATATTGGTGTATACTATGCCAGAAAAAGGAATTTTGTACAATTTTTTTTAACATAATGATATGGGTCGCTGTGATCCACCCATTTCTAAATGGAAGATGATCTATTGGGTTCATAATATCAATAATGCAACTTATATAATGCCATTCTAGATGAAATTTCAATTTATCCTATGGGCTGGTTCAGTTTTGATCATTCTTATACATCCTCAAACCTCTTTCTTCAGTAAATTGTAAACTATTGTAATATTATTTCTTATAATGATGTTACACATCATCTTTTTATGTAATTAATTAACTATTCTAGTTGGTGAATTGTGGTTAGTAGCACTTCTATTTTGATTAATAAGTTTTGTATATTTTTATAGTGTCTTACGCATGCAATGAAGTCCAAGAATAATGAAAAATAAGGATTAGGATTAGGATGGGTTTGTTTATTATTAATTAAACAACCATAAAGTTTGGTTAGATATAGGTGCACAACTGCCATTAAAGGGTGACCTCATGTTCTGTCTTTAACTAAGGCTCCATGAGAAATCAACAAGCCAAGGTCTACTGGATTGTACTAGTACATGTAATGGTGGAAACATTACGTAGTTGATAAGTCACTATTTGATTGTCTGGATTAATACTTACGGATTTATATACTGTGATTAGTATATATTAAGATTTACAATCCACAACAGATATATATTATATATTCTACATTTTTAAATATAAAGGCCTATTTTGGCAAGTTGGTTATAATCCGCTTTTTGGATTATAACCAACCTCCTCTCTCACAAAAAAGCTGCTTATAAGCAGCTTTTTACCAAAAAGCTGATTATAACCATCTTCCCAAAACATTCCAAAATATCCAGATTTTTATATTCGGAATCAATTCAACAATTAAACGTGAAATATATAAGTTCTACTGAATATAAAATCTGATCAATTCTCATATTCTCTTATATTCTCCATCAAACAAAATCATTAGTGATTTATTGGGCCCAATTAATGAAAGTGCATCATCCACATTCTGGATATCTCAAGAATTATCTCAAGAGGATGAGAGAGATGGTTGGCGCCAACACAAATTTTAAAATTGCTTTAGTAATCTCACTTTGTTTGCTTACCAAACTCACCCAAAATGACATGGGAAAAAGAAAAACAATCAATAGCAGAGTATGACAATGCTTATAACCTTTTTTTTTTCCCCCCACAAACCAAACCTTCAACTAAACTGTATTAAAAATGGCTCTGAACAAGAGAGTTGTTTTGGGTATGGTGTTAATAATACTTAGAAAATTGACCATTTTCTTGTATATAATATTTCAACAAGCCTACATAATAAAATAAACCCCATGGGTCTATTTGAACAAATTCTTTTTTTTAATGATTTCTTTAAAACGCCCAAAAAATTAGGAAAATATTTTTTTTCCACAAATCAAACCTTCAACTAAACTGTAATAAAAATGGCTCTGAACAAGAGAGTTGTTTTGGGTACGGTGTTAATATTATTTAGACAATTGACCATTTTCTTGTTAATAATATTTCAACAAGCCTACAGATTATGTCCGGTGTTGGCTTGGAGTTTCACTCGGCCGGTGAGTTTTCCTCGGCATGGCGTGGTGTGGGCAGCAGAGGTGAGGCATGGCGTAGGTGGTGTAGGCTGCTGCAGCAGAGGCGTAGAGCGTAGGTAGTGTGGGCTGCAGGAGGTGGCGTGTGCATAGGGTTGTAATCAGGGGCAGGCGTAGCAGCAATAGTGCTCAGGGCGTTTTTAGTTTAGTTTTGGCTTTAGTTTGTTTTGCTGCTGTGTTGTGGGTGATGTTTAATTTTTTTAGTTTGCTTTAGGTGTCTTTGTGGGATATTTTGTGGGGTTTCATGTAATTTTATTTTATTTTTTTAGTTAAGTTCTTCTTAATTTTTTTATTTAAAAAATCGTGAGGTTTAGGGGTTGGTTGTATGGATGCGAGTAGCAATAGTAGGGGTATTTTTATACTTCCGAATCTCTCTCGATGCATCTCATCTTCCTGTACCTTTAATTTCATGCTGTTAAATGAAATTTTTCTTTGCCGATCAAAAAAAAAAAAAAAAAAAATATTTCAACAAGCCTACATAATTTGAAAACTTGGTTAAAAGTAAAAAATTGGCTTTTAACTTATTTTTGGTCACATTACCTTTCTATTTTTTTACATATCTTTTAAAAAATGTCAAAAAATCAACTTTTCAAAACAATCTATTTGAACAATTTTTTTTTAATTATTTCTTTAAAATGCCCAAAAATTTAGGAAAATATATATATCACCAATACATTTCTTCTATATATTAAACTCCATGTATAAAGGTAGTAGTAGCTATAAATTCAGTGTAGAGGGGCATATATTAATTATAATATTGAATTTCTTTCGCCATAATAACTAACAATGAGGTATTATTAAACACACATACACACATATATATATATATATTATTTTTTGTTAATCAGTACAATGCAATATTATAATTATCAGGAAATAAACAAACAATAGGAATAAACAAACAACTGAATTTATAATCAACAAGTCCAACCATATCAACTCAACAAACAGCTCCATAATGGAGAGAAATAACAAATTAAACAAACCTCATAATAGGAAAGAAATGATTAATTGATTCAATTCTTATTTTGATATGTTAGTTAAGAGTGTACAAGAATGAAAAAAAAAAAATAATGGCATGTTTTTAAATTTTAAAAATATGAGTTTTACATAATTTAAGAAGGGGTACTATTACATTTTTATAAGGGATAAACAATACATAATTTTTGGGATAAATTACAAATACATGCCTGAATTTTGCTTGAAATACGAATTGCCCTTTGTGGTTCTAGAAATTACATCGCATCCCTTAAGGTTTACGATTTCATAACAAATAGCCCATTTTATTAATAAATTATCAAATTAGTTAACAGTTTTTAATAATGCTAGAAATTTATTTCAATTAATAATTTAAGTAATTTTATTATTTTATAGGAGAATAGTTAGGCATTTTATTTTTTTAATTAATTCTGTTCAATAAAAAAATACGAGGGGATATTTGTATTTTTTCAAATCATAAAAAGTAATCCATATTTTAAACAAATCTCAATAAATGTATTTGATTTATCCTAATTTTTGTGTATAAAAATATTAGTATAAATATGAAACGTTTAGAAAGAGCGGATGACCCCCCTGATGTCAAGGTAGCTCCGTCCTTGAGCAGTAGTACCCACCATAACATGTGAGAAATCACATAAAAAAATGAAAAGTTTCAATAATATTAATCGATCGTCAAAATGTTTTGATTTTAGTTTTCTAAAAATTGAATATTTTTGTTTTTCGTGTTTTTTTTAAAAAAAAATTTAGTGAATATTTTTAAAATTTTAAGAATTTTTTTTTTTACTTTTTTAGATGCACCTTACTTACATGTATCTAAAAAATAAAATATTTGTGAAAAAATATTTTAAAAAATTAATAAATACACAAAAATATGAAAAATATACTGATTTTTCATTTTCTTTTTTTATATTTTTGGTATTTAATGAATTTTTTTCAAGATTTTTTTCATAAAAATTATACTTTTTAAGTGTATTTATGTTAGGTGTGCCTAAAAATTAAAAAAAAAAAAATTGATTAAAATATTAAAAAAATTCAGTAAAAGCAAAAAAATACGAAAAATAATAAAGTAAAATTTTCTGAAAGGTGTTTCAAAAAATTGAAAACAAACATGGTGATTACTGTTTCATGAAAAAAATTTGGGAAATTTTTTTTAGGATCCCTAATAATAGTAATTTAGAGGATAAATGACACCAAAAAAAGGGGTGATGCATCAGGTCCCTCAACTAGATCACGCGCATTTTTAATTATTTCATGGACTAAAATACCCTTTACAAATCAACACAGAAATTGAACTGGATTCTGACGACTGAGTTCCATTCTAAACATCCAACCATTTTCACGAGCAAGAGAACAGCAGAATCAGGGTTTCAATATCATCTTCACCATCGACATTAGAGTTTCATTATTATCTGTCAAAATCTTTCTCATTCATTCCTTACAAATTTCTCTTACTCCGTTTTCACTGTTCATCGTCATCTCAGTTCATCTTCGTCACATTGCATCTTCATTTTAGGGCATATCAATTCATAATTAGCGTTTCATCCTAACTCTGGTAAATTTTTCTACAATCCAACGAGTTTTTCTCTAGAAACACAGTTAATTGTATTTTATATTAACCTTTCATTAATTAGGGTTTCAATCTCGTAATAAAAAGCTATATGAATTTGAAAAAAGTTATTTTTTTGTGTTTTGAACTTATTCTTGAATATGTTTGTGTGATTTTATCTGTAAATTTCTCTGACATTTGAATTTCTCTGGTATTTACTTGATGTATGTTTCTTTTTGAATTTTCTCAGGCATGTTTATTTTGAAAAAAGTTATTTCTGTGTTTTGATCTTATTCTTGAACATGTTTGTATGATTTTGTCTGTAAATTTCTCTGTTCTGTATATTTTTCTGGAATGCCTATTTTTCTCTGGAATGTGTAATTTTTCCAGGCATTTTCATTTTCTGTGCCTGCTAAATTTATGTTTCTTTTTTGAATTTTCTCTGGCTACATTTTACATCTATATGTATTATTACTCTTTTGTCTTTTGTCTAAGTTTCTTTGGCATTGATAATTTTCTCTGGCCACATCACTTTTCTTCCTTGTGTGTCTCTATCATGTTTAATTTTTTTCTGGTTGTATATGTAAATTCTCTGGCATTTTAAATTATGGACTGGAAATTTTCTTTGAAATGTGTAATTTTCTCTAACATTTTCAATTTCTGCGCTTGCTAGGTTTATGTTTCTTTCTTGAATTTTTCTCTAGCTATATTTTACATCTATATGTAATTTGTAGCAATTTTTGAAAATTTCTCCGTCATATTTATGTTGCTTTGATTATTTTCTCTAGAAATGAAAATTAGCTGTGGCCACATGTATTCCACACGAAAACACCTAGTATTCTCTTGTTATTGTCTAAATTTCTCTGGAATTTATAATTTTCTCTGGCCACATTAGTTTTCTCCCTTGTGTCTGTCTGCCATTGTAACAACCCTCGTACTGATTACCGTTAAACCACTGAATTATATACTGATTACCATTAAACTGAACTGCTAATGACTGATAAGTGAACTGGATGAACTACTGAACAAACTGAATGAAACTGAAACTGAAACTGAATGAGTTTGTCTATTGAATTGCGTGTTGCATCTGTTTGAGTGTATGATTATCTGTTTGCATTTTATGTTTAAACTGCTAATTGAAGGCCTTATCGGCGGCCGATTTAGAAACCGTTTGATGTTTTGTAATCAGCATAATATTTGTGATTTAATGATATTTTTATCTGAAAATTGATTAGGAATGATTACATTAGATTAAAAGAGTAATTATGAACTTAGACGTATTTACCGAATTGCCATGTGAGTGGACCCATTGTTTTATATTATACTTGAGCCTATTACACACTTAGCAAACATTTGATCAGCTCTTCTTCATGCCTTAACCGACCAAACAAGAGAGCATAGAGAGAGAGAGAGTTCATCTTGGGAGGAATTGAATTCATCTTGGAAATTGGCTAGGAATTGAAGTGTAACTTGGCCTAATCTAGCTTCCTACCTTGAATCAACACTTAGGTAAGTGAATACATCATCTTCTTGCCATCTTGGAGCTTCATTTTGCATGGTTCTTGCTCAATTGTAGGATTAAACCATGTTTGAGTTCACATAGGTTGATTCATGCTAGAATTCATGCATGCATGTTGAATTTGTTGACTTTTGAAGTTGAATTCTTGGCTAATTAGTACATGCAAGCTCATAGTCATATTAAGTCCATGATTTCATCTCATTTGCCAACTATTGAGCTCTTTGGAGCAAGATTTAAAGATTGAAATTGGTTTGAACTCATGCATTACATGTTTGAAAGTGTTCTTGAAAATGGGTTTTGGAAATGATTTTAATTGACTCACCTTTGGGGCTTGAATTCATAAATTGGCTTTTGAAACTTGTTATACATTGTTTTGGGATGTATTCTCCAGAATTTGAGCCCAAGAGGTCGAGAATTGAGTTGAGAATGCTTGGTTTGAGCTAGGAAGGCAAATCTGAAATTCAGTTGGCTTCTTCGCTTCAGCGAAGATTCCTCGCCGGCGACCAACGTTTTCCTCGAGCCCCGCCGGCGAAGGATTGGTGGCTCGAGCGTAAAATCGAACATCTAGTACTTTTCTTGTTTCATCGGACGCTCGGCGAAGGAAGTCTCGCTCGGCGAACCCTTTGATTTTGGAAGCTCGCTCGGCGAGCATCGTAGCGTAAAAATTGAGCATCCGATATTTTCTTGTTTCATCGGACCGCTCGGCGAAGGATTGTTCGCTCGGCGAAGCCTTGTTTTTGCAACCTCGCTCGGCGAAGGAAGGCTCGCTCGGCGAGACCCTGTTCGAGCAACTTTTGAAAAGTGCCTTCAATCTGTATTTTGCATCCTCATCGCATCCTAGGCATTCTTAGGCCTAGTTTAAAGCATCTTAATGAGGATTTAGACATAGAACCACACCGAGGAATTTAGAGATTTAATTATCATCCTTTCCAACTGTAAACTTAGTGTGTGTTCTATTTGATTATTGTTTAGGGTTGACTCTCGGGGGCGCTCTAGCTCTTGATAGCCCAATCCTTTGTGAGTAGCAGTTGTGTAAAGATATGTTCAAATGGTTATATTTTGAATCTTGGTGAACTGTTTATTGAGCTATTGTTTATTGAATGAATGTATGTCCTGTATTTGAATCAGTATTGTGGCATCCGTAGCACCTTGTTATTAGTATTCTGAGCTGTCGGTTTCCTTGTGGAACCATCTTGATTGATAGCCATCATTATTGTTAGTCTGTAAGGCCGGTCCTTTTGGACCCTCTTGTTTATAGGCTAATGGATGTACCACATATGGTGATTGATTGAAATCTTGATTGGTGAAATCTTGAAAGATTGAAATACTGTATAATGAATTGATTTCATTACTGTAAGGACATTCATTCATAACCCCTTTACACGTTATGTTATTCACTGGGCTTTAGCTCACTGTTTATATATATGTAGGTGCTCAGCCACCAGACCGAAGCTAGGAGCGTGGGATTGGTCCCCAGTTTTGTCAAGCCAGCCAATGTGCCTCACTGTGAGGTTCCGAGACGTCATGCCATGGCTTGGGGTGTTTTTGCTTCCCCTACCTGTCTCCCTACTGTATTGTACCTTTTGTATAGACTGTTTTGATCTCATTATCGAGGATTAAGTCCCCGTCTTGTTGTTTGTAAATGGATGTATAGACTGTACCGTTTTGAACTGTATAAATGCATGTATGAATGAAAAATGTTTTTGGCATACAGATTTTCACAGCTCAATGGACACTAGTTTTATACTGTATTGGCTTCCGCCAGCCTCAGACTGATTGATCAGTATTCTTTGTTGGAGCCTTGATAATCTCGGATTCTTGGCGATTCTGATGCTAAACCCATAGGGCCGGGTTTGGGTCGTGACAGCCATGTTCAATTTTCTCTAGTATGTTTATTTTGTTCAATTCTTGGTTTCAATGTTGTGTAATTTTATATGGCATGTTTACGTTGCTTTGTTTATTTTATCTTGCTAATTGTGGAATGAAAATTTTTTATGACTTGCCATGTGTACTTTTTTGTGTCATATTCATTTTCTGTACTTGCTAGATATATGTTTTTTTTTTTGAATTTTCTCTAGTTATATTTTATCTCTATATGTAATTTTAACAATTATTGAAAATTTCTGTAGCATGTTTATGTTGCTTTGTTGATTGTCTCTGGGAATGAAAATTTTTTGTGGCTAGATGTATTCCATAAGAAAACAATTAGTCATCTGACATTTAATTTTTAGTGTCTAGTTTTCTCTAACATTCATAATTTTCCCTGGCCACCGTGGTTTTCTCCCCTATGTGTAATTTTCTCTGACATGTCCAATTTTCTCTAGCATGTTTAATTTTCTTTGGGATTTAATGTTGACATCTTTATAATTTATCATTGTCTAGAAATAGCAAAACATAAAAGCAGTAAAACACCAGAAACACCAAGCAAGAAACAGAAGCTCTCTTAGTCTTCTTATGATCTAAGATCAAAAAGCAGCAAAATACCACAAACTCCTTGCCAAAACACACAAGTCTAAGGTGATGAAGCAACTAGCATCAAGATGAATACCCTAACTTCAAAAGACTCAAACCCAAGGGGGAAAAAACCTGTTAAACTCTAAAGAAAGAGAGCTCATTAAAGCATTCAATACTGATCCAACCTCTCATCTATTGTCTCATTTTTTTAAACACTTAAATTTAATTCAAACCAACTTGAAGAGCTTCAAAAGACCCCGTTCTAGTATTTGATCTAAGCTCTAACCACTGGAAGGATGGATCCAAGGAAATCTAGGAAATCTGATGATGATGTAGTTGCAATAATCCAACGTTACAATGAAAACACAAAAGCATTCACAGTTGGTAAAAAGAACTTGACATTTACAACCAATGACATGACCTTGATTTTTGGTTTGCAAGGAGGTAAAGGAGCCATGTCATTAAGATTCTCTAAAAAACCAAAATCTGCATTCCTAAGGAGAAGATTCCCAAAGGACACAAGGCTCATTGGTCTTGTTCTTAAAAATGCCTTGGTCAAAGCAATAAAAGGCAAGCAACGAACTGACTTCAAAGATGTAGCAATCATTGTTACCTTGTACTTGTGTCTCACCCTATTTTTTGCAACAAGTGGGAATTCAATAAGGTGGGTTTTTATAAAGTACGTTGAGCTTCTTGAATTAATGAAGCAGCATGATTGGCTAGAAGCAATCACATCAACATTGATTGATTCTATCACAACATTGCACAAAACTCCAGAAAAAGTTATGGGGTGTGTAATTGCATTGCTGATAAGTATAATTTCCATTCAAATTTACAGTTATGATACTTACAAATTTGTGTGTTTAGAAAAATTTAATTACTTTAATTTCCATCACAGTATTGGCTATGTGAACATGCGAATATCATTTACTCGGGAAACAGTAACACAACTGACTTCCCAAGATGTGCAAAGTGGAACTTGCAAAGCTTGACCAAACAGCTGCAGAAGACACTAGTCCAGTCTCTTGCACCTTGACAGATTAGATTTCTATCGCCACTGAAATCTTAGTGAAATTCCAAAATTTCTCTGACCACTGGTTTGTTTTCCTCCTTGTGCCTTGATTGATTAAGATCAATTTTCTTTGAACTTTTAATTTATGTTTCTTCTTTGATTACCACTAGTTTATTTTTGCCATTGTAATGAATTTTCTCTGTAATCCAAATTTCTCTAACCACAATTGTAACACATTAACTTATATGCCTTGATTGATTTTCTCTGATATCTGAATTATGTTGGTTGTTTCATAATTTTCTCTGGCCCATAAAATTATTTCTTCTTGTGTGTAATTTTCTTTGGCCCATAACTTATGTGCCTTGACTGATTGAGATCAATTTTCTCTGAAATTTCAATTTATGTTGCTTCTTTGATTAACACTGTTTATTTCTGCCCTTATAATGAACTTTCTCTAGAATCCAAATTTCTCTGATCACAATTATAGTGACATTATTTTATCTACCTTGATTGATTTTCTTTGATATCTAAATTATGTTGTTTGTTTCATAATTTTCTCTGGCCCATAAAATTAATAGTCCTTGTGTATAATTTTCTCTAGCCTATAAAATTTTCTTTGAAATTTGTATCACATTAGTATGATTTAGATGAATTTTATTTGGCCCATAACTTATGTGCCTTGACTATTTGAGATCAATTTTCTTTGAAATTTCAATTTATGTTACTTTTTGATTACCACTGTTTATGTCTGCCATTGTAATGAATTTTCTTTGGAATCCAAATTTCTCTGACACAATTATAGTAACATTAACTTATATACCCTGATTGATTTTCTCTGATATCTAAATTATGTTGCTTGTTTCATAATTTTCTCTGACTCATAAAATTATCTCCTTGTCTGTAATTTTCTCTAGCCCATACAATTTTTTCTGAAGTTTGTTTCCTATTAATATGATTTAGATGAATTTTATCTGCCTTATTTGAATTTTTTCTCTCAGTGAATTTTGTAACATTTCTCTAATAAAAGAGCCTCCTGTTACAGATAGATAACAAGGAGCTAGTTAAAAACCCATCAGAGGAGTTTTGTCTTTGTAAAAAGAAAAAGAAAGAATCAAAAAAGGCAATTATCAAATTCAATGAGACATTAGAAGATTCATTTGAAGAAGAATGAGGGAATGAAAAAGGAGAAGGCAACACAGAAGAACAAGAAGCCAGCAATGGAGAAGAAGATGAAGCAAGTAGTGCAGAAGCAGAAGCCAGAGAAGAAAGTGAAGAAGTAGAAGTAGAAGACAATAAAAAAGAAGATGAATGCACTGAATCTAAAAAGGAAGAAGAAAACACTGAGTAAAATGATGAAAAATAACATAATGAGCCGATGGACCAACATCATGATAGCATTTGTGGATCAACAATGCATCAACATAAAAAATCTGAGGAATCAAAGGATGCTCAAATTGCTGATCTACATCAAAGACTAAAGGCACTTTCTAAATCCAAAATAGAATGAGGGAGAAATTGGAATGAATTACTTGCAAAAAAGGACATTGCAATAAGAACCTTGACATCACATAACTCAGAACTTCAAGAAAGAGACCGCACAAACCAAATGAAACTAAGGATGTTGGAGGTTCAACAACAAGATGATACAAAAACAATTCAATAGTTGAGGTATTTGATTTCAGAGCTTAAAACTGAAAATGCTAGATTACATGAACAAATTCAAGAACTATCCGTCCAACTAGCAACACAACCTTACCGAACACCAACACAAGTTCAACCCCAAGGTCAGTGAAAATCTTGAGCCACAAAAAGTTATGTCCTTGTGTCAACATAACTCTGAGAAATTTTATTTATTACAATTTTCTTTGTCAATGGTAATTTTCTCGAAGTTAAATTTCTCTGACCACATTAGTTTCTGCTACTTATTTCTATTGATTTCTACTGCTTATTTGATTTTCTCTATCTATTTGCTTATTTGATTTTTGAGGCTTGTTTGATTTTCACTACATATAGTTGGAATAGAAGTGGAACAACAATCAATAACCCAACAAGAACAAGTGTCACACAAAGAATAACCAAAACAAAAGACAAAAGTCTATGGTAACTGAAAAATATTGAATCAAATAAATTTACTTATTGAAATATGATCTGTTACTTTAGAGAAATTTAACTTTTACTGATATTTTCATTGTCTACAGTGAAAAAAGATCCTACATCAATGGTAAAGAATTTAAAAGCAAAAGAAAGGAAAAAAGAGTAGCAAGATTCAGAATTTCAATATCCCAAAGTTACGAAGGTGACTAGAGATTCAAAGCAAACTGCAAAGCAAACAGAGCAAACCACCAAAGATAAAGAAGTACTTGATGCTGATGAGTACATCTTGCCTCAACTAACAAGCACAAAAAAATCTTGGGTTTTTCTACAAACTCTTCCAATTTCAAAATTGGTAAAAGAACATGTAAAAGACATCTTGCAGCATATATCAAATGCGTTTGGACTCAAGTAAGTACAACAAATTAAATAGAAGATAACAAATAACAATTTATTAACTTATATTGCATTAACAACTATTAAATCCTTTCTTTGTCATCTTGTGGGGCTTTATTTTAGACAAGTGAGTTCAATCTCATTACCTTTGAAGATATTGGAAACCTAATAAAGGAAAAAGAAATTGCTAACAATGTAAGTCTTTCATCAAAATTTCTCTACAATGTTTCATCAGCCTTTATAAACCAATGTTACAATTATAAATGATATTTTTCAGGTTATTGATGGCTATGGAGAGATCCTATTTGCTGACCAAAGGAGAAAAGGACAACAACCAACTTCATTTTTTTTCATATGCATGAGCTTAGTATGTTACTACTTTTTTATTTGATTTTCTCTTAAATTTACTTGCTACTTTCTCTTGTTAAGATACTTCTTGAAGTCAGTTGTGTCACTAGTCTAATTTTCTCTGGGTAGTTGTGTGCATTTAAAATTTCTTTGTGTGTATATTTCTTAAATTCCTATCATTTCAACTTTTTCATAATCATTTTTTAATTTTCTCTGACCGCAAAACTTCATCAAGATGACGGAAAATCAAACTTTCCGAATCTCATTATTTGATAAGCATCTTGAAACAACATGGAGGAACTACAAGTTCCTCCATTTCCCAATAAATACCGGGGGCAATGAGAAATCAACAGATAGAAATCACTGGACCTTGCTAGTCTTGGACAAACAAGACAATTTATGGAGGTTCTACAACTTAAAGGAGGGATGATGCACAAGACAAATATATCAAAGATGCAAAACAATTGGTAATGAGTGCAAATTTCTTTGATCCATGATAATGTTTATGTGATGATAATTTTCATAGAATCCCATTAATTTGTGTGTAAATTTCTCCGTTTTTTAAAAATTATTTTTTTGCAGCAAGATTATATGGAGAATTTTTCGAAAGCTTGCTTTGAAAGAGAGGCACAATCACAGCCCTCTTTCAAATTGATAGACTCACAAAATACAAATTATGACTTTAAATATGTCAATAATGCTCCACAACAAGACAGAGATTCATAAGTTTCATACAACATCTATAACTAAGATAATCTAATTTGAATGTTTCTTAAAACTAACTATACTTATAATTTCTATGCAGTGTGGATTGTGGCCCTTTTGTATGCTACATAATGAGACAATATAGCAACCATAAACCTATCAACTCGAAATTATCGACACAAGACGTAAGGTTGATGAAGGCAGAAATCATAGAGAGATTTGTGACCGAAGTTGGCCGGTCATGGACAAAACCAATTCAAATACCACGAGAAGAAGAACCAAAATTATAATAGTGAAAGCACACTAGTGAAAGGAAGACAATGCACATAATGTAATTAGGAATAACCCTTCAATTTATTTTTTCATACATTGAAGGAATGATGATGTTTGACATATATGTATATATCTTTTTTTGACTAATGTAAATTTCATAACTATCAATCGTTAAATATATATATTTTTTATAATGCATGCTAAGTTGTGATTGTCAACACAATCCACACAGAGAAAATTGTCTGTAGAAATTTTTCTAGTATGATGTTACCAAAAATTCACAGAGAAATTTAATTCGTATCGTGCCAATAGGGTACCTATATGATCATGTAATCTGTAATGCACTGTGTTGGTATCAAACAATCATCAAATTCAAAAAACACAATGCTCACAATAATTTTCTCTGCTATTGGCAAATTTCTCTGGATGAATTTGACCTCACAAAACACAATGCACAGAGAATTTTCTCTGCTAGTAGCAAATTTCTCTGGATGAATTTGATTGATATTATAAACACACTGCCTATAGTATGTTTCAACAAACACAATGCACACTGTAATTTTCAATGCTATTGGCAAATTTCTCTAGAAGAATTTGACCTCACAAAACATAATGCACATTTCAACAAACATAATGCCCATAGTAAATTTCTCTTCTATTGGCAAATTTTTCTAGATGAATTTGACTGGTATAAGTTAACAGAAATTCAAAAATAAATTTAACTCGCATCGTGCCAAGAGGGCTCCTATATGATCATGTAATCTGTAATGCATTGTGTTGGTACAAAACAATCATCAAATTCAAAAAACACAATGCACATAGTAATTTTTTCTGCTAGTGGCAAATTTCTCTAGATGAATTTGACCTCACAAAACCCAATGCATAGAGAATTTTCTCTTCTAGTGGCAAATTTCTCTAGATGAATTTGACTGGTATTATAAATACACTGCCTATAGTATGCATCAATAAACATAATGCACACTATAATTTTCTCTGCTATTGGAAAATTTCTCTGGATGAATTTGACCTCACAAAACACAATGCACATTTCAACAAAAACAATGCCTATAGTAAATTTCTCTGTTTTGGCAAATTTCTTTAGATGAATTTGGCTGGTATTATAATATATACATTGTCCAAAAAATACATTTCACAAAACAAAATACACAAAGTAATCATCAAATGTATTATTCAATCAATACAATGTATTATCCTCAACTATTTAATAAAGGTTCCTTGCATGTCCTCTTATTATGGTGACCAATACTCTCACATCGACTACACTTAATCACCTTTTTAAACTCTCCAATAGAAGCAATTTTGTTCTTCTTTGGCCTCTCAGCTAGTATCTTACTCAATGGAGGTAAAATCATAGCATCATCAATGCTACACACGGTTTTTCAACAATTATAACTAGGCCAATCAAAAACGAGTATGCTCGACGATGCATATCAGCATGAAAAAATGGTTCAACAAATGAATTCAAATTCTTTCCACGTCTAAAAATTGCAACAACAGCATGTTGACATAGATACCCATTTATTTCTCATTTTCGACATAAACAAGTTCTCAACCCAAGATCAACCATAACTGAAAGAAAACAATGCACTTCAAAGATATTATCAGATAAACTCACATTCAATGTTCTCTTATCCATGAAAGCCTTCTCCAATACACTATCCATACGAGGACAAAGAACTTTATTCCATTTACTAGAGAGCAGCCTCCTATCAAACCTCATATTTATGATTTGCAACCGTATCATGTCCACCAAATTTGTTATTGGCAAGTGCCGAGCTTCTCGTATCCATGAATTAAATGACTCAGCAACATTTGAATACATCTCACCATAACGTTTCCCCTCAAAATATGCATCACTCCAATTTTCACATGGTAAAGTTCTCAAGAAAACACTCACAATGTCTCCTCCCTCACTTTTTAATTCATTTAACTTGAAATGGAATAATGTCTTTGTTGGCGCATATGCAAATTTTGAAAATTTGGACATGATCGTCTCTCTAACCAAATTTGTGTTTCTACATGACAACCTATCACTCAAATTTCTCTTTAGATATTTAAGACAAAATCCATGAAATCAATTAGGAAAAAACCTAGCAATTCCTTCCACAATACTACAATGTTGATCTGATATGAAACTTATCACTTTCTCCGATCCCAATACTTCACATAAATGTTCAAGGAACCAACACCAATTGTCTTTATTCTTAGCATCAACAACAGCAAAAGCTATAGGGAAAAAACCTACAAAACAAATAGGAACAAGCATATTAGACATACACATGCAAAGAAAATTAGAACAATAAACAACTAGAGAAATTTGGCACTGCCAACATCCAAAAAAACTTCACACAGTGGCCAAATCCAGAGAAAATTCACACAATGGCAATCTCTAGAGAAAATTCACTTAGTGACCAACTCCAGAGAAAATTTACACATTGACAACCTCCAGAGAAAATTCACTTAGTGACCAACTCCAGAGAAAATTCACACATTGATAACCTCTAGAGAAAATTCACTTAGTGATAATCTCCAGAGAAAATTCACACATTGGCAACATCTAGAAAAAATTCACTCAATGACCAACTACAGATAAAATTCACGCAGTGGCCATAACCAGAGAAAATTCACATAGTGACCAAAACCAGAGAAAATTCAAAGTGTCAGAGAAAAATCACATTCACTCAATTCCCATATGTATAGAAAATTCACATACTTAGATAAGATTAGATAGATTTACAATTACTTTTATTTCCATCTTTCCCCGTCGCAACAAACATTACTTCTTTGTATCGTCCTTTCAAAAATGTTCCATCAAGAAATAGCAATGACTGACAATATTTGAAACCATCAATGCATGCGTGAAAAGCCACAAACACTATTTTGAAATGCTTGTTATCTTCAAAATCTAACTCAAAATGACTACATGGATTGTTGTTCAATGCCTCATCAAAATACCACCATAATTGATCGAATGACAAACAAGAATCCCTATGTGTACTACATTTTGCTTTTTCTACCCCCAACTAATCACAGTTATAACTGATTGAGACCTCATATTTGTCTTTCATTTCTTTGACAACATCTACTGGACGAGTTAAAGATTTTGCACTTACCTTTTCAAGTATCAGCCCAGAAACTAAGCTGGAAGTCATCATAGCATGTTTACTAGTACGAACCGCCACACCACACGTATGTTCATTGTTCAAAGTTCTTATGTAAAAGAACCCATTAGTTTTTTCAACTAAAGCATGTACATGCCACATATACCCCTTGATTCCTTATATGCACATTATCCCTTAACCATCTGCTTGTCATTTTTAACATACGTAAACTGAAAACCAACCTCAATAGCATACTTGCATAAAACAGTACGGAACTCAACCACACCACCCTTAAACTTTTGTCCAATACTTGTAATATTATTTCGCCAACCAGCTAATAATAACACTTTTTCTTGGTGAGAACAAAACTTAGAGAGTGAATTCCTTTCAATATCCACTAGCCTATTACATTCACCATGCACAACATCTACCCAATTAGACCCCACTTCATCTTCTTGATCAGAAGTACTACGCCTAATAACTGAAACATCAACTATATCAATACCACGTGCACAAACAACCCTCCACATATTTAGAAAATCAATATTATTTCAAACCATACAATTCGGATGGCCCACAATGGAATATGAAATACACATCGTCTCAAATTTCAAATTCTCCCATGTTTTACACGAAATGCCAACCAATTCCTCAAAATTCAATTCACATGAAACATTAATGACAACAGTATCATTCCCATATTTGTACAACAACAACACTGCATTGTCCATCGAAATTGAAAGAAAAAACAAGAAAAATAATTTGTTCAATATAAAAACACTTTACAAGAACAACATAAAAGTCCAGAGAAATTATAATTTTCTCTGGATTATAATAACAAGCTTATAATTTCCTCTGGACTCAAATAAAAGTCCAGAGACATTTGTAAACTTATATTCACCTTAAAGATAACAAAAACAAAATCACAGAAAACTTAATGAATCTAGAGAGAATTACTGAGAAATTTACTGCTAACTATTAAACACAATCATAGAAAAAAATCTTGCAGAAGATCTGTTATGAAATTATAAGCTTCTCTGTGATTTTCACTAAACTACAAGCTTATAATTTTCTCTGTGTGATTGTGCAATATTGCACTCATATCAAAATCTAGAGAAATTTACAAACTTACATACACCTTCAAGATAACAAAAAAACACTGCACTGTCCATCTAAACTAAAAGAAAAAACACAAAAAATTACTTTTGCTCAGAGAAACAAAGACTTATAATCACTTTGAACTACAAACTTATAATTTTCTTTGAACCACAAACTAAAAGTGAATAACAAACTTATAATTATCTTTGAATTATAAATAAAAGTATAGAGAAATTTAAGAACTTATACTCACTTTCAAGATCACAAAAACGAAAACACATTAACATCAAATTGACAAAAATACTAACTATTCTACACAAACTCAGAGAAACTCATAGAGAAGATCTGTTATGCTCACAAAACATTCAATTGAGAAAAATAAGAAATAAAAAATAACAAACTTATAATAACATGTCCATAACAAATTACAATTTTCTCTGTGATTTTCATTAGACTACAAACTTACAATTTTCTCTGTGATTTTCACTGAACTACAAACTTATAATTTTCTCTGAGATTCTATCTGCATTAGAAACTTCTAATAATATGTCCATATGAACTTATAATTTTCTCTAGACTATACCAACAAAAGTGCAGAAAAAACAGAGAACAAAACTTAGAGAACAAAAAATGATAAGAAATTTACACTTATCTATGGTTTAAAAAAATTTCTCTGGTTTGAAAAAACAGAGAACAAAACTTATCATTGATAATCATGTTGATGAAAAACAGAGCACGGAAAATGAACTCTAAACATCAAAATCAATTTCACTGTCAACTCTCTTTGAAATTGATCAAAAAACAGAGAATGAAAAATGAACTCCAAAAATCAAAATCAACTCTATCAAGCTGCCCTCTCTCTAAAATTGATCAATAACAGAGAATAAAAAATCAACTCCAAAAATCATAAACAACTTCACTGAGTTAGCCTTTTTTTAAAATTGATCAAAACTGGAAACAAAAACCTAATGCAAAAATACATTCGAAAAACTAATATGAAATCGGAATTCTTACATAAAATTCAAAACAAAAATTAAAATCCATGTGGAATCTCCATCAGAAACATACATGATTTAACTCCACTGAAAAACCTATACGATCAACACACTGTAACACCTACACAATCGTAGCAATCTCTATCGTCAAGTCCATTGCAACACTTGCAAAATCCTTACGAAATCTCCACTGTGAAGTCAGTTTCTAAAATCTCCACTGTGAAGTCAGCAATAGAATATTCAGTTTGCCAAAATCCAAACAAACTTATGTTATAAAGAAGGGTAAATTAGGTATTTCATAACATAAAATAAGGTTGAGAGACCTTAGCCATCAAAACATATTATCATGGACCTGCCCTTCTATCAAAAGTTGGGCAGGGATCTTAAATCAATTTTTTCAAAAAATTATCCAAATTTACAATATTAGTAAATAAACTCAACACTATTTATCGATTGTTGAAATATTATTATTGTTTCACGAAAAAAATTACGACATTAGTGTTGACAATTTTCACTGTAATTAATTAATTCAGTTTGTATACTTAACAACAAACATAATTTAAAAGAAATAAAAGAAATGAGAGAATTTGTTTGATTACAAAAATCAAACTCGAAATAAAAATAAATAAATAAAAACAGATTTTATTTTGTTACAAAAACAAAATTAAAATCTGATTTAAATAAATAATAAAACACCGAAAATAAATTAAATAACTTACTCGATTAATTTCTTTGAATTATAATCTGATCAAGTCCAGTGTTTGACACTGTGTCCTTAGGACAGATTCGTCGTCTCCTCGGTGCTTGCAGAATTTGGACATCTATCTCCCAAGATGAAATGATCTACTACAAACAATAGCAGCACTACAAATTGTTTGTCTTACGAACATACTAAGTGTTTACACTATTTCTTTCAGAAATTAAATGCAGCAAAATGCAGAGATTTATAGCAGAGGATGGAGTACGAAAATTGGAGTAAAATCTAAATGGGAGGCTAGTCTATTTATAGATGTAAAGGTGGCTGCTGGTTTTGAATTGAACAGGTATGAAACTTGTTGGTTTTGAATTCAAACAGATACAAAAACGGGAAGGGCCCTGTTTGGATGTACAGTAAAACCAAACTAGTTTATTTTCGGTTTAATTTGAATTCTGGATTTTATTTTATACAAAATAAAATCAACCTTACACCACGCACTTGCGCGCGCGGTGATTTATGGGTCCAATGAGTCTAGCTCATTTTTCCCATAACCTCTCCCTCTAAAACACTTGGATACCCCTTGGGGCACACCCCAAGTACCAAACCCATACCTTATAAACCCATTCAAAACTTCCCACTAAATCAATGTAGGACAAGCCTTACTCAATACCTTTAAGGATTTTACACCAAAACTCCATTTCCATGGAGCATACTTTGGCTTTAATTTCCTATTCACTCGGTAATGGTTTTGAGCAACCAAATATACCATGTGAATCACAACGCGGCATAGAACGCGTTACCATTTTGACCCGTGACAAACGACGCTCGGGACCCTCCTAAAAAATAGACCAAACTTAAAAAAAAATTCTAATTTTATCCAAAATTTTATAACCATTTCCTACAATTAGTAAAGAAACTCAACACCATTTGCATTTTGTCTCGAAGGGCAAGTTGAGCTACTTCCTATTGCTTTGTTTTTTATTATTAATTATTTATTTATAGGCATGGCAGAGGACATATTTATTTATCCAAAAAATGCTGATTTTATCACATTAACAGAAATCAACAGAGTATCTTGGTTGTTTCAAAACTAAAAATTGCTATTCCCATTAAAAAAAATTTAACTAAAATTAAAATTTGGAAATTGCAGAACATATCTCTGAAACCCACGAAGATAATTGTTTTTAGGTTTCAAAATCACAAATTTATTACTCTAAAGTCTCCTCTGATTAGCGAATAGAATTAGATGGGACTTTCTTCCCCTTTCTTTAGTTTTTGTTTTGCTTGACGAAAAGGTTCACACCATTTTGTACAAGCCCTTTAACCATGGTGCAAGAAAGAATTTCCAAGGAAATGAAAGAAATGTTTGCAGCAATGAATGCTATGCTCCACCAAATATCAACCAAACAAATTTTATCACAATCACAATCAAAAACATTGGTGATCAATCCTGACGATTGTTTTATCACAAGAAGTCTTAGAGTTAGCACACCAAGTGATTAAAAATTGTCTTGAAAAATGACTGAGACTGATAAGTTGTTCAATCTCTAGATGAAATGTCAACCAAGGAAGTGAATCTTGAAATTATTGTCGTTATTTGTTTGTTTGTTTTTTTAATCTTAAGATTTTGCCATTATTCATGGAGGATACATGTTGATGAAAAAATAAGCAAGTGTTCCACCAATTTCATCATTTGGAAGTCAATTGAAGAACAAGAATACTATAATTTTATGATTTTAAAGATTATAGTATAATAAAATTATAGTATGGGATCCGGAGTGGAATTTATAATATTGGTGTATTCTAATCTTGAGGGTAAGTTTGACTTTTGAGGGGATTGGAAATTTACACATAAATTAATTCGAATATTTCAGATTCTATTTTATAATTAGAGTTATTAGGTAGCTAGGATTAGTAGATATATTTATTAAACACTTACCTTAATTATTTGTGATTTTAAAGATGTTATCAAAAAATAAATAAGTCTGCCAGATAATTTTTTAAATTAAATTTGAGCTTATAAAAAGTCTTTCCCTTTAGTTTGTACTTTTTTTTTTTTTTTCCTATTTCTTATATTTTAATTTTGTGATACAAGAAGGGTCATATCATTTGGTATGAAAATTTGAATGATACCATTGACACAACTAGATAACTGGAAGAGGAGTGTAGTTTATAAAGAATCAAATAATAAAAAAATGAAACAAACTTCAATTGATAGGCTGTAAAAAAAAAAAGGCAGAGAGGTAGCACGTGCACCCTTCTAGTTATATTATATTATTACTATAATATTATTATATGTTATAAAGTTAATATCTCAGTGTGAATCTAAAGATGAAGTTGTGTAACATTTTTACTATTCAAAGACCTTGTTTGGGAAGACTAAATAAGTGTACTTTTTGTCTTTTTAGATAAAAAAATTGAGGTTGAAAATATGGATGTTTGGGTCAACTTTTTGACTTTTTATGGAAAAATGTGTAATAAAAAATTGTAAAAAATAATTTTTAGAGGAAAATTTGAATTGGAAGTTGTGCAGCTGTAATTGTTGACTTTTGTTGAATAGTGTTAACTTTTTAACTTTTTGAGTAATTTTTTGACTTTTTAAATTATTTGGGAGTACCCAAACTTGGCCTAAATTTGTTCCTTATTAAGAGGTTTATCTTTTCATAGTTTAAATGAGTTCTTCCATATATTTTAATGGGTAAAAATGCAAACTTAAAAAAAGTAATTTCTGAAACTCACACAAGTTTTTTTTAGTAAGAGGATCCCTTCCGTCCAGATTTTAAACTAGAGAGTGTTATTTGGGTTCGTGGGATTCATCATGGGTCCTGTTTTGATGATCCAAATTATTCATTTTGTTAGATATTGTGTATTTTATCCAAAAAAAATTAGCTCGATGAGATAACTGTAATTTGTTCAATTTATTGTGTTTGTCACTAAAAACTGTATGATTTATTTTTAAAAATACAATCGTTGTCTATTTTTGATGAAAAATTGAATAAATTAAAATTATCGGATCGACCTTTTTTTTTTGTATGGTTGAAATACACTAAGTACCCGACAACATAAACATTTGGATCATCTAAACAAGACCTGTGATGGATTCTATGGACCCAAACAATGCCCTCCAATCCAAAATCTATCTATGGACCCAAACAATGCCCTCCAATCCAAAATCTAAACCGAAAGAATCTTCCTCTGTTTATTTATTTATCTATTATTTGCATGGAAAATGTTTGGAGGCCCTAATTTTGTGGCTCAAAAGTGGTTCAAATGGCCAAAACGACGTCGTTTTGGCCATTTGAATGTTGTTTTGTACTCAAAACGACGTCGTTTTGGCCATTTGAGCCACTTTTGAGCCACAAAATTTGGGCCCTCTAGCATTATTGTGTTTGCATTGGGTGTGTCACGTCACAATATATATGTGGGCGAAAAAAAAAGAAAAAAAAAGAAAAAAGGAAGAGAAAGCAAATGAACGTTTGGTTTTCTACAGAAATTATTATTTTATATTTTCAAAAACAAAAACATGAAATATGTTATTGAAAACTCATGTGACAAATTGTTTAGTAAACTTTTCTCAGCAGAAATTTAAAAATAAAAAAAAAATAAAAAAAAAACAAAAAAAAAAAAACTTGTTTTTAGTTGACTAACTTTAAATTAATCTCTGAATTATAACCATAGTGTTCCAAATGTCTCATATTTTTGTTTCCAAAAACACAAAAAAACCAAAACAAAATTTTGACAATCTTCATTGCTAATTGCTACAGAGTATCAAAAGTAACTTTTCTCTATATTTTAAGATTTATAGATCAAATATCCCACAATACATGAGTAATCAATCAATGCACATAGGAACAACATCCCATTATTCATCCTCATCTCAAATGGGTTTTTGGATCTGAGTATTAACTCCCTAATGAATAAAAGGTCCACAAACATTTGTTTCTCAAATAACAAACATTTAAATTCAAGAGATAACACAAGCATTTGGGTTCTCCTCAGCACTTTGAACATAGTAATACTGAGTCATGCAAGGATTGTAAGCCTTGTATGCCTTCACAAGCTCTGCAATATGTTTCTCTTCTTCTTTCTTTTTATCTTCATCTTTCTTTCCCTCATCTTTTTTTCCTTCATCTTTTTTACCCTCATCTTTCTTCTTTTCGGGTTCTTTTGCCGGCCCAACTGTCAGTATTTCTGTGTACCATTTATTCCTCAATTTGCCCACTACACAAACTGGATCGACGTCTCCGATCACTGTCAATTTCTTCTCCTTCATGTCCATTGCAATCGATTCAACTCCTACACAAAATTGAAAAATTAAAAACAGAGTAATAAATAATAATAAGTTTTATTTATTTATTTTCATATATGAACAAGAAAGTTTGGCAAACCAATTCAATAATCAATACCTGAAATGCTAGAAACTGCTTTCATGGCCTTTTGCTTGTCTCTTTCATCATGTAAATCCAATTTCAATACAAGTTTCTGCAACAAAGAGAACAAGAACAGTAAACAACTAAATAGCAAAGAACAGAGTGATGGAAAAATAGAGTACAGGACTATAACCCACTTTAGAATCTGTTTTGGAAAAGCAAAAATATCACACGAGAAGCTGATTACTGTGGAGGAAAATAAATTTTTAAGATTCTTTGGAAGGAAGATTCAAGATTTATATTCTTATTTGCGAATGGAAAAACCTCCAAGAGATGGGTTTGAAAATTCAGAGCATATAAAGAAAAAAAAAAAAAAAAAAAAGATAATATGAGATTCGTGCATTTTCCGACAAAAAAAGATGGGAATTTTAACTTATACTATGTTTAAAATAAGAGAAAACAAGAAACCCATCAAGAAATGAGCTTAAAATTCTGTTAAATTGAAGAGAAATTGAGAAAGAAGGTTCAATTAGAAACCCATCAACTGGGCATGAAACAGAACACAATACAGACAAAATTCCAATTACAACGAATAGACACAAACATATATGTGCATATTTAATATGTTAAATATAAAAAACAGAGCAAAAGAAAGAAAGAAAAGAAGAAAAAAAAAAAAAAAAACAGGATTGTCGGTAAGAAACTGAGGGAAATTTCACCTTCATTTCCAGTAGGCTCAGAGTTGTGACCAGGACTTGAACAGACTTGACGAATCAAAAGAATATTTATGTTACAATTAATTATAATGTTGATATATGTATATATAAGGGTTGTGTGTATTTGTGATGAAAAAGAAGATGGAGAAGGAAAGTTCCTTGCTGAACACGGAGAGAAGACCAGAAGAGTCAACTAGAGAGAGAGACAGAGAGAGAGGGAGATAGAGATTGTTTGGAGGAAGGAACCCAGTGAGTGAGTTGTGCCCTCGTCAAAGCTAAGACAGAGTCTTCTTTGATGGTCGAAAGGGGTTGCAAGCTCTTCTTATTCATCATATCGGTGGACTTGAGGACAATTCTTATGTGTGTGAAAATGGCCCGTGGGCGGCTGAAACCGCTAATAATTTGGGATGGGTCCGTTCTATTTAGGTTCGTTTGGATTTGAATTCGAGCCTAATCAAAAATCTTGACTTGGATCTGGATCATTTTTTTGAAGTCCGGCCCGTTTAGCTTGACCGGCCCTAAGCTTCATGTATTTTTTAGTAAAAAATAATAAAATTTTGATAAAAAAAAAAAAAAAGAAGTTCAAGCTCGCCCAAGCCAGAGCTCAGGCCCAAGCCCACCGGCCCGACCTAGACCGAGGTCCGCTTTACTGGCCCGTCTAAGGCCCGAATATCCTTGCGCATGGACCTAATTTTTTGGCTCCACGAGGCCTGACATGGGCCAGGCCAGGCCAAATTTACACCCCTCCTTATGTTCTTTTTCCCTTCCTAACAAATTGGTAAAATTGTATTACCCTTTATAGGGATATGCACTTTGGTTACAACTTTTGTAATTTTAGTTATAATTTATTATGGTATTAGTTATCATATTATTTTAGTTATTATTCAATAATTTTTTTTGGGTTATATGTGAAATATTTGGTTATAATTTTTTTCCCCCCTCTTTTTATCTTTTAGTTACGATTATCATAGGATTGAGTCACAAATGTCATAATTTGTACCATACCCTCACTTTAAATTTGGATAACTCAAAATAGTATGAAAAATATAACATATAATCTTATTTTGTATCTCATTTTCTCACTTTAAGATAGAAGTGAGTGAGTTTCAAGAGTTGAAATGACTATTGTGTGGAGGCCCAACAACCACTATTGTGCAGCCCATGAGGCTCATTTGGAACCCATTTTGATGATTTAAATAATTTACTTTTTAAGATACATCAAGTAGATTATATCTGAAAAAAAATCAAATTGATCAGACATCGATAACTTTTTCACTGAATTACATTTGTATATAAAAAAAAAGTAATAGTAAATGTAATTTTAAGTATAAAACTAAATACAAATATAATTAGATGAAAGGGCTATCAATGTTCGATCGTTTAACTTTTTACAGATATGTTATACTCGGTGTACCTTGAAAAGTGAACGGTTGAGTCCCATGATCTGCGTAACAGTGACCATTGTGTCCCTTGCACAACAGTCACCCAAACTCCTTGAATTCTATATGTATTTATGAATGGGTCAGGCTTGTCTCTAATTCCCTTTGTGGACTAAATGGTACTGTTGGACTTATGGAGCTCACCATAGGTCTTGTTTCGATAATCTGAACCACTCAATGTATAGAACTTATTGAGTATTTTATTTCTATAAAAAATCACATTGATCGGATATTGATAGCTACTTTGTTGGATTAGATTTTTGTCAACAATTTATTTTGAAAATTATATTTACCATTGATAGAAATATGATCTAATTAAGTAGTTATCAATATCCGATCAACGTGATTTTTTACAGGGATAAAGTATTTAACGAGTTCTACACATTAAACGGTTTGAATTATCGAACCTATGATGAACCTTTACAAGCCCAACAACATGCTCTAATTCGATCTCAAATTGGAGAGAAACCTAGTCCTTTATGAATATGAACCATTACTTTGTGTTTAACAATTAGAAATTGAAGTAAAAATTGAGATTATGTATATATTATTCCCCGATAGTATTTTAATAAAATTGGAGTTTATTTTGACGATTTATTTGGTTTATTTTTAGGCATTTATGGATAAATTATTCGTTAAAAAAAAAAAAAACAAACTTTTTTGGGTGTGTTTGGTAACGTTTACGTTTTCAGTTTATATTTACAAAAATTTTATAAACTAGTTTTTGTTTATTTTTTGTTTATTTTTAGAAAAACATAAACTACAAACGCATTTGGTAATTGACAAAATGTTTAAAAAAAAAAAATAAAAAAAGAGAGAAATGGCAAGGCAAGTGTGTGAGCGGTGGTGGTGTGGTGGGTGGTGGTGGTGGTGGTGGTGGTGGTGGTGGTGGTGGGGTGGTGTGGTGGTGGGTGGTGGTGGTGGCGGTGGTGGGGTGGTGGTGTGGTGGGGTGGTGGTGTGGGTGGTGGTGGCGGGTGGTGGTGGTGGTGGGTGGGTGGTGGTGTGGTGGTGGGGTGGTGGTGGTGGGTGGTGGTGGTGGTGGGGTGGGTAAATTTAAAATGGACTTTTGTAATCATGTAATTTTATTAGCTATGTTTGGTATAGGTTATTTAGGCTAAAATAATTACAAAAAGATAAAAATAGGTTAAAAATTCAATAAGATAAAATGTCACATTCAAACTATAATTATTTCATTTTTTCTTTAACAAAACTAAAAAAAGCCAAAAAGTCCATTCCAAATAAGACTTTTTAGCTCTAAGCTAAATAACCAAAAAGCCAACTCAAATCCCAAACGAAGGCTACATTGTTTCTAAAAAAAAATAATAATCAGTTTGTTTGGTTTTATAACTCATGATTCACTTTTCAAAAAATTAAAATTTTTTGTTTTTTGTATTTTTTTTGTTTTTACTATTTTTTTAATATTTGAAGAACTTTTCTTTTAATTTTTAGATATACCTAATATAAATACACTTAAAAAGTATAATACTTGTGTACCAAAAATATGGGGGAAAAAAATGAAAATCTAGTATATGTTTTGTATTCTTGTGTATTTCTTAATTTTTTAAAATATATTTTTTATGAATATTTTATTTTTTAAATATATCTAAGTAAGGTGTATCTAAAAAAGTAAAACAATTGCTTAAAATTTAAAAAATATTCACTAAAAAAAAAAAAGAATAACAAAAAATTCAATTTTCAAAAAATTGAATTCAGAAAATTTAAACCAAATATAGTGGATGATATTTTTAGTAGTATATTATATTATATTTTTATTACGATTATTAAATAATGTAGTTTTTTTTATTTTTACATTGTGGTACAATAATCTCCATTTAGAATCGGTTAGGAATTTACCACGTGGCCATAATTTTAATAAATATGCCTTAAATTTTTTGTGTAAGTTTAAAAAATGAGGCAAAACTGTGTTGGTCAATTATTGGTGTGTGGGACAACCATTTCTTGAAATAGACCCCTAAATTTTGCGTGCGAAATGAGGAGTATTTCATCAATTTCTTGAAATAGACCCTCTGGGTGTGTTTGTTTCGAAGGATTAGGGAATGAGATTGGATTATTAGTTTTACCGGATTAATAGTCTATTGTTTATTTCAAATTTTTTTTTTGTTTCGGATTAGTCCCATATTTGTGGGACTCTCCTATCCCATGGGGAGTGAGATTATTTTCATGTGATTGGTATTTCATGGGATTAGGCTCAGAAATGTCCATTTGACCCTCTATGCTATTACTAAACAAACAATTAGAAAAGGATAAAATAATTTTTTGAACATTTATAAATTATTTTTTTAGTTTTGTTAATTTAAAATTATATATTAAATAAAAAATTTAAATTATAAATTATAAATTAAATTTAATTAAAAATAATAAATTAAAAATTATGGCCTTAAAAAGATTTGGGCTCCATAGAAGTGGATAAGGATTGTTTTGGAAAGTTAGTTTTTTATTTTTTATATTTTTTTTAAAAAAAAAAATAGAGAAAATTATATGATTTAAAAAAGTTGAAAAGTCAAAAAATTAACTTTTAACTAATTACCCAAAGGACATGTTTGATTGGGTGGATTAGAACATACGATTGAGATTATTAATCCGTGGGCCTAATTATCCTATGTTTGTTTTAATATTTTGATTTAGGATTATTAATCCAATGAATAATTAATTTAACAAATTTGTAGGATTATTAGTAATGGGATAAGGGTGAGATTATTAATCCAATGGATATTAATCCAATTGGATAGTGAATACGACACTAATTTAATAGAATTATTAATATTTCACTATTAATTTTGTGAATCAAACATGACCAAAAGGTATAAGTAATTAAGGACAATCATCATTATTATGAGTTCAAAAAAAAATTATTATTATTATTATTATTATGGCCTCTTTTGACAAGAAGAAGGTAAAAGCAATTTTTTTTTAGCTTGTAAATTTCTTTTAAGTCACATGGGTTCTCTATTTTTTTTTTTTTTTTAAAAAACTAAAAATTAATTTTAACATATTTTCCAAAACAACAGTACATATTTTCTTTGTTTGTAGAGACTTTTAATTTGTTGGTATTACTTCTCCAATCATCAAATTTTCCAATTTTTTTGGTGTGGGTGGTAAACTGCCTAACCATCTGCCTCTAATTTCAACTTAAACCAAAGCTTGGTTTTATTCTAAGGTTAACTTGTGATGTAGTAGGAGTACTTATTAAATAAATTTTGATTGATTACATAGAAAATAATGATATCATATTTATTATATATCTATGTTATATTATGTTTATTATTTTTATTGTCAATTTAATATTAGGCCAAGTTTGGCATATCTTGAAAAAGACAAAAAGTCAAAAAATTACTCAAAAAGTTAAAAAGTTATTACTATTCACAAAAAAAAAAAAAAATTTAACACATAATTACATTTTAGACAGCTCTGCGGTCCAATAGGAGAGTTGACTTTTGAGAAAAATTGTACGGTTTTAGATGCACAAATAACGCATTGATGTTCGGCCGGTAGGGGCTATCATGGGTCCCGTTTTAATAATCTGAACCGTTGAATGTGTAGAACTCGTCGAGTACTATATGTTTGTAAAAAATTACGTTGATTAGATATCGATAAATATATGATCAAATCAGTTAAAATTTATAAAATAGATGGTGTTATAGTTAACGATTAAAAAAAAACTAATTCGATCATATACCTATCGGTATCCGATCAATGTAGTTTTTTTACAAACATCTAGTACTCGACGAGTTCTACACATTGAAACGGTTTTGATTAGCAAAACGGGACCCGTGGTGGACCCCCACGGACCGAACAATACCTTCAATTCAATGCCCGAAAAGCAGGGAATCATATCCCAGGTAAACTCTGCACACACGCTGTCCTCAATTATCTCACCGTACCGCCTATTTTCTCACAATCTTCTCATATACACTAATTTATATAATTTTTTAATATATATTTTTTCATAAAAAGTCAAAAAGTTATCTCAAATAATCATATTTTTTTCTCAACTTTTTAGTTCAAAAAATCAAAAAGTATACTTATTAAAGATACTCCAAACAATGCCTTAGTGTAATTTCCCCCTTGGGAGGTCCTGGCTATTTTGCTTGACATACGGCATTTGGTGTATCAGGGCAATTTCAACTTAAAATGGATAAGCAGAGATCACAATATGGCAGCAAATTGGGTAGCAAAAAGCTCATGTCAATCAGAGGTTCCCTTTGGGTTGGGTAGCAAACCCTTAGCTTTAGCTGCTATTTTGTGAAATGACGTATCCACTTTCTCTTTGTGATTCCTTTCAATATACATTCTCTTTTCGTTCAAAAAAAAAAAAAAAAATGTATATGAACCAATATTATTTTTTTGAGGAGTGGTCAAAATCTTTTCATAACAAAATTTCAATGAATTAAGGATAAGTTTTTCTATAAAAATATTGAGAGACCCCAATTATTATGAAAATATTGTATGTCTTTTATATCTTATATCAAGAACCTTAAATTAAAATCTAAAAAAAAAAAATCCCCCTATGATCATTTAAAAAAAAAAAGAAGGATCCGAACTAATTTTCAAAAAGATAGAATGAGGTGTACCAATTATTATTATTATTATTATTATTATTATTATTATTATTTATGTTTTGTGGCTGGTACCAAAATGACATGGTGACCTCACCAGATAATTTTTCATGATGTGGAGTGGCCAATTGGATCTCATAATCTCATTTTAAATCAATCTAAAATTGTATTTGAATTATAAACCTGAATAAAGATTTAAAAGAAAAAAAAATGTGATTAAAATGTGAATGAAAAGAAAATTAATTTTTTCCTTCATTTTCATTTTGTTTATGATCAAACACAATATAAAAGAATCCCAAACTTTTCGTTGATCTCATGGACTCAGTTCGTGGATCAGGACCCAAGTTATCCTGTTGCACTGAAATAGATGTTTAAAATTGAAAAAAAAAAAAAAAAAATTACAATTTTTATCACAGCAAATTGTTGAGTACATTTGATATAACAATAGTAGTAGCCCTTGTTAAGGCAAGGTATGTCCTAAATGAATCAGTTTGGAAAGTTTTAACCCTAATGTCTTGTTTGTTTGACAACTTTGCTTATGACAGTTTTATTTATTTATTTATTCTTGATAAAAATAAGTTCCAGACGAGTAATAATTTTAAATATTTGCGTTGAATCTTATAGTCATAGTAATTCACTAGAAATTAGAATATTCACATAAGATGAACAATAACTTTAATTTTTTTTTTTTTTTGGGGGGGGGGGGGGGGAGATTACATATTTCTCATATTTTATATTTTGTGATTAATATTTACTTTATTTCATTAATATATAGACTTGAGGTGTATCAATCATGATATTGACTTGAACATAATGGAGTAATAGAGAGATATATTGCCATTTGATTTGCTCAATATCTTTGTAATTTTTTTTTTTGAGGAGCTAGGATTCTATTAGTTGACTTATTTTGCAATTGTTTTTCTTAATAAAAAAATTGCTGTCACCAAATTGATGAGGTTTATTGGAGGAGAGGACTGATGATGAATCAATTTCTAGTTTATGTTCAAAGAATTAATAAAAATTATGAATGTAAGCAGCTACCCTATCTCTATAGCGACTCAAATCTCGATTTAAACCATATAATAAAATTATAAATTAATAGTTTGCTGACCAATATTTTTAATTAATTCTTTTTTTATTTTTATTTTTTTATTTTTGAAGAAGTCTTGCCGTGTTTTCAGTTCTGGTGGCTTTGACAAATTGGTTTATAATAAGTTGTACTTTTGGTGGGTGGGTTAAACAAACTTTTTTCTTCTTCTTCTTCTTCTTCTTCTTTTTTTTTTTTTTTTTGGGTGATAAAATGGGTACAACACATTCAGAGTAATTATTAATTATAGGATGATTAGTATTATTTGATTTCAAATCTTATATGAGGGTCAATCTTTGATTTGGAAAAGGAAAATGCCTGAGGCCTTAAATTTGAGGCCTCGAATTTGCCTCGACTCCCAATTTTTTTTTTTTTCCTTTTCTTTTAAGACAGTATTAGTTTGGTTTTTTTTTTTTTTTTTTTTTTTTTTTTTTTTTTTTTTTTGCAAGGGTAGTTTATGTATAGGGATGCACTAAAAAATTAGACATTTCGCAAGTGAGTTGAGTTAGACTGATTGGGTGATAAAATTGACTAATTAATTTTTTTTAAATTTAATTTAATTTTATTTGTTGGGTTGTGTTGGTTTGATTTTTTATTTTTATTTTAAAGGTGGTTATGTGTAGGGGTGTACCAAAAAATTAGACATCCCGCACCAACTCATCGTACAAAATTATATAGAATTAATAAATTTTAACTAGCAGTCTAACTAATCAGTTAATTAGATTAGACTGGTTGAGTGATAAAATTGACTGATCAGTTTGTTAATTTTATATAATTTTATATGATGAGTTGGTACGGAATATCTAATTTTTTTTGCACATCCTAACACATAACTACCCTTAAAAATAAAATAAAATAAAACAAAACAAAAAAAAACTAATACACACAGCCAAAAAAAAAGAAAAAGAAAAAGGCTCGTTCGAGACAAATTTGAGGCCTCTAATTTGTCGCTTATAGTTGGCCAACCCATATAAGTGTTTATTTGACTTCTTTAACCCAATAAACTAATTAGAAAAATGATTGAGCCTCGAATTTGCCTCGAAATCTAATTTTTTTTTTCTTTTTTCTTTTCTTCCAAAGTTGTGTTTTTTTTTTTTTTTTTTTTTTTATAGGGGTGATTATGTATAGGAGTGTGCTAAAAAATTAAACATTCTGTAAGTAAGATGGGTTGGACTGATTGGGTAATAAAATTGACTGATCAATTTTTTTTAATTTAATTTAATTTTATTTGTTAGGCTGTGTTAGTTTTTTTTTTATTTTTTTTTATTTTTATTAAAAGATGGTTATGTGTAGGGGTGTGTCAAAAAACTAGACATTCTGTACCAACTCATCGTACAAAATTATATGAAATTAACAAACGAATTTAATCAATTAAGTTGGACTGGTTAAGTGATAAAATTGACTGATCAATTAAGTTGTTGGTTAAATTTTATTAATTTCATATAATTTTATATGATGATGTATAATATTTTATATTAGACTTAAAAAAACAAAATTTAACACACACAGCAGCCCCCCCCTAAAAAAAAAAAAACCTTCATTTGAGTCAAATTCGAGGCCTCGATCACTGCTGAACTAATTAACAAAAAAAACCATGTTGTCATTTGATATACATAAAAAAGAAAAAGAAAAACTTATTTTAGCATTATTTTAACCCTTTACAAAAAGAATAAAATCATAAATATGATATGATTTTGAGGTGAGTTAGTAGTTTACCACTATTTTGAAGTTGGACTGAGAATTATCTAATTAATTCTGCAGTTATGCTAATAAATCCTCAAGCTGTTGTATGGCTAGCTGTAAGGCTTCTTGTTTTATAGTTATCTGTCTATTTATTTGTGTGATTTTCAAACTAAAATGTACTAGAAATCTACCGGAGGCTAATGATAACAGAAATTGATATCTTAGTTTTTGATCTTCTAATTCTTATATAAGCTCAGTATTGGCCTCGTTTGGCAAATTAATATTTTAGTAAAAAAGTCAAAACGTTACTAAAAAAGTCAAAAAGTCTATAACATATATCAAAAAGTCAAAGATTCCATTTTCTCTCTACTTTTTATACATTTTTTCGTAAAAAGTCAAAAATTCACCCCAAACATACTAGTTTTTTTACCTCATATTTTAACCAAAAAATCAAAAAGTTACTAAAATAGTCTGTTCCCAAACGAGGCTTTCTGATTTTAATTCTAAGTTCTTCTAAAAGCATAAAATTTTGAATTTAAAACTCTTATATGAAAAATATTTTATTGATATTTCTACTCAGGTTGCTCTCCTTATATTCTAAAATTCTTTTTCATATTTGGTAAAACTATTTTTACGCAATATTTGCTTTCATTACATGTACTTCCACCTTGAAGCTAAGTCTCGTTTAACATAGTATATTTTTATTTTCTATTTCTTACATTTCCCTTTCTGCCTACAATTTACCCCCAATGCCTAACCACGGCTCACACGGGCTCTTTGGCTAAGGTCACTCAGTAATGAAATAGAAAACAATAGATACTATGAAGGTGCAAAGCATGCAATATTAATGAGCGAGCAAGCAAGCATTTCATAAACTTAGTTTTTTTTTTTTTTTTTTTTTTTTTCAAAAAGAAAACAATTTTTTTACAAGAAAAGAGCTACCCTTTTAAAATATTTAAGGAAAAAAAGAGACTACTCACACTTCATATTAATATGTAATATACTTACAAAGATTATGTGACTTTGAAATACTGGAAGACTTTGACAGACTTAAACACTTTGAAAAGTTTGAGAAGTTTGAGAGTTTTTTGCAAGGAAGAATGGAGAGAATTTTTCATTGTTTCATCCGTTGGCATGATGCCAATTTATACAATACATTAGACGGATATAAACAAAAGCCACAGACTTACCCTTACGTATAATTTTTGAACAAAAAGCCCAAAAGCCTAGTCAAGCCTAGTTATAGGCTTTACAAAATTTTTACATAATAAATACAAGGACTTTGATACCTTTTATGACCAATTTCCTATTACTTTAGACACAGATAATAAAAATTATATCAATAAAGAGTTAGGATAATGATGTCGGGTACTGCTTTGGGCCCCATCACACATCATTCAATCCTCTAATTTTGATAAAATTTGGACATCGTAATTTGTTACAAAACACGTGTAAGGATTCTCACAGCTTTTCTTTAATGAAGTAGGGTAAGGGTCATCTGCTGTATTAAAGTAGTGAGTGAAGGAGAAACCTTACTATTAACAGACGCAAATAATTATAGACACAGATAATTACCGTAGCCGTTGTCGTTTTTTGGCGTGAATTTTGCTGATCGTTGAAGAGAAGTCTTATCTTCTATAGATTTTATCTTTTTCTTTTGAGTATCTTGATGCCAATAATTGATATAGACATATGGATTCTTGGATGATGGAGTGAATCTTCAAGGCTAATCTTCCGTGGATACGAAAAAAAAAAAAAAGATACAAAAATTCAAAAAATCAAAAAGTCTAAATCCTATGAAACTAAAAGTCCAAAATAATAAATGAAATATGGACTTTGTGCTATAATACTTCCAAGGTCTCTAAAGAGTCTAATTATGGAGTGCATGGTTTTTTCTTTTTTTTTTTTTTTTTTTTTTTTTTACTATAATACATTTTTTTTTTTCATCCCTACATTCTATCTAGGGAAAATTATGCAAATAGTCCCTGTAGTTTACGCGATGTGTCAATTTGGTCCCTATAGTTTTAATTTGCTCGATTTTGCCCCTTAATTTAACGGATTGTGTCATTTTAGTCCAATAAATAACGGTTGTTAAGTTAATTTAATGGATAGTCAAACAATGTGTCAATTTGGTCCCTGTATTTTTCACAATGTGTCAATTTAGTCCCTATCAAAATCGAGAAAATTAAAACTATAGGGATCAAATTAACACATCGTGTAAAGTACATGGACCAAATTGACACATTATTTGACCTTCTGTTAAATTAACTTAACAACTGTTATTTATTGGACTAAAATGACACAATCTGTTAAATTAATGGGCAAAATCGAGCAAATTGAAACTACAGGGCTCAAATTGACACATTGTGTAAACTATAGGGACTATTTGCGTAATTTACCCTTCTATCTAAAAGATCTTCAAGATCTGCTGTTGAGAGTTGATCGTAAAAATCGTCCCTATTATCTAGTTCATTCTTCCATTGGTTACCTTCTTCTTCCATTATTGGTGAATCATGATAGACACTATGCTGATAGTTGGGGTACCGGCTTTTATCGACAAATGTTTTTTTGCTGAAATGAAAACCTGGAATGGCTAAGTTACAGTATATCTTTTGATTTCTATCTTCGTAGACGAGATTACCATAGCTTCCATTATATGCTAATAGAGGATTACTAGCAAATTTTCTCCATTTATTGAGTTGATCTTTGAGTGAAAATTTTCTGCATGGCCAGGGTCTCTAATTGAGAAGTCCTAGTTATCCTGGAAATGTCGAAGTTCCTTTGAGGTACATTTTATGTTTAGCTGGAATGCACATTATTCTTTTCCATTCTAGTAGCTTGCTATCAATTAATGATTCTACAAACGGATGATGCTCTTCCATTACATAAAGTACTAAATGAGCAAGTTTATTTCCAAAATTATCTGTCTAATCTGGATCTGAAAAAATTATTCTGGAAACAAAGCCGTAATCTAACAATTGTGCAGCTGTTAGATGATGCGTTTTGCCTCTAATCTCTATCTTTAGTGGCTCAAAAGTTGCTAGATTTATCTAGCAAAGGTAAATGCTGAAATCTAGATTACACTGACATCTTCCAAAATATCCTAGCCTATCTATACATCTTTCTTCTTGTAAACAGGGTTGTTCTTCATCGTCGTAGAGATAAGTCCATTGATATGCCATACCAAGGCATTGAACTCCTACTATGGAGAGGTTTTGAAGAAATTGTTGTATAGTTACTAACTCACTATTTCTATTATCTTCGGCTAGGGTGTATATATAGGGTTTAAGGTCTTCTATTTCTCAGTTTTTCTCACAAAAAGATTGAATGATAGAATGCTTGAAGAAATACATTCTAGCACTCAATTGTTAAAATTCCTCACTAGTAAGTTGTTTGATTTCTAGGTTAGGAAAGGGAGTAGGTGCTTTTTCTGGAGTTAATTTTTTAAGCTGGCTGGTGAGGGTTCGAATGGTTGCTCTCAATTATTTTTTCTCGTCTCGGAGCTAGTCTAGCTCTTCATCGACCTTTTTGCCTTTATCCATAATTTTCTTGAAAATTCTAGTAAGGCCTTCATAATGTCTGCACATTTGAAGATGGTTTTGAGAATCTGGCTAAGGGTCAGGACTACTGTTCCCTATTATCTGGCTAACTGGAACTCCACTAGTAGCAAGAATAATTGACTACATCTTGCTCAATATGTCCAGATAATCTTTAGCTATTTGGCTAATAAAATAACTGGTTCCTATTTGTTTGGGGGCATATGTGCTGGCTGACTCGAAATCATAAAATCCTTTAAATTGAGGTACGGAAAATTTTTTAACTAAAGGTTCAACTTCTACCCAGTCATGGTAAATACCAAGCTTAGTTTCTTTAGCTATTACATAGAAAGAAAAGCTTTTAGACAAAGGTTAATTTTGGATTTTTGAAAAAATATACTGAGAGAGTTTAAGGCTGACAAACGTTTGGCTGGGTGATTGAGATCGTTCCAAAGGTTATCTAAAAGACACTGTTGAATTAGGTCTAGCTCGATTCCTGTTAATGGTTTGAATTTGTTTCTGTCTTCATAAATGGGAAGAGCAAATCCCCCAAAGTTCATTATTTTGTTGTTCTCCATTATCTGTACAAAAAATAAACTAGTTATTTTCTTTTTCTAAATAAATTTTCCTACTTAGCCAATCTGTTAATTTATTATCACTTCCTTTAATATGTTCAAATTCTACTTTATATCCTTGTCCTACTATACAATCTAAAATTTTGCCAATCTTCTACTACTAAGTTTAAGCTCATTAAGTTTATTGTGAAATCTAACTATAGCTTCGCAGTCTGTTCTAATTGTAAAGGGCTTGTGTAAAAATAATCTAAATTTATTTATTGCATATATTAGTCCTAATATTTCAAAATCTAAGCTGGTCATAGTTGTATCTTTTTCTTTAAATTTTCCAAAACTATATCTATGAATGCACTCTTTATTTTTACTATCATACTTGCTAGGTTTAGCTAATAATACCGTTCCCCATCCTAATTGGCTTGCATCTGTTTCTACGCCTATATATTCTGATTCTAAGGGAGGTTGTAGGTCGAGTAAATTTCTACAAATGTCTTTAATTTTTCTTGCTAAGGCTATATCTTGTTGGTTAAAATATTCTTGTCCTGTTGGTGTGGTCTTGCTATATAGAGGTCCTATTATCTTAATAAGGTAGGGAATGTACATTCGTGCATAATTTAGAATCCCTAAAAATGATTGAAGTTGTTTGTATCTTGTAATTTATTTGGGTAATATAGAATTTTCTTAACTATGTGGGGTTGTAGCTTGATTTTTCCATCTCCAAACTCCATTCCCAACAAATCTATTTGAGGTTTATTTAATATCATTTTTCTCTTACTAATTATTATTCCATTGTTTATAAATTCGTCTAATACTATATATAAATGATCTATGTGACTATTTTTATCCAAGCTAAATACTAATATGACATCTATATATACCAGTATAAAACTATATTTATTAAATATAGTATCCATCTTACGCTAAAATATTGAAGGTGCATTTTTTTAGTCCAAAAGGCATGACTAGCCATTTATAATGTCCTTGTGGGCAACAAATGGTTGTCCAAGGTATGCTTTTCTTTTCTATTTTGATTTGCCAAAACCCTGACTTGCAATCAAATTTGATAAATATTTTTGCTGTCTGTATTCTATTTATAAGTTGATCTTTATCTGATATGTTATATTTATCATCTTCTGTATTGTCATTTAACCTTTTATAATTTATAACCATTCTAGCATTCCTTCTTTTTATCTCTGCATGATTTCTAACCATAAATGCGGTGCTCCTATGTGGGCTATTACTAGGTCGAATTACTCATAAATCTAATAACTCTTTAATCTGTGTTCTAAATTCTTCTATATATGCTGGCGTATGATCTATTTGTGCTGATGTAATCTTATAATCTTTATTTTTTATATCTAAACTAGCTAAAACTTTATTTCTTTCCCAGTATTTCATGGGCTGCTCTCCTAAAATTTCTATTGTTTTAACTAATTTTATTATTTCATCTAAATCATTTTTTGTTCTTCTGTATATTGGTTTTTTCTTTAGTTTTCCTATTTTTGCGAAAATTAATTCTAGTTTAACAATTTGTTAGAAATTTTTTGTACTCCAAGAGTTATATTTTTCTTCTAATTCAACATTTTCTATGTTTTCTGATTCAAAATCTTCTATGTCTAAATTTTATAAAGAAATATTTGTTATCTCTTCATTTGGTATATATTTTTGGGCTAGCTCAGGAAAAATCTTTCTACTAGGAAATAAAAAACGAGCGAGAATGGAATCTACTCCTATGGTACCACCATGCTTCGCATGCAACTCTGATGAATGGGCTATGGTGCTAAGGGCATACACTATTGGTGTATGTACTATGCGTTTGAAGAAACTGACGCTATGATGAAAACTAATTTGTGCTCCATTGATGCAATGTGTATATGTTTGTCTAGTGCCATTGGCTATACTGACTAAAGCTGGGGTTACTAAAGGTGAACTCCATCCTGGTGGAACTCCATGTTGTTCAATATATGACTTACTAGCTTCGGTATCTATCATGGCATCTATACTAAGAGTTTTTTTCTGTAAATTTTATTACACAAGAGATCTCAACTAAATTTAGCTTAGGTATGACAGGATAATTAAATGGTAAATATGCATTGTCATACTGTGCATATGTTCTTCAATAAGTTTATCTTTTAATGGGTATTTAGTATGAAATTGTTCTAACTGTTGTTTAAGCTATTTATTTTCTAATTCTAAACATCCTATGTCAAGACTAGCCTTAGTTTCTGTCTCTCGTATTTGTAGTCTAAGTTCTCTTACTTGTATCTCTAATTCTCTAATTGTTAGGTGTAATTCTTTATTCTCTAGATTATGATCCTCTTCATCTCTTCGTTATTTTCTATCGTTATCTTGTGTGTAATATTTAATTTTTCTAGACAGACTATACAATAGGTTATACTACATAATAAACATTGAGCTCTCTTAGAGCATCTCCAATGGTTTGCCATTAGAGCTACCATTGCTATAATATATCAGCTATGTTGAATTTTGATGCTCCAATGGCAAAATATAGCAGCTACCAAATTTGAGAAATGCAAAAGCTTGTGTCAAATTTGACATAAGCTTTGGTAGCTGCCATTTGCGCCAACTCAGCTAAAACCAACTGTTTCCCTCCCTCCCCCAGCAACTGTTTCACCATTTTTATGTTTCAGAATTCACCAAATTTTTTTGTAAATAATGCAACATTTTACCATTTTACCCACAATCAGAATTCACCATTTTATCCGAAATTAGAATTCACCAATTTATCCGAAATTAGAATTCACCATTTTACTATGTTTCAGAATTCACCATTTTACCCGAAATCAGCTAAATTCAAACAAATGCAACAAATCTTTTTTTAATTTGGTCAAATTCAAACACATTCAAAAAAAAGTCATCAAATTCAAACAAATTCACAGAAAAAAAAATTCAACAATTTCTAGAAAAGTCTCAACATGCAATTTCATAAACTGAAAATATGAACAAAATTGAAAATAATGAACAAAACTGAAAAGGAGAAATACCTGGTTTTGGTAGTTCAAAGTAGATTTGGTAGATCGAAGACAGAGAGATGAGAGATCGAAGACAGAGATATGGTAGACGGTCACCGATCGTCTTTTTGAGCACATACCGTCGCTGATCGAAGATAGAGAGATGAGAAATAGAGTGACAGTGAGAGATATGTAGATTTGGGGATCACTTCTTCCATTCTAAGACTGAGAGAGATAGAGAGAGAGAGAGAGAGAGAGAAAGAGTTAGATAGAGAGGAGTGAGAGGGAGAGAGGGAGGGGGTAAACGGTCGCCGGTCGTCCTTTCGATCTTGTACCATCACCGATCGAAGAGAGATAAAGTGAGGGAGATGGAAAGGTAGAACAGATACCAAAAGGGGCAGTGAGGGTGATTGTTTCTGGTGATCGTCTCTTCTATTGTAGGAGTGAGAGTGAGAGTGAGAGTGAGGGAGAGGAAAAGGGTTAGATAGCTGATTGAAGATAGAGATGGAGAACAGAGAGAGAAGTATCTATCTTGCAAGAGAAGAACCTGTAGACACCCCATTTTTGACCGTTCTTAAGACTTGGACGTCATCGTTTGAACACTCGATGATCATCCATGTTTGTGTTCGTTTTGAGTTCTCGGAGGTCTCGATTGCATGCCTTGCCACAATAGCTCTCAACTTGTTTGTTTTGTGCTTGGTTGTGGACCAAACACTTGTGTTTTTGCTTCTACGGGCAGGGAATGGCTTGTTGGCCATCCCCACACCTCACCGGCCATGGCTTGAGACCACCGGCCTTGTTTTCTTGCTACCGGCCAAAGGTGTTGGCCGGTCGGCAATGTTTTTGGTCGGCCGACCATTGTTTTAGTCGATCGGCCACTTTTTCTAGCCAAGACCTTTTCTTTGCCTTTTTTAAGCATTATGCATACCAGCTGTGCTAGCTGGTAAGCACAGAACCTGCCCTCCATACACGTGTATAGAGGATTTGCACCATTGTTTTAGCTTCTTGAGGAAGCTTGAACATTTTGAACCCTTGTTTTAGCTTCTTAAGGAAGCTTGAACCTTTTGAACCCTCATTTTAGCTTCTTGTGGAAACTTGAACCTTTTGAACCCTTGTTTTAGCTTCTTGAGAAAGTTTGAACCTTTTGAACACTTGTTTTAGCTTCTTGAGGAAGCTTGAACCTTTTGAACCCTTGTTTTAACTTCTTGAGGAAGCTTGAACCTTTTAAACCCTTGTTTTAGCTTCTTTAGGAAGTTTGAACCTTTTGAACCTTTGTTTTAGCTTCTTGAGGAAGCTTGAACCTCTTCAACCTTTGCTTTAGCTTCTTGGGGAAGCTTGAACCTTTGCTCTAACTTCTCCAAGAAGCTTGAACATTTGTTTTAGCTTCTTGAGGAAGCTTGAACATTTGCTCTAGCTTCTCCAAGAAGCTTGAAACTTTGTTTTAGCTTCTTGAGGAAGCTTAAACCTTTGCTCTAGCTTCTTCAAGAAGCTTGAACCCTCTTGTTTCTCTATAAGAGAGGGTCTCCCTTTCCTTTAGAGAGGTTCCAAAAAAATTGTTTAAGGCTCCAAGATATATCTCTCTTTATATCTATATTTTGGGTTCAAAAGGGTCTTATTCTTAGCCTATTACACCACACCTCATAGCCACACACCTCCACCATTCATCTAAGGTCCTTGGAAGGTATTTTCAGAGGTTGAAGAGTTGGTTTTGGGCTGGAGAAGCTATTGGTTTTGCTGAGCTACAAGGGTAACCCCTTTTCCCTCTTTTTAGCATTATTTTGATCCTTCTCTTAGCCTCATTTGCATACATATTTAAGCTTTGTTGTCAACTGAAAAAAGTCTTGTTTTAAGGTCCTTTTCATGTTTTTTTAAGACCATTTTGTTGTTAAGGGTCATCTACCCTCTTGCATGCTTGTTTTGGCCTTGTTTTGTGCCATGCCATAAGTATTTTCTTGGCCTTCCTACCACTGAAATCCAGTGGATTTTCAGTGGTGAGAATGTGGTTTTGAGGGCCAAAATCAGAGAGGGGTGACCCTCTCTCTTGTTGTCTTGTTTACTAGCATATTTGGCTTTTCAAAAGAGCCTATATTTTCACACCTCCAAGCCTTGTGTCAGGCCCTTTTTGGTGACTTTTAGGGCCTGCCTAGACTCTGTCTAGAGTTGGTTTTGTCATCTTGGGTGTGCCTCTTGCATGTGTAGAATAATCCTATTCATAGCTTATCAAAGGAGCATGTCATTCTTGCATGTGTTGATCACTTTTCAGTGGGTTTTTGGGCATTATTTGGCATGTCATACCTTTTTCTTTTGCTGGTTTAGTGGCCTCTTGAATGCTTCACATACTTGTAGTGTAAACCATGCTCACTAGCTTACATTGCATGTTGTCTTGGCCCTTGATTCTAGCATATTTTGGCCATGTTCTAAACTGATTTTATTCATGTTTTGGGCTGCCTTAGCTTTGTTTTGAGGTCCCATGGTCAAATGATGCTTTCCATGTATGCTTGTAGTGTAATAGTCATGCCTGCTTGTAGTGTAATAGCCATGCCTATGTAGACACCCCATTTTTGACCGTCCTCAAGACTCAGACGTCACCGATTGAGCGCTTGGTGATGTTGCTTCCGAATTTTTTTGTGCCTTGTCTCGGTTTGCGAACCGGACTTTTTTCTCTTTTTTTCCTTTCCAGGAAGAGAGTGGTCTCAGAGACTATCTCCCGTGGCCGTGAGCTACATTTCGTGGTCAGAGGCTTTTTGCCCATTTCGAGTCCGGTTTTGCTGGCCGTCGGCGGCTCGCGTGCTTCCTCGGGACCCCAACCATCTCCGAAGTTCTCCGGTTTTGGCACCTCTGTTTTATCATTGCACCTCTGTTTTATCATTCCGAGGAACACTGGGGGGTGATGCCACTTTCGGTGCTTTGCCACTTTGCCTCAGATTTTTCGACCGAATCGCGTGGGCGGGGCCCGAGCATTCATTTTTTGGCTCGATTTTTGGCAGAACCTCTGTTTTGTCATTCCGAGACACTGGGCGCAACACCACCACTTCCAAAGACTGCGTTTCATTTTGATCTCGAATTGCTTTGGGGCCCCGGCGTTCATTTCTCCTTAGTTTTTGTTCAAATTTGAAGGTACCTCTGTTTCAACATCGGGGAAGATCACCGGGGTGGGAGGCCAGCAATTATCCCAGATAACGGTTTACATCTTTCGGCGCCCTGCTTTGCTCTTCCGCCAATGTTGAACACCTTGGGATATTTTCTTCCAACCAAAGCTACATATCTCGTGATCAGGGGACATGGGAGGACCCTAAAATGTATGGTCGGCCAGCAATTTTGATTTTCATTTTGAGCCTCCTTCAAGCTCTATGTTGTGGCTCTGCTTGGTGTTGCCAATTTTTGGAACCTTGTTGCACACATCTGGGAGGACCCTAAAAGTTGGTGGTCGGCGGCAATTGTGATTCATTTTGAGCCTCTCCTTCAAGCTCTATGTTGTGGCTCCTGCTTCAGAGTTGCCGGATTCCGACCCTGGGCCCTTATTCTACACACTTAGGAAGACACCTTTGCATGGTGGTCGGCCAGCAAATCTTTACTTCATTTTTATATTTTTGCCAAAATATCACCCCTTCCGGGGGATATTTTGGGAGGGAAAGATTGCCTCCATTTCCCTCCCCTTTTACATCCCTTTTGGCCTATTTAAAGGGCTGGACAGCCCCTTTGCCTAGGTTACAAAAATTTGCTTCAAGAGTCTCTCTTCAAAAGCCTTCATTTCCATAGCCAAAAATTCAAAAAACCTTCAAGTCCTTAGGCCATTCCTTCATCAACCCTTAGCACCATCATCACCATACCATTTCCAGCAGCAAAGGGGTGTTTTCCAGCGGCCAAGAAGCAACAAATTCAAGCCAAGAGGTAGCAAAAGTTGGATCTTCAAGGGTAAGTCTCAAAATCCATCTTTGTGACATTTTCTTGCTTCCTATTTCTACCCTACTTTCCTACTGTTTTGGGCTTTGACCCCTACTGGTTTTAGGCTTATTTTGAGCCCCTACAACTTTGTAGAAGGGCTCAACCTCATTTGGTATCTCTTTCATATACTTCTTTCAATACCACTCTTTAGGCCATAAAATTGCATGCTTTATTTGGCTTTTGAGTGGTCTGATTTCGAGCATACTATATACTGTGGGTGGGCTTATTTTGAGCCCCTCTTCAACATTGAAGAAGGGCTCCATCATGTTTGGTGACTCTATCATGCATTTCCTTTGTAAATCCTCCAAATTACCGTAAACTTGCATGCTATTTTTAGCTTATGTGAATTTATTTTTGGAGCATGCTATAAACTGATTTTGAGCCTATTTTGTGTCCCTCTACAACATTGTAGAAGGGACCAATCTTGTTTGGTGTCTCCATGAATGGCTTCTCTTTGTATCTCTCTTTGGTCATGTTTTGCATGCTTTGTTAGACTTATTTGGCTCCGGATTTCAGCCTTCATCAGGCTTATAAAGAGCCTTATTTTTGTCTCCTTGTCTTTCTTTGTTAAGGGCCTTAAGCCACTTGGTGAATATTTTTGGTACTTGTTTTGTAATCCATCGGATTTTCCGTAAAATTGCATTCTTGTTTAGGCCATCTTAGCTTCTGATTTCAGCCTTCATCAGGCTTAGAAAATGTCTTGTTTTGGTCTATTCTTCAAGTTTTATTAAGGGTCTTAAGTTGTTTGGTCATTGCTTATGATACCTCTCTTTATAACCCTCTCTTGACCCTTATTTTGCATGCTATGTTTAGTATATCTACACACTGTTTTGGGGGATGTCATCTACTGTGAATGTGAATATTTTTGGCTCATCTTTGTTGTTGTAGAACTGATTTTTTGGGTTTGAGCATGGTAGATATCACTTGCTTTGTAAATCCTCTCTTTTTCCGTATTTTTGCAAGCTATTGTTGTCATATCTATGCTTACAGTTTGGCCGTGTTTTGTACTGGAAAGATGCTATTTTTGGGGCTGCCTTGCTACTGTTTTTGCTGTCATGTGTCAATTTTGCATGTATAGCGAGTCAGTAACTTAAATCACATTTCGGGATGATTTCGTGCATTGATTGTCATTTCGTATCATTTCGGGGCTGTTTTCCCCTTCATTTAGCTGCTGAAATTTGTTTTGCATGTTTGCATGTCATTTTCCATGTCATTTCATGCCTTAGTGCATTGCCTCGATTTGCGTGCCAATGGGCACGCACTTCGAGGCACTCCGTTTTCATTCATTGGCTTCCTGTGTGAGTGAGCTGAGGCTCTCCCATGTTGGTGTAAGCCCATCGCAGCATTCCGTATGCCATTTGATCTCATTTCATTATTGCCTCGGTTTATGCATGCACGTGCGATTTCATTTGACTTCGCCAGTATCCGATTTTCTCATTTCATCATCGCCGATTTATGCGTGCACGTGACGCGCATTTGAGGAGGCACTTATCGATTTGCGTGCTGTGGGCCAGCATTTGTTACCAGTACATGTCGATTTTCTCATTTCATCATTGCTTCGGTTTGCGTACCTGTGGGCGCGCATTTCGAGACACTTCGGTTTTACCTGATTTGCATTTCACATCATCGCCTCGGTGTGCGTGCTTGTGGGCGCGCATTTCGAGGCACTTCAGTTTTATCCGATTTGCATTCTATCATTGCCTCGGTTTGCGTGCCCGCGTGTACGCTTTTCGAGGCATCTTATTTTCATCTCATTTTCACAGCATTGTGCATATTAGGCTATAACTTAGTTGCATTTCATGCATATCATTGCATATTGCACGGGAAACGAGGCATGTTTCGTACTCCGAGTGACGGAACGAGTCTCAATTCCCAAGTCACCACCACTCCGGATTACCCATGATGGAGTTAGGTTTCATTGTCGCATTCATACGTATTCATCCCTATATTGAGTTGTGCAATCCGATTCCTCGGCCATCATGCATCGGTATGCGTGATTGGTGGCACGAGGATCGAGGCATGCATACATTTGTGAAGTACATTGCTATGCCCTTTTCCTACTCTCTGTTACAGCAAAATCGAGGATCAACAACTTTTCGGAGTCCGGCGCACATTTCGAGAAATACTGCAAACAGAGGCTCAGGCATCCATCCTGGATTTCCGCCAAGCAAAGATACATCATCTATCGAAGCGAGGCGCCCCGGCTTGCATGCGCTTTACTTTTGTAATTAATTTGTTAATTAATTAGAATTTGTATTATTCTTGTATATTCTTTTATTTCGATCAGATATTATTTATTCGGACCCTCTGCACGAGGGCAATGTTGTAATAAGGGTGTGTGAGTGCGATGTATGTCTTCCAACCTCCATTTCTTTCTCCCTTTTATTTACCCGCTTACAATGGTTAGATATAGGGCATATTTCAATTAGCATACAAAGATGACAAAGATGTTTGCATCATTCATCTGCTTTGCACGCACTGCCTCATGATCATACAAACTGCATCTGTATTTCAATTCCAAATTGAATACATGTTAACTGTAGCATCATCATATGCCATGTTTAGAATAGCCGAGCCTGCTATAGTTGCATTTTGCATGTGTTGCGCTAGGCAATTCTGTATACTTATGATCATGCATGATTTCTAATCAGTTTTCTGTTTTGGCTTGGAGTACTCGGTAAGTGGTTATGCTTTAGCACCCTTGCATGCGTGTGAGTGTTGCCATGATAGCATGCTTACCATGAGGCTAAATGCTTATGTGATATAACTGCCTTGAATGCCTGTGGGTGGAGGTTGAGTTATCTCAATTGGGACAATTCATTGACTGTTTGTTTTAAGCCCACTAGATAGTGGCAACATCACTGTTTTTCTAAGCCCACCCGAGGGTGGCAAATCCGCATTTAGCCTGCTTGCAGGCAGCACCATCACATCATTTTCAAACAAACAAACATGAAATGTTTTGTTCCAATTCAGACGCCCGATTTATACTTGTTTCTCATGAGCATCACATAGTAATCTAGGCTAATAACCCAATAAGAACTCACAAAGTTTTCAAAAATAGATATCATGGTTAGTAGAGGCGGTCTTTGACCGCGAGAGAGGTGCTCACGATGTGACCTTTTTAATCGTACCCAAGTTCCCGAGCCAACTTTGGTGATGACGGACACATGGCCTTTCGCACCGAGTCGGGTTTCCTAAATTTCCCATTTTAAAAAATATTTAGTTGGCGACTTCATATCCCGCAAAGCAATTCATGTTTGGCACTTTTTCAAAAACTGCTTTCCTTCAAAACGACGGTTTGGATTTGGACTCTTGGGGATTTAGAACCGCAACAAAAATCGAGTCCAATCAGCGAGTCCTCACCTAGCTTTGAGTTTTGAAGCCTATTACATGCTTATATTGAGGTGTTTTTATGTTTTAGTATCATTGTGTATGATATTTCAGAGCTTATTCATTCGCCATCTTCCTATGTTTATCACTCTTTAAGCGCATTTGAGAGTTGTGCTTGTATGCCCCATTTATGAGCCATTGCATGAGCTTTATTTTTGCGCACTTCAAGACATCATCTTAGTCCATTTTGCCACTGTTTTGGGCCTGCATAGGGACTGTTTGGGACTGATTTGGTCATTTGTGCATTGCTTTGCATACCTCTAGTGTAATGTGCTTCACTAGTTTCGGTATTTGAGCCATCCAACATGCATTGTGTGAGTTGTTTACATGATTCGAGACCATCTTGTATGCCATTTCAGAGCTGGAACTTGTGCTATTGTATGCCATATTTCATCCTTCCAATGCTCTTGTAGAGTTGTGCTTTGTGCCCTAGACTCGGAGCCATTGCACCTTGCATGTTTGTGCGTGTATTGTTGCCTCATTTTCATCATGATTGGCCACTGATTTGAGTATGGCTGAGGCCCATTCATTTTAGTTTAAGTCCATCTTGCATTGTATATGCCATATAGTCCATGTTGTTGCATGATTGACCATTGCATTGTGTATGCCTTGATCGTCTCATTGATAGTCTTCATATGTGCATTGTGTATGCCATTCTTAGTTCATAGCATTGCGTATGCTAGTCGCACCCTTGCATGTCATCCTTTGCATGTTTGCATCATTTAGTCGCGTTGCATTTAGGTTGCATGCTAGAGTAACATTCATACCATGCATTATTTGTTGCATTGTGTTTGGAATAGAAGTTAGTCCAAACACGGGAAATGAGGGACGTTTTGTACTCAAAGTGATGAAACATGCTTCAATTCTTGGTCGCCGTCACTCCTAATTACACATGATGGAGTCTAAGCCTTGTTGTGTTCATATGTGCATTCATTTCACATCGAGTCGTACAATTCGACTCCTCGGCCATCATGCATCGAGATGCGTGATTGGTGGCACGAGGATCGAAGACTACACTTCCTAGAGCTTATGCAATGATGGGGAGAGTGGTCGGGCACACATATGTTGAAAATACTTTGCCTTCTCTCTCTTTTGCCTTTATTGCAGAAAACAGAAACTAGAGGCAGAAACTGGTCGGCCGACCAGCTTTTCTGGCAGGCCGACCACCTCTTTTGATTTCTCCCTCAAATGGTGGTCGGTAGGTGGTCTCCAAGGCCAATAGCTAGTCGGCAGCCTTCCCACAGCTTCCCAGGGTGGAGTTTCAGCCTTCTAGAGCCTTGTGTAGTGTTCTGAGATCAATTGCAAACAAAGGCAAGTCGGAGCATCGTGATGGATTTCCCGACAAAGCGATTCAAGCATGCATGCATTCATTGCCATCCAAGGCAGAGCTGAGGCAACCCATTATACGTAGTTTGCATGCTAGTTTAGTTAATTTGTTAATTAGCTAGTATTGTGTAATAATTAGTTAATTCGATTCTGTATTATTTATTCGGACCCTCCGAGAGAGGGCGAACTTTGTAATAAGTATGCGTGTGTGTGGTGCATGTCTTCTAACCCCACGTCTTTTTCCCTTTTATTTACCAGCTTATGATGGTTAGTTTTAGGGCATGTTTCAATTAGCATCTATATGTTCACATGTTTGCATTCATTCATCTCAGATCGCATGCACTCGGCTCAATCATGCTAACTGCATTGTATTTCAATTCCAAGTTAAATATATGTATCGATTGTTGCATCTCATATGCCATCTTAGAATGGCCGAGCCTATTGTAGTTGCATTTTTGCATGTGTTGCATTAAGCATTCTTAGCATAGTTAGGATTCATGCATGATTTCTAATTAGCTTCTTTTTTTGGTTTGGAGTACTCGGTAAGTGTTTATGCTTTAGCATCCTTGCGTGTGTGTGAGTGACTGCCATGATAGCATGCTTACCATGAGGCTATGTGCTTATGTGATATAACTGCCTAAATGCCTGTGGGTGAAGGTTGGGTTGCTTGAGTTGGAATAATTCGTCGAAACCCGTGTTTTAGCCTACTTGCGAGTAGCAAACTTCAATCCATTTTCAAAACAAACGGATATGCGTTGCTTTGTTCCAACTTAGGCAATCCAGTTTATACTTGTATGCTGTGCGCATCACGTAGCAATTCTAGGCTAATAAACTGGAATAAAAGCGTATATGTTTTCAAAAACTCGGTATCATGTTTTAGTAGTGGCCGATCTTTGATTGGGCGAGCGGGGGTGCTCATGAAATGACCTTCCCCAATCGTACCCAAGTTCCCGAGCCAAGGCAACTTTGGTGATGACGGATACGTGGCCTTAGGCACGAGTCAGGGTTTCCTAAATTCCTCCAAAACATAATATTTAGGTGGCGACTCTGCATCTGGCAAAGCAGTCTATGTTTGGGCACTTCTTTCTAAAAATTAGTTTTCCAAAACGATTTGCCAAATTTGGACTCTTTGATGATTCATCGGTCTTGCATTGCATTCCGCGAGATTAGATATCGGACCGTGACATTGAGTCCAAACTGTAGTAAGCCCCAATGAACAAAATGGGATTCCCTCCCGGGACGTTCAGGGACATCTACAGAACCGAGCAGTATGAAGAGAGAAGAGATACAGAGAGAGAAGAGAGTTAGAGAGTATGTAGAGAAGAGAGAGGAAGATGATTATAGAGAGATAGAGTGATGAAGATGATTTTAGATAATAAAGATCTCAGCCATTGGAAATGGGAGATAAAGATCTCATCGTTGGAAATGAGAGATAAAGTGTCTTGAATGTGTAATATGAGCCCAACGGCTTCATTTGAATCTGAAACTAAAAATATGAGCATACAAGTTTTAAACGGCTATCATTAAACACCTATTTTTCTTTCAATTTGAGTAGTATAACTACACATACCTTGTTTTATCAATTTGAGTTCACAAAGAACATTTTTTTCTTTCAATTATATTTTTCTCTTTTATTTTTCACAAAATTAGTATGGAAAGTTCATTAAAAACAAAGAGAGGAAAATCATTCACTACTCAAGATGTGTCAATTTGTAGAGCTTGGTGTCACATTACTGAAGACCCAATTGTTAGAAATTTGCAATCGCATGCTCATTTTTGGGGAAGAATATTTTAAAATTATTGCTCATCAAAAATGATCACCAAGAACACAAGTGTCTATCTTATCTTGATGGGGGTGTAATCATGAAATGTTGCAACAAATTTTGTGGGTGTCTAGCGCAAGTCAAAAATCTACATCCAAGTGGGGCGTCACAAGTTGATATAGTAAGATTTCATTTTCATTTATTATGTTAGTTTTTTTATTTTGTCTTATATAAAAATTAACTAATTAAATTTAATATTTTATTGCCATATAGATGCTTCAAGCAAAACTATTATACCATCAAGATGAAAACAAACATTTTGTTTTTGAACATTGTTAGCCAATCTTGCAAAACAATATCAGGTGGCAAGATGTAACTCCTACGAACACGGTGAAGTCAAGGATACATACACCGTTTTTCCCTGATTCAACCCCCTATTCCCCTATGGATAACCATATTTCTCTTGAAGATGACACCAATCCAAGTATTGGTAATAATCCAACTATTGGTGAGGGCAGTGTCACTGCAAATGGTAAAAGGCCTATGGGTAGGAAAGCTGCAAAATAATTATTTCGGAGAAATCAAGTCGTTGAAGCTGAAATCCAAAAAATGAGTATACAATTAGAGACATTTAACCAACACCTTGCTGAGAAGGAAAAGAAAGAAGATGAAAGAGAAGAAAAAAGGATTCAAGCACTGCAGGAGATGAAAGAACTTGAGATCAGAAAACAAGAACATGAGATAATAACTACAGACATTTCTTATTTGGACCCTTAGGCGAAAGCATATTACACAACGCGAAAAAATGAGATTTTCGCCAAGTGGTCCTCAAATATCAGCAGCCCAAATTACTATTTCCCCATGCCTCCTGATGAATAATTACGGGATAATGTATTTTTTTGCAATGTCATTTATTTTTTAATGTAATTGTTAGTCTTTATTTGCAATGTCATTTTTTTTTATTTTGTAATGAAATTTCATTTATTTTTTATTTTTTATTTTTGAGTATTTTCTACAATGGATGGTTGTTGGTGGGTGGTTGTTGGTGAATGAATGTTGAGTGAATGATAGATGATTGTTGGTGGATAATTGATGATTGTTTATTTTTTATATGTAGTTAAAAAAATTTATTAAACGTGTAGTGATATGTTTTTTGGTGGGGTGAATTATATTTAATTTTTTTTCCAATTTTTCAATTTTTTTTCATTTTTTTACATTTGTCTAGTCGGGAATAATATAAATATATAATTTTTTTTTACAAACAGTTAAAAAAAAGTCACAAAAGACAAAAAATAAACAAAAATAAAATCACAAAAAACCTATATCCAAACAACACCTATAAACTTGGAGGGAAAGTTAGTTGAGATTTGCCAAAATAGCAAATGACCATTGGAGCACCATTGCTATAATTTGGCAAAATATCACTATTCATTGGCAAATTATAGCAATAGCAATGGCATTATAGCAATAACCATTGGAGATGCTTTTACTTTTAACAGGAAACCAATTACAATAACTACATCTAGTAGTATCAAATCCTAGTCCTATCTTAAAATTATGCTGACATTCAAGATTCAGATTGTATTCCATCATAAAGAAATTATCATGGGAAGTATTTCTATTTCTTGGTTAAGTTGTCCTAAAAGATTGTCTATGTCTCAGATCACTTTCTCGAATCACTATTTGAACTTATGGCTTCTATTTGGTATCCATAATCACTAACTATGCTATAGACCTCTGAATCATCATTGTTTCTAAATCTTCTATAATATGTAGTCATTCTATCTGTTTATTAGTATTAGGCTTATGTCTTTTTAGACAGTTTTTTGCAAAATGATTGGGCTCTCCACATATAAAACAATTGCATTTTTTACTACTAGGTTTTCTAACATATCTCTGTTTTCTTTTATCTTTTTCTTCCTTAGGTAGTCATTTATAATTTATTATATTAAAAGTTCTGCTCTTTCTAATGATTTTTTATTTTCTCCACGGTTTCCTATATTTTCTCTTCTAATATTTTTCCTTTCTATATTTTTCATATTTTTTATATTTTTTCTTATTATATTTATCTTCATATTACTAAGGAGTATATATTATGCTACTACAAAAATCATAGTTTTGTTTTTTCAAATCTTTCTGTATTTTGACTTTTATACATTTTTCTCTAAGCCTTTGGAACGTAAACTATTCTAGGTCCTATTCCTAAAGCTCCTCTTATATTTACTTCTCCTGAAGCTATTCTTGCTAGTAAGTTTGCATAATAAATTGACCATTTATTTTCTATTTCTCTTCCTAGTTCTCCTGGTAATTTCCTAAAATATTTATTTCCTATTTCTTCATCAAAACTTTTTCCAGTTCTAACTGCTATGGATAAATATTCTTTGCTAAAAAGTACAATATATTTCCAACTTCCTAATGTTATCTGATCTAATTCGATTAATGCTATACTTTGAGTATAATCATTTCTTCTAGAAGAGTCGTATCTTATAAGCATTTATTTTATAAAACTGGTAAAATTTCATGGGGTATCTCCTAATCCTTTAAGCTGTCTAATTGTCTCCTCGTATTTTCCTTTCAAAGTTAAATATATATTAAAAGCTGAATCTCCTAAAAGTATTTCCATATATTGTCACATATCAGTTGATTCAAAGGGATTATTCATCCATGCCTTTACTGCATCTTTCTCCCATTTTTCTATTACTTCTTACCATATCTATGGGTCGAATTTAGCTAAGTCTAAAAGGGTTTCTTGATTGGTTGCTGGTTGTAATTTTATGCTCATATTTGGTTATCTTCGCTTTCCATGAAACTTATACCTTTTATTGGGATCTCGCTTATCATTCCTGTATTGGTTAATGGTCTTTTTCCTCCTACTTCATAATGCATTGGTTCTACTGGATGTTCTACCGTATGTTGTAGGTTGTTAGTTCCTGTGCTTTTTGTAGTTTGAGCGTTCATACAAAAAATGTCTTCTAAGTTAAATTGTTCAGGTATTTTAAATATTTTACTTGGATGTATTTTATCTTCTAAAATATCATCTACATATTCGATATGAAATTCTTGGTCTAAAAATGACACTACTTCATCATGGATATCTTCTCTAGCTATATATTCATAGTATCTGGTATCTAATATTTTATTCATATCACATAGTAAATTTTTCCAAGTCTATCTTATCGATATTATATATCTTATTTTGTGATATTCTTTTTTCTTCTGTCATTACATAAAGCTGATTTATGTCACTATGATTATCTTGATTTTCTTTCCTATCTATACTACTAAATTTATCATCTTCAGATTTTTTTGGTGCTACATATATATTGAGTAAATCTTATTACATAGCTTCCATCTGCTTTTTGATACAATAAATTATCTTGAGGGGCTAACCTCTTTTGTCTTAGAAAATCTCCTAAATTCCAATCTAGTGCTGCATTATCTTCAGAATTATATTTTTAAGTTGGTAGTGCCTTTATTCCTTTTGCGCCTAATATCTTAACTATTTGATCATTTGTAATTCTGTAATGGGTATTGCTTTCTGAGACCACTAAGCCTAAAAACCTTATGCAAACTAATAAATTCTTTTCTTCTTTTTTCATTTTATATCCTCTACTCTTTATTCCTATTTTTATCTTCTTGTGAAAAGTCGAGGTGGGTAAAATGAAATCTGGTATAAAATAAACTATTCCTCCTTTCGAATACATATCTAATTCATAGCTGCCTAAAATACTCTGTCCTACATCATTAAACCTATCATCATAAAGACGTACAAAAACTTTAGCTCCTAAATTTTCTCCGGTTAAAGCCTTAACTCACCATTAATCCTAAGTTGGTCATTTTGAGATGTTCATTTACAGCATATTTGTAACTTTCTCTATTTATTAAATTTAGCTCTATTTTTTCATTTTCTTGAGTTACACTAATCATTTGTTCACCATAGTGTTTAAATAAATATTGTTTTTTTATGAATTTTTCCTAACTTATATACATACTTAGCTGGAATTAATTCTAGTTATTCTTTTTTAAAATTTTCTATTTACTGTTCTACATCTGTAAATTCTTCTACTTTAACATCTTCGTCCTCATTACGCTTTTTACTGCTACTTCATTTTACTAACTGTTTAAACATTTTTTTTATTTTCTATAAGTTCTACAAACAGATTTCTTTGGTAATTTAAGCTTTTCAAAATATTTAGCTATATCTTCTTCGTTTATTCGAGACTAGGCTTTACTTGCTTCCCTTCTACTCCTTTTCTTTTTTGAAGTATTATTCTTTCTAACAAAGCTAAACGATTTTCTAAACTGTGTAGTTGTTCTGATAATTCTTCAAATTTTTCACACAACTTGATAAGAAATAAAATTTCTATATTATTTTGTCTTATTGATATTTTATCTGATTGATTTATTCCTTAATAGCTACTAATTCCCTTTGGGTTATTATGAAAGTTTTCTGCTTGTTTTAAAATAATCCGGTAGTCTCAGATAGCCTTTTATCACTACTCATAAATTAAGATCTTATTAGTTGTTCTGAAATTTCTAATTTCTGTTTTAAATTATCTTGAATTTGGTTGATCTGTTCTATTTGCCTAGCTATTTGATTTATCTAATTATGAATTTTTTCAATTAATTGCTTAAATTCTAACTCTATTTATTCTAACTCTATTTGTATCGAACTACTAATATTTATAGCTGAAATTAAACTTTCTATTTCTAGCTTGGTGGGGAATTTTTCTAAATTTAAATGTATTCGTTTTTGTCAGATTGAACTACACTGATCTTGGATATAATCTAATTTTTTATCTTGATCTTTAATTATACAGCGAGTATTACAAAGATGGTCTATAGATGAAGTAAAAAGATTACTAATTTTATCTACGTCATTTTTAATATTTTTTGCAAAATTAATCTAATGATTTATAATACTATTTAGCTGGGAATTATGTTCGCTATAGAACTGATGCGTTAAAGTTTCTTCAAAATTACAACGAAATTTATTTTTATCTATATTAAGGCGATGGTTATAATTACTGATCTAAGTATTCTACTCTTTTCATACACAAGATTAAATCTTACTTTAAAATTATTAAAAGCTACTATAATATGAAATTTATAACTAAATTGTCCAATAATAAAAACTACTCTATTATAATAAGCAAAATGCATAAATTAACTTAAACTGTCCTAAAACTGAACACTGCTCTGATGCCAATTTTTTGGGTGAATTAGTGGTTTACCACTATTTTGAAGTTGGGCTGAGAATTATCTAATTAATTATGCTAATAAATCCTCAAGCTGTTGTATGTCTAGCTGCAAGGCTTCTTGTTTTATAGTTATCTGTCTATTTATTTGTGTGACTTTCAAACTATAATGTACTAGAGGTCTACCGGAGGCTAATGATAACAGAAATTGATATCTTAGTTTTTGATCTTCTAATTCTTGTATAAGCTCAATACTGGATATGATTTTAATTTTAAGTTCTTCTTCTAAAAGCATAAAATTTTGATTTTACAACTCTTATATGAAAAATATTTCATTGATATTTCTACTCAAGTTGCTCTCCTTATATTCTAAAATTCTTTTTCTTATTTGGTAAAACTATTTTTAGGCAATGTTTGCTTTCATTACATGTACTCCCACCTTGAAGCTAAGCCTCGTTTAACATAGTATATTTTTATTTTCTATTTCTTACCTTTCCCTTTCTGCCTACAATTTACCCCCAATGCCTAACCACGACTCACACGGGTTCTTTGGCTAAGGTCACTCAGTAATGAAAAAAAAAAAAAACCCCCCGTGCACTCCATAATTAGACTCTTTAGAGACCTTGGAAGTATTATAGTTACAAAGTCCATATTTCATTTAATATTTGGGCTTTTAGTTTCATAGGATTTAGACTTTTTGACTCTTTGAATTTTTGTATCTTTTTTTTTTTTGTATCTACGGAAAATTAGCCTTGAAGATTCACTCCATCATCCAAGTATCCTTATGTCTACATCAATTATTGGCATCAAGATACTCAGAAGATAAAATCATAAATATAATATGATTTATTTGTTAACTTATAAAACGTCACATCTCAAGTGATAATTCAAAATGATATACAAATGTTATAACCTCTATCAGCTCCAATTTGTTAGACAAAGTTGAAATCAAATTGTCCACGTAACTCTACACTGTATTGTAGTCTTTGGCTTATATCAATTGCTTAAGCTATTTGGACCACTACAATGATTTATTAGCACAAAACAATAACAAATTCATAAAACTAAGAGGAGGGCATTAAATTAAGAGGTTGAGAAATATGATAATATGTAATAATTGCATATTAACTATGTAAGTATTCAGTAGTCTAGAATACTAACTAAATACATTGATATTTAAACCATCAAAGGATTAATTAATGAAAAGTCCATTCCTATGGGATCAGATGTTATTTTGTCCAAAATTTAATCTTTTTTGGTTATGAGGGTATGTGTTGAAAAGTCGTTGATGGCTAGTGTGATGATCGGGTGTATCATTCTCTCCATTCTTCTTGTTTAACTTTGGGTTTGCCTTATTAGAGTGTTGGGTTTGACTTGGAGCCTTGTTAATCGTTCGGGTTTGTGGTGTCCGGAAGTTGTTTCTCAAACAAACTCTTGTTCTTGTTTAATCGGTGTTGATTTTCACCTGTTTCGGAGCGTGCATGGCCGAGTCTGGAGTGTCTGGGAGCGAACCAGAAATTTCTGGGTTGCTGGGCCAGGATTGCACGTGCGGGGGATGAGGCCGCACGTGCGGGGAAGGTTGAGCTTTGGAAGGCTGCACACTGCCTAATAAGCAGGTGCGGAGTGAGGTGCGGGAAGGACCACTGCATGTGTAGGGGTGAAGGCCGCACGTGCGAAGGAGACTCTCCACACGTGCGGGAGAGGGTGCCGCACGTACAAGCTTTTGAGTAGCCCGAGATCCTCTGTTTTTCTTTCTTTTGGGGCTGAATGTATCTCATTTATTCTATATCTATCTCTCTCTCTCTAAAAACATATTTCCCTTCATTCTCTCTACTTTTCACACCAAAAACACCACAAGAGCTTTGATTCCTCCAAATCCATACACATTTTAACCCAAGTTCCTTCATTAAAGTTGGGAAGCAAAGCAAGGATTACATTGCGTACGGTGGAGATTGAGTTTTGGCACTTTTGATTCTAGGGTTTTTTCTCTCATCTCCTCCAAAACTTGAGGTAGGGACTCCTTGAGTTATATATATATATGTTTTGCAATGATGATGAGTTTTAAGGGTTTTCTTGAAGTTATTTTATTGCTTTTGATTTTGTGGTTCAAAATGTAGAAATTTCAAAAGTGGGTTTAAATCTCAACCTTTATGTTAATTCTTGAGGGTTTCATTTTCATTAATTTAAGAAAGATGATTTTGATGAGATTTCACCAAGGAAATGGGAAGATGTTTTGGTTTTGATGAAAAACCCTAGAAATTTGGGGGTTTTGGAACATGTGGAAAAACCTATGGATTTCTTTCTTTTCTTGTGTTAAAGGAGTGAATGAGTGTAGATTTCATTATATGGTTTGCAAAAAAAAAAAAAATGGCAATCTTCTTGATATATGAGGATTGAGAATTTATTTTAAAATTATTGTTAAATGCATGAACATGTATAGTTGTGAGATGACAAATTGTTGAGTACCATGGATTATGAGAATTGTGAATCTTGGAAATTGACGTTCGAGAAAATTACATATAGTCTTGAAGAGACTAAATTGTAAGGAATTGTGCATGATGAGAAAATATTGCGATGTGTTGATAGCTTTGGTTGAGCATATGGTTATTTTGTGAAATAACATTGGAGGGAGGAAAAATGGAGAAATTTTATAAGGTATTAATTATTGCATTACATATTCATTCAATTTATTATTATTATTATTATTATTATTATTATTATTATTATTATTATGCATCTTGAATTGAGTTTGAAAATGCTTACATTGAGAAAAGAATATTTTGAATGAGAACTATTGAAATGTTATGGGATAAATATGTTGGTAAGTCCAGCTGGGAGGTGTAAATGAAATTGATAAGTTGGCCTGAGTGTCTAGGGTGAAAGACCGAAAACATGCGGAGGAGGTACCACTTCTCTTCCGGTTAGCAACCGGTAAAGTGGGGTTTTTGGTAGTGCTAGTTGAGCCTACTTGCAGACACCAACTTAGGGATTACCTGAGTCGTATTTACCACCCCCATTGAATAGAATTATAAATTTCAGAATTATTGAGATTTCAAATTGTTGTTGAACATGATGATATTTTAAAAGAGCATGTAAATAAATTTCTCTTTAATTGGCATTACATGGCAGTGGCTTTTAATATTGGAAATCTTGCATAACTATATATACTTTGTTAAAGATTCTCTATTGGGCTTTATACTCACCCTTATGAGATTTTGATGCAAGAAAGGATGTGGTGATCCCGCCGAATTGAGGGTGTGGATATATTTTGTGAAGAGTAGATGACTCTATTTTGTTGTGAATTTACTTGCTAGCCGAGGGCTTAAATGTATAGGTTCGTGAAACCATTTTTGTGTAACTGGGCTCAAGCCTTGGAATATGTAAGCCCTTAAGGGGCATTTTATTTATGTTGGGATTTGGTGCTCCACATGCTATAGATTCATGTATTTTCATACCGTTGAATGTATAATTCACAGGTGGAACTTTTGTATAAACTTGTTGATGAATGATGTACAGATGAGAGAATTGTTATTATTATCTAGTGGATGTTGGCTGATGTAGTTAATTTATGTTGGATTATTTCGGGGCATTACAACTTGGTATCAGAGTTACCGGGTTTGAATACTTGGGGCTCGCGGGAAGTGGTTGTTTGCCACAATGGGTTCATCTTGCATGATTAGAAAATGTTTTGTTTATTCGTGACTATGTGATGACATGCTTATGTGACTATATGGGTATGGGATTGGACTTTTAGGATGTTATTTGCGCCTATTAAATTCCTCGAGGTCTTATTAGAAGGGTACCTGATCAATACTCGTTCTACTAAGAATTCTTGGTTTTTCATGGGACAAATCTCATCACAAAAGAATAATCCATATGTGCTTACGTGACTAAGTGCTTATGTGGAGTGAATTGAATTGTTTGTGTGGTAGAATATATATAATTGTTGTAGTCTAGCGTGAGAGGATTCACGATCACATTTGGAATTATGTGCTAAATTGTTTATTTTGTTCCTTAATTAGGATGTCAGGAAGGGTTCAAACCCAAGGTGGTAGAGGTGGAAGACGTAGTAGGGGTTGCCGGGATATGTATAAAGTACCGGTCCAAGGGGCTCCAGTGCAAGAGGAGGGGTTGGGCCAAGTTATTATGGCCGAGCAAGTGAAGCAAACGGAAGTTCCGGGGCAAGCAGGTCTAGCCGCAATAAGGGCCTTAGCCTGAGAAATGGCGGTGGCCTTGATGGAGTCTATGAATATCCTAAGGACGGAAAACCAAGCTAAGGAGAACATCATAGAGACAAGGGCGAGTTTCCTCATGAGGGTGTTTTTGCGGGCCAAGCTGGATGAGTTCCATGGTGGCCCTGAGCCTAAGAAAGCGGATGAATGGCTCGAACAAATTATGAAGACATTTGAGATGCTTCACATCGAAGACAGTGAGCTTAGAGTGACTCTTGTGAGTTACTACCTCAAGGGGAACGCAGCCAATGGTGGAAATACGACAAGGCCCGAATAGAACCGACATGGGAAGCATATGTGGTGGCTTTCCAAGACAAGTACCCACCTCCCACTGCTAGGGAGAGGTTGAGGCAGGAATTTCAAGACCTTAAGCAACTCAACATGTCTGTGGCCAAGTTCGAAGCAGCCTTCTCTAGTTTGTTACGGTTTGTACCGGAGTTGGTGGCAAAAGAAGAATGCTGTTGCATTGAGTTCGAGAAGAAGTTGAGAACTATGATCTTGTTCACGGTTGCCGGGAATATGATTCGAAAATATGACCGTCTTGTGGACGCGGCCGCACATGTTGAGATTACCGTAGAGGCAAAAGAGGAGAGACTTCGGAATTCGAGGTCTAAGGGCCAAGGGTCACATGGGGACTATAGGCCCAACAAGAAGAGTAAAAACACCTTTTCATCCTAGTCTCAACCGCAATAGTCTAGATCTACATTTCCCTTGCCTAGTGCGGGCCCGGGAAAGAGTGTACCGAATGGGTTTTCTTGCTTCAAATGTGGTCAACAGGGTCACAAGGCCTTTTCATGTCTATAGAAAGGAGGAGGACAACAGATGTTGCCACCACTACCACCACTTAACCAATCTCAAAGTCAGTAACAGAGTAGGGGGCAGGGGCCTACTTGCTATCAGTGCGGTCAGTCACGGCACCTAAAAAGAGCTTGCCCGTAGTTGGGAAACGCGTCTGGCGCATCAAGGTCGAGGTAGACTCAGAGCCACCAGCAGTCTCACTCAGTACAATCTTCGCGAGCTAATCAGAGAGCCACTTCGGCTTAGTTAGTGTAGCAGGCCTATGCTCCGAGAGATGAGCAGGTTGATTAGAGGCCATAGGGGCACGTGTATGCTGTTACCGCGCCAGAGCAGTTGCCGGGATCCTCAATTGTGAGAGGTATTTTTGTTGTGTGTGATTCTTTGGCTAATGTGTTGATAGACACGGGTGCGTCTCATTCATTCATATTTGCTGCATTTGCATCTGCATTGGGGTTAGAGGTGGCACGGTTAGCGTCTCCACTCAGAGTTGAGTCACCAGTTGGGGGTACAATTGACTTAGATCGGGGGTGTCGTGGTTGTGAGATAGAGGTTGTCAGGCTTCGACTCCCGTTTTCCTTTGTGTTGCTAAACATGTTGAGTTTTGATGTTATTCTAGGCATGGATTGGTTGTCTTCGTATTGAGTTGTGATTGATTGTTTTCGTTAGAGGGTCACAGTGTGTACCTCGAGTGGTGATTGTTTTTACTTTCTGGGGGACCGGGTTGATAGGGTCGCCAGTATTTGACCCCTGTAGTAGGAACGAGCTTAGTGGCCTTTTTGCTACTCTCTTAGATAATGAGAGTGACGGGACTCGTGTCGAGTTGCCAAGAGTAGTTTGTGAATACCAGGATGTATTTCCTGAGGATCTTACTAGTTTGCCACCCTACTGGGAGATTGAATTCACCATTGACTTAGTGCCTGGAATGACACCAATTTCCATGGCGCCGTATAGATTTATACCCGCGTAGTTACGTGAGTTGAAGATTCAACTCCAAGAGCTTTTAGACAAGGGTTTCATTTGCCACAGTACATTGCCTTGGGGAGTGTCGGCTTTCTTTGTGAAGAAAAAGGATGGGTCGTTGCGGTTATGTATTGATTACCGTAAGTTGAATCGGGTTACCGTTAAGAACAAGTATCCCTTACCCCGAATAGATGATTTGTTTGACCAACTTAAAGAGTCTTGTTGCTTTTCGAAGATAGACTTGAGATCGGGTTACCATCAATTGAGAGTCCGAGAGGAGGATATCCAGAAAACGGCCTTTCGTACGCATTATAGCCACTATGAGTTCCTTGTAATGCCATTTGGGTTAACTAACGCACCGGCTTCCTTTATGGACTTGAAGAACCAAATTTTTAGGAAATACTTGGATCATTTTGTGGTCGTGTTTGTGGACAACATCCTTATTTATTCGACTTCCGAGGAGGAACACGAGCTCACTTGAGGGTAGTGCTTGATTTGCTTAGGAAGCACCAGTTGTATGCTAAGTTGGAGAAATGCGAGTTTTGGCTCACCGAGGTGAAGTTTTTGAGCCATGTAGTGTCAAGAGAGGGGGTAACTGTAGATTCTTCAAAGATAGACGCCGTACAGGATTGGGAGCAACCTAAAAATATTTTTGAGATTCGGAGTTTCTTGGGATTGATGGGGTACTATCGACGTTTTGCAAGGGACTTTTCTAGACTAGCCGCACTTTTGACTAGATTGACTAGAAAGGAGGTTAAGTTCGTGTGGAGTGAGGCTTGTGAAAAGTCATTCCAAGAGCTTAAGACTAGGCTAACTACCGCACCAGTGTTGATAATTCCGGAAAGAGGTTTGGGTTACACCGTTTATTGTGATACGTCTCGGGATGGGCTTGGTTGTGTCTTGATGTAAGGGGGAAAGGTTGTAGCCTATGGTTCACAGCAATTGAAAACTCATGAGAAGAATTATCCTACCCACGACTTGGAGTTAGCAGCAGTAGTGTTTGCCCTGAAAATTTGGAGGCATTACTTGTATGGTGAGAAGTTTGAGGTTTTCTCCGATCGTAAGAGTCTAAAATATTTGTTTTCCCAAAAATACTTGAATTTACGTCAACGGAGGTGGATGGAGTTTTTGAAGGATTATGACTTCGAGTTACACTATCATCCGGGAAAGGCCAATATAGTGGCCAACGCCTTAAGTTGGAAATCCATGAGTAGTTTGGTGAGTGTGGGCATTCAGGAGTGGGTTATGTTGGATGACATCGGCAAGTTTGAATTGCACTTGGATGAGTCTGAAAAGGGTGCAACCTTGTTTACTTTGAGTGCTCAACCTACCTTGATTAGTAAGGTTGTAGAGACACAACACGAAGACCATGAAGTAAAGTCAATTCGTGATAGAATCTCTAATGGGAAGGAAGAGAAGGGTTTGAACATTCACTCAGATCAGAGTGTACGTTACTTAGACCGTTTGTTTGTACCTGAATCTTGTAAAGAGGAAGTGCTTCAGGAGTTCCATCATTCACGCCTTGCAGTACATCTGGGAGGCACAAAAATGTATCGTGATCTTAGCCGACAGTTTTGGTGGAGGGATATGAAGTGGGATGTCGCATCCTTCACGTCGAAGTGCCTTACTTGTCAGCAAGTGAGGCCGAGCACCAATGACCAGCTGGTTTGTTACAACCCTTAACAATAAACTGAGTGGAAATAGGAGCACGTCACCATGGACTTCATAGTTGGGCTTCCTAGAACACAGTGGGGCAATGACGCCATTTGGGTGATTGTTGATAGGTTAACTAAGTCTACGCACTTCATTCCGATGCGTACCAACGACTCAGTTGAGCACTTGATAGAGTTATACATTAGGGAGATAGTTCGACTTCAGGAAGTTCTTGTAACCATCGTATCGGATAGGGATCCTCGTTTTACCACCCGGTTGTGACAAGGCCTTCAAGAGGCATTGGAAACTAAGTTGACTTTTAGCACCACTTATCACCATCAAACCAATGGACAGTCGAAACGTACCATTCAGATTTTGGAAGACATGCTTAGAGCTTGTGTCCTAGATTTCAAGGGGTCTTGGGAGAGGCATTTACCGTTGATTAAGTTTGTCTATAACAATAGTTATCAAGCTAGCATCGAGATGGCACCATTTGAAGCCTTGTATGGTCGACCTTGTAGATCACTAGTTTGTTGGGCCGAGATGGGGGATGCAATGTTTTTAGGTCCAAAAATCATTAGAAAGACAATCGAGAAAGTTGCTCTCATCCGAAAAAGGTTAGCTATAGCCCAAAGCCGACAGAAAAGTTATGCCGATAAGAGAAGACAACCTTTGTCTTTTGAAGTGGGTGACCATGTTTTCCTTAAGATCTCACCTAGGCGGTGTTTAATGAGGTTCAATAAGAGTGGAAAGTTAGCTCTAAGGTTTATTGGGCCTTTCGAGATATTGGAGAGAATCGGGGAAGTGGTAGACCGGTTAGTTTTACCGCCACAACTTTCAAGGGTTCACAATGTGTTTCATGTGTCCATGCTTAGGAAGTAGGAACCCAATCCTTCTCATGTGCTAGATTCGATTGATTTGGAGGTAAATAAAGATGTCTCTTATGAAGAGCGACCGGTTCAAATATTAGGTACGCAAGAGTAAGTGCTACAGGGCAAAACCATACCGTTAGTAAAGGTGTTGTAGAGACACCACGGGGTTGAAGAAGCAATGTGGAAAAGGGAGGCGCAAGTCTGCTCCAAGTATCCAGATTTATTTGAAAATGCTTAGTTGTTTACATTTGTAATGTTCCCTAGTGTTGACGGGGAAAAGTGTTAAAATTGTTAATCACATATTGATGTATGTATTGTCAATCTAAGTATGAGATTGTGTGGGAAGGAATTTTTGTTAAAGATGTTTCATTTCGAATGCCTAGTATGAACAATTGTTGTTTTGATGAAATGATGATGATAAATAGGGTAAATGTTGGTTGAATATCGATGTTGCAATTTGGAGTTTTGATAGTGTTGTTATAATTGCTAGAACCCTCTTTGTTTGAATAGTTGGTTTAAATTTCAGGGACGAAATTTCCTATGGTGGGAAGGTTGTGATGACCGGGTGTATCATTCGCTCTGTTTTCCTTGTTTAACTTTGGGTTTGCCTTATTAGAGTGTTGGGTTTGACTAGAGCCTTGTTAACCGTTCAAGTTTGTGGTGTCTGGAAGTTGTTTCTCAAACAAACTCTTGTTCTTGTTTAATCGGTGTTGATTTTCACCTGTTTCAGAGGGTGCATGACTGAGTCCAGAGTGTTTGGGAGCGAACCAGAAAATTATGAGGTGCTGGGCCAGGGCCGCACGTGCAGGATGGGGGCTGCACGTGCGGGGAAGGATGAGCTTTGGAAGGCTGCACACTGCCTAATAAGCAGGTGCAGAGTGAGATGCGAGAGGGACGACCGCACATGCGGGGGTGAAGGCCGCACGTACAAAGGAGACGCTCCGTACGTACGGGCTTCTGGGTAGCCCAAGATCCTCTGTTTTTCTTTCTTTTGGGGATAAATGTATCTCATTTATCTTATATACCTCTCTCTCTCTAAACGCACATTTCCCTCTCTTCTCTCTACTTTTCACACCAAAAACACCACAAGAGCTTTGATTCCTGCAAATCCATACACATTTTAACCCAAGTTCCTTCATCAAAGTTGGGGAGCAAAGCAAGGATTACATTGTGTACGGTGGAGATTGAGTTTTGGCACTTTTGATTCTAGGGTTTCTTCTCTCATCTTCTCCAAAACTTGAGGTAGGGACTCCTTGAGTTATATATACATGTTTTGCAATGATGATGTGTTTTAAGGGTTTTCTTGAAGTTATTTTATTGCTTTTGATTTTGTGGTTCAAAATGTAGAAATTTCAAAAGTGGATTTAAATCTCAACCTTTTTGTTAATCCTTGAGGGTTTCATTTTCATTAATTTAAGAAAGATGATTTTGATGAGATTTCATCAAGGAAATGGGAAGATGTTTTGGTTTTGATGAAGAACCCTAGAAATTTGGGGGTTTTGGAACATGTAGAAAAACCTACGGATTTCTTTCTTTTCTTGTGTTAAAGGAGTGAATGAGTGTAGATTTCATTATATGGTTTGCAAAAAAAAAAAAAAAATAGCAATCTTCTTGATAGATGAGGATTGAGAATTTATTTTAAAATTATTGTTAAATGCATGAACATGTGTAGTCGTGAGATGACAAATTGTTGATTACCATGGATTATAAGAATTGTGAATCTTGGAAATTGGTGTTCGAGAAAATTACATATAGTCTTGAAGAGACTAAATTGTAAGGAATTGTGCATGATGAGAAAATATTGCTATGTGTTGATAGCTTTGGTTGAGCATATGGTTATTTTGTGAAATAACATTGGAGGGAGGAAAAATGGAGAAATGTTATGAGGTATTAATTATTGCATTACATATTCATTCAATTTATTATTATTATTATTATTATTATTATTATTATTATTATTATGCATCTTGAATTGAGTTTGAAAATGCTTACATTGAGAAAAGAATATTTTGAATGAGAACTATTGAAATGTTATGGGGTAAATACATTGGTAAGTCTGGATAAGAGGTGTAGATGAAATTGATAAGTTGGCCTGAGTGTCCAGGGTGAAAGACTGAAAACACGCGGAGGAGGTACCACTTCCCTTCCGGTTAGCAACCGGTAAAGTGGGTGGTTTTTGGTAGTGCTAGTTGAGCCTACTTGCAGACACCAACCGGGATTACTTGAGTCGTATTATCGCCCCATTGAATAGAATTATAAATTTTGAAATTATTGAGATTTCAAATTATTGTTGAACATGATGATATTTTAAAGGAGTACGTAAATAAATTTCTCTTTAATTGGCATTGCATGGCATTGGCATTTAATATTGGAAATATTGCATAACTGTATATACTTTATTAAGGATTTTCTACTGGGCTTTATGCTCATCCCTATGGGATTTTGATGCGAAAAGGATGTGGTGGTCCCGCCGAGTTGAGGGCGTGGATATATTTTGTGAAGAGTGGATGACTCTATTTTGTTATGAATTTACTTGCTAGCCAAGGGCTTAAATGTATGGGTTCGTGAAACTATTTTTGTTTAACTAGGCTCAAGCCTTGGAATATGTAAGCCCTTAAGGGGCATTTTATTTATGTTGGGATTTGGTGCTCCACATGCTATAGATTTATGTATTTTCATACCGTTGAATGTAAAATTTGCAGGTGGAACTTTTGTATAAACTTGTTGATGAATGATGTACAGATGAGAGAATTGTTATTATTATCTAGTGGATGTTGGCTGATGTAGTTAATTTATGTTGGATTATTTCGGGGCGTTACAGCTAATAATGGCTAATGGCGACAATTTTTGGCAATGAGCACTACAACAAATTACACTTTTGCTAAAATGCATTTTTTAGTCGCTGAAGATTTTTGCCGACTAAATTTCTTGGTCGCCATCTTTGTTGCTAGATGATTGTCGGTAAAAGTATTGGCGACTAATTTCTTTTTATTCACCAAAAGTAAATTGGCGACTAAAAATTTAGTTGCCCAAAAGAAAATATTTAGTCGCCAAAGAGAAAATATTTTTCCTCTTTAGTTTTTTTGCTACCAATTTTTTAGTCGCTAAAAACGTGACACTCCTTTTTGGCTACCAATTTTTTGGTCACTAAAAATGTGACACTCCTTTTTGGCTACCAATTTTTTAGTCGCCAAAAAATTTCATTTTTTTTTTTGGCTACTACTGTTTAGTCGCCAATAAGTTCATTTTTTATTTTTTGGCTACTAAATGTTTAGTCGCCAAAAGCTGAAGCTCTATTTATTAATTTTTTTAAAATGCACAAATTAAATATTTTTCATTCATTTCTAAATTATATGCATTTCATTATCAATGCAACCTGTAACCTGTACGTATACAGAATAATTCATCTATCAATTATAATCTAAATCCATTATCAATAATACCTATTTCATTATCAACTATTCAAAAACTTTAACTTATAATATCATATTCCAAATATCAAATAAATCTATACAAACCAAGTATAATCCATCTAAATTAAATATTACATATAAAAACACTGGATGTCCAAAATAGAGGATTATTCCAAAATAAATGTCTTCCATATACAGAACAAATGCTCTTTTGTGCACATCCACAATAGCCCACACAAAAGCAATCTGGAAAAAAAAGGAGGGAAAAAAAAAAAAACCTTTAGCACTTATTCAATATAATTAACGTTTCAAATTATAACAATTATAAAATTAATAATTCAGATAAATTATACTCTGCAAATTATAACAATTCTAAAATTATAATTAATAGTTTAGATATATTATACTTTGCATATAATCCCATCAAGATCATTTTAATGTTTTTGTTTTGTTGAAAATTTATACAACCTCCAAATTGAACCTCATGCCGGCCTAGTAAACTCTAGTTTGACAATTACATGCAATGTTTCCAAAATTTTCTTTTCTTATCAGTAACCAACATGATCCTAATTGTTTCAGAATCAAAATCCTTCAGCAATTTTCATCAAATTTTGTTACTTTTGGCAATCTGCATTTTCACAAATCTTGAACACTGAAGGCACTACAGTTCCACAACCTCCAAGAGTCTAAATAATTAATTTATCAAACAAAATGACTCCTCTTGTTGCGCCACAATAGGCATTCATAAATAAATAAACCTAAACTCCATCATAAATTATATCCAAGCAGTTCTAACTAATGCAAATATCATCAAAGCACAAAATAAAAGGAAATAAGTTCAAAAAATAATTTCAAATACACAAGAAATTTTGTAAAATTATCTTTTAATGTTGTAACATTTAACATTAATACGTAAATATATATTTTTTAATTTGCACTGAAATGAAATTCCCCCAAAATGAAAAGCATGACAACTTAGGTTCAAACTTGAACCTTCACCAAAATTGTCCTATTTTCGAGTTCCTAGTTTCAATTTGGCAGTCCTTCTGGCAACCCACTAGAGAAAGATTTTTAGGGGAGTTGTTATAATTTAACAACAGCAACAATTATAGCATCTCACTGGAGATTCTCGCAAAGCTTGAGTTCTTGTAAATGAGAATACAGTGAGATGCTTCTGTTAAAATTTTGAATGAAAAAAGATCATGTGTAAACTAGAAGGACCATTTAGTCACTGTTATTGAACGGACACACAACCAACTTCAAATTTCCAAAATGCAAACAACATTTATAGCACCCTATTTGGCAAACCTACTGATAGAATTGTATCATAAGAACTACACCAATATGAATTTCCAAACGATACTTCCATCCAATGTAAAGCAAGTTATTCCGTCTTGTGCCCTTCTTTAAGTTATGACTATATGTATGTCTAGAATTCTAAATCTTGTTGAACCTATTTTTTTTATTATTTATATATGATATTATAATGAAATTCAATAAAACTCAATAAAGTAAATCCAACCAAAAAATAAAGAATGTGCCCATATTTAATAATGTTGGAAGTACATTCATCAAGCAATATCATTCTAGGATCTTGTCTCCAATTCTTCTATCGTCTTATCTCAAAACACTTATAATTATTAGATTTAAGTGAAAAACTCAAGACATAATTTAACAACTTTGACTGTTTTTGAAACAAATGGACAGATTTTGGAACAAAGGCCCTGCACCAACAATGTTAAAAGTTATGGTAAACCCCAACATGCATTCCCTAGGGACCTTATATAACATGAAAAAGATAATTCAAATTTTTCAACAGCTTCAAAAATCGAATAGGTGAGGAAGCTCCATGAAGATTATAAAAAAAAAAAAAGAAAAGAAAAAAAAAAAAGAGCATGCTCTTTTTAGCACTTTTCTTAACAAGCAGCATGCGTCTACAGAAACACAAAACCCTAGTTCTTAATAAATTTTTGCACATAAGAGCAACTATTCAATACATACCCAATAAGAGTTCTTCACAGCCATGAAACCAACTCTGTGCCAAAAATCCTGCTTTAGATCACACACAAAAACAATGGCTCATCTTGAAATACTCTAAGATGATAGGAAAACATTTTTTTTGTCAACAAAAAGAACTATTATTGATGAGTGAAAAGGATTACAATACAAGCACTTTAACAAACCATCAATAATAGAAAGAGACCTCAAGAGAGTTGCCTTGAGAACTTAGAGCGGTTTAACCTAACCATAATACCACCCTCTCCAAGATGAAACCAAGGACTCCTAATGAAGAGAACAATCCGAAACTATATAAGCATCCCACCAAAAAAAAAAAAAAAAAAAGTATATATTTAATAATAAATAAATAAGCAAACAGTGAACAACACCTCACCATCCTCAAAAACATGAAGGCAAGTGATCCTCAGAAATAGCACCAGCATCTCACGGTACTTGAAGAAAAATATAATTGAACACCTTTCCAAAACTAGTCATTACCTGTTTGTCCACCACAGAGCTTACCTCTTCCTAACATTGATCAATAAGAAGTTGGGAACAAAATATTCAGCTAAATAACATAATTAACAGAGACATGCATTCAAACAGAAACCTACAGTACATGATTGCACATGCACATTGTTTGAGCACACACTTTTGCCAAGAAAGAGAGAGATGAACAATCACAAAAGTGATACCTGGTAATGTCATAAAACAACTTTTCCCAAATCTTTCTCCCAAACAACTTTTCACTAATTTTTAAACCTAACTCAATTTCTTCATCCTCTTTCTAATTTACCTATATGACATGCAAATTAAATCTAATTTCTTTCCAATTACATGAAATTTAGCCTAATCATTTCTTGATTTTAATTATTAGATAATTAATCTACAAGAATCAAGCATGTAATCCTTACCTAGAGTTCTTGATTGATAATCTCTTGAGTCAAAGGGATCTACATCACCTCTTGAGTTCCCAGCACACACACACACTGCCGTGCACTCCGTGGGTGATGAAGGAGCCGCTGATCGAGCTTTCGTGGGTGATGGAGAAGCTTTAAAAGTCCATAACTTGTCAATCTTGAACCAAAACGGGGCACACATTTCACAAATATTCACTAGTATGTATGTAAAAAAAAAAAAAAAACTGGAGAAGTTAATGCGATTAGATTCAATGTTTGATTAAGAAACACAAATAGAAGTCCAAAACATCAAAATTAGAATGTAGATCAAATCAGAATCCAAAACCAAAAATCTATAGGCCATAATATAACATCTCTAAAAATCCAAAACCTAAATTCATCATTTCTTTTCAAAGAAGAGCTTGACAAGTGTAGATTTCCAAAAATCCAATACATACATAGACAAATTGAAAGAGAGAGAGAGGTTACTAACTGAATAAAATCTTAGAGCTATGAGGGTTAATGCCCTTACGGAGGACATTGTTGTGCATATGAAGTCCGTTGCCTCAATCTAATCCTTCACCCATCTTACATCCTCCGCCGTTGGCGAGATCACCTCTTTTCTAGACACAGCAACCCCGTCAGTGGTTAAGGCCGCGGGAAAGGGGAAAGAACAAGGAAGAGGAGGAGGAGAAGGAGGAGGAGGATGAGGAGGAGAAGAGAGAGAGGACAAGAGGACAAAGAAGAAGGTCACGGCCACAACAGCAGCAGTTGAGAACACCAGAACAAGCATTGGAAAGGAAGACGGAGAGGGAGACAGACACTGAAGAGAGAGAGAGAGAGAGAGAGAGAGAGAGAGAGAGAGGCACTGGTTTGTTTGGGTTGGAAACCAAATATATATATATATACACATCACACCATTCGCCAATTAATTTTATAAAAATGTGTCTCCCTCTAAATATTTTAGTTTTTTGGCGACTAAAATTTTTTTTTGTCGCTGAAAATAAGTTTTTAGCAACCAAATTTTTGGTAGCCAAAGATAAAAAATAATTTTTAATTTTCCATTCAGCGATTAAATGTTTTTAGTAGCCAAAACTCACTATACGGCGACTAAAATATTTTTTTGTCATTGAAAATATGTTTTTGGTTGCCAAAGATAAAAACTAATTTTTTATTTTACATTCAGCGACTAAAACATTTTAGTAGCCAAAACTCAATATACGGCAACTAAAATAATTTTTTTGTCGTCAATTTTGATATTTTTAGCGACTAAAATTTTTTTTAGTCATCAATAATCAATATACCCTAACTAAAAAAATTAGTAGCTAAGTATTGTACTTTTGCCGACTAAAAAAATTTTTGGTCGCCAATTCTACAACTATTGGCGACTGAATTTTTTTTTTGTTACCAATTTTGGTCGCCAAATGTACATTTTGTTGTAGTGGAGGTGGACAAATAGGCGATAATGAATAAATAGATTAATAGACACGGGTGCAGATAGATTGAATAGATAGACATATATGTAAACTTTAAATAGATTAAGTGTCCTTTTGACCCAAAAGATTTAAACTTTAGCCTATTGACTCAAAAGTTTCAAAAAATGAATTTTTGGCCTGAGTGTTTAAAGTAATAATTATAAGATGGGTGGAATTGATTAGACATATCTTGGTTAGTTGAGCTGAAAACAAGGTTGGTCCAACCCATCACTTTCTCCACAGCCTACGATATGAACATGTCACAATGATACTCCGAAACCAATTGAGTATAATCCTCCCGCTCCATAAGCATTATTCAGAATGTAAATATGCAAGAAGGAAAAAAAATTGTGAAATGGTTGGCAGTTTGAAAGTCAGTATGTAGTTGTGAACAAAAAATGCTGGTTTTGGCACTCCTTGCAAGCTTTGGAAGAAGTTAAAATTCCAGAAAATTGCGTTTGGAGGATGTATTTGGGTCAAAGTTGCTAAAATCAAGATCTTAGGTAGGATTGTTGAGAGGGACTTGTGGATCAAATCATAAAATTAGATCGATAATTGTAAAATTATACTCTGAATGTAAAATAAAATGATAAATTATCTATAATGATAATATATGTTAAATAATTGTAATATCACTAAAGAAAAATGATTAATTTCATATAATACATCTTTTATGTTATTATAAATTAGAAGAGATATATTTATAGAAAGAATTTATAGTCAAATTTCTTATATAAATATACATATATAAGAAATAAGTAATAAGGTTTTTTTTTTTTTTTTTGATAGGATCGGAATCGTAGTAGAATCAGGATTGTAGTGCGATTCTATACGATTTTATGATTAGGATTGTAGTCACTTCAAGATCTACTAAATTAAAATCCTACTGCGATTTAGATTGAGATTTTGATAACCATAATTTCGGTAGGGATTTTAAAAAGAGAAAATGAAAAGACAAGGCAATATAAATGAAATATAAGCTTCTTTTTTTTTTTTCCTCTATTTCCCTTTTCCATTTTCTTTCTAAATCCTTATACAAATCTATGATCCAAATACAACATAAAACAACATAGCCAGAAGAAGGGGTTAGTTTGACATGTACACAAAATTGCAAAAAATTACAATAATGCAATGCAACAAACTGCAGTGGCTAAACAAAAATGTTAAAAATCCCAAAAGTTCTACTAAAATTTTTACCAAATGTCTCACACAGGTCCCACACTCATGTGAGACATTTAATAGAAATTTTGATACATAAAACTTTTGGAGTCTCTAGCATTACTCGTTGCTAAATTGTAAAGAATAAACATAAAAATTCTGAATCAACCTTAAACTGGAAGGTTCTTTTTTATTTATTGATTTATTATAAAAATACACTTGATCATTATCCTAGACATCTAAAAACTAAGATAAATTACAGGTATCTCAACCTGAACCCTACAAATGACAGAGGTAGGAACAGTCCCAAGCATTTGTCATTATCTTGCACCCCCCTAAAAGTAAATTGGTGAGTCTGATAGCCCGGTATCAAGAAACCACACATTGCTTTGATCACCATCGAACCCATTATAAGCTAGCAACAACTTAGGAGCCACTTCATTACTCTCTTTCTCCACATAGTTCACTTCTTCCAAGCTTCATTGTTTGATTTTCTCTACATTCATAACTATAGTGCCCAAAGTTGTGACAATTGTAGCATTCCACATCCTATTGTCATGTCCATGTCTATCGAACAAACGGCCTCCTCTTCCTCTTGGAGCATATGAATTTTGGCTTTATCCACATTCACTAGATTTTTACCGCTTCTACCTCTATTGCCAAAACCTCCACAATTTATGTAGGCCTCTATCACGACCTTGATAGCCTCTTCCTCTTCCTCTTCCTCTTTGAGATGTTCCCCCCTGACTCCTTTTCTTCTTTGAAAGAAAGTTTGAATTGGAGGGCTTGAAGACTTCTTGTTTGTCCTTTGTTCATGAGTTTTAAGTGTGGCCATCAATTGATCAACTGTCAATGGTACTAAGATCCTTTGATTCTTCAATAGCAACAACAGTGCTCAAACCTAGAACTTAGTGACCATAGGATCTTTTCTATCACACGCACATCATCAAGCTTTTCACCATACCTTCTTATTTGATTTACGATGCCCAAAGTTCTTGTAAAATAATCAGCAATAGACCCATTCTCATTCATATTCAATGACTTGAATTTACCGCTTAAAACTTGAAGCCGCACTCACCATTTTATTGATGCCTCCCTGTTAGTTTCTAAGGATTTCCCAAGCTTCTTTGGAGGTGCTTTGTGGAGGAGATTTTCTCAAAAGTTGGCTCATCAATGCCTTGGTAGAGTAGAAACAAAACTTTCTCATCTCTTTTGCTAAATTCTCTTTAGAGCATTCTTTTGAGTTCTTTATACCACATTTCAGCAAAGTCCCACAAATCTTGATAAGCTAGAAATACCCTTATTTGTACACTCCAATTCTCATAATTATCTTTTTCCAATCTAGAAAATTGGGGTTAAGAGAAATTGTTCATTGCAGCCATCACGACTCAAACAACAACAAATACCAACACAAGTCCTAATTTGACCACAACATTCAAGCAGGAAACCCTAAGCTCTGATACTAGATTTGTTGGGGAGATTTAGGATCAAATACATGCACAAGAATCATCCATTTAAAAAAAAAAATCACAAATAGGGCATGGCAATGGACTTCAAGCAATCAATTTTCACCAAATAATACAAAAAAGTAAAGAACAACGAAGACTGAGATTCCAACTTTACAAAGTTTTCTCCTCCACTTTAGTACACGGCATGGACACACAAAATGCTCTTTTTCTCTCACGTTTCTCTGCTGCTGCTACAACAAGAGTCAACTTTTTTCGCTCTCTGCTTCACAGCCCAAAACACAATGGTGTCAACTTTTCTACCACATATTACTCGTACTTCTTACATATTTAAATGTTGACTCTTTAGTACAAAAGTATGACAATTCCACAAAAAGGCCCAAATATACATGTTACCAACACCCAAAATTGGGTTTACATAAACTAAAACTATATGCTAAACCATTGACATCAGTTGGCAAACACCAAAACCTTGAGAAATGAAAACATATAAAGGCCCATGAATAGAAGTCACCTGGCCAAGGTTATGCAGGTGATTTGACCATTTTTACCAAGCAAGGCACATAACGTGGCAGTTCATAGGCAAAATAACACTCTCGTTAAACAAGCCCACCCTTGGGACTACATTCAAGAATGAAGTCCATGTAAGGAAGAAGAAACAGAACCCTTGGGTGTTATGCAGAATTACCATTTAATGAGCAAGGAAAGAGAATACTGAAGGACAAGGAAAGAATAAAGAAGGATCTCATGATAAAAGACCTCCTTGCTTATGCCCTGCACCACTAAGATCTGTATCCTTAAAACAAAATGAAAAATTGTACAGTCTCTCCATTGCCCACAATAAGCAAGGCACACTACAGAACTCCACCAAAGAAATATATATAGAAAATTTGATACTGTTGTCGAGAACAGAAGAGCTAAACAAGTCAATTCTGCTGCACCTGCTAAAATTTGATACTATCTAAAACCAGGCAAAAGTCTCTGAAGTCATTTGAAGCAAATCATGCATGTAATAACAAAAAGAATGTAGATAATAACGCAACCACCTAATAGCTCTTGTAATAGCTAAAAACAATCTTAAAACCACCAGGGGTGACGCTATGTTCAAATCAATGGGTTCAACTGAACCTTCTGAACTTTTAAAGAAAATGTATAGATATATAATGCTTTTAAGTATTCAAGTGATGAACCCTCAACTTTTTCACCTGAACCCTCTGATTTAGCTAAAGGTGGCTGTGTGATGTTTAGGCTGATCGACCAACCCAATGTCATACCATATATCATCGCCAAACATGAGTAGGGTAGACAACATTTTAAACCCAATTGAGATTTGTTTTTGCTATGGAAACAAGAATTGAGTCGTTGACAAAACCACCATTTCAAAATGGCCAAAAATGATGATGAAAAATGTAACTGCAGGTGACTCAATGCGAACAAGAATAACTACAATCCCCACAAAAAATCCACACACCAAGAAAGGATTTCTTTTTCCCCCATTGAAACGAAGTTATAATTGAGCAAAAGAAAATTGCAAAAAATACACCATACCAATGAAGAAAATACCTCAATCCTTTGATTTGTATACCACTCAGGAGTCTGCCTATGCCCACCAGATCCAACACCACGTATGGAAACCCTAGAATAACATAAATTACCAAAACTTGAAGATGAATAACAACGGTGACACCCAAACTAAGACCTCTACTATGTTTTATTTTATCCCACTTTAGAACAAATAATAAGAACCAAAATTGTACCAAAGAAAGGTTAATACAATGCATGAACTGAGCTCATTAAAACCCATATTAGATGAGACCAAAAAAAAAAAAAAATCCTCTGAATAGCTTGTCTAGGCCCCTCCTGTCTGGGTCCCTAGCAGGTAAGGGTTTTGGGAATGAATTCCCCTTAACTCTTGATACTCGTTAAAATTATAACCCGTGTGCCAGAGGAAGCATGTCCAAAAATAATTATGCACATACAAAAGAAACCCACAATATTTAATGTGATTCAACACCAATGCAAACATCTACAGGTGGGAGAGAAAAATCCATTATAAATAACATAGTACAGTGATGAGATGAAAAATACACTAATCCAACACCAATACCCGAGACCCCTACTCAAAGTAATTCAGTCCAAGCACCATAGGCTTCCCCCCGTCATTGGTAGTTTTACATCTCACACCCCTCACCCTTTTGTCACATCTCTCTCCCACACTCAACCAATCTCCTACACCAACCAACACACACACACACACACACATATATATACTTGAGATGGTTTAGAAAATACCACCTTTAGACTTCCCAGAACACTTTTGAGTTTCCCAAGAGAAGTAACCCGTGTGTATCCAAAAATGCACCATGCACTTCATTTGCATACCCAGTGTCGCCTACCCTTGTACACACTACCAGTTGGTGAATATAGCCTTTACACTTTCAATGTTCTTTGTGTTACCTCATTGAAAAAAGGGATCAAAAAATGCTTCTATCAAAAAACTTACTCAAGGCTGCTCCACAAACATCATATCAACCTTCTGGGTCCCAAGGCAGAAAACAAACCATCATTATATTATAACTCATTTTTATTATCTATTAATTTATTTATTTTTCCATTTTATTCACATGGGCAGAAAAACCCAACAAAGGGCTCCATCGTCACGGGCAGGGAGGATTGCCATGTATTGGTCACCCCCTCTTGTCCTTTTTTAACAAGTAAAACGTTGAATAGCTCTCTTTTGGAGTAGAAGTATGCTAAAATATATAAACTAAGTACTTCAAAATCACACTGTGTACATTGAATGCCTTTTTTGTGTGTGCATTAAAATGTTGAAACATTATAAGAAGGCAAATTTTGGGAAGCAAGGTATGTATTTTACATTCAAGTAACATTGCCAGATTTTTATCCACAGGGAACAAATAACCTTTTGTCATGCCTGTTACAACAAATGCACCATAAATTCAATATATAACAAAACTAAAGTCACTCATAGTGAAACAGTTACAATTTAATTTCACATAAACTCAAATTCAGTTAGTGAATGAAAAGCAACTGCAAGAACATCTAATTCTGAAAACAAAGTCACCTCTTTTGATACAATACATAGCTTTCCATTGCCGATCCAGTGCTAGAAAAAAGTCAAAGCTGTGTCTCCTCCCCCAGCAATCACAAACCTGCAATTCTCAAATCCAATACCAAATTTTGCACTAACACATGTATGCCAAGTGGGACTTATGCGATGAATGAAATAGAAGTATAGAACACTTCAACAACTAACCAAGAAAAAGAAGCAATCTAGTACTTCATTGATCATTTTCATCAGAACCAGACATTTCTGTATCAGTGATATGCTAAAAAAAATTTTAAAAAAAATAGCACAGAGAGAAAGAATGAAGGAAAACATTAAATAGCCCATTCTATAGACTTTAGAATTTAAACAGTTACTTTACCACAAACATCAAATAAGAACTGCAATGCAGCTCTGCAAAACAATTTCCAACCATTTTCATTACATTAGTCAACTTTCTCATTACAAAAAAAATAAAAAATAAAAGAACTTCTTCTTTTAACAGAATACAAATAGATTTTGCCAGTTTCGGACCAGGTAAACCCAAACCGACCACGACTTTCCGGCGTCATCGAGGTTAGGAGTGTGTGGAACCCTTTTGGGACTGCAATTTGGGCCAGGCTTTGCCAGTTTCGGACCAGGTTGATACCGTGGGTTATAGCATTGCAGATGTCGAGGGCTTTAACGGCCCGTCCTGGAGGTTGAGTGGGGGTTTGGTGAATTGGGTTGGGTCGCGGCCCATGACCTTCAACTCGGCCTCGCAGCAGATGTGTGGAGGAGTTTACGGAGAAGAGGGTTTGGGCGGCGGCGGAGGGATCAAATCGGAGATGTGTTTGTGGTAGAAGTGGAGGTTAAATCCGTGGAGACTACCTGGTTTCGCCGGTTGCTGATTCGGTTCATGAATGAACCCGGTTATCGGGTGCCCGCATCGTTGAAGTTAGAGAGAGAGAGAGAGAGAGAGAGAGAATGTCAGATTTGAGAGTCGTAGAGAGAGGATCTGAACTCCTGTGAGACAACAAACGTCTGTGAGGAAAAAGTTTGAATCCTGAAGTTCTGAAAGCAACAAATGTGAAGAAAATTGTTGATTTGCCAAACACAGAATAGTGTGAGAGGAGGACGTGAGAGTGAGAGAGAGAGAGAGAGAGAGAGAGAGAGGGGGGGGGGGTTTGTATTTTCAAGAACAGAGCCATCAGATTACATTTTGAACCGTTAGATCTTCTGATTGAATCGGATAAATGAGAAACATTTTCAGCTCTTTGATTGAATCAATTTAATGATGTATATTTTGACAAATGGGCAAAAGTCCCGTCAGGATTAAAAAACGGGGCCTCCTTATTATATAGATTTTGGGTTAATTTTAAACTTAAATTTGAGTAGGATTCACACGTTCTCTGAGATGGGTTTAAAGAATTGTCGCGTGGCGAGTTATGCGGCGCAAACGATTCATCAAAATCATTTATGAGTGGGTTTAAAGAATTGTCGCGTGGCGAGTTACGCGGCGCAAACGATTCATCAAAATTATTTATGAGTGAATGAAAATTTAACGTAATTTTCGGATTCGTGAAATTAGACAACTAAAAAATAAAATATAAAGTTCCTTATAAAGCATATTCCACATTAAAACTTTAAAAGAACTTATTTATGTATATAAGTTAAATGTGACAACACTTTGATTGGGTTCTAAAAAATTTGTAAAAGAGAGGAGTTTGGAACAAATCTCTTGTGCAACAGAATACTTCTTAGATTCTTTTGAATTTGTCTTACGTGCAAGAAATTGTCTTGGAGAGGAGTCTGATTTATTTAATTTGATTTTAAATTTGAATAAAATTTTTTATTTGATATGAATTGTTTTATTTTTTTCATTAAATTTTTATCTATTTTTAAAAAAAAATTCATTCTTATCCAAATTTGTTTTTCTTTTCACCAATTTTGATGGAAAAAACAATAAATTTTAACGTTTCATCTTTTTAAATTTTAATCAAATTATAATTTGATAAAAAAAATATTAAGGGCTGAATATTCTCTTAATTAGAATTATAGTGAAATAACATTGTTCGCTTTTTGGCTTTTCGAAGGGTATATTTGTAAATGCGAGCGTGCCAGCAAGGATCAATCAGTCTTTACAGAAATTATAATTGCCAATCAATTATCAGGCGACTATGTTTTAGTTCTTTCAGCCTCAATGAAGAGGACTTTTACTGGTGGCTTGACTTTAGGAGAAATTAAGAGAAATAACAATTAATATGAAGAACAATTGAAGTATTCCATTAACATAAATACTTACAATAGTCCAAACTCAGCCTCGAGGAGGTTTACAGCAACAGTCTACTTGAATCTACTTGAAAACTACTCCTATGAATTGAAGTACAATGCAGGTATTTAAAGAACGAGTATTTAAAATACAGGAAAGGTAAAACTTGAAAGGAAAATATGAAGTAAAAACTGGTTTATATGATCTGAGTCTGGGGGTCTTTTCTGGGAACTTCCTTGCTATTTATACTTGTTAGAGATGACCTTCGAACTGTACTTCGAGCCGTCGAACTGCTCCTCCATGATCGCTAATCATGTTACCTTAGAAATAGTTCCACTATGCCATCATTTGCAGTTGAACTTCCCTCCTGTATTTGAATTTGAATATAGGTAACCGTTGAAGCCACGTCACCTTGTATCTCATTACTGATCTAGTATTACTCAGACTACTTGAAAACCAATATTTATTGCCACGTGTATGATTGGGATTGAAGATTAAAATCATCTTCCATAATACCCTCATTCTGCCACGTGTCGAATTGTAATTGGCTTTTACAAAATATGTAGCCAACATTATTCCCGCACTAATATACCCAATGCTTGGAGATATTAGTGGATCCACTTTTCCGCACTTTTTGGAACGTGCATAGAATCTATCTTCGGAAACACAACCGTCACCTATTTTGGTGATCATTTGCATTAACTCTTAACTTTGTTGAGCGTTCCAATACCTTCAAAGATTGAGCAGTTATGACTCAATCACCTTCTCATTCTATTGATCGAGCATACGAAGAGCCATTGAGTAATGCCGTTTCCCCTCGAAAGAATCTCCACGCATTTATTAGCTACCTTTACCCGCCTTTCTATATTCAGGTTATGGAGGCTTTCGCAGATTATCAACCTTTGGACTACGAACACATTGCCCTCAATCCTTTGGTTTACAATCTTGTTGATACAAGAAGTTCTTCCTCTAAACTCCCTTCGCACTTTGAACGAACTACTCTCAAGCCTTTGCTTCAACAAATTGCAAATATGGAATTGGGAAGTTCTTCTTCTCAAACTTCGCTTGGGATGAAGCTACAACTTCTTCATCTTGGGATTTACGGATGGAATGACTGGTCAAGACTGAGTCTGGGATCTCGAGGCGAATCAATCACCATTTTATTGAGTTCATGACCCTTTAGACTTTCCTTCTTCGCTCGAAGCTCGGTGGTCTATCCTTATGTGCCCATTGACCTTCGGACGCAGCTTTAGAAGAGAATTTGCTTGTGGCTGGTACACATCCTCTATGCCCACAAGGATCATGCACCTTTGCCGAGTCGAAGAATCACAAGGATATACCTTCATTCTTAGCCAAGCGAAGATTTGCTCTTCGGCGGCTTGGCTACATTAATGCCTTTGTTCCTTCCATTCCTGTGTCATCTCCCCTAACTGAAGCATCCACTTCTTCTTCTCCATCTTCTGGAATAGAAGCATCCACACCTTCTCCATCCTCTGGAATAGAAGCATCCACACCTTCTCTCTCTTCTGAAGCAGAACCATCTACTTCTTCTCCTCCTCCCACTCTTTCTTGGACAGAGAAATTAAGGCTTGCTCTTCCAATGGACAAAATCTTCCCTCCTTACAAACCTCCATCATCCCCAACTCCATTTGAGCGGAAACAAGCCCAACTTCTGCTTGCAGCTTTTTCTCACCTACCCTTCAATGTTCTTGAGGATGACATTCCTCTCAAGAACTTTCGATGGGCTTGTGATATTCTGACTAGGGGCCATATCCTTAATCCCATCACCCAAGCAGAACTTCACATGTTCCTGGATCAACTTCCAGTACTCCTCCATTGGCATCGAAATTCCAAAGTCACCATTCAATCTTTGGATCAACTTTCATCTCTTCGAATTCATGCTCAATACGAAGCAGAAAACTTCATTGAAGACTTTGATGACTTCAAAAATAGAGATTCTGCGTATTGGGATGATTTAGTTATAGATGAGTTGGAACAAAAATTGAGGGAAGAGGCTTTCGAAGCAAAGGCTGAAGAACTCTATTATGAAGTGAGAGCACACCAACTCATGCAGCCAACTTTAGAGGAAATGGAAGATATAATAAAGAAAGAACAAATATTCATTGATCATTGTTGGACGAAATTCCATGATCTTGTTATTTATTCTATTCCTTATTTTTATGAGCTTGAATTTGTACCCAAATAAGATTACTTAATGTAATTGTCTTGGCTCAAATGAAAACAAAGTCCTTCTGTACTTGACATTGTTTGACTCTGTTTCTTCTTACTTTTAAAAGCCAACTTATAGCCTTGAATTAAATAATCTCATCCTTTGAATCTGGACTCACTTATTTTCAATGAAACACTAAAAGAAACCAATATGTCTAAAATTGACAATTTTGGTTAATATTATCTCAAATTAATGCTTCGAAGTTAACAACCTTACTTTTCAAAGCTAATTATAACCAACATATGGTTATAGTTAATATAGTCAATCATTTTTAAATTGACCATTCTTACTTCGAAAAGCATCTTATGCTGTCTTAATTCAATGGACAATCTTCTCTTGCAAAAACCAATGATTGGTTTTGATGTTCTTTAGAGAATCCTAAGTACCAATACTCCAGCATCTTAGCGTCTTCAAACATGTAGTATACTTCGAAGCCGGATTCTGTATTTCGAAGCCGTTTTTATTTGATTTCTTGGAGCCAAAATTGGCTTCGAAGCCAAATATTTTTCTTCGAAGCTGACGTCAACATTCAGAATGTGTTCTTCCCTCCAAAACTATCAATATTGGAAGAGTCTCCTCATATTCGTACTTTTAGTACATAACGATTTACGCAATATATTTTTCAGACATGAAACCTTTTAAAAGCCCCTTTGCTTTGTACTCTGAAATCACTTGCTCTTTTGACACACAAACCCTACCGATCTCCTGTTAAACCCCTCTACCTTATTACTCGCTATCAATGGATCCTTCCTCACTAAAAGTGTTTACTGGCGATCGTATCAGTCCTACCATGGCTTTGAAGCGATGTATCGATGAAGAAATCACCAAACTATCATCTGGTGAGTCAAGCCACATCGATGGACGTCTTTTCGTGCCTCGTCATAGCAACAAACAGGAATACGTCCTTGGCCCTATTTTTCGGGAAGCTCCTGCTCAACTCGTAGCCCTATATCCTCGCTTGGAGGACCATTTCCTTCTTTACGAAGAAGGGCTTGATTGGGGAAACTGGAGGGTGAATCGTCCTCACCGTTGCTGGCCGACAATGAGGACTGAATGGGAAGAATGGTATGACAGAGTTGTACCTGCGAGAAGATGACTGCAAGAGCTCAGATCCTCGATGCCCTTCGTCTTTCCGGGTTCATCATTCACGAGGACCCTTTCTTGATACCTTTGCCTTATGTTTACGGAATATGTCTTTTAATTTCTTCCAATTTCGGTCTTGGCATGATGGCCCCATCGTTCTTGATATTTGCCATCTCTTAGGGCTTTCCCCCCATGGTTCTCCATTTACTCCCAACTACCCAGACCTTCCTATTAAGTTTTCTCTTCCATCCTTAAGCTCCTCTTACAGTGCCTTCGTAAGTCTGAAAATAAAAGGAAGGTCTGTGAGGACGAGCTATTTTCCTTCATTTTATATTGGTTATGCAAATTCCTCTTTTGCACCTCATCTCAGAGGATTATGCCTGAGTTTGCTCCTCTCGCAAAGGCACTTGTCTTGAAAAAACATATAGCTCTTGCTCCTTATCTTTTAGGTCATGTCTACAGTGTCTGCTCTCAATTTTGTGAAAAACCTCTTGATGCTAACCAAGGAGGTCCCCTCTGGGTGCTTCAACTTTGGCTCTTCGCCTATTTCACTGACCTACACCCCAAATGTCTAAAATTCCTTGTTCAGGATCCTAGTACTTATGGGGAAAAGTATGCTAGGATTGCCCTTTACCCTGCTTCCTTCGCTTACTACTTTACCTTCTTTTATCAACTCCCCATCTCTCTATCTGCCTCTTTCTTCTGTCCTTTTGAAGCCAATAAAGGACCAACCTGGCTGCAAGCTTTCCTGGCTGATAAAGAATGCTCCACTTCTCCTCACAAAGACATGTGGGCCTCTATACTACTACCAAGGGAATTGTTCATTGGTAGTTTAAAACCTCGAGCCTACAAATGCATATCGAGGTGTCTTGCCCTTCTCAATTTGCTGCACAATTTGGACTCACTCAAGGGATACGGTTCCTCTTTGCGGTCTCTCGAATGTTCATCTTCTTGTCGAGATTTGAGAATATCCAAATCCGGACTAGAGGCGGCAATTCTCAAACTCTTGAAAAGAGTTGAATGAGTTCCAATTTATCCCCTTTCTTCGTATGGCTCGGTCTTGAAAAGATTCAGGCGGTGGGCCGACCAATATGGAAGTGCGCCTATCTGAACATCCCATGACTTCTTTGGTAGGATTGGGAGTGCCTTCAAGGCTAAGTCACGACATCTAGGGACATTCCCCTCTTCATGAGGTCGCCACAACTACTCCTACAACTTCATCCCTCGGCTAGAGTTACTAGAGCTTGAAGAAGGGTAAATATTTTCAGACTTCTCCTTTTCCTTTCTTTTGAATCTTTTGTTCCTTCCTTTACACTTTTGTTCTTTGGTGCGGGGCCCCACACGAAGAATCTCCCAAGAGAAACTTTAAATTTGTTCTCAAAAGAGACAACAACAACAAAAACAAAAAGGAAGCTAGTCCTCCCTCTGAGGAATCCGAATCCTTGGGAGAAGAAGAGGTTGAGCAAGAGCCAAGTGTCCTTGCAGAGAACAAAGAGACAAAAGGTAGCTGCCTCCCTTCCTGATACAGTTAAGCATCCTTCATTCGAAGCACCCACTATAGTAATGGAGAGAGCCCTTACCTCTGAACCACAAATTGAAGAGAGGGAGATTGAAAAAGAACCAGTAGTATCACTGCCAAGGAGGAAAAGAAAGAAGATGACTGTTTCTGCTGCTGACTTGGTGGAAGATCCGATTCATGAAGCCGCTGCCAAGGCAGTAGAACAAGAACATTCCAAAGCAATAATCGTTTTTGAGAGAAATTTGAGAAAAGCAGCGACAACGATTTCGAGAGATGAAGCTGCTGCTGCTGATGTGTTACAAAGAGAAACTGCTCGAAGACAACAAATTGTCGAACATTATTCTCTTCGTAGCTCTCCCATCAGTATCAACATTTCTGAAACAAGTAATTTCTTTCATACTTCTGCTGTTTTTCCTTCGTCAGCTTTAAATATTTGAAGTTTGACATTGCTTTACGTTTCTTCCTTCTGCAGTAACAACCACTGCGCTTATCTTTCCCATGGAGCCTCTTCCAGTTTCAGTTGAAGTTGATCAAATGCAAAACGTGAAGACTATTCAAATACAACTTCCACTTCCCAAGCCTACGCTTCCTGTATCTTCCTTGAGTCCCAACATTCCTGCATCTCTTCTTCTTGGCCTAGAACCATACCTTCCTTTCTTGACTTTCAATCTACCTCAGTCTATTCCTTCTTCTAGCCTTGCTCTTCCTTCTTCCAAGGATATTCCAGCTGTTACTCCAATCCCAGTGGCAGTTGATTCTTCCACAGAGGATGCTGGTAGTTCTCCAATTCACGATTCATCACCTATGCCTATTTCCAGCCCCTCTTCACTTGATTCATTGGTGGCTAAGACCATAGAGGCTGCCAAAGATGCTCCATCCATTTCTTCCATCCCCATGCAGCCCTCTGTGTCTTCCACCACAATACTTTCTATGCCTTTCATATCTAGGGATGAGATAGACATCTTTGAAGGAAGACTTGCTAGTCTTTTCGACGTACCTTCTACCTCCCCAACATTTAGTGCTGAAGCTGAACCATTAGTCTTGGCTGACTCCTTGCTAGAGATTTTTGAGAATTCTTCCTTCAGCAACAAACCTTCTGTGCCTTCAATAGACATAGACACATGTCTAGAACTGCTAATTTCCTTTTCAAGGATTCCCTTTGAGGCTCTACAAAGGCCTACTATCAGAAATGGGTTCCTTCAGTGTTGTAACATTGTTGAGCAGTCTGGCATGAATGTTTCAAGCCATCTATCTTAGGCAACAGCCACCATCGATTTTTATCTCAATATTTGTCATCTTTGTTAAAGTGCGGATGAAAACTAACTAGGGACGAGTTTTGTTTCTCAAGTGCATCCGAAATGTCGAACTCAAGGAACAACATTCCTCTGTTTCCAAGTTTGAATCAAGCTGCTAGAGAAGAAGGCCCAAGCGGAGGAGGAATTAGGCTGCGATGGCAAGACCTTGGATCGAACTGACACCAAATTGCAGATCACTAACCAAGAACTGGCTGATCGGAAAAAGGATATGGCTGCAGCTATCAAACTGTTCCCATCACTTAGCAATAGGAAATCTATTGTACAAAAACAATTAAGACATTGTAATGATTTCTGGGCCAATCTATGGCATAATGTATTTAATTCTTTATAAAAGAACAAATTTTGTCCATCCTTTGAGTAGTCTCATGTTTTTGTATTCAATGTTTATTCTATTCCTTGTGTTTCCCAAATGGTTGGAAAATAAGGTTTCAAATATCTACCATTAATCTTTTTGGGATGTACATAACCATTCAAATTTCTTAAATGGTATGCCCCAAAAGGCAAAACTCTATGAACTTGATATGGTCTTTCCCAGTTAGGTGACCATTTGCCAAACTTATGACTTTTAATCCCTATTAGGAGTATTGTTTTCCATACCAAATCACCTTCATCAAAGCCAATATGCTTGACTTTCTTGTTATAATTCTTGGCTGCTTTCTTCTTTTGAAAAAGAATGCTATTTAACGCCAAAATCCTCGCTTCATCTATGTCTTCTAATTCCAAGCACATGCTTTGATGATATTGCTCAGATTCTAATTGATCTTGACATCTTACCCTCAGAGATTTAACATTAATTTCCACAGGTAACACTGCATCATGCCCGTATACTAAGGCATAAGGGGTGACTCCTGTGCTCGACCTTGGGGAAGTTCTGTAAGCCCATAAAACATCCAACAATAGGTTATGCCAATCCCTAGGATTATCTTCCACCACCTTTTGTATTCCTTTTTTCAAGGATTTATTGGATGATTCAGCTTGACCATTGGCTTGTGCATAATAGGGAGTAGAATTAATAAGGCTAATCCCAAATTCTGCCACAAAGGACTTTACCATTTTCCCATCAAACACAGTTCCATTATCAACTGTTATGGTTTGTGGAATGCCAAACCTATGGATCAGATCTTTAATGAACCCAATGACCTCTGCGGTCTCTGACCTTATATGGTTTGGCTTGACCCATTTAGTGAAGTAGTCATTGGACACTAGAAAGAAACAATTATGTTTCGAAGAAGGTGGGTGAATTTTACCCATCATGTCCATGGCCCATCCTCTGAATGGCCAAGGCATCACTACTGCATGTAGGTCAGTTATGGGCACATGTCTTATTGTGCCATGTTTTTGGCATGCACAGCAACCCTTTGCATATTCTATGCAATCTTTAAGAATAGTTGGCCAATAATAGGAATGCCTTCGAAGCAACCATCTCATCTTTACACCAGGCTGATGAGCACCACAAATGCCTTCATGAACCTCAGCCATAGCTGTTAATGCTTCTTTTGGGCCTAAACATTCCAATAATAAGCCATCTCCTCCCCTTTTGTATAGAGCATTACCATATATCATGTATTGCATAGACTGCAATTTGATTTTTCTGCTGGCCTTTGAAGATGGACCAGCCAAGTACTGCATTATTGGATGCCTCCAATCCTGTTCTTGTAAGTCATTATGATTGACTTCCAAGATCACATTCCTTTTATTCAAAGGTTGTATTAATCTCTGATATGTTGTTTGGTTTATATCCCTTTGGGTATTATCCCTTCTCTTGAAGTTTGAAGCTTTTTGAGCCACATCATTAGCTCTATTGTTCAAGAATCTTGGAACATAGGTTACATTTGCTATTTGAAACTGAGAAAGCAGATGTAATGCAACAACATAATATGGCAGGATGCTTATGCTTTGACACTTGAAAATCCCTTTTACTTGGTTAACCACCAATTGAGAGTCCCTAAATATGTCAACTGCATGTACTTGTAATCCAATAAGGATTTCTAGTCCCACTATTAAGGCTTCATATTCAGCCTGGTTATTGGAACAACTAGCTTCATCCACTCTGAAACCATGCGTGGTTTCTACCCCTTGTGGAGACTTAATCACGATACCAATCCCAACTAATCCATTGGCCTTCGATCCATCGAACCACATTTGCCATGGTTCAACACTAGCCATACCGAGTTCCATTACCTCTTGGCTCTCTGTTTGAGATGGATGATCTGCCAGAAAATTGGCTAATACTTGCCCTTTTACTGCCCTTTGAGGGACATATTCTAAATGAAATTCAGATAAGGCTAATATCCACTTGCCAATTCTTCCCCTCAACATAGGTCTAGATAACATGTATTTAACCAAATCTGTGGTTGCAATTACCAAGACAGTTGTAGGTAAAAGATAATATCTTAATTTCATTGCGCCAAAACACAAAGCAAGACATGACTTTTCAACAAATTGAATATTTACATTCACAAGAATTTAAAAACCTACTAAGGTAATAAACAGCTTGTTCCTTGCCTTCTTCATTGTCTTGGGCCAAGAAAGCTCCCAATGAATCTTCTGCTGCCGCTATGTATAACTTCAAGGGCTTATTTCCTTTTGGTGGCATCAGCACTGGAGGGTTGGCCAAGTAGGCTTTGATACCTTCGAAAGCAATTTGATGCTCTGCTGTCCACACAAATTCCTCTTCATCTTTCAGCCTTAACAAGGAAGAAAATACTTTAGTTTTCCCTGCAGTGTTAGAAATAAACCTTCGAAGAAAGTTAACCTGCCCAAGGAACCTTTGTAACTCTTTCTTACTTGATGGAGGCTTAGCTTCGATGATGGCCTTAGCTTTATTCTGATAAATCTGTATTCCTTTCTTGTGCACTACATAACCCAAGAAATTTCCAGATGATACACCAAAAGCACATTTAAGAGGGTTGAGTTTCAACTTGAACTTCCTCATTCTTTCGAAAGCTGCTTCTAAATGAAACAAATGCTCCTCCATGGACTGGGATTTCACCACAATGTCATCAATATAACATTCTAGATACCCTCCAATAAGGTCATGGAAGATAGTGTTCATTGCCCTCTGATATGTAGCCCCAGCATTCTTCAGACCAAATGGCATTTTAACCCATTCAAAGGTGCCAATATTCCCAGGACATCTGAATGCTGTCTTGTGGATGTCTTCCTCTGCAATGCATATTTGATTATAACCAGAGTGAGTGGCCATCCATCATTGATAAAACTTGATGCCCTATTTGAGCTCCTGTGAGATCCACTATAGGCATAGGGTACTCATCTTCAGGAGTTGCTAGATTTAAATTTCTGAAATCGATGCATACCCTCATTTTGCCATTTTTCTTAACTACAGGCACAATATTAGATAGCCATTCAACATACCTGGCTGTCCTAATAAAGTCTGCCTTAAGTAGTCTAAGAATTTCTTCCTTGACCTTCTGAATTACGTCTGGACTCATCCTTCTTGGTTTCTGCTTGTATGGTTTGAAATTAGGCTTCAAAGGGAGCCTATGTTCCACCAATGATCTATCCAATCCTGGTAGTTCATTATTAGGACCATGCAAAACAATCTTTTTATTTCTTTAAAACAACCAATAACTGGTCTCTATCCAGAGCATTCAAACAAGTACTTATATAAGTGGGCTGCTGCACAGAACCTTCCCCTAAATTCACTTCTTCTAAGGGGTCCTGCGTCTGAGAATTCATTGAAGTTTTCTCTTTGGTTTCTTCGACCTTTGAAGCAACCTTTTCACCTTGTTCTGCTTCTGGGTTCTTTACCTCGACATCTCTGCCTTCTTCCTCATAGACAAAATCTGTCCATAAGGCGTCTTCTTCCTGTATCTCCTGGACTTTTGTTTCAATGTCCAATGCACAATATTTCCCAAAGGTCAAACTTCTGACCAGTTGTTGCTCTTGTTTACAGCCAATTATCATGGCTTCTCTCTCTTGTTTCTGTACTTTCTGGACTATTGCTTTTACATCCAATGATGAGAATTTAATCAAAGCCAATGACTTGGCTTCTCGTTCTTCACTTCTTTGCCTACAACCAGGCATCATTGTTATCTTTCACGACAACCTCTTCATCAGCACTTTCTTGGACTAAGTGCTTCAGATGTGTCACTTCCTCATCAGCCGTCACTTCGGCTGAGCCATCAGCTTTCCTCAATATACTGAGTGGGGTTACTCCCTCAATATACAGCTTGGCCTCTGCAAAGTCTGCACAGGCTATGAAGGGTTGAGGATCTGCATCAATCTCCTCTGTCTCTCCATTGCCCAGGGCCATCATGATCTTCTGATGCAAAGAGGAAGGTACACATTTGTTGGTGTGAATCCAATCTCTTCCAAGTAAGGCATTATATTTAGCATTGCTGTCGATCACGAAGAATGCTGTCATACAATCCCTGGTTCCCACACTCAAATTAATAGGCAGAATACCTTGGGCCATCTGCTTATCTCCAGCAAAACCAGTAATGGTTGTACTGGTTGGGATCAACCTGGGATTCTTCTTCCCTAATTTCTTCAAAGAAGATTTCGGTAATAAATTAACCGCTGCCCCATTGTCTACTAGGACTCGGTTTAATTGTATCCCATCAAAGAAAGCCTTAATGTACAAAGGCTTGACATGTTGGGTCATGGAATTCGAGGGGTATTCAAAAGGATATGAGAGGTTGATGCTCACCTCCTCGCTTTCACACTCAGTTTCCATTGGAATAGCCATTTCAGAGCATCTGCACCATACTCACTTGTGATTCCTCGCTAGAAAGCGATTGGATCCATGTCTTGGTCCTCCCGATCCTCATTTTCACTGAAATTCATGAGGTAGTATGTGTACCATGTTGGATCTGAGGAAATGAGCCAAACCGATGGTGGTCAGACCTTCTTCCTCTCTTGGCTACCTTGCTCGGTGTCTTGTGGCGTCCTCCATCTTTGCATTCTGGTATTTCATTAATGACTGATCCCTTCGAAGGATCCTTCTTAACTGATTCTTCAGTCAGAAATGTTTGTTCAGCCATGAAGGCTTCGAACATTTCTTCTTCTGCCATTTCCTTCTTTTGGCCCATGCCAATCTCTTCTTCCACTTCACTATCACTTTCCATTAGAGCCTTCTCCAGCCCTGCCAAACTAGACTTCTCCCTGGCTTTTAATTCAGAATGAACTTGAGCCAATTGTTCTCTGCTACAAACCACTTTACTTTGTAGCGTCGGTTTTGGAGCATGGTCTGACTTTGAAGTTTTCTTTTCTTCTGTCTTGACATGTGAAGAACTCTCTCCACTCTCTTTCAGATCTTGCTGGTACTGGGTGTACCTACGCTGAATTTTCCTTCTTTGTGATCTGGAAATAACGGGAACCATATTTGGTTCCTTCGTTTTTGGGTGCTTCAGCAATACCCAGTTGTTGGGAGCCACCAAAGGAGGCTTGACCATTCTGCCTGTGATTCCAACATCTCTCCTGGCAGGCAATTCCCTAGGTTTGTTTTGCATTACAAACCAATCTGGAACTCCAGGTACCCAAGAGCTTACTGATTCAGATGTTGAACCACCCTTTTCCACCTTCGAAGCCATCTTCGAAACTGGCCGTGAAGGCAAGTGCTTGGTTCTGGTCTCATGTTTCGAGCTTGATTCTGTCCTTTGTTGGAGATGGCCATTTTCTGTTCTGTGTGAGGTTGATCTGGGGGGCCAATCTCTGGCTTTAGTCCCATAACCTGAACTCCTCTCTAATCTTCTTTCAGAATGTTTGCTCTCCATTCTATAGTAATTAAGTGGCCTAGACTCATACAAAGGCCTTTTGCCTTTAGCATTTATTCTGTCAACTGCAGGCTCAACCACCACTGGTCGCTGCCTATCACTAGCCGGGTACGGCCTTTTGTTGTAAGCGTTGGTTGATCTAGGACGTCTCTGAACATCCTTATAGTATTGCTTCCCATCAATTGGAAGCCCCTTTAACCATTTGTAGCTTAGTCTACATCTAGGACACATCCTCTGCATTACAGCTGCTTCCAAGGAATCGCCATCCAGTACTTCTTCATCAGAATGTTCCTTCTGATATGAGAAACCTTGTCCAGTAACTGGCGGGCTTCTGGTTTCCTTCTTGGCAGCTGTCTGGTTGGCAATATGCATTTGCACATTGACCTCTTCCATTCTGTGAGACAGATTCGAAAGTTTGGTACAACCACGTTAGCGCGCTCTCTCCAACTTCGGAAGCGGGTTCTTGTCAATTCCATGGCTTTCTCTGTTTTGGTTGGGAATTTGCACTTCCTTTCGGATTTGCTCTTGGATCTGTCTCGAAAAACAATGCGCTTTTAGTTGAGTGAGACCAAGAATTATGCCATTCTGATATACTTTTCCTTTAAGTTCATCAAGAGAAGCGGTTTACCCTTTTGGTAACTTAAGGAAATTGGTAAGCAAATGATCAAAATGTCATCTGCTTTTGTTAAATCGAAGAATACTTTTACGTGAAAGTCTTTCTTTTTAAATTGCTGGTCGATAGTTGTATCCTTATGAATTAATGCTTCACAGATTACGGGCTCTTTGCCTACAATCTCTGCTGCATCAATCTCATAATTGGGATCTCTATAGTATGTCTTATATGAAGCATTGTTTCGATCTTGCTCTTCCTCTAGTAATGCTTCATATCGAGACACCTTATAGGTTAATTCGACCAAATCCCTGAATTCAGTTGAGTCAAACTTCTTTCGAAGCCTGAACTCTAAACCGTTTTGAGCCAATCGTACAAATTCTGGCTCTGGAAGGATGACTCTACATTTATTTCGAGCCCTTTTAAATCTGGCAATGAATTGAGTAGCCTTTTCTTCAGGCCTTTGACTCAATCTTGCCAAATCTGTCATGGACACCTCTGGCTCCGATTGGAAAAATTGGGCATGAAATGCCTCTTCCATTTGTTGCCTCTTCTAGGGTGTGTCTGTGATTGGGTAGGGTTTGGTAAGGTCAAATTTCTCTGTGATATGTTTAGAGACCTTAGACATCAAAAAATAATTTTGTGGATCTTTTCCATTACGAAAAGTGGGAGAGGGATCCTAGACTAATTTTCCCTATATGAAAAGTTATATTAAGTTTTCATTTTCAATGAATTGAATTATAATTAACAAACTAACAAATAACAGTAATGGTATAATGTGATAGAAAGATGATAAAAATAAAGAACACAATGATATCTAAAAGTTTTAAATTTACCTAATTATACAAAAATCTATTGTTATAGTAAAATCCGAAATTCTCAATAAATTTTCACATTTTCTATAAAATAAAATGGCAATAAAAAAAATAAAAAATTTGATACCCATTTTTTTTGCTTCAATTTTATGGTCTTCATTGAAGAAAACAAAATCTGATCAAAATCCTTAGCACAGAATGAACATAGATACTTTAATTGCAACCATAATCACCAATAATTCTTCTCCACCATGAAAACTTGTAAACAAACACATAAACCTCACTAAAATCGAAACCAAAACCAAACCAATAGTAGAGAAAAAGAATCACACAAAGAAAAAAATAATATTAAAAAACAAATAAATTTATGGAGTGGGAAGAATTTACCTCCAACAACTTAAATCTCACCTAACACAATTCGTTAGCTCCTCTACCAGTGCCCGTGAAGTCTAGAAATTGTAATGACTAATCAAATTATTCTTTAAATAAGACTTGAAAATTGATTAATTTATCTTATTAAGTGATTTAAAAATTTCATAGATCCAAATAGATATACATTAGAAAAATAGATAATTATAATAATAAATCATAATTCAAATTTAAATATTGTCATATTTTTTTGAGATCCATATCTAAATTCTTATCTTTTTTATTTTTGTGTGGTTTTTATTTGTTTTTTTTTTTTCAATTTATTTAAGTTGGAGTTGTGTGTTTCTATTTTTTTTTAAATTTAATTTATCTGTGGTTTCTATTTATTTTTAATTATTATTATTTAGGTAAGTTATGATGTGAGTTAGATATGTGATAGACACGTGAGTTTTATTAATTTCAATTATGATGGTGGGAGATATTTTCAAATTAGATTTGTTTATATAAGCTTTAAATATTTTTAAAATTTAAAATTGGATATTGAGATGCAAAAGAAAAATTTTAATAAATAAATAAAAATCAAATTTATTGATTTTATTTGTTTATATATCTGATTTTTAGTTTTTTTTTTTTTATGTTATAATATAATATATAAGATATAGATAAATATCCACAATTTTCATGAAAAATATTATTTGATTTTTTGGAGAAGAGAGCAAGAAGGCAAGTTTTAATATTTTTTAGGATGGATAGATTATGAAATATTTTTGTTATCTTTCCATTTGAAATCTATAAATAAAGGGATAATTATTACTTCTAAAACAATTAAATAAATAAATCAGTCAATAGTTTTTTTTAATCTATTTTATAAATTGAAAAATCAATCAGCGTGTTTGATTTCAGTTTTCTGAATTCGATTATCTGAAAATTGCGTTTTTTTATTTTAGTGAATATTTTTAAAATTTTAAGCAATTTTTTTAATTTTTTTTGATGTACTTTACTTAGGTGTATCTAAGTAGTAAATTATTTGTGAAAAAATATTTTAAAAAATTAATAAATATGAAAAAATATGAAAAATGTATTGAATTTTTGTATTTTATTTGTATTTTTGGTATTTAGTAAATTTTTCAAAGAATTTTTTCACAAATATTATACTTTCTAAATGAATTTATGTTAGGTGTATCTAAAAATTAAAAAATTTTCTTAAAATATTTAAAAAATTCAGTAAAAATAAAAAAAAATACGGAAAACGAAAAAGTAGAATTGTCTAAAAAGTGTATTCTGAAAACTAGAAACAAATAGAGTTAATTTTAGAAAATTGATTAATCTATCTCATTAAGTGATTTAAATTTTTGATAGATATACATCAAAATAATAGATAATTATATTACTAAATCATAATTCAAATTTAGATATTGTTATATCTTTTTGAAATCCATATCTAAATTCTTATGTTTTTTATTTTTGTGTAGTTTCTATTTGTTTTAGATATTTGTATATCTTCTTTATTTTATATGGAGTTGTGAGTTTCTATTTTTTAAAATTTAATTTATATGTGGTTTCTATTTGTTTTTAATTATTATTATTTAGGTAAATTATGAAGCAAGTTAAATATGTGATAAAAATGTGAGTTTTATTGATTTAAAATATGATAGTGAGAGATATTTTCATATCAGATTTGTTTAAATAGACTTTATAGATTTTTAAAATTTAAAATTGAATATTGAAAGGCAAAAGAAATATTTTAACTGAATAAATAAAAATCAAATTTATTAATTTTACCTGTTTATATATTTGATTTTAACTTTTGTTTGTTATGTTATAATATAATATAGGGAAAATTATCAGAAAGTCCTATGTGCCAAACTGTTACTCTTTATGGTCCTAAATTTAATCTTTTGATTTGAAAAGTCCTATTTTACATGTTTGGTAGACAATAAAGTCCTATTTCAAATTTTCTGTGACGTGGGGAGACTGATTTGCCCTTTTCTGTTATGGAATGCACGTGGATTATGAGATTGACTCAATATTTTGTGGATACGTTGCTCTGTCACGTTGGCAAGTTGGATCAAATGTTTTTGGGTTTGTGATATTTTCGTGGGTCGGGCTGAAGGGTTTTTTTTGAGTTACTGCAGTAGGGTTTCATTGTCTTCTTGCTGCTGGGGAGAGCTGTTGCAGTCGTCAATATTTGGTTATCATTGCAGGTACATATTACGTTTATGTCTATTCCATAGTTAACATTATACTGCCCTGCAGATTACGTCGGCCCACACATGGACTGGCGCAATTTGTCCCACAATGGAATCGCGTCTGGAAGAAGCTTACAACAAAAGTCGGGCATGGAAAGTGAGTCAGGCGAATATTGATGTGTACGAGGTCCACTCATTCCCATCTGTTATGGTGGACATCGCCAGCCGTACATGCTCGTGTTTCCAGTGGCAAATAAATGAGTTCCCATGTGCGCATGCTATTGTCGCAGTGCGAAAAAGCGGGAAAAACCTTGACGACATTGTCGTACCTTGGTACCATGTTTCCGAATACCGTCTGACGTATGCGCCTACAATCTACCCAATACCAACAGTTGAAAAACCACCGTTCAACCCCACGGACTACGTCATCTACCCACCAAACGTGAAACGTCCGCCGGGAGGCCGAAGAAGAAGAGAATACCGTCAAAAGGTGAGAATGTTCAACAAATACGGTGTGGAAGGTGTGGTCGCATGGGAAACCACAACAGGAAGACCTGCAAAGAACCTATTTAGACGAAATCCCAACCCATTGGACATCCCAATTAATATTTACTGCCCTTTTTTTCATGTGGTTGCGTACTTCGTGCATACCATTAAATAAGCATGTGATATTCACATACAGTTTACTTCCTTAATAACTTATTATATGAATGCTGTGTGTTCGCCTATAACTACAACTGGCTTACACGTTTTGTTATGTTTCATTTTTTACTCAAATATTTTTTGAATACCTTTGCTTCCGCCACATTTTTAATTTTATCACAGTTTTTGCGTGTGACCACATCATACATTCCCTCTGCCTATAAGCTGACTTACTTATAACCGTCCACTCAGCAGGAAAATTTATGAAAACGTGGTGTCCACAACTTCACATAGCAGTTACTGAACCTCCCCTTCCCACCATACCCCCACATCAACATCACCATCACCATCGTCGCGGGAAAGTACTTCAAATTTTTCTAACGCATACTGATCATCAAACTCCATATACATTTACTCACATAACAGCATCCCACATCATGGTCAACGAGTCATGCAGAAAGTCATTCCCTTTAAACCAATTGTCACGTAACTGATGTTTAACCCAATGTCAACTTGTCTTGGTTGACACATTACCATCAACATCCTAGTTTCATAATATTGTACACTTTCGCGCGTACAAACGTTTCTGTAACGTACATGACATGCCAATTCCAAAACACACACAACTATGAAACTTACTAACACACTACACCCCACATAAAAACAAAATCCTCTCCAACTCCACATCCCCCTTACATTGCTCACTTTAACTCGTTACGGTCCAACATACCAACGTAACTACAACCCACATCACTCCAAAACCATGTAATGCATATTTTCTTCCCCTTCCACTCATTCACACATGCCTACTGTTCACAAATATCTCAGACAAACAAAACAAGCAACGTAATACGCAGACAAGCACAACATTCATAACAATACGCATACATTACATAGAATAGCCATAAACACATTTCATAACATTATCCCAAAAAATATTCGCACTAACTTCAGACAAAATTCTGTGTAAGCCCGTCATGCGGTAATTCACGACAAACCATCCACGACAATAAACTACCTACATTAACAAACCATAATATGAGCTAAAATAATATAATGTGCGTAACCCAAAAGTAAATAATATGCGCACCACAGCGTACACAAACTGCAAAACCCATAGTCTAACTTAATATTTACCCCAAAAAACCATTGTATGTGCAACCCTACACACTGTCAAAGCGTCACATGTGCGTACACCTCAATCAGTCCACGTCGTTCTTCAAACCACGCACCTCATCATTAACAAACGACTTCACCATGATTGCCCGCAACACACTACAGTTGCCCCCATGTAGTGATCTTCTTATTTCCACATGGCGCACATATTGGCGCATTACAGCACACACAAGTATAGCACAGTCAAGCCTGTCCAATAATTCCACAACATATATTACTAATGTCATAAATACAAATAATAACAATTCATGAACTGGGCTTCATATGTTTGTCAGCGAGAGAATTAAAAAGTGCTTACGATTCGAGACGTTTTTGTGGACAGTCCGCCACTGACTCTAACGGGAGGTCACAGTCCTGGGTGTCAATCGAGTCATTTCCAATGGTCTGCCTCTGCACTTCTGACACAATGTTTTTCTACAACAACGCATACACAAGTCAGCCAATAAAGTATTCATGTGGAAACACACACCCATACAATTTAACATTATCAAATCTCACTAGGTAAAGTGCCTCAATGTAGTGTACGTCCAAAATTCCGCTCCTCAGCCTCATTGAGTTAAAATGCTTCCAACTCCCATCCTCAGTGTCATACACGACCAGCGTCCAATGTGCGTTTTTGCAAAGCGGAAAATGCACGTAACGGAAGAGCTTAGCTGCACGCAGGTTGTCCAACACATACCTATTCATTGACCTTACGTTGTTGTTCTTCATCATGTCCTGAATCACCAGCAACCATGTTATACATTATTACATCGCAAAAATAAACACATCACTTACAGTCACAAACTTACTAGACAGATGCTACTGAAGAAATAAGATTTGTCTGCAGCATCAACGCCCTCATTTATCCTCTCCTGCTCAGCATTTAACAGAACAGCATATGCATCGATCACTTGCAAAATTTTAACATGTTCAATTATTGCATAGTTGGGAAAAAACCAAAAAAAAAACCAAACAAAAACACAAAAAACCAAACGCATCTTACATTTGCCCGTATCTCAGATTGACGCACAAGCGATTTCACATCGGTAAAATACACAGCAACACCGTGCCCCTGCCCATCCCACATCACAGCACTGCACACAACACACACCACATCTCATTACACCAAAAAAACATAATACATTAGCAACGATAATGCAAAACAATTACTCCGTACATACCTATCACCATCCCTGTTGTATGCGTCAGTTATCTTCTTCTTCTCCGCAGCTGTCAACATTTTCCACACCGTGTGTCTGTTGTTCATGTCAAATCCTGACTTCTTCTTCGGTTGTACGTCAATTTCATCAACATCAATTACATTTGCGTAACCAGTACTTCTGGGATTGATGACTACAGTACTCATCGACGAATGAAGTGGCACCATGTTCACTTTACTCTTTTGACCACTTACACCCACGCAATCAAACCCCGTAAGTGTTAACCCTTTCATTCCTTTTAGTTTCACATCCCACATAACAAAACTTCTCCCATAGTTAAACCTACCACATTCTGCCAAGTTTGGACTTATAACCACCACCTCTGTTCCAGGCATTACACCACGACGCATTTCATTAGCATTGATTGTGTGTTCCCTTATCGGCGTAACATCCTATACTGGATTTTCATTCCCAGTCACTGCGAAAACTCTGCTGGGAGTGGCATTCACGTCTGCAAACACTCCGCCAGGATTGCCATTCACACCTTCAGTGTTTACGTCTACATTACGAAAAGCTTGTGTCACATTATGGACTTCGCGCTCTGCCAGCTGATCCTCCAAAACATTCAATGCCCTACGTAATTCAGCATTTTCACAGTTCAGTTTCTTTACCTCCTCATCCTTCGCTTACATTAAGCTACCCAAACCTCCAACAAGATGCAACGTTTGCACCTCATTCGCCTTCCTCAGTTTCTCCACTTCTGCACGCAACTCTGCAACCACATTCTCTTTCTCGTTGATTTCCATTTCAAGCTCCACAATTTTCTCCATAGCGTAGCAGATGTGTATCCCAACATCCACTACCTGCTTACCAGCGTTTCGTGGAACATCCTTGGTTGGTGTTTCAAAACGAACCGAAGACGAGACCCTTTCTATATTTCTACCACGAATTCTTTCGTCAACACCCTCCACATTACCATCCACTCCCATATCAACAAAATCATCCTCATGCATACCACCACCGAATTCCTCATTCGCATTCCCAACACTCCCACCACAGTTTACCCCATCCACCTCAAAAAACTTAACCTCATAGTCTTCCTTAATCAGTCGTCCAACATTCACCTGTAAACAAAAACATGACAAATTTATGAACAATTATAAAACATTGCCCGCATAATGCAATGAAAACTACAATTTTACTATTACCTGAAAATCCACATGCCCTGACATATTTACCCCACGCGCCGCTGTTACTAATGTGGCGACATCCCACTTCATGAACCTCGGAAATGCGACTGCAGATTTCGGGGCTATGATCGTTGAATGTTCACAGAGCTAATACTGTACCACACATCACACACAACAAACAATAACATCCATATTAGCAGCATGACTACACCATGTACAACACAGAATAAATCAATTGCAATTAATGTCACACCCACAGGGGGGGAAAAAAACAAACTTACAATCAATGCTACAACACATCCGGTTACTTTTTTAGGTGTTCGATAAAATTCCCTCACCGAACTCATCAACGAGCTACGTATTGCCCCCGTCCAATCGTAGGTTTTCATTGCATCCAAATTATCCACATACCGAATTAGAGCCCAGCTGATTGTTTCTCCAGAATTTGAAAAGAATAATTTCCCACAAGCATATAAACACAACAGTTTCACAGTGTCTTCCACATCACGCGCAGATTTGCCTTCCGCAGCTTCGACTAGTAGGGTTCGTATCAGTTTCGAGGTTATTCGACTAGTGTTATCACATCTACGCTGTACAAAATCTGACAATGGCTTAGGTCGGGGAGTCAAATCAAGGAAACCAATCCCACATTGTATCCCAAATATCAGCTTGATGTCTTCATCACTTATGCCCACACGTCGTCCACCAATGTGAAACATCCCGTCTCGCACATTGTATGTCCGGATGATATTTACCACAAGGTCGTCTCCTTTGCGGAAGTCCGCATGGTCAAGTTTATTTACCAACATTGCTTCAAACATCAACCAGAACAGTGTCCTCTTCAGGTGAACTAGGTGTTCGTCTCGCAGATTCAGCACGTACACTAACTTCACAACGCCTGTAATGTTCGACCGGAAGTTGAGCCTCGAACGATTAATCTTCGGTGTCACACTTGAACGATTAACGATTTTTGTCTGTTTGAACAAGATCCGCCCTTGTTTACGTACCCTCAGTTCATTTCCCAACGTCTTGCTGGCTGCATCTTGACGTTTACGCTCACATGAACGCGTCCAAGGACTGTTTGTCCTCCTACCCCCTGCAATTTAAACACCAAATCATATATCCGTTTCCACATCAAAAATTTCAAAACAAAAAAGGTCTGTAACAAACTCACACAATTATAACACGTCAACACCACACACACATGATTTACAACAACAAAAATCTTCATAGCAGCAGGTACTTATTTCATAAAAAACAATCGAATCAACCCGTCCAACCAATGACAATAACAACATTTACAATTTCTTGACATAACATTTTTTATACTAATTTTTTTTTTGAATAATGTATAGAAATTACATATCACACAGTAACACATGAATTGACATACCAATGTGAACCTAACGTAACACACCACAATTTTTAATGTTCACAAATTCAATAAACGACGTAACCCCACAACATCTTCCCCGTCAACATCAACACAAATTAAATGTGGGACGACAAACCCTATCCATTCCAAACAACAACACATTGACATCCACACACCCCCGTAAATAGATGTCCCACACACAACTCAAAGTCAATAAACTATTTTCAACACAACCACGTCAACAAGAACTGAAGGCCCACCTACACACACACCACATTATTAACACACCCCACCACTCTCAGCCTTTCACTACGCAATACAGTTGTTCTTCATGATAGCGACACCACACACCTACCCACGTAAACAACTACGCACTACAACATTCTGACTTTCCCAAACATAATCAACACTTAAAAACGTCATACGTAACATAAATCAACAACCACAACTGTAGAATCCATTCATCGTTGATGGCATTTAAAAAAAAATTTGAAAACACGAATCGGAACATAAATTCCGTAAACAAAACCATTTAATGAAGTTTACCAGTCATCGTTGACAAGTCTGAGTAAGAAATTCCTTCGTCGTAATATTCCGTAGTTGTCGCACGATCGTTACGTCACACCACTTCTTAGGGTTTACCCAACAACAAATCTTCCAGTCACAACGATCTAAATCTCCAAATCGTCGTAAAGCCACACCAAATCTATAACGTGGGTAAGTATTGACTAAATTTGAATTTTGAAACACCGTTTCTCAACCCTCAATTTTAGGGCAATATTAATTTTCATACCTAATTCAGTGGTGTTTCCAAATTTGGGGGAGTTGAAACGTTAACGGGTCGGGCAACGTTGGGCGCCTTACCGTACATGAAAGTACCACCAACGTAATCACCAAACCACATCCACCCGTCACGTTAGTAAAACCCACGCACTAGTGTTAACTTAATGGCATTATAGTCATTCAATGTACATTAGGATCAAATAGTGCATAAGAAAACATTTGGGACTATCCACACCATAAGTTCAAAAAAGGGGATTTACCAGTCAATTCCCCTATAATACATAAGATATAGATACATATCCATAATTTTTATAAAAAATATTATCTGATTTTTTAGATGAGAGAAAAGGAATGTAAGTGTTAATATTTTTTTTGGAAAAATTGGTGAGAGAGATTATAATGGAGAGATTATGAAATATTTTTGTTATCTTCCCATTTGAAATTCATAAATTAAGGGATAATTATTAATCCTAAAATAATTAAATAAATAAATCAATCAATAGGTTTTTTTGATAACGCCCCAAAAAAATATACAATAAAAGTACACCAACCATTGCTCCTTACAATAAACCAAAAATAAATCTCCAACACTGCATACATAATCATAAGAGGTTTTACAAAATAACTCTATATACAAATATACATTCAACGACTTTAGTACATAAATCTATAACACGTGAAATATCCAATCAAAGTAAATAATTGCCCTCAAGGGCTACAAAACAATTTCCAACTATTTTCATTACATAATTCAACTTTCTCATTACAAAAAAACTAAAAAAAATAAAAAATAAAAAAACTTCTTCTTTTAACAGAATACAAATAGATTTTGTGGCGTAAGATCTACTTCTCTAAAAAGACCCCACATCATCTATGTGATCTAAGCCTTGGAAACATGATAAATACAAGCCTTTTGAGAGTTTGGAACCCTCACAAGAAAAAACAAAAATCATGTACATGTAGTTTACACAACTGCCTTGATGGGTTGCCAACCCAGCCCTTTCCTGACATGGTCACTAAAGCCCACATCAATGTTCGAGCTTGACTCGATTTATTTTTAAGATGTTCAAGCTCGGCTCGAACTCGAAACGAGCCCAAATACATCAACTTGAGCTAGGGGTGAGCAGCGGATATATCGATCCGCCAAAACCGACCGAACCGATCCGATCCGCCGCATTTTGGACGGATGCGTGATGACGAGCGGACGGTTGCGGATTGATTTTCTCCAATCTGCCAATTTGGCGGACGGATGGCGGATTTGAGATTCCTTTGGCCGCAACCAAACCGCCAAACGGCGAGCACCCCTAATAATTTATAAGACTTTATGTTTTCAATTTGTTTAAATATTTTGTTTGTGTTTTCAATTGAAAAAGAGTTTAAATATTCTGTTGAAAAAAAGTTTTCAACTTAAATATATTTTTTGAATTAAAAAAAATAAACGTATTATTTATCTATATTTTTTGGTTTTTAAATTTAACTCTAAAAATAATAAATAGAAAATATGATATATGCTGGTTAGTTTTTGTTTTCAAAAACATATATAGATGTAACAATACAGAGATATACAATCTCTACTGCTGCCCTGTTCATGGTTTTGGTGGTTTGAATTGTTATTATATTTTAAGAACCACAGATTGTAATACTTTATGTGAATGAATCATGCTGTGATTGTAATATGTGGATGAGTCATGCAGTGATTGTGATATTCTAAAGTTTCAAACTTTCTTTTTTTGGATGAGACATACAGTGATTGTAATAGTTTTTTAAGTCATTGACTGTAATACTTTCTTTTTTTTTTTTCTTTTTTTTTCTTTTTTTGAGGAAGTGCACAAGTTGAATTATGTTGAAAATTTATAAAATCTTAAACCGCCAAATTGATTCGCATCCATCCGCCAAACTGCCAATCCGCTCAATCCACATCTGTCGGATTAGCAGACGGATGCGGATTGATTTTCTCTAATCCGCCAATCTGGCGGACGGATGGCGGATTAGAGGTTCCATGGCCGTAACCGACCCACGCCCACCCCTAACTTGAGCCTAGCTCCATAAAATTTGTCTGACTCAAACTTGGCTCGTTATGACTCGTTAGTCAAGTGAAACTCATGGAAAACTTAAAGCTTACTACACATAAATAGTGATCACTTTACCTTGAACAACATTGTGTAAACGATGTGGGACAAAAATTGTTTGAAACATGATACACCAAAACGATGTTGTTTCGTTGCTGAGGGGAATTGCACAAAAGAGTCCCACATCGGTCCATGACAGAAGTATGTTCAAGATGAATGCTTATAAAAGTCCCACGTGGCCCATTGCATGATTCCAAAGTGGCAATATAATGTAATATCATCTCCAACGGTTAAGTAAATGTATCACCAAATTTTAATTTTGTGAAAAAATATATCTTTTTTTATTCGAACGGTTTCCATAAATTCAATATATAACGAAACTAAAGTCACTCATAGTGATACAGTTATAATTCAATTTCACATAAACTCAAATTCAGTCAGTCAATGAAAAGCAACTGCAAGAATATTTATTTTGAAAACAAAGTCACCTCTTTTGATACAATACATAGTTTTCCATTGATCTGAGTCCAACACACAAGCATAGCCTCTATGGGTTCCATTTATTTTGTTGAGTAATGCTAAATTGCAAAAGACCTATTGTATCTTGTTTGATGAGCATGAGGTAATTAGGGATGATGTATCAACTCGCCACCTGTCCGATTCGATCGTATTTTTTTAGAATATGGGAAAGTTGTTTTTGTCCATAAGGTTAGGTTAGGCTAATATTTTCAACTCGATTTATTAATAGCTAAGTTTGGAATTGATACTTTTAACCTGACCCAGTCCGCTATTAAATTAATTAATTAATTGTAATATATTAAAAAAAATTATTGGGATTTAAACTTTATTTTTGTTGATTTTATTGAAACTCACATTTGTGATGATGTGTGATTGAATTTACTTAAAAAAATCCTTTAATTTATAATAATATCAGTATATTTATTTAAGAAATATAATATGATTGAATTTAATTTATGGAATGCTTTAAAAAAAATTTAGCATCTAGCCCAATGGATGAGTTTGGCATTTATAATTATGTTTTAAGTCAAACTTGGACAGATGTAGAAGCTCAATGTTATAACCAGACCAAACTTAGACATACACAAAATCTCTTATTATATAATGTCGCATCCTTTCGGCCCAACTAATGCCCACCCCTAGCATGAGAGATTAACCAAAATGGCATTTGGTGGTTTCGAAGTAAATCTTGGGCTTTGAGTGAACAACACTAAGTTGGTGCTTACATACAAATAAATTCTATTTTCACACATCATTTACACTTTATACACACAATGAAAAATATTTTTATTATAATTTTGACTCTAAAAATTTTACGAATATAGATATTAGTACACACACCCCACTTAAAAAATAAAAAATCTTACAACACATCCATTACAAAAAAACACTAAACCTTGTTACCTTGCAAAATCCTCATCTTTCCCAATCCATTATCATCCTACTTTTGTTAACTATTATTAGCTTACTTCAGTTTCCAAACCCTCTCAATCCATTGAGTCTTTTATTCCTCATTTAAATCCTACAAGTATTCTCATTTTTTAGTATTGTGGAAGATTTGTATGTTAAAAACTCAATTTTTTGAGAATGATATCTATATACTATAGAAGGAAAATGAGGTTTTTAACTCACAAGTCTTGTGGAAGCTCCAATATCCTAATCTTAATTTTCTAATTTTTTGATTTAAAAAAAAAAAACTCAGCATTTATTGACTTATTCTAACAAACAAACATTTTTAACTTCTCTCATAATTACTGCAACACCCTTTTCAACTTCTCCCATATTAGTGATGGGAATGTCAAATTATTTTTATAAAAGAATCTAAAAAATAATAATTTGTATATTAAAAAAATATCTAAAACAAATATAAATATTTATATTTATATATTATATAAAGAAAATGGAGTTTCTAATGAGAAACCTCCCAAGAGCTCCAAACTCTGATTCTAAAATTATTAATTTTTTAATTTATAAAATAGATTAAAAATGTGGTGACCAGGTATGTAATCTGCCTTGTCTTTCTTCTGTGCGTATTGGGATTCATTGTGTTAGAGTGTCGGGGTTTAACTTGAGGCCTTGTCGATTGTTTGGGATTGTTGTTTTGAAAACTTTTCTCAAAATTCTTGCTCTTTTTATTTCGGTGTTGAGTTTCACATGTTTAAGGAGGTCTTAGTCCAATCGGTAAAATTTCTAGCTAGGAGCCAGAGCCGTACGTGCAAGGGCTTGGGCCGCACGTGTAGAAGAAGGGCTGTACGTGAGGGGAGTGAGGCTGCACGTGCGAAAAACAGGGATTGCCGAGATGCTCTACTAAAATAATCACACTTGAAATCGCAAGTGTAGAAAGAAGAGGGCCGGCAGTGGGGAGTGGAGGCCACACGTGCGGTGAAGGCGTGTTATAGCGATCCTGGTTTTCCTTTCCTTTGTTTATTGTATTCCGGACTTAGTTCTGTGAGTGTATTGATGTCGTATTCTCTTTTCCATCCTTACTCTTGTATTTGAGTCTTGGGTTGTGTTGGGCAGGTTTGAAACAGATTGGTTGTGTTTAGAAACCTAAGGTTGATGCCTAGTTTTTGGCTTTCACGCTCGAGCGGGAGTTTTGACGCTCAAGCAGGCCCTTTGTTGTTGCTCCTCCGCTTGAGCGGGATTTTGGATGCTCGAGCGTGAATATCCATCTCCCAGTATTTTCTCTGCAGATCATCGGACGCTCGAACGGGCTCTTTTGGTTTTGTTCCTCCGCTCGAGCGGGGAGTCTGATGCTCGAGCAGGGACCTTGGTCTGTAAAACTTCTGGAAGTGTGCATCCGGCGCTCGAGCGGCGTTTTTGACGCTTGAGCGTGAGTCTGTGTTTGACGCTCGAGCAGGGAGTTCCACACTCGAGCGGGGCGACTTTTATATCAGTCCGAAAAGTGACATTTTGGATCACTTTTTGACTTTCTTTCTCTCTCCTACTTTTTCAAAACCTCCATTGAAGAGCACTTCACTCTAAAACTCCAACTTCTCTCTAGGGTTTGATCTAGTAAGAGTGATCTTCTACCCTTTGGCCTTTGTAAAAAGTGTGGAGCTTGTTGAAGGCTACATTTTGATCCGAAAATATTGGGGTTTGGAGCACTTTCAAATTTCTTCATCTTCTCCTTTGAGCTCCAAATTTGAGGTAGGGATAACTACTCATTTCATAGTCTTTGACATAAACTATTGGTCATTTTGATGTAATGTTGAAGTTGTGTAATTTTGGATGTTAGGGTTTCAAAATGAATAAAGAGGGGTTTTGTTATTTTGACTCATATATGTGTATCTTGGGTCTTAAAATGATGGTATTGATGTTATTGATGATATATGGGACCTTTGGGTCATTGTGGAGAAAAAGGGAGAGAAAGCCCTAAATTGTTGTATGAATTAATTTATATAATTAATTTGGGAATGTTATGAAAATATGGAATTGAGTTGGAAATAATGAAATTGGCTCATTATAAGATGGAATATTGGAGTTGGACTTATTAATCGCTCACCTATGAAATTGTTGTCAAATTATCTGTTGATGCATTTATTATCTGTTTAGAAATAAATTACTTTGGGCTATCGGTGGAGGATAGTCTTGAATGTGGTAGACCTTACACGATGATTAGGTAAATTAAAACTAATCAACTGAATATGGCATTGAATATGAAGGTTGGAATAATACATTAAATTTCTGTATTGATTGATTATGTATATGATTTGTGCTTATATACATTGTGTTATGTGGGAGGAGATAGGGGATATACTCCACGGTTTAGGAGGAGATAGGGGATGGACTCCTAAACCGGATATTATTTGGGATGGGATAGGGGATGGACTCCATTGATACAGCAAATATGTATATCTATTGTGAAGTATGGAAGTGTTTTATGTGATATTGATACAGCAAATATGTATACTATTGTGAAGTATGGAAGTGTTTTATGTGATATTGATACAGCAAATATGTGTATCTATTGTGAAGTATGGAAGTATTGTTGATATGAGCTGTGATCTCATGGAAATTGTTTGGCCAGGTTCTGAGCCATATTTATGAATTGAAAATCGGTTAAATAAAGGAAAGAGGAATGAAATATGGGCATATTTGTCATGTAATTAAAATGGGTTATAAATTGATTTATGTGGGTTAAACATTTATCAAATGCTAATGTTTTAGTTTTTGCTCATATTATGTTTAGCATATCTCTACTAGGTGTTGGCTCACCCCTATGGGGCATCATTTTTCAGGTACAGGTGCTATGCCACCTCTAAGGACGTAGCTTGGGAGGCTTGAGGCTGTTAGACTCTTTTGTTGTTTTTGTTGTATTACATATATATCAAGCCAAGGGCTTATTTTGTGTAGAGTTAGTACTCACCTTTTTGTAACTAAGTGTTGACTTGGAAAGTTGTAAGCCCATAGGGCATTTACTTTTGTTGTCAACATGTAATATCTTTTGTAAGAATACTCTGATAATTGTAATATGAAATCCCTTTTCTTTATCGTGAATGTATGATATTATGGGTTTATTTTGAGGGCGTTACGTGCTGCATGTGCGGGAAAAGAGGTGCACGTGCAGAAGACAATGAGTTCGAAAAAAATATGCTTTTATTCACTTTGGGATGAGTGTATCTCACTTTTTGTACATCTCTCTCTCTTAAAACCCATTTCGCTTCCTTCTCTCTACATTTCCTAGCACCAAATTAGATCAAACCTTTGATTTCTTTAAATCCATTAAAGCTTTGACCATAGCTCCTTCATCAAAGTTAGAGAACTCTTCGAGGGTTACATTGTGTGCGGTGGAGATTGAGTTTCGACATCGTTGATTTTGAGGCTTTCATCTCTTTTTCCTTCAAGAATTTGAGGTAGAGATTTTCTTTGAGTTATATATACATTTTTACAAATTATGTTGTTATTGGGACTCTTTCTTGTGGTGATTGAACTTGGGTTTTGACTCATGAGTTGTGAATGATTTTAAAAGTGGGTTTCCAAAATGTTTTCTAAAAATCCTTGAGATTTTGAGTTATATTGTTGTAGAGAAGTGTTATCTTGAAATAATTTCTTTCAAAATGAGAAGGAAACCTAGTCTATGGAAACCCTAGAAATTTGAGAATTTTGAGAAAATGTGGTAATGTTATGAAAATGATATTTGACCAATATTATGATAAATGTTGACATAAGAAACTCCATGGTATATGAGAATTAGTTGGCTTCGAAGTTATTGTTCAAAATGGTGATATAAATGAGAAAGTTGATGAAATGGCGAAATGTTGTTGCTCCTCAATGGAGATTGATAAGTATATGTTTATCTTGTGATATTGCATTGAAAATAAATAAATAAATAAAAAAAAGAGATGGGAATTGTGATCACAAATGGAAAATTGTATGAAAGACTATTATAATGCATTGATATATGTTGCATTAACGTTTTAATTCTTTTGGTTACTATGAGTTTTAAATTGAGAATTGAAAATTTTGCATTTGAAAAGGGAAATGTTTTTGAATAAGATATCATGGAATTGTTTTGGGATAAATACGTTGGTAAGTCAGGATAGGGGGTGTAGATGAAATTGATTAAGTTAGCCTGAGTGTTCAGGGTGAAAGACCAAAAACACACACAGAGGAGGTACCCCGTGCCTTCTGGTTAGCTACCAGTAAAGTAGGGTTTTGATAGCGCTAGTTATGTCTACTTGCAGACACCAACTTAGGGATTACCTAAGTTGTATTTACCGCCCCTTAAACTTGATTTAAAGTTATTGAATTGTTAAAATTTCAAGATTTTCATTATGCATGGTGGCTTTTCAAAAGATGAAGAGGCGACTTTCCTTTAAAAGCATAGCATGGCATGTGTATTTCAATTCATGAGACTTGTATAAAATATATATACTTTGTTAAGAATTTCCTACTGGACTTTATGCTTATCCTATGGGATTTGGTACAAGAAAAGATGTGGTGATTCCACCAAACTAAGGGCGTGGATGTGTATGTTGAGAGCACAAGGCTCTTGTTTTGTTGTGATTCTATTTTTGCAAGCCAGGGGCTATATTTGTATGGTTTCGAGCAATCATTTTGTGTAATCAGGTTTAAGCCTTGGACTTTGTAGCCTTTGAGGGCAATTGTTTACTTTGATTGGATATTTCGCATGCTATACATTTATGTACTAAAGTCGTTTAATTTATATTTGCATATGGAGTTATTTTGTAAAATCTCTTATGATTATGTATGCAGTGTTGGAGATTTATTTTTGGTTTATTGTAAGGAGCAATGGTTGGTGTACTTTTATTGTATATTTTTTTGGGGCGTTACCAAAAAAACCTATTGATTTATTTATTTATTTAATTATTTTAGGATTAATAATTATTCCTTAATTTATGAATTTCAAATGGGAAGATAACAAAAATATTTCATAATCTCTCCATTATAATCTCTCTCACCAATTTTTCCAAAAAAAAATATTAAAACTTGCATTCCTTTTCTCTTCTCTAAAAAATCAGATAATATTTTTCATAAAAATTATGGATATGTATCTATATCTTATATATTATATTATAACATAACAAATAAAAGTTAAAAATTAAATATACAAACAGATAAAATTAATAAATTTAATTTTTATTTATTCAATTAAAATATTTGTTTTGCCTCTCAATATCCAATTTTAAGTTTTAAAAATCTATAAAGTCTATTTAAACAAATCTGATATGAAAATATCTCCCATTATCATACTTCAAATCAATAAAACTCACATTTCTATCACATATTTAACTCGCATCATAATTTACCTAAATAATAATAATTAAAAACAAATAGAAATTACAGATAAATTAAATTTTAAAAAATAGAAACTCACAACTCCATCTAAAATAAAGAAGATATAACAATATCTAAAACAAATAGAAAACTACACAAAAATAAAAAACATAAGAATTTAGATATGGATTTCAAAAAGATATAACAATATCTAAATTTGAATTATGATTTAGTAATATAATTATATATTATTTTGATGTATATCTATCAAAAATTTAAATCACTTAATGAGATAGATTAATCAATTTTCTAAAATTAACTCTATTTGTTTCTAGTTTTCAGAATACACTTTTTAGACAATTCTACTTTTTCGTTTTCCATATTTTTTTTATTTTTATTGAATTTTTTAAATATTTTAAGAAAATTTTTTAATTTTTAGATACACCTAACATAAATACATTTAGAAAGTATAATATTTGTGAAAAAAATCTTTGAAAAATTTACTAAATACCAAAAATACAAATAAAATACAAAAATTCAATACATTTTTCATATTTTTGCATATTTATTAATTTTTAAAAATATTTTTTTCACAAATAATTTACTACTTAGATACACCTAAGTAAAGTACATCTAAAAAAAATTAAAAAATTGCTTAAAATTTTAAAAATATTCACTAAAATAAAAAAAACTCAATTTTCAGATAATCGAATTCAGAAAACTGAAATCAAACACAGTGATTGCTTTTTCAATTTATAAAAAAGATTAAAAAAACCTATTGACTGATTTATTTATTTAATTGTTTTAGAAGTAATAATTATCCCTTTATTTATGGATTTCAAATGGAAAGATAACAAAAATATTTCATAATCTATCCATCCTAGAAAATATTAAAGCTTGCCTTCCTGCTCTCTTCTCCAAAAAATCAAATAATATTTTTCATAAAAATTGTGGATATCTATCTATATCTTATATATTATATTATAACATAAAAAAAAAAAAACTAAAAATCAGATATACAAACAAATAAAATCAATAAATTTGATTTTTATTTATTTAGTTAAATTCTTTCTTTTGCATCTCAATATCCAATTTTAAATTTTAAAAATCTTTAAAGCTTATATAAACAAATCTAATTTGAAAATATCTCCCACCATCATAATTTAAATTAATAAAACTCACGTATCTATCACATATTTAACTCACATCATAACTTACCTAAATAATAATAATTAAAAATAAATAGAAACCACAAATAAATTAAATTTAAAAAAAAAAAAAGAAACCCACAACTTCATCTTAAATAAATTAAAAAAAAAAACAAATAAAAACAACACAAAAATAAAAAAAGATTAGAATTTAGATATGGATCTCAAAAAAATATGACAATATCTAAATTTGAATTATGATTTATTATTATAATTATCTATTTTTCTAATGTATATCTATTTGGATCTATGAAATTTGGATCTCAACATACACATCCACGCCCTTAGTTTGGTGGGGTCACCACATCTTTTTCTGTACCAAATCCCATAGGGTAAGCATAAAGCCCAGTAGGAAACTCTTAACAAAGTATATATATTTTATACAAGTCTCATGAATTGAAATACACATGACATGCTATGCTTTTAAAGGAAAGCCGCCTCTTCATCTTTTGAAAAGCCGCCATGCATAATGAAAATCTTGAAATTTTAACAATTCAATAACTTTAAATCAAGTTTAAGGGGCGGTAAATACGACTTAGGTAATTCCTAAGTTGGTGTCTGCAAGTAGGCATAACTAGCACTATCAAAACCTCACTTTACTGGTAGCTAACCGGAAGGCACGTGGTACCTCCTCTGTGTGTGTTTTTGGTCTTTCACCCTAGACACTCATGCTAACTTAATCAATTTCATCTACACCCCCTATCCTGACTTACCAACGTATTTATCCCAAAACAATTCCATGATATCTTGTTCAAAAACATTTCCCTTTTCAAATGCAAAATTTTCAATTCTCAATTTAAAACTCATAGTAACCAAAAGAATTAAAATGTCAATGCAACATATATCAATGCATTATAATAGTCTTCCATATAATTTTCCATTTGTGATCACAATTCCCATCTCTTTTTTTTATTTTTTTTCAATGCAATGTCACAAGATAAACATATACTTATCAATCTCCATCGAGGAGCAACAACATTTTGCCATTTCATCAACTTTCTCATTTATATCAACATTTTGAACAACAACTTCGAAGCCAACTAATTCTTATATACCATGGAGTTTCTTATGTTAACATTTATCATAATATTGGTCAAATATCATTTTCATAACATTACCACATTTTCTCAAACTTCTCAAATTTCTAGGGTTTCCATAGACTAAGTTTCCTCCTCATTTTGAAAGAAATTATTTCAAGATAACACTTCTCTACAACAATATAACTCAAAATCTCAAGGATTTTTAGAAAACATTTTGGAAACCCACTTTTAAAATCATTCACAACTCATGAGTCAAAAGCCAAGTTCAATCACCACAAGAAAGAGTCCCAATAACAACATAATTTGTAAAAATGTATATATAACTCAAAGAAAAATCTCTACCTCAAATTCTTGAAGGAAAAAGAGATGAAAGCCCCAAAATCAACGATGTCGAAACCCGATCTCCACCGCACACAATGTAGCCCTCGAAGAGTTCTCTAACTTTGATGAAGGAGCTATGGTCAAAGCTTTAATGGATTTAAAGAAATCAAAGGTTTGATCTAATTTGGTGCTGGGAAATGTAGAGAGAAGGAAGATAAATGGGTTTTAAGAGAGAGAGATATACAAAAAGTGAGATACACTCATCCCAAAGTGAATAAAAGCATATTTTTTTCGAACTCATTGTCTGCTGCACGTGCGCCCCTTTCCTCGCACGTGCGGCACGCCTTCACTGCATGTGTGCCCTCCACCCCCCTACTGGCGGCCTTCTTCTTTCTACACTTGCGATTTCAAGTGTGATTATTTTAGTAGAGCATCTCGGCAACCCCTGTTTTTCACATGTGCAGCCTCACTCCCCGCACGTACAGCCCCTCTTCCGCACGTGCGGCCCAAGCCCCTATACGTACGGCTCTGGCTCCTAGCTAGAAATTTTACCGACTGGATTGAGACCTCCTTAAACATGTGAAACTCAACACCGAAATAAAAAGAGCAAGAATTTTGAGAAAAGTTTTCAAAATAGCAATCCCAAACAATCGACAAGGCCTCAAGTTAAACCCCGACATTCTAACACAATGAATTCCAATACGCACAGAAGAAAGACAAGGCAGATTACTTACCTGGTCACCACATTTTTAATCTCTTTTATAAATTAAAAAATTAATAATTTTAAAATGGGAGGTTGGAGCTCTTGGGAGGTTTCTCATTAGAAACCACATTTTCTTTATATAATATATAAATATAAATATTTATATTTGTTTTAGATTTTTTTAATGTACAAATTATTATTTTTAGATTCTTTTATAAAAATAATTTGACAATCCCATCACTAATATGGGAGAAGTTGAAAAGGGTATTGCAGTAATTATGAGAGAAGTCAAAAATGTTTGTTTGTTAGAATAAGTCACTAAATGCTGAGGGTTTTTTTTTTTTTTTTTAAAGTTAGAAAATTAAGACTCGGATATTGGAGCTTCCACAAGACTTGTGAGTTAAAAACCTCATTTTCCTTCTATAGTATATAGATATCATTCTCAAAAAATTGAGTTTTCAACATACAAATCTTCCATATTACTAAAAAATGAGAATACTTGTAGGATTTAAATGAGGAATAAAAGACTCAATGGATTGAGAGGGTTTGGGAACTGAAGTAAGCTAATAATAGTTAACTAAAGTAGGATGATAATGGATTGGGAAAGATGAGGATTTTGCAAGGTAACAAGGTTTAGTTTTTTTTGTAATGGATATGTGTTGTAAGATTTTTTATTTTTTAAGTGGGGTGTGTGTACTAATATCTATATTAGTAAAATTTTTAGAGTTAAAATTATAATAAAAATATTTTTCATTGTGTGTATAAAGTGTAAATAATGTGTGAAAATAGAATTTATCTGTATGTAAGCACCAAATTAGTGTTGTTCACTCAAAGACCATGATTTACTTCGAAACCACCAAATGCTATTTTGGTTAATCTCTCATGCTAGGGGTGGGCATTAGTCGAGCCGAAAGGATGCGACACTATATAATAAGAGATTTTGTGTATGTCTAAGTTTGGTCTGGTTATAACATTGAGCTTCTACATCTGTCTAAGTTTGACTTAAAACATAATTATAAATGCCAAACTCATCCATTGGGCTACATGCTAATTTTTTTTTTTAAATTCCATAAATTAAATTCAATCATATTATATTTCTTAAATAAATATACTGATATTACTATAAATTAAAGAATTTTTTAAAGTAAATTCAATCACACATCATCACAAATGTGAGTTTCAATAAAATCAACAAAAATAAAGTTTAAATCCCAATAAATTTTTTTAATATATTATAATTAATTAATTAATTTAATAGCAGACTGGGTCGAGTTAAAAGTATAAATTCCAAACTTAGCTATTAATAAATCAAGTTGAAAATATTAGCCTAACCTGACCTTATGGACAAAAACAACTTTCCCATATTCTAAAAAAATACGATCGAATCGGACAGGTGGCGAGTTGATAGATCATCCCTAATTACCTCATGTTCATCAAACAAGATACAAGGGGTCTTTTGCAATTTAGCATTACTCAACAAAATAAATGGAACCTATAGAGGCTATGCTTGTGTGTTGGACTCAGATCAATGGAAAACTATGTATTGTATCAAAAGAGGTGACTTTGTTTTCAAAATAAATATTCTTGCAGTTGCTTTTCATTGACTGACTGAATTTGAGTTTATGTGAAATTGAATTATAACTGTATCACTATGAGTGACTTTAGTTTCGTTATATATTGAATTTATGGAAACCGTTTGAATAAAAAAAGATATATTTTTTCACAAAATTAAAATTTGGTGATATATTTACTTAATCGTTGGAGATGATATTACATTATATTGCCACTTTGGAATCATGCAATGGGCCACATGGAACTTTTATAAGCATTCATCTTGAACATACTTCTGTCATGGACCGATGTGAGACTCTTTTGTGCAATTCCTCTCAGCAACGAAACGACATCGTTTTGGTGTATCATGTTTCAAATAATTTTTGTCTCACATCGTTTACACAATGTTGTTCAAGGTAAAGTGATCTCTATTTATGTGTAGTAAACTTTAAGATTTCCATGAGTTTCACTTGACTAACAAGCCATAACGAGCCAAGTTCAAGTTAGACAAATTTTATGGGAGCCGGGCTCGAGTTGACCTATTTGGGCTCGTTTCGAGCTTGAGCCGAGCTTGAACATCTTAAAAATAAAACTAAGTTTGGGAAGACTAAGGCTAGGTTTGGCATGTTCTAAGGCCAAGTTTGGGAAGACTAAATAAGTGCACTTTTTGACTTTTTATGAAATATGGGTTGGATTTGGGTTGGGTTTGAAGTGATGTGTTAGAGAGGTGATGTGACTTAAATAAAATGATGTGACTTAAATAGGATAGTGACTTTTTGACTTTTTGGCTTTTTCTAAACATCCCAAACTTGGCCTAAATAAGCCAAAAAGTCAAAAAGTCACTATCTTATTTAAGTCACATCATCCTATTTAAATCACATCACCTCTCTAACACATCACATCAAACCCAACCTAAACCCAACCCAAATCCACCAATAAGTCAAAAAGTGCACTTTTTTAGGACACCCCAAACCAACCCTAAATAAGTATACTTTTTGACTTTTATTGAATTATGTATAGAAAAAATAGAGAGGCGATACTGATTGATATGATCCAAAAAAAATAAAAAGATAAAAAATATGAACTTATTTTTGGATGCCAAACTTCCTAAATCAAGTCAAGCTAGAACATTGATAAACTTGGCTCGGCTCGAATATACTCCTACATCTACAACTCTCAAATCTGACAATCTCTCTCTCTCTCTCTGTCTCTCTCTCTCTCTCTAACTTCAACGGTGCGGGCACCCAATAACCGGGTTCATTCATGAACCGAATCAGCAACCACCGAAACCAGGTAGTCTCCACGGATTTAACCTCCACTTCTACCACAAACACATCTCCGATTTGATCCCTCCGCCGCCGCCCAAACCCTCTTCTCCGTAAACTCCTCCACACATCTGCTGCGAGGCCGACTTCACCAACCCCCACTCAACCTCCAGGACGGGCCGTTAAAGCCCTCGACATCTGCAATGCTATAACCCACGGTATCAACCTGGTCCGAAACTGGCAAAGCCTGGCCCAAATCGCAGTCCCAAAAGGGTTCCACACACTCCTAACCTCGATGACGCCGGAAAGTCGTGGTCGGTTTGGGTTTACCTGGTCCGAAACTGGCAAAATCTATTTGTATTATGTTAAAAGAAGAAATTTTTTTTTTTTTAATGAGAAAGTTGAATTATGTAATGAAAATGGTTGGAAATTGTTTTGCAGAGCTGCATTGCAGTTCAATTACATCACTATAAATGTGAGGTTCAGTAAAATTAACAAATATAAAACATAGATTCAAATAAAAAAAAATATTTTTTAATATATTATAATTAATTAATTAATTTAATAATAGATTGAATTAGAAATATAAATCTCAAACCCTATCCATTTTTATATCAGGTTAAGAATGTTAGCCTCGCCCGCTCTTATGGGTTAAAAAATCTTTTCTAAACTCTAAAAAAATAGAAAATTGGGTTGGGCGGGTCAAGGGACAGATATCCACCCCCACTGTAAGATGTGTTTATAATTTTACATTTTGGACATATTTGGAATAAAAGTGTGTGAAGTGAGCAAAATTATATTTATATATTTTTAAAAGGGTTAATTATACTAATAGTGCCTATAATTTGGGACTTGTGTCACTTTGCTCTCTGACTTTTTAATTGTGACACATTTGATCCTGAAGTTTGAATCTTGTTCCAAATAAGGACAATTGAAAATATTATTAGATTTTTCAAGAGTAAAACCGTCAATTTGATAAAATATAAATTAATTTGACAAAAATAAATGTCAAAAAAATATTTTTAATATTTTTAAAATTATTTTTATCCACCAATGATAAAATTATTTAAAATTAATAAAAAAATTACATGATTAATTTTTTTAAATTAATTTTACATGATCATCATCTAAACACATAATAAAAATTAACTTGGTAAAAAAAAAATAAATGTCTAAAAGATTTATCAATTTTATATAATTTTATTTTTAGTAAGTAGAAATAATTTTTAAAAATTCAAAAATATTTGCTTGACATTTATTTTTGTCAAATTAGTTTATATTTTATCAAATTGACAATTTTACCCTTGAAAAATCTAATTATATATTCAATTGTCCTTATTTGAAACAATATTCAAAATTCAGGGTTAAATATGTCACAATTGAAAAGTCAGGGACCAAAGTGACACAAGCCCTGTAACGCCCTCAAAATAATACACTAAACCCACCAATATTTAGATGCATTGATATACAAAAGACTAACATTCTTCTATTCATTAGAGTAGTTCTTACAACAGTATTACATGTTAACAACAAAGCAAATGCCCTAAGGGTTTACAACTTTCCAAGTTAACATTTGGTTACAAGAAAATAGAGTGCTAACTTAAATACATATTATGCCCTTGGCCTGAATTACATGTAATACTTCAAAAGAAAATAGACAACAAAAAGGTCTGTCCGCCTCTAGCCTCCTAAGCTATGTCCTCGGAGGTGTAACAAGCCCGCGAGGGACCTTGCTACAGTTCGGACTCCCCTTTTTGTTTGTTGCGGTTCTTAATCTGAACCAAAGAGTCCAACTCTAGTAAATCGTTTTGAGAAAAACAGATTTTGAAAGAAGTGCCAAACATGGACTGCTTTGCCAGATACAGAGTCGCCACCTAAATATTTTATTTTGGAAAATTTAGGAAACCCTGACTCGGTGCCAAAGGCCACGTGTCCGTTATCACCAAAGTTGCTTCGGCTCGGGAGCTTGGGTACGATCGGGGAAGGTCAGCTATGAGCACTCCCTTTCGCCCGGTCCAAAGACTGGCCTCTACTAACCATGACATCCGATTTTTAAAACATTATGTGTTTCTTGTTCCGGTTATTAGCCTAAAATTACTATGTTATGCGCACAGCAAACAAGTATAGATTAGATTGCCTAATTTGGAAACAAGCATCGCATATCCGTTTGTTTTGAAAATACTTTGAAATTTGCTACTCGCAAGTAGGCTAAAATACGAATTTCAACGAGTTTTTCCAGCTCAAACAATCCAACCTTCACCCACAGGCATTCAAACATTTTATCTCATATAAGCACTTAGCCGCATGGTAAGCATACTGTCATGTTAACATTCACATGCATGCGAGATGCTAAAGCATAAATACTTACATCGTACTCCGTGTCGAAACAATAAACTGGTTAGCAAACATGCATGTCCTAGTTCATGTTAAGTGGCTAATGCAACACATACAAGATGTGATTAGAATGGGCTCGGCAAACCCTAAAGTGGCATGTGAAATGCTACAACTATCACGTATTCAATTTGGAATTGAAAATACAATGCAGTTTATATGATATACCGAGCCCGGTGCATGCAAGACAAATGCATGGATGCACGCATGCATTACATGAGATATGCTAATTTAAACGTGCCCTAATACTAACCATCAAAGCAGGTAAGTAAAAGGGAGAAAGAAGTGGAGGTTGGAAGACATGCACGCACACGCACCCACACTTATTACAGATTCGCCCTCGCCCAGAGGGACCAAAAGAATAATACAAATTAACCAACTACGCAAGCTAATTAATAATTACAAATTGCCTAATTAGTTAACAACTAACTAAACTAGGAAAAATAGTAAACCGCCTCGGGAGGAGAGCCTGATGCAACGCATGCTCGGGTCCTGCTCGGAATTGCATTACCACGCATGGTCTGCCTCTGTTTTCCCTGCTCTGCCCTTCCAAAGACTGCTAAAGCCTCAGGGATGTCTCTCTGGACATTGGGGGACACCACCGGCTGCGTAGAATTACCATCGGCTGCTAGATATGGCCATCGGCTGGAAATGAGGCTGTCGGCCACCAATACATTGCCGGTCGGCACTAAATATTGCCGGTCGGCAAAGAATGCTTGCAGAACCTGCAATTGACAGCAGCAGAGGGCAGAACTTGCATGGCAATACAATTCAAGCAATATATGCACCAATCATGCCCCTTATCATGTTTGTGACTCGAAGGGGCATGTGCCTCGATTCTCGGACCATCAATCACGCATTTCCATGCATGATGGCCCAAAGAACCAAGTTGTGCACATTGATTTCAAATGCAATGCAAACAATCAAACCAAGGCCCAATCCCCATCACTAAATCAAGGGACAAGGTATACATGCAAAGTACAATGCATCCTAGGCATGTTAGCTAATATGCAACATGATCACGAGGGCAAGCATGCAAGCATGAACATGGACAATGTACAAACATGTAAGGTAAGCATGCAACCAAGCAAATGATGGTCTTAAATATGAATTAAGCAGTTCTAATTAGACCCAAAACAGTGGCCAAAGTGCTCAAATATGAGGGCTAAACACATATACACACATGCACATGTTATGGTCCAACGCTTAAGTATATAAAGGCAACTTTTAAACACATTCAAAAGAGGCCTAACATGGACATATGGCATGCAACATAAGCCCTGAAAATCATGTTATAAGAGGTGCCAAACCAACTTAAACGAGACAAATACTAGTGTGCAAATAGTCCAAATTCTTGAAGCAAGGTAATGAAGCTTTGAAACACACTTAGCATAACAACCATGGCATGCATTAAACAACTAAAAACAGATTTTTAGTATGTTAAAACAAGGCCAAAGGACTACTTAGATGGCATCTAAGTGGCTCTAATATGAAGGCATGCACAAATGCACTTTCAAGGAGCACATAACACATGCTCAAGAGGCAACAAAGAGACAACCTAGGCAAGCATACAAGCATGTCTTAGGGACTGAAATGATGTTACAAATGGTGCCAAACCACTTAAATGATGCAAGCAACACATGCTACACTTTCTCATACTTGAAGCATACAAGCCCAAATACAAAGGAGCTATACCAAGCATGCCAAAATCGACCCAAACAATTATGGACAGACCTTAAACATGGCAAAATAAGCACAAAACCTTCACAAGGTTAAACCTAAAACATGCTAGAACAAAGGCTAACAACCTAAGGCATATTAAGGCAATAACAAGGCATTACATGGTAGGCATGCTAAGCACGCATGGTGTACCAAAACCAACTTAATAAAAAGTTAAATCATGACAATATAAGCATAAAATACAGCCATGACATGATCAACAAACCTTTAAACATAATGCTCCCTTAAGAGGCCAAAATTGGTTATTTTCAAGGACAACAAGGAGAGGGGGTGGCCCTCCCCTTCTTGAGACTTCAAGGCACCATCTTCACCACTAAAATCCCTCAAGATTTCAGTGGTGAGGAGGCCCAAGCACCAAAGTCTCGGAGCTCACCAAAAATGGCACAAAATGAGGCCTCTCAAGGCCTAAGGGTGGTCAAACACCTCCAAACCACAAAACACTCTTAACAAACAATCAAGAGGGCTTAAAAATAGAACTTTTTTGTGTTATAAACTAAGCACAAAAATAGTTCTAAGATAGGTAGAAAAGCAATGCAAAAATGGAGAATAAAAGGGAAGTTTCTTACCCTTGAAGCCCTCCTTCACAAACAATGCTCCAACAGCCTTCTTTGGCTTAAATCCAGCTCCAAAACACTAAAACAACCCTCCAAGGGTCTCAAGTCCAAGAGATGGTGTGTTAGTGTGTGTTTGTGAGCAAAAATGGGACAAAACACACACTCATAGAGATAGAATATGTATCTAACCCTAACCCTAGAACTCAAGCTTTACAAAAGCTGTCTAAAATGTCTAATCCTTGGCCAAAGAGAAGAAGCTCTCCTATATAGGCAATTCCCTCTTGTAAGGCTTACAAAACAAGCCATCCAAGAGGAAAATCCCCCCATACACGTGTATGGAGGGGAATGGGGTGGGTGCCAGCTATCACAACTGGCACAAAATATCTACAAAAAGTAGATGAACAGTGGTCGGCCGCTCAAAATTGCCATTTTGACAAAATGGACTGCCGACTGACAACAAAGAGTGCCGTCCGGCAATATACATTGCCGGTGACAACAAAACACCAGCCGGTGGCCTCTAGCCATGGCCGGTGATGTGTGGGGATGCCTCACAAGGCATTCTGCCCTTCAAGGCAAAACACAAGTGTTTGGTGCAAAACCCGGACACAAAAGCGGTCGAAGTTCAGAGATCACGAGGCAAGGCGTAGTCGAGACCTCCGAACTCCAAACGAACACAAACATGGATGATCACCGGTGTTCAAGCGATGACGCCCAAGTCTTGAGGACGGTCAAAAATGGGGTGTCTCTGATTCGCCTCTCTTTGAGAACTCGAAAGTCATAACAATGACGGGAGTGAATGTCAAAGCCCAGAGACGACCCATTTTTGACAAGGCCGAAGACTTGGACAAACATGCAAGACAAACAAGGTATGCGCCCGAAGGCAGGGGCAAAATGCAAGACAATACAAGAAGCCGAGCATAACTTATGGTCATGCAAAAAAAGCTGTAACGAAGCACACATGCAACAGTTTTAAGCTAACACACCAGACTACACTACAATGCAGAAAGGATGTAAGAGAATTATGTAATTCTCGATACGTCTCACGCGGAGGATACAATACCTGTCCGGTTCGTCCGGTTGCACCGGCCTCAAATGAGCCGTACATACAATATCGTGCTTGTAAAGAAAACAAACTTAACAGGTACAATGTCGTTAGCAACATGCATGATAATGCAAGAACGAATGCAAAATGATATGCAATATATACAAAACTATGTGTGAACAATGCAAATGATATGCAATGCAATTGAAACAATGCAAACTACATGCAAAGCAATTGAATCATGATCCAATCATGAGCGGTTCAAAACCACACATATGTCAAATAGATTGATGGAGGTAACAAGTCTGTTTACCATAGAAAAGGTGCCGCAACCCTCAAACCAACATACCAGCGTAGAATAGGCGCGTACACATGCAGAACTATGAGTAATGTAGACAGACACAAGAACGAGTATTGGGTGGAATGACATAAGTGGGGTGACAACCCGCTGGGGAAAGAACAATGATCCTAATGCCGGATGCAAAACTTACACTACAATGTAATATCTACAATGGATATGGCGTACAGCCAAAACCGTATCTTGCCTAGGAAAGGCATGTACGCGTACAAGCCATGTCTAACACAGAAAAGGTGCCGCAGCCCTCAAACCAACATACCAACATGGAATAGGCACGTACACATGCAAAACTATGTTTTGACGTGAAAAGTATGAACACATACCAGACCAAGCTCAACAAGGAAAGGTGCAAGCCATAGATAGAAGTGACGCAATGGATGCATGCAAGCTACAATGCAATATCTACAAATATGCAATGGAATGTAAATGCAATATCTACAGTGGAAATGCATGACAATGCGCTATATTACAGTGAAATGCATGACGTATGCATTATCTACAATGTAATGACATATGCAATATTTACAATGAAATGCATGACATATGCAGTATTTACAATGAAATGCATGGCAATGCGGTATTTACAATGCGATGTATGACAATGCATCAAAGGTTTCGCACCCTTCAAGGATTTAAGGTCTCCTAGACCGTGATACGGGAAAAGTGCATGATGATGCAAAATGTGCGCGTTACAACGCGTGCAGTCATGCAAAACGATGCAAGTGATGATGTGTACTACACCACATGCGGTCATGCGACACAATAAAGGTTTTGCACCTTCGAAGGATTTAAGGTCTCCTAGACCGTGATGCGGGAAAAGTGCATGATGATGCAAAATGTGCGCGTTACAACGCGTGCAGTCATGCAAAACGATGCAAGTGATGATGTGTACTACACCACATGCGGTCATGCGACACAATAAAGGTTTTGCACCTTCGAAGGATTTAAGGTCTCCTAGATCGTGATGCGGGAAAAGTGCATGATGATGCAAAATGTGCGCGTTACAACGCGTGCAGTCATGCAAAACGATGCAAGTGATGATGTGTACTACACCACATGCGGTCATGCGTAACAATAAAGGTTTTGCACCTTCGAAGGATTTAAGGTCTCCTAGACCGTGATACGGGAAAAGTGCATGATGATGCAAAATGTGCGCGTTACAACGCGTGCAGTCATGCAAAACGATGCAAGTGATGATGTGTACTACACCACATGCGGTCATGCGTAACAATAAAGGTTTTGCACCTTCGAAGGATTTAAGGTCTCCTAGACCGTGATGAAGTGATGCACAATGCAAGTGAGACACGCATGCCAATGGAAATGTGACACGCATGCCAATGGAAATGAGGCACGCATGCCAATAGAAATGTGATACGCGTGCCACAAGGATATGAGGCACGCATGCCAATGGAAATGTGACACGTATGCCAATGGAAATGAGGCACGCATGCCAATGGAAATGTGACACGCATGCCACAAGGATATAAAATGAAGTGCAAATGAGACACGCATGCCTCAAAGAAATGTAAAATGATGCAAATGTGACACGCATGCCGCGAAGGAATGTAAAATGATGCAAATAGGACACGCGTGCCTCAAAGATGATGCAAAATGATATGCAAATGAGACACGCGTGCCTCAAAGATATTGTAAAATGATATGCAAATGAGACACGCGTGCCTCAAAGGAATTGAGGCACGCATACCTCAAAGGGATTGAGGCACGCATACCTCAAAGGAATTGAGGCACGCATACCCTAAAGGAATTGAGGCACGCATACCCCTAAGGGATTGAGGCACGCATACCTCAAAGGGATTGAGGCACGCATACCTCAAAGGAATGTGAAATGAAATGCAAATGATAATGTGAATGAATTCAAATGCGTGACAACGCATGCTTTCCTTTTGAAATGCATGACAATGCAAACAAATCTAAGTGCGTGACAACACACGTCTTTCAAAGTGCGTGACAATGCATGTGACGTGCTAGAATGCGTGACAATGCAAATGGACTTAAATGCGTAACAACGCACGTGTTTTGGAAAGCATGACAATGCAATGGTAAGGGAATGCACGATGCGACAACGCGCCGAGCGATGACGTATGTATTGAAATGCATGACAATGCTTGTAATAAAAATGCAATGACAATTCATGAGAGATGTGCATGACAATGCAAGGGGTGAGTGTTACAACGTATGTAGTACGTGCATAACAATGCAACTGTGAGGCGCACGACGGCGCGATGCAATGCACCGAAATAGTGCGATGAATGCGTGCGACGCACATAAGGGCAACTTTTTGAATCTTGCAAAAGGCAAAAGGATACAAAAGGATACACCTTGCACGAATTCGAGTGCCACGCACAGCAGACGCGGTCCGAGGTCAAAACGGAGGCCGGTTGAGCGTCGGAGATACACTTTCTTGCACTTTCTTGAGCTATAAAGACCAAAAACTACTCATATGGCCTAAACAAGGCTTTGGGAACACCACCGGCCGGAAGGGGAGCCCACCGGCTGTCCACCGGCTGCAAAATAGTTTCATTGGCACAATATTCTGTCGGCCGGCACAAAATATTGCCGACCGGCCAAAAGTGCCTGAATCGGGGCAGATTCGACATTTCACCATGGGTCTTTTAAAATAGGGTTCCAAACCCTATTTTGTCACTTCCCCTTCGCCAAAAAATATTCCTCTCTCTCTCTAGAGCCCTTTTCCTTCCTCATTTCCTTGTTTTCTTCGCGTTCCAAGCCCGTTTCGTCATCGGATCCGCGATTTCCTTTGCGTTTTGGACATTTTCATCCGACCAAATCTTTGTTCTGGTGCCTCTTTTGCCATTTCCACCTTTTTGGGGTTTGTTCCCCTCACTTTCCTCTTGATTTCCGTACCCTTTCCACATCCCGGCTTTTCTGGCCATTTTCCATCCTCTCGGGGGTTGACTTTTCGGTTGACTTTCCATATTCTAGCCCGATTTTCATTTTCTGACCATTTTCTCATCATTCTTGATATGGCCGATGATATTCCACGCGGTGAGACTCCCTTGGATCATGAGATGGATCCCGGGGTCGAGTTACTACCTTTGAGCGAGCGCCCGTTCGACCCGGCGACCTACCGGCCGGCGATCCATGTTCTGCCCCCCGATGGACTACGCCAGTTCAGGAGTTTTGATAGGGCATTGGATCCCGAGCTTCTGCTACGTGAGCCTGCATCTCACCTATCCTTTGGCGCTTCCGAGGTAACTTTCTTTCCTGTTTTACTTTTTTGCAATGTAGAACTTTTTAACTGTCATTGCCATAAGCGATTCATGTCTTTAATCGCTAGTTCGATACACGATACATCAGATATTGTAGTTGATTGCAAACACACTTGCAACTGATTATCTGTTTAAGACTCACACGTGCACACACACTGCACTAGCCTTGAACCACTCAACACACGGCACACACCGTATTTTACTGCGAACACCGGCACTCGATACCTGTTTGAATCTGAAAACATGCACGCATGCCACATTTGAACTGAACCACTTCAAACACGCTGATGTATCACATGTTGTAGTTCACTGTAAGCACACTGGCACTCGGTATCTATTTGAACTTGAAAATACGCACGCATGCCAAATTTGCATTAAACCATATAAACACGCTGACGCATCACATGTTGTAGTTCACTATAAGCACACCAGCACCCGGTATCTGTTTAAATCTAAAAATACGCACGCAGGCCACATTTGCACTAAACCACACAAACACGCTGACGCATCACACGTTGTAGTTCACTATAAGCACACCGGCACCCGATATCTGTTTGAATCTGAAAATACGCACGCATGCCACATTTGCACCGATTTTAATTGTTTATTCAAAACTGTACATTTTATATTGCTTCGCAACTACTTCTTTGAAAACAGGGAGATTCCCATACCATCCGCGGGTATGGGAACACTGTCGCTCGTGAGTGGTACGCTGAGCTACCCGATTCAGTTCGCTACATCGTGGACCAGGCCAGCTTTGGCGCATTCTGCAGAGGACTCTCCAGGCTCACTACATGCAGACCTCTCCTTGCTGCTCTGCTAGAGAGGTGGTGGGACACCACCGATTCATTTCATTTCTCTGCGACGGGGGACATGACGATGACCCCTTATGATTTCTCGATGCTCACAGGCATCGGGGTAGGGGGTGATTCGATCCCCTTTGATACGGATATGGATGAGTGGACCGCGGCTCAGATCTACTTGCTAGGCGAGCTGCCGCCTCTGGCGCGTCCCGGCTTCGTCCGATATTCCTGGTTTGAGGTGCAGTTCAAGGTCCAGCCCACCCTTGTTGATGCAGCTCCGATGACTCAGGAGGCCATGGAGAGATACGCACGCGACTTTCTCATGTTCCTGTTTGGGACGACCATTTTCGCCGACCGGGCGAACACCGTGCCTCTTTGCCTGCTCAGCGCACTGGTGGATGTCAGGGATATCTTACATTACGACTGGGGTGGCGTCGCTCTGGCCATTCTCTACGGATATATGAGCTCAGCTTCCCGCGGTAACGGATAGTTGCTCGGGGGCTACTGGCGTGTTTGGGAGGTACATTTCTTTGCTTTACATTTCTGTACTACATTTTCTGTACTCTGCACTCTGCATACACTGTAGTCTGCTTTGTACTTGCTGTATCTTTTGTACGGCACACACATACTACACTTTACCTATCGACCGTACACACTGCACAAATACACATTTGACACTCTGCTATTTTACGCTTTTATTCTATATTCTGCTTTATCTGATAAAATGCACTGGTATTTATCTTGCAGTTGTGGGTTTATGCCTACTTTCCTAGGCTTGCTCCCGTACCCGACGCAGAGACCCCTCTCGTCGTCCCATTCTCGCGTCGCTTCGACGGGAGGTGCGTACGGAGTCCCCAAGAGACATTTAGCTTCTTCTGCCGCTACTTCGACACCATCACCCCCGCAGAGGTATGTTTTACTTGCAGTTTATTTAAGCTTCGTCTTTCCACTGCATGTTTCAATAACAGTAGATAACAAACTATATTTCATTTTCAGATCACCTGACAGCCTTGGGCTCCTTTGCCAGCCGTGATGCGGGATCAGTTTGCCGGTGCCGATGAGACCTCGCGTTTTCGGATTCTACTGGAGGGCCCGATGCAGCCGGGCTTGGTACTGGCGGCGTTTCTTGCGTCGGACCACAGGTTTACCGGGCGAATAGTCGTGCACCCTCGAGCATATGAGGGATCTGAGATTCACCGCCGAGCAGATGGCGGACTACACCATTGGCTGGGAGGCAGACGATTTCAGAGGCGAGGGCGATTACTCGGAGTACGTCCGGACCTTCATCATGTGACCTTTGAATGGCGGCCACCGAGCGGAGAGAGAGAGACCAGCGGCGCCAGCGGCTGGAGCAGGAACAGGGGCTGGAGGGGGAGCGCCGAGGAGGGCTCGAGTCCGTGGCAGGGGCGAAGTTCAGCGAGGACGGGGGATGGGTTGGCCTGCTCTGCCTGCTTTACTGATTTTCAGAGGGCAGGGTGGGGTGACCTATCAGATCCCCTTCGCCCCTCCCCCGGCTAATCACGACTTAGTCGGTGTCCCCGACTTGCCTCTGGTATGTATTACTGCATTTCGCATCTTGAACTGTTATTTCATTTTAGTTTATTTGATATTCCACAGAATGTTGATGCATCTGATACTTTTGCAGGCTTCCTTCGAGTACACCCGGCAGTCATTGGAGATGAATGCCTCCATGATGGGGATGCTACAGTGGACCTTCGACCTCCTAGCCCTTCTGACATTCGGTATGTCCTTTTGACCCTGACCTCAAACCACACACAAAGCGCTTTACATGTCGATGCACAACACAACATCGATAAAGCGCTCCACGCATCTCGATACCACGATACTCACACCGCACCTCTGACTGATTCACGCTCACAAGATACATACATGTACTCATACTGCGCATTACATCGATAAAGCGCTCACAACATCCACACCTGTACTCAGACACCGTGATTCTCAGACTGATTCACTACTCACAGTATTCTGATGCATTCGCCTTTCATGCTTTTTTAGCCTCCCTTCTAGATTCCTCCGGTGGGTGGTGCTCCGGCTGGACCTTCCATTTCTACCCGGGATGGCAGGGTATATCCCCGCACCAGAGGGGGACGCACTCATGTCGGGAGCAGCTCGCGGGCTCCAGTTCTAGATGACAAGTTTGAGGCAGAGACAGAGGCGTAGGAGACCGGTGATGGCTCGGACTCGGGCTCAGACGGTGATGCTCCTGGTGGTGCTCCTGGTGATGATGCTCCTGGACCTTTGTCCAGGAAGAGGACTAGGACAGATTGATAGCCCCGGAGCCATTTTTGACATTTGATACAGATTTTTGCTGTTTTTCTTCTTTTTCTGCACTTTTCTCTTTTTGTTAGTAGTTAGGGTACTTTGTACTGCCGCAGGCAGATTTTGTTTCCAAAACTTATGTACTTGAAAAGATTATGCAATGAAACAAACTTTTTGTCTAAAAAAAGTGTTTACATTTGTATATTTCGCGCATTGCATCGCGTTACACCTCAATGTAAATGAAAATGATTTGTTGTCTGAAAATTGAGCACTTGCACTGTGATAATCGGATAACCAACCAATTAACAGCAAACAACTCATACAAACCACTGCTCAACCTAGACACACGGCCCATACTCTGTTGGGGATTAGTCTGCATACGGCCCATAACACAATACTCGGTTCATTCTGTACACAGCAAACCCTGAACAAATAGCCCGATCTGACAAGACGGACCACAAAACTGAAACGGTTGGAGTTGAAACACGCTCGAATGTCCCAAATTTTCCCTTTCCTTCTCATGCCTCGCATAAATGTAGAGAATGGCACAGCATTCTGAGCACAAACGATTTTTTTGAAATAAAGAAGGGTTTTCAACCGGGGTATCGGGCCTACCACAGAACACAGCAAGACAGACTCAAACAAAGAAACAAAAGGCACACGACCTAACATAACGAGACATGCTCGGAAAAGACTCAAAACTAAAAATCGAGACCGACAAATCAAAAGACACGACACACGGACGTGTTTACACAAGGAGAGACCGCAGATCTCGGGGAGCCAGTTCCTCCAGGTATACTTCCCACCCTTTCTGATTTGTGATACTCACATCACTCGGCCCTCAGGCTCGATTTTTCTCTCAAAACCCTCTTGCTCACTTCTCTCTCTGCTTACACCTCTCTATTCTTTATTCTCTCATTTTTTATCCCTCCCCAGGGTGATTGATGGATGAATAGGAAGTCGCAGGTTCACGCCCAACACTGTTAGCTCACGGCCCTTCCTTCCGGTGGATAGAGTGCCCTTCTGGCAAGTATGTTGACGGCGAGGAAAAGACAGAAGACCCGACTCGAATGCGTCCCTAGTTCGTCATTTTGACCATTCTTGTTTTCTAAAATAGTTTTGACCAAAATGAGAGTTGAATTAACATACCTGTTCGATTTTCTGATTCAAAATCATGCAAATCAGGCTGTGAGCACTGAAAATTTTCCTTTTTGGGTCCAAGAAGATGATCCGATTTTGGAAAATGACATAGTTTTCGAGAAAATAGTCAACTTTAGTAAAAATTTTCAAAAACTAATTTTGCAAACAGACTATGCTCAACGAGCACGGAACCTACCCCCGAGACGCGCAACCTCGGATCGAAGGCAATGGAAAATTGCCCCTGGCTTAAAGGGGGATAAGGCAACGGAAAGTTGCCCTTGGTTTGGACGGCAACCCAGGGCAACTTATGGCACTAGATGGCAACGGAAAGTTGCCCCTTGTTTGGATGAAGCCGCGACATGCTGTAAGCCAATCCTCGTTGATGACGATCGGATCCTCGGACGCGGAGGAGACGAAGACGGTATGAATCAATATATGGACCCAATCACCTGGAAGGTGTTGGTGGTTGGGCTTCAAGAGGAAGTTGATCACGTAGTTCCTGCCACTGTAACCAAGACATCGGATTCGGAAGAGGCACAGGTGATCAAAACCATGACATGGACTGAGACGCTATGGAAGTGTTGGGGGCTGGACTTCAAGATGAAGTTGCCTACGTATCCCAAACATGGGAATCAAGCCTTACGTAGTTTCGGTTAAGGTACACTCGGGTATTAACCTTCACTCTTAGGCTCTAACTTTTGCCAAGGTGCCCAATGCGGGTTTTCGACCTTGCGAGCTATGTTTTTCTTCTTTTCATTTTTTTCTTTTTGCTTTTTTTTCTTTTTCATCTTTTTGCATTTTTTTCATTCATTTTTCTTCTTTTCTTTTTTTTGCATTTTTCTTTTTTCTTTTTTTTTGTTTTTTTTTTTTTTTTTTTTGTTTTGCTCTAACTTTTGCCTGGGTCGCCCTTCCGGGTTTTCGGCCCAGCGAGCCTCTTAAAGGGTAAAAGTGTAACAAATCCACGCCAAATGGTTTTGAAATTAAAGCCTTCTGTATCCAGGAGAGCGACTGTTGGGTCGATTTGCAGAAGAATCCATCACGGTTGCATCATGAGCCTTGCCTGGTGGGATCCGATCTTCTTGATCTGACTTTGGTGCCTCTTGCTCGAGGGCGGCTTCAAATTGGGCCACACAGGCGTTTCGTGGCACTGTTGAACGTTTTGAACGGATTCCAGTTTGCAACAAGTAGGTCGAATCTTGAGGCTGAGAGTGATCCTGGGCTGCACAATCTCAAGAGCGATTCCACACAGGTCTTCGCAAGGCCACGCAAGACATTTTGTTTTTGAAAGTTTTTAAGAAAGCGACAAATCACTCGTGCTGAAGATAGTGTGGAACCAGTCTAGATCGAACCAGGATCCTTTTCAGTACTCACGCCGACAAGCATGATTTCATTCATTAAAAGCTTAGCATGCCTCTCTTTCTCTCAAAATGATCAAAATTTTGCAAAACCCGAGGAATTCCTTCCTCTTCGTTTTTATCACCGCAGTGTTCGAAAAGGGTTTTTATGAAAAGCTTAGGTCATTACAACGATGTTTAAGGCACAAGAGAGTAGGTGGTATGTACTGTCGTTCCATTCACATCCTCTGGCACGGCTGACTCAAATAGCAACAAGTACGGAACGTGATAGCCACAGCTGTTTCATTCAGATTTGTTGGTATAACTGGCTCCTCAGCAGCAACAGACACAAAAAGCGAAAACAACTAATTAAAAGACAAAACGGTGTTTGAGGCAACAACCCCGAAATCACCTGGTACACTATACAAGAGGGACTGACTCATTACAACAAGACAGACCTTGTAAGCAAAAAGACTGACTCAATACAGAGAGACAGACTCAAAACAAAACAAAAGACTGACTCGACACCCAAGTCAGAATTTACAAAATTAGCATTGACAGATGCTCAAAAATGCATGCCAAACGCCACATCCAAAAATGCGCCAGGCACTGCCCGCAGGCGGTTCACCTTCTGATTACATACTTGCAGTATCTGTGTCCTCAAAATCCAACAACTGGGTGGTGACGGACTTTGCTGAGGTGGGGGGGAGGATAACCTCGTTGTCAATCAAATCCTGTACCTCATGACGGAGGCGGAAGCAATTATCGGTAGCATGACCAGTTTGTTGGTGGTACGCACAGTACAAAGCAGCATCATGTGTAGCAGGGAGATTCTTCGGCAGAGGTCGAGGCTCCAAGGGTTTGAGATGCCCCATTTCGGCAAGGATCTGAAGTGCTTTGGACAATGGCATGTAGAGAGCATGGAAGACCCTGTGCCCTCGAGGCAGGTACTTTGGAGCCATAGCACTGTTGTTAGATGCACTAGCGAACGGATCGGCGGGTGCGGCCTTGGATTTCCGATCCTTCCCAGATGCAGGGTTGGGAGTGAGAAGAACTGTTTTGGCATGACGGGGCCTATCCCGGTTCTCTAATTGACTGGAACTGCCCTCAGGCGAAGTGGGGAAAGCGTCTTCCACAGCTTTTGTCACAACTGCAGATATCTGTTGCTTGTTCATCCCCTCGGCTTTCAAAGCCTCGACAGCCCACAACAGTTGTTCGATAGGGTCGGCATCTGCCTTCATCTGGTCTTTACCTCTGGCTTCAGCTTGATTGAGGGTTTGGGTTGATGTTGACACGTCATTGTTATAACTGGAGGCCATTTCCGGTTGACTAAGTTCAATAACAATTCGGCCCAACAGCGAGGGCTCCTTGGGTACAAAGCTCCCGGCGTACGGTGCAGCTGGCGGTGAAGCTGACATCCCATAGGCAAGATCCGCTACAGACCTCTGGAGATCACCTATCATCCCCATTAGTTCAAATGTAGTAGGCTCACGAGCCTGATATAGCTGAGGGCCCAGTGCATCAGCGGCGACTGGTGGATGCGGCTTATCAACAGTAGTCTCACTGTGTAGGGTGATTCCTTGATCCAACGCGGCCGTCATGACCACGATCTCTTCCGAATTCTGCGTCATGCTAAGTTCTGCCTCAGCAAGAAGAAGACACTAGTTATTCTGGATCAACTTTCTGAATCTCTGAACTGAAACGGAAAACAAGCAGTATTTCAGCCCCAAACAGATCAAACACGGGTGTAGCCGAACAACTACACTCTACTACTGATCACTGTTCCCCAGAATCACTGTTCAAAACTGAACTGATACCCGCAGACATAACTGATTCTTAACAATACTGATATCGGTGCCCTCAGGCCGGATACCCAATCTTGCAAACTGACATGCGCATTCCTGTGGAGATACACTCTAAAAGCACATAGCAGGTAAGGGAGAACCAAAACACCCCTATGTTGGGGTAGGGTTTCCCTGTCCTATTTTGTCAGGAGCTAGGGTTTCACTACGCACGCAGCGGTTTCAAACAACCTGACATCGGGTAAGCGACCTGTCCTAGTTTGGAATGGTCACTATGGATTCCGAATATGCACTAGGTCGAATGGTCAAAAGGGTGCCCCGGTAAAACCGGGGTTTGTGTTCCCATGCTGTCAGAGCCCATAACCGGTCAGCCTTATGGTCATGCCTTGACAAGACAATCCTTCGGCAAACTGTTCAGGAATGGCAGATGGCAAACACGGTGTCCTAGGCGTACCAATGCACATGCAATGCAAAGAAACACATAAATAAAATCAAAACAGGATATCACGAGTTCGAGTCAAGCTCTCTAAATCCCCAGCAGAGTCGCCAGAAACTGTAACAAGCCCGCGAGGGACCTCGTTACAGTTTGGACTTCCCTTTTTGTTTGTTGCGGTTCTTAATCTGAACCAAAGAGTCCAACTCTGGCAAATCGTTTTGAGAAAAATAAATTTTGAAAGAAGTGCCAAACATGGACTACTTTGCCAGATACAGAGTGGCCACCTAAATATTTTATTTTGGGAAATTTAGGAAATCCTGACTCGGTGCCAAAGGCCACGTGTCCGTCATCACCAAAGTTGCTTCGGCTCGGGAGCTTGGGTACGATCGGGGAAGGTCAGCTATGAGCACCCCCTTTCGCCCGGTCCGAAGACCGGCCTCTACTAACCATGATATCCGATTTTTAAAACATTATGTGTTTCTTGTTCCGGTTATTAGCCTAGAATTACTATGTTATGTGCACAGCAAACAAGTATAGACTAGATTGCCTAATTTGGAAACAAGCATCGCATATCCGTTTGTTTTGAAAATACTTTGAAAGTTACTACTCGCAAGTAGGCTAAAATACGGATTTCAACGAGTTTTTCCAGCTCAAACAATCCAACCTTCACCCACAGGCATTCAAACATTTTATCTCATATAAGCACTTAGCCGCATGGTAAGCATACTGTCATGTTAACATTCACACGCATGCGAGATGCTAAAGCATAAATACTTACATCGTACTCCGTGCCGAAACAATAAACTGGTTAGCAAACATGCATGTCCTAGTTCATGTTAAGTGGCTAATGCAACACATACAGGATGTGATTAGAATGGGCTCGGCAAACCCTAAAGTGGCATGTGAAATGCTACAACTATCACGTATTCAATTTGGAATTGAAAATACAATGCAGTTTGTATGATGTACCGAGCCCGGTGCATGCAAGACAAATGCATGGATACACGCATGCATTGCATGAGATATGCTAATTTAAACGTGCCCTAATACTAACCATCAAAGCAGGTAAGTAAAAGGGAGAAAGAAGTGGAGGTTGGAAGACATGCACGCACACGCACCCACACTTATTACAGATTCGCCCTCACCTGGAGGGACCAAAAGAATAATACAAATTAACCAACTACGCAAGCTAATTAATAATTACAAATTTCCTAATTAGTTAACAACTAACTAAACTAGGAAAAATAGTAAACCACCTCGGGAGGAGAGCCTGATGCAACGCATGCTCGGGTCCTGCTCGGAATTGCATTGCCACGCATGGTCTGCCTCTGTTTTCCCTGCTTTGCCCTTCCAAAGACTGCCAAAGCCTCAGGGATGTCTCTCTGGACATTGGGGGACACCACCGGCTACGTAGAATTACCATCGGCTGCTAGATATGGCCATCGGCTGGAAATGAGGCTGTCGGCCACCAATACATTGCCGGTCGGCACTAAATATTGCCGGTCGGCAAAGAATGCCTGCAGAACCTGCAATTGATAGCAGCAGAGGGCAGAACTTGCATGGCAATACAATTTAAGCAATGTATGCACCAATCATGCCCCTTATCATGTTTGTGACTCGAAGGGGCATGTGCCTCGATTCTCGGACCATCAATCTCGCATTTCCATGCATGATGGCCCAAAGAACCAAGTTGTGCACATTGATTTCAAATGCAATGCAAACAATCAAACCAAGGCCCAATCCCCATCACTAAATCAAGGGACAAGGTATGCATGCAAAGTACAATGCATCCTAGGCTTGTTAGCTAATATGCAACATGATCACAAGGGCAAGCATGCAAGCATGAACGTGGACAATGTACAAACATGTAAGGTAAGCATGCAACCAAGCAAATGATGGTCTTAAACATGAATTAAGCAGCTCTAATTAGACCCAAAACAGTGGCCAAAGTGCTCAAATATGAGGGCTAAACACATATACACATGCACATGTTGTGGTCCAACGCTTAAGCATATAAAGGCAACTTTTAAACACATTCAAAAGAGGCCTAACATGGACATATGGCATGCAACATAAGCCCTGAAAATCATGTTATAAGAGGTGCCAAACCAACTTAAACGAGACAAATACTAGTGTGCAAATAGTCCAAATTCTTGAAGCAAGGTAATGAAGCTTTGAAACACACTTAGCATAACAACCATGGCATGCATTAAATAACTAAAAACAGATTTTTAGCATGTTAAAACAAGGCCAAAGGACTACCTAGATGGCATCTAAGTGGCTCTAATATGAAGGCATGCACAAATGCACTTTCAAGGAGCACATAACACATGCTCAAGAGGCAACAAAGAGACAACCTAGGCAAGCATACAAGCATGTCTTAGGGACTGAAATGATGTTACAAATGGTGCCAAACCACTTAAATGATGCAAGCAACACATGCTACACATTCTCATACTTGAAGCATACAAGCCCAAATACAAAGGAGCTATACCAAGCATGCCAAAATCGACCCAAACAATTATGGACAGACCTTAAACATGGCAAAATAAGCACAAAACCTTCACAAGGTTAAACCTAAAACATGCTAGAACAAAGGCTAACAACCGAAGGCATATTAAGGCAATAACAAGGCATTACATGGTAGGTATGCTAAGCATGCATGGTGTACCAAAACCAACTTAATACAAAGTTAAATCATGACAATATAAGCATAAAATACAGCCATGGCATGATCAGCAAACCTTTAAACATAATGCTCTCTTAAGAGGCCAAAATTGGTCCTTTTCAAGGACAACAAGGAGGGGGGGTGGCCCTCCCCTTCTTGAGACTTCAAGGCACCATCTTCACCACTGAAATCCCTCAAGATTTCAGTGGTGAGGAGGCCCAAGCACCAAAGTCTCGGAGCTCACCAAAAACGGCACAAAATGAGGCCTCTCAAGGCCTAAGGGTGGTCAAACACCTCCAAACCACAAAACACTCTTAACAAACAATCAAGAGAGCTTAAAAACAGAACTTTTTTGTGTTATACACTAAGCACAAAAATAGTTCTAAGATAGGTAGAAAAACAATGAAAAAATGGGGAATAAAAGGGAAGTTTCTTACGCTTGAAGCCCTCCTTCACAAACAATGCTCCAACAGCCTTCTTTGGCTTAAATCCAGCTCCAAAACACTAAAACAACCCTCCAAGGGTCTCAAGTCCAAGAGATGGTGTGTTAGTGTGTGTTTGTGAGCAAAAGTGGGACAAAACACACACTCATAGAGATAGAATATGTATCTAACCCTAACCCTAGAACTCAAGCTTTACAAAAGCTGTCTAAAATGTCTAACCCTTGGCCAAAGAGAAGAAGTTCTCCTATATAGGCAATTCCCTCTTGTAAGGCTTACAAAACAAGCCATCCAAGAGGGAAATCCCCCCATACACGTGTATGGAGGGAAATGGGGTGGGTGCCAGCTATCACAACTGGCACAAAATATCTACAAAAAGTAGATGAACAGTGGTCGGCCGCTCAAAATTGCCATTTTGACAAAATGGACTGCCGACCGGCAACAAAGAGTGCCGACCGGCAATATACATTGCCGGTGACAACAAAACACCAGCCGGTGGCCTCTAGCCATGGCCGGTGATGTGTGGGGATGCCTCACAAGGCATTCCCTGCCCTTCCAAGGCAAAACACAAGTGTTTGGTGCAAAACCAGACACAAAACGGTCGAGTTCGGAGATCCTGAGGTAAGACGCGTAGCCGAGACCTCCGGGAACTCCAAACGAACACAAACATGGATGATCACCGGGTGTTCAAACGGTGACGTCCAAGTCTTGAGGACGGTCAAAAATGGGGTGTCTACAGGAGGTGGCATGCTACCTGTACCTGAAATGATGTTCCCATATAGGGTGAGTCACAGCCCAGTAGAAATACACTAAACCAATTATAAATAATGACTAAAATAATAGCATTCAACAGATGGTCCACACTTATATTTCCACTTATACCATGTTACAGTTTCATGACAATCATGTCCAAGTTACATTTCACTTTCCGTTTCTTATCCAATTCTCAATTCATACCATAGTTCAGAACCTAGCCAAACAACTTATACGAGACAATAACTCATCTTTAACGTTTTTTTTTTTTTTTCCATTTCACAATAGATAAACATGCTAACTATATCAGTACTTTAGCAAATAAGCACACAAGCTGTATCAACACTTAAAGGATAAGCATATGAGCTATATCAACACTTCAAAAGATAAGCATATGAGCTGTATCAACACTTCAAAGGATAAGCATATGAGCTGTATCAACACTTCAAAAGATAAGCATATGAGCTGTATCAATTTCTGGTTTAGAGGTCCAGCCCCTTTCTTCCAATAAACCGTTTGGTTTAGAGGTCCAGCCTCTTTCTTCCAATAAACCACCTGCACAAAACAATATATATATATACACATCGGTAGTATACATAACCAATCAATACATAAAGTTAATGTATTCTTTCAACCGTTATACTCTATGACCCATCCAATTAATTAGTTTTAGTTTGCCTAATCATCATGCATTGTCTACAACAATCAAACTTACCCTTCACCGGTAGCCCAAAACAATTATTTCTAAGTAGAAAATAAATGCATCCAACGAATATAATAGTCAACATTTCAACTTGGTGAGCAATAAATGATTCAACTACACCCTTTAATCCCATACATTCCCAATCTCGACTTTCTCATTTCAATTCCTTATTTCTCACAATTAATTATACAAATTAATTAATCAATGTAATTAGGATACTTTCCATAATTAACATTACAACCCTAAGGTTTCATTTTCATCAATGTTTCAACATTAATTCCATTTCTCCATGCCAAACATGCATATAGGTTTTATATATTTAAAACCCTAACTTTTGTAAAATTACACAAAGGCCCAAACTTTCTCAAAATTACCCAACAACCCCCAACATATCAAAATACTAAAATTTAACGACAAAGCTCATAAAGAGGAGTAGGATATCCCTACCTCGAAGTTAGAGCTCAAACGGAGATGAAGACCAAAACCCAACGTGCTCCAAATCCCAACTTTTTCAGATTAAAACGAAGCCTTCGACGATCAACACAACTTTTACAAAGGCCGAAGGGAAGAAAAGCACTCTAACTAGATCAAACCCTAGAGAGAAGGGAGTTTCTAGAGAGAGAGGCTTTCAAAATAAATTTTTGGAAAGTAAGAGAGAGAGAGGAAGTGTAGAAAATGATTTCAAAATGCCCAGCTGCCCTCTGTTATACGACATTACCGCTCGAGCGGAAAACACAACGCTTGAGCGTCAAGAACAAAAACCATGGTCCGCTCGAGCGCAAGAATGACTGCTCAAGCGCCAAGACACAAGAATAAAGCTCATCCGCTTGAGCGTGAAAAACTAGTCCGCTCGAGCGCAAAATTTCTAACTCCCAGAACTTACACCAAAAGTACTAGCCGCTCGAGCGCCAACAATCCCGCTCGAACGCGACCCGCTCTAGCACAAGAAACCCGCTCGAGTGTAGAAAACCAACCTGCAGAAGTTTTGCAGAGCACCAAAATACTGGAAGTATGAAATATTCGCTCGAGCGATTCAAGACCCGCTCGAGCGAAAAAACCAAAATCCTAGCAACAAGATTTTAGACCAAGGCTCAACCCACCTGCTCGAAACAAGCCCACCACATCCTAAAACTCAAACGTATGGATTTAAAGGACGACAACAAGATAGATACAACCACCAACTCTACGGAACCGAGTTCGGAATACAACTGAACAGTAAAGGGACAACCGGGATCGCTATAACTTCCCCCCCTTAAAGAATTTCGTCCCCGAAATTAAGGATACGCCAAAACACAAGGCCAACAAATCACACAACACCAACACCCAAGTACTAGGAAAGAAACTACTCTCACTACAAACCTTCAATCCACTCTTACCAAGGAAGAGACTAACTAAGGGAACACGTTCCAAACGGCGACATTCTAGACGTGACCGTCACAACAAAATCAAACCTTTCCCGAAACAATTCACCAACAACCGACTAGTGCTTCAAGCTAAGTCATTACTCAACAACACGACCAAAGCAAATCTTTATAGTAGATAATAAGAAAACATTTTCTTGTTCAAGAGACATTTCTCAAATATGTTTAAATTTTCAACGTTAACGTTCCGGAATAAATCTTGCATTTTCCATACGAAAACTCAGAAGCTTTGTAAACATTTTTCACAAACACGGTGTTACTCAAAATGCAGAGTCGTCCATAGTTTATTTGCCAAAAAGATTAATCTGGAATTCTTTAAAATCCTTGAATTAAATCAACTTTTCAACAACGCCCTTAGATGGCCCAAACACTGGGCAAATTTTGTTTTCCATTTCTTTCCAAAACAGCACTATTCACAACCATCACTCACACAGTGATGCCACAACCGACACAGAATATAACATTTCTATAATGATAGTTAATAGAAACAACAACAGTATTAACAGCACATAAGGCATAAGAAATTCATGGTTTTGGAATTTCATTCCGCCTCCCTTTACAAAAAAAGTCATAAATACGGCTCAGGACCTGGCCAACAACCAAATGAGAGCACATCTCATCTCAACAATACCCCCCTTTAATACACAAATGATACATATTTTAGTACTGTATCAATATCAAACCAAACATCATATCTACCTAATGTATAAAAAGCCAATCATTCACAATGATCAATCAATACACATATAAGATGTATTATTCCAACCGTCAGATTCAACGATAAAACATGGTCGATTAGTTTCAGTTTTCCTTAATCAACATACAAAGTCTACAACAAACGAGACTAAACTCAAGGTGACCAATGCCAACCCAAAACCCGATACCGACAAGCTAATTAATCAACTCAATAAACTCTACACTCAGTAATCCACACACTGATGTGCCACTCAACCCACTAACCCCAAACACGGAGTTCCCTACACAAACCACAAATTTTGGAATCTCACCGGATCTCCTAAAATTAGACCGCATCAACACTGCATCTAAGGAAATCACCATCCCCTGCCATGGCTATCTAGCAAGCCTATTCACTTTCTTGACCGAAGACCGACATGGTCAACCTCAATCACAACAACCCAAACACGAAGGACCACTTTGACCAACGCTATGCTCATTACTCTAGAACACGAATTGTTCTTCCTTCAAAGAATGCTGCCAGCATTCACTCACAACCCAAACCCAACAATTGATAACCAATCACAATACGAACACTACCCCTATACAACCGATGGGGTCACCACGGACTCACTAACTAGCAAGGCCCAAAACACGAACCAACATACAAGCACTATTCCCACTAACCCGAGATACAAATCTCACATTCCCGCGAACATTCTCACATAACCTTGCCAACACCATGCAACTCTCGAAACCATCATATCTAACACATTCACCCGTACTAGGCAAAACCTCCTTATTTTGTAAGCCATCTTATTCCCACACCGAATCCCTCAATAACCCATAGGGTCCACTCGTTACTCCACATTTTACTTGTCACTCATCCCGAGAGTACCATCAAGAGGCCCGGCCTCCGTGCTAAACCACTAGTTAAAACTACCGCTAGGCAACCACCATGAACTAACCCCAACACTGTCACATGTCACCGACTAGGCTTTCAAATAAGCACCATTCTAAATTTCCAGAGAAGTAAAAGTCCTCAACCTTCTCATTATCAACTCGAACCTTTCTTCGCAAAGACCTTACCACAGTGACTCGACTCACGAGTCACACCCAAACCATGGGTTATACGCCCAACTGATCCCACCGTCAACATTACCTGACCTACCCGGTATTAAGGTATAAACCTATCGCATTCGATCATAATAAAGGAGCCCGAAAACTTAGGAAACACCCATATACTACTACCAGAGATATAGCACCGGCTGCTTACAACACACCATTCCCCGATGCCAACAACCACACTCTCATATAAGGGCTAACACTCTCTCAATCGAAACAACCAACCGGTACATATGCCAATTCGGCAACGTTACCTACCACGAAGGTACAAGTCTAATCCTAACAAGATTATGAGCTATGCCCTTGTAAAATACCATATTAATTACATACCACACCTAGTATTAATTGCACACTTCACATCCACTCGAGGAGTTCTTCCGACAAAAGACCTAAATCTCTACCATACACATAAGATCAAATGGGTAGTACCCATGGATTTCCGCACACCCGGCAAGTATAACTATTCTAGCCCCATAATAGTCCTAATTGGGATACACATCCCTCAATAATTCCTCCAAATTTGAACACATGGTTCTTCAGCCCTCATTTTTTTCCAAACCAAATCACACACATATAAATGCATTACTACCAAAATTTTTATGGTCTCATAATAACCTATTACATCAATAGAACTTTTAGAGTCACTACATGCTCTAATCTGCCCATTTCAAGAAAATAGATGAGCATTGGCACACATAACCATATAAACATATATATAGAAGCAAACAACCTTGACGTTCCTACATTTCCAAAACACATTAGTTACACAACAGAACCCAATGCTTACAAAATGATAATTCACCGATTACAAAATGGATAAGTCAAAACAAAACCACCCCATCGGTATTACCACAACTACCGTCCCTCGCTGGACCGCAAAAGTTGGTCATCTACAGACCCAAGATATCCTATGAGCTTACTAGCCATGGGCAAGAACTACTGATGTGCCCCATCTGGCCCCATCTGGAACAACTACTAATTTTCCCAACTGGGACTTGGGAACTCGACTCACCCAAGGCCCTTGAAATCTGGCCTGACTGTCCCCCAAAACAGTACTGCTCCTGCCCAGTCGAATAAGGCTAGATCAGACTAGATTGTAAAACCCCCAAAGAAGCCCCTGGCTGAGTACAGAAATGGCTGAAATGACCAGGCTAATTACACGCCCAACAAGTAAGCGGCTCCCTAGCACGAGACTGGTTCAAAGCCTGAGCTGATGGAGACCCCAACAACTGCTTCCCCACTGAGCATTCGATCAGCCCAAAACTTGGCTGGCTAAGACATTCATGTGGTGCAACTACTGGTCGGACTGCCAACCCTGCCCTCCTCCTCTGTGGGCACACCGAAACCTTGTGGCCCAACTGATCACATTTGAAACAACTAACAGACTCCCTATTTTGAGGCTGGTCCGATGCCTGAACCTCTCTGGACCTCCCAACAAAAGAGTCTGAAACCTTAGACGAAGAAAAGGACTTAACCTGGGACTGAGTATACTTTCGCCTCCACCTCTTACTGGGCCTAGAGTACCTATAAGCAGTAGGAGTCTCCGCAATGGCTTTCTCCCTAACCCGGCCAACACCCAACACCATGGGCTCTTCCCTATTTTGTCCCATAGCTAGCACCGTTGCCTCAACATGAGCAGTCGCCTCGACAAGCACACTATAACTCCTATGCCAAGACCCAGCAATCCTTTCCCGGATGCTATCACACAGCCTACTCTCAAACTCTGAACAACGCAATTCCTCCGTCTCCACCAATTCCGGGGCAAACCTCGACAGATTCGCGAACCATGCTTCAAACTGCACCAAAGGTGTAGTACCCTGGCGTAACTCCCCAAACTGTTTCCGCAACTCCTCCCGTGTGGAGGGAGGGAAATCAAAACTCCCTCATCTAGGCATCCTAGTAAAAGAAACAAAGGTATTAGCACAATAACAACGGTGTCGAAATTATTTCACTAGCGTTCTAACATGATGGACAGCTGTAATTCATTCCATGTAAGCACATAAACACATAAGCACTTACGAATTTCATTTCTGGATAATGATAGTCCCGAGGCATTACTAGAGTTCCGGTTAGAAACAGCATTGATCAAGTGCCTTTCCAACAAGACTCACAGAAACCCAAGGATCCAATCAACATCCCAGAAACTAAATCCCATACCCAAGTAGTCACATAAACACATTATCACATAAGCACATAACATTACATCTAAGTCTCTAATCAAGCGAGACAAACCCATTGTGATACCAATCACTTCCCACGTACCCGAAGTATTCGAACCCGGTACGCTTTGATACCAAGTTGTAACACCCTCAAAATAATACACTAAACCCACCAATATTTAGATGCATTGATATACAAAAGACCAACATTCTTCTATTCATCAGAGTAGTTCTTACAATAGTATTACATGTTAACAACAAAGCAAATGCCCTACGGGTTTACAACTTTCCAAGTCAACACTTGGTTATAAGAAAATAGAGTGCTAACTCAAATACATATTAAGCCCTTGGCCTGAATTACATGTAATACATCAAAAGAAAATAGACAACAAAAAGGTCTGTCCACCTCTAGCCTCCCAAGCTATGTCCTTGGAGGTGGCATGCTACCTGTACCTGAAATGATGTTCCCATATAGGGTGAGCCACAGCCCAGTAGAAATATACTAAACCAATTATAAACAATGACTAAAATAATAGCATTCAACAGATGGTCCACACTTATATTCCCACTTATACCGTGTTACAGTTTCATGACAATCATGTCCAAGTTACATTTCACTTTCTGTTTCTTATCCAATTCTCAATTCATACTGAGAGGGAGATTTATGATCTGGAGTTGGGCCGAGGTAATGGCCGAGCAGATTGGGAGCCCAATGGAGCATTGGGCCGAGATGACCTCGGATACGCCCAGAGTTGGGCTGCTAAGTCATGGGCCGAGCTACTTGGGGCTCCTCAGGGGCAACCATGCAGCTTGTGCTACCCGGTCAAAGGCGCGCACCGTTAGCCCGGCTGAAGACCTCATGCTCCGAAGCAGGCAGGAAGGCCTTAGGTTGACCAGGTTGACTGATCTTGAGCTCGGCTTCGCTGGAATGTAACCGAGCACAGCTGGAAAGGAGCTCGGTTCTTGGAGCACTTGTGCATCTAGCATAGAATGGCCGTCGGTAGCCGAGGTGACATTGCCCGGTTGCCGAGCTCCCAGCAGAGTTGGCTGGTAGTTGAGATTAAGTGATGCTCAGCAAGATTTGTGCTGACGAATGGGATGGCAGAGCCATGTGTCGAGAGATCACTGGGATTAGATTTGGGGCGCAGAGGGTATATAAGCATGTTTGCGCCCCCCATACGCGGACAGATGAACACTTTGTAAGACATTCTTACACTCAAACACTCTCCTCTCTCTCTCTCTCTCTCTATCCCAAGGTGTGTGCTGACTTGATCGTCGGAGGGGTTTTTCGGCCACACACCGCCGGGTAGCTCACCGCCGTTGTGCTTTCAGATGATCGGACAGAAACGAAGCTTGGAAGCAAGGAGTACGGGCTTGTCGAAATATTTGCTCCCCGTATAATTGGCACCGTCTGTGGGAACTTTGCAGACAAAACCTTGTCTTCCACGCTCGTCTGATCGCCGACCATGGCGAACAACGATGAGTTTCCGTTGTCCGCCATCGACGGAGTTACTCCGGAATCAGGCAGACGGAGAGAGGGGCATCCCGACATCCTTCCGATGGAGAACCTGGAGACATTCCCAAGAGGACAATCGGGAGACGCGTGGGATAAGCGCGGTAGAAGTCATGGTCACTCGCGGAGTCCAGACGGTCATCGGCGGCGGAGAGAATCGCACACTAGACGTCTGGAACACAAGCTAAGGGACCAGAACGCTATCATCCGGCGAATGGCGGCGGAGATGGAGGAGCTGAAGCGGCATGTCAGAGGGAAGGGTGTAGCTGGAGTGGGAGACCACAGTGAGCGCACCCAACCCCGCCGTTCAGGCAGTCAGAGTCAGCGAAACACTCCGTCCATTTCTATTACCAGAAGTTAAAAGGTTGGTGATTCCGACGTGCATGCAGAAAAGTCTAGCGCGCAAGATAGCACCTACCAGCCCTCACGTCCGGTGACGACGTCGAGGTACTCTTATTCTGCTCATTCAGAGGATTTGAGCAAGCTCGCCGGCGGGAGGCTCAGAGGATACCGGCGTTCCAACGGTTATCCTATGGGGTTCACACCAGCGAGGAGGTCGGAATGCCTCCACCCCGCCAAGCAGGCCACTCCTGGTAGATTCGGATTTAGCAAGGTTGAGCGCCACCCATTTCTCCCTGGAAATAGAAACAACACCTCTTCCGTTGGGCTTCCACCAGCCAAAGTTCACATTGTACGACGGGAAGACCGATCCTTACATGCACGTAAGTCATTTTCGACAGGTCATGGCCGGACATAGGCGGAATGACGCTCTTATGTGCCTCATCTTTCCGTCAAGTTTGGGCGAACTGGGCTTGAAGTGGTTTAAAAGGCTGCCGGAGGGGAGTATAGAGAGATGGCATCAGTTGGCTGAAGCCTTTGTAACGCGCTTCAAAACCAACACCAAAACACCAAAGAAAGTTGATCACCTACTGAGTGTCAAGATGGAACCGAGCGACACATTGAAGGCATACAACTCCAGATCTTGGGAGACCTTCAATGAGATCTTGGATTGCTCGGTCAACCTTGCAATCACTCAGTACAAGCGTGGTCTCCCGGTCGGACATAGACTGTGGGATTCGCTTACCATGCACCAGCCGACGTCCATGGGCCAGCTCATGCAACGCATCAATGAGCACATCCGAGTTGAGGATGATGCGTTAGCATCTACCATGAAGGTAACTCTGGTAGCAACAGACAAGAAGACAGCAGGCAAAGTGTACGTAGTTGGGCAAGAGTCTAGCCACTCAAGTGACCGAGCAGAGGAATCGGACCGTGGCTCTAACTGCAAAAATCAAGGTAGAGGACGTCGGAATGACCGGGATGACTACCCCCGAGATGACGTAGCGGATGCAAACAGAAGGTTGAAGGCAAGGACTGGCATAACCACGGTCTTCAAAATTCCAATCTATCGCATACTTAGTGAAATCCAAGACGAGGAGTATGTCCGGTTTCCTGCTAAGTTGGGTGATAGACAGAAGGGTTACAATCCGCGGTATCGTTGCACATTTCACCGGGAGCAAGGACACCGGACAGAGGATTGTTTGCATTTAAGGCAACACTTGGAGGAGTTAGTCGCGACCGGGTACCTAGACCTTTATATTGATGGGGGCGTAAAGCCGAATCAGGCTCCAGTTGATCCTAGGGAACAGGATGACCGAGATGCGCCACCACAAGGAGTTATTAATGTCATCCACGGCATAGTAGAACCGGAGCGTGTTTGCGAACTCCAGGGTATGATAAAAAAGGCGGAACATATAAGGGAGGTTTTGTTGGTACAGCCTGCCATCAAGAGGGGGAAGACCGAGGAGAAATATGTGATTAGCTTCACCACAAGGGATCTGGAGCATATTCAGACGCCGCACAACGATGCCTTAGCAGTAACGCTCCGCATTAAGGAATTTGATGTCAAACGGATCTTGATCGATCAGGGAAGCTCGGTCTAGATCATGTATTACGACGCATTTAAACAGCTCAAGCTCTGAGATACAGACTTGGCTCCAGCGACTTCGCCACTGGTTGGCTTTAACTCACAACCAGAGTGGCGTTTGGGAAAGATCATCCTGCCGGTCAAAGCGGGATCCGTAGTCAAGCAAGTCGAGTTTTGGGTGTTACAAGTGCCTTCGACTTATAACTTGATCCTTGGAAAAGGATGGCTTCACGCTATGCAAGCCGTAGCGTCGACCTACCATCAGGTGATGAGATTCTCCTCGGCTATGGGGGTAATCGAGGAGATTTAGGGAGATCAAGTCATGTCAAAGTAGTGCTTCGTGGTAGTGAATGGGAGCCGGGCTGCTAAAGGCTTCGTTCAAATGATAGAAGGACCGGAAGACCGGGGAGTGCTTGATGATGTGGGCACCAAGGTAGAGGACAAAGCTGTGGAGGACTTGGTAGAGGTGCGAATTGATATGGAGCGGCCGGATAAGTTCTTCCTGCTCGATTCCAGCCTTACAACCCAATAAAGGACCGAGATGGTTGAGTTTTTGATGGCCAATATTGAAGTCTTCGCATGGTCGCCTTACGACATGCCCGGCCTTGATCCAAGTTTTATCTGCCATCACCTCAATGTCTTCCCCGGAGCAAAGCTAGTCATTCAGCGAACAAGGAGATCGGCGCTGCATCACGCCGAGGTAGTTGCAGAGGAAGTGAAAAACTTGCTTTAGGCACGAGCAATTCAGGAAGTGCACTACCCTCGGTGGATTTCCAACACAGTAGTGGTGCCCAAGAAGAATGAGAAGTGGTGAGTTTGTGTCGATTACAAGACAGTCAACCGAGCTTGTCCGAAGGATAGCTTCCCTTTACCCCGCATTGACCAGCTTGTGGACTTGACGGCTGGACATAATCGGCTCAACTTCTTGGATGCCTATCGCGGCTACCATCAAATTGCCATGCATGGGCCTGACCGAGAGATCACCTCCTTCACGACTCCTAGGGGACTCTTCTGCTATCGAGTCATGCCTTTTGGTTTGAAGAACGCCGGGGCAACCTTTCAGAGGATGGTGACTAAGATGTTTGCTCCTTTGCTTGGCCGGACAATGGAGGCTTACATTGATGATATTGTGGTTAAAAGTCGGCATCAAGCATACCACTTGTCCGACTTGGTCGAGATGTTCGCCATTCTCAAAAAGCACAAGCTACGCCTGAACGCGTCCAAGTGTGCCTTTGGCGTGGGATCCGGAAAATTTTTGGGATTCCTAGTCACTAACAGAGGCATCGAAGCAGATCCCATGTAACGACTCAGAAGTTCTTTCCTCCGCTCGAGCGGAGGAGTGGCCGCTCGAGCGGACTTTTGGGGTTTCCAGCAATTTTTCAGACGGCTTGAGATTCTGGGAGTTGTGATTCTCCGCTCGAGCGGGGGAGTTTACGCTCGAGCGGATGACTTTGTTGGTCTGCACGCTCGAGCGCAAGGTTCGGCGCTCGAGCAGGTCGCCGGGTTAAGTTTGATTCTGAAGCATGTGGGCTCATTTTTGATGTTCTTTTTAGTGTATTTGAAATGTTCTTACCTTGTTTTGGGAGATTGATTGAGATGATAAGATGATGGTAAAGTAAGATTGGACTAAAAACCTTAATTGAAATAATTCGTTTATGACCAACCGTCACTCAATTGTCCTTTTCTTTTTCCACACTTTGAATTTGGATGTGAGGTTAGAACCATTGGGAAGCTTATTTCCGGGGCTTCAATTTGGACACAAGAATGACCTAAAACGGAGTTCGGATGGGAGAGTTATACCTGTTCAAAGTTTCGAAATCTGTGCTGAGGGCAGGTCCGCTCGAGCGGGAATCAGTCCGCTCGAGCGGGAATTACGGGACAGCAGCTTTAAGAACGGGATTTTTGGATCATTTCATTGATTTTCTTCAACCCTCTTCTTTCCTCTTTGCCTTAGTCCGAAACCCTAACTCTCAAACCTTTGATTTCACCCATTTTTATCAACAATCCACCATGGTTTTGGCATGTAGGATGGAGAACTAAGGAGGATCAATGTTTTTACCCGATTAGAATTTGGATTGGTGAAAGTTTCTTCTCAAGCTCACCCCTTTGCTTGATTGTTGAGGTAAGGGTTGAAGACTCTTTAATATTTACATCCATAGATAGGTTGGAGGTGTCTTCATTGTATAATGGTGTAAGTTTTCATTTATGTTATGTATATGGAAGAAATTATGAGATTTTGGGAATTTTGGGGTTTGAACATTGGGGGTTTTATGGTTTGAAGATATGGGAGTTAATTGATGGGTCTAAATAATGGTTTATGAATCCTAGATGTTTAATCAATGGAAAAATTAGAATAAAAAAGTGTTGGGTTAATAAGTTAATTATTTATTGAAATTTCAATATTTTCTTGGAACCCTAGGTTGATTAAGGATGATACCCAAAGAGTTGGCCCAAATTGAAAGTAGAATAATGAAATTGGGGTATTGAATTAGGTATATACAAGTTTAATTGGAATTTAGTGATACTTGGAAATTATGTTTAAAATTTACGAATGAACTTTGTTATGAGTATTGTGAATCATGTTTTAATGAGAAAGGAAATTGAGAAGAAAGGTTTGTTGATGATGTGGATGAGGTAAACTTGGCTTTGGAATGTTGAATTGAGCCTTAGCAATTTAAATAGAATTATGTGGAATTATATTTGGTGGTATTGAGTTAAAGAATGTTAAATAGTGTGGATTATATTAATTGGTGATGATTATGTGAGGTTATATTGATTATGTTGGGTTGTGTTAAATGTTGTTGAATTGACTTGTGTAGGGTTAACTACAGGGGCGGACCCAGCATCTAACTACTGTGAGTAATAGTACGAGGATGTATATTTTATTTATCATTGATAATTATTATCACTAACACTTTGTTTCTTGTAAGTGTTACACGAACATGTTACATGAACATTTATGATAATTGAAAGTCAATGTGAACATTGGAAGATTGGCCTACATCGGTATGACGTTGCAATGACTCTGTCCTGTTAATATCGAATAATAATTCTCTATTATCTATAAGTAAATTACGTTGTTTTAGTGCATAAATGGAATCATGTTCATCTTTAAGCCAAGTATATGTCTCGTTAAGAACCTATGACATGCATGTAAATGTTTATCAGTATTATGTGATCCTCATAAGGATGTGAAGTATTCTATCTTTGACAAGTATGTTCTATATTAAGTATGGTGCTAAGTATATATATAAGTTCATGTTTATTACAAGTTCAAGCATGTAACAAGCTTAAGTAAGGTACAAGTTTACATATGCTATGTAAATGTTATGCAACCATGTTAAATGTTATGCAATCATATTAATGTCTCAAGCATGTAATGTACTTATGTTAATGTTTAAAGTATGATAAAGTTAAAGAATGTAAAGTGAGCCACTTTCAAGGGCCTTAGTGCCAATATGTTTCAAGGGCTTTCATGCCAACCTTTACAAGGGCTTCATGCCACTTTCAAGGGCCTTAGTGCCAATATGTTACAAGGGCTTTATGCCACAAGTTTCAAGGGCCTCGTGCCATATGTTTCAAGGGCCTCGTGCCATATGTTTCAAGGGCCTCGTGCCATATGTTTCAAGGGCCTTAGTGCCAATATGTTTCAAGGGCCTTAGTGCCAATATGTTTCAAGGGCCTCGTGCCATATGTTTCAAGGGCTTTTATGCCACAAGTTTCAAGGGCTTTTATGCCACTGTGTTTCAAGAGTTTTATGCCAACACGTTTGAAAGTTGAATGCTATAATATTCAAGGGCTTAAAGCCATTATGCTTTAAGATGTTATGTTTCAAGTTATTATGCATGTTTCAAGTTATTACGTTTCAAGACTGGGCCTAAGGCCGTTATGACATTAGTACAGAAGCAGACTAATTATATTGACCTTGCAATTTCACACGTAGTGATATATTATGTTTCCAATGAAGTATTGTTTTGTTTAGGTACCATTATTCACTGAGCCTGGCTTACTTGGTGTTATGTACATTCAGAGGTGTCCACCTTGGAGGTCGATCTTAACCCTGTTGCTCGCTCTTTCATTGTCAACCTCGGTGTGTCCGAGCACCCAGACCAAGCCCATGCATTTCTGTGAAGTTTTATTAAATTTGTGGTTAATTGTCTATTTAAGTGAAATTGTATGTATATGATGTTTAATTATATGCTCTGTAAAGGGGCTATGTTCGTGTATGTGATCCTGGCATATTAGTATTAGCTCAATGGATATTATTCTATGTATTTTATCTTATTAAATGCTTCCGTTCAGGCCCCGTCTGATATATATATAACAGGTTTAGTGTCCACTTTCGAATAGGTCATGCCCAAACTTTTAGGGGCAGGTTTGGGGCGTGACATCCCACTCAGATCAGAGCCGTGCAAGAATTGAAGCAGCCCAGCTCGGCTAAGGACGTGCAGCATCTGGCCGGAATGGCCGCCCCGCTTAATCGATTCATAAGCCGGTCATCAGATCGCTGCCGCCCTTTCTTTCAAGCGTTAAAATCAAAGTTCTCATGGGACGAAGAGTGTGACCGAGCTTTGGCCGAGCTCAAGGAATATCTATCTTCTCCGCCACTGTTGGTTACACCTAAGCCGGGCGAGGAACTCTATCTTTACCTTGCTGTCTCACAACATGCGGTCAGTGCGGTGCTAGTCCGAGCTGAAGGAATTAAGCACCTCCCAATCTTCTATGTCAGTAAAACCTTGCTGCCGGTAGAGACGAGATACTTGCCGTTGGAAAAGCTGCCCATACCATCATCGTACTGACCGAGTTTCCCCTTAAGGCCTTGTTTGAACGGGCGGACTTTTTTGGCCGAATTCTGAAATGGGCGGTCGAGTTGGGACAATTTGCTGTAAAGTTTCAACCGCGCACAGCCATAAAGGCCCAAACTTTGGCCAATTTCGTTACTGAATTCTCACCTGGAACTCATTCGGTGTGCCCGGTCGATATTGCCGCGGCAGATGAAGAGGTGAATGCAAGTCTGACCGAGATACAACAACTTGGTAAAGTTCGCGACGCGGAATTTGCGTGCCTCATCGAAGTGCCCTCAGTTTGTACGATTCCACCAACCGGTGATGCGATGACGGAGTCGGGGATCATCGCCCAACCCACTCTGTCCGGTACCGCATCACCAAGAGGGGAAGAAATAGACCCACCCAGCACAGAGCCTGCGGCCGGCACAATTCCGCAACCTGGTGATTCGCCTACGGACTTAGGCATTGTAGACCAACTTGCTGAGCCCGGTGCTTCAATCACCAAGAAATGAGGTGGAACCACCAAAGATCAACTTGAAGCGGTAGAGCAAATGAAAGCAACTGAGCCCATCGACCTTCAAGCCTCTCAAGACCCATCAGACTGCTGAAAGCTTTTTGTGGGGGAGATGTAGAAACTTTTTGTTGAAGGAGCGTCAAACCGTCATGGTGCCGGGCTAGGTATCGTTCTTATCTCACCGGATGGCTTCACCATTGAACATTCTATCACCCTTGGCTTCCCAACATCCAACAACAAGACTGAGTACGAGGCACTTTTGGCCGAACTCAAGAGCGCTCTTTAGATGAAGGCTTCCGATCTAATGATGTACAGTGATTTCCAGCTTGTGGTTAACCAAGTCTCTGGGATTTATGAAGCAAAGGATGACAAAATGGCGAAGTACCAAGCTCTGGTCAGGGAACACATCAAGCAATTCCAAGCAATCAGAGTTCAACAGATTGGCCGAGAAGAAAACAACCGAGCGGATGAGCTGGCCGGCCTTGCTTCAATGGTAGATAGTACGTCTCCTAACCCCCTGTTGATTGACTTCCTTCCACGGCCCAGCATTGAGGAAGCCGGGTAGACGGATGTACTCTGCACCGCGCTAGGTCCTTCCTAGATGGACCCCATAATCCTGTTTCTCAGAGACCGGACTCTGCCAACCGACAAGAAAGAAGCGCACAAAGTCCGGGTGAAGTCAGAGCGGTTTTGGCTCTCTCAATCTGGAGCGTTGTATAAAAAATCTTTCACCGGTCCCTACTTGAAGTGTGTTCACCCGAGTAGCGTGGAAGCCTTCTTGTACGAAATTCACGGAGGCATTTGTGGCAGTCACATAGAGGGCAGGTCCTTGGCCTACTGAGCTATTTCACAGGGCTACTGGTGGCCGTGCATGCAGGCCGACGCACAAAAGTATGTCCGCAAGTGCGAAAAATGCTAGAAATCCTCCTATCAGATCCATCAGCCTGCCAGGGAACTTCTTCCCCTCACCAGTCCTTGGCCTTTTGCCATGTGGGGCTAGATATAGTGGGGCCACTCCCAACAGCGCTAGGCAACCGGAAATTCTTCATCGTGGCCACAGATTACTTCACCAAATGGGTTGAAGTTGAGCCTTTGGCAACAATCAAGGAGAAAGACGTGAAGCGGTTTGTCTGGCAGAATGTGGTCACGCGGTTTGGCGTCTCCAAGATTTTGATCTCTGATAACGACACGCAATTCGACGGTCGCCTATTCAGAGGCTTTTGTGAAGATCTAAAGATTGAATTCTACAACTCCACTCCGGCTTACCCACAGTCTAATGGTCAAGCCGAGGCATCAAACAAGACTATCCTGGATGGGCTGAAGAAAAGGCTTGAGAAAGCCAAAGGAAAATGGGCTGAGGAACTACCAAGCGTCCTTTGGGCATACCGAACGATCCCGCGGCGATCTACCGGGGAAACCCCATTTGCTTTGGCTTATGGCATGGAGGCGGTCATACCTTTGGAAGTTGGTATGCCCACCCTTAGAAGTGAAAGTTTTGAGCCCGAGCTGAACGCAGAGGTATTGCCCTGGAACTAAACCTAGTGGAAGAGCGTCGGGAGAAGGCCCTCATCTACGTGGCCGCCTACCAACAAGAGCTCTCAAGGAAGTACAACAAAACGGTGCACTCCAGACCGTTTAAAGTTGGTGATTGGGTTTTGAGGAAGGTTATGGGAAACACCCTGGTGCTAGGTGAAGGCAAACTAGGGGCAAATTGGGAAGGACCCTACAAGATAACCGGTCTGGTGGGCAAGGGGGCATACCACTTGGAGGACTTGGATGGTAGAGCAATACCCCGGCCATGGAATATGGCCAACCTCAAATTGTATTTTTTCTAGCTTTAGCTTTCTTTTTGAGCAAAGGAATTTTTTGCCTCGCTTCAGAATGTAATTCTTTTTGTCAATATATAGAAGTGACTTTGCTTTAGCATTCAAATTGTTGTTTTAATGTAAAGACCGAGATGATTTACTCCGGTTGAAAGAGGTGATGTTTTGTTCAACTTAGATATTCTCAACCGAGATGATTTACTCCGGTTAAAAGGGTTGATGTTTTGTTCAACTTAGATATTCTCAACCGAGATGATTTATTCCGGTTGAAAGAGTTGATGTTTTGTTCAACTTAGGTATTCTCGACCGAGATGATTTACTCCGGTTGAAAGAGTTGATGTTTTGTTCAACTTAGTTATTTCCAGCCGAGATGATTTACTCCGGCTGAAGGGGTTGATGTTTTGTTCAACTTAAGTTATTTCCAGCCGAGATGATTTGCTCAACTTAGGATTTCCAACCGAGACGGATATTCCGGTTGAAGAAGTTGATGTCTTGTTCAACCTGGGATTCCAAACCAAGATAAATATTCCGGTTGAAGTAGTGGGTAGTTTGATCAACTTTGTTGTCCCGACCGAGATGGGTACTCCGGTTGAAGAAGTGTGTTTCGTTCAACTGTGATTTAAACCAAGATGTTCTGCTGAAAATAGATATTGACGAAAACTGTACAAACACTTGATGAAATTAAAAGCTTTTCATTAATAAAGAAGTTAATACAAAAGGTGGGGAACTTAGCCCGGTTACATTAGCAAACAAAGAGAAAAAGAGAAACTAAGCTAGGGGGGAGAGATCAGGGAATTCCTCATCAGCCTCCAGGTTGACCGTTCTGATCAGTCTGGACACCGGTCCCGATCTGCTCAGCTTTGGTAATCTCCTTCAGCGTCTGCCTCGACCTCTTCTTCCAGTCCTTCCTCGGCCTCAGCCTGCAGCGCGCTGAAGACGTCATTGGCGTATGGAATGAGGTAGGTCGGTAAGAAGACAGCCGATGGAGAGGCAAATACGTCAGTGTCAAGACCTTGACCAAGCTGTTAACAGGCAGCCTTCCATCCAGTTTTAAAGTAAATGTCCTGAGTGGCGAAGACTTGTTTCGTGTAATTTTCCTTGGCTTCGTTGAAGCCGGCGTTGTTGGCGTTTTCAGAATCTTTCTTCCTGGACTTCTTCAAAGCATCAAGCTCGGCCTGGAGCTCGTCCTTCTTTTTCTCGGCTGCTTCAAGTTGGCCGAGCAGCCTGTTGTTGTCGGTATTGGCAACTTCGAGCGAGGACTTTGCTCGGCCAAGCTCGGTTTGGAGGCTTTCGACTTGGCTGGCGGTGTCGCTCGCCTTTTGTCGAAGTCTGTGGATGCGCTCCATGACCAAGTGCTGCTTTTGGATGGCCTGCAAAAAGAGAATTTGATCAGAGAAGAAACCGTGCAAACACTTGTGAAAATTGAAGATTGAGATTCTCACCCTAGCCATAGACTTCATGGCTGATTTCACCAGCCGGGTGTCAGAAACGTGGTCGCTGCCAACCACGTCGCTCGGCAGCAACAGAGCTTTCGAAAGGTCAAAGGCAAGCAAATGTTCTTTGTCGCCTTTGACCGAGGCATTTGCCGGGATCTCTTTGCCCTGGTGCTTCAGTTGCGGCTGCCATGCCGGAATGGGGTCAACCGTGTCGACGGGTTGCTCTGTGGTTAGCTCGGCAACCAGCTCGGCGGACGGGTCTGTGCGTGCTCTTTTTCCAGCCCGACGGGTATCTCGGCTGGATTGTCCGGCAGCTGGGGTAGCTAGGGCGACCACAGCAGCGCTGGATTGACCGGCTGCTGGTGAGCGGGTGACGACGCTCGGTATCTCGGCTGAGGTGGCGGTGAGCAAATTTTTGATGCGGCTTCTTTTCGCCATCTCCTCGGCTTCTGTCAACCGGATTAGTGGGATGTCTGGCAAAGTTAGGTCTGGAGGAGGTGATAGAGCACGGAGAAAATCTGTAACTTTACTCCGGCGGGAAGCAGAGTATCTATATGTTGGAGTGTAACCGAGCAACTCGTTGCAATCTCGGTCGCGGTAGCAGAGCGCGGTCCTGATGGCTTCAACGTTGGGGAATTGGTAGTTGGCTTGCAAGGCTTGAATTGCTGCAAAAGAAACAAGAAAAATGGTTAAGTATAGAATAATGAAGAAAGTAGGCTAATCGAGCAAGTTTGCGCGGCTTACATGTGGAACCGAAGTTCTTAATTATGCGCCAGCCTGGTACCGCGGCTGTTTCATAATTGCCTGACACCCAGAAGAAATTGTCATCGTGCAAGTCCTTGTCTGGTGTGCCGGTCACAATTTTTTCTTTGCCCGGCCTAATCTTCAGGTAGTAGGCGAGGCTATCGCCAATGTGCCCTAAGGTGTATTGCCGCAGAATCTCGGCTAAACCTAGGTTTATGCCTAGCCGGTTGTTTAATTCGTGCACACCGTTTATTATCCGGTAGGTGTTGGTGGACACTTGTGTGGGCGCAAGTTTTGTCCGGCGTAGGAACTCGGTCATCAGAGGGTTGACCGGGAAGCGGAGGCCTCCTTTTATGATGGACAGCACGGTGAAGGGGCACTGGTCTAGTTTGCCTCAAGGTGTTGTCTTTTCTTCTGCCAGTTCAAGATGGACGTCGGCCGGGATGCCGTACTCCTCCTTGAACACAGCCAGCGCGGCCGGAGTATCCACTAGGAAACGGAATTTCCCCATTAATGGCCGGCCTAGGTTAGCTCGGCTGAGGGGTTTGGCACTGTGGTAACTGAAGGTAGCTCGGTCTTGGAGAGCCTCAGAAGTGGTCAGTGGTCCCCTTGGACTCTGCAGGAAAATGATGGCAAGTGTAAGTGTGAGAGTGGTCGCGCGAAGCGAGCTTGACTTTAGCTTGGTCATTAAAAGTGCCAAACCACCTCGGTTGTAAAGCCTAACCAAGGAGCTCGGTCGCCCAAGCGGACCAGATGTTAGCCGGTTGAGCGGTCAAGTCCTTTTGTTATCACGGTTTCTGCTAAGGTTGGGACAAACATGTTATTTGCTCGGTCAGATTGGTTTTTTGGATCAAATGAAAACCAGGAGCCCGATCCGCCCCAGTTCTTCAGTGTTCTTCAGGAAAAATGAAAAACACCATAAACAGTTGAGGGTTTGGGATGGTTCTTAGTGCCCAAGTCCTAAAAGCTACGTTTCAATGCCCTAATGTGTGAAATATCAAAGGAAACAACAGCCAAAGAGGGGTTGAGGGACTTACCAGTGAAAGGGAGTAACTTCTTCTTCGTACGCGAGCTCAAGAATGGCAAGAGAGGAGGGGTAGCAGCTCTGGGACGCCTGGAACGAAGGAGTGACAGTAGAGGAGAATCAAAGAGGGAGGGGCATGTATATAGAGGAAGAGAAACCACCCAAATTCAAATTCATGCGACGGCTGGTTGGCTGCTCGAGGACCAATGACAGAACGCCACGTGTCCCCATTGATGGCAACGTCAGAATTGAAGAGACAGGAAGGTCAGGTGAGGCGTCGACCGAGTAAGCCGAAGAGACAGGAAGGTCAGGTGAAGTGTCGACCGAGCAAGCTGAAGAGACAGGAAGATCAGGTGAGGCATCGACCGAGCAAGACGAAGAGACAGGAATGACAGACCGGGCAAGTTTGAGTTCATGCATGTCACGAGCCCGGTTGCCAATTAGTAAATTGAGGACCGAGGAGGTTCTACCCCGGTCAGAATAGGTAATCCCAGTCACGTCTCGGCGGACGAAATTAAGAGGCAATTGGGAGGGAGATTTATGATCTGGAGTTGGGCCGAGGTAATGGCCGAGCAGGTTAGGAGCCCAATGGAGCATTGGGCCGAGATGACCTCGGATACGCCCAGAGTTGGGCTGCTAAGTCATGGCCCGAGCTACTTGGGGCTCCGCAGGGGCAACCGTGCAGTTTGCGCTACCCGGTCAAAGGCGTGCACCATTAGCCCGGCTGAGGACCTCATGCTCCGAAGCAGGCAGGAAGGCCTTAGGTTAACCAGGTTGACCGATCTTGAGCTCGGCTTCGCCGGAATGCAATCGAGCACAGTTGGAAAGGAGCTCGGTTCTTGGAGCACTTGTGCATGTAGCATAGAATGGCCGTCGGTAGCCGAGGTGACGTTGCCCGGTTGCCGAACTCCTAGCAGAGTTGGCTGGCAGTTGAGATTAGGTGATGCTCAGCAACATTTGTGTTGACGGATGGGATGGCAGAGCCACGTGTCGAGAGATCACTGGAAGTAGATTTGGGGCGCAAAGGGTATATAAGCATGTCTGCACCCCCCATACGCGGACAGATGAACACTTTGTAAGACATTCTTACACTCAAACACTCTCCTCTCTCTCTCTCTATCCCAAGGTGTGTGCTAATTTGATCATCGGAGGGGTTTTCCGGCTACACACCGCCGAGTAGCTCACCGCCGTTGTGCTTTCAGGTGATCGGACAGAAACGAAGCTTGGAAGCAAGGAGTACGGGCTTGCCGGAATATTTGCTCCCCGTACACATACCATAGTTCAGAACCTAGCCAAACAACTTATACGAGACAATAACTCATCTTTAACGTTTTTTTTTTTTTTCCATTTCACAATAGATAAGCATGCTAGCTATATCAATACTTCAGCAGATAAGCATATAAGCTGCATCAACACTTAAAGGATAAGCATATAAGCTATATCAACACTTCAAAAGATAAGCATATGAGCTGTATCAACACTTCAAAAGATAAGCATATGAGCTGTATCAATTTATAGTTTAGAGGTCCAGCCCCTTTCTTCCAATAAACCGCCTGCACAAAACAACATATATATACACATCGGTAGTATACATAACCAATCAATATATAAATTTAATGTATTCTTTCAACCGTCATACTCTATGACCCATCTAATTGATTAGTTTTAGCTTGCCTAATCATTATGCATTGTCTACAACAATCAAAACTACCCTCCACCGGTAGCCCAAAACAATTATTTCTAAACAGAAAATAAATGCATCCAACGGATATAATAGTCAACATTTCAACTTGGTGAGCGATAAATGATTCAACTACACCCTTTAATCCCATACATTCCCAATCTCGACTTTCTCATTTCAATTCCTCATTTCTCACAATTAATTATACAAATTAATTAATCAATGTAATTAGGATACTTTTCATAATTAGCATTACAACCCTAAGGTTTCATTTTCATCAATGTTTTAACATTAATTCCATTTCTCCATGCCAAACATGCATATAGGTTTTATATATTTAAAACCCCAACTTTTGTAAAATTACACAAAGGCCCAAACTTTCTCAAAATTACCCAACAACCCCCAACATATCAAAATACTAAAATTTAACGACAAAGCTCATAAAGAGGAGTAGGATATCCCTACCTCGAAGTTAGAGCTCAAACGGAGATGAAGACCAAAACCCAACGTGCTCCAAATCCCAACTTTTTCAGATTAAAACGAAGCCCTCGACGATCAAAACAACTTTTACAAAGGCCAAAGGGAAGAAAAGCACTCTAACTAGATCAAACCCTAGAGAGAAGGGAGTTTCTAGAGAGAGAGGCTCTCAAAATAACTTTTTGGAAAGTAAGAGAGAGAGAGAGAGAGGAAGTGTAGAAAATGATTTCAAAATGCCCAGCTGCCCTCTGTTATACAACATTATCGCTCGAGCGGAAAACACAATGCTCGAGCGTTAAGAACAAAAACCATGGTCCGCTCGAGCGCAAGAATGACCGCTCGAGCGCCAAGACACAAGAATAAAGCTCATCCGCTCGAGCGTGAAAAACCAGTCCGCTCGAGCGCAAAATTTCTAACTCCCAGAACTTACACCAAAAGTACTAGCCGCTCGAGCGCCAACAATCCCGCTCGAGCGCAACCCACTCGAGCGCAAGAAACCCGCTCGAGTGTAGAAAACCAACCTGCAGAAGTTTTGCAGAGCACCAAAATACTAGAAGTATGAAATATCCGCTCGAGCGCTTCGAGACCCGATCGAGCGGAAAGACCAAAATCCTAGCAACAAGATTTTAGACCAAGGCTCAACCCACCTGCTCGAAACAAGCCCAACACATCCTAAAACTCAAACGTATGGATTTAAAGGACGACAACAAGATAGATACAACCACCAACTCTACGGAACCGAGTCTGGAATACAACTGAACAGTAAAAGGACAACCGGGATCGCTATAAGCCCCAAACTATAGGGATATTTGTGTAATTTGCCCTTTTTTAAATGTGTGAATTAAGAATGATGTACATAAAGTAGGGTTGAGCATAGAGTTATCCGAACCGCCCAACCTGAATCGATCAGTGTACAAATGCGTGGTTTCACAGACACAATGTGAGCAGATATGGTTTGGAATATGGCATTATCACGGGTTGCGGGCGGGTTATGTGTTTTATCCGCACCCGCAAGAACTTACCCGTACTTTGACTTTTTATAAATAAATAAAAAAAAAATGAACCGTTGATTTCATTCATCATATCCTAGATATTTTTGCCCAACAAACCAAACCCTAATCATGGATGTGATTCATGATGGAGTTTGCAAGTTTGCAAATGTTTTTATTTTATTTAATGGGTTTGAATTGGGTAAAATTTGACAACAATTTATTTTTATTTTATTATTGCATTTTGGATGAATGTAAAAGTTAATGAAAAATTACTTTTAGATAAGTTTAGGATTTTGAATGATTTTACTTTAATTATATTGTCGGGTAGTGAATGATTTTGACAGTTTAGTTTAGGATTTGAAAGATGTGCTTGTGTTAATTTATGATTTTATTTAAAAGTTTAGAATTTTGAATGATTTACTTGTTGATTTTGTTGTGTTTTTAATTTTATAAATTTTAATTCATTAATTATTAATGTTGAACATTTTAGAAAATGGAGGGAAGAGGGCCTAAAATAAATATTTACAAAACGAGAAAAGAAAGGTCCAAAAATAAATTTATAAAGAAAAAAATCTAATCCGCAAACTGTCCTCAACCGTCAGCATATCCGTGAATCCTATCCGCACAAATCGCAATCCGCATTGCGGGCGATTACAGGTTCAATTTTTTGTAAACTACACATCTATGGGCGAGTTCAAATCACAAAGTAAACCGTTCAAAATTGAATCGTGAGCACACCTAACATAAAGTGAAAATAATGTGTGAATACGAAAGTCTCCTTAAACGCCAAGTTGGAGTAGGATGAAAAATAATTTCTTAGTCTAGTCACGTGTTAATGCTTTAGCCAATCACAAATTATTATGTTCTTTTATATTTTTTAATTACTTAATATAATATCGTAAATTTCATTTTATTCATTAATCACAAACACTAGGTGATCTTGTCCAAGGACTACGAAATAACTTCTCTATAACGAACCTGAGCGCGTTATGCCATGCGTCACTGCGCCACATAGGCAAACACGAAAGGTCTGTTGGCAGAAAAATAATAATAAAAAGTAAGAGTATAAGAAAACAAATAAATAATTATATGAACATTCTTTAAATATTATTGAATATTATTTAACATTTTTTTTTTGGGTATAAATTTTAAAGTTATACAAATCTCTCAACTGTTATATCGAACTGAGAGGGGAGATTCGCACCGAATAATACGGCCGAGCTGAGTTGACGGGTTGCGCGGTGCTTTTGCCAATTTGGCTGGTGATGTGATCGGCAGAATGACTTGCGCGGTCGGGAAGAATTGACCGGGCAGGCATCTACTGGCCAGCCGAGCTACGACTTGTACTGTGCAAAAGAAGCTCAGGTCAGCGAGCTGACCGAGCTAAGTGGTAGCCCGAGCTACACCGTGGTTGCGATCGGGGCTGTTACACCCTGGACCGATCAGTCAATGAGGGCGGCTTCATGTGACCGAGATCGGAAAAAGAACGGTTGGAGGCCGGCCGGCCTCCTTACCGGTTGGTCGAGGGAACCGATCAATAATAGTTCGGTCCCAATGGTCAAGCTTTCACCCAATCCCAAGTCGCAGGTCGGTGGCACGTAGCGCAGTTAAGTGAATGTGATGGCAATTTTCCATAAGTGTTAGGCCGGTCGTGGTACTCCAGTTAAGAGTGCCACCTAGGCCAATGGCATGGATGAGAGGACATCTGCTCCACCCACGCCTCAATACCGTTGGGCAGTTCTGCATGTACTGGTTGGAGGACAAAACCTTTACACGCGTAAGGTGGTGAGAGGCGCGCACTGCCACCTGTCCAGGGAAGGACAACAGAGGTAGTGCGCGCACAACCTTGAGGCTGCATGGCCAGCCTAGAAATAGAGGAAGGGACGAACGTTGGAAGTATGCAAACTCACTCTCACAAGCACTCTCTCTCTCTCCTCATTGTCTTCTTCCTCTGTGAACTGACTTGAGCGTCGGAGGGTTTTTCCGGCACACCACCGCCGGGCAGCTCACCGTTTTCGTGTTACAGAGACAGACGCCATTACCACAAGCTTGACATTCAAGGCATACGGAGAGCAAAGGATATTTCATCCCCGTACAATTGGCGCCGTCTGTGGGAAAGTCTTTGATATTCAATCCTTGTTCTGTAAGCTTCTTCGACCATTTCCATGGCTAACAACGACGAAGTTCCGTTGTCCGTCGTCGATGGTGTCACTCCAGAGTACGTGCGGAGGCGAGAAGGCCCCCCTAATGTTCTAACCATGGCGGGCCTGGAAACCACTTCGCGAGGAGTGCGCGACAAACGCAGGAGGAGTTCAGATCGTTCACAGAGTCCAGAGCGCCGCCGGCGCCGGGGCGAGTCCCGTGAAGAGCGCCTGGAGCACAAACTCAAGGACCAAGAAGCCCTCATTCGCAGGATGGCGGCGGAGATGGAGCTTCTGAAACGCCAAGTGAAGGGGAAGGGTGTTGCTGAAGAGGGCAACCTCAGTGAGCGCACCCCCTCCCCTCGTTCCAACAGTCGCCACCAGCGGAGGACTCATTCAATCTCCATCACCAGGAACTATGGGGTTGGAGATTCCGACCAGCGAGAGGGTAGATCCATTACTCGCGACAGCACCTATCGCCCGTCACGCCGTCATCCACGTCGCGATACTCTACCTCCTCCCGTTCCAGAGACCTCAGGGACGTGCTGGAGGAGAGAGCGCGCCGTCGGGAGGTTCAGAGGGTGCCGGCGCTCCAGAGATTGAGTGCCCCAGCTCGTTGCAGTGAAGAAGTGATGATGCCGGCGCCCAGAAACGTAGCCTCAGCACTGGTAGACAAAGAGCCAGCGAGGCTTACAGCCACGCCATTATCCCCAGAGATTGAGAGCACCCCACTCCCTGCCGGATTCCACCAGCCAAAATTCACTTTGTATGACGGCAAGACGGATCCGTACATGTATGTGAGCCATTACCGGCAAGTAATGGCTGGCCACCGTCGTAATGATGCCTTGATGTGCCTCATATTCCCAGCAAGCTTGGGAGAGCTGGGCTTGAAGTGGTTCGAAAGGCTCCCGGAGGGGAGTATCGAAGGGTGGCAGCAATTAGCGGAAGCCTTTGTCACCAGATTCAAGACTAACACTCGAACGCCGAAGGAGGTAGACCATCTTCTGGGCGTCAAGATGGAGTTTGGGAGTTCACTGAAGGCATACAATGCGAAGTACTGGGAAACTTACAACGAAATTCTCGACTGCCCTACCAATTTGGCGATCACTCAATACAAGAGGGGTCTCCCAGTCGGACATAGGCTGCGAGATTCACTCACGATGCATCAGCCGACCACCATGGAATCTTTGATGCAGCGGATCAACGAACACATTCGTGTGGAGGAAGATGCCGCCTCTATGACCGAGAAGGATAATCCAGTCGGGGTGGACAGAAGGGTAGCAGGGAAAGTTCAATCGGTCGGGCAGGAGGAAAACCGCCCTAGTGACCGAGGCCTTGCCCTTGGATTTGCGGGCGAGTTGTTGTTCGGCCTGGTCGCCGAGCTCGTTGGAAGCCAGCTCGGTGGAATCTTCGTCCACGAGGCTCTGGCCGGCTTTGTCCTTCCAGCGGATGGTGACAAAGATGTTCGCTCCTCTCTTGGGCCGAACTATGGAAGCCTATATCGACGACATGGTGGTGAAAAGTAAGGAGAAGTCTCAGCACCTCACCGACCTAGTAGAAATGTTTGCCATACTCAAGCGCCACAAGCTCCGCCTGAATGCCTCTAAGTGTGCCTTTGGGGTTGGCACTGGGAAATTCCTAGGTTTTCTGGTCACAAACCGGGGAATTGAGGCCGACCCGTCGCAAATCAAAGCGATACGAGAGTTAGAGCACCCTAACTCCACGAAGGACGTGCAACATCTTGCCGGGATGGCAGCCGCGCTGAACAGATTTATCAGCCGGTCTTCGGATCGTTGCAGACCCTTCTTCAAAACTTTGAAATCCAAGTTCTTTTGGGATGAAGAGTGCGATCGTGCTTTGGCGGACTTGAAAGCGTATCTCTCTTCAACACCTATTTTGGTTACACCTCAACTTGGCGAGGAGTTATGTCTCTACTTGGTAGTCTCTCAACATGCGGTGAGCGCTGTTCTAGTCTGCGCTGAGGGGATTTAACACTTGCCCATTTTCTATGTGAGCAAGACTCTGCTCCCGGCCGAAACGAGATATCTTCCCTTGGAAAAATTGGCGTTGGCTCTCATGATGGCGTCTCGAAAGCTGGCACACTACTTTCATGCCCATACAATAGTAGTGTTAACCGAGTTCCCGCTCAAGGTGCTCTTCGAAAAAGCAGACTTCACTGGGAGGATTCTGAAATGGGCCGTGGAATTGGGTCAATACGACATTAAGTTCCGACCGCGCACCGCAATCAAAGCCCAAGCCCTTGCAGACTTTGTGGCAGAATTTGCCCCAGGAACACATCCAGTCTGTCCGGTTGATTTGGTTGATGCGGATTTAGCACAACCCAGGGTTCTGGCGACAGAGATATGTGATGGCTCGCGAGCGGAAGAAGAGGAAAGCTTGACCGAAATAGCAAGGGTCGACGACTCATCGAAAGAAGGAACCAATAAAGATGTGCAAGGAGACCAGATTGAGCCTACCAGAGACTTGGAATTGAGAAGCTCCCAGAATCCGTCTGATTGCTAGAAGCTGTTTCTTGGCGAGATGTGGAAGTTGTTCGTCGATGGGGCGTCCAATAGGCATGGGGCTGGGCTGGGAATCGTGCTAACTTCGCCAGATGGGTTGATTATTGAGCAAGCAATTACGCTCGGCTTCCCAGCATCCAATAACGAGGCGGAGTATGAAGCCCTCCTCGCCGGTCTAAGGAGCGCTCTGAGAATGAAGGTCACAGCCCTTATGGTGTTCAGTGACTCTAAGCTGGTGGTCAATCAAGTCTCAGGGGAGTATGAGGCCAAAGATGAAAGAATGGCCAAGTATCAGCGCCAGTGAAAGGAAGTCAAGAAGTTCGATGCCATCGAGTTGAGCGGATCAACCGCGAAACAAGATAAATCCGATGAATTGGTCGGTCTCGCTTCCACTCAGACAACCTTTCCCAACCCCTTGATGAGTGAATTTTTACCCCGGCCAAGCATTGAGGAACCAGAAGCAACCGAGGTACTCTGCACCGACTTGGGACCTTCCTGGATGGACCCCATCGTCGCATTTTTGAAAGATCGAATTCTACCAGAAGAAAAGAAGGCGGCCCACAAGATCCAGGCAAAGTCAGAGCGGTTTTGGCTCTCACCTTCCGGAGCCTTGTACAAGAAATCTTTCACGGGGCCGTACTTGAAGTGTGTTCACCCCTCTAAGGTGGAAGCCTTCCTCTATGAGATCCATGAAGGCATCTGCGGCAGCCATATTGGGGGTAGATCTCTAGCCTACCGAGCAATCTCGCAGGGTTATTGGTGGCCATGTATGCAGGCGGACGCGCAGAAATACGTTCGCCGATGTGAAAAATGTCAGAAATTTGCTCACCAGATCCACCAGCCAGCAAGGGAGTTGCTCTCACTCACAAGTCCTTGGCCGTTCGCACTCTGGGGATTGGATATTGTTGGACCACTCCTAGTCGCACCGGGTAATCGCAAGTTTTTCATCGCCGCAACGGATTATTTCACCAAGTGGGTGGAGGCCGAGCCTCTGGCAACTATTAAGAAGAAGGACGTTAAGAAATTTGTTTGGCAAAATGTGATCACTCGCTTCGGTATACCCAGAGCGCTCATCTCAGATAATGGCACTCAATTCGATGGGAAACTCTTTCGCGGATTTTGCGAAGAGTTGAAGATTGAGTTCTACAATTCAACCCCGGCTTATCCTCAGTCAAATGGTCAAGCAGAGGCCTCAAACAAGACCATCCTGGATGGGTTGAAGAGCTTCCTAATGTGCTATGGGCATACCGCACTACGCCAAGACGGTCGACCGGAGAAACACCGTTCGCTTTGGCTTATGGTATGGAGGCCGTCATCCCATTAGAGATTGGCCTGCCAACCATCCGCTCAGAAAGTTTCCAACCAGACTTGAACAATGAGACTGTGGCACTAGAGCTGGACCTTGCTGAGGAAAGACGAGAGCGCGCATTGATCCATATAGCGGCCTATCAGCAGGAACTCTCTAAAAAATACAACAAGGCAGTGCACCCTAGGCTATTCAAGATTGGGGATTGGGTCCTAAGGAAGGTGCTTGGCAACACAGTGATCCCTGGCGAAGGCAAGCTCGGTGCAAATTGGGAAGGACCATACAAGGTAGTTGGTCTTGCTGGCAAGGGGGCATACCATTTGGAAGATTTAGATGGCAAGGCCATCCCCAGACCATGGAATGCGGCCAACCTCAAGGCCTTTTACTTTTGAAATGTAATTTCTCTATGTTACCTAGCTTTTTTAGATCTCTAGCCCTTTGGCGTGTGATGTAAGAGATGGCAATGTTTTTGTAATGAAAATTAGTCTCTTTTTGTTTGGTATTACATATGTCCAATGATATAGCAAGATGCAAAAGGCAATTATGGATGCCAGGGGCAAGAACCGACCTGAAGGTGACCGGGCTGTTTTCCTCGGAATGGGAGCAGACCGCACAAACAGTTGCGTATGGAACAATGCGCATTGCCGAAATTTGGTTTTGTTTCGCCAATGGGAATGTTGGCGGCATGACCAACCTAACTAAAACATTGGTGTTTTGCCCAATGTAGGAGCCGAGCTGATTTTGCTCGGCCCATACAGCATATTGGTGAATTGTCCAATATGGGCAGCGAGCTGATTTTGCTCGGCGGAATTGGCAATGCTGGTGTTTTGCCCAGCAATTATAAGGCCGAGCTGAATTGGCTCGACCAAAAGGAAATATTGGCATATTAAACAACTTAAAAAGGCAGGCTAGTTTATTGCTCGGCCGACCAAGTGCTGCCAACCGAAGCAAGGCCGAGCGAATTTTGCTCGGCCAAATACAAAATGTCATTTTATTTTGGAAATGCGAGGAATTGCAAGGTTACTTGAAGGACAACTGTTTGCGCGGTTTCAGCTGACCTGCCAGTTTCAGAACTTGAAGCAAGAAATACATACGCCATTAAAGCAGAAGTGACATTGAACGAGCAAAAAGTTGCAAATTTCATTGATAAAAGATTAATACATAAGGAGGGGCCTTGCCCGGTTACATGTAAAAAGAAAAGAAGAAAACAAGAAAACAAAAACAAGGCAAGCAAATGTAAAGGGAAATCCTCAGTCAAGATCAAGACTTTGTTCGGTTTCTCCAACGGCCACCCCGGCGTTTAAGGGCGATTGCTCGGGCGGGTTCTCCTCGGCTTCGGCGTCAGTGCCATCCACTGCGACAACCTCCCGATCAATCATTTCATCTTCGGCATTGGGGGATGCGTCAGATGGAGTTTGCTCGGTCGGGTTCTCGGTGACAATCTGCTTACCGCTCGGCGGGCGCTTCTTCCTCACCTCCTTCCTCGCCTCTGCAATGAGTCGGTTTTGGGTGGCGTTGGCATAGGCCTGCATGTAGTCCGGGATATGCTCGGCGGGGGGATGGAGGAACATGTCAGAATCACGACCAAGGCCAACTTTCTCCACGGCGGCTTTCCACCAAGACCGAAAAAGATGTCCTTGGTCGCCCGGACTTGACGCTCATACGTTTTCTCCCCCTGGGCGTAACCCCGGTCTTCCGCATCTTCCACGGCCTTTTCCTTCTCGGCCTGATGAGCATCGCGCAGTTTGCGGAGCTCGGCCAGGTACCGCGCCTTGGCCTTCTTCTCGGCCTTCTTTTTATCCTCGTCGGCTCGGTCGAGCTTCTGGCGCAGTTCGTCTCGCTCGTCCTTGACAACCACTTGCTCGGCCTTGAGCATGTCTATCTCGGCCCTTAGCACTTTGTTTTCGGTGATGGCGTCTCGGAGGCTCTGTACAAAGAACCATCCGCCAGGCGCGAGATAGTTCTTTTGTGCGGCCTGCAAACACATAACAGATCATTAGCATCCCGAAGCCAAGCCAAAAACTGAGCACACAGTTGAAGAAAAAAATGTTGAACTTACCAACACAATTGACTTTGCAGCCGAGCGGAGGACCTTGAGGTCCGACAGCTCGTCATGATGCTTCATGTCGGCTGGAAGGATTAGCCCCTTGGTCATGTTGAAACCAAGGGTATAGTCCTTATCAGCATAGACCGAGTCATCAGGTGAAACTGGTCGGCCTTTGTAGTGAATCTCGGGTGCCCAGTCCGGGGGGGTGGCCGAGGCCTTGCCCTTGGATTTGCGGGCGAGTTGTTGTTCGGCCTGGTCGCCGAGCTCGTTGGAAGCCAGCTCGGTGGAATCTTCGTCCACGAGGCTCTGTCCGGCTTTGTCCTTCCTCGCCCTTTTCTTGGGCCGACCAGCTTGTTGTTCGCTGGCGAGGGCCAGCACGGCTTCTGTTTGCCCGGCGGGGGTAGAGGATGTTCCCCCGATTGCCTCTGGAGGCTGGGATTCCCCTTCATCTCCAGTAATCATTGCCTTGATCGCCCTTATCTTTGTCATTTCTTGCTCGGCGGTTGTTGGAACTAGTCTGATCGGTGGCAGAGTTGGATCGGGTTCTGGGGATGGCGCACGCAGAAAGTCAGTGACTTTGCTTTTGCGCGGTGCTTGGTAATGGTATGTTTGTTCGAAACCAGCAAAGACCGATGCTTCTCTCTCTCTCGGTGGTGTCAAGTAGAGCTCGGATGGCCTCTGGTTAATCTTGATAGCCCGCTGCAAGGTTCTTATCTGCAAAAAAAAGACAAGTGTCAGACCGGTGCAAAATAGCAATAAAGAAATGCAGTGAAGAAATAATACGGTCGGCTGGGCTCCTTACCAGCACTACCCTTGTTTTTCCTAATACGCCAGCCCGGTATGGGTGCCTTTAGGTCTTCGTAACGACCGGACACCCACAGGAAGTCATCATCGTTTGTCTCTTTGTCCGGGTTGCCTTCGACGAGCTTTGCTCGGCCCTTTTTGACTTTGAGGTACCAGCAAAGCCCGCTCTTATTTCTACTTAGATCAGACAGGAAAATCTCCGCAAGGCCGAGGTTAAGACCGAGCCTCCAGTTCAGTTCGGCGACCCCGTTTATTATCTTGTAAATGTTGTTGGAGACTTGGCTCGGGCAAAGCTTTGTCTGCCTCAAAAACTCACAGATCAAAGGTTGCACGGGGAAGCGCAGCCCTCCTTCAACAATTGATACGACCGTGAAGGGGCACCGGTCTAAGTCCCCCCATGGCGTATCTCCCTTTTTAGCGAGCTCTAAGATCACGTCGTCAGGGATGTTGTACTCCTCTCTAAATTCCGCCATGGCACCGGGCGAACTAACCTTATAGCGGTATTTCCCCATCTATTGTATCTCGGTCTTATTTGCTATATGGTATCTCGGTCAAAAATGTGTAGTGGTTGCTCGGACTTTGAGCTCCACCAACAATAATGCTGGATTGGACGGTCCTACTTGTTCTGCATATTGAAAAATAAGCCCAATGGTTAGCACGGCATATATTGCGCGGCCTCTATTGGAAATAGCTCTGAAAGGTTCTAGGTGTTTGGCCGGCCTTCCACCTACCTCGACCCATCAGGATGGCTGATTTAGCCTTCTTTTTTGGTGCTGGTTTTTACTCGATCTAGGAGTTTTTGATCGGTTCGGTTCTAATGGAGGTTTTAGCTCAGTCAAGCCCGCATCAAGGTATTGGCTTATGATTTCAGGCCTTTAGCCCGGTTAAACCTATCTGCCGATCTAAGGTGTATATAGCTCGGTCGTGACCTCATACGAAGCCACAAACAGTTTTTGCTCGGTGTAAATCCTTCCATCGGATCTAAATGAGCCTTTTGCTCGGTCTAACCCAGTATTCATCTCATTCATCTAGTTCTTCCTAGTTCTTGCTTCGTTCGTTCTACCTAAGGAAAGACAGGGGCACGAAGGCCCCCTCTTCTCTACCGCTTCCATTTTCCTAGGGTGTGCAAGACCTAGGCAAGGAAAAACAATCCCAATGGTCCCAAACAAGAAAGAACGAAGAACAGTGGCAAAAAAAAAAAAAAAAAAAAAAAAAAAAAAAAAAAAAAAAAAACGCAGAAACTCGAGGAACTTCAAAATGGAAACAGGAAGCAGTGAGGGGTTGAAGAAACTTACCAAAAACGAGGGCAGGTGTTGAGAGCAACCAGCAAAGTGAGTAGAAATGGAGATTCGAACTCAAAAGCAGCAATGGCGAAAGTAAGCGAGAAGGCAGAGAGAGTAAGGCTGGGTTTAGGGTTTCTGCGCAGGAAGAATGAAAAGTGAGGGGTTGGGGACCCCTCGTTGGAGCCAAAAAGGGGGGGAACCCAAACGGCTGCGCCGTTTGAAATCCGCGCGTGCAGGACAGCTGGCTGCACGGCCCAATGGCGTGATGCCACGTGGCACTGTAGCGCGGCTGTCAGTACGGTGGTACGACGCTTGACAAGACAACCGAGGAAATAGCCACCGACCTAATGGAATAGCACGACACCAGATATGTTCCCACTCGTGCGCGGCTTGGTTACGGTTTGACTCGGAACGATAGCTCGGTCATAAAGGTAAACCCAATCACGATGGCTCGGATGGGTTTAAGGGGCAATTGAGAGGGGAGATTCGCACCGAATAATACGGCCGAGCTGAGTTGACGGGTTGCGCGACACTTTGCCAATTTGGCTGGTGACGTGATCGGCAGAATGACTTGTGCGGTCGGAAGAATTGACCGGACAGGCATCTACTGGTCAGCCGAGCTACGACTTGTACTATGCAAAAGAAGCTCAGGTCAGCGAGCTGACCGAGCTAAGTGGTAGCCCGAGCTACACCGTGGTTGCGATCGGGGCTGTTACACCCTGGACCGATCAGTCAATGAGGGCGGCTTCATGTGGCCGAGACCGGAAGAAGAACGGTTGGAGGCCGGCCGGCCTCCTTACCGGTTGGTCGAGGGAACCGATCAATAATAGTTCGGTCCCAATGGTCAAGCTTTCACCCAATCCCAAGTCGCAGGTCGGTGGCATGTAGCGCGGTTAAGTGAATGTGATGGCAATTTTCCATAAGTGTTAGGCCGGTCGTGGTACTCCGGTTAAGAGTGCCACCTGGGCCAATGGCATGGATGAGAGGACATCTGCTCCACCCATGCCTCAATACCGTTGGGCAGTTTTGCATGTACTGGTTGGAGGACAAAACCTTTACACGCGTAAGGTGGTGAGAGGCGCGCACTGCCACCTGTCCAGGGAAGGACAACAGAGGTAGTGCGCGCACAACCTTGAGGCTGCATGGCCAGCCTAGAAATAGAGGAAGGGACGAACGTTGGAGGTATGCAAACTCACTCTCACAAGCACTCTCTCTCTCTCCTCATTGTCTTCTTCCTCTGTGAATTGACTTGAGCGTCGGAGGGTTTTTCCGGCACACCACCGCCGGGCAGCTCACCGTTTTCGTGTTACAGAGACAGACGCCGTTACCAGAAGCTTGACGTTCAAGGCGTACGGAGAGCAAAGGATATTTCACCCCCGTACACGAACCATTTTCAACTCTCTAAAATGAAATTTATTTTTATGATTGAAAAAAGTTAACTAATTAAAGGATATCCAGTGATATAGGTGATCAAGTATTTCTATTATATAAATTATATAAATTTAAATTTACTGAAATTATAACACAACATCAGTTAATATATTAGTATGCATAGCTTTATTCTTCTACAAATCAATTATGTTTCTCCTTTCGGAAACCAAAATCCTAAAAGGCAAAGGTTTGTTTGATTTCATTTTTATTTATTTATTTTTCTGTGTGTTTTTTATTCATAGTGTTTTTAAAAACACTCATCATTTTTAAATTATTTGTATTTTGCATAAAAACAGTTCACAAATTTTATATTCCTTAAAAAGTAAATTCTTTTAATATTTAAAAAATAAATAAAATTTGAGAATAATTCACCAAATAATGCTACGTGTAAACAACCCATATGGCCCAAGTGCACGTTTGATTTTCGGATAAGGAGCCGAGATTTGATTAAGGTTATGTTTGGGAAGGGCTCATAGGCTATTTGAGCCACATAATGTCAAAAAAGGCTCAAGAGCCACTAAAAGACAAAACTACCAATCTTGCTTTGCAAGTTCAATCCCTAAGCTCATTTCACAAAACTACCCCTTATCTAATTTGGGGCATGCGGCAGCATCCCAAAGAAAAAAAAAAAAAAAAAAAAATCCAAAAAATACATTTTTCCAAAAAAAACAACGAAAGTTGAAAAAAAAAATATTTTTTTGTTTTTTGTTAAAATATTTTATAAAAATAAATTCAAACTCTATTTTATAAAAATAGTTTTAAATATTTTAATTTTTTGTTATGTGTTTTGGTTATGATTTCAGTATAGAGGTGTGAAAGTAGTATGGAGTTTCAAGTTATGTGTTTGGTTATGAGTTTTAAAAATAATTTATTACGTGAGTTTTATTTTATGTGTTTGGTTACGATTTAAGTGTAGAGTTGTGAAAGTAGTATGGAGTTTCAATTATGTGTTTGGTTATGAGTTTTAAAAATAATTTCTTACGTGAGTTTTATTTTATGTGTTTAGTTATTTATTTAAGTGTAGAGTTGTTTTTAAATTTAAAATTGTAACATTTTAAACTATTTAAATTGTTTGAATATTTAAATTATTTAAATTTTTTTGTTAAAATAATTTTTTGAATATTTAAATTATTTAAATTTTTACGATTTAAATTTTTTGAATATTTATTTTAATTTTTTACTATTGAAAGAATTTTTTGATTATTTACATTATTTAAATACGTAAAATAAATATAAAATTTAAAACGCAAGTTAAAAAAATAAAATTAAATATTTTAAATTAAATAAAGTTAAATTATTTAAAATAAAAAAAACGTAAATTAATAACATATTAAAATAATTTACAAATAAAAAAATAATGACATTTTAAATTAATAAAAACGCAAAAAACGTAAATTACAAATAAAAAACAACATAACAGAAATTAGTAATTAATAAAAAAAATTACAAATAAAAAAAAATTATTATAAAAAAAACGACAAAATCGTAAAAAACGACATAACCGTAGAAACGTAAATTAATAATTTTTTGAATATTTATTAGTAATTTTTGCTTATTAAATTATTTACATTATTTATATTATTTTAATACTTCAAATAAAATTAAAGAACAAGAACTAATTAAAGTATAAAAAAAAATAAAATAAACAAAAACATAAATTTTTTTAAAAAAAAAGTTAAGCAAAACACGCTAAATTCAAATCCAAAATAAAAATATATATATTTTACCAAAATAAGCCAAAATAAAACCCAAAATAATAAAATAATAAATTTTTACAAAAAACGCCAAATCCAAAAAAAAATTTATTTTACCAAAATAAGCCAAAATAAAACCCAAAATAATAAAATAATAAAATAATAAAATTTCAACAAAATACAAAAAACGTAAATAGGCCAAATCAAATCCAAAATAAAAAAATTTTAAAAAAAAATTAAGCAAAAAACGCCACATCCAAACCCAAAATTAAAATAAAAAAATAAATAAATAAATTAAGCAAATTATGGGAAATCCAAACCCAAAATAAAAAACAAAATAAAAAACAAAAGCAAAAAAGGGCAGTTTGGTAATTTATCAGGGTGACACCTCACCAAAAAGCCAAAAAGCCAAAAAAAGTCAAAAAAGCCAAAAAGTTCTTCCCAAACCAGGTTTTTAAGCCCAGACTCATATAGCCAAAAAAGCCAAAAAGCCAAAAAGCCAGCCCACTTCCCAAACGGAGGCTAAATAATTTTGTGTATGGTTTAAATTTTTTGATTCGGGACAATTAATTCAGAAGGGCCCTTTTTATGTCGTATATGTGGTATTATTTTGTATTTATTCATTCATTTTGGTCATTAACAAAAGATCTATTATTTATTTAATTTTTTAAAGGAACAAAATAAAAAGTTAAATAATGCACGAAATATTGGATCACAAAATTGGGCTGGAGGCCTGCCCACTTTCTCTCTGTCTGGGTTGATTCTACACAAGGTGGCCTGAAAATTAGCCCAGATGGTTCCTTTATTTGTTGTTTTTCAAGCCCAATTAGATGCCCATAAGTAACTGCAAACTGCAAAGCCCAACAAACCTGTGAAGTAAATGGATTTTTGGGAGGACTAGGATTTGAATTTTTTTGGTTATAAATAGGATTTTCTATCGAAATCAAGCTAAGATCCATAGTTTAAAAAAAACAAACTTGCTAAAACAAATTAGAAGGTTTGTGATTAGGGTCAATAATTCTTTGTTTCTAAATCCTTCTATCTTCTTGTTTTAATGCGTTTACAACAATAGGCACAATCTAATTGTTAGGAGTCTATTCAGACAGATAGATTTGGGAACAATGATCTTGTGCCTTCTAAAGTCGCACTGTATGAGATATTTATTTATTTATTTTAATTTTTTTTCCTAAAATAATCGAGCCTTGTATATGTATTTAAATTTTTTTTAATATGAAAAAGAAAAAAAATTAGCTTCTACAATTTTATTTTCTTTGTTTCTCGAAAAATTTCTCTGTGAATTAAATATCTGAACACAAACTAAATCTTAATGAAAAAAACATTTATTTTGTAAACCTTTATATGTAAATCACCTATACGAAAATTAAATTAATCTAATCATGTTAGTCACGTCATCATTATCTAGTTTTTGATTTATACAAATGAGTGTTTATAAAATAAATGATTTAGATTACAAAAATAAATTTCATAGTATTCTTTACCAGTCTAATTGAATGAAATCACACTTCTCTCCAACTAGAGACAAGCCCTTAATTTTTGAGTTGAGGGACTACAAGTAGGGTGTTTAGGTATGTGGGGGTATGGAAAATTTCCTTCTTTTTTTTTTTTTTTATTTACTTATTTTATTTTATTTTTTAGTTGATTTGTTTGGCAAATGTTAAAAGCTTGTTTTTTTTTTTATTAGTGAAAATTTTGTTCCCCCCTTTTTTTTTCGGTTAAATAAGTCATTGTCAATATATATATATATATATATATTTAAGACTAAAATAATTAAAAAGTGGTTCTTTGAGTTAAAATCGAACAGAGTGAGGACCTTATTATTTGCTGCCAAATGGACCATCACATGTAAGTTTTTTTTGACACTTGAAAACCTTCGTTAGCTCAGTCTAAGATCATATCTTTAGTAGAATGTGCTATTTTAATTTTGTCAATATCATATTTTAACACATTACATTGCCAACAATATCATATTTTTTAGAATTCTGGTCAGCAGTGCATATACTTTTTAAGCATGGTTCGACTTTTTAAAAATAAATTAAATAAATTTTAACAAGTAATATCTTATGACAAAATGTCTTCAAATAGCATTTTAAATTAAAATTACTTTAATATGTTAAATTTTGCATGATATAAATAACATGCTGCTAGCATGTGACTTGTTATGCCTATATCATGCTAAAGTTTAGCAATAACATAATAAACTATTAAAGAATGGCGCAAAAAAGTGCATAAAAACCCTAATCAATTAAATATATCTATAAATTTTAAAAAAAAAGAAAGTATATTCACCTCATTATCGCCAAGAAGATGAAACTTTTGTGAAGAAAAAAGGTTTCTTTAGTAAGATAAAAGAAAGATTCAACAAATTATAAAATGCAAGATGTTAAAAGTGCCAAATCAAATGCTTATCGCACTGATTAATCACAATCAAATTGTGCAGACAATTGAAAAACATGTACATTGTTTTGGTTCATCTGTTGAGTAAAATCAAGTTGACATATGCTCATATGCTCTTTTTGCTAGTGCCTTGTAAGGTACCTATTACCAACTTGACTTAGATGTACCAACTAGCAAAGGGAATAATCATAGTTCTGTTGCTACAAAAATGGTAAAAGAAGATAGAAAAGTCTTTTATGTTAAAATTTTTCCTAATGTCAGTCATTAATCTCAACTGACTTTGGTTTGTAAAAAATCAAATTGATTGTTGCTCGGTCTTGTTAGGTTTATCAGTAATCATATTTAACAATTAATGATCTATCTATCATGAGATATAGGTAAATCTTAGTTGTTGTGTAGTGTGAATCTTCATAAATACTGATCATTGACTACTCGACGCGGATCCAAAATCACCTGACCCATATTTTGAAGTAAGGATATTTTGATAGGGATGGGTTTCTCTCCAATCCACTTTGTGAACTGGACCATACTGTTGGGCCTGTAAAATCCACCATGGCTCTAGTTTTGATAATCTGAACTGTTCAATGTGTAGAGCTTGTCGAGTGCTTCATCTCTACAAAAAATCACATTGATCGGATATCGATAGCCCTTTAATTGAAACACATTTTTGTCAATGGTAAATATAATTTAAAAAATAAGTTGTTAACAAAAATGTGTTCCGATCAACATGAGTTTTTGCAAGGATGAAGTGCTCGACAAATTATACATATTGAAATGGTTCGAATCATCAAAACATGACCGGTAATGGGCCACACGAGCCCAACAATAGAGAAGCCCATTCCATTTTAATATTTCTACACTTGTGTTCTGTTACCTTTATTTTTATGTATTCATAGTCAAGGGGTAAAAAACTATTTTTGTATTTGGTGATCTAGTGATCATAGTAAAAATCATAGCACTGTGAATGTAACCTTAATTTTGGGGGTGAACCAAACAAATCATTGTGTTCCATGTGTATGCTTGATTTTTTTTTCTTTTCTTGTTCTTGTTGCTATTTATATTTTGCATTTCATCGATTTTGATTAGGTATATCAATTCTTAACCTAAGGTCTCATTTGGAAACAAGTTTTTTTAATAATTTTTTGACTTTTTAGCTAAAATATGATATAAAAAAAATTAGTATGTTTGGGATATTTTTTTATTTTTTACAAAAAGATGTGTAAAAAATAGAGAGAAAAGAGAATCTTTAATTTTTTTGGTATAAGTTGTTAGTTTTTTAATTTTTTAAATAATTTTTTGATTTTTTAATTAAAATCACCACTTGTCAAACGAGGCTTTAGTTATAACTTATATCGTAGTAGTCGTGTAAGATAAGAATGAAAAATGATAATAAATATTATCTCCTAGAATTCATGATGAGAAAGATACTTCCTTTAGATATTTCAATTTTCTTTAATTTGATCTTTATGCATTAATATTGTAATTGTAGTAGTTGAGACTTTCTTTACCACGAGATTAATTATTTGTTCAGAAAGTGCTCATCGATACTATTTCCAGCCTCCATTTGTTGTAATGAAGCTCTCACGTTTGAGTTTTTTTTTTTTTTTTTCTTTTCTTTTCTTTTTGATCTGTTAGCTGTTAGTTGTTAAATTAGCATTTATGGAAAAAAAAATCTCTCCATCCTTAATAAAGCACCCAAATACTTGCACTCCCTTAATTTAACTCCCCCTAACATTGTATTTGGGGGGGAGATTTGAGAAGGAATTTGAAAAGGAAAAAAAAAAAAGTGTGTAAAACTAAGTAAAATATATATTGATATATTTTATTCACATTTCACTTATTTTTTTCCTTTCATTTTTCAAATTCATTTCCAAATTCTCTAACTAAATACAACATAAGGGGAGTTGAACCTATAACCTCAATAGAAATTAAGCCATAAGAAAGGTCTGATAATCAATTAAATTAGGCCTAATTAGTTCTCTTACATTTGAGATTCTCATAGCAAGATACATTATTGGGCAAAAGTTTAGTCAAATTTCGGTTCCATCCTTTTGTTTTTTTCCATCGAAGGCCAAAGCATGGGAAAGTCTTTGCTTGTTCCAAGACTCAAACTCTTCATTGCCTAACAACGTGTAAAGTTTCTAGACAACTTAACTAGTCCAGCTTAGTTGGTCTTTTTAATTTCTCATGTGTAATATCTTTTCAATTAAAATACTAATAGATGATAATGGAGGATTACATGAAATATGGGTGGATATCGGTCTGTTAGTCTGTTTAACTCATTCGATCTAGTCTTATTTTTTAGGATTTAAGAATATTATTTTAGCTCATAGGATCAGATTGGGGCCAATATTTTCAACCCGAAATACTAGTAAGTTGGGTTTGAGATTTGTACTTTCAATACAGCTTGGACGGGCCTGGCCCGCTACTAAATTAATTATAATACATTTAAAAAAAAAATTTGATATCTAAATTTTATCTTTATTGATTTTATTAAAACTCACATTTATGGTGATGTGTAATTGAATTTATTTTAAAAATCCTTCAATTTATAATGATATCAATATATTTATTTAAGAAATATAATGTATGATTGAATTTAATTATGAAATTATTTAATTTCTTTTAAGATATAGTCTGATAGGTACGCTTGGGATCTATAATTATTTTTTGGACCGGGCTTGGGCAGATATAGAGGCCTATGTTAGGGTCAGGCCGGGTTTGGGCAGGCACAAAGTCTCTTATTATATTAGCTCGGTCCGAATCGAGCCCGACCCGACATTTGTCCACCCTTACGTGAAACTGGAATGAAAATTGAAATGAAAAAGTATATATGATCAAAACTAAAGAAATTAAAACGATAAGGGTTAAAGTAAAATATTGTCAAAACTATAGAGGCTAATAGTATAATTTAGGGTTGTTTATTTGTTAAAAAAAAAAATCATCTATATTAATATATAAAGCAAGCATCTCTGTTAGTTAGTATAGATGTCACAAAAAAATTTCCCGAAAATGCCCTCAAAATATGGTAATTTATATAAACTATTTCAGTTCTCTTTAACTGCTTCAAATAACTGACATAATTATCAGATCTAATTACAAATTGTACAATTTATATCCACCTCTAATCTTTACTAAAGTGACCGTCTCCATTCAGTGTAATAAAACTCTATCACATTTTATTAATTCTATAAAATAAAAATACAAACCTATAATAATTTTTTTTTCAAGTAAAAAAAATGATTACATAGTGAATCCGATTTCAAGGAAACGAGTTGTCCTACATTAAAACTTTAAGAGAGCTTGTGTATGTATATAAGCTCTAGATAGCAACATTTGGGTTGGGTACCAAGGGGCACCCCAAGTTTGTAGAAGGGTAAAGCACCATTAAATCCTAAACTTGGAAATGTTAACCCATTTAGTCCTGAAAGTTTTTTGTTACACTAATAGGTCCTATTTTATGTGTAAAGACATTAATAGTCATTTATTTACATGTCTGGGTCAATAATTGGGAGGGTATTTTTGAATTAGTGTTTATGTGTAATTTACCGAATTACCCAAGAAGCTTGCTATAGGCATTTTTATGATTTCCCTTCTTTTCAAACATCAAACATTATTCATCAAACATCAAACCTTAGCAATGTCAGAATTATTTATCAAACATTAAACATTAACAACGTCAGAATGTTCAAAAGATTCAAAGCATTATACATCAAACATCAAACATTAACAACCATAAACAACCATAAAGAAAAATATAAAATATCATCAAACGAACATCAAAAACATTCGGAAGATTCCGAACATCAACATTTAGAAAATTCATCAACAAAACATCATAAACATCAACAACATCAATAAAACATCATCAACAACATTAAATCTGGGAATGTTAACCATTTCCGAGTAAAAATCATCAAACAGCAACATCAAGCATCCAAACAAACATCCAAAACAAACGTCCAAAATCAGAACATTGCACAGCAAAAATCATCAAACAGCAACATCAAGCATCATAAGAACATCCAAAAATCAAAAAACATCAAACAATCCAAAAATCAAATAACATCATCAGACAAGGGCCATCCATCATCGAACATCAAGGATCATCAAACATCAACAACATCGAACACCAGATCTAATCTAAGAGACATGTTTAGAGATCTCGGTGGTAGTGGAGTTTAGATTGAACCAACGATTCCTGTTGTTTGGATTTATGGCCTGAGATCTCTAAACATGTTTGGAGTTTATATCGAACAAACATTAACCGCCGCCATCCTCTTCCACCACCGTATCTCTCACAGCATTCCTCTCTCTTCGAGTCGTGACGATGGCGGAGCACGGAGACCAACGGCGAGATCAACAACCACGGATCAGATCCTTCGACGAAGATCAGAAATTGCCGATCCTTCGACGGATGTAGTATGATCTAATCTATGGTTGCATCTTCTGATCTGATCTATGGTTCAGATCCTTCGACGGAGACCATTGCCGTAATGGAATCAACACCGAAAAGTCAGAGCCTTCAATTTCCTCCATTAATGGCCGTGACAACTTGGTCGAGATCTTCATAGGCTTTCTTGATGTAATCGAGATCCTTGGTAATTAGATCGCGCAATTGGAGAGTATGGTCATGGGTGTTGTTGCGGGGGGTTGAAGGAGTGGTCGTGGGTGGATTTGGTGTGGGTTCGGAGGTTGAACGCTTGGTTGCGAATGGCAGAGGGCAACAATTGGATTTGATGATGATAATATTAAGAAAATTTACCCATAATGTTGTTTTGATGATAACATCATCAACAAATCAAAAAAAATGAGCATTCCAGATGATGTTGATGATGTTAATGTTGGTGATGTGTGATAATGTTTGATGATATTTTATGAAGGAGTGGTCGTGGGTGGATTTGGTGTTGGTTCGGAGGTTGGACGCTTGGTGCGAATGGCGAGGGCAACAATTGGATTTGATGATGATAATATTAAAAAAATTTCCCCATAATGTTGTTTTGATGATAACATCATCAACAAATCAAAAAAAATGAGCATTCCAGATGATGTTGATGATGTTAATGTTGGTGATGTGTGATAATGTTTGATGATATTTTATAATGTTGATGATGTTTTGATAATGTTAATGTAGTTAATGTTACTAATGTAGTTAATGTTTGGATGATGTAGTTGATGTTGAAAGGGTAAATAGGTAAAGCCTCACCAAAACAAAACAAAAGGAAATATTCTTTATTAGCTAAATATGACCAAATGGTTTATAAGAAAAAACATAGGACTAAATGGAGTAACATTCTCTCAATTGGGATTTACCGGTAATTTTTCCAAGAAGGGAATGAGCATTTTATTTTTTTATTTTTACACAAAATAAATGTCTCTTTACTATTGAGTATAGACACAATTAAACACGTAATAAATGAGACTTACCAAATATATGATTTTTTCCTCGTTGAATGTGTCATGTTTTTCACGTTGTATCCCACATGTGCATGACATATATATTAGGTTGGAATCTTATATTATATTTGTATAAAAATATATATATGGCATGGAAGGAATTTCGGCCACATTGCGAAAATTTGAAGTTGAAAAATAAATGAGGACCCCATGTATAGGGGGGAGACAATATTTATTTAATCAATGAATAAACCCCATGTGAGGAGAAGATGATAATAGCCTTATGATATGAAGCATAGAGTAAACAAAACACATGAGGCTTCATCTTTGCAAATTTGTCAACAAAAGTACCACTAGAAAAGAAAGAAAGCATGGAGTGAATAATATTAAAGAAAATTGCTATTTTTCTAGTAGAATTTCTTTACAGACACTTTTACTAGAATAACATGAAATGAAAGACATTTAGATGAGTTTTTAAGTCATGTGTCGGCAACAAAACTTATTAGGAATTGTTTGTTTGTACTTTTTATTTGTATATCATTACCTTAATAAAAATTGATGTGTGCTGAAAACAATAATTAGATATTGGTCTCGTTTAGAAAGTTGAGTTTTTAAGTTTAAAAAAAAAAAGTAAGAAAAGCTTTAAAAAAGCCAAAAAAAAATAAAAAACCAACACAAACTCATGTTTTGTGTGAATTTGCTACATGCTGCCAAGTATTAGTATAAAAAAACAAAAAAACAAAAAACTAGCATACCCTAAATTATGTATTAAGGGCAAACTAACTTGATTCTCTACCAAGAGTCAAATGAGAATTGTACCCCTTTCTAAAAACCTCTACCTTTCTCTTTCTAAAAACCTCCCCTTGGGCCTCTCTTTGGACCGGCCGGCCGCCGCCTTTGGCTATGGCGGTTGGCTGGGCTAGTTGCTGTCGTGTTTGAATGTTGTCTTTCCATTAATAAACTTGAGTCTCCCATTATTTTCCCACCTTGGAGTGTTGGGTGTGCTGCGGTGTGCGGCTTTTTGTTGGTGTTTTCGGGCCGTGGTAGCGGTTTCTTTGGGGGTTTTGGTGTGTTGTTTTTTAGCAGGGGACGTCCAGGATCTTCACTCGTGCGCTCTTTTACGAGTACGAGCTTGAGGGGTGAACTCCGGTTTAGGTTTTTGGTGGAGTTTCGATGCTTGGTTTGGGCGGAATATTGGGTGTCGGAGTCGATTCCGATCTGTCTGGTCTTCATTCGAGCGCTCCTTTCGTGTGAGAGCTTGAGGGGTGGAAGATGAAGAACTGGAATGGAAGTAGAACTGTTGGTTGGTGTTTGGATCTGCAGTGGCGGTGTCCCAACAGTGGCGTGGTGTGGGTTTTGGCAGTGAGTTAGAAGAATGCTGCAGCAGCTGGTCCTTGGGTGATAATGCTGCTGCAGCTTTGGCGTGGGTGATGAACTGCATTGTCATTGGAGATGATCTGCAGTGGGTGTTATCGGCAGTTAGTGTTGAGCCGCAGCAGCATTGGCGTGGAGTTTTTTTGGCCGGATTAGCAGCTTTCATGGCGGTGTGGGCTTTGGCGTGTTTAGCAATTGGCGTGGGCGGCGGAAAGATAGGGTGGTGAGGGTAGCGACATAGAGTGGGCTGCGGTGTGTAGGAGTGGGTGGTCAGAGGCTCTGCAGAGGAGTGGACCATTGTGTTTGGTTTAGTTTGTTTAGCTTTTGTTTGGGTGTTGGTTTAATTTCTTTTTAGTTTGTTTTGGGTGTTTTGGTGGGTTGATTATGTGGGGATTCTTGTATTTTAATTTTTTTGTTAAGTTCTTCTTAACGTTTTTTATTTAAAAATCGAGAGGTTTAGGGGTTGGTTGTATGGGTGCGAGTAGCAGTAGTAGGGGTATTTTTATACTTCCGAATCCCTCTCAATGCACGTCATCTTCTTGTACTTTTAATTTCATGCTGTTAAATGAAAATTTATTTGCCAATAAAAAAAAAGAGTCAAATGAGAATTTAAGACAAAAAATAAGTCATACATATCAGCCATTTGTGTTTTTCCATACAAACTGAAAAAAGTTATTAAAGAAGTCATTCTCAAATATATTTTTTTCACTTCAATTTCCAAATCACACTTATGCTTAAAATTTGAACTTATGGCATGAGTTTAAATTTCTTGTATTGTAAATCATACTCAAAATGAATTTAATCCATATATTATACATTCTAAATAGAAAATTTTAAAATTTTAATTATTAATATTTATAAAGTTTATCATTGATGTGTAATTTTTTTCTCCAATTTTACACTGAATTACTATTTTTTCCCAATTTTAAATATTTGTTTTTGTGAGTACATAGCATTACATTGTTGGAGAATAAGTCATGATGAGAATGACACTTAAGTGATAGCAAAGGGTTATGGTGGAGACATAGCTCCATCTATGAGCTTAATAACCTAACCAACCAAGGAATTTAAAGGGAAAGTCCCAACATGTTATCATATAATTAGTTTTCTTAATCTTAGGGGTAGGCCAGCCCTAAATGGCAATCCATTGCTCCCCCTTAAAGCTAAGTATAATCATTTCCCCTTTTCAATTCCCTCTCCTCTCCTCTCTCTCTCTCCTCTCAAATGAAGAAAGGGGTCATTTCTAAAATGATAATAATATGTACATTGCTTTCAAAGTTATGCTTGCGATATATCCAAGCAAATGTCACTACCTACATCAATGTGGTGGATGATTTGCATCAATCAACGGACGCTTCATTCTCTAACACAAACCTCTCTCTCTCTCTCTCTCTCTCTCTCTCTCTCTCTCTCTCTCTCTCTCTATGTCTCATATGTTTGGTCTACGTATAGTATAGATATGTGGACACTATTTTTAGCCATACTAACGGATTACACACCATTGGTTTTGGTTTTGGTTTTGGTTTTGGTTTTGTTTTCATTTTCAATTTAGTTTTCGTTTTTGTTTTTAATACTTTGGAAATGAAAGTAATGAAAATGTTAAGAAAAATCAATAGTTGTTTTCATTTTGTTCTCGTTTTTGTGCGAAAACAGTTTTTTAAAATTTAATGAGATTTCTGTTTTTCTTAAAAAATCGATTGTTATATAAATTTTTTTTAAAAAAAATCACTTTTGCAAAGATAATTTTTTAAAGCAATACATCATACAAATTTTTTGTTTTTCCGAAAAGAAAGAAAACACATCCAAATCAAAAAATTGTTCTTATTCACCAAAAACAAAATGTGTGGATATATATTTTACTAATGGTAAATTTTGATATAAATTTATGTCTCATTTGAAAACATACTATTTTAAGAACGGTGGTGCTACATGCATCAATTAGTATACTAACTAACATACTGATTTTTATTATTGTTGTTCTGTTTTTGTTGTTTGCTAGTCTTGGTTTGTCTGGTTTGGTTTAGGCTTGGTTAGTTTTTTTAGGTGAGGTTGTTTGTGGTTGGTTCTTCACCAATTTTTGATGGTGTGCTAGCATATGATTGAGCGGTTTTTTTGGTATCAACATAGTTAAGATTGATTTGGCTCACTTTGATACTTTTTGCACTCATCTTCTTTTTCCTTTATTAATGTAATAGTTCTCTGTTTTCATCAATAAAGTTTTGTTCTTTGCTGATCAAAAAAAAAAAAAAAAAACTAATATATTAACACTAGTTATAACATTATTATTGACCTCACTCATTATACAAATTACAAATACCAAAAACCTCTTAAATTATGCCACATCATTAATTGGTACACTAATTAGTACACTAGTTGGTGCATATAGCATTATTTTTTTAGTAATTTTTTTGCTAAAATTTGGGGTAAAAAAAATTTGTTTTGGATGATTTTTTAACTTTTTTTCAAAAAATATACAAAAAGTAGAGAGAGAACGTGAATCTTTAACTGCTTTTGTATAATTTATGGTTTTTTTGCATTCTTAGTAACTTTTTAACTTTTAAATTAAAATTAATAGTTGCCAAACGAGACCTTAATTTGAATAAATCTAAAACACAAAAACTACTAACAGATTGGGATATAAAATAATTTTGGAACTTAGAAATCGCTCATAGAATCAAACACAAAATATGTAGAAATAGACAAAATTTGTTAAGGGTCCATTTAAATAAATAAATAAATTTTATTCATTGTGTTCTTTTCTATAATTGATTTATGTATTTGTAGACTTATTATGTATATGGAAAGGCAAGGGATCTTTTTTTTTGTTAAGTTGATATCAACAGAAAATGATAGTGATGAATATGAGGGAAATATGTCTGCTGGGACCCCATCATATCATTATATATACAAGTATGATTCATGTAATGTGCATAATAATAGTGATTGTCCTAAAGGGACTGTAAACATCAAGTTACACACTGTAATGGTAGTAACCTTACAACTTCATCACATTGTAATCTAAAAATTAAAAGTTATTAAAAAAATCAACATATCAGTAAATACAAAAAAAATTCAAAGATTCATTTCCATTCATTCTATTTTTTTGCACATTTAAAAAGTTATCACAAACAAATTAATTTATTTTTATCTCATATTTTAATTAAAAAATCACTAAAATAATCTGTTCCTAACCAACTCTAAATTGATCAGAGAATTTTGATCGAATTGTTCAAGAGTTTCATGATTAAAAAACATATATTTGTACGATGAAGAGATCGAAGATTGGGTAGATTATGCATACCTATTTGACTATTTTTTTGGAGCATTTTGATCGAATTGCTTTGGATAATGAAATGGAAATCTAAAACTCTAATAGAATTTTGTGCAAATTACATTATTCAAGAGTTTCATGATTAAGAAGAACAATAATAACAATAAAAGTTTGGACATCGGTATCTTCATTAAAGTGGGTAGATGTTTTCTTATTATTATTTTATTCAATTGGTAAGTATGAGAATACTAATTATATTAAATCAGACAATTAAAGTTCTTTTTTTGTTTTTGAATTCCTTTTGTCAATTGATGAGAGAGTAATTAAAAATATGAAAAATATTTACATCATTAAACAAACTATTAGCCCACAATAACTAAACAATCAACAAAAAAAATAACACAACCAATATATGAAGTCCACCAAGTATAAACCCAACAACTACTGCTAACTATATACAATCCTCATAATAGATGAGAAATAAACTACCACTAGAAGAGGTACCAAACTTCTTTCTATAGGAGTTGAACTTGCACTACAAGAATTTTCACTTTTGGCTACTAAATTATTAGTCGCCAAAAGTCATATTTTAGTCGCCAATGGTCTTTAGCGACTAAAACATTTGGTCGGGAAATTAGCAGCCGAAAAGTAGTCGCCCAATATAATTGCCGACGAATCCCACTTTAGTCGCCAAATGTATATATTTGGCGACTAAAGATTTAGTCGCCAATAGGTTGAAAAATTAATGAAATAAATACACTTTTCCCGACGAATAATTTGGTCGCCAAAAGCCAATTATTTCGTAGCAGAAAAATTTTTAGCTACTAAATTTTTTTAGTCGCCAAAAGTAAATTTTAGTGTTTTTGGCTACTAAAATTTTAGTCGCCAAAAACTCTTTCTTTTTGGCTACTATAAGTTTAGTCGCCTAAACATTAACACTTTTTGCTACTAACTTTTTAGTCGCCAAAAGTCATATTTATTCTAAGACTTTAGTTTTTAGCTACAAAATATTTTAGTAGCCAAAGGTTTAATTTTCTTTTAGCTACAAAAGATTTAGTAGCTAATTGATTGTTTTTGTTTTGCTACAAAACATTTAGTAGCCAAATGGTTGATTTTCTTTTAGCTACAAAACTTTTAGTAGCCAAATGTTTTTTTTTTTTTTTTTTTTTTCTTTCCCTTTTCATTGGCTACAAAACATTTAGTCAGCAAAAACATAATATTATGTTTTATTGCTAATATTATAATGTGTCCATAACCTGTTTTATTCCATTCAACCTGTAATACGTACATAAATAAAATGATACATAAATTATCAATCATTCCACAATCTACATCCGTATACAAAAAATAAATTACTATAACTATCCAAGTACATACAAATGAACTATTGTCCAAATTAAAATAATAATTCCATACAACATATACAGTCATACAAAAAGTATAGCCCTCCATATACAAAAAATTACATTTACCATACCATGTGAAATGACCATTTGGCATGGTACAGATTACCATCGTAATCTGTACCACAACAAAAGGTGATGCATGTACAAATAAGCCAAAAATACATCTACGTTCCACAACAAAAAATCAATTTACTAGACGGCGTCAAAAGGTGATCTATCTACCATGGCAATGGTTTTCTGTATCAGCATTAGTTAACTGCACAAAAGCTGGAGACGACAAAAGTATTATATTACTTCTATACAAAAGTACAATTTTCTTCTCCATACACCAAAATATCTCTGCAAGTCCACACAACGAAGTCATCTACAAAAAACAAAAAAAAAAAGTTAGAATTGGAACAAAAAATGCCCAACTTGATGTATGAATTTGGAAACAACTGACAAATAAAAATAAGTGAGAAGCAACCTTCCATGATGAATCAATTATCAGTCATTGTACAGTCTTTCTAAAGTTTTTTTTACAAGGAACATTGTTAAATGCAAAACAATCATTACTAAATTTTTCATTAGTAACATACATCTAATCTAACAATCTTTGTATGCAACATGTATACAAATTTTGTGCCTAAACCAATATGAACGCCCAACGTGAATAAAAAGTATTCTTCTTGCCAACTTCATCATTATTTGGCATGGGAAAGCTACCCGTATCGGCCACACAGAGGTTCGGGGGCTGTTTTGAATTTTCGCCCCCGAAACGCCCTTTTTCGGCTAAGTTTTCGACGTATTCGTGTCTAAATCTCAACCGATAGGACCGAATAACATTCCGTCAAATGTAACAAGTCATACTTGGCATGGGGAAGCTGCCCGTCTCAGCCAAACAGAGATTCGGGGGCTGTTTTGAATTTTCGCCCTCGAATCGGCCTTTTTCGGCTATGTTTTCGACGTATTCGTCTCTAAATCACAACCTATAGGTCCGAATAACATTCCGTCAAATGTAACAAGTCATATTTGGCATGGGAAAGCTGCCCGTATCGGCCACACGGAGGTTCGGGGGCTGTTTTGAATTTTCGCCCCCGAAACGCCCTTTTTCGGCTAAGTTTTCGACGTATTCGTGTCTAAATCTCAACCGATAGTACCGAATAACATTCCGTCAAATGTAACAAGTCATATTTGGCATGGGAAAGCTGCCCGTAGCAGCCACACGGAGGCTCGGGGGCTGTTTTGAATTTTTCCCCCCGAAACGCCCTTTTTCGGCTAAGTTTACGACGTATTCGTGTCTAAATCTCAACCTATAGGACCGAATAACATTCCGTCAAATGTAACAAGTCATATTTGGCATGGGAAAGCTGCCCGTATCGGCCACACGGAGGTTCGGGGGCTGTTTTGAATTTTCGCCCCCGAAACGCCCTTTTTCGGCTAAGTTTTCGACGTATTCGTGTCTAAATCCCAACCTATAGGACCGAATAACATTCCGTCAAATGTAACAAGTCATATTTGGCATGGGAAAGCTGCCCAGTCGTTACCACGGAGGTTCGGGGCCTGTTTTGAATTTTCGCCCCCGAAACGCCCTTTTTCGGCTAAGTTTTCGACGTATTCGTATCTAAATCCCAACCTATAGGTCCGAATAACATTCCGTCAAATGTAACAAGTCATATTTGGCATGGGAAAGCTGCCCGTATCGGCCACACGGAGGTTCGGGGGCTGTTTTGAATTTTCGTCCCCGAAACGCCCTTTTTCGGCTAAGTTTTCGACGTATTCGTGTCTAAATCCCAACCTATAGGTCCGAATAACATTCCGTCAAATGTAACAAGTCATATTTGGCATGGGAAAGCTGCCCGTATCGGCCACACGGAGGTTCGGGGGCTGTTTTGAATTTTCGCCCCCGAAACGCCCTTTTTCGGCTAAGTTTTCGACGTATTCGTGTCTAAATCCCAACCTATAGGTCCGAATAACATTCCGTCAAATGTAACAAGTCATATTTGGCATGGGAAAGCTGCCCGTATCGGCCACACGGAGGTTCGGGGGCTGTTTTGAATTTTCGCCCCCGAAACGCCCTTTTTCGACTAAGTTTTCGACGTATTCGTGTCTAAATCTCAACCTATAGGATGCTATTTGCACCCACCTCCCCTATCTCTATTGATGTAATTCCTCTTTGCTTGTTGGCCTATATCAATAAAGATTTCCCTTATTTTGCTGATAAAAAAAAAAAAAAAAGATTTCTGAAAACAGTAAAAGGAATTCCAGGATGATTGTTAGTAACTATTCCTCTACAAGGTGAATTTTTAACTATGCTAGCAAAGTATCACAATGATTGCTCTTCTTCTTCCTAATTTCAGTCTACAGCAATGTGAACATCATTTAAAGTTTGTCAGAAGGGATTATGGTCTGTTGAGTGCCGAGGCTTTTCAAAAAACAATGGTAGGAAATTGATACTCTTTGCTTTCCTTTTATTCTTTTCTTCTTTTTACTTTCTAATTTTTTTCTTCTTATGAAAGATGGAAGGGGGTTGAACCTTTTTAGCAGATTGGTTGACCTTGTTCATTTCGACATATGCACTTGTGCTTGTGACTGTGTGACATGAATGCACATGTCAGAGAGATAGAGGTACCGGCATCAGCTATTCTTGTTTTCATTGGTTTTCCAATCAACTGCATCATAAAGGCCGCTGGTTTAAGCTGCTAAGCATATTTCAACCAAATTTACAACATCTATTTCTGAATGCAAGAGCGGAAACTCCATGCCAAAACATTTGGTGTTTATCACAAAATACAATTCAAATAACTATGGTCATAAGTAAGAATTATGGTCAACTCTACCGAAGGAAGCCATAAGATACTGAACATATGTAGAAGTTTTAGACTCTGCTTAACAAAATATCATGACGATCCCAGAATTACTCAGATCCACTGCACCATATGTAGAAGTTTTATTGTACACCTTAATATGAAGCATCTTAATAATGAATGACAAAACGGAAAACTTTTCACACTCCGGGTACACTTTGCGTCGAGCATCATCAAACAACCTAATGAAATTCACCAAATTTTCTCTCTCCGAGCTATTAGGTGATTCGTCGGTATGATCATCCATGAGGCCACTCGTGTAAATCTCTTCCAACATAGTAGGCAACTCGCCTAAATTATCATCAATGTCAAAAATTGCAGGTCCATATCTTTCACCATCAATGTTTGACGCACTAGGATGATCGTGACACAGTGGAACACGTTCCCCGTGGTGCACCCAAGTTCTATAAGAACACACAATTCCTCTTCGAATTAAGTGAAGGCGTACAACTTGTGGACTATGTTTTGTGCCATTCAAGCAATCAACACACGGACAACGTATTTCATCATGTGGGCCTAAATCCTTCGTAGCAAAGTCAATAAATGACTTAACACCTTGTTGGTACTCTTTACTTTTCAACCTATCTTTTATCAACATCCAACTCTTGTCCATCTTGTGAACCCTACAAGTGAAGCAAACTTTAACGTAGAATGGACAACAAATAAACAAAAATACTCAATAACGGAATGATATGATCGTCATATTTTGACTTCTTAATTAAGACATATGACTGTTATATATATTTAACACCTTGTTGGTACTCTTTACTTTTCAACCTATCTTCAGACGATACCCATGTATACTTCTAATATGTACAAAACCAAAAAAAAAAAAAAAAAACTAGTGTAGTATTTATTGAATATGATGTGTTGTGAAGCCAAGTGAGTTGATGACATCCTATTAGTCTTGTGGTTCGCCATAGCAACAGATGTGGAGATATATATTCTTCTGATATGTTAAAAACTAGTAAATATTGGGACTATTTGCTTCAAATCAACTCGCTTCAGCAACGAGGATTATGAACACAACAATTCTTATTAGTTCAGCAGCGTCTTAATCCAATCAAACATGAAAAACAAGTCCTTAGACGATTCATCTTCTCAAGGCTCAATCATATGATACACATTGAATCGTGATATAGTGTGAAGAGCCAATGCAACACAGCTAGATGAAGAAGATGCTATCATCAGAAGACATTTTCAACTTCGTAAAAGAAAGACTCAAAAACCAGATAACAAAAGCTTTTGCATTTCAAAAATTGTAAGTAAATCAGGATTTACAGCCCTCTTGGCAAGCCTCATTCAAAGCACATCTAGAAGTCAAATATCATGTGATGCACATTGAATCGTGATACAGTGCAAAGAGCCAATGCAACACAGCTAGATAAACAAGATGCTAGCATCAGACAGTTTTGGCTTTGTAAAAGAAAGACTCCAAAGGCAGATACCAAAAGCTTATGCAGTTCCTATTAATTAGATTGGCCATGAAATAATGCTACCATCACCAGACAGTAATGTCAGTTGACCAAATCAATGGTAGAACTTTTCAACAACAAATTGTTAGCATGCGCAATACACAAGCACCTAAAACAAGTAGGTGTAAAAGCTTTCTACAGACACAAGTAGAATTCAAAAGTAATTAAAATCTGATAGTTAATAGAAACCTTTCAGAAATGTGCATAACACCATAAGGGGAAAGCAGAGTGAAAACATGCCAATCTAAAAAAATATTTATATAAATGAAACGAAAACATAGTCAGTTTGGAACTTACTGTCAGGGTAAGAAGTTGAACTTTTGGATTCTTGCTTCGAATGTGCTTTTTTATGCCTTTTACAACAGCCTTTGATTGCCTAGTGAACCAGAACCAAAACCAAATTAATGATGACCACCACGTGAGAATCAACCCAAAAAAATCAGCTTTAATTATCAACACCGGGAATGAAACTTTCCATACTAAAAAAATGTAGCAAGGAAGAGCAAATAACAATGCTCAATATACATAAAATGCGTAGAAAGAAATGTGCCCATTAAATAGGATGAAAGATGAAAAATTCCTCTCATATGTCTTAAATTTACATCCATCACCAACACAATAATTTGAACCTAGTGCCTTGATTCAAGAATGAAAATTTTGTTTAGGTGTATTGTTTCACTCATGTTAGGAAAGGAAGTGTATTGGAAATGCTTAAAAAGTATAAGGGAAATGAAAATAATTTGGAAACATAATAAATCTGCAAAAAATATGCAAGGATTTCTTTCAAATATATATAATAAATCTGCCTTAAATCCTTAAATCTGGAAGGATTTATCAAATACCCACAAATTGAATACATATGCAATGTATTGAATATATGTGCAAGGATGTGTTCCTTAAATCTGTATTGAATACGTCTCCCACAAATTGAATACATCTGCAATCAAATATATCTGCAATGTATCAAATACCCACAAATTGAAACCCTTAAATCTGGAAGGATTTGTTTCCAATAAATCTAGAATTTTCGAATCACAAGGATCTCTGAATCATCAATAAATCTGCATTTTTTTAAATATATATATAATAAATAAATAAAAACAAAACCTGCACATACATACGTATATATATACACATATATATGTATGTGTACAGAACAAGTATACAGTGGGGGAGAACGAAGAATACACTGTAGGAGAGAGCTCGGCGAGGACATCGCCTGAACAAAGTGAGAAGCGGTATGGCGAGAGAGAGAGAGAGAGAGAGCGAACTGTGATGTGCGGTCTGACGGTGGTGCTTTTGCGGTGCCGTCATAATGTCGCCTGCATAATATGCTTTCTGATGAGGGGCCGATTTGTGTGAGATTTGGTGAGGTGTGTATTCAATACACTGTTGTGAGTTGTATACAGTGTAGAGGCAGAGCAACGCGCGCGGAGCAATAAAAGAGGCGCGGTTTTCTGATTTCAACCTTTTAGCGACTATTTAATATTTTAGTCGGGAAAGGAATACATTATGCCGACTATAATATTTTAGTAGCGAAATAGAAATCAATAGCGACTAACATTTTGGTCGGTAAAATTCATATTTGGCGACTAAAGTTTCATTTAGTCGGGAAAAAGCAGTATTACAAATTAATTTAAATTTTTTCAGTGTAAAATGTTCAACAACGGCGACCAAAAAAATATTTAGTCGCGAAAAGGTTCAATTTTGCCGACTAAATGAAAATTTAGTCGCCAATTATTATTTTTTATCGACTAAAAAATTTAGTAGGCAGATATCTGAACCAATGGCGACCAAATTATTTTTTAGTCGCTGAATACTATACGTTTTGGCGACTAAAAATGTTTTAGTCGGCGAAATTAGTCGGGAAAAGTACATTTTTTTGTAGTGTTGAAATCTTAAACCACATACACAACCACTAACCAAATACTTTGATTAAATTATATTGCGAAATTCACACGATTAAAGTTAAACATCGCATACCTACAAGTCTAAAAACCATCACAAAAATAACCCAAAAATAAACAACTCCATTCAATCCTTTTAATGTACAAGAAATAATCAACCTATAAATGAGAGTATACGAGAATGACTAACTAAACTAGACCAGTTGGTTATCTTGATTGGGTAGATAATGCATGCCTATTTGCCTCAAGTTATTTAGCGAATTTTGATCAAGTGGCAAAACAGTAAAATTTAGAGATTTTGCCATGTTGCAAAATTTAATTAAAAAAAAGATCTACTATTAGTACTTACCTCTTTACTTTGGTTCTCCCATTTCTTTGAAGCCTTACCTTAATACCAACTGTACCTCTAACCCTATACTCCTAGCCTCCACTCCCAACCACCACCTTTGGCGCCGCTGTTGTTACCTCTGATAGCCAACCAAGGCCAAGATAAGAGCTGCATATAGTAAACCATCCATGGTGAAAGATAGAAGAAGAGCTATCAATGGTGCCTAGAACATCTTAGTAGAAAATGAGAGAGAGAGAGAGAGAGAGAGAGAGAGAGAGAGAGAGAGGAGGCTTCTCTCCTTCCTCCCTCGAAGAACTCACCAACATCTCCAGCATCAATCAGAATCGCCTCGTTGTCGCCTCCCAAGTCTAGGACTCCCTCATCTAATCCTCCACTAACCCCCATATCCTCTCCTTCTTCTACAACAACGATATGGAGCTCCTCTACGAGATTCGCCTCCTTAGTGCCTCCAAATGCGCAACTGCGGCTTGTTATGTTGTTGAGAACAAGCTCGATGCGAAGGATGCTTAGGATCTCGCTTGAGCCATGAAGGACTTCCCTTGCCACTATGGAGATCGTGGGTCGATTGGCTTTGGTTTCTCCGATTCAATTACTTTTGCTACACTAAACTTGGGTTTGGACAGTAGCAAACGGTGACAGAGAGGGTGGGCGACAGCGGCAGCCGGAGGTGATGGGAATAGCTAAGGTTATAGTTTGGGAAATTAGGGTTAAAATGTTGAGATGAGGGTAAAAATGTAATTTCATGTTTGGACAAAATTAGAATTAAAAAAATAAATAAAAGAGATAAGGGGTCTAAAGAAAAAAAAAAAAAGATAGATGTTAAGTTTTTATTCTTGGCAATTCCGTTTGACAAAACTCCTTTCAGTTGTAATTGTATTCGATCTTTTTATTTTAGTGAGACTATGAGTTTTAGATGTGAATCCAACCCGAATTATGCCTTACAGAGAAGTTTGTGGTGTTAATTCTTTCATGTTTGTCACTTAGCTGACTATGTCGAGGATCGAGCTACCCGGTCAGCTCGCGAGGGTCCATGGGGTAGCGCCTCTTGGCAGGCCCGAGATAGCACCCTGACGGGGTTAAGGGGCAGCGCCTCCAAAGAAAAAAGCAAAAATACAGTCGAAGTTACTTGTCCGCTCGAGCGGAGAATCTTTCACTCCAAAAGTTTGAACTGTCTGCAAAAGTGTTGGAAGTTGTATTTTTGTGCTCGAGCGGAACTTCCTGCGCTCGAGCATCAATCCACTCGAGTGGTCATTCTTACGCTCGAGCGAAGATCGCGGATCAATTTTCTATAAATATGTGTTTCAGTCTAATTTTAGGATACGGCTTCCAAATCTTCTTCTTAAGTATTAGGATTTTCATCTGGAGCTTCTTTGATATTTGTTTGAGTTTAATTCATGGTTTGAGAAGTATACATCAAAAGATTGTTTGTTTCATTCAATACAAAAGAGAGAGTTGTTCTTCGGTGAGTTTTGAGGAATTTGAGCTTGAAGCTTTGGTAGATTCTAGAGTAACTTATTGTCGTGGATTCGACATCGACATTGTGGATTCAACGTTGTGCAAGACAATTTCGAGGTAAAAATCGTAGTGGAAAAGATATATAGGGGACGGTTTAATTCAAACGTGGATTCGCTAGGTAATTGAGAGTGCACTTGTGTAATTTCTTTTGTCTTCTTAGTGGATTATTTTGTGACTTTGGTCTGTGATTTTTTTAACATAATTGGAGGCACTCAAACTGTGGTTTTTCCACGTTAAAATCGTTGTGTCGATTTGTCTTGATTGTTTAATTGTAATTGATATTTACTGCTTAAAATTGATACATAATCACAAATCAATATCTAGAAAATTTCTAGATTTTTCAATAGATGCTAATAGTAGTCCTCTAAAAAAAAATCCAACTCCAATCCCAATCGACCCAACAATCAAAACTCATGGTTTTCCTATGACGTAAGCTTATGGTTTTCCCGAAATTTGGATTGGATAACAATATTGTATTGTGTTGTTTATTGGTTGGTTACTCACTAACTTTGAGTTGTACTAATAAATGATTGGGTTTATTATTCGATGCCTACTTAATTGGAATCGTCTAATTAGATGTGATACTTTTTGCACTCTCCCCCCCCTTTATTGATAATAATCATTTGTATTGATCTTTAATTATCATTAATAAAGTATCTTTAGTTTGGTGATAAAAAAACAAGCTCAATCAAATTACCCATCCAATTTTTGGGTTTTGTCATTTTGAAAAATAAATAAAATACATCCAAAAAAACTATTTTGATAGTTTGTTGGTCTAAACAAATCTCTCCTGACTAAATTTCTTGAAAATAAATGTCAATTACAGATATTTATAAGAACAGAAGCGGTACAGGGCCCGAAAGGGCAAAGGCTCGAATGGCTCGAATTTGAGAAGGAAGGAGGAAGAAGAAGAAGAAAAAGAAGAGAAGGAGAAAGAAGAAGAAGGAGGAGAAGAAGAACTGGAGGGGCTATCAAAATCGAGCGGAGGCAGAAGCGAAGGCGGAGGCGGCGATGCGATGATTGGCCGACGAGCGATGAGCTGCGACGATCGGCCAACGAGCTGCGGCGCTGACGACCTGCGACGACGACGACTTACGTTCTCTCTCTCGGCTCTGTGTTTTCTCTCTCGCCTGTTCAACTCAATGAAGAAGAAGAAAGAAAAGAAAGAAAAGGAAGAAAAAGAAAAAGGAAAAAAAAAAAAAATCAAAACCCAAAACGACGCCGTTTTGGGTTTTGAGCCGAATTCGAGCCACTGATTTCGTGCCCTTCAAACATTTTTCTTGCAAGAAAGAACTTAGAAGTGTTGATCGGCCAACAAGACAAATCATTACAAGAAAGAACTTCTAATTGAAAGTAATTAATCAATCTTGTTTATAGCAAGAATTGACCTCTTCACTTTTCAATTCAAAGCGTACAAGAGAGACTAATGAGTTAATTAATATATAAATATACATATATATATATATATATACTTAGATGGCGTACACATCCACATGGATGTGTTCGAAATCATCATGTGCCTTGAAATTGGCAATTGCATAAAAATTTATACTTTAATTGTTAGTTATAGAAAAGGATATGGCATTTTAACTTAGTGATCTAGTTGTCTCTTAGGACAATGTGAGAGTTAAAAGATTTAGAATTCGACTCGCTGGAATAACTGCAACACTTTCGTTATAATATAACTTATTAACGTATTAACAATCTATTTTTTTCACAAAAAAAGAAAAAGAAAAATGAAATTGTTAGTTACGTAAAGGTAACGTGAGAATAAAAATTTTGTTAGTTACATAAAGGTAATCTAAGAACAAAAATTTTGAAAGAGAAAAGTATCAACAGTAACTCATTTGTTTGCATTATATAGTAGAATAAATAGATAGACATATATATGGAAGGTGAGGGAAAGATGAATATGAAATAGAACAATATAAAATGTTGTTCAAGAATACAATTTTATGATTAAAATTTAGGGGAAATAAAAGCACAGTGTAAGTTCAGGGAAAAAAAAAAAAAATTTACAACACAGTGATAAAGCTTATAAATTTTAATAATTAAAATGTTATATTTCTTCATGATTCTGTAATTTATTTATTTTTATACTAGAATAAAGACTGGTAGCTCGAAATCCGGAGCTCAAATCCGGCTCGAAACTCAAAACGACGTCGTTTTGAGTTTTGAATTTTTTTTTTTTTTTTTCTTTTCTTTCTTCCTTTTCTTTCTTTTCTTCTTCTTCTTCGTTTTTGTTGAAGAACACAGCCGAAAACCAGAGAGAGGAAGAAAGAGGCCCTCTCCTGCCGATCGTCTCCGGCCGCCTCCGCCTCCTTGCCGTCCTCGTCAAAGACGCCGTCCTCGTCCTCCCAAGAAGACCTCGCCTCCGCCCTCGTCTCGGCCTTGACGCAGCTCCTCCTCCACCATTTTATGGCCCCCTCCCCTTCCTCCTCCTCCTCCTCCTCCCTCCTCCTCCTCCTCCTCCAGCCTCTCCCTCCCTCCTCCTTCAGCCTCTCCCTCCTCCAGCCATTTTCGAGCCAATTTCGAGCCGTAAATCTCGAGCTATCAATCAGAACTCTTTATACTATTACCACTAAATTTTATTTTTTCATAGAATTTAGAGAAAACATCAAAAAAATGAGAAGTACAAAAAATAATTATAAATTTATGAAAATACAATACACATTTATACAAACAAATGTATAAATAGTTTGTACTTTTATGATTTATACGTTTGTTTGCACAAATGTGTACTGTATTTTCATAAATTTATAATTATTTTTTCAACTTCCGAATTTATTTCTTTATTTTGATATTTCCCCATTAAAATTTAGGGGATTAAACCACTTATTAAGGTCTAGAATCCATATCTGTCGGGTCTTATCAAGGGGATGTCGAAGATCAACAACCACACATTACATTGAATGACGTCAAACATGCTACGCATGGACGTGTTTCCTAGAAAACCAAACAAGCACCCATTTCATAAAGTGAATACAATTAATTAATATATATGTGATTTATTTTGCTTTTTATTTGAACAAAATTTATATATGATTTATTGAAAATAGTAAATAGCATAACTCACTGCATTAGATTTGAAGTCCACTTTTTTATTATTTTTATTTTTTAAAAAAGATTGAAAGTGAGTTTGGCAACAAATCAAAGAAGTTGCTTATTAGTTTATTGACTTATTTTTATTATATTATCATTCTATTTTTTTTCACATTTTTTCATAATAAATAAAAAAACCAAACTATAAATGAAATTTATTCTTTTATTTTTTTGAACATGTACCAATATAGTAATTCAAAAACTAGAAATGAGGTTATATTTTCAATTTCCTTCAAATTGTTGCAAACATTTTTTTACCTCCTCTTTATTTTCTTTTGGCAATGTCTGATTAGTGGAAAAAGGATGAGATAGACTACAAAGATAAATTTTCTGACATTGAGTTTACAGTTTGTGACTCGTTATATTTTATACTGGAGAGATAGATCTATTATATAATTGTATAAAGTATAAATACTTTACATTTTGTGACGTATTATAATTTATATTGAGCATTTTTGTATTTAGAAAAGTAACAATTTACCCCAAGATAAGAAATTATTCACAAAATTAATAACTAAAATATCCTCTTATAAATAACTTATTATGGATTAATATTAGTTTATGTGAACCAAACATAACTTCTCTATGAGGTAAGTGGTATTAAAAAACAAAGTCTAGTGACATCTCCAATTCCCAAATTAAAGATACAACTACGATATCCTCTTCTACTTGAGAATTTTTTGCATTGTGTAGCTATGTGTATTGTTCTTCAAATAATATTAATTTATCTTCTTTTTTTTTTTAAATCTGTTGTGATCTAGACTTTGATTCCCTTTATTACATTGGGAAAGGTTATTAATTGACTTTTAGGTTAAAATTTACACAGAAAAAAAAATAGTTAAAATAGTCAATAAGACAACGTGTCATATTAAATTCATATCTAATGTTTGGTTTAGCTTTAAGAGAGGAGTTTCGGAAAAAAAATTTCTAAAAAATTGTTTGGTTTGAGATTTTTCACAAAAAAATTTCAAAATCACTTTCTTTCTCTTACACATCAATCAATCACTTTTTCTCTCTCTTCTCTCTCATTCTCAATCACTTTTCTCTCACAAACATCTACTTAATTATAACAAAATATCAAATCATCCCAAACTCCCAAACTCTAAAACTACTTTCAAAAAATACAACCAAACAAACTAAAAAAATTTCTAAACTCTTTTTCCAAAACTTTTTTTTGAAAATCACTCACCAAATACACCCATAATCATTTCACTTTTTCTCTCACAAATATCATATCTAACTACAAAAAAATTCAACTATCTTCCCAAACACAAATTTTTAGCCTATTAAAATAGTTAAAAACTAAAATAACATACTAAAATAGTTAACTTCCCAAACAAGGCCAATAGAAAATTTTCATTACATATTTAGGCCTCGTTTGGAAACAGGTTTTTTTAGTAATTTTTTGGTTTTTTTGTTAAAATATGATGTAAAAAAAGTAGTATATTTGGGATGACTTTTTAATTTTTTTACAAAAAAATGTACAAAATGTAGAGAGAAAAAGAAATCTTTGACTTTTTTGTATAGATTGTTAACTTTTTAATTTTTTTAATGACTTTTTAACTTTTAAGCTAAAAATGATATTTCCAAACGAGGCCTTAATAACTACAAAATAAAAATAAAAATTTATAATTATTTTAAATTAAGAAAATATTAGTACACTTACAATTAATTGATGTAATAGAGTCTCTCCATCATAATCAATATGATCATTATTAGACTCATTACTTACATAGAAAGATTAATAAAATTGAGTTTCCAAACATAACATCCCAATCTTTTCACTCCATTCAAGAACGTCAGCTAATCTCGGTGAGATATAAGTATAACCCATTAAATTTAGCTTAAGTGACAATTTCTACTGGTAACCTCTCATACATGTCATGAAATTAAGTTGATCATGATTCATCAGTAGAGTACTGGACCCAACCCAACATGACACTTCCATAAGAAAAATTATCAAATAAAGCTACCACATCAAGTGTTCATGTTCTAAAGTTCTTCTAACAGTCCAATAAAATTTTAACATGTCAGCCTACATCAAATATACTGGATTTATAATTTTAAACAACAGTATCATCTCAAATTAGTGCCCATTTGGAAACCAAGATTAGAAGCTGCCTTTTCCGTTGGGGATAAAAAGTTAGATTGGTTTTTTTAAAAAGAAGTTATTTAGGAAGTCTACAAAAGTTACATGTGAAATTACCATTATACCTTTTATTTTGTTTAGGGTTATACATGGGTGACAATGTAAATTTACTTAGTTGAGTAGGGATATTTTGATCATTTGATTGTGATGTGACATCATCAACAGATATTAACCAAAAAAATCAAAAGTAATTTTTTATTAACTTTCCAAATCACTTTCTAAAAAAAGCCAAAAAACTTAGTAAAAAGTCAAAAACCAACTTTTTATTATCTTCTTAAAACACCCCTAAGTATGAAAAAATTTAAATAAATAACAGTATCTAATAACTCCGACAAGTTGGCTTGGAGGTGAAGGGTTGGGGTTTGGGGTGTGTTGCTTCTATAGTTTCAAGTTCAAAACCTTCTGAATGCAAATAATTTCTTAATAGCAGTCCATATAAAATTTTACCTTTACCTTGACTTTAATTGAGCCTCCACTAGATTTGACTTCTATTATAAAAAAATAAGGGTAAATTACACTGACACCCCTTACGGTTTATGTTTATTACAGTTTTTCCTCTCACATTTAAAAAATTACACTGACCGCTTTATTAATTTAATTTTATGTACCATGATTATTACGGTGAGGGAGAAACTGTTATGAAATTTTAAACCTCATGAAACAATCTGTAATAAAATTTTAAACCTCAGAGAGGAGGATATAATTTTCAAAATATAAGAGGGGAACTGTAATAAACAAAAATCCTAAAAGTGTCAATATAATTTACCCAAAAAATAAATATACTACTATCGATACTGGTGAGACAGTCACCAGGGGTGACGACACAGTATAGGTGATGGTATCCCAAGCCCCCATCAACCAAACAAAAACTCTAAAAAAAAAATTATTTATTTTAGTAATATTTTATTTAATACGGTTTGATTCTGTAAAAAATTAAAAGTCCCCATTACATAGTAAGGTACACCCATTAGAGATTTACTATTTGAGACGTTTAAATCATTTTATGTGGTTAACAGTTTTTTAAAATAATTTTTAAATTTTTTTTATATTTTATGTGTTTCTTTTGTCATTGATGAATTTTTTTTTTCTTTTAATTTTAGTTTTACTTAATCTAGATACACTTTTGTGAAATTTTTATTTAAAAAAAATTAATTTTTTTATAAATATTTTATTTTTTAAGTACATCTAAAAAAAAATTCACTAAAGACTGAGGACACAAAAAATAAAAAAACTCAAAAACCATTTTTAAAAATGCAAAATAAAAGATAGTAATGTTGTTTAGTTTTTGTTTTTTTAGAATTTGTAGAATTTAAACTTATAAGATGATCTTATCTATAAAAATTTATGAGTCGCCACTGATAGTCATATATCAGACAATAGGTACAACCAATATTTATGCTCTGGTAAATATTTTCTATGGAATTTGTTTTCAAAATATTTTTTGGAATTTGGTTTATATATTTATTTACATTCTTAAAACTAAGGGTTGTCTTAAGGGTGATGGTGGTGGAGACGGCGACAACTATGATGGTGTGGTGGTTAGTGGCGGATGCAGAAATTCCTATTGTAGGGGCCAAACTATATGTATTAAAAATGACGACGAAATTTTAATTATTTCACGCATAGCGTAGGCATCGCACAAAAATTATAAAATATCATTAAATTCATAATAAAAGAGGATTGTAATACTACATTTGTCGCATTGTACATAACTAAATAATTTAAAAAAGAACCATATTGATCTTGGTATAGAAACTTATACAATAGCTGTAAGTATTGGAAATTCTCTGCATACATAGTAGCAATAGAGAATTTTCATCACGTTAATCATAAAATAATTATGTGAATTCCTCCTATATTTCAAATTTAAAATAATAAAAAAAAAGTATTACAACGTGGATTTTTCACAACCATGATATAATGGAGATATTCTATTGTAACCAAAATAGTGAAGATGATTTCAATTCCAAATATTGGTATTATCTTATATATGTTACCAACACTAGAATGTGAGTCGGTGGTATATTATCCATTGACGATATAAATTTCAACATTAATATAATGATGATCATATTTGTGTATCAAAAAATATTTATCATCTCATCTATTACTATTATATTAGTTTAATTAATACAAATTGTCATATTACTCATAAACGTTAGTAATGCAATAACAAAATAAAAAATGATAAATAATTTATAATAGGTGTTCATAATAATAATAATAATAATAATATTCCAATGATATAAAAAGTTTATTAATATATAAAAGAATTTTTTGGGCCACTCCTTTGATGGGCAATGAGAGAATTATTTCAATTGGCCTTTTTGGGTGGGGGGGGGGGGGGGGGGGGGCATCCCTTCATAATACACCAACCAAGATGAAAGCACACTACAAACAATTGGGAAAAGTTAGGAATCATGAAAAAAATTTCATGAGAATGATCATGAAAAATTTATGATTCTTGGATTATCTTGATTAATGTATGGTGTTTTATTCTAAGTGTAATTCAAGGGTCACAAAACTTTCATGATTATTTTCATGAAAGATTTTTCGTGATACCTAGCATTACTGCAAACAATATGTATGAAACTCAGGAGTGCTTGCAGGGGCCACAGCCACCCCTAGCCCCCTTCCGTCCGCCATTTGTGGTAGCGAAGATGACGGTGACAATAGTAGTATGATAGCATTTGTAAAATTTTAATTAAAAATTATTTTTTATTTTTTAAAAATGAAAAATATTTCCAATCAAATATACTTGTTTTATGTTGAGTAGGAAAAATATTTTTCGTTAATTCTTATTTTCAGTTATACCAAATAATACAAAAATATTTTCTACAAGTTAAATAAAGTGTAAAATAAAAATTTATGTATTATTCACATATTTCGGTTTAAAAACATGAGTGCGTCAATTGGAAAGGGCAAACACAATCTTCCACATCAAGAATCACGCAATTGTATATATGCAATGTGTGTATGTGTGTGTTTGAGTAAGATATAGAGAAAGAGAAGGGGGGTCTGGGAAACAACCGGCAAGGTTGAGAGACTAGTACGTTAACGTGGTTACATAATACAATAAGTCTACGTAGCCAAATATTAGGGACCTGAATGTAAAAAAGTCAGATGCGATGTCATTTTAGGGTTAGATGAAAAAAAACAAAAATAAATAAATAAATAAATAAATAAAAAGGTCCCACATAGGAATGGCCCATTCGGTGTGTAAATGTCGGCTCTCCCTCTCTCCATGTACTTTCTAGGCATTTATAGGGTCAGGTAGAGAGAGACTAGTCCTTCAACAGACTCACAAACAATTCCATTCAACCACACAAACTAGTTCTACAACAGAATCAAAAGAGATCAAAACAGAAGAATAATGGGTCATCACTCTTGCTGCAATCAACAGAAGGTTAAGAGAGGCCTTTGGTCACCTGAAGAAGATGAAAAGCTCATCAGATACATCACTACTCATGGCTATGGCTGTTGGAGTGAAGTCCTGAGAAAGCTGGTCTCTCTCTCCTCTCTTTCTTACTTCTTTATGTCTCCAAAAATCCATTTCCCTAATCCTAAGTATGTTTATATCTATGTATGAAAGTTTACAAAGAGTTTTTTTTTATATATATTTTTATTATTTTGGATGTGTTAATTAGGGTTACAAAGATGCGGTAAGAGTTGTCGGTTGAGATGGATCAACTACTTGAGACCTGATATAAGAAGAGGGAGGTTTACTCCAGAGGAAGAGAAGTTGATTATCAGTCTTCATGGTGCTGTTGGCAACAGGTTTTAAATTAAACTCTATTTTCCCTCTTTCATTTTTCCCTTTTTTTAGACCCAGCCCAAATAATAAAAAACTCTTAAATAAAATGGGATGGACACATTTTGTGTACCACTAATAATTTAATTATAAAATCTCCACTATCATAATTTGAATTTTCTCATTGATTCGTGATACTGCGTAGTATGGCGCTTAGAAGCTCACGAGGAACTTGCATAGCTCAAAGTCGCTTGCAATAAAGAGAATCTTTTTCTTTTGAGCTTGTTGCTGAAATTCTTAGATAGTATTCTAAAACCAAGGATCAAGTTTGAATTGGTATGTGTTTGATCCTCATGGTTGAGGGTGCTTTTGCAAGCAACTTGAAGTACCATTGACTTCTACTATTAAAATGTTCCCCCAAAAAAAATTACTTCTGAATGAAGTTATAATACATGCTTCTAGATGATACATTGGTTTATTTTTAGGTGTAGTACGATTTTATGTATGAAAATTCTGTTTCTGAATTATTTTTTTTATGTTTTTGTTAGTAGAGGGAAACAATTTCACTATCAAAGTAGTTTGTAAATCATATATCAAAGGACATTTTAGCAGATGAAAGAAGTTGATATAGAAGTTTTCAGTTGACAGGTCTATGCAGAATTAATGTCACACCTTGACATTCCCATTTTTTTATATCTTAGGCCATTGAAGACAGTTCAATTTAACTTACTCGACTAGATAGATTTATATATAGCTAGCTCAATTGTCTTATATATTCTTTCAATCTTCTAACTCTTAACATGCATGGGGGACTTGTAGATGGGCTCACATAGCGAGTCACTTGCCTGGAAGAACCGACAATGAAATCAAGAATTACTGGAATTCATGGATCAAAAAGAAGATTCGAAAACCCGTGACATCACATCCACCGGCAACTAACAAACCTAGCGCTGATCAACATTCCCAATTTAATTATGCCACCACCAACCACGTAGATTTCTTGAACCAAGATTTGGTAACAAAGCCACCCATTCAAGATACCCTATTTTCTTCTCCAAGCCCTTTGTTCATGTTCGACACGTCTGGTTCATCGCTCGAGGGGATTAGCGCGGATGGTAATGAAAGGTCAGAGTTTTTCCACGAACAATTGGGGTTGAATTCTGAAATTAGTACTTGGCATATGAACCAACAAGAAGTTCCATCTCTCCCTCCTCCGGTATTGTCTTTTACAACTAGCATGGACTTGAATAATTACTTGCCGCCATTAATAGAGAACATTGAGAACATGGTGTCCATGGAAGTTCAGCAGCCTAACAGTATCAATGAAGAAAGAGACATGGCACTGGATTGCTTACAGAGACAAGAATTGAATGAATGGGTTGATTCCCAACACTGCCCAAGTTTTCTATTTTGGGACCATCCTGATCAAGGACCACTTCGTGGGGAAGAGGAAATTGCACCAAGTTCGTCAAACATGGGAACTATGCTAGCTTCTTATCCTTCATCTTTATGAGATGTTAATGATCAACCCGGCACGGACAAATTTGTTTTATTCGTTTTCTTTTTTTGGTGATTTACTTGTTCTTATCCTTATACTTTGATTGGTGAGTTAAAGAAACAAGAGAAAATGCAATGTGAACAAAGCATGCAATGTTTCTTTGTCTAAGAGAAAGAAGAAAAGAGAAGAGACAGAAGGAATAACGCAAGGCAACAACCAGCAAAGGATGGTGAAGATGAGACCATTCCTTGCTCCTTCACTGTGTTTGCATGTCATGGTGTTGAATACTAATAGAAATGGTTTTGCTTTTCCACTTTTTTGAACCTTTATCAAATGACAAATCCTCTTGAGATTCTTAATTTAAGTTCATCTTTGTGATATGCTTAGACAATAAAAATGGAAAATTGAGGACTAAAGAGGGTTAAGCATGCAATAAGTTGTACATATATATATATAAGTAATTTATACTTCATCAAATTTTGTTATCACTGGACATAAAGTAATGGAATTCAGATTAATAAATATATGTTAGACTTATGCTTCTGTATCTAGTAATAAAAAATTTAGATAAGAAATTCATTTATTTATAATATTTTATTGTCTAACCAAATATAATGCTTCTTTTCGCTTAATTAAATATTATCTAACCAAATGAGAAGGATAATACCCCCTTTCCTTCTCCATCTTTCCTTTCTTTTCCTTTTTTTCCCTCACAACTAACTCTTCTCTTCCCTCTTCCTCTCCTCAATTCAAAGGGAGTGTAATAGAATGGAGTATTTAAGTTGAATTGAGAGATTTGAGGGAAATGATAAAGTAAGGCAGCACTACAACAAGAATTAGTTTTAATAGTATTTTTTTCAAAATTTTATAAATAAGATACATTGATAAATTTTCAATGACTGATTAAGTTGAATATGTAATGTTTAGATTATCTTCCTATCCATTTCCTCTCAATTTTGAAAGGAAGAAAAGTATCCAAAATGTTTGTGCTCCACCCCTTATAATCCCTCCATGCATTATTTTCTCTTTTTCAAAAGCAATCCAAACATTAACTAAAAGTCTCCCTCCAAATCCTTCATAAATGCAAGTAGAAACTAAATTTGATCCTATATCTCTTCCCCCCTTTTGTTGTTTTTTTTTTTTAATTTTTTATGATCGGGTGTTTAGACCAGCTTACCTACACCTCGATCAATCTTAAGATCCACACAAAGTGCCTTTCTCACGTGAATTGCACAAATCTTGAGTAAAGTCCGTGGACGTGACCCCAACAAATTATTAGCACCTAGTGAAAGTTAAATCTGAGACCTGAAGAAAGCATATCCCTAGGCACCAAGTTGTACCCATTAGGTCAATCCCCTTGGGGTTTACTATATCTCTTCATTTAAAATCCATTAATCCAAATGCAGCCTTAGTATTTATAAAATTTCCTAAAGAAAAGGACAATAATAAATGTTTCTAGGAAAATTTGGCTAAAACTCCCTCATTGGGTTGATTTTTGGTGAAAATGACGCTCATAATTTATTTAATTGCTAAACCCTATAAAGCACACACTCATATGTGAGGAAGGACAAAACGATTTGTTTCTATGCACTGGTTTGGCATATAGGGTTGGGATGGATTGGGACAGATTGGGACTAAAATAATCACAAGAAGATAAAATAGATTTTTAATCCTAAACTAAAAAATGTCACTTTCAAACTATAATTATTTTTTTTTTTCTCACAAAAATAAAAAATGTTCAAAACTTTCTTTTAAAATTAGACATTTTAATCTCAGATTAAAATAACCAGAAAGTTAAATAGACAAAAAACCAACTAAAACGAAGCCCATTTTTTCATAGACTAGTTTTGCCCTTGAATACAACGCTCGCTTGCTCGCTCGCTCTCTCCAATGACTTCTGTGTTCAAGGACCTATCTAAACATGGTCACTACATTTGATTTTTTTGTAATTCGTTAATCAAAATTGACGAATTTGTAGTGTACAGAACGATTTGATTTTTCAGCGTCATATATTCTGATTTTCGTTAATCATCTCTGACGAAGAAGAAGCCCTCTTCTTCTTATTTGTCAGCGCGCCGTCTCTTATCCAATGGGTCATCCTTTGTTTTTGGGTCTTCTCAGACTCCACTCCCAATTCACCATCATCACTATGCTTTTCTTTGTCCTGGGTATAATGTGTGTAGCATTTGTAGTGTACCTGTTAGTTCAATGGTGTATTTAGCATTAGACAAGCAAGATTTGTTTGTGGCTTTATTCTTCTTACAATACTGAACCCTGACTGCAACTTATGGGTTGAAAACTTATGTTTGGCTTGGCATTATATTTGATATCCTTGGTATCACTTTTTTGAACCACTAAAGGCAAAGGCTTGCGACGATTTGGCTCCACTGTTTGATTAGCACTAAAAGCTTTCAGTTGCAATTCAGGAGAAGGTTTTCGATCGAGTAGTTTTTGAGGCCATCATCAAGAACAAAAACGCTTATATTGATGAGATAGAACAGTCCATTGTTCTTGATGGCTAGTGGAGAGAGAAAGAGGGGATTAACATGATAATGTCTATATATTGCTTCAATTTATATATCCACCGTCAAGTTTTTAATTTGTATTTTTTTTTTTTTTTTTGCTAATGTTCTATTTAAGAATGACAATAAAGTATTAGCCTGGTAGTGTATTCTAAAATTATTTTGGTGCTGGTAGTAAAATTTTGTCATAAATTAGAGTAAAATTTTACCGTAAAACAGAGTAATATTTTATTATAAAATATAGTAAAAATTTACTGTTTACGTCAATTTTAACGATATTTTCATTTTTTAAATAGTTTCATGGTAAACCTACATCTTCTTTGATAAATCTTAGTGAGAAAAATATTAATTTTATTAAAAATCGATATTTAGATCACAAGTTATATCATTTTAAAGTTTAAAATATTAAATTATTAACTAAGGATATTTTGATAATAGTGGTATGTGCTGCACTTTTCAAGAAAAAAAATTTATACTTATTTTTAATGCATTAAAATTTTATTATGAGAAGGTTTTCATCAAATTCTCTATGTTTCAATCTCTACAAATGCAAATTTAAATAAATAAATAAAGTCTTATTTTCCATTTCACTCAATACCAGCTTTGTTACGGTATTAAAATTTTGCACAAATCTAATCCAAAATCATTTAACAATAACAGCCGGTTTGGATGAGTGATTTATAAATAAAAGAAAAAAAAAATTTTCTTGGCTCTATCCGCGTATTTGGATTACTAAAGAAAAGGAAATGGAAACCTCATTGGGCTGGTTTTGAAGGTCCCAACCTTGTTGGGATGTTCTTTTCCTGCTATGGTGCATTTTCGCCTCATAATTTTTATTGATGTAGTTCAGTCTTGTTCTTCATCAATAAAATTATTTTCTTTTTGCCAATCAAAAAAAAAAAAAATATGGAGGAAATGGAAGGAAAAAAAAAAAAAATTCAGAAAAATTTATTCCTCTTACAACCCACTTTTTGAATCTCTCCAAAATGAATAGCCGGTTATCTGTCCATAATTTTTTCTCATTTTTTTTTATTTTTCTCTTAACTTATCAAATTATTTCTTTTATTTTCTCTTTTGAATTCTCAAATACAATAGTGAAAAGGCTTGTAAACTATGTATTACATTTGGGAACGTTACCTTGGCTTTAATTGAGTCCCTGTTAGTAAAATGTGAAATTGGTCCTTTAAATTAATTGGTTTGGATACCAAATTATCAAAAAATGTGTGCAAATTTCAACCTCATGTCAGAAACCCTGGCATCCAAAAAACAGACCCGGTACCAATATAATCTAAGAGTTAAAAAGGTTGATGTCGACCATGAAAAAAGTTAGGTGCAGGTTCTTCCTAATCTGAGATGGATTAATTCAAAGCTTCAAGCAATGTTTTTGTGTACTTTATTAACTATTTCCACTACATAATAATCTTTGCCAGAGTATCAGGCACAAATCTGCCTTTCAAAATCGATCCATTACCCAAAAATATGGTGTTGTTTGGAAACAATTTTAATTTATTTATTTTTATTTAAAAATAAGATTAAATACATTTGTGTTTTTCTTTAGTAAATCAAAACAAAAAATATAATTGATATGTATATATGTGTTTTAAAAATTTGTTTTGAAAAAAAAAGTGGTGATTGACAATGGTTCTTGGCAAGAGGTAGTGGCTGATGGCTGGCGATAGTAGTTGGAGGTGGTTGTTGTGGCCAGATGTAATTTCCGACATGAGGTAGTGATTGGAGGTGATTATCAATGGCTGGAGGAGATTGTAGGGGGTCAAAGGTGGTTTTTAACCGGGGAAGGTGGTGACCGGAGTTGTTGGTGCTTGAATGTGGTGGCTAGTGGTGATACTGAGTGATAGGTGATGACTAGAGGGGGGGTGAGAGAGGGAATGAAAATTTATTAAATCAACTTCATTTCTATAATTATAACAATTTAGTAAATTTTGTAAACTGTTTATAATTTTTTTTAAAAAATAAAAAATATATGCATCAAATGAGTTTTTATTTATAATTTATAATTTTTTGTATAAATATTAAAAAACATGTTATCAAACCAACCATAATATTGAGTTGAAAAGGTGGATTCCATGAGAAAAGGTTTACTCCTTTCTTGTATAAAGTTGGCTATTATTTACTCTCAATGTTTATTATGAGGGATCAATTCAAAGAGAGGAAATTTTCATGTCAATGATTTGTCCCTTTTTTGAAGCAATTGGATACATCAGTGTGTGCAAGTTGGGAAGAGACAACATGCATGTATGAATGACTTCATCATGAAATATTCACTTTAAAAAACAACTTATTACTAAAAGAGATTTTCCAATACCATGCAATTTTGTGATCTTAAAAACTAGCAATACAGGTTGTTGAATTTCGTGTAGAGTACTAAAGAGGCCAAGTATGGTAGACTGATAGTGATAAATTGATGCACATGAATTCTTGTGAAAAAATGGATCATATTGGCTGTGGGGCACTAGTTTTGGAAATTTCTCATTTTCATGGATTGGACCGTAATTTCACAACAATTAAACATGGAATGAGATTCAAAAACAACAATATTAGGTATCATGAAAGTCTTTCATGAAAATGATCATGAAAGATTTGTGACATTTAGATTACACTTAAAATAAAGTATCACACACTAATCAAAGTAATCTAAAGGTCACAAATATTTCATGATTCCTAACATTTCCCATTCAAAAAATATATGGATAAACAAGATATTACAAACAAGTTTTTGTGAGGCCCATTTCTCAACTATTCATCCATTTCTTTTTTGTGTTTCATTCTGTATTTAGTTTTTATGTGCCTACACTTATTACTCAGCTCCTCTCGTTACTTTACAACTAGAGAGGAAAATTCACATCTTTTTCTCAATTTGCCTTTGTTGATTTACCCAAACAGTTGTTGACATATGAATAACTTTATTATTTATATTGTCTTATCTTAATTTTTTTTTTCTTCTAAAAGTGGTTGAATATGTAAAAATATTATAATTATTGGATATGCAATAAAGTTTAAATACAAGATGTATTATTTTGTCAGTTATAATGCATGTAAGTTTTATAACTAGCATGTAGCCATTAAGTTTCCATCTATAGCACGTTCTAATAATATATATCATGTTGAATAGTTGACCACAATGGACTGTTTCATATAATTTATATGATCTACTTATAACTTTTTATTTATTTAATTTGGGAGTATGTGTACTCTTTGGTGCAATTTCTCTTTACCATTTATTGGACAAAAATAAATTAAACAAACTTACAACAACAACAACAGCAACAACAACAACAAAATTAAATGAAAGTTATGAGAGGGGTACTTTTAGTATTTATTTTCTTATTATTAACTTTTAGCTACTAAAAACTACACCCAAAAAAAAAATAATAATAATAAAAATACTACACCAAATAGGCCCAACTTTATCTTAAAACATGAATTATAAGAGAGAAAAATAACTTTATTAGATATATTCTCAACATCTCCTTCAAAAGTTTCATATTTTCTCATCTTGATTTCCATCATTGAATGAAAGCGAACTTACTTTTTCTTAGCAAGCAGAATCGCAACAAAACGGCAGGCCTTTCCATAATTCATTACTGCAAAGGGATAAGATTATAGTGACTGCCAAACAGATTATAAGGTATAAAGATGCATAACATCTAGACTCTAGAATTGTCATTTCTCTCATTTTTATTATTTCTTAGTGCATATTTGATGGCAAACCATTGAATGAAATCTTGTTGGTTACAATACAACATTGTAAGGTAGAGATACATATTAGGTGAGATGGAGCAACAGAGGAGAATGATGTGGTGACCAAATTGATAGGAGTCACTTTTTTTTTTTTTTTTTTTTTTTTTTTTTTCTTTTGTTTTTTGTGTATGTTGCATTGATAGAGAGCTCATGAATAAGATTTTCAGTCCTTTACCCTAGATAAGTTGCTATTTAAGATTTTCAGTCTTTATTTTTCTCCCCCTTCAGAACAATAGATAAATTAATATTAATCAATCAATTAAAATCCAATCTCTTGTCATTGTGGATTGTTATAGAATAAAGCTATATGCATCAATGTGTACACTAATTCGTGTACTAACAAATGATATGGTATAGTTTTATTGATTTTGAATCTTTGTAATTTGTATAATAAGTGGGGTCCACAGTTTTGAAATTATAATAGTATATAGCATGTGTTGGTATACTAATTCGCATACCAATTGATGCGCATAGCACCATTAATTTTTATATGTCGGTTTGTGATTGGTTTATGAATCAATCAATTAAAAACTCACTCTGTTATCATGGTGGTACAAGTAAATTTAAGAGTGATATTTTAAAAATCTCTAGTATTACTTAATGGAGGTTAAATAGTTAATCCAGTTTTTTCGTTCAAATACGTGCCCCCTACTTTTAGTTGTACTATAAGATCATGTTTGATTTGTGGGTAGAATTATTAGTCTTCATATAACATATCCTAATAAGTATTTAGTTATTTTGCAACAAAATTTTATCTTAGAATACTTTGTCCCATCCTTACTAACAAAAATAATCATGTACATGATAAATGATCATTGGAATAAATTATTTTGAATTACAAAATTTAAATCAAACATGAATTAATTTTATCTCAAAATAAAAAAAAGTCAGAGCCTACTCGCTTATTTGTAAGTCAAACACGACCCGCATTTCACAAAGAAGGCATTACCCATTCCATATGCAAGTCAGTAATTTTGGAAGCCTCTATTTTTCCACACCCTTATCTCTTAATCTCATTAATTCTTATTTAGAGCTCTAAATAAACAACTCTAACAACAGCTCTAAACAGCTGGCAAGCAAGAAAAGAGTTTGAAAACCATATGCATATACAGTGTGTGTGTTTCACGCACTGTGTAAAAAAAACAAAAACAAAAAAACAGAAAAATCAACATCTTCCCGGTCAAATAGTTAACAGAGGCTCTAAATATGTTTCGATGTTCCATTTGATGCTCTATTCTAGTGCTAGATCTCTTATCCGCCGTCCCTCTTCTCCATCGTCCGGTGTCTTCTGTCTCCTCCAGCGATTAGCATCTTCGCTTCTTCTCCTTCTCCATCTTCCCTCTCTCGCTCTTCGGCATTTACAAATCTCTCCTTCACCGCCCTCCTCCACAGTTCGACGTCTTCTATATCCTCCGGCGATCGGCATCTAAACTTCTCTCTCTCTGTCTTTCCTTTTCTCAGGTAAACTCTGTTCCCCAACTCTGGATTTGCATTGATTGATGAAGAAACAGAAATTATGAAATATTTAGAAAATATTTTGCAATTCCCTCTTCCCCAACTCTGGACTGTAATTAGTTGATGAATATTGGACTGTAATTTGGACTGGATTTGCATTGCAGATGATATCTTTTTGTAAAAAAAAAAAAAAAAAAATGATATAACCTAGATGGTGAATGAATTAAACTGAAATGTGAATATTTAGAAAATATTTTGATATCATAGGTTGATGAATTTGGTAATTACAATCAATTACAACTGTAAGTAGATTAATATTTTGACATTATAGGTTGATGAATATTTAGACTGTAATATTTATGAAGAATTTGATATTTAGATGATGATGAATGTTACTGACTATAATTTGCAGTTGTAATATTGATGAATATTTTGATATTTACACTGTAATAGAATTAAAATCATTTGATTTCAGTTTCAATTTTGAATGAGCAGAAATGGAGATTGACTCAAATAATGGTGAGAATTATCTATTAAATGAGAGTAAAGAAGTTAAGAAACCTAAGAGGGGTATGTGTTTTAGCTCAAAAAAAAGTGTACACATTTTATGCCAAATATGCTAAACATGTTGAATTTTCTATAGCTTATAGAACACAAGTTTTGGCGATGATGGGGAATTAAGATGCTTTAGGATTAAATGTTCTCGATCGGGGGAAAGAATCAAAAAATCATAAGTAAACCCTCTAAAAATATCTTTGTCCACAAAAATTAGTTGCAAACAAAGGGTATGAGCGAGCCTACAAAAGGATGGGAGATTTATGTTAACCACAGTTAACCTTAAGCATAATCATGACTTGATTCCTACCGACTCACGTCATTTTGCAATGATTAAGAAAATTCTTTCTCCTGTGAAGAGAAGATTAGAAATTAATGATGAAACAGGGATTTGGGTGCCTAAGAATTATCACTCAATGGTTGTTGAAGCTGGGGGCTATGAGTCATTAACATTTGATGAGCAAGATGCAAGGAATTACATTGACAAAGCTAGAAAATTGAGGCTTGGAGAAGGAGATTCCGATGCACTTCAAAAATATTTTTTAAGGATGCAAGCACAAAATTCGAGTTTCTATTATATGATTGATATTGATACTGATTTTTGCATTAGAAACTTGTTTTGGGCGGATGCAATGAGTCGGATGGCTTATAAAGAATTTGGAAACGTTGTTTCATTTGACACAACTTATCTCACTAACAAATATGATATGCCATTTGCTCCATTTGTAGGAGTTAACTACCATGGACAGTTGATTTTTCTTGGTTATGGGTTGTTGTCTAGTGATGACACTGATACATTTGTTTGGCTATTCAAATCATGGTTAAATTGCATGTCAAATTATCCCCCAAAAGCTATAATGACTGATCAGTCTAAAGTTACGCAAAATGCTATAGAAATTGTCTTTCCAAATACTCGACATCGATGGTGTTTATGGCATATAATGAAGAAAATTCTAGAGAAATCGTCAGACTTCACACTCACCAAAATTAACATACACAGAGGTAGTATACATACTGTGTTCAAAATTCTTACTTTTTAGAGTAAATGTTTTTACAAAATCAACTTTCCTGTTATCATAAAATAAACAATACGTGCACAAATAAAACCATATAATGAACACCACAAACATTTAAATACCCATAATAAAAAACTAACAAATTTCATAAAACAATATAATCTCTAACCTATTTGCACAACAAGAATCAACAAAAAAATGCACAATTAGAGAGATATATACATATGAAATTGAAAAAAAAACCAAAACAAACGATCTACATCATTACATCTTCATACTTCTCAAAATTAATTGTAATATACCATCTATCTTCATACATATCATGTACTTCTACTTGTAACTTACATATATATTATTACATCTTCATCACTGATACGACACCAATTACAAGCAAAATGAAAATCCCATAAATACAACACTAATTTCGATTTATGTCTATTTGCAATTTTTGCATCTGCACGCTCTGAAATTGAAGTGTTCACTTGGAAATCGAAGTTTTTCGTCCATAAGTCAAAGTTTTTCGTCCATAAGTCGAAGTTGTTCGGTGATAGTTGGCATATTGTCTATTTGCACTTGTCCTTCACCTCTACATTGTGAATTTGTAGGCAAACACCATCCAATAAAACCATCGTAGTCATGACAACAATAAAATAACTTATTTTTGTTTCGCTTCGTCTCAAAATTTCGAATAGTTGTTTTTTTACGACATTTAGGAAAGTTTTTTGTTGCAATATGTCAATTGATCTGAGATACTGCCGTTAACATTTGAAGTTGACATCTACAAAAATATAAAGTCAAATTCGAATAATTTACACGACCTACTCTCCTTCATAACACCAACTTGATTTCTTTATTGGCACAGGTTCAATAAATCATGCCAAATAAAAAGCACTACCACCAATGCTAATTTGAGCAAACTCAGAAGGTTCAAGCAAGCATATCCATTGAAGTACTTATCAACTTGTCAAGTGGGATTGAACAAAAATAGGGGCATATCAGTTTGGAGACTACACATTCTAAAAAAAAAAAAGAAGTTATTCAACTCATGTTGGTTACAAATTGGTGATCAGACTATCCTACTTCCACCTTCCATATAGCTATTCTAGTAATCTAAATCTAGTTTGACAACCCTTAAAAGAAGTTCTAATAAATCATATGTGAAAATTGAAAATAAACTGAAAATCAACTATTATTTATTAGCAATCAATTAGTTAAAGCAACAGAGATATGAACTGCAAAAATTGCAGTATTTCTAAGTGCACTATTTCTAAGCAATAGAAATATGAACTACAAAAATTGCATTATTTATAAGCAACAGAGATATGAACCGAAAATCCACAAAGACATGAACTGCATAAAACATATGTTGATGGGTCGTTATACACACCAAAAATAAATACTAAACTATACTAAATTCTTTTAGAATAATGGCAATTCCAGGTATCGATCCACGGGGACAATTGTGAAATTAGAATAATTTAATCGCTAAACTCCTAAATTAATTTTGATTAAAAAGATTGAGAGATTTTATGACTAAAAAGGAATTAAATGAAATTAAGAAATTAAATTGACAATTAAAATTAAGGTTTGAGATATTAATTTTTGAAAAAAATCCTAGGGCAAAGAATTTACCACTAACTATACAAACGAGATTAAACATTGGCTATCAATTGCAATTCGGTTTGAAATACCTAATATTTCACAACTACAAGTTTGAAATATTGATCAAGAGGGTTGTTGCATTCAACGTACAGGCACAAGTCATCCTGAGTAGCACGAGGTGTTTGCTCTAAACTATGGTAGCAACACAACCCGTTTCTCATAGTATGACTCGTCTCGTACTTTCAACACAAACACAAAGAAAACTAATGTATGGAAAGCATTAAACAATCACAAAGAGTAAAATACTTGAAGAGATGAAAACAATAATTATTATAAACTTCTAAAACATCCATACATTGCTTCAAAACGAATCACAATCAAAGCATATGAAAAATCCTATTACAAGGCTAGGGTTTCATCAAAGCCCTAAAAAAGATGAGCTTAGCCACTCATAGAGGAGTGGGAACAGGTAGGAGAAATGGGAGAGATGGAAGCCCCCATGGAAGTTGGATTGAAAGCTTGAGAATCCTCATTTTTCTCCAAACCCTAGCCTGGCTCTTCTTGGAATTAATTTTAGAACCCTAATCCAACCTCTTTCTTACCTATTTATACTTCTGCTGTCTTTCAAATAGGTTTAAAACATCGGGCCCGTTTTTCGAGAAAAGTCAACGCACGTGCAAGAAGCTGTTTTCTCTCCAAATTTTGTATTTTTGCCCATTTTTGTTCCAACTATGTACAATCTGATTGACATTAAATAGATATAAAATATATAGTTTAATAAGCAAGTAAAGTTAAGAGATCCTAATTAATGGCCTCAATGTTGTACAATTCGGCCTTAATCACATCCCCCAATTTACAACTTACTAGTCCTCAAGCAAGTAATAAAAATAAAATAAAATTAAACAAAATCTAGCTATTTTCTCTTTCGTGGGAAAATGGTTGCATTTAGCATATGTAACAAGCCTTTAAACCACAAAGTTACCCCAAGTGGACAAGTAAAGTCTCGTGAGGGTTTTCAGAAATGATACCCACAAACATTAACATATTCATATATGCTCAACAATTAACCACACTACTCCACCTAATAATCAACTTATTGTAGACACCCCATTTTTGACTATCTTTAAGACTTGGACGCGACTGATGGTTTACATGGTGAAGAAAGATGTGCAGGGGAAAGGTTCAGTTTCTTCGGCAAGAAGAGAGTCAAACCTCAACTTCATACCCCTGTTCTAGACCAAAACAATCTTGATCAAAATATTTTAGTCTTAAAACCCTCTCTTTCAAAACGTTTTTGAAATAAAGTTTTTACGATGTTCCGAGGCTCGCATTTTGTCAAATGTTTGCTTTTGATTAAACCGAGCAAGGACAAAGTGGAAATGAATGAAAGAGAGATGAAATCTTTGAAAAATCTTTCAAAACACCTTACTTAGGGGTTTGAAGTTGAAGAAAAGAGGAGAAGAGGGAAGAAATCCAGTTGAGGGAGAAAATGGGCATGAACCGTTAAGAAAGAGTCGAGCAGCCCTCGCCGAATCGGGCCCATTCATTTGCATACTTGGAATCAAGCTATGAGGCCACCACCGTTGGAAAGAAGACTTCCGGGGCTTCATTTTGCACTCAAGAATCTCCTAAAGCCAATTCCGGACGAGGGAGATATGGTTGATTGAAGTAGGGCATCACTCTGGTTGGACCGAATATGCGCGGCTTCACCAAAACAGGCATAACTTTTTCCACAAGAGGAATTTTAATGCAAGGTTTGTTCCATTGGAAAGCTAACTTCTGGGGCTTCAATTTGGACACTTGAACGGCCACCATTGGACTTCTCTAGCACTGGACGGCCACCTTTCTTTCTAGAAGACCTATTTTTTGTCCTGAAAAGTAGCAGGCCGGCCAGAAAAGCCAGAAAAACTAGCCGGCCGGCCAGAAAAACGTAGCAGGCCGGCCACCTAGCTGGTAAAATGACTTTTTTGCCCTTTTTAGCTAGCCGACCATAACCCCCTCCCCAAGTGTGTCCTAAAAGTGAATTTTGTTTTCCTCTAAGCCTTATGTCCGAGGGTTTGGCCTTTTGGGGGAAAACTTGAATTAGTTTTCCCCCCCATTTTTCCCCCTCTTTTCCACCCTTTTTTGTCTATATAACCAGCACTCCCAGCTAGTTTTAAGGGGTAGAAAATTGCTTTAGAGCTCTCTTGCATACACTCTCCATTCCCCTCTCTTCCAAGACTCCAAACTTTAGGGTCCTTGCATCATTTACACTACACCACATAGCACCACCTCTCCAACCTCCATTCCATCCACTTGGAGCTGTTTTCTAGAGCTGAGGAACACCACTTCTTGTGCCAAGAGGTTGCTAAAGTTGAGTCTTCAAGGGTAAGTCCTTCTCTCATCTTTTTGGTCCTATTCTTGCTCAATACATTAGCCATACTTTCTTGCATATTTGAGCTCCGACCCTAACTGAAAATAGCATTTTTTTGAGCTTTATTTCATGTTTGTTTAAGGGCCTCTCACTGTTTGAAGTTTTCTTTTTGCACTTGCTTCATTACCTCCCTTGTATGCCATTTTCTTGCATATTATTTTTGGCCTATGTATAAACTGTTTTGAGCTCTGTCATAAACTGTAAAGTGTCTTATTTTGAGCCCTTCTTCAACATTGTTGAAGGGCTCATCACTGTTTGAGGCTTCCATTTGCCACTTGCTTTTATATCCCTCTTTCGGCCTTATTTTTGCATGATTTGTTAGCCTTTTGTGCTTATTTTTTTTGGCTTTGGTCCGAACTGTAAATTACCTTATTTTGACCCCCTCTTCATTTTTCATTAAGGGTCTTTTGTTGTTTGAAGCATCTTTTTTATACTTTGTGTTATAGCTCTCTTTTTGGCATTATCTTACATAGTATTTTGAGCATACTTGTACACTGTTTTGGGTCTGATCATAAACTGTAAAATGCAATTTTTTTGGCCCATCTTCAACATTGTTGAAGGGCCCTCCTCTTTTTGAGGCTTCCACTTGCCACTTGCCTTTGTATCCCTCCTTTAGGCCCATTTTTTGCATGAAAGTTTTGCCATACTTGTGTCTATTTTTGTGGCTTGTCATAAACTGTAAAACATCATATTATGGGCCCCTCTTCAAAATTGTAGAAGGGTCCTTCTCTGTTTGGGACCAGAATCTGTTAATTGCTTCATTATCCCTCTTTCGCGGCCATTTTTGCATGCTAGCTTAGCCCCATTTGTGTTCACTGTTTGGCCTTTCTTAAAATTGTAAATATGCTTTTTTTGGGGCTGTCTTGATTCTGTCTTCATACTTCATGTTCAAATAATGCATGCATTGCATAGCCATAGGTCATTCCATGCGCCTAATTTCATGTTTCGGGATTCATTCTATGCATTGGGTGTCATTTTGCCATCTTTCGGGGCTGTTTTGCATCACTTATTGCCTCTGAAATTTGCATGCTAGTATGCCATATTCCATGCTTTTCCATGTCTTGTTAGAGTGGCATTTCGTGCCTTAGGGTCGGTCCTCGGTTTGCGTGCATGTGTGCACGCATTTCGAGTGTCTCATTTTCATCTAATGGCCTCTTATGTGAGTGTGGCTGAGGTCCACTCATGTTGGTGTAAGTCCATTATGCATTGTGTATGTCATTTCATTTCATAGCATTGTGTATGCTAGGTTGTATGTTAACGCATCGTGTATGCCATGTTACCTCGTGTATCGTGTATGCCATTTCATAGCATTGTGCATATTAGGTTGTATATTAGTTGCATCCATGCATGTCATGCATATTGCATTGTGTTCGGGATAGGAGTTAGCCTTAACGAGGACGCTTGAAAGTGACTTTAACGTGTCTCAATTCCCAGTCACCGACACTCCGGATTATCTATGATGGAGTTAGGTCGTGTTATGTTTTCCTGTGCATTCATTTCATATTGAGTTGTGCGATTCGACTCCTCGGCCATCATGCATCGAGATGCATAATTGGTGGCACGAAGATCGAAGCATGCATACATTTGTGAAATACATTGCCATGCCCCTTTCCTGCTCTCTGTTGTAACAAATCAAGAATCAGCAGTCTTCTGGGGCTTGGCGCGCTTTCCAAAAATTATTGCAAAACAGAGGCTAATTGGGGCATCACAGTGAATTTCCGCGCAAAGGCAACCCGGACATGCATTATTCATCATCCGAAGAAGAGTCAAGGCAGTCCCTGGCTTGCATGCCAGTTTATTGTTTTCTTAGTTAATTTGGTAATTAATTAGGATTTTTGTACATATTTGGACTGTATTATTTATTTGGATTGTACTATTCGGGACTTTATATTATTCTTTCGGACCCTCTGCGCGAGGGCATAATTGTAATAAGTGTGCATGAGTGTGATGTATGTCTTCCAACCCCACGTCTTTCTTCCCTTTTATTTATCCGCTTATGATGGTTAGATTAGGGCATGCTTCAATTAGCATACAGTATGATAGCATGTTGCATTCATTCATCTGTCTTGCATGCACCGGGCTTGGCGCATCATACTAACTGCATTTGTATTTCAATTCCAAATTGAATACTTGATAGTTGTTGCATCTCATATGCCATGTTTAGAATAGCCGAGCCTGCTATAGTTGCATTTCTGCATGTGTTGCATTAGGCATTTCTGTATAGTTAGGATCATGCATGATTTCTAATCGGTTTCTATTTTGGCTTGGAGTACTCGGTGAGTTTTATGCTTTAGCATCCTTGCATGCGTGTGAGTGACTGCCATGAATAGCATGCTTACCATGAGGCTATACGCTTATGTGATATAACTGCCTTGGATGCCTGTGGGTGGAGGTTGGGTTATTTGGATTGGAACAATTCTTCAAATGTTTGTTTTAAGCCCACTAGACAGTGGCAAAATCATGTTTTCTAAGCCCACCCGAGGGTAGCAAAATCCACATTTTAAGCCTACTTGCGAGTAGCAAACCGTTTCCACAAACAAACATGAAGTGTTTTGTTCCAATTTAGACGACTCAGTCTATACTTTTATGCTGTGCGCATCACATAGTAAATCTAGGCTAATAACCGGAATAAAAACGCACAATGTTTTCAAAATTAGATATCATGGTTAGTAGAGGCCGATCTTTGATCGGGCGAGCGGGGGTGCTCACGAAGTGACCTTCCCCAATCGTACCCAAGTTCCCGAGCCGAGGCAACTTTGGTGATGACGGACACGTGGCCTTAATCAACGAGTAGGGTTTCCTAAATTTCCCAAAATAAAATATTTAGGTGGCGACTCTGTATCTGGCAAAGGAGTCCATGTTTGGTACTTCTTTCAAAAATCTGTTTTCTCAAAACGATTTGCCGGATTTGGACTCTTTGGTTCGAGATTAAGAACCGTGACACAAAATTCGAGTCCGAACTGTAGCGAGGTCCCTCCGCGGGCTTGTCTACAGTTTCTGGCGACTCCGCTGGAGATTTAGAGAACTTGACTCGAACCCATGATATCTGGTTTTGACTACACTTGTGTGTTTCTTTGCATTGCATTTGCATTGGTGCGCCTAGGACACCGTGTTTGCCATCTACTATTCCTGAACGGTTTGCCGGAGGCTTGTCTTGTCAAGGCATAACCATAAGGCTGACCGGTTATGGGCTCTGCCAGTATGGGAACACAAACCCCGGTTTTACCGGGACACCCTTTTGACCATTCGACCTAGTGCATATCGAAATCCGTAGTGACCATTCCCAAACTAGGACAGGTTGCTTACCCAATATAGGTTGTTTGAAACCGCTGCGTGCGTAATGAAACCCTAGCTCTTGACAAAATAGGACAAGGAAACCTGTCATGACCCAAACCCGCCCCTATAGGTTTGGCACCGTAACCGGCCAGTAATCCGAGGATTACCAACGGCCTCTGAACAGATTAACAAAATATAAGGGGCTAGCGGAAGCAATTAAGAATATACAACGTCCATTGAGCTGTGCAGACTTATATGAGACAGAAAAATTTTAAATTTTTTATTTACATATATATATATACACATGACTTGAAGAATCAAACAAGAAAACATAACTTAAACTTTACATTACATAACGATAACACTTAACATATCCTAACTCCCCACGGAGGCACATAGGTTGGTGACAAAATAGATTCTAGACGAAGCCTCTAGCCCAGTCACGCTACCGATCACCTACATACATAAATAATCGTGAGCTAAAGCCCGGTGAATAATAATGAGTAAAGGGTTTAATGAATGTTGTCCATAACAGTTACATAAAATAGAATCCAGAGTTCATAACGATTCTGATTCAAATCATAATTCGGTTAAATGTCGAATCATAATTTGTCCAGATCATATACAGAAATCATAAGTCATGCGTAAGCATACGTGATACATTCATTAGCTCTCACAAATACAGTTGACCCATAAAGGGACGGCCATAAAAGCAAACAGTTGACCCATAAAGGGACGGCCATAAAGGCAAACAGTTGACTCACGTGCACGGAGACGATACAGTTGGCTCATGAGACGTACAGTTGGCCCATAAAGAGACATAAGGATCCATAAACAGTTGGCTCATGAGACGTACAGTTGGCCCATAAAGGGACGAAACAGAACATATTTGAGACTAAGAATGTCACGAATACATTTCAGAAAACATTGGACAACCATTCATTCATACAAAAATATCATTTCAGAAAACAGATCTTGTTTCATCACACAGAAAGTAGATACAATTGAACATAACTTTACTAAGTTATTACTCATAGATAGCCGCAGAAGCAAATCAGACGGACTGAACATATCAGGTAAATCAGGCAGACAATGGCGCGTGACCTACACAAGCACATAACATATATACATTGAAATACAATATTACTCTCTTGATTAAACTCGACCTTTCTAGTTTTTATAGTCCGAAGTTCTACTACGTTTATTCTTTCTCATTTAGATAAACCGGGTTCTTATTTCACATATTCTTTCATTACTAAGTCCTTCTTTTCCAAATAGATTGATCCTTTACTTGACTTCTTAAACAATTACCACAAGATCAATGATTCAATCCTTAACTAGCTAATCTATGTTGATTAGTAGCTTATTAATCTTTATTAAGTCATAAATTCCTTAGAACATTATTCACATGCATGAAATTGACATCAAAATTACTAGTTTTATACTCTTATAAATTTTCGAGCTAGTTTCCATAATCTTGGACTTAGCTTAATTTATAACCTCAATTTAATTCATAACCATAGATGCCCCAAAATATGCTTAATCTCAAATTACAAGTATGGATTAAAATCTAATTATAAAATCAACACTTTATCTAACATTAGGATTAATTCTAATTTTCCATAAACTTGATGTTTATAAAACATTTCATTTCTCTCTTCAAAATATGAGATTGAATTAATCCAAATCCTTCAAAATCCATGATGTATGCAATACAAATAAGCCCAATTTTATTATTAATAACAAAATCAACTTAATTATGAATTACATAAATCAATTTCTTAGAAATTCCACTTAACTCAATTTCTAATCAAAAACTTAATTCATAATCATAAATGTTCTAAAATGTGCTTAAGTTGAACAAACCTTTTAAATTAAATCACATGCATGGATTAAACGAATTCCTAGTTTTCATAATAAAATCAAAACTCATGAATTCATGATTTTAAAATCCTCTTTTTTTTTTTTTCCAACATCAAATACACAATAAAATTACATATAATTTATGGAGCTTGATTTAATTATAACTTCGAAAACCAAATCCCAAAATAATTAATTTCTAATTAACCTTCATAACTTGATCTTAGCTCCAATTTTTCATTATTTTACTAATTCCTCTTAAATCATAAAATTAAAATCACAAACTCTTTTAAAGAAATATTTGCATGTGTGAAAACATAATCAAAATCAAACCATCTACATCGAAATTCCTTTAATTCAAAATTAAGCTCAATTGTTCATGAATTAATTCTTTAATCTCTCTAAATTACATGCATGCAACCATAAGATTCAAATTCATATAAAAATAATTAATTTCTAAATTAATTTCCATAATCACTAACCTAATCCAAATCTAATCTCATAAATCTTTTTACACATGAATTAAATTTGAAGTCTTGAAATTTCAACATGCATGCAAGTATGGGTTTCAATTTGTAAAAAACGAACTAAATCAAACTCTAACTAACTAATTTCCAAATACATATAGTCATAATATTACACATGCATGTAATCCATTTCATGTTTAGATCCCAAATCCAAATTAGCTTCCATAATAATCTTTATTTTCTAATTTCATCCCAATTATATAAAATTGAACTCAAATTTAGCTAATTAAAAGGATCAAAACCCATGTTTTTCAACCCAACTTGATTTAGCATGCAAGATTATAAAAATCAATCCCAAAATAATTACTTTCTAAATCAATTTCCATGTTCATGAATCTAATTTAATTTCTTGCTCAAAACCCAATTCAAATCCATAAACCTTTTAAACATGAGTTAAAATCTCAAAACCTTAAAATTTTATAATGCATGTCTAATTAAGGTATTAATCTTGCAGATTCATTCCTTGCATGTAGCATTTAGGCATAATTTCATGCAAACCCACAACATCAAACCCAAATAATCACTTTCCATAAATTTGAGTCTAATTCTATTTATTCATCATCTTGCTAATTTATTTTCCATTGCATGACATTGAATCTAATTACATCTTTAATTTCAAGTGTAATATAAAGATTCTATAAAAATTAGCATGATTTCATACCTTTAATTTCGATTTTCAGCATGTTTGGTTGATTTTCCCCTACTTCCCTTTCTTTTCTTCTTCTTTTTCTTTAATCCTTAGCTTTTCCCTTGAATCCTTCATCAAATTCCTTTCCAGCAGAAATAGAATGAGCCCCCTCTCTCTCTCTCTCTCTCTCTCTCTCTCTCTCGGCATTATCTCCCTCTCTTAGCCGTACGGTTCTCCAACCCAAGCAAACAAATGAAAAGCTTTAATATATATTACATATATTTGTGATCATCCTCCTCAAGTCCTAGAAACTTCCCAGCTTTCATTCTTTTGTTTATTTATTATGTTTATATTTTATTAATTGATTAGGATTGGTTAGACATACCAATTACACATTAACATAATTTAATCACCACTTAGTCTTAATTATTCTCAATTACTACATAACTTATTTAATCATAAATAATCACAATTCCCACATGATTTAATTAGTCTAATTGACTTCCATTAGAGCCTAATTAAATATATTTAATTTATCGATCCGAATCAGATTTCCAGCCAAACTCCCAAAAGGCTTCAAATATTAAATTGAATTTATTATCATTATCAATTTCGATTTTCCAAATCATCCAGGCCTTCAATTTCTGATCAGACTCAAATTTTCATCAATAAATTACATATTCAAATTGGGCACACCATAATTAAATTTAATTTATAATAACCACAATCCTCAATCCTCATGACTTAATCAATTCCAATTAGGGCCTAATTAATCGAATCTCGATTTCACTAAACTGAATCGAATATTTAATTAAACTCCCAAATGGGTCCGTAATTAAGATTAAATTGATTCAACTTCCTAACTTCACTTCCTTAAGCCATTTGGACCCTCAATTTCTAATTCCAAAGTAAACCTTCAATCAAATCATATACGAGTCAGATTTCATAATCCTCATAAATCCCAAATAAATTATAATACTCGGCAATCAATTCTCGAATCTTCTTAATTAATCAAGTACTAATCATTATACATGATGGGGTTGTTACAAAACCCTACCCCAACATAGGGGTGTTTTGGCTCTCACTTGCTTGTTATGTGCTTTAGAGTGCGTCTCTACCCGAATGCATGTATCAGTTTACAAGTTTGGGCATCGGTAGGCACACGATTCGGTTTTGGGAATCAGTTTTGCAGGGTATCAGTTTGAGAGAATTTTGGGGCGAAATTGATGAAACACAGTCATCCTGTTATGCTCGTATCTGTTTTGGTGAAATCAGGCTGAGATGCTCTATATTTTCTCTTTTGCTAGGGTAGTCCTGGAACCATAGCTTCAGAAGGCTCCGATATCCCCCGAGTACATTGGACTAGTGTTGATAGACTTTGTTAGGTCAGAAATTCAATTCAAGGGCAACCAGTGTTCTTTCGCTGAGGCAAGGCAAAGAAAGGCCAGTCAGGGCTCACCGGTTCATCTGATCCGTCGACCACCGATCCACATCACCTTTGTTCGGACTCAATGAGACCGTGATGTCACAGGTTCGAAGAATTTGTGGCCGTGGTAGCGGCGTTAAATCGAGGAACCGCCATGCAGAGCCGAGATAAGATGAAACGCAGCGCCCATCTGGGGCATCTGCCTCACATCCAGCTTTGGGACCCCAGCCGAACTTTGACCCACTTCCGCCAGTTGAAGATTTGCAGTGTCTGAATCCTCGAGAAAGGTTGACCCAAGCCCGAGTTTTCAGACCCCTGGTGCAGCCTAATAAGAGTCTTTATCCCCTTGATGCTAATGACCTCGATCTGACCGCAGTGAAAATTACGAACCTTGAGAAGCAATTCAAAAAGGCACAGGGCCTTAACTCTATTCCCGACATTGAGGATGGGCACACTGAGTCTGCCGTCCGGCTCCCAGACAGATTCAAAATGCCACATATTGACCGTTTCGACGGGTCTGGGGATCCAATGGTACATATCCGACTTTTCTTGGATGTCCTAAAGCCGATGGGTCTGACTAAGCCACAGAAACTCTCTTTGTATGGAAGAACTCTGTCCAGTGTAGCAGCCACTTGGTACGCTAAGTTGGAGGACAAAGTGAAGCAAAACTGGGAAGAATTGGCTAAGGCCTTTGTCGATCAGTATTCCTACAATACCCAAGTTGAAATGACCATCCAAGAGCTTGAAGCAACCCGCCAAAACCCAAAAAAGCCTTTTGTGAAATTTGTTGTGAGGTGGAGAGCAAAGGCAGCACAGATGATAGATCGCCGCCCATCTGAGAGGGATCAAGTGCAGATGATGGTGCGGAACCTCGAGCATGATATGTTGCAGAAATTGATAGTCGCTCCGTTATTCACTTTCAAAAGTTTGCATGAACTGGGGGTTCAGGTCGAGAATGCGTTCAACAGCGGGATCATTTCCAGAACAAGTGAGCCGACAAGGAGGGCGATTGCAGGGAGTACCAATGTTGGAAATAGCACTATTCCCGAACCCATTGAAATCAGTACAGTCGCCACAGCCAACCCTTTTGCCAATCCAAGCACAGAAACCGACCCTCGAGCTCAGGCGTAACTTTCACCTCTATATGAGCTTGACTAGCGCACTAAAAGTCTTGATGGAAAGAGGGTATCTCAAACCCCTTGATCCTCAACCTCTACCTGACCCACTCCCAGCTAGACATAACCCCGCCATCTTGTATGTACCATCCATCGGCCAGTATGATCATATGCAAGTTGCTACCGCCTTCGTCGTGAGGTCCAAAATCTCATCGACAACCGGACGATAGCTCCACCTTCAAACCCCAATGACCAAACATCTCCTGCCTACCTTAATCTCATCCATATACTGCCATCCACCTATGACCCAAGAATATAAATCACCCCGGCCCATCTACCCAAACTTGAGGTGTTTATCCCAGAAAGCATAGACTTATGCATGATGGATGCACCTGAATATCAATCATCTCAAACCTGAGAACCCACTACTTCTGAGTTGATGGGAATGATAAAAGATCTTCAAAGAACTTTGACAGATTTGGCCTCCGGGACATTGGCTCCATCATCGACCACACCACATATTGGGAATTTCATGTCAAAAGGCTCCCCAGTCTTGGGACGGGCTGTATTTGAGGAATGCCAATCCCTTGGCAAAGTGGAAGCGAGTGGAAAGAACAAGATAGGGGCAGGCATGGATCCCCATGAACATCTTCTGTTTGCTGTTGAGGTTTTGAAAGCCGAGGGACTGAACAAAGAGCAAGTCCTCGCAGTTGTTGCAAAAACTGTGGATGACACTTTCGCTACTCAAGTTGGGGGTAGTCTGAATCAAGGGGAAAACCGGGAAAAGGCCCGTCATACCAAAGACGATCCTGTTAGCTCTAATCCTTCACGCGGAAGAGATCAGCGAACCAGGCTAGCACCTGCCAATCCCTTTGCTGGTGCGCCCAGCAAAAATCCACAAACCTTGAAGTACCAACCCCGAGGTCGAAGGGTCTTCCATGCCCTCTATATGCCTTTGTCCAAAGCTCTCCAAATCCTTGTTGGACAAGGCCATCTCAAACCCCTTGAGCCTCGGCCTCTCCCGAACCCTCTTCTGGCTACGCATGATGCTACCCAGTACTGCACGTACCATCAGCAAACCGGCCATGCTACCGACAACTGCTTCCGTTTTCGCCATGAAGTACAGGATCTATTTGACAACGGGGTCATCCTCCCGCCGAGCTCAGCAAAGTCTATCGGTACTGGATCGGTGAACTTGGGGGATAATGTGATGTGATCAGGGGATGAACCACATGCGGGTGGCGCTCGATTAACTCCAGACGTGGGAATAGCACGCACTGTGCTAAGCAATATGCAAACACCAGTTTTTGTGCTTTCTGACTTGGGTATTGGGTCAGTCTTGTCATTTTATATTGAGTCAGTCTTTTCATACTGAGTCAGTCAAGTCAGTCCTTTTGTATAGGAGTCGGGTGGTTCCAGGGGTGTTACCTCGGACATCACTATCTTGTTTTGTGTTTGTTTTGTCTTGAGTCTGTTTCTGCCATGGAGCCAGTTACACTAGAAGATCTGAATGAAACAGTAGTGATTTTCACACTCTCGTGTTTGCTTCTGCCTTGCGCCAGTTGTGCCAGAAGTTTTGAATAAAATGGCAGTGCATTCCACCTGCTCTCTTGTGCCTTGAAACTATTGCATTGACCTAAGTTTTTCAAAGCTTTTTGAACACTGCGGTGAAAACGAAGAGGAAGGAATTCCTCGGGATTTGCAAAAATTTGATCAATTGAGAGAAAGAGAGGCGTGCTAAGCCCTTAATGAATGAAATCATGCTCGTTAGCGTGAGTACTGAGAAGGACCACAGCTTGATCGGTGGTTTCACACTATCTTCGCCATGACGATTTGTCGCTTTCTTAAAAATTTTCAAAAACAAAATGTTTTGCGCGGTCCTACGAAGACCTGTATGGAATCGCTCTTGAGATTGTGCAGCCTAGGATCGCTCTCAGCCTCGAGACTCAACCCCTTCGCTTCCAAACCTTGAACTTGAATTCAGAAGATTCAACGGTCAACTACGATGTGAGGCCTATGTGGCCAGATTTGAAGCAGCCCTCAAACAAGAGGCCAGGAAAGTCAGATCAAGAAGAACAGAAGATCAGAAGAAGCTTGCAAAGCTAGAACAGAAGTACCCTTCGAACTAGGGGCAAAGATATCAGACATGCTCGAAGAGCTGAAGATGAGTCCTCTTGCAAATCAACAGCCACTCTCCTGGATACGGATGGCTTCGAAACCCTACAACCATTTGGCATGGACCAAGCTACACTTTTACCCTTGAGAGGCTCGCTGGGCCAAAAACCTGGAAGGGCGACCCAGGCAAAAGTTAGAGCAAGAAAAAGAACAAAAAAAAAAAAAAGAACAAAAAGAAAAAAGAAGAAAAAGAAAAGAATATAAAAAAAAAAAAGAGAAGAAAAGAATTGAAAAGAGAAAGAAAGAAGAACAAAGCTCGCAAGGTCGAAAACCCGCGACAGGCGCCTTGGCAAAAGTTAGAGCCTAAAAGGAGAGGTTAATACCCGAGTGTACCTTAACCCCGAACTACGTAAGGCTTGATTCCCATCTTTGGGATACGTAGGCAACTTCATTCTGAAGTCCAGCCGTAAAACACTTCCATTCGATTGTGTCCATGCGATGGTTTTGGTCATCTTTGTCTTCTCTGTATCTGAGGATTTGGTTGTGTTTGTCACTCTGAGGACTGACTACAATGCGCTGCGGTGCCATTCAAACAAGGGGCAACTTTCCGTTGCCATTCAATGCACCGCGGTGTCGTTCAAACAAGGGGCAACTTTCCGTTGCTATGCAGCTCTCTTCAAGCACGGGGCAGTTTTCCTTTGGATCCGAGGTTGTGCATCTCAGGAGTAGGTTTCATGCTCGTTAAGTAAGTGGCCGTTTGCAAAAATAGTTTTTGAAAATTTTTACTGAAGTTGACTAATTTTCTCGAAAATCATTCTATCTTTTCCAAAACTGGACCCTTTTTATGGACCCAAAAAAGGAAAATTTTCAGTGCTCATAGCCTAACTTGCATGATTTTAAATCAAAAATCGAACAAGCATGTTGATCTAACTCTCATTTTGGTCAAAACTGTTTTAGTAGAAAGCAAAAACAAAAAATGGTCAAAATGATGAACTAGGGACACAGTTGAGTCAGGTTCCCTGTCTTTTCCCCTCTATCAACGCACTTGCCAGAAAGGGCACTCTACTTGCCAGAAAAGGGCACAGTTGAAGCTAACAACAAAGGGCTGAAGGCTCTTTCACCCTCCAAGCAACGAGGTATCAAGCCAAGTGCGAAGCATGAACGGGAACGGATCAAGATATTCCACTCCTTTGTCTAGACAGATCTAACCACGTCCAAACTCCCTAGCAGTGCATCGTCAACCAATATCAGCTGTAGATTTGCTATACACTCAGTTGTAGTGTAGCCCCTCTGTGGGGGAAGTTCACTGTTGTGAGCAGAAGAAACTCACTAGCTGCACGCTAGGAGCAAGAGCCCACAACTTTCTGTTTATCCATCAACCACCCAGGGGAGGGATTTAAAATGAGAGATTGAAGAATAGAGAGATGTGAGTTGAGAGAAAAAGTAAGAAAAGGGCTTTTTCGTGAAAAACATAGCTTGAGGGCCGAGTGATGTGAGAATCACAAATGAGAAAGGGTGGGAAACAATACCCGGTGAAACAGGCTCCCTGTATACGTCCGTGTGTCGTGTCTTTTGTTTTGTTTGTCTCGATTCCTGCTTTGAGTCGTCCCGAGTGTGTTTCGTTGTGTTTAGGTCGTTTACCTTTTATTTTTCTGTGTTGAGACGTTTTGGCTATGGTCAGTTGTAGGCTCAATACCCGGTTGAGAATCCTTTTCTCATTTTCAAAAGAAAAATCATCTTGTGCTCAGAGTGCTGTGCCATTCTCCACATTTGTGCAAAACAGAATTGGTTCTTTCATAAAGCCGCAGGGTTCAACCCAGGTCATGTTAGAATAGTAAAGCAAGGACCTATCTGAAGCTATTTAAGTTCCGGACTGCAAAGCAAAAGAAAAGAGGGAAAATTTGGAGCATCTTAGCATATCTCAACTTTAGCAAAATCCGAGACTGCATTCCAGGTGCACCTTCTCAGGCCTTGCCATTTCTCTGGAGTATGAGTGTGTCTCGACTCCAAGTGTAAGCCTGCTTCAAGTCAGAATGGCAGTCCAAGCAGCACCAGAGGGTTTTACATGCAGATCTTATCTCTCGCCAATTTGAATAGGGTGTGCCCTTTTGAGCTGAGTATGTTGTGAAGTCCTCTAAGAACCAAATCAGAGGCACCAGAGTACATATTTGATGCTCCTCTATTGCATAGAATGTGAGCTTTCATACACATTGTTGTTGCATGCGTGCTGCGCATCGTTATGATTCATGCATAGAATATGCTTGCTTTCAATATTGCATAGAATGTACTTCCATACTTGCATAGAAATTGCTCGTATCTGTTGCATAGAAAATGCCCCCATACTTGCATAGGAGATGCATTTTATCGCACTGTTTTGTGCATTTACACTTTGTATCTCACTCGCACTGTCTTGTGCATTTCAGAACACTCGCGTTGTTTAGTGTATCGCGCTGTTTAGCGTATCGCACTATCTTGTGCATTTCAAATCACTCGCACTGTTTTGTGCATTTCTAATCACTCGCGCTGTTTAGCGTATCGCACTGTTTTGTGCAGTTTATCATTCGCGCTATTTTGCGCACCTCAATCACACTGTTTTGTAGTTTATCACTCGCGCTATTTTGCGCACCACAATCGCACTGTTTTGTGCAATTTATCATTCGCGCTATTTTGCGCACCTCCATCGCACTGTCTTGCGCATTGCATTCATCGCGCTATTTTGCGCACCTCAATCGCACTGTCCTGTGCTTTGCATATCACATCGCACTATCTTGTGCATTTCAAATCAATCGCACTGTTTAGCGCATCGCACTATTTTGTGCATTGTATCATTTGTGCTATCTTGCGCGTCCCACCTGCACTTGTTAGTGCATTACATTTCACTCGTGCTATTTTGCACATCGCACTATTTTGTGCACATTACTTGCATTGTGCATGCATTTTATCGTGCTATCTTGCGCATCTCACCTGCACTTGCTAGTGCGTTGCATCGTGCTATCTTGCGCACTTTACTTGTATCACACTGCTTTATGCATTCACCCTACTCGCACTGTCTTGTGCACTCTCTGGTCTAGGAGACCTTAAGGAGACCTTAAATCCTGCATCATCATTCGCGCTGTTTTGCGCATTGTACTTGCAGTTTACTTGCATTTCATTTGCACTGTCTTGTGCACTTTCTGGTCTAGGAGACCTTAAATCCTCTAAAGGTGCAATTCCTTTGGTGTTTGTCGTGCCCGAACGACTTCCAGTGGTCTGGTATAGCCACTTGCCTGTGTTAGCAGTGAGTTCCTAAGAGACCAACTGAGACGGTGGAAACTAGAGTTCGAATGGCTCATGCCTAGAACGCAAAGGTTCGGGATTTCCGAGATTAAAGTCTGGTTTAAATACCCAGGGGTATATCCTCGGCTTGAAATCTGTATGGCAGCCCCATAGATTGAGATAGCATCTGTATGCACCTCAATTCTAGATACTGATCCAACCTAGTCTGTCACCCTATTGGAGAATAAGGAAAGCTGCAACCATAGTCAGGGAGAAAAGTAGTACCTGTGGTCCAATCAAGAAGAAGCGAGAAATCCCCAGCAGCATGAGGTAAATCATTGCCAATTACCCCTGTGAGGTACCTTTACCTCTTAGCTATTACATTGCATTTTAGCCACTACATTACAGTGCATTGCATGAATCCTCAATTTTCAAACCGGCTTCGCGTAGCGTACAAGTCTAATTTTCAAACCGGCTTCGCGTAGCGTGTAAGTCCAATTATCAAAATCTTTTTGCATATCATTTTGCATCCTGCCCCTGAACTACGCTGGTTTGATTCCTTGCAAAAGGATACGTAGACAGCCTGCGGGCACAACCATTTATTTATCTATATTTTGTTTGTTTGTCCAAGTCTTCGGCCTTGTCAAAAATGAGTCGTCTCTGGGTTTTGATATTCACTCCCGTCACTTCTTGACTTCCAAGTTCTGTCAAAGAGGGGCAACTGTAGACACCCCATTTTTGACTGTCTTTAAGACTTGGATGCGACTGATGGTTTACATGGTGGAGAAAGGTGTGCAGGGGAAAGGTTCAGTTTCTTCGGCAATGAGAGAGTCAAATCTCAACTTCATACCCCTGTTCTAGACCAAAACAATCTTGATCAAAAGATTTTAGTCTTAAAACCTATTTTTCAAAACGTTTTTGAAATAAAGTTTTCTACGATGTTCCGAGGCTCGCATTTTGTCAAATGTTGCGCTTTTAAAACCGAGCAAGGACAAAGTGGAAATGAATGAAAGAGAGATGAAATCTTTGAAAAATCTTTCAAAACACCTTACTTAGGGGTTTGAAGTTGAAGAAAAGAGGAGAAGAGGGAAGAAATCCAGTTGGGGGAGAAAATGGGCATGAACCGTTAAGAAAGAGTCAAGCAGCCCTCGTCGAATCGGGTCCATTCATTTGCATACTTGGAATCAAGCTATGAGGCCACCACCATTGGAAAGAAGACTTCTGGGGCTTCATTTTTCACTTAAGAATCTCGTAAAGCCAATTCCGAACGGGGGAGATATGGTTGATGGAAGTAGGGCATCACTCTGGTTGGACCGAATCTGCGCGGCTTCACCAAAACAGGCATAACTTTTTTCACAAGAGGAATTTTAATGTAAGGTTTGCTCCATTGGAAAGTTGACTTCTGGAGATTCAATTTGGACACTTGAACGGCCACCATTGGACTTCTCTAGTACTGGCCGGCCACCTTTCTTTCCGGAAGACCCATTTTTTGTCTTGAAAAGTAGCAGGCCGGCCAGAAAATCCAGAAAAACTAGCCGGCCGGCCAGAAAAAAGTAGCAGGCTGGCCACCTAGCTGGTGAAATGACTTTTTTGCCTTTTTTAGCTAGCCGACCATAACCCCCTCCCCAAGTGTGTCCTAAAAGTGAATTTTGTTTTCCTCTAGGCCTTATGTCCGAGCGTTTGGCCTTTTGGGGGGAAACTTGAATTAGTTTTCCTTCCCATTTTCCCCCCTCTTTTCCACCCTTTTTTTTCTATATAACCAGCACTCCCAGCTGGTTTTGAGGGGTAGAAAATTGCTTTAGAGCTCTCTTGCATACACTCTCCATTTCCCTCTCTTCCAAGACTCCAAACTTTAGGGTCCTTGCATCATTTACACTACACCACATAGCACCACCTCTCCAACCTCCATTCTAGCCATTTGGAGCTATTTTCCAGAGCTGAGGAACACCACTTCTTATGCCAAGAGGTTGCTAAAGTTGAGTCTTCAAGGGTAAGTCCTTCTCTCCTCTTTTTGGTCCTATTCTTGCTCAATACATTAGCCACACTTTCTTGCATATTTGAGCTCCGACCCTAACTGAAAATAGCATTTTTTTGAGCTCTATTTCATGTTTTTTTAAGGGCCTCTCACTGTTTGAAGCTTCCTTTTTGCACTTGCTTCATTACCTCCCTTGTATGCCATTTTCTTGCATATTATTTTTGGCCTATGTATAAACTGTTTTGAGCTCTGTCATAAACTGTAAAGTGTCTTATTTTGATCCCTTCTTCAACATTTTTGAAGGGCTCATCACTTTTTGAGGCTTCAATTTGCCACTTGCCTTTATATCCCTCTTTCGGCCTTATTTTTGCATGATTTGTTAGCCCTTTATGCATATTTTTTTTGGCTTTGGTCCGAACTGTAAATGACCTTATTTTGACCCCCTCTTCATTTTTTATTAAGGGTCTTTTGTTTTTTGAAGCATTATTTTTATACTTTGTGTTATAGCTCTCTTTTTGGCCTTATCTTACATAGTATTTTGAGCATACTTGTACACTGTTTTGGGTCTGATCATAAACTGTAAAATGCCATGTTTTTGGCCCCTCTTCAACATTTTTGAAGGGCCCTCCTCTGTTTGAGGCTTCCATTTGCCACTTGCCTTTGTATCCCTCCTTTAGGCCCATTTTTTGCATGAAAGTTTTGCCATACTTGTGTCTGTTTTTGTGGCTTGTCATAAACTGTAAAATATCATATTTTGGGCCCGTCTTCAAAATTGTAGAAGGGCCCTTCTCTGTTTGGGACCAGCATCTGTTAGTTGCTTCATTATCCCTCTTTCGGGGCCATTTTTGCATGCTAGCTTAGCCCATTTTTGTTCACTGTTTGGCCTTTCTTAAAACTGTAAATATGCTTTTTTTGGGGCTGTCTTGATTCTGTCTTCACACTTCATGTTCAAATAATGCATGCATTGCATAGCCATAGGTCATTCCATGCGCCTAATTTCATGTTTCGGGATTCATTCCATGCATCGGGTGTCATTTTGCCATCTTTCGGGGCTGTTTTGCATTACTTATTGCCTCTGAAATTTGCATGCTAGTATTCCATATTCCATGCTTTGCCATGTCTTGTTAGAGTGGCATTTCGTGCCTTAGGGTCGGTCATCGGTTTGCTTGAACGTGTGCACGCATTTCGAGTGTCTCATTTTCATCTAATGGCCTCTTATGTGAGTGTGGCTGAGGTCCACTCATGTTAGTGTAAGTCCATTATGCATTGTGTATGTCATTTCATTTCATAGCATTGTCTATGCTAGGTTGTATGTTAGCGCATCATGTATTCCATGTTACCTCGTGTATCGTATATGCCATTTTATAGCATTGTGCATATTAGGTTGTATATTAGTTGCATCCATGCATGTCATCCATATTGCATTGTGTTCGGGATAGGAGTTAGCCCGAGCACGGGAAACGAAGGACGTTTCGTACTCCGAGTGATGGAACGTGTCTCAATTCCCAGTCACCTGACACTCTGGATTAGCAATGATGGAGTTAGGTCTTGTTGTGTTTTCCTGTGCATTCATTTCATATTGAGTTGTGCGATTCGACTCCTCGGCCATCATGCATCGAGATGCGTGATTGTTGGCACGAGGATCAAAGCATGCATAAATTTGTGAAAATACATTGCCATGCCCCTTTCCTGCTCTCTGTTGCAGCAAATCAAGAATCAGCAGTCTTCCGGGGCTTGGCGCGCTTTCCAAAAATTATTGCAAAACAGAGGCTAATTGGGGCATCACAGTGGATTTCCGCGCAAAGGCAACCCGGACATGCATCATTCATCATCCAAAGAAGAGTCAAGGCAGTCACTGGCTTGCATGCCAGTTTATTGTTTTCTTAGTTAATTTGGTAATTAATTAGGATTTTTGTACATATTTGGACTGTATTATTTATTTGGACTGTACTATTCGGGACTTTATATTATTCTTTCGGACCCTCTGCGCGAGGGCATAATTGTAATAAGTGTGCGTGAGTGTGATGTATGTCTTCCAACCCCACATCTTTCTTCCCTTTTATTTATCCGCTTATGATGGTTAGATTAGGACATGCTTCAATTAGCATACAGTATGATAGCATGTTGCATTCATTCATCTGTCTTGCATGCACCGGGCTCGGCGCATCATACTAACTACATTTGTATTTCAATTCCAAATTGAATACTTGATAGTTGTTGCATCTCATATGTCATGTTTAGAATAGCCGAGCCTGCTATAGTTGCATTTCTGCATGTGTTGCATTAGGCATTTCTGTATAGTTAGGATCATGCATGATTTCTAATCGATTTCTGTTTTGGCTTGGAGTACTCGGTGAGTTTTATGCTTTAGCATCCTTGCATGCGTGTGAGTGACTGCCATGAATAGCATGCTTACCATAAGGCTATACGCTTATGTGATATAACTGCTTTGGATGCCTGTGGGTGGAGATTGGGTTATTTGGATTGGAACAATTCATCAAATGTTTGTTTTAAGCCCACTAGACAGTGGCAAAATCATGTTTTCTAAGCCCACTCGAGGGTGGAAAAATCCGCATTTTAAGCCTACTTGCGAGTAGCAAACCGTTTCCACAAACAAACATGAATTGTTTTGTTCCAATTCAGACGACTCAGTCTATACTTGTATACTGTGCGCATCACATAGTAAATCTAGGCTAATAACCGGAATAAGAACGCATAATGTTTTCAAAATTAGATATCATGGTTAGTAGAGGCCGATCTTTGATCGGGCGAGCGGGGGTGCTCACGAAGTGACCTTCCCCAATCGTATCCAAGTTCCCGAGCCGAGGCAACTTTGGTGATGACAGACACGTGGCCTTAAGCAACGAGTCAGGGTTTCCTAAATTTCCCAAAATAAAATATTTAGGTGGCGACTCTGTATCTAGCAAAGCAGTCCATGTTTGGCACTTCTTTCAAAAATCTGTTTTCTCAAAACGATTTGCCGGATTTGGACTCTTTGGTTCGAGATTAAGAACCGTGACACAAAATTCAAGTCCGAACTGTAACGAGGTCCCTCCGCGGGCTTGTCTACACTTATGTGTCACTATAGTGTGATATTAAGATATAATGAGTCATTAAAGGCACAGTGGACAAGCATAAAGAAATCTATTGAGTCAAAACCACAATTCAGTTAATATAAAAGTAAAGTCCCATGTACTTGTGCATGCTAGTAGACAAATCATCAGTACCCTCGGTGCAAAATGCAATCTCCATATTAGTTAACTATCCACTATAATAGCCTAGTGTAACTCATAATAACACCCATATATACAGAAAAACTAAACTGTTACAACCAACATTCTCAAAAGTGTTTTTTTATTTTTTTTATTTTAGAGTGCAATATCCTGATCCATTAAGCTTTCTAATCAACCCATGTAACAAGCATTGGGCCAATGACTCCCAAACCAGACGGTTTTAGGGCACTAGGTGTGAAGACACTCCTACGGGCTTAATAACTCGAGTTGAAAAGGCTACGAATCCGAACAAGTCATTCTCCTTATTTTTCCTTAACTATGCAATGTCTAAGTCCCTTAAGCTTTTTAATTAACCCATGTAACAAGTATTGGGCCAATAACTCCCAAACCAGACAGTTTTAGGGCACTAGGTGTAAAGACACCTCTACGGGCTTAATAACTCAAGTTAAAAAATGCTACGAACCCAAACAAGTCAAGTTTGTTTGTTTGTTTTTGTTTTGTTTTTGTTTTGTTTTGTTTGTTTTTTTTTTTTTTTTTTAAAAAAAAGGAAGAATCTTGGCTCCTCATTTATTCTTTTCTGCAACCCTATCCATTATCAATAATGTACACCAGGGATTATAATAAAAAGGTCACCGCTATGATAGTGTGTTCATGTGAATTAAGGCATACTCATGACAAATGTACTAATAACATAAACACAAACAACTCTTCTAGTGCAAACATCACATGCAAGTATCTATCCAATAAACCATTTTCATACAAGTCTACTATACTCCCCAATTAACATATACAAATATCATCACCCTACTAGTAACAAGTCACATCAAGTGAAGTAATGCAATCAAGTAAAATAGGTATAAGCATGAATTATGAGCCAAATGGAAATGCACAAAAGAAAATACCCTTATCCCCCAACTTGAATATGACATTGTCCTCAATGGAAATAAAAGCCAAGTAAATAGGAATGAGAGAATATTATCAGAGATTGTAGGTGCACCTCTAGGTAGGCAAATAGTAACACACACACACACACACTGCACTTTTTTTTTTTTTTTTTTACAAAAGAAGAAATAACTAAAAAGAAAAATAGAAATAAAATAGACAAAGCAAAATATAGGCCAGTACTATTGAGAATTCGGTGGCGGTGGTGGCGGAAAATGCTGGGCAAACAAGGCGTACATTAATGACCGCGTCTCGAATGTTTCATCTCGAACCTGTGCGCCGAGCTGGTCAAAACACTACTAGCTAAACTCTCGATATGTGTAAAAGTCAGTTTGCAATAATGCAACTGATTGCTGAATGTCGAGCTGGCGGGTGTTGAGTTGATCAAAAGCCATCTAAGAATAGTCTCAATACGCCTGAAAATCCGTGTGCAACCCCATATGACTCTGGTGGTGATCAAGAAGAGTACTGTAGACCTGATCCACAGAGTGCTGAAGCTATAAGTACTCCTCGCGAGTCATGTAGAATTGGTCCTCTTGGGGATGCACAGGAGAGGCAGGATAAGGTGGTTGGTCTTGGACGGGGTCTTGGGCCTTATCAACCGGGGCACCAACTTACTGTGAGATACGAGATATGCTATTCTGCCATTCCCGCTGCCCGAAAGTCGAATAAGCTCTATCAATCTCCTTAGTTGAATCAATGGGAAGGTCGTTCAGCTCGAAGATAAGTGTGAGCAAATTGGCAAATGGCAGTGGCCAGGTCAGGTTCTACATAGGTTAAGGCCGAACTGCCTCCCGTAGAAATTTTCGCATACGCATCCAGATGATGTGCGCAAGTAGGACCTGATAGCCATGCTGATAACTGTGTAAGACCTGAATAAACTCCAAACGGCACTCAGCTTTATGCCCAAGTAGAAGGGCATTCTTATATATGACGGAGTCAATGAATAACAAGCGGCTAGGCAGCTTGCTCCGATGCAAACATGTGAAACTTGTGTCAACGTGGGCCCCACGTGGGCCCCCAAGAAGTACTGTTGGATGAGGCTGTGTATGGATTGTTGGTCCTCAACTTTTGGGAAGGGCTAGTATTCCGTCTTGGAGAAGAACCCTAACGCGTCGGCAATCATAGATTCGGTGATGCTGATGAGATGGCCATCAATGGTAGACAGCAGTCCTACCTCGATGAGTGACTCATACAGGTTCTGGTAGAAGAGCCGTACCAGATGAGGATAGATGGGCGCTGTCACAATGCAAAGACCCAACTGTTGCCAAAGTTAAAGCTGTTCAACGGCCCAAAAGGTGATTGGGTCATTCTGAAAATAGTTAAGCTGGAACTGTGTGAGCTTGTGAAGTGGACGTGAAGCCCACTCTGACCGTGGCAAGTCAACCGGTGGTGATGGCGAGGATGGTGGCGACGGTGGCGGTAGTGGCGCCGATGAGGTGGAACCTTTGGCCCTTTTGGAGGCCTGGGCGGATATCCGTCGACTCATGTCCTACACACACCAACAATAGACACATATACTTGTGAATCCAGCATGAGAATCAAATAAGATATTTAAGCACAAGTCTTTCCACTGAAATACCATATGCAATTCTCATAATTTTATTTATTTATTTATTTTTATTTTTTTTGAAAACTAAAACAAAATGAAATAGAATAATATAAACTTACATATTAACATTTTAACAAGTAATACTGAGATAATAGAATACATCTAAACAACTAAATAAATAGATAAAAAAAATACAGTGAATTAGAAAAGTTAGGCATTAGAATATATATATGTATATATATATATATGGTATTTATTATTATTTTGTTTTTTAAGAGAGAAATAAATGAACTAAAATAAAACACAAAGAAAAATAAAATAAAAACAACTAAATTAGTATACTACAACTAAATGAAGACAAATAAAATAAACAAACAAAAAAGCTAAATAAATAAAATAACAGAAACATAAATAACTAAATAAATAAATAAATAACCTATGAAACAAACAAAGAGCTAAGCAAGAATTTTTTTTAAAACAAAAAATAAATAAATAAAAAATAAAAACAAGTTAAAATGAAATAGATAAAATAAAAATATATATATACAAGAAAGAAATCCCCTCTTTTTTTTGTTGGAACGTCATCACGCACGTGTAGGATTGTTCCACGCATGTACGGGATCACCCCACACCAAGCCACGCTCGTGCGTATAAAGCAGGCAGCCTATTTGATTTAGAAAATTTCCCGCACGTGTGGGGCCCAGGCCATAAGTGCGGCGGCGTGCAAACCACGCACCTGCATAAATAAAATAAAATAATTTTTTTTTCTTTTCAAAGCCTCTCCGCACGTGCGGAAGAGAACGCCACACGTGTGGACGCACACCCACACCTCCTCTATGCACATGCTTTTAAAGTAGTAGAAAATTTAGGGACTAGACACTTTGGCCGCAAGTGTGGTGGGTTTTACCGCATGTGATGGATTTTTTTTTTTTTTAAACTCTCTCAACCCAACTTGTACATTATTTCATAATCAAAATAAGAATAGCCTATGAAAAGAAATAAAAGTTCAATAAACGTATAATCTTCACGCGAAAACCACGGGTACTACTTTTCTCCCTAACAATATTTGTAACTTTCCCTATTCTCCAACAGGGTGATAGACGAGGTTGATTCGATATCCAAAATCGAGGCGCCTAAGGCTAACTCGACCTATAGAGCTGCTATACAAAGTTCAAGTCGGGTTGGTTTTGAAGCAATCTCCACACCCCTGGGTATTCAAACTAGACTTTGGTCTCGGAAATTTCAAACCTTTGCGTTCTAGGCTTTGTCATTCAAACTCTAGTTTCCACCGTCTAAGTTGGTCTCCTAGGAACTTACTACAAACACAGTTAGGTGGCTATACTAGACCGTCAGATACTGTTCAGGCACGGCTAACACCAAAGGAATTACACTTTTAGAGGATTTAAAGTCTCCTAGACACAAATAAAGCACAACAAGAATAAAGAAAAATAGAATAGAATAGAAAGAAAAGAGAACAAAACATCAATCTCTCAATTATAGTAAAAAGGGTCCATCAAAGCAATGGACTCAATCATATCCACATTCCCAATCCCCTCTATATATGGCTTCAGTCTTTGGCCATTCACTTTGAAAATGTGGCCATTCTTTGGATCTTGCACCTCAACAGCGCCATGAATAAATGCCTCTACAACCACAAATGGACCATCCCATCTTGATCTAAGCTTACCCAGAAAGAGTCTCAATTTTGAATTAAAAAGCCACACTTTTTGGCCGAGTTCAAAGGATTTTCTATTAATGTGTTTGTCATGGAATTCCTTAGTCCGAGCTTTAAAAATTCTCGAACTCTCATATGCATCATTCCGAATTTCCTCCAACTCATTAAGTTGCAATTTCCAGTTGAGCCCAGCCGCGACCATATCGAAGTTAAACTTCTTTATGGCCCACAATGCTCGGTGCTCAAGTTCAACCAGGAGATGGCAAGCTTTGCCAAACACCGCCCTATATGGTGACATCCTAATAGGTGTCTTATAAGCAGTGCGGTAAGCCCATAATGCATCAATCAAACGTTGTGACCAATCTTTCCTATCTGGCCTCACTATTTTATCAATTATGTGATTTACCTCCCTATTTGAGACTTCCACTTGGCCACAAGTTTAAAGGTGGTATGGTGTGCCAACTTTATGAGTGATAGAGTATTTCTTAACTACCGACTCAAAGAACCGATTACAAAAATGTATACCCTGATCACTTATTATGGCTCTCGGAAACCCAAAACGACTAAAGATATTTTCATGCAAAAATTTGATTACTACTTTATGATCGTTTGTTCGGGTAGCTATCGCCTCCACCCACTTAGACACATAATCCATTGCCAAAAGAATATACTCAAATCCGAATGACGATGGGAAAGGTCCCATAAAATCAATCCCCCAAATATCAAAGATCTCTATTACAAGAATAGGGGATATTGGTATCATGTCATGTTGAGATATTGAACATATTTGCTAACAGCGCAAACAAGTTCTATAAAATTGATGGACATCTTTAAAAATTGTGGGCCAATAAAACCCGCTTTGTAAAATCTTGACGGTCGTTTTATGACCACTAAAATGACCGCCACATACAGAAGAATGACAAAAAGTAACAATGCTATGCATCTCACTCTCTGGCACACACCGTTGGATCACTTGGTCGGAGCAATATTTAAATAACTCTGGATCCTCCAAAAAATAATACCTAACCTTCGAAAAGAATAGGTCTTTGTCTTGCTTAGACCAATTTTGAGGAATTTGCCCAATGTCCAAGTAATTCACAACATGTGCAAACCACGGGGGGCTCGCTCGTGACACCACAAGGAGTTGTTCGTCCGGAAATGAATTATGCAAAATTAGAGGGTCACTAGTATACTCAACAAGGATTCGGGAGAGGTGATCTGCCACCATATTCTCAGATCCTTTCTTATCTTGGATCTCTAGGTCAAATTCCTGAAGCAACAAAATCCATTTAATTAACCTAAGTTTGGTCTCTTTCTTTGATAGTAAATATTGCAAAGCGGCACGATTAGTGAAGACTATGACCTTGGAACCTAAGAGATAGGACTGGAATTTATCTAAGGCAAAGACCATAGATAGTAACTCTTTTTCGGTGGTAGTGTAATTCAATTGTGCATCTAAGAGAGTGCAACTAGCATAGTATATAGCATATGGTACCCTATTAACCCTTTGACCCAACATAGCCCCAATAGCATAATCTAAGGCATCACACATGATTTCAAAGGAAAGTGACCAATTCGGTGATTTCATGATTAGGGTGGTGGTAAGGGCCATTCTCAGTGTTTCAAAAGCCTTCATGCATGCCTCATCAAAGATAAAAGGCACGTCCTTAGCAAGTGAACTACACAAAGGACGTGATATTTTACTAAAGTCTTTGATGAACCTACAGTAAAAACCTGCATGCCCTAAGAAAAACCTAATTTGACGGACAAAATTGGGTGGAGGAAGGCCTGTAATGAGGTCAACCTTAGCTTTGTCAACCTTTATGCCTCAAGGGGACACAATGTATCCCAATACTATACCTTCACGAACCATAAAATGGCTATTTTCCCAACTCAAAATCAGGTTTGTCTCCACACAACAAATAAGGACTTTGGTTAAGTTTTGGAGACATTCCTCGAAAGACGGCCTAAACACAGAGAAGTCATCCATGAAAACCTCTAAAAATTTCTCCACAATGTCAGAGAAAATGGCCATCATGCACCATTGAAAATTCGCCGGTGTATTACATAGCCCAAAGGGCATACGCCTGTAAGCAAAAGTGCCAAAAGGGCAAGTGAAAGTGGTCTTTTCCTGGTCAACGAGGTGCACCGGGACTTGATTATACCCCGAGTAGCCATCAAGAAAACAATAGAAACCTTGCCCTGCTAACCACTCTAAGATCTGGTCAATAAAAGGTAAAGGAAAATGATCATTCCTAGTCGTGGAATTCAATCTCCTATAATCAATACACACTAGCCACCCAGTAGTGGTTCGTGTGGGCACTAACTCTCCTCTCTCTCAACAACAGTGATGCCCGATTTCTTGGGCACCACTTGCGTGGGACTCACCCACTTGCTATTAGAGATGGGGTATATAATACTCGCATCCAACAATTTTAATACCTCCTTTTTCACCACCTCTTTTATATTGGGATGGGGTATATAAGCCTCCATTGCATTTCACGAGAAAGTTTGGTGTCCTTCTCTAGGCGTATAAAATGCATTCACACGGAGGGATCTATCCCTTTCAAATCAACCACCGACCACCCTATAGCACTCTGATGTGCCACGAGAACACTCATTAACTGACTCTTCTACTCTACAGTCAAGTCAGATGCAATGATGACTGGTAAAGTATCCCGGGGCCCTAAAAATACATACTTGAGTGTGGCCCGGAGTGGCTTCAACTCAAGTGTAGGTGGTGTGATCAAAGATGGTATGGCGGGCTCTTTCGATAAAGGAGAAAGTGACTCAAATCGGGCTTTCCACGGAGGAAAATCCGGTGTAGAAGAAACATTAAGTAAAGTGTTCACTTCCTCAACCGACCCGCCGATATCAAAATTCTCAAACCCAAAATGAGCTAAACAAGCCTCTAGAGGGTCCTCTACAAAAATAGAGGGTAAAGCTTCTTCCACAATGCCATCCACAACATCCACAAATAAGCATTCTTCTCTCTCATAGGGTTATTGGGCGCTTGGAAAACATTAAGTTTTACTTGCATGTTTCCAAATAAAACTTCCATAACCCCGATATGACAATTTATGCATGCATTAGCCATAGCCAAGAAAGGTAGACCTATGATCACTGGGATTTGTTTCCTAGAACTGACTACCGGTTCCATATCTTAAACCAAAAAGTCAACAGGAAAGTAAAACGTATCGACATTCACTAACACATCCTTAATCATGCCACGTGGCACTTTGAGGGACCGGTCAGCCAACTGGAGAGTAATAGTAGTGAGCTTTAACTAGCCAAGCCCAAATTCTTTGTACATAGAGTACGACAACAAATTGACACTAGCCCTTAAATCTAATAAGGCCCTATCAATGAAATGGTCTCCTATAATGCATGCAATGCTTGGGGCACCCAGGTCTTTAAGCTTAGGGGGTGTGTCATTCAACAAGATGGAGCTTACATGCTCCGTGAGTATGACCTTTTGGGACACGTGTGTCCTAGATTTACGCTTTTGGATACAAAGGTCCTTCAAAAATTTAGTATAGGAAGGTACTTGCTTAATCGCCTCCAACAGGGAAAGGTTGATTTTTACCTGTTTAAAGGCCTCCATCATTTCTTCCATGGATGTCGCTTTCTTATTGAAAGGGGACAGTGTATCAAGGCATTGAAGAAAGGGTGCCTTAAGCACATATGGTGCCTTAGGCTCATATGAAGTGCTAGGGACTAAGGCATCCCTCTTAGGTGTTTCCTCCTTATCCTTGCTCTCATTGGGTGTAACACCATGGTCACCCTTCTTAGATCTAGTTGCATTAGGCGCAATTGGCCGAGGCTCTAACTCCCTCCTACTTCTCAAGGTAATCACAGCTTGCACCTGCTCATGGTGTTTTCCATTCCCACCCAAACCCTCTGCCCCGTATTGACCCTTAGGGTTGGCCACGGTCTGACTCGGTAATTTTCCCTCATCTCTCCTATTCATGTTGTTAGCCATTTGACCTAATTGGGCCTCTAGCTTGGCAATGGAGTGAATATGGGAGTGAACTACTGGTGCTAACCCCTTAAGCACTAAGAGAACTTCTAACACCTGAGTCTCAAAGGCCGAGTTGCCTTGAGGAACAGGCAGGGGTTGTGGTTGTCAGTAAGGTTGTGGTGGCTAGTAGGAAGATTGGTTGGCAAAATTATTAAAATTCTGCCTTGGTGGTGGAGGGTTGTAAGAAGTGCCTTGTGAAGGAGGTCTCCATGAAAAATTATAGTGATTTCTCCATCCCGGATTGTATGTGTTGGAGTATGGGTCATTACCTAGGTTGGAGAATTCTTGAGCCGCATTCACATGCTCTTAGAGTAACTCCGGAAATTGTAATGCTGAAGGGCATTCACTCAAGTCATGAGCAGGGCTCGCATAAATAACACATGCCTCGTGAAATTGAGGCTGGTCTTGCTGGGTTGGGGCATGTCCCGCAACTAATAATTGGTCCATTTTGTGGGACAATGCCTCTACTTGTTGGTCTAACTCTAGATTTTACCCAACTTCGTAAATGCCCCATCTTTTCAGGGCTCCAACTACTGGTTGTCGATTTTGCCGAGCTGCGGAGGCATAGTGAAGGGAATTATCACTTAGGTTATCAAACAATTGCCATGCCTCGGCATCATTTTTGGACATAAATGTCCCACCACATGAAGAATCCACCATTTGGCGATGAGGCTCAGTTAAGCCATAGTAAAAGGTCTACACAAGTTGCCAATTAGGCACTTGGTGGTGGGGACACTATTGGAGAAGGTCACGAAGTCTCTCCCATGTCTCATGAAATTGCTCACCATCAATTTGAGCAAAATTAGTAATGGCTCGCCTCAGTTGGTTGGTCTTACCAATGGGAAAGTACTTCTCCAAAAACCGCTGCTGTAATTGGTCCCAAGTTGTGATTGAATTTGTAGGTAAGGAGTTCTGCCAGTGTTTGGCTTTGTCCTTTAATGAGAATAGGAACAATCGTAACATTAAGGCCTCATTTTGTGAAAATCTGGATCCTCACTGTAGAGCAAATTTCCAAATTTCATTCAAATGTTTATAAAGATCATCATGAGCTAGTCCATGGAATGATGAGAGCATTTGTATGGTGCTAGACTTAATCTCATAATGAGCAGCAGTGGTATCTAGTAATTGTATGCATGATGGTGATGTGTATGTAGTGGGTGTGAAATAATCCTTAAGGGTCCGGTTGGACCCATTCGGGACATTTGGATTTTCTATCTCTAATGGTTCAAGGTATGGATATGAATATTCAAGCCTAGGAATACAGGCAGAGGCTCTAAGCCTCGTAAGAGTCCTTTCTAGCTCAAGGTCTAAATTTCACAATTCAGGGCGACAAGAACAGCGCCCGTGCATATACTACTCACACACACACACACACACACACACACAAACACTAAGTTTCGACTCTGTGCACTAAGTATGAAAGCAAAATACCAATGGGAGTAATACTTACAACGATTTAACGAAAACGCTTTACTCGTTTTGTGGGTGCTTGATGTGTAGACGTTGTCTCCAACCTCCAATTGAGCTTTGTCTTTCTTCTTAGCACTTTGGTACTTTGTTTGCGAGTATTTTCTTCTATTTTTTTTTAGCACTTTGGTGCTGCGATATTTTTGTTTAAAAACTTGGCTGCACTTCGCTTGCACTCCAGTGATGGTTCCAATTGCAAATACTTTGCACACTTAGCAACATGAAAGTATAAAATCCTAAACTAAAAATTAAAATAAGAATGTAACTTTAAATTAACTAATTTTGCCAGAAGTCCCCGGCAACGGCGCCAAAATTTGATAGGTCGTTACACGCACAAAAAATAAACACTAAACTATACCAAATTCTTTTAGAATAATGGCAAGTCCATGTATCAATCCACAGGGACAATTGTGAAATTAAACTAATTTAATCGCTAAATTCCTAAATTAATTTTGATTAAAAAGATTGAGAGATTTTATGACTAAAAAGGAATTAAATGAAATTAAGAAATTAAAATGAGGGTTTGAGATATTAATTTTCGAGAAAAATTCTAGGGCAAAAAATTCACCACTAACCATATAAACAAGATTAAACATTGGCTATCAATTGCAATCTGGTTTGAAATACCCAATATTTCACAACTACAAGTTTGAAATATTAATCAAGAAGGTTGTTGCATTCGACGTACAGGCACGAGTCATTCCGAGTAGCAGGAGGTGTTTGTTCTAAACTACTGTAGCAACACAACCCATCTCTCGTAGCATGACTCGTCTCGTACTTTGAACACAAACACAAAGAAAACTAATGTATGGAAAGTATTAAACAATCACAGAGAGTAAAATACTTGAAGAGATGAAAAGAATAATTATTATAAACTTCTAAAACATCCATACATTGATTCAAACCGAATCACAATCAAAGCATATGAAAAATCCTATTACATGGCTAGGGTTTTATCAAAACCCTAGAAAAGATGAGCTTAGCCACTCATGGAGGAGTGGGAAGAGGTAGAAGAGATGAGAGAGATGGAAGCCCCCATGGAAGTTGGATTGAAAGCTTGAGAGTCCTCATTTTCCTCCAAACCCTAGCCTTCCTCTTCTTGAAATTAATTTTAGAACCCTAATCCAGCCTCTTTCTTGTATATTTATACTTTTGTTGTCTTTCAAACAGGTTTAAAACATCAGGCCCGTTTTTCGAGAAAAGTCAACGCACGTGCGGAAAGCTGTTTTCTCTCTAAATTTTGTATTTTTGCCCATTTTTGCTCCGACTAAATACAACCTGATTGACATTAAACAGACATAAAATATATAATTTGACAAGCAAGTAAAATTAAGAGATCCTAATTAACGGCCTCAATGTTATACAATTCGGCCTTAATCATATGTAAAGCAATGTAACTACACTATTTTTTTTTATCATTTTATGATTGATTCACCCTCCCAACTCAAATGCTCCTTATATATACACATACACTATATTAGAAGCCCTAAATCAATTTGTAAGTCATATACACATAGAAACATACATACAAGCCCTAAATCAATTTATAAATTAGATATTCACAAACACTATATTACAATGCCTAAATCAATTTGTAAGTTATATTGTTATATATACACAGACACACATAGATACATATATACAAGCGCTAAATCAATTTGTAAGTTATATACCTCTATGTTGGAGTCGCTAGTTCAAGTCGCTCGTCGGAATAGACACTCAATCAACAATAGAAGATAAAGAGTCGATTGGCTTCGGCTCGGTAATAGAGAGAGTATAGAGAAGACAGAGACTCCTCTACCATCCGACGGGACTGCGGATAAAGGATGAGAGAGAGAGAGAGAGATAGAGAGAGAGAGAGAGAAAGAGAGAGAATCGATCATAGGGAGTGAAGATGGACAGAGACAGATAGGCTCGGTCGGAGAGAGAGAGAAGGAGAGAGAGATTAAATCGTCGAGCCGGTGGGGTTGGAGAAGAGCTAAGATCGTTAGAAAGTGAAAGGTACTACAGATAAAGGATGTATGTGTATGTGTGTGTGTGTGTGTGTGTGTGTGTGTGTGTGTGTGTGTGTGTGTGTGTGTGTGTGTGTGCGAGAGAGAGAGTTGATTGTCGGGAGTGAGGATGGAGGGAGACAAAGAGGCTCGATCGAAGAGAGAGAGAGAGAGAGAGTAAATCGTCAGGCCAGTGGGGTTGGAGTAGAGCTAAGATCGTCGGGGAGGGAGAGGTCAAAGAGAGAAAAAGACAAGGAAACAGTAAGCGAATAGAGAAAGATTAGAAAAGGAAAATAATTTTGAAATCAAGATAAGGAACCAAATAAAATGAGAAAGAAAGAGAATGGCGAGTAGGAGAAAGTAAGACCCAGGCAATTGCCAGGTCATTAGAGTAGCTCTAGAGCTCTGGAACATTTCTCAATTCCTAAATCACCATAACTGTCAACCACCATCCTCGCCACACCCACAACTATCAACCATCACCCCCACACTCTTCCTTCTCGTCGCAACCCCCTTCCTAATTTTGCTAGCCTTTTTCTCACTATTCGAGCTACCAGCATCAAATCAATCTCTATGTTTGAATATCAACCATGATTAATGTAAGATTAGATGTAATTAGTTGACACAAGACAATGTATTTTTCTTGTCCAAAATCGACAAACCAAAATCAACATCACTAGTTCCATTATCACATTTGCATATATCAATCTCAAACAAACTCAGATGACCTCTGCGTTCATGAATAACTGAACCACTTTCCCCAAAACTCTCTAATAACAAATCTCTTTGCCTTTTCGGTAAACCCACAGACATAGTCCGGGACAGAATCGGAATGGCCTTGGTTAGAGCACAATGCCAAATATCAACATTATCATTAGTATATTTTTTAGATAATACAACAATAAATGGGACCCTCATCTGCGTATCTTCTGGCATATCACTTGTAGAATACTTCAAATACCCTTTCATTTTACAATACGTAATCCCCTTTTTAATATTGGAATTTTCAAGTCAATACTTCACTATCCATAACACCTATTTGTCGTTAATGGAACAATAACCATTCCCATAATACACTAACTCGCACTGGCAATCCATAGGAAAAATAAAGTATGCATGCAAACTGTCATTACCATCTAACCTCCTATCATACACATTTACTCTGACCAACCCACTGGCATTGGATGCACAAAGGGAGAATATTTTATCAATTTTAATGCTCTTTTGTTTGTATCTTAACCTCAAATAAGAAAATAAATTAGTCAACACAAGTTCAATACAACTGAAATCACTTGCTGAAATACTTTCAACAACAACAGTTTTAATATCGTTCACCTCCATTCACCTGAACATTATAAATAAAAATACATAAATTTATAATTCTAAACAATTTTAAAGTACATTTGACTCCTTAACGTAATTTTACATTCTTTTTCACTAACAGTAGCAATGACTAAATATATGGCACCCTTCTGAATACTTCCAACATTTCCTAATAGTGTATCTTTGTAGTCCGTCCAAACATCAATTGGGAAGAATCAGTCCACAACTTCTATCACGTGATGAACGTACTCTTTGTCGTTGCCACCAATGAGCTTGAATCTCATTTTCTTTAGCATCCGAAACTTGTTGGACTAGTCAGGATCAACAATTCAAGTCTTAGGATTACTCTCACCAACTCTAATAAATATCTTGTCAGGTGTGGGGACAGAATCTAACAGTTGGGCCTTATTTGGGAACATATTATTTAGTAACTTTTTAGTTTTTTTTTTTTGATAAAATATGAAGTAAAAAAAATTAATATGTTTGGAATAACTTTTTAATTTTTTACAAAAAAATATGCAAAAAGTATAAAATTTTTAACTTTTTAATATAGATTATTGATTTTTTAATTTTTTTAATCACTTTTAAATTTTTAAACTAAAATAGTGAATTGCCAAACATGCGCTTAATCTCTTTTTGATTTTTAATATATACATTTTTACACCCATAGATACACATTGTTAGTTATGGCTACGTGTGATTCACACTTTCTTGTGAATTTTTTAGAGGGAGTTTGCTATGCTAAGAAAGACTAATTTGGCGAAGCATCCAGAAATTGATGTGCCGAATCTACAGGTGATAAAGCTGATGCAGAGCTTCAAATCGAAGGAGTACGTGCGCGAGACCTTCGCTTGGATGCATTATTACTGGTACCTCACCAATGACGGCATTGAATTTCTTCGAACTTATTTCAATTTGCCCCCTGAAATCGTTCCCGCCACTTTGAAGAAGTCCGCCAAGCCTGTCGGCCGCCCAATGGGTGGCCCGCCCGGCGATCGCCCACGGTAAATTTGATTTATAATTAGCATATTTGTGATTTAATGTGGTGGGATTGTTTGATTGATTGTTCTCTGATTTGGGTTTTGTTGATTACTGGAAATATTTGATTTAATGTGGTGGGATTGTTTGATTGATTGTTATCTGATTTGGGTTTTGTTAATTGCTGAAAATTAGTGGCCCGCCACGGTTTGAGGGAGATAGGCCGAGGTTTGGTGATAGAGATGGGTACCGTGGGGGTCCTCGAGTAGGACCTCCCGGAGAGTTTGGTGGTGACAAGGGTGGAGCTCCTGCAGACTACCAGCCTTCTTTCGGGGTAATTTATCTCTCCATTGTATTTAATATTCTGTGAAGCAACTTGTTAGCTCTCCTTCAATGTTTGTTAAGATAAGTAAGTAGAATTTCAATGTGGTATTTCTATGGATCAGATTTATTGTGCAAAATTAGGGAGTTTGAAAGTGTATAGTTGCATGTTTTATAAAATAATGGAAGTTAGAGGTCATGACCAATGTCCTTTTATAGAATCAGAAAGTACACAAAAAAGTGGGGGAAGACTGAATATATTTCCTCTACTATACCCTTGTAGGTGGAGCCATACAACTTTTTCTTAATTAAAAAAATAAATAAATAAATAATGTATTATCAAAGGATTTAGAGGGCTTTGGTCCCAACCCTTGCAAGCCTTCAAATCAAGCCAAAGTAATACATGATTATAAAAAGGCTTAAGTTTTTTGGTTTGATGTGGCTCTTTGGTTACTAGAATGTGGTTCGGTGATTTATGTCATTGCTTGGATTATTAGGTTGTTCTAAAAGTTGTTGCTAGAAGTTCTTAGGGGCTTGGTTCTACATTATTTTAGAAATTAAATCGTTGGCGATTGATCAAAAAAACTTAAGAAATGTTTTAGTCAAATCTAACAGTATTATCTGTCGTGAATAGTGATAATACTCAAGTTATTTGGTGGAGCATTTTATTTGAATAATGTCCACCAATCTAGTTATGAGTTACAACTTTGAGTGGTCAACATAGGAAATGAAACAAATAATTAAATCACCTTTCTGTTGGTCCTCATTCATCCCATTAATGCAATAATTTTCAAACTACCCTCCCATTTATTTATGTTTGTGCATACTAACATTGTGTAAATTATCGAGCTATGTAGAGATTTCAAAATGAATGAATGAATGTCTTGCCGGACAGACTAATAAAAGTGTGTGTTTGTGTGAGATTCAAATCAAGTGAATTTCATGAACGTATTTAGATGGTTGATTCAAATCAAGGGAAATGATTCGTGAAACTCTTCTTTGTCTTTCAAATGATGTTACATTTTTTTTTGGCTTTTGAAATGTTAAATTGATCAGTTATGCAAAGTTTAAGTGGTTTCAATGTGAACTCTCCATGTTGTGAATAAGCATTACATTGTTTGATGTTGGGACAGGATTTTCAAATCATGTTACTAAATTGTTTTGATGCTTAGCAATAGAAGAAACCTCTATTAATGAATTTAATTTGCTTTGTCACCATATCTTTGGAATAATGAAATATTCATCTTATTTGATTTTATGAAATTGTAGACGTCCCCGAACGTATCCCGGGGGAAGGGAGTGCGAGTTCCCCCCCCCCGGTTCTGGTTCGATATTGGGTCTACTACAGTTCGAAGGACTCAAATGTCACGGTTCTTAATCTTGAACCAAAGAGTCCAAATCCGGCAAATCGTTTTGAAAACAGATTTTTTTGAAAGAAGTGCCAAACATGGACTGCTTCGCCAGATACAGAGTCGCCACCTAAATATTTTAAAATGGAAAATTTAGGAAACCCTGACTCGGTGCTAAAGGCCACGTGTCCGTCATCACCAAAGTTGCCTCGGCTCGAGAACTTGGGTACGATTGGAGAAGGTCACTTCATGAGCACCCCCGCTCGCCCGGTCAAAGACCGGCCTCTACTAACCATGATATCTGATTTTGAAAACATTGTGAGTTCTTATTCCGGTTATTAGCCTAGGTTACTATGTGATGCGCACAGCATACAAGTATAGACTGAATCGCCTGAATTGGAACAAAACATTTCATGTTTGTTTATTTGAAAATGGTTTGATGGTGCTACCCGCAGGTAGGTTAAGACGTGGATTTGCCACCCTCAGGTGGGCTTTAAGAAAATGTGATTTTGCCACTATCTAGTGGGCTTAAAACAAGCATTTGATGAATTGTCCAATCCAAGTAACTCAACCTCCACCCACAGGCATTCAAGGCAGTTATATCACATAAGCATTTAGCCTTATGGTAAGTATGCTATTCATGGCAGCACTCACACGCATGCAAGGATGCTAAAGCATAAAACTCACCGAGTACTCCAAGCCAAAATAGAAAACTGATTAGGAATCATGCATGATCCTAAGTATACAGAAATGCTTAATGCAACACATGCAATGATGCAACTATAGCAGGCTCGGCTATTCTAAACATGGCATATGGAATGCTACAACTATCAAGTATTCAATTTGGAATTGAAATACAAATACAGTTTGTATGATGCGCCGAGCCCGGTGCGTGTAAAACAGATGAATGAATGCAAAAAATACTGTCATACTGTATGCTAATTGAAATATGCCCTATATCTAATCATCGTAAGCGGATAAATAAAAGGAAAGAAAGACGTGGGGTTGGAAGACATACATCACACTCACTCACACTTATTACAGTTATGCCCTCGCGAGGTCGAATAAATAATATCTGATCCGAAATAAAAGAATAATACAGTCCGAAATATTACAGTCCAAAATAAATATACAAATTCCTAATTAATTAACAAATTAACTAAGAAACATCAGAATTGGCGTGCAAGCGAGTACCTTGACTCGCTTCGGATAATGAAATGATGCATGTTGAAATTTGCTTTGCGAAATCCTTTAGGATGCCCCAATTAGCCTATGTTTGTAATGTTTCTCGAAATGCGTGCCAGATTTTGAAAAGTTGCTGATTCTTGATTTTGCTGCAACAGAGAGTAGGAAAGGGGCATAGTAATGTATTTCACAAATATATGCATGCTTCGATCCTCGTGCCACCAATCACGCATATCGACGCATGATGGCCGAGGAATCGGATTGCACAACTCAATATAGGATGAATGCATATGGGTGCTACAACAAAACCTAACTCCATCATGGGTAATCCGGAGTGTCGGTGACTTGGGAATTGAGACCCGTTCCGTCACTCGGAGTACGAAACGTGCCTCGTTTCCCGTGTCCGGACTAACTCCTATCCCGAACACAATGCAATATGCATGATATGCATGAATGCAACTAAGATACAATCCTAACATACACAATGCTATAAAAATGAGATGCCTCGAAATGCGTGCACTCGGGCACGTAAACCGAGAAAGTGATCCTAAGGCATAAAATAGCATACGCAATGCAATTGGACTTACACTAACATGAGAGGGCCTCAGCCACACTCACATAAGAGGCCGGCTGATAAAAAATGAAGTGCCTCGAAATGTGTGCACACGGGCACTCAAACCGAGGCAATGGCATACGGAATACAATGATACTAAAATGAGATGTCTCGAAATGCGTGCACACGGGCACGCAAACCGAGGCGATGGCATACACGATGTGATGAGACTAAAATGAGATATGCGATGCAATATGGGCTTACACCAACATGAAAGAGCCTCAGCCACACTCATATAAGAGGCCGGGAAATGAAAATGAAGTGCCTCGAAGTGCGCGCACATGGGCACGCAAACCGAGGCAATGGCCCTAAGGCACGAAATGACATGACACCAAATGTAACAACCCTCGTATTGACTACCGTTTAACCACTGAATTATATACTGATTGATGCTAAACTGAACCGCTAATGACTGATAATTGAACTGATTAAAGTACTGGACAGACTGATTGGAATCGAAACTGAAACTGAATAAGTTAGTCTATTGAATTGCGTATCTTATCTGTTTGATTGCATGATTATCTGTTTGACTATATGTGTTTAAACTGTTAATTGAAGGCCATATCGGCGGCCGATTTAGAAACCGCTTGATGTTTTATGATCAGTAGAATATTTAGGATTTTATGGTATTTTTATCTGAAAATTGATTAGGAATGATTAAAGTAGATTGAATTGAGCTAATTGAGAACTTAGGCTTATTTACTATATTGCCCTTGAGTGGACCATTTGTTTATTATTATTCATTGAACCTTATACACTAAGGAGACACATTTTGATCAGCCAATTCTTTCCCCATAACCGACCATAGAAGAGAAGTAGAGAGAGAGAGAGTTGATCTTGAAGAATCAAGCTCAAATTGTTGTAGAAATTGATAGAGACTTGGCCTAGTCTAGCTTCCACACCTTGAATTGGCACTCTAGGTAAGGAAATCACCATCTTCTTGTTGTTCTTGAGCTTGGTATTGCATCTTTCATGCCCATATAGAAATGTGAGTCATGATTTTGCTCATTAATGGTGAATTGAAGCTTGAATGTTGCATGCATGGTCATTTGGCATGTTTTGAAGTTGAATTCTTGGAGAATCATACATGCATGTCCATGTTTTTATTATAGACCATGCTTCCACAATGTTTTCAAAGATTAGAGCTCTTTAGAGCAAGATTTAAAGCTTGAAATTGGTTTAAAGTTCATGCATTGCATGTTTAAAGATTGTTCATGAAATTGGGTTTGAATTAAACACCCTTGGGCCTTGATTTCTTAAATTGAGGTTTGAAACATGTTATATTATGTGTTTTTATGAGTTTTCCAGAAAATGGGCCCAAGAGGATTGATTTTAGAGGTGGAAACCTTGGTTTTGAATTGTAACACAATCGATTTTCCAGATTACCGTCCGCTCGGCGGAGGTATTCTGCCGGCGAGAAATCGACTCCCAAAGAATTGTTGCATACTTTGTACAGTGCGCTCGTGCGGATAAATTCAAGCTCGAGGCGGTTTTTCGACCATCGAGATATTTTGCGAGCCGCTCGGCGGAGTAAATTACGCTTCGGCGGGTGACGCGTTTACTGCTCGGCGAGGAATTGTCTTCGAGCGGGACCCTGTTTCACCGAATTTTCTGAAAATGTTTTCGGTATGCATTTTTGCATCCTCATCGCATCCTAGGCATTCTTAGGCCTAGTTTAAGACATCTTAATGAGGATATAGATATAGAACCACACCGAGGAAATTTAGGGATTTAATTATCATCCTTCAGACTGTAAACTTAGTGTGTGTTCTATCTGTTTACTGTTTAGGGTTGGCTCACGGGGACGCGCTCTAGCTATTGATAGCCCAATCACTGTGAGTAACAGATGTGTAAAGATATGTTCAAAAGTGGTTATCTTTCGAATACTGTTTACTGAACTGTTTACTGAACTGAGATTATTTATCGAATGAATGTATGTCCTATTTCCGAACTGTATTGTGGCATCCTTAGCACCTCATCATTCTTGGTATTCTGAGCTCTGTCGGTTTCCTTGTGGAACCATCTTGATTGATGGCCATCATTATTGTTGGTCTGTTAAGACTCGGTCCTTTGGACCCTCTTGTTTATAGGCTATTGGATGTACCACATATGATTTGTTGGTGAAATCTTGCAAGATCAACTCTTGTTTAAATGAATTGATTTCATTCTTGTCGGACATTCATTCATAACCTCTTTACACCTTATGTTATTCATGGGCTTTAGCTCACTTTGTTTATATATATATGTAGGTTCTCAAAGTGAACCAGAGCTAGGAGCGTGGGATTGGTCCCCGCTTTGTCGGCCACCAATGTGCCTCACCGTGAGGTTCCGAGACGCCATGCCATGGCAGGGTGTTTTGTGTCCCCACTAGTCTCCTTGTTTTGTCTTGTTGCACGTTCTTGTATAGATTGTATAGACTGTTCTTTGCACAGTGTCGAGGATCAAGCCCCGTCTTGAATGTTTGTAATGATTGTATATCTTGTCTTGGTTTGAATGCATATATGTATGAAAAATGTTTTTGCATCTGATTTTCACTCAATGGACACTAGTTATATCTTGTATTGGCTTCACTTGATACGTACTCTGTATTTCTTGTATTCTGGATTGGCAGGCCTTGGGTAATCTCGGATTACTGGCCAGTTACGGTGCTAAACCCATAGGGCCGGGTTTGGGCTGTGACACCAAATGCACGGAACGGTCCCGAAACGTGATATTAAGCACCCGAAATGGCCTACAGCCATACTAAACATGCATAATTGGTACATGACATGCAAAACAGTAGCAAGGCACCCCCAAAATAGCATTTTTTACAGTACAAGACATGGCGAAATAGTAAGCATAGATAGGACAACAATGGCATACAAGAATGGCTCCACAAGGGAGGCTATGAAGCAAGTGATACATGCAATGCCCAAACATCAAAATTTCCTTCTACAACACTGATGAGGAACCAAAAATATGCACATTTATAGTTTATGACAACCCTCAAATCAGTATGAAAACTTGCTAAAAATGTCATGCAAGAATGAAGCCAACAAAGGCTAGAACATGAAGTATGCCTTACATTCATCAAATAACCTTGGACCCTTAACAAAACATGACAAGAAGGCCAAAATATGGATATTTTCAGTACTGACGATGGCCGAAAACAGAAGCTAGATAGGCCTAACACAGCATGCAAAAATGGGGGCCAAAGAGGGATATAAAGACAAGCACAACATGGAGACCCCCAAAAAGGTTGATCCCTTCTACAATGTTGGAGAGGGGCTCAAAATAAGCTTACTCACAGTTCATGATATGCTCCAAAACAGATTACATGCAGGTTAAACAAATCATGCAAATTTACGGTAAATATGAGAGATTATGAAGCAAGTGCATGATAGAGAGGCCAAACAGGGTTGAGCCCTTCTTCAATGTTGAAGAGGGGCTCAAAATAGTCCCACTCACAGTTTACATTATGCTCGAAAATAGATCACTCATAGGCTAGAAAAAGCATGCAAAATATTGACATATAAGAGGATATTGAAACAAGTGTAAGATGGAGGGCTCAAACAGGGTTGAGCCCTTGAACAAACATGAAGAATAGCTCAAAATAGACCTAGTTTCAGTTAAGGTCGGAGCTCAAAACAATAAGCAAATAGGCTTAAGAAATGAGGCAAAAATGGGCTACAAAAGAGGGAAAGTGAGACTTACCCTTGTAGACAAGTCTTGGCTGCCTTTTGCTTGAAGAATGGGAGCCTCTTAGCTACTGGAAAGCTCTCCTAGCTGCTGGAATGGAGTGGTGATGGTAGAGCTTGGAGATGATGAAGAAATGGCACCAAAACTTGAAGAAAATGGAGTTGTATCTATGTGTATGCTCCAACCAAAGCTTGTATTGTCTTCTCTTGAGTTGGGAGGACCCCAATGTGGGCAAGAGGGGGAGAGAAGAGTCAAGGCAAAAGTGGAGGGAAATGAGCCCTTATTTCCCTCCAAAAGAGTCCCCGGATAGAGATATTTTTTGGGGAAAACCGAGACACAGCTGGAATGCACACATCCCAAGGAAGCAGGCCGGCTAGGCATTTTTATGGCAGGTGGCCGGCCGGCCACCCCTTATGGCCGGCCAGCCAAGGAGTAAAAATGGAAAGTTGAATTAATGGCCGGCCATAGCATATTAGGGTCCTCCCATGTGTCCTCAACACAACCCTGTGGTTGAAAATTGGCAACTGTGAACCAGGAGAGAGAACAACCCACTTTAAAGAGGGGTTTCAAAATGAAAAAAAGAATTTTTGGCCGGCCTACTATTTTTAGGGTCCTCCCATGTGTGTACAACACAAATATGTGGTTTTGGCTCGAAGAAAATGGCCCTAGGGTGTTCAACATTAGCCCGGAAGTGAGAAAGCAGGCGGGGACGCCAGAGGAGCATAAGCTCGTTCTTCTTTGGCCTCCCACCCTCCAGTGATCTTCCTGGTGATAAAATAGAGGTACCTGCCAAAAATGAACAAAAACCGATGCAAAACGAATACTCGGTGGCCAAAACACGCAGTTCGGGGTCCTGAAAACCGGCCGTTAAGCACCGAAAGTGGTGTTTGGCCACAAAGTGGGTATCTAAGACCCCAGTGTCCCTTGAAAGGGAGTAAATAAGATGTATGCCAAAAATCGGAGGAATCGAAGATGGTTAGACGGTCCCGAACCGAGGCACACGGCCTGACGGCTCTGAAAACCGGGAACCGGGCTCCGAAATGGACAAAATGGCCTACGGGCACGAAATGTAGCCCACGGCCACTGAGAGATAGTCTACGGGACCTCTCCCTCCCCTCAGGAAAGAAAATAGAGAAAACCGAGTCTGGTTCGCAAACCGAGGCAAGGCACAGAAGAGGGTTCGGAAGTCCGGAGGCAGGGCGCACGGCCGACTCGAGACTTCGAACGAGCACAATATGCAACATCACCGGCGCTCAATCGGTGATGTCTCGAAGTCTTAAGGTCGGTCAAAAATGGGGTGTCTCGGTTGCCCCTCTTGACGTAACTCGGATCTAAGTGACGGGAGTGAATGTCAAAGCCCAGAGACGACCCATTTTTGACAAGGCCGAAGACTTAGACAATCATACAAGATGAACAGAGATATGTGCCTGCAGGCAGGGGCAAAATGCAAAGCGATATGCACGGAGCCAAATGTAACTTAATGATCATGCAAGTGCAGCAAGCTATAATGAAGCAAGTATTCACAATTAGATACAACAGTTTTAAGCAAGAATGCAAAGCCACAACTACATTTCATGCAGTTAGGAATGCGGAGAATTATTCAATTCTCGTCGCGTCTCACACGGAGAAGATACGATACCTGCGCGATTCGTCTAGTCGCACCAACCTCGAATGAACCGTACATACAATATCGTGCCTGCAAAAGAGAGAAATTCAACAAGAACAATATGCTAACAACATATATTCAATGTGATTTCGAAAGTTTGGCACGCTGATGCCATGAATGAATGCATAAGCGGTGTAATCTGACGAGGCAAGGTAAGTGATGTGGCCTTCTAACAAGTGCAGGTGAGATGCGCAAGATAGCACGATAAAATGCATACACAATGCAAGTAATGTGCACAAAATAGTGCGATGTGCAAAAATAGTGCGAGTAATACAATGCACAAAATAGTGTGATTGTGATATGCAAAGCACAGGACAGTGCGATTGAGGTGCGCAAAAAAAAGCACGAGTAATATAATGCACAAAATAGTGCGATATGCTACACAGTGCGATTGATTTGAAATGCACAAGATAGTGCGATTGAGGTTTGCAAAGCACAGGACAGTGCGATTGAGGTGCGCAAAATAGCGCGATGAATGTAATGCGCAAGACAGTGCGATGGAGGTACGCAAAATAGCGCGAACGGTAAACTGCACAAAATAGTGCGATTGTGGTGCGCAAAATAGCGCGAATGTAAACTGCACAAAACAGTGCGATTGAGGTGCGCAAAATAGCGCGATTGATTTGAAATGCACAAAACAGAAGCTAAACAGCGCAAGTGAGTTGAAATGCACAAAACAGTACGATACGCTAAACAGCGCAAGTGATTTGAAATGCACAAGATAGTGCGATACGCTAAACAGCGCGAGTGATTTGAAATGCACAAGATAGTGCGATACGCTAAACAGCGCGAATGATTTGAAATGCACAAGATGGGCGATCGCTAAGCAATAGCGAGTGATTTGAAATGCACAAGACAGTGCGAGTGAGATACAACCACAAGATGCACAAGACAGTGCAAGTGAGATACAAAGTGTAAGTGCACAAAACAGTGCAAGCGAGATAAAATGCACAAGAAAGTGCGACAAAATGCATCTTCTATGCAAGTATGGAGGCATTTTCTATGCAAAAGATACGAACATTTTCTATGCAAGTATGGAAGCACAATTTATGCAATATTGAAAGCAAGCATATTCTCTGCAAGAATCATAACGATGCGCGGCACGCATGCAACAACAGTGTATATGAAAGTTCACACTCTATGCAATAGAGGATCATCAAATATGTACTCTGGTGCCTCTGATTTGCCTCTTAGAGGACTTTGCAACACACTCAGCTCAAAAAGGGCACACCCTGTTTATGTTGGCGATAGATAACATCTGCATGTGAAACCCTCGGGTGCTCTTTAGACTGCCATTCTGACTTGAAGCAGGCTTACACTTGGGGTCGAGATACACCATACTCCAGAGAAACGGTGAGGCCTGAGAAGGTGCACCTGGAATGCAATCTCGAATTTTGCTAAGGTTGAAACATGCTAAGATGCTCCAAATTTTCCCTCTCCTTTTTTTTTGCTTTACGGTCCGGAACCTAAATTAAATAACCCAGATAGATCCTTGTTTCTTGTTACGACATGACTGGGTTGAACCTCACGGTTTCTGAAAGAACCAATTGTTTTGAACAAATGTGGAGAAGCGGCACGGCACTTTCGGAGCACAAAATGATTGTATTTTGAAATTGAGGGATGAGTTTTTCGACGGTATTGAGCCTCTGTTGAACACTGACAAAGCGACTCAACACGGAAATAAAAGGCACACAACCTAGACACATCGAGTAACACTTGAAGCGACTCAAAACAAGAATCGAGATAAAAAGACCACGACACTCGGGCGTGCAGGGAACTGTTTCATCGGGTAGTGTTTCCCCTTTCTCATTTGTGGTCCTCATCATTCGCCCTCAAGCTCTTTTTTGTTTTGAAAAGCCCTTTTCTCACTTTTTCTCTCATCGCACATCTCTATTCTTCAATCTCTCATTTTCCAATCCCTCCTGGTGGTTGATGGATAAACGACAAGTTGAAGGCTCTCGCCCTAGCACTTTCGCTAGATTCTTCTTTCTTTAAACTTCTGACTAGTGAATTCCTCCCACAGAGGGGTTCTTCTGGCGGGTGTGTAGCAAATCTGTAGCTAGCATCGGTTGATGATGTTTTGCTGGGGAGTTTGGACGTGATAAGATTTGTCCAGATGATGGAGTGGAATATCTTGCCTCGTTCCAGTTCGTGCTTCGTACTTGGCTCGACACCTCGCTGCTTGGAGGGTGAGAGGGCTTGCAGCCCTTTGTCGTTAATTTCAATTGCGCCCTTCTTGGCAGGTAGAGTGCCCTTCTTGGCGAGTAGGGTGCCCTTTCTGGCGAGTATGTTGACAATGGGGAAAAGACAGAACACCTGACTCAACTGTGCCCCTAGTTCATTATTTCGACCATTTTTTGTTTTTTTGCTTTCCATTAAAACAGTTTTGACCAAAATGAGAGTTAGATCAACATGCTTGTTCGATTTTTGATTTAAAATCATGCAAGTTAGGCTATGAGTACTGAAAATTTTCCTTTTTTGGGTCCACGAAAAGGGTCCAGTTTTGGAAAAGATAGAATGATTTTCGAGAAAATAGTCAACCTCAGTAAAAATTCTCAAAAGCTGTTTTTGCAATCGGCCACTGCTCAACGAGCATAGAACCCACTCTCGAGATGCACAACCTCAGATCCGAAGGAAAATTGCCCTTTGCTTGAAGAGAGTTGCATGGCAATGGAAAGTTGCCCATTGTTTGAACGGCACCGCAGCGCGTTGAATGGCAACGAAAAGTTGCCTTGTTTAATGGCGCCCGACTTCTTGAATAATAACGGAAAGTTGCCCCTTGTTTGGTAGCACCACGGCGCATTGTAGTCGATCCTCGAGTGACAACCAAGTCCTCGAATCTGAGAAGACAAAGATGACCGAACCATCGCATGGACACAATTGAAGTGTTTTACGGCTGGACTTCAGAATGAAGTTGCCTACGTATCCCAAACATGGGAATCAAGCCTTACGTAGTTCGGGGTTAAGGTACACTCGGGTATTTAACCTCTCCTTTTTATGCTCTAACTTTTGCGAAGGCGCCTGTTGCAGGTTTTCAACCTTGCGAGCCTTCTTTTTTTCTTTTTTTTTTTTCATTCTTTTCTTTTCATTTCTTTTCTTTTTTTTCTTTTCTCTTTTTTTTCATTTTTTTATTTTTTTCCTATTTGCATTTTTTCTTCTCTTTTTTTTTTTTCTTTTCTTTGTTCTTTTCTTCGCTCTAACTTTTGCACAGTCGCCCTACGGGTTTCACCTGGCCATGAGCCTCTCAAAGGGTAAGTGGGTAGCACGTCCATGCTAAAGGGTTTTCAGATTGAAGCCCTCTGTATTCAGGAGAGTGGTCATTGTATTAATTCTTGAAAGATCCACCTTTGGCTCTCGAGCACATCGGATATTTTTTGCCCCTAGTTAGAGGGTGCTTGATCTAGCTTTGCAAGCTTCTTTTGACGACATCTGATCTTCTTGATCTGACTTCGGTGCCTCTTGTTCGAGGGCTGCTTCAAATCTGGCCCCACAGGCCTTGCATTGTGGTCGACCGTTGAACATTTTGAATGTACGTTCAAGGTTTGAAAGCAAAAGGGGGGGTCGAGTCTCGAGGCTGAGAGTGATCCTAGACTGCATAATCTCAACAGCGATTCCACAGGTCTTCGAGGACCGCATAAAACATTTTTGAAAGTTTTTAAAAGCGACAAATCGCTCGTCATGAAGACGATGTAGGATCAATCTGGATCAAAGCGGTCCTTCTCGATTACTCACACTAACAAGCATGATTTCATTCATTAAGGGCTTAGTATGCCTCTCTTTCTCTCATTTGATCAAAGTTTTGCAAATCCAGGAATTCCTCCTCTTTGTTTTCACCGCGATGTTCAAAAGGTTTTGAAAAACTTAGGTCAATACAATGACTTCAAGGCACAAGAGAGCGGTGGAATGCTGCCATTTCATTCAAATCCGGCACAACTAGCACATGGCGAAGCAAATGTGAGGCGTGAAAATCCTTCTTTGTTTCATTCAAAATCTGTTGGCATAAGCGGCTCCTGGCGTAAAGCAGACTCAAAACAAAACAAAACAAAAAGACAAACGCAAAACAAAATGGTGACGCTCGAGGTAACGCCCCCGGAATCACCCGACTCCTATACAACAGGACTGACTCGATATAACAAGACAGACCCAAAACAAAAGAGACAGACTCAAAACAAAAGGACAGACTCAAAACAAAACAACAAAATTGACCCAATACCCAAGTCAGAAAACACAAAAACTGGTATTTGCACATTGCTCAGAACAGTGCGTGTCATCCACCATATCTAGAGTAAACTGAGCGTTGCCCGCAGGTGGTTTATCCCTCGATCACATCACATTATCCCCCAAGTTCACTGACCCAGTGCCGATAGACTTTGCTGAGCTCGGCGGGAGGATGACCCCGTTGTCCAATAGATCCTGTACTTCATGGCGAAAGGCAGGCGATTGTTAGTAGCATGGCGGTTCTTGATGGTATGCCTGATGTTAGGTAGCATCATGCGTAGCCGGAAGAGGGTTCGGGACAGGCCGAGGCTCAAGGGGTTTGAGAAGGCCTTGTCCAACAAGGATTTGGAAAGCTTTGGATAAAGGCATGTGGAGGGCATGGAAGACCCTCGACCTCGGGGTTGGTATACGGGCTTGTGGATTTTCTTTGGGTGCACCGCAAAGGGATGGCAGTCTTGGCTTTGGTTCTTGATCTCTTGAGTGGAGGATTAGAGCTAACAGGATTGTCTCTGGTATATCGGCCCTTCTCCCGGCTTGCCCCTTGATTCAAACTGCCCCCAACTTGAGTGGCGAAAATGCCGTCCACAATTTTTGCAACAACTGCGAGCACTTGTTCTTTGTTCAGTCCCTCGGCTTTCAAGGCCTCAACAGCCAACAGAAGATACTTATGGGGATCCATGCCTACCCCTACCTTGTTCTTCCCACTCACTTCCACTTTGCCAAGGGATTGGCCTTCCTCAGATGTAGCCCGCCCCAAGCTTGGGGAGCCTTTTGACATGAACTCCCTGGTAGGCGATGTGGTTGATGATGGAGCCAAAACTCCAAAGGCTAAATCCGCCACTGTTCTCTGAAGATCTTCAATCATCCTCATCAGCTCGGAAGTAGAGGGTTCATGGGTTTGAGATGATTGGGGTTCAGGTGCACCCATCATGCATAAGTCCATGCTTTCTGGGATAAACACCTTAGGCTTGGGTAGATGGGCCGGGGTGATGTATATGCTGGGGTCATAGGTAGATGGCAGTGTATAAATAAGATTGAGGTAGGCGGGAAATGTTTGGTCATTGGGGTCTGAAGGTGGAGCTATCGTCCGGTTGTCGATGAGATTTTGGACCTCATAATGACGGTATAGTAACCTTGATCGGTGCCATGACTGGCGATGGTACATCTGATTAGGTGGTTATGTCTGGCTAGGAGTGGGTTGGGAAGAGGTTGAGGATCGAGGGGTTTGAGATGCCCTCTTTCCATCAAGACTTTTAGTGCGCTAGTCAGGCTCAAATAGAGAGGGGTGAAAGTTACGCCTGAGCTCGAATTTGCTGGTTGTTTGTAGGCTTGGTTTGGCAAAAGGGTTGGCTGTGGTGACTGTATTGATTTCAGTGGGTTCGGGAATAGTGCTACTTCCGGCATTGGTACTCCTTGAAATCACCTTCCTTGTCGGTTCACTTGTTCTGGAAATGATCCCGCTGTTGAACGCATTCTCGACCTGGACCCCCAGTTCATGCAAACTCTTGAAAGTGAATAGCAGAGCGACTATCAATTTCTGCAACATATCATGCTCGAGGTTCCGCACTATCATCTGCACTTGATCCCTTTCAGAAGGGCGGCGATCTGTTATCTGTGCTGCCTTTGCTCTCCACCTCGCAACAAATTTCATAAAAGGCTCTTTTGGGTTTTGGTGGGTTGCTTCAAGCTCTTGGATGGTCATTTCTACTTGGGTATTGTAGGAATACTGATCGACAAAGGCCTCAGCCAATTCTTCCCAGTTTTGCTTCACTTTGTCCTCTAACTTAGCGTACCAAGTGGCTGCTACACCGGACAGAGTTCTTCCATACAGAGAGAGTTTCTGTGGCTTAGTCAGACCCATCGGCTTGAGGACATCCAAGAAAAGTCAGATATGTACCATTGGATCCCCAGACCCGTCGAAACGGTCAATATATGGCATTTTGAATCTGTCTGGGAGCCGTACAGCAGACTCGGTGTGTCCATCCTCAATGTCGGGAATGGAGTTAAGGCCCTGTGCCTTTTTGAATTGCTTCTCAAGGTTCACAATTTTCACTGCGGTCAGATCGAGGTCATTAGCATCAAGGGGATAACGCCTCTCATTAGGCTGCACCAGGGGTCTGAAAACTCGGGCTTGAGCTAACCCTTCTCGAGGATCTGGACCCTGCAAATCTTCAGTTGGCGGAATTGGGTCAAAGTTCGGCTGGGGTCCCAAAGCTGGATGTGAGGCAGATGCTCCAGATGGGCACTGCGTTTCAATACTGGTCTCAGCCTGCATGGCAGTTCCCTGATTTGGCGCTGCTATCACGGCCACAAATTCTTCCGAACCCTGTGCCATCACGGGTCTACTGATGATGTGACTGGTGACTGTCGGATCAGATGAACCAATGAGCCCTGTCTGGCCCTTCTTTGCCTTGCCTCAGCGAGAGAACACTGGTTGCCCTTGAATTGAATCTCTGACTCAACAAAGTCTATCAGCACTAGTCCAATGTACCCGGGGGATTTGAATATACGAAGCTATGGTTCGGGACTACCTAGCAAAAGGAAAACATGCGACATCTCAAATTTAACTTCACCAAAACAGAATCTGAGCATAGTAGGATATTGTGCCCTCTCTTGAATTCGCCCCAAAATTTTGCCTCAAATCGATACCCTCGGATGGCCAGATTCTCAAATAATGGCGATGCCATGAGCAGTGATGCCCAAACTCATTAACTGATATATGCATTCCCTGTAGAGACGCACTCTAACAAGCACATAACAGATAAGTGAGAGCCAAAACACCCCTATGTTGGGATAGGGTTTCCCTGTCTTATTTTGTCAGGAGTTAGGGTTTCACTACGTACGCAGCGGCTTCAAACAACCTATAAACGGGTAAGCAACCTGTCCTAGTTTGGAATGGTCACTATGGATCCGAATATGCACTAGGTCGAATGGTCAAAAAGGGTGCCCCGGTAAAACCGGGGTTTGTGTTCCCATACTGGCAGAGCTCGTAACCGGTCAGCCTTACGGACATGCCTTGACAAGACAAGCCTCCGGCAAACCGCTCAAGAATAGCAGATGGCAAACACGGTGTCCTAGGCGCACCAATGCAAATGCAATGCAAAGAAACACACAAGTGCAGTCAAAACCAGATATCACGAGTTCGAGTCAAGTTCTCTAAGTCCCAAAGATGCGCCAGAAGCTGAGACGTTCGACGCATCCGGGGAAGAGTCGAGTCCCCGGTTACAGTTCGATATTGGGTCTACTACAGTTCGAAGGACTCAAATGTCACGGTTCTTAATCTTGAACCAAAGAGTCCAAATCCGGCAAATCGTTTTGAAAAGCAGATTTTTGAAAGAAGTGCCAAACATGGATCGCCGCCCGGATCTGAGTCGCCACCTAAATATTTTAAAATGGGAAATTTAGGAAACCACGACTCGGTGCTAAAGGTCACGTGTCCGTCATCACCAAAGTTGCCTCGGCTCGGGAACTTGGGTACGATTAGGAAGGTCACCGTAAGCACCCCGCTTCGCCGGTCAAAGACCTCTACTAACCATGATATCGATTTTGAAAACATTGTGAGTTCTTATTAGGCTATTAGCCTAGGTTACTATGTGATCGCCTGACATACAAGTATAAATGAATACTTTGAATTGGAACAAAACATTTCATGTTTGTTTGTTTGAAAATGGTTTGATGGTGCTACCCGCAGGTAGGCTAAGACGTGGATTTGCCACCCTCGGGTGGGCTTTAAGAAAATATGATTTTGCCACTATCTAGTGGGCTTAAAACAAGTATTTGATGAATTGTCCAATCCAAGTAACTCAACCTCCACCCACAGGCATTCAAGGCAGTTATATCACATAAGCATTTAGCCTCATGGTAAGCATGCTATTCATGGCAGCACTCACACGCATGCAAGGATGCTAAAGCATAAAACTCACCGAGTACTCCAAGCCAAAATAGAAAACTGATTAGGAATCATGCATGATCCTAAGTATACAGAAATGCCTAATGCAACACATGCAATGATGCAACTATAGCAGGCTCGGCTATTCTAAACATGGCATATGGAATGCTACAACTATCAAGTATTCAATTTGGAATTGAAATACAAATGCAGTTTGTATGATACGCCGAGCCCGGTGCGTGTAAAACAGATGAATGAATGCAAAAAATGCTGTTATACTGTATGCTAATTAAAATATGCCCTATATCTAATCATCGTAAGCGGATAAATAAAAGGAAAGAAAGACGTGGGGTTGGAAGACATACATCACACTCACTCACACTTATTACAGTTATGCCCTCGCGCAGAGGGTCCGAATAAATAATAATACAGTCCGAAATAAAAGAATAATACAGTCCGAAATATTACAGTCCAAAATAAATATACAAATTCCTAATTAATTAACAGATTAACTAAGAAACACTGTAAACTGGCGTGCAAGCCAGGGGCTGCCTTGACTCCGCTTCGGATAATGAAATGATGCATGTTGAGCTGCTTTGCGCGAAATCCACTGGGATGCCCCAATTAGCCTCTGTTTGTAATGTTTCTCGAAATGCGTGCCAGATTTTGAAAAGTTGTTGATTCTTGATTTTGCTGCAACAGAGAGCAGGAAAGGGACATAGCAATGTATTTCACAAATATATGCATGCTTCGATCCTCGTGCCACCAATCACGCATATCGACGCATCATGGCCGAGGAATCGGATTGCACAACTCAATATAGGATGAATGTATATGGGTGTTACAACAAAACCTAACTCCATCATGGGTAATCCGGAGTGTCGGTGACTTGGGAATTGAGACCCGTTCCGTCACTCGGTGGCCAAAACACGCAGTTCGGGGTCCCGAAAATCGGCCGTTAAGCACCGAAAGTGGTGTTTGGCCACGAAGTGGGTATCTAAGACCCCAGTGTCCCTCGTTATGATAAAACAGAGGTACCTGCCAAAAATGAACAAAAACCGATGCAAAACAAATACTCGGGGGCCAAAACACGTAGTTTGAGGTCCCGAAAATCGGCCGTTAAGCACCGAAAGTGGTATTTGGCCACGAAGTGGGTATCTAAGACCCCAGTGTCCCTTGAAAGGGAGTAAATAAGATGTATGCCAAAAATCAGAGGAGTCGGAGATGGTTAGACGGTCCCGAACCGAGGCACACGGCCTGACGGCTCCGAAAACCGGGAACCGGGCTCCGAAATGGGCAAAATGGCCTACGGGCAAGAAATGTAGCCCACGGCCACTGAGAGATAGTCTACGGGACCTCTCCCTCCCCTCAGGAAAGAAAACAGAGAAAACCGAGTCTGGTTCGCAAACCGAGGCAAGGCACAGAAGAGGGTTCGGAAGTCCGAAGGCAGGGCGCACGGCCGCGACTCTGAGACTTCTGAACGAGCACAATATGCAATATCACCGAACGCTCAATCGGTGACGTCTGAGTCTTAAGGTCGATTAAAAATAGAGTGTCTACAAACATCTTAATCATAAATATTAACACTAGAGAATAAGCAACTAAATTATGTTTTCAACCTTGCAGGGTCCTAGTGGAAGGGGTGGCTTTGGCCGCGGAGCTGGTGGGTATAGTGCAGGGCCCGCAAGCTCCAGTCTTCCTTGAGTTGCTGTTTGTTAATGAAATTTTGGAAGTTTTGGCGGCAAAGAATTCAAGATACTAGTTGCTATTGCATATCTATGTAGCTTGCCTGACAGCATTTTGGTACTAGATTGAGAGTTTGGGAGCCACTTTTCTTTGTTTTCTTCAGAGATTGTTGCATCGGAATTCAAAAAAAATTTTAAAAAGCAACACTTGTCATTTGTCATTATATATACGTTTTTGTTCTCTGTTGCATAATGAATGCTCAATGGAAGGCATAGCCAAGATTTAGGCTCCGTTTAGTAAGTCTTTCAAAATATAATTTTATCCATTAATTTGAATGTATTGTTTATTTAGAGTTTTTAAATCATAATTTTATATTTATTTGTTAAAATTCAATTCAAAACATGATTTTTTGCTTTTTAAAATTCATAACCAAATACATAATTCAAAACTCTTTTCAAAACTCAATTCAAATCAATATTTTAATTTTGTTAAGATTTTAAATATTTTAATATTTAAATATGTTACGAATTTTTTAATTTTTTTTGAATATTTTTAAATATTTTAATTTCAAAATATTACGATTTTAATTTTTAAAATTTTAAAATATTTTATAAAAATAAATTCAAACTCTATTTTATAAAAATATTTTTAAATATTTTAATTTTTTTGTTATGTATTTGATTACGATTTGGGTGTAGAGTTGTGAAAGTAGTATGGAGTTTTGAATTATGTGTTTGGTTATGAGTTTTAAAAATAATTTCTTAATTGAGTTTTGTTTTATGTGTTTGGTTACGATTTGAGTATAGAGTTGTTTTTAAATTTAAAATATTAACATTTTAAATTATTTAAAATTTTTGAATATTTAAATTTTTACGATTTAAATTTTTTGAATATTTATTTAATTTTTTACTTATTAAATTTTTTAGATTATTTAAATTATTTAAATATTTATGATTTAAAATTTTTGAATATTTATTTTGAAAAAAAAAATTATTTCATTTGTATATTTTGGGAAAATTATTGATAAATCCTATTTAGAAGTGTTTTAGCCCAAGAAGTCCATGAATGAATTTTTTAACCCATTTAGTCCTATGTATGTATAGTTTTATTCCATAAAGTCATTTTTCTTGATTTACACTATTTTCTTGGACACTTATGCCTTATATTTAATTTTGATACCCTTATAAATATTTTTTGAACGGTTAGCAATTTATGATGTGAACATTTATATTTTAAAATTGACATTGGTAGGAATGTAAAATTGACCCGTGATCGGCTGAAACGTCGACCAAGCCGGGCGAGCCGTTTGACAATGTGAATATTCACATTGACATGTTAACATTCACATTAATAGGAGTGTAAATTGGCGCGTCGTGGCGGCATAAACCCACCCATGATCCATGGGCGGCCGGCGATCGGCATTTATGACAATGTGAATATTCACGTTGACATGTTAACAATCACATTAATAAGAGTATAAAATTGGTCCGCGGTCCATGGGTAGCCAAAAGCCTGCCCGCGGTCCGGGGCCGGCTCAGCCCGGCCCGTTGATAATGTGAATATTTACATTGATAAGAGTATAAAATTGGCTAGCGTCTCGTGGGCGGTCAAAAGCCTGCCCGAAGCCTGGGGCGGGCCCTGTCCGGCCCATTGACAATGTGAATATTCACATTGACATATTAACATTCATATTGATAGGAGTGTAAAATTAGTCCGCGTCCCGTGGTCGCCGAAACCACGGCGTGGGCTGACGGCCGACCCGTTGACAATGTGAATATTCATATTGACATGTTAATATTCACATTAATAAGAGTATAAAATTGGTCTGCGCCCGGTTACTACAAAACTTCGCCGCGCCGTGGGCAACCGGGGCGGACTGCCCGCGGCTTGTTGACAATGTGAATATTCACATTGACATGTTAACATTGACATTGACATTGATAAGAGTATAAAATTAGCCTGCGCCTCGTGGTTGCTCGAAACTTTCCCACGGCCCATGAGCGGCCCGGGGCGGGCCCGACCCGGCCTGTTGACAATGTGAATATTCACATTAACATGTTAACATTCACATTAATAAGAGTATAAAATTGGCTCGCATGACCCAGAACGCCAAAAAGCCGCCCGTTGACAATGTGAATATTCACATTAACATGTTAACATTCACATTGATAAGAGTGTAAAATTGGCCGTGGCAGGTGGGCGGCCGTAACAATGTGAATATTCACATTGACATGTTAACATTAACATTAATAGGAGTGTAAAATTTGTCCGTTGCCCGAAGCTCGCCCTCGGCCTAGGGTAGGCCCGGCCCGGCCCGTTGACAATGTGAATATTCACATTAACATGTTAACATGTACATTGATAGGAATGTAGAATTGGCCCGCGGCCCGTGGGCTGCTTGAAACCCACCCATGGCCCGGGGCATGCTCGTTTGGGTCTAGGCCTGAGCATGTCCGAGACCCTAGGCTAGGGCCTAGGCCATCACTTTGAAGCCCGGCCCGGTCCATCGGCCCGCTTAAGGCCCATTCAAGGCTCAGTTCGAGGCCCAGCCCACCTGAGGCACAATGTCTTTTTTTGTGGAAAACAATAAAATTTTGGTAGAAAAAATTAAAAAGAATTAAAAAAAAATGGCCAGTTCAGCCTAAGCTCGAGCTTGGCTCGAGCCTAGGCCGAGGCCACCGACCCGAGGCCAATTTACATTTACCTCCTATCAATGTGAATGTTAATATGTCAATGTGAATATTCACATTATTACGCCTACGCCGGCAATGGGCATGCCTCCCACGGGCCGTAGGCTAATTTTACACTCCTATCAATGTGAATGTTAATATGTCAATGTGAATATTGACATTGTTACGGGTCGGTAGGCCTAGGCTCGCCCATGGGGCCTTCAGTCGCCCATGGACGCGAAAGTTTTACACTCTTATCAATGTGAATGTAACCATGACAACGTGAATATTCACATTGTCACTGGCGGGCGCCCGGCAAAGCAAAGGGCTTCAGGCCTCCGTCAGCGGGCTAATTTACACTCTATCAATGTAAATGTTAATATGTCAATGTGAATATTCACATTGTCACGGGCTGGTAGACTGCGCCCATTTGGCTTTAGAGCGCCAATTTCTGATCTTATCAATGTGAATGTTAATATATCAATGTGAATATTCACATTGTCACGGCAACCGGCTCGTCTCGCGTCATGAGCTAATTTTACACTCCTATCAATGTGAATGTTAACATGTCAAAGTGAATATTCACATTGTACACGGGCTGGGCCCCTACACATTGACGATATGAACATTCACATTGACGGTGTTAACATTCACATTATGGGTATTTTGGTAATTATGTCACACATAGGACTTATTGAAACATAAGAAAATAATATGAACTAAATAGAATATAAGTAGATACATTAGGGGTATTTTGGTAATTATGTCACCCATAGGACTTATTGAAACATAAGAAAAAAATATGAACTAAATAAAACATAAGTAGATGAAAAGGGTATTTTGGTCTTCTTTTCTCATATAGGACTTAATGGAATAGTAAAAAAGAATATGGGTTGAATGGAACATAAGTAATTAAAGATGGATTTATGGAAAAAGCTCCCTAGTATTTTCAATTAAAAAATTGATTAATGTTATTTTCTGTTAATAATAATTTTTTTTAATTAAATTTTAAAAAGAATTTGATTATGAGTGTTGATCAAAACTTTTAATAGTGTGAAAGTAGTATATTTTGTTATGAATTATAATAATTTAAATTAAGTTTTGAAAACTCTTTTCAAAATTTATAACCAAACAAATTTTCTTATTTCACATGTCAAATCAAACTTTCAAAACTCAATTTCACACTCAATTCAACACTCTATTCAAAAACCATAATCAAACAAATTTTCTACCCTCAAATCATAATTTCACAACTCACAAACTCAAAATACAACTCATACTTTCAAATCATATTTACAAAACTCTACTAAACCCAATCTTAGTTATTTCACGATCATGTTTTACAATTATGGCTGTGCTATTTACCTGTTCTTTTCGTCCTCTCTCTCTTCTTCTTCTTCTTCTTCTTCTTCTTCTTTTTTTTTTTTTTTTTTTTTTAAATATGAAATTGTTGATCAAACCTTTGAAGAAATATTTTCGATGATGTGTGGCCAGTTTTCCTGAAGCATGTGGTTTTCAGCAATTCTGTACATGCAGAGAAATTAATCTTCTAAATTGTTAGGGTTAGAGATGACTTCGAGTTACCCAATAAAAGAGAACATCTCATATTTAATTTTAACTAGTTGTGCTTTCTTGAATGGTTCAATAGTTAAATGACCAGTTATTATTATATTGGGTAAATTACACAAATAGTCTCTATAGTTGAAACTTGTGTCACTTTGATTCATGACTTTTTAATTGTGACACATTTGATCTTGAATTTTGAATTTTGTTCCAAATAAGGACAATTGAATATATAATTAGATTTTTCAAAGGTAAAATTGTCAATTTGATAAAATTGTCAATTTGATAAAATATAAACTAATTTGACAAAAATAAATGTCAAACAAATATTTTTGAATTTTTAAAAATTATTTCTACCTACTAAAAATAAAATTATGTAAAATTGATAAATTTTTAGACATTTATTTTTTTTTTTACCAAATTAATTTTTATTATGTGTTTGGATGATGATTATGTAAAATTAATTATAAAAAATTAATCATGTAATTTTTATTAATTTTACATAATTTTATCATTAGTGAATAAAAATAATTTTAAAAAAATTTAAAATATTTTTTTGACATTTATTTTTGTCAAATTAGTTTATATTTTATCAAATTGACGATTTTACCCTTGAAAAATCTAATAATATTTTCAATTGTCCTTATTTGGAACAAGATTCAAAATTCAGGGTCAAATGTGTCACAATTGAAAAATCAGAGACCAAAGTGACACAAATCTCAAACTATAGGGACTATTAGTATAATTAATCCTATTATATTTTAACAAAGTTGCTCCAATTATACAAATGTTATTTCTTCTATTTTATCTCTAATATGTTCCCGTATTCCATTGAGGACCCTGTAGATCATCTTACTCTCAGGGTGGCTTATATCAGCTACCATAAACCTGTGCATGTCCCCTTTCACCTCCACACTGCTCCACCCTCCTTCCTTTCTGAGTTCCTCCAATTCCCTCACCTCTGCTCTTACCTTTGCCGCATCCTCCCACCTACCAACGCTTGCATACACATTAGACATTGCTACTCTCCAAACGCTGCTATTTGGTTCCAACACAAAAAGTTTGCTCGCTGTTCTTTCAGCTATCTCAACATCACTAAAGAGAGCACAAGCACCTAACAGAGCTCCCCACACATCCGGGCCTGGCTTCACTGTCATCTTCTCCACGAAAGCTTCTGCTTCCTTGAGTTTTCCCGACCTGCCCAAGAGATTAACCATACAAGCAACATGTTCCATTCTCGGATCAATTCCATAATCTCTGTTCATGCTGTCAAAAATTTCAAAACCTTCTTCTATCAATCCTGCATGCGCACAAGAAGAGAGAATGTTGACAAATGTAATCGCATTCGGTTGATAGATCCCTAATTTCTTCAGTTCGCTGAAAATTTGCAAAGCAGAGGCTCCATCTCCATTGTTGCCATATGCTGCAATCAATGAATTCCAGGATCCCAGATCTCTTACAGGCATATCTTCAAAAACCTGCTCTGCAAAATCTAACCTTCCCGACTTTCCATACAAATCTATAAGAGAATTTTGAACCAAAATGTCTAAAATTAGGCCAGATCTCATTGTATATCCATGAATTACTTGACCAAGCCACAAGGATGCCAAATTTGAACATGCTTGAATCGATGCAAGCATTGTAATGAAATCAGGGTAAATGTTATCTTGTTCGCCATACGCGTGAATCTCACTAAGAAGCTTTAATACTTCACTGGATCGTACACTCTTCACAAGGCATGTCATCAAGGTGTTCCAAGTGATTATATCTTTGAAGCTCATCGTTCTAAATATTTGAAATGCAAAATCGAGGTGTCCACTTTCACCATACATGTCCATGAGAGAGTTCTCTACAATAGTGTTTGGGAAAAATCCATGTTTAATCAAGTACCCATGGATCTCTTCCCCAAGCATGAAAAAGCCAGAATGACCACAACCCTGAAGAAGAGTTGCCATGGTTTCAGGACTCAGATACAAAGCTTCACCGGTGAAACAGAAGTGGCGAAAATTTTCCATAGCTTCATTCAAGTACCCATTAACAGCATACATCTCAACTAAAGAATTCATCACAAGCCCATTTCGACACAATTCAGTCTTCATAACCAATCCGTGTATCCATTGAAAAACACGCCATTCCTTAATCTTAGAACATGCTTGTAAAATGCTTAAAATTGTTACCTCATTTGGTTCAACCCCATCTTCTTGCATCAAAAAGAACAATTCAAGAGCTCTCTTCATCATTCCATTGCCCACATGACCTGAAATTGCCGAAGTCCAAGAAACCACATCTCTGCAACTAAATCTCTCCAACACTTCTTCAACAGCCCCAAGAATCCCACATTTTGCGTACGCATCTATCAAAGAATTCTGGAAAAAATTATCATCATGAAACCCAAATTTTACCGCGAAACAGTGAATAACCTTTACAAGTTCCGGGTCACCTTTCTGGGCACAAGCTTGAAGCAGAACAGCTAGAGTAAATTCATTAGGAGGCAAACTTTCTAACATCTGATTAAAAAGGGATAGTACTTCATCGGCAAATCCTTTTTGGCAATAACAGGACATTATTGTGGTCCAGGACACAACTGTTCTGTTAGGCATATCGTCGAACACTTTTGAAGCATAGTCCATGTGCTCGCATTTTGTGTACATGTTGAGGAGAGAGTTGGTAATGGAGACATCGGTATGAAGCCCTGATTTCAAAATTTTGGCGTGAATGGAAGAACCAAGTTTCAAGTTCTTTGCAGTGGTGCAAATACGTATTGAAGATACTGTGTCGCTGAAAATGGCTTCATTAAGTGAGAGATGATGGAGTTTTGGGTTGTCATTATTAGTCTTGTGTGTGTCAACCTGAAAATCTTGGTTAGTATGGGTTTGGGAAGAAGATGAACTGAGAGAATGCTGGCGGAGAGAGTACATTTTGGCCTAAGTTGAGGTATCCTTGGCATCAGCAAAATGAAACAAGAGTCCCAAAAAAATTGTATAGAAACCAACCAAAATGTAAATAGTAGTGCCTATAAATCCTTTCATTGTTTACCTCTTTTTGATATGGAAAAAAATACAATCTATTTTATAAATTTAATATAAATATATTAAATATTTTAAATATTTTAATTTATAATACTTTATCCTTTTTTATTAGAAATTCGTTCATAGTACGAATAAAAAATAACTTTATTATGGCTATGATTTCACAACAGATTAGGTCTCTTTTTCAAAATTCTGGAAACTAAGAGTATGTGAGAAAATAAAGAAACTTAACACCAGTACACAGAAAGACAATAAAACCGTCCTCCGACGATTAATTCAGTCGACTATCTCTCAAAGATATCGGCTAAACAAATAATTCAAAAGTAAAAGCGTGCCTTAAACTTACACGGTGCCTTCTTTATATAATAGTTAAGCTTTGTTTGGGATAAACTAAAAAAATCAAAAAATCAAAAAATTACTAAAAAAGTTAAGGGTAAACTACATTGACACCCTCGGAGATTTATGTTTGTTACAGTTCCCCCCTTACCTTTTAGAAATTACATCCCCTTCCCCAAGGTTTAAAGTTTCATTACAGATTGCCCCATAAGATTTAAAGTTTTATAACAGTTTCTCCTTCACCGTAATGATCATCATACATAAAATTAAATTAATAGGGGGATCAATGTAATTTCTCAAATGTGAGGGGGTAAACTGTAATAAACATAAACTTCAGGAGGTATCAGCATAATTTACCCAAAAGTTAAAAAGTTTATATTATTCAAGGGTAACTCATGGGGGAAATTACTATGACAAAATTATTATGTTGCCTTATGAATTCAACTACTCAAAAAATCAAAAAGTCAAAAGGGTAAAGTTGTCATTTTGATTTTACTATAATATTTTATTATACATTTTTTTCATAAAAAGTTAAAAAATTATCCCAAACATACAATTTTTTTTTCTTTACTTTCTTAACCAAAAAGTTAAAAAGTGCAAGCACATCCTAAACAACTAAGTGTCAACTTTTCCCTAGAAATCTTATCCCTATATCAAAGATAATACTTATCTTGGACTCTTCCAATCCGAATTAAGATTAACTCTTTCTAGAGTTTTCACTTATCCAAACACCGACCTTGTCATGATCTAAAACTCTTTTTCCTCATCCAAACATCTCAAATTCGGGTGTGATCTGCTCATACCTTGGTAAATAAGAACTATCCACGTACCTCGATTAATAACCTAGGTCATGTAAACAACTCAAAATTATATCCCCACAATTATCATTTTTTTTTCACATTATCATTTCTTTATACCATCTATATTAATTTTGATCTTTTAACCTTATTAAAAAAAAAATTAACATAATCATTTATAATTTTTTCTAAATTTCAAAGAAAATAAACTATGGTTCATCGTTTTTTTTCTTTAAAAAAAAAATTTAATATTTTTTCTTCTTTCATAACCATCCTAACTTCTTTTTTTTTCTTTTTCTTTTTTAAATTTTTAAACAGCACCGGACTAATCCAAAAAATTAACCTCACCACTGCACTGACCCAAAAAAAATTAATCTCACCGTCCGGAGTCCAATTAAAGTTGAGAACTGACCCAAAAAATTATTTACATTTTGAATATTTCAAACCTAATTAATTTAATTAAATACTAATTTAAATATGTAATTTAAACAAAAAAATACAGTCAATTATGATTTAAATAAATATGGTTCAAACTCAAAATACAATTGTTCTAATAACAATTTTGATTATTGCAAAAAAAAAAAAAAAAAATTGCAGAGAAGAGAGGAGAGATTGTTCTATAGACATCATCCATCATGCCTAGTCAACATAAAATAGTATACAAGTGAGCAAGAGAGATTTTAAAAGCTAGGTCTCGTTCATCCACTATTAAGTTGTTTATAGATTATTATTACATTTGACAACGACCCAAGGACACCAAACAACGACGACAACAACAACAACAAAAAAAAAAAAAACCTTTAAAAAAAACCTTTAAAAAAAAAACAAACAAACAAACAAAAAGGGAGCTATTAACAAACGTCGCTTTGAACCGATCTCACATCACAGCAGAATTCAAGTTCTTCGTCTCTACTGCCAGTAGTACCATTTTTCTTACTAGTCAACTTCCTCCATCATGCTCTCTTCATTCCCCTCCTCTTCCAGTGGAGGCATATCAGCATCATCACCATCACCACCACTCACATTCTCATCAATGCTCAAACCCAACCTCAGCATCCTATGAATTCTAGCAGCAAATGTGCTTGGCTCATCAAGGCTGAACCCAGAAGTCAGAAGTGCAGTCTCATACAGCAGCATTACCAAATCCTTCACCGATTTGTCCTTCTTGTCAACCTCAGCCCTCTTCCTTAGCTCATCCATTATCCCATTATCTGGGTTAATCTCCATTGTCTTCTTGCTCGACATGTAAGAGCTCATGCTATTGTCCCTCAAAGCCTGAGCCTTCATGATCCTCTCCATATTCGCAGTCCAACCATATTCTCCAGTCACCAAACAGCAAGGAGAGTCCACAATTCTATCAGACACAACCACCTTCTCCACCCTGTCTCCTAAGATATCCTTTATCACTTTGCAGAGTGAATCGAAAGACTTCTTCTTTTCCTCCCTTTTCCTTTTCTCTTCCTCCGAGTCATCCTCTAGAGTCAATCCTTCCTTGGTTGCCGAAACCAGCTTCTTCCCATCATACTCCTTCAACTGACCAACAACGTACTCATCAATTGCATCAATCATGAAGAGCACTTCATAACCCTTTTTCTTTAGCTTTTCCAAGAATGGTGAGTTCTCAACAGCCTTTTTGCTCTCACCGGTAATGTAATAGATGTCCTTCTGCCCTCCTTCATCCTAGTGACATAGTCCTTCAAGCTTGTCATCTCATCGCCACTTTTTGTCGAGTAGTAGCGGAGAAGATCAGCGAGCTTAGCCCTGTTCTGGCTGTCTTCATGAATACCCAACTTAAGGTTCTTGGAAAAAGCTTCATAGAACTTCTTGTAGTCTTCTTTGTTCCCTGCAATTTCATTGAACATCTCAATGCACTTCTTCACGAGATTCTTCCTGATCACCTTCAGGATCTTGTTCTGCTGAAGCGTTTCACGAGAAATGTTGAGAGGTAGGTCATCAGAGTCCACAACACCCTTGACAAATCCGAGGTACTCTGGGATGAGCTCTTCGCAATTGTCCATGATAAACACCCTCCGAACATAAAGCTTAATGTTGTTCATCTTTTTCCGCATGTCAAAGAGGTCAAATGGTGCCCTTTTTGGTACAAAGAGGATGGCCTTGAATTCAAGCTGACCCTCAACAGAGAAGTGTTTTACAGCAAGGTGCTCCTCCCAATCATTGGTCAGGCTCTTGTAGAATGCAGCATATTCCTCCTTTGTGACCTCTTCAGGTTTTCGCAGCCAAATAGGTTTCTGTTTGTTAATTAGCTCCCATTCGTGGGACACCTCCTTGATCTTCTTCTTCTTCTTCTTCTTGGTGCTTTTCTCCTTCTCCTCATCAACTTCCTCAACATCACCTTCCTCTTCTTTCTTGATTTCCTCATCTTCATCGTCACTAATTTCTTTATCTGTTGTCTTCTCTGTCCAGAGGTAGATTGGGTAGCTGATGAACTCAGAGTGCTTCTTCACAAGTTCCTTCAACCTCCTATCCTCCAAGTACTCCAACTGTGCATATAAAATGAAGTTACATCAATACCTAGTCTTCTTCTACCATTAAAGATCCTATGCTGTACCCATAATTTATCATTGGAAGTAATTGCAACAACATTCAACCAAATCCCAATCCATAATTAGAAGAATTGCAAAATTTTAAACAAAATCACATCACAGACAGACATCAAATTGCAAAACTCCAAATTACGCCAAGCATCAAACCCAGCTGAGATTCACTACCCAAATTATTTAAGGGGAATTACAAATCAGTGAAATTTAAAGTAATTACAAAGATATGGGAGGTGCAAATTGAGTCTATGTTGCCTTGCATGTAAAGCCACAATATTTTTGCCATTATTTTTTTTCCCACCCATTATTTAACAATTATAGGGATGACCCGTTAAACCTTGTTATGGGTTCAAGTCCAGGACAACATGCACTTCCCTCCCAAACACACATATTAATGTTTAATGTGTACTAATTAGGTGGTGGTGTTGTTGTTGTTTTTTTTTTTTTTTTAAAATTAACAATTATCTTTTTAATTGAGTTCTAACTTCAAATTGAACAGAAATGGGTATTTTCTCATTGATTGCAAACCATTTAACCAAGACATGCAAAACAAAAAAATCAGAGTACAAAAGGTGATTGCATTTGTACTGTACCTGATCTTCCTTGAGGTAAAGTGTAACTTTGGTTCCTCTGCCCAGAGGCTCACCATCAACATCCCTCCTAACAATGAAAGACCCACCAGCTTGAGACTCCCAAACGTACCGCTCATCATCATTATGCTTGGTGGTCACGACGACCCTGTCAGCCACAAGGTAAGCCGAGTAAAACCCTACACCGAACTGACCGATCATGCTGACATCAGCCCCTGCTTGCAACGCCTCCATGAATTCCTTCGTCCCCGACCTCGCGATTGTCCCCAAATTATTCACCAAATCTAATAACAAATCAACCAAGTTACATGAGAAACAAAAGAATTCAAAGCCAATACAAAAATAAATAAATAAAAAAGAAATTGATTTGATTTGATTGATAAGAACCTGCTTTAGTCATTCCAATACCGCTATCGATGATGGAGAGGGTTTTATTAACCTTGTCAGGGACGATCCTGATGAAGAGCTCGGGTTGAGAATCGAGCTTGCTTTTGTCGGCTAAGCTCTCGAATCGAATCTTATCCAATGCCTGAAACAAAACCCATCGAAGAATCAAAAACCTACATCACATATATAGATAATATAAATATATAAATACATGTTTGTTTGATAGATACATCAGAGGCATTGCTGATGAGTTCACGGAGGAAGATCTCTTTGTTGCTGTAGAAAGTGTTGATGATGAGACTCAGGAGTTGGTTAATCTCCGCTTGGAAAGCGAAGGTCTCTGTTTCGCCCATCTGCACGTCCGCCACTGATTCTTATCACAAGAACTATACAGCTATAGTACGTATATATAAAGAGTAGAGAGAGAATTGAGTGAAGCTGATAGATGGCAGTGAGAGTGTGACGCTTGTTGTTTTATATTTGACAGATAGAGAGAGAGGAGGAGGGTTTTCTTCTCGGGTGTTCTTGAAGAGAAGTTATTAGTTGGTGTTAGGTAGTGTCGAATTGTATTGTGATTAAGAAAAGAGGTGGAATTTATGCTTTTATATTAAAAAATTAAAAAATAAAAAGAGATATAATATAATGTGATTGATGAGACACACTGTCGAATAATATTATAATAGATAAAAATAATAAAATTTATAATTTTATATTAAATAATTAAAAAAATATATATAATATATTATAGTTGATGAAAAATACCGTCACATCTTGTTCCAGGAGCACCACATAATTTTTCGTGCTGTGGGAAGAAAGCGGTGGGATGGTGTGGAAAGGAAGGTTATGGAATCGATTCATTTTCCCGCTTCTAGACTCTTCTACGTTACTGGTGCTTTAGTAAGCTTTTTGTTTTCTGCTCAAAAAAAAAATATATATATATATATAGGTAACGATTTGTAATGCTTACAATTTTTTTTTTTAATATTTATAAAAATTTAAAAATTAATTTTTATTTTTTTTAAAAAAAATAAAAATTAGAAACGTATTTCGTTTAGACAAGATAATTAAAAAATTTTAAAAACATAAATCAAAAAATATGTTTATTAAGATTTAAAATGTTTATATTTATTAATTAACTAATAAAAGAATATACATATATATACAACCACATGGATTAGTTGATGGAAACAAATATCTCATTATAATAATAATAATAATAATAATAATAATAATAAGAGGATCAGTGAAGTCAAAAATGAGGAGAAGTTGCTGAAACAATTGAGAAAGACAAAAAGAGATAAAGAAAACCGATAGAGAGAGAGAGCCCACAGGGAAAAAGAAAATAGGAAGAGTGAGAGAACACCAAGAGAGTGAGGATTCAATTTCCTTGATGAAGAAGGTCCTCTTTATTGGAAGTTATAAGAAGATTCAAGAGTTGTTACACAGAGAGAGGGGAGAGTTGTTTGTAGATAGAGAGAGAGAAGGGAGGGAGAGTTGTCCGACGTCAATTGTGACTCCTCCAGCATCAATCCTCCTTCTCCGGCCTCAATCCAACATCGAAACTTCTCCTCTGGCCTTAATCCTTCTCCTCCAACCTCGATCGTAACTCCCCTAGCCTCAATCATGACTCTTTCGGCCTCGATCGACGGTACCTCTCTCTCTTTCTCTCTTTTCTGGATTCTTTGAACAACAAATGAGTAGAATTAGAGATAATGTATATATTACCAGTGTAGTTGGGAAATTGAAAAATGCTCCTATGCAGATTCAAACCATGGCCTGTGTTATTGTAGCTCCACGTTTATTATAGCTCCGCGTTTTCGTTTTCTGTTTAAAAACCAACGAAACTCATTTTTTGAGTTTACAATTTTTCCTTAAATTTACAAACTAAAAGACAACTATTTATAAATTCAAAAAAATTTATCAAACAAGATTTTATGATAATTTTTAAAATTTTTGTAAATATAAATTAAAAATTAAAAATATAAACATTACCAAACAATCTCATAAAAATTAATTTAAAATTAAATAATAAAATATTATATTTTGAATTAAATAATTATCAAGTCTATATCTTTTTTTTCTTTCATTAATGATGCCACAGTTTAATTATATTCAACCATTTTTCTAGTTATTCTCACTTATTCGCTCGTTAACTTCTTCTACCTGGTTAAACTTTAACTCGACTTAGCTATCTTTATATATCCCTTTGTAAAATCATTATATTTTATCAAAAATTTTATTCTTACTACTATAATCAGTATATATAGGTCTTATTTGAGAATGATATATTCCACCAAAAAGTCAATATTTTTTATTTTTTTACACAATCTTTTCATAAATAAAAATAAAATAAAAAATTACTGAAAAATTCAATTATCAAACCAACTCTTATTTTCACTACTTTTCTCTATGTCAAATTTTTTCATTTGCTATGTACGGAAAAGAAATAAATCTTCTCGTATAATCCTGTTGATCAAGATTGCGCTCCTTCGTGCGACGTCGCTTTGCTCCCTGAAAACATAAACGTGAGTTAGCCGGCGGGTGTGTACCGGATACCTCTCCAATGCCTAAGTCAACAAAATAGACAAATAGACAAATAGACAAAAAGCTCTGTGTATTCGGAAATCAAAGTTGTGTTACCCCTCCATAGGTGATGTTTGTGAGCTTTTGTAGGTTCCGTGTGGCACAATCCTAGTAGGACTTTTACTCCTCCATGTAGAGTCCTCCTAGAATTCATATTCCTGAAAGATAATGCTTATCCTTCAACACCCCTCTTACTGCATAAACCAAGTGAGATGGTTTTACCATGATCAGACTTCAATATGACCGAGGTAAGCATGGCTATGCTAAGCCGCAGACTAGACCGAGATAACTTTAGCTCGGCTCTTCCATTTACTGCTCTTACCTCGGCTCTCCCAATGCTAACCATGGTATGTCTTGACCGGGATAACCAACACTTCGGTCCCGACCGGGATAACTTTGCACTTGACGACCAAACTTACCGTAAGCTATTTGGGACCGGATTAACATCATCCCTCTCTCGGACCGGAGTAACTTTATGCCTCTTGCGGACCGGAGTAACTTTACACCTCTTGTGGGCCGAAGTAACTTTACACCTCTTTACTCAGCCCTTCGTACTGTTGGCCCATAACGGCCCATGGCCCAGCTCGACCCAATTTTCATATAAATTATCTTCTCAATTGCCCCTTAATTCCATCTGCATAGCATGATAGGGATTACCTATTTATCAACCGAGCTAACAATTTTAGCCTGTCGACCGAGCTAAATTCTTAAGCCTTTCCAGTCGAGCTAAAACTGTTTAGTCTCTCCGGCCAAGCTAAGTTCACATCGGGCTCTAACTGTCCGGTCAAAACGTCTCTTCAATCACAGTAACTGAATCGCTTCTTATTCCAAGGACACATGGCACACTCTGATTGGCTGAATGCAGCTGTCACGCCGTCTTCGTACTCCGTGTTTTTTGAACAGTCCCGCCCTTTTTTTGTCCTTCCTTCTACACAAAACAAAACCCTAGCAGTTTTTCATCATATCACTATTCACCTTTTCTTTCTTCTCTACTTCTCAAACTTGCAACTATAAAGCTCGTGAATCTTTCCAGTGCCCATTTCAACATTCAGTTTCTTCCCCTTCATCTGGTAAGCTTCAGAAATCTGTTCTACTTTTCTTGTTTTCGTATTTGTTTGATCCCTAGTATTTTGTTTTATGTGTTTTTGCAAAACACATCATTTCCATTTTGCTTTATGCCTTGCATTTTCTGAAAAAAAACCTTGTATGAACCACTTTGTATTCATGAAACAACCTGTAGAACGCTGTATTTGATCCAAAATCACCCTGTAACCGAAGTAAAAAGTTGTTTGTAGTTGATGTCAATCTAGCTAGACCACTCAACCGAACTAACACTTCATGCTATATACCAGTAGTTTGAACAAGTCAAACCATCTTTTGATTTAACTTAGCCGAGCTAACAATCTGTACTAAGTCTGCGTAATAGTGTGCTCGATAGTCTCAATCATGGCCGAGCTATAACTTGGGGCTAGACCAGCCTTTGTAGTTCAAACCGAACTAAGAGCGCTGCCCCTAGAGGCTCGACCGGGCTAACAAAAAACTTGCATAAACTAAGATAAAAAACACTTTGCACAAACCGGAATAACAAACCCCTTGCACAGATCGAGCTATCGAACCCCTTCCTCAAACCGAGTTAGGACTATATTTACCTTGCCTTTATTTCTACTAGCACAGTCCCACGATCTGTGCTTAACACTTTTGTTTTTCACTTTGCAGACTTTAGGTTGCCCAGGCACTTTTTTGAGCGCTCAATCGAGCTACTCAGTACTTTTCGCCGACCGAGCTAATACTCAGCTTAATTTATACATAGCTTAAGAGTAAATGGGTAAATATAGGTTTTTAGTAGAAACACTTGATGGCTTGGCCGAATTCTGAAGGGAGTATAATATTCCTGACGATGTCCATCTCACCTTGGCTAAGTAAGATGACACACCATGGGGAAACCATGGCTTTGTACCTTTTACCCTTCTATCCATAATAGAAACCGGACTAAGATTTCCTATTCAACCCTTGCTTTGTAAATTTCTTAGGCAAACTAGGATATGCCCAACCCAGTTTTCCACAAACTCATACCGTATAATAAATGGCATAGCCGAGCTAAATCGTCGGGCTGGCATTAACCTCGGCTTAGCCGAACTCTTCCATCAGTACTCTATAGAATCAAAAGAAGATGGCTGGGTCTATTATCTAAGAATACGCCGCCGCTGAAAGAAAATAATAAAGGACACACCGGATAAAGACTTGAACGACGATGATTTTTTCTAGATATCTGGGAATTTCAAAGATCACCAATCCCAGATCCCAGGTCGTAGAATAAACTGGGATAAAGGAACCCCCGGTATAATCACTTCAGTTCTATTGCATGTTCCTCTTTATTTCAGTTTTCTATTTCTGAACCGAACTGACAGTTGTCTTCTTTTTACAGATTCGGCCCACCTTAAATCACTATACAGCTACCCCAATCTAAACACACTTCGCGCCGCACTACGATATCCCGAAGTTGGGCTAAGCTGCTGAACTTCGAACCGACATGCAGATACAACAGTCAACGAAAAGCTAGAGTAACAGATTTTTTGCTAGAAGCCTCCCCTAAACCGGACCCCAACTTGCCTCAAATCAACTTGGTCCGAACTACCGCCGAACAAGAGATGGCAAAGAGGAATAGAGTAAGGGCTTTGCTAACCGAAACTCACCAAGTCGGTGTACCACCAACCGGTCAATCCACTGAGACCGTGGTAGCTCTTCCATCTCAACAACCCTCCTCATCCCATCCAAGCAAGCGTGCCCGGACTACGCCAACCGAACAACGCCTTGTCGATGAAGACGAAACCATTCTTCCACCAAGCCCGCAACCGGAGCGCTCCGATCGAGCCAGCTCCTCCAAGTGAGCACCCAAACTTACATTTCAAAACCAAGATATTCAGGACACTGACTCAGTGGTCATTAAAAAAGATCACTTAATGGCATTTAACCTTGCCAAGAGTGTCTGCCTTCCAGCAGACATGGAGCACTACTAGCATTTGATCGAACTAAGGGTCATCCGTTCGGCCACGAAATCCATGGTTCTTGTAAGTAGCTTCTTCTGTTAACCTTTTTAATTTGTACAACTCTTATCTCGGTTTGATTACAAGTCTCCCCCTCTTTTTGCAGGCCATGTAGAAGAGCCACATCGCTCATAAGCGAGTGCTTGAACTTCGCAAGACTACAAGGCAAGCGGCGAAATCGAAAAGATCGCCGAGCTGGAACAAGCCATGACAAATAGCGAGCTAAAATCGATAACGGTCGTTCGACGGACTTGTTAGTTTCTACCAAGCAGAAAAACAAAAAGCTGCAGCCGTTATAAAAGACAAATATCTACGCGAACTGGCTAAACTCGAGGGAAAAAAAATGCCGAGATAGAGCAGCTGAAGAAGAGTGCTGATGACGCCGAGCTCCGGGGTTACAAGGAGGGGGAGGCGACTTACATTAAACAATGTGAAACTGCCAATGATCTCTTCTTCAAGTGCGGTTGGAGAGCGGCTGTAGAGCAGCTCGGTTACGGTCCGGAGACCGAGGTCTTCAACACTCCAGCATACTTCATTCCGAGTTCTATGACGGAATATGCTGCTGCCCTTCAGCAACAATTTCTTGAGGACTCAGATGATGATGATGAAGAAACCACGCCAAAGGATACCTCGGTTGTCAATGACCACATCGAGCGATCGGTTAATTGAAGCCATTGGTGGAAGACACATCCCAATGAGTGCCATCAAACCGTTCTTCCAACTGAGACCGCGCTACGGAATGAAACCGGGCTCCGAGTAGATATTGATGCCGATCTTGATGACCTGTTTAACTGACTTTGTATTTTTCTTCTTTTTGCTTTTTTCGTTTTCTTTGCTTTTGGAAAGAAATTGTAACCGGGCTAAGGCCCCACCTTTTGTACTTGCTTTGAATTTTTAATGAAGTCTGCTTTTTTGTTCCAACTCTCATTTCGGATGATCTCCATACTTGTATTTTACTTTCTGATTGAAGTCTTGGATGAGGTATAGTAATCGCTTGTCGAGATACTTTATATCGGTCTTTAACATTTGCAACTATAAGTACACCTGCCAACCAATCTTTTAGCCAAGATAACCTACTTCGGCTGAAGAGTACTAGAAGTTGGTTTAGTCCAGCCAACCACTCTTTAGCCGATATCCTTACTTCGGTTGAAGAGTAGTAAGAGTTGGTTTAATCCAGCCAACCTCTAAATTGGTTATTCCTGCCAATTTAGAAAAATGTTTGGTTTATTCCGACCAAACGTCCTGCAGCCTGGATCCTTATCTTGGGCTTAGAAGGGGTGTTGGTTTTTCCAGCCAACCTCTAAATTGGTTATTCCTGCCAATTTAGAAAAATGTTTGGTTTATTCCGACCAAACGTCATGCAGCCTGGATCCTTACCCTAGGCTTAGGAGAGGTGTTGGTTTAATCCAGCCAACCTCTAAATTGGTTATTCCTGCCAATTTAGAAAAATGTTTGGTTATTCCGACCAAACGTCCTGCAGCCTGGATCCTTATCCTGGGCTTAGGAGGGGTGTTAGTTTTTCCGGCCAACTATGTTTATAATGTTCTTAACTCACTAAAACTATCTTTTACAGAAAATAACTTATACTGAAAAGAATCTACTTGTTTTATTAAGAAATGAAAAGGAAAATTACATATGCTTGAAAAAAGTTAAAAATAAAATAATCTGAGATTGGCAGTGTTCCATAGCCTGGGAATGGCTTTGCCGTCCTCATCTTCCAAGTGGTATGCCCCTTTTCCTGCTAATTCAATCACTTTGTAAGGTCCTTCCCAATTGGGCCCTAACTTGCCATCTCTTGGTACTATGGTGTTTCCCATCACTTTGCGCAGCACCCAATCGTCGATCTTGAATTGCCTTGGATGCACTGTTTTGTTGTATTTCATGGATAACTCTTGTTGGTATGAGACAATGTGAACCAGTGCTCTTTCTCTTCTTTCTTCTGCAAGGTCGAGCTCCAATGCTATGGCTTCGCCATTTAAGTCTGGATCAAAATTTTCGCTTCGAATTGTGGGGAGGCCAACTTCTAGTGGGATTACTGCTTCCATACCATAGGCTAAGGAGAATGGGGTTTCTCCTGTTGACCGCCGAGGTGTGGTGCGGTAAGCCCATAAAACATGAGGGAGTTCTTTTGCCCACTTGCCTTTTGCTTTCTCTAGCCTTTTTTTTAATCCATCCAAGACGACTTTGTTTGATGCTGGGAAGCCCAGCTTGACTGCTTGCTCCACTACTAGGCCGTCTGGAGAGATAAGGACTATGCTGAGTCCTGCTCCATGCCGGTTGGATGCTCCATCCACGAAGAGCTTCCACATCTCTCCAACGAATAACTTCCAGTAAGTGGAGGGATCAGATAATGCCTAGGGGTCCAAAATGTTGCTGGTGTTTTCTTCAAGGTCCATGCTTGCTGTTTGCCCCTCGCTATTTGATTGTACCAAGTCTTTATTTAATGGTGAATCTTGGCTTGGTGTAGCATAGTTTGCCTTGGGGTTTGACTGAGTACCTTGTGCCAGGGGTTGCGCTATTCCAGCGTCAACTTCCATTCCTAGTTCGGTTGTGTCCGTTAGGTCGACTGGGCAGATATGATGACTCCCTGGAGTAAATTCAGCGACGAAGTCTGCCAAGGCTTGAGCTTTTATCGCGGTTCTGGGTTGAAACTTGATGTCATATTGTCCTAACTCTACTGCCTACTTCAAGATTCGCCCATAAAAGTTTGCCCTTTCAAACAAAGCTTTTAATGGGAAAGCTGTGAAAACGACTATGGTGTGGGCGTGAAAGTAGTGTGACAACTTCCTTGAGGCCATCATCAAGGCCAATGCCAGTTTTTCCAGTGGCAAGTACCTTGTTTCGACGCCCAGCTGTCACGACCCAAACCAGCCCCTATAGGTTTAGCATCGTAACCGGCCAGTAATCCTAAGATTACCTACGGCCTGTGAGACATATTAACATAATAGTAGGGGCTGCGGAAGCAAATAACAAAATTCAACATCCATTGAGCTGTGCAGACTTATATGAGACAGAAAAATTTAAAACTTTTTATATACATATATACACATTATCTTTAAGTCATATTATATATACAGATTAGGCAGAAATGGACTTAGTCCCCCTTTTCAAAATACACCTGACTTGAAGAACCAAACAAGAAAACATAACTTAAACTTTAAATTACATGACGATAACACTTAACATATCCGGAACCTCTACGAGAGGCACATAGGTTGGCTGACATAACAGATTCTAGACAGATGCTTCTAAGCCTGGTCACGCGCCTGATCACCTACATACATAAATAATACAGTAAGCTAAAGCCCAGTGAATAATAACAGAGTAAAGGGTTTAATGAATGATGTCCATCACAGAGTTTATATCAGAAACACAATCATATCAGAAACAAAGTCTTATGCATATTCAAATGTCAAATCAGAAGTAGATTCAGATACATACTCACATTCATATTCATATTCAGATTTTACATAAGATCATATGTGGTATACCCATTAGCTATCAGATCAGGTAGGTCCAAAGACCACAACAGGCAGGTCCTAAGACCACAGCAGGTAGGTCTAAAGACCACAGACAAAGTTGGTACCAACAACCACAAAGGTCCATATCTTGCGCGCAAGTAGCCATGGTATTATTACCCCTAGGCAAGGGCCATAGGCCACGGTATTGTTACCCCCGGGCGAGGGCCATAGAGACTAAGGGTGCCACAAATACTTTTCAGAAAACTGGACATTCATTCATAGTTCATAAAGTAGCTTTCCAGAAAACCGATCATATCATATCAGAAAATACTTACGGTTAAACATAACTTTACAAAGTTATTACTCACAGTGGGCTGTAGAAGCAAATCAGACAAACTGGACATATCGGGAAAATCAGGCAGACAATGACGCGTGACCTACACAAGCACATAATAAATACACATTGAAATACAATATTACTCCTTTGATTAAACTTGTCCTTTCTAGTCTTTATAGTCCGAAGTTCTACTACGTTTATTCTTTCTCGTTTAAATAAACCGGGTTCTTACTTCACATATTCTTTTATTACTAAGTCCCTCTTTTCCAAATAGATTGATCCTTTACTTGGCTTCTTAAATAATTACCACGAGATCAATGATTCATTCTTTAACTAACTGATTCTATGTTGATTAGTAGCCTATTATTCTTTATTGAGTCATAAATCATGTCTAGAATGCATTGGAAAGAGATGAGGATAAAAATATGAACTAAATGCAACTTTTCAAAATGTGCTGAAAATGGGTCTTCGCTTGAGCGCCACTTTGGTCGCTCGAGCGGACTATAAAATTTGAAGAAACTACTGGGAGGTCGATTTTCACGCTCGAGTGAGACTTCCCTCGCTCGAGCGGACAACGAAAATTCTGAAATTCTAAAATTGCAATTAAAGTTCCAATTTGGTGTTTCAAGCCTCAAAACATGTACCTTAGTATACAAACATGGTGAACCATTTATTAAAGTCATAAATCGCTAAATCATTTATTCAAAATCATACCCCAATTGCCAAATTTAGTTTGAAATCGTTATATCCATATCAAGCCAAATCCCAACTCAAAATGATTAACTTTTAAGTTAATCTCCATAAATTGAACATGGCTCCAAACTCTCATTTTCTTTTTAGTTACATAAAATTGATTTCAAGCTCTTTCTACTTTCCTTTCAAGCATGAAATTAAAGTCATAACTTCCTTAGAAAATTATTCACATGTATGAAATTGACATCAAAATTACTAGTTTTATATTCTTATAAATTTCCAACTAATTTCCATAACCATGAGTCTACTTGATTTCTTACTTAACCCATGAGACTAGTTTCATATCTTTCTTAATTCATGATGCATGTGTGATTGAACTCAATTTCATATCAGACAAATAAATTCAAACCCAAAATGGTTATTTTCAAATTAACTTCTATAATTTTGAATCTAATTTAATTCCTACACCATTTTACTAATTCCTTTTTAATGTACATAAAATTGTTTACCTTAAATTCCTCAAAATCCATAGTGCATGTATAAAACACTTATCAAATCCAACTAATTTTACATCATCAAGCTCAATTTATATTTTGACTTCTTAATTTATATCACAATTTAATCTCAAGCTCATAAACCTTAAAATATGAATTAAATTCTAAAATCTAGAAAACTTGCCATGCATGTAACGATAAACTTCAATTATGTGAAGGATGAAGAAAATCAAACTCAAATATTTAATCTCAACATCAATCTCTTAATAATTAATTTCTAATCTATCTTCCATAAACTTGATTTTACATGCAACCCAACTCTTAACAATTCATAATATCTACAAAGCCTTATTTTTTAATTCCTTCAAAATTCAAGATGTATGTATCAATCTAATCTAAATCCCTTTCCATAGCTTTCAAATTATAAGATTGAATTTCAACATATCTCAATCCTAGAATGCATGCAACATATAACTTCAAAATCCAACATATTCATGTATGTATGTAAGGAATCACCTTCTTCTTAACATGCTAAAGCAAAATACATATGATGGCCCATAAATCCAACTCTATACCATAGGATCTTTAAGGTTTGCGAGACAAATCCTTACCTTGAGTCTTTATAGACACTTAATCTTGCACAACTTTGACAAATCTAAGCCAAACTTGAGTTTCTCCTTCATTTTCTTCACTTTCCTCTTGGTTTTCCTTCAAATTTCCAGCAAAGATTTAAGGAATTGACTCCCTTTCTCACCCACGGTGGTCTCTCTCTTCCCACGGTTTTGTCAAGACCAAAAACAAGCACAGAATGCACTCACTCAATTACTCAGTGGGTTGCCTACTCTCTCTCTCTTCTCATGTGCACATAAAGAGATTGAAGGTTTAATAATTTATTATATATAAATATATATAATATATACCCACAATTCTAATTTAGTCCATAATTCAAATTTTGTCTAGGATTAATTTAACTAAGCATAATTTGATCTTAATAAATTTTGATTTGCATAAAATTAGTTAATTATAATTAACCCCAAATCCCATATAATCTAATTAGGCAAATTGACTTCCATTAGAGCCTAATTAAATATAATTAAATTTATCAATCTGAATCAGATTTGTAATCAAACTCCTAAAAGGCTCCAATTATTAAATTAAACTTATTTCCAACCTCAATTTTGGTTTCTTAAATCATTTAGGTCTTCAATTTTTGATCAGACTCCAAGTTTCCGGCAATTAAATTACATATTCAAATTGGGCACATCATAATTAAATTTAATTTATAATAACCACAATCCTCAATCCTCATGATTTAATCGATTCCAATTAGGACCTAATTAATCGAATCTCAATTTCACTAAACTGAATCGAATATTTAATTAAACTCCCAAATGGGTCCATAATTAAAATTAAATTGATTCACTTCTCAATTTTACTCCCTTAAGCCATTTGGACCCTTAATTTTTAATTCCAAAATAAACCTTCAATAAAATCATATACGAGTCAGATTCCACAATTCTCATAAATCCCAAATTAAATTGTAATGCTCGGCAATTAACTTTCAAATCCTCGTAATTAATCAAATACTAATCATTATACGTGATGGGGTCGTTACACCAGCAATGTCTTGCTGACATAAAAGATGGGCAGATATTGGATTCCTTCCGCACAGACCAACACTGCGCTAATTGCGTACTGAGAGACTACTAAGTATAGGAAGAGTTTTTTCCAGGTATTGGGGTGACAAGTAATGGTGGAAAAGACATGTATTCTTTCAAGTTTTTCAGAGCGCGGTCGCATTCTTCGTCTCACTCGAATTTGTCCTTTAAAGCATGAAAAAATGGTCGTAGTCTGTCTGACCACCGGCTTATAAACCAATTGAGTGCAGCCGCCATGCCGGTGAGATGCTGTACTTCTTTTACTGAATTTGGCCTCTCCAGGTCCTGAATTGCTTTGATCTGAGAGGGGTCTGCTTCTATACCCCGGTTAGTCACTAGGAAGCCCAGGAATTTGCCAAATCCTACTCCGAATGCACATTTAGACGTATTAAGACGCAACTTGTGCTTCTTTAGGATCTCAAACATCTCACCTAGGTCCTTGAGATGGTCATTCTTATTCTTTCTCTTGACCACCATGTTGTAACAAGCCCGCGGCGGGACCTCGCTACAACTCGGACTCGATTTTGTGTCACGGTTCTTAATCTCGAACCAAAGAGTCCAAATCCGGCAAATCGTTTTGAGAAAACAGATTTTTTTGAAAGAAGTGCCAAACATGGACTGCTTTGCCAGATACAGAGTCGCCACCTAAATATTTTATTTTTGGGAAATTTAGGAAACCCTGACTCGTTTGCCTAAGGCCACGTGTCCGTCATCACCAAAGTTGCCTCGGCTCGGGAACTTGGGTACGATTGGGGAAGGTCACTTCGTGAGCACCCCCGCTCGCCCGATCAAAGATCGGCCTCTACTAACCATGATATCTATTTTTGAAAACATTGTGTGTTCTTATTCCGGTTATTAGCCTAGGTTACTATGTGATGCGCACAGCATACAAGTATAGACTAAGTCGTCTGAATTGGAACAAAACACTTCATGTTTGTTTGTGAAAATGGTTTGCTATTCGCAAGTAGGCTTAAAATGCGGAATTTGCCACCCTCGGGTGGGCTTAGAAAACATGATTTTGCCACTGTCTAGTAGGCTTAAAACAAACATTTGATGAATTGTTCCAATCCAAAAAACCCAACCTCCACCCACAGGCATCCAAGCAGGTATATCACATAAGCAGTTAGCCTCATGGTAAGTATGCTATTCATGGCAGTCACTCACACGCATGCAAGGATGCTAAAGTATAAAACTCACCGAGTACTCCAAGCCAAAACAAAAACCGATGAGAAATCCATGTATGATCCTAAGTATACTGAAATGCCTAATGCAACACATGCAAAAATGCAACTATAGCAGGCTCGGCTATTCTAAACATGGCATATGAGATGCAACAGCTATCAAGTATTCAATTCGGAATTGAAATACAGATGCAGTTAGTATGATGCGCCGAGCTCGGTGCATGCAAGACAGATGAATGGGTGCAAACATGCTATCATACTGTATGCTAATTGAAACATGCCCTAATCTAACCATCATAAGCAGGTAAATAAAAGAGAGAAAGACGTGGGGTTGGAAGACATACATCACATACACGCACACTTATTACAACATTGCCCTCGCACAGAGGGTCCAAATAAATAGTACAGTCCAAATATGTACAAATCCCTAATTAATTTACAAATTAACTAAGAAAAATAATAAACTGGCATGCAAGCCAGGGACTGTCTTCACTCTTCTCCAGATGATGAATGATGCATGTCCGGGTTGCTTTGTGCAGAAATCCACTGTGATGCCCCAATTAGCCTCTGTTTGCAATTGTTTTTGGAATGCGTGCCAAGCTCCGGAAGGCTGCTGATTCTTGATTTGCTGCAACAGAGAGCAAGAAAGGGGCATGGCAATGTATTTTCACATATGTATGCATACCTCGATCCTCGTGCCACCAATCACGCATCTCGATGCATGATAGCCGAGGAGTCGAATTGCACAACTCAATATGAAATGAATGCACATATGAACACAATAAGACCTAACTCCATCATGGATAATCCGGAGTATCGGTGACTGGGGAATTGAGACACGTTCCGTCATTCGGAGTACGAAGCGCCCCTCGTTTCCCGTGCTCGGGCTAACTCCTATCCCGAACACAATGCAATATGCATGACATGCATGAAATGAAACTAAGATACAACCTAACATGCACAATGCTATGAAATGGCATACACGATGCACGAGGTAACATGGCATACGCAATGCGCTAACATACAGCCTAGCATACACAATGCTATGGAATGAAATGTCATACACAATGCATAATGGACTTACACCAACATGAGTGGACCTCAGCCACACTTACATAAGAGGCCATTAGATGAAAATGAGACACTCGAAATGCGTGCACACGTGCACGCAAATCGAGGACCGATCCTAAGGCACCGAATGCCACTCTAACAAGACACATGGCAAGACATGGAATATGACATACTAGCATGCAAATTTCAGTAGCAAAAATTGATGCAAAACGGCCCCAAAACATGGCAACAGTGCACCCGATGCATGAAATGAAACCCGAAATCCAAAATTAGGCACATGGAATGACTTATAGCTATACAAAGCATGCATTATTTGAACATGAAGTGTGAAGACAGAATCAAGAAAGCCCCAAAACAAGCATATTTACAGTTTTAAGAAAGGCCAAATAGTGAACAAAAATGGGGCTAAGCTAGCATGCAAAAATGGCCCCGAAAGAGGGATAATGAAGCAACTAACAGATGCTGGTCCCAAAAAGAGAAGGGCCCTTCTACAATTTTGAAGAGGGGTCCAAAATATGAAGTTTTACAATTTATGACAAGCCACAAAAACAGACACAAGTATGGTAAAACTTTCATGCAAAAAATGGGCCTAAATGAGGGATACAAAGGCAAGTGGCAAATGAAAACCTAAAAAAGAGGAGGGCCCTTCAACAATGTTGAAGAGGGGCCCAAAACATGGCATTTTACAGTTTATGATCAGACCCAAAACAGTGTACAAGTATGCTCAAAATACTATGTAAGATAAGGCCAAAAAGAGAGCTATAACACAAAGTATAAAAAGGTTGCTTCAAACAAAAAAATACCCTTAATGAAACATGAAGAGGGGGTCAAAGTAAGGTCATTTACAGTTCGGACCAAGGCCAAAAAAAATAAGCACAAAGGGCTAACAAATCATGCAAAAATAAGGCCAAAAGAGGGATATAAAGGCAAGTGACAAATGGAAGCATCAAACAGTAATGAGCCCTTCAACAATGTTGAAGAAGGGCTCAAAATAAGCCACTTTACAGTCTATGACAGAGCTCAAAATAGTTTATACATAGGCAAAAAATAATATGCAAGAAAATGGCATATAAGGGAGGTAATGAAGCAAGTGCAAAAAGGAAGCCTCAAACACTGAGAGGACCTTAAAAAAACATGAAAAAGAGCTCAAAATAATGCTATTTTTAGTTTGGGTCGGAGCCCAGAAATGTAAGCAAATATGGCTTATAAATGGACCAAAAAAATACAAGTTTGAGGGAAATAGGGACTTACCCTTGAAGACCAAGTTTCCAGCAGCTTTTAGTCAGAAAATCTGAGCTTTAAACCTCTTAAAATGTCCTCCAAGGTACTGAAATGAGTAATGGAGGTGATAGGCTAGGGGTTGTAGTGCAAATGGTGCAAGAAAATGGATGTTTGAACTTGAAAATGAAGAGTTATGGAGGGGGAGGAGAGTTATGAGCCTAAGCCAAAAGTGTCTAACCCTTAAAAATGGAGCTCAATGGTGTATTATATAGAGGGACTCATCTTTGAAACCCAAAAAAAGGGGGGAAAAAAGAGGGGGAAAAAAAAACCAATTTAAATGGAGCAAAACAAGGGGAGAAATTTCGAAAGTGGCGTTTTGACCATGAAGTTGGTCTCTCGGGCCACAGTGTTCCTCAAAAGGGAGAAAATAAGGTGTGCGCCAAAAATCGGAGCAAACGGTGGTAGTTAAGCGGTCCCGAACCGAGACACACGGCCGACGGCTCCAAAAATCGAAAACTGGGCTCCAAACGAGAAAAATGCCCTACGACCACGAAGTTGGTCTCCCAGGCCACAGTGTTCCTCAAAGGGGAGGAAACAAGGTGTGCGCCAAAAATCGGAGCAAACGGAGGTGGTTAAGCGGTCCCGAACCGAGACACACGGCCGATGGCTCCAAAAATCGAAAACTGGGCTCCAAACGGGAAAAATGGCCTACGACCACAAAGTTGGTGTCCCAGGCCACAGTGTTCCTCAAAAGGGAGGAAAAAAGGTGTCCGCCAAAAACCGGAGCAAACGGAGGTGGTTAAGCGGTCCCGAACCGAGACACACGGCTGACGGCTCCAAAAACCGGAAACCGGGTTGCAAACGAGAAAAATGGCCTACGACTACAAAACGTAGCCTACGGCCACTGAGAGTTGGTCTACGAGACCTCTCCCTCCCTTCGGGAAGAGAAAACAGAGAAAACGGAGCTTGGTTCGCAAACCGAGGCAAGACACGAAAAAGCCCGAAAGTCCGGAGGCAAGGCTCGCAGCCGAGACTCTGAAACTTCTGAACGGGCACAATATGCAATATCACTGAGTGCTCAATCGGTGACGTCTGAGTCTTAAGGTCGGTCAAAAATGGGGTGTCTACAGTTGCCCCTCTTTGACAGAACTCAAAAGTCATAAGTGACGGGAGTGAATGTCAAAGCCCAGAGACGACCCATTTTTGACAAGGCCGAAGACTCAGACAAACAGGTGAGATAAACAGAGATGTGCCCGCAGGCACGCCCGCAAGCAGGGGGCAAAATGCAAATGATAATGCAAGAAGCCGAACATAACTTATGATCATGCAAAGAAACATAGGGACGTATCCCGGTGTTTCGGAAAGGTATAAGTATTGGGACGTATTCCAGATGCTCTTAACCAAAGATGGAGAAACATGGGGACGTATCCCGGTGTTTAGGGACGTATCCCAAGGTTTAGGGACGTATCCTGGTGTTTGGGGACGTATCCCAAGGTTTAGGGACGTATCCCAAGGTTTAGGGACGTATCCCAAGATTTAGGGACGTATCCCAAGGATTAGGGACGTATCCCAAAGGATAGGGACGTATCCCAGAGGTTAGGGACGTATCCCAGAGGTTAGGGACGTATCCCAAAGGTTAGGGACGTATCCCAGAGATTAGGGACGTATCCTAATGGTTAGAAAAGAAGGAGAAACATAGGGACGTATCCCGGTGTTTCAGGAGGAAGGAGAAACATAAGGACGTATCCCAGTGTTCTGCAAGGAATGTGAAACATAGGGACATATCCCGGTGTTCCGCAAGGAATGAGAAACATAGGGACGTATCCCGGTGTTTCGCAAGGAATGTGAAACATAGGGACGTATCCCGGTGTTTCGCAAGGAATGTGAAACATAGGGACGTATCCCGGTGTTTCGGAAAGGCAAGAGAAACATAGGGACGTATCTTGGTGTTTCGAAAAGAGGGAAAAACTTAGGGACGTATCCCGGTGTTTCAGAAAGAAGAGAGAAACATAAGGACGTATCCCGGTGTTTCGGAAAAGGGATAAGCATTGCAACGTATTCCAAATGCTCTAAACCAGAGGAAGTCTGACCCGTCGCACGTGCGAGGAGAAAGAAAGACGATTGCAAGTGAAAGGTGCATAATAATGCAAGATAGATGTGCATAATCAATGCAATGAATGAGAATAACAATGCTAGTGAAGTGGGTGCATAACAATGCAATTGGAATGGGCATCACAATGCAAGCATGAGAAGTGCATAACAATGCGGATGGAAGGATGCATAACAATGCAAGTGGAATGTGCGTGACAACGCATATTTGAAACAAAATGCCGAATAAGGGAATACAAGCCTTAACGAGACCAGATTAAAACGCGACCTCCGATTTACCTTTCGGAGGGGTTTGCAACACATTCAGCTCAAAAACGAGCACACCCTGTTCATATTAGAGAGAGATAACATCTGTTGCTGCTTTAATCGCCATTCTGACTTGAAGCAGGCTTACACTTGGGATTGAGGTACACTCATACTCCAGAGAAATGGCGAGGCCTGAAAAGGTATATCTGGAATACAATCACAGACTTTTCTGAAGTTGAAGCACACTCAGATGCTTCCATTTTCCCTCTTTTCTTTTGCTTTGCAGTCCGGAACCCATGTAGCTTCAAATAGGTCCTGGTTTACCGTTTCACATGACTGGTGAACTGAGCGGTTTTATGAAAGAACGAAACTTATTTTGCACAAACGTGAAGAATGGCACAACACTTTGAGCACAAAACGATTTCATTTTTGAAATTGAGAGATGAGTTTTCGACTAGGTATTGGGCCTACGACTGAACACAGCAAAATGACTCAACAAGGAAATAAAAAGGCACACAACCTAGACACATCGAGTAACACTCGAAATGACTCAAAACAAGAATCGAGATAAAACAAAAAGACACGACACTCAGACGTGCACAGGGAGCCTGTTTCACCGGGTAGTGTTTCCCACCCTTTCTCATTTGTGATTCTCACATCACTCGCCTCGAGCTCGTTTTTACGGAAAAAAAAAGCCCTTTTCCTCACTTTTTCTCTCAGCGCACATCTCTCTATTCTTCAATCTCTCATTTTTTTATCCCTCCCCTAGGTGGTCAATGGATAAACAGAAAGTTGCTGGCTCTTGCCCCCTAGCACTCAGCTAGATTCTTCTTCTTCTGCACGCAGCTAGTGAGTTTCTCCCACAGGGGTCAGTACTAACCGGTGTGTAGCAACTGCAAATGACATCGCTTGACGATGCTCATTGGAGAGTTTGGACGTGATCAGATCTGTCCAGATGAGGGAGTGGAATATCTTGACCCATTCCAGTTCGTGCTTCACACTTGGCTTGATACCTCGTTGCTTGGAGGGTGAGAGAGCTTTCAGCCCTTCGTTGTGCCCTTTTCTGGCGAATACGGTGCCCTTTCCGGCAAGTAGAGTGCCCTTTCTAGCAAGTATTTCGATAAAGGGAAAAAGATAGAACACCTGACTCAACTGTGCCCCTAGTTCATTATTTTGACCATTTTTTGTTTTGATTTTTCTACTAAAACAATTTTAACCAAACTGAGAGTTAGATTAACGCGCTTGTTCGATTTTCTGATTCAAAATCATGCAAGTTAGGTTATGAACACTGAAAATTTTCTTTTTTTGGGTCCAGAAAAATGGTCCAGTTTTGGAAAAAATGGAATAGTTTTTGAGAAAATCAGTCAACCTCAGTAAAAATTCTCAAAAACTGTTTTTGCAATCGGCCACTGCTCAACGAGCATAGAACCCACTCTCGAGATGCACAACCTCAAATCCAAAGAAAAATTGCCCCTTGCTTGAAGAGAGCTTCATGGCAACGGAAAGTTGCCCCTTGTTTGAACGACACCGCAGCGCATTGAATGGCAACAGAAAGTTGCCCCTTGTTTGAATGGCACCGCAGCGCATTGTAGTCAGTCCTTAGAGTGACGAACACAACCAAATTCTCAGATACAGAGAAGACAAAGATGACCAGAACCATCGCATGGATACAATCGAATTGAAGTATTTTATAGTTGGACTTCATAATGAAGTTGCCTACGTATCCCAAAGATGGGAATCAAGTCTTACGTAGTTCGGGGTTAAGGTACACTCGGGTATTTAACCTCTCCTTTTTATGCTCTAACTTTTGCCAAGGCGCCTGTTGCGGGTTTTCAACCTTGCGAGCTTTATTTTTCTGATTCTCTTCTTTTTTTCTTTCTTTTCTTTGCATTTTCTTCATTTTTTCCTTTTTTTTTCTTTTCTTTTTTTTCATTCTTTGCATTTTTTTTTCTTCTTTTTCTTGCTCTAACTTTTGCCTGGGTCGCCCTTCCGGGTTTTCGGCCCAGCGAGCCTCTCAAGGGTAAAAGTGTAGCTTTGTCCATGTCAAATGGTTTTGAGATCCTGAAGTCATCTGAATCCAAGAGAATGGCTGCTGTTCGCTGATGATGCAGGAGTCCATCCAATGGGGGCTGAATTTGCCCCTGGTGTTGTGGATCAGAACTCAGTTTTTCTTCAGCAATACTTTCTTCTTCCTCCCTCTGGGATTTGGCATTCTTGCCAGTCTTCATTGATTTGCAGGATGATCCACCTTCGGCTCTTCGAGCACATCTGACATTTTTCTGCCTCTAGGTCGCAGTCGCTCAATCCGCCACACAGGCCTCACATTGCGGTTGACCGTTGAACACTCTGAATTAAGGTCCAAGGTTTGAAAGCAAGGGGTCGAGTCTCGAGACTGAGAGCGATCCTAAGCTGCACAATCTCAAGAGCGATTCCACACAGGTCTTCGCAGGATCGCGCAAAAACATTTTTTCAAATTTTTTAAGGAAGCAACCAGTCGCTCGCGCTAAAGACAGTGTAGAACCAATCTAGATCAAGCCAGGATCCTTCTCAGTACTCACATTAACAAGCATGATTTCATTCATTAAGGGTTTAGCACGCCTCTCTTTCTCTTAGTTGATCAAATTTTTGCGAAACCTGAGGAATTCCTTCCTTTTCGTTTTCACCGCAGTGTTCAAAAGGTTTTGAAAAACTTAGGTCAATGCAATGAGTTCGAGGCACAGAAAAGTAGGCAAAAAATATTGTCGTTTCGTTCAAACTCTCTGGCACAATTGGCACAACTGGCACAAGGCAGAAGCAAGCACAAAAGCGTGAAAAACCACTGCTGTTTTATTCAAATCTTCTGGTGTAACTGGCTCCGTGGCATAAACAGACTCAAGACAAAACGAAAAGACAAACACAAAACAAGATAGCGATGTCCGAGGTAACACCCCCGGAATCACTCGACTCTTAACAAAATAGGATTGACTCGATACAACAAGACAGACTCAACAGGATTGACTCGATACAACAAGACTGACTCGATAGGACTGACTCGATACAACAAGACAGACTCGATAGGACTGACTCGATACAACAAGACAGACTCAACAAGACTGACTCGATACAACAAGACAGACTCAACAGGTTTGACTCGATACAACAAGACAGACTCAATACCCAAGTCGGAAAGTACGAAAACCAGCATTCACAAATGCTCAAAACAGTGCGTGCCATACGCCACATCTGGAGTAAATTGAGTGCCGTCTGCAGGTGGTTCATCCCCTGATCACATAACAACACAGGTCCAGAGTACCCGAGAGATATCAGACCCTTCTGAAGCTATGGTTCTAAGACTACTTAGCAAAAGAGAAAACAGACTACATCTCAGCTTAATTTCACCAAAACCAAAATGAGCAAAGTTGAATGACTGTGCCCCTCTTACAGAATTCTGCCACAAGTTCTGCCTGCAAGCTGATACCCTCAGGTAAAATTGATTCCTAAAACACTAATGCTGATGCCCGCAGGCTTGATGCCCAAACTCGCGAACTGATACATGCATTCCTGTAGAGACGCACTCTAAAGCACATAACAGATAAGTGAGAGCCAAAACACCCCTATGTTGGGGTAGGGTTTCTCTGTCCTATTTTGTCAGGAGCTAGGGTTTCACTACGCACGCAGCGGTTTCAAACAATCTATTCGGGTAAGCAACCTGTCCTAGCTTGGAATGGTCACTATGGATTCCGAATATGCACTAGATCGAATGGTCAAAATGGGTGTCCCGATAAAACCGGGGTTTGTGTTCCCATACAGGTAGAGCCCACAACCGGTCAGCCTTATGGTCATGCCTTGACAAGACAAGCCTCCGGCAAACCGTTCAGGAATAACAGATGGCAAACACGGTGTCCTAGGCGCACCAATGCAAATGCAATGCAAAGAAACACACAAGTGCAGTCAAAATCAGATATCATGAATTCGAGTCAAGTTCTCTAAATCCCCAGCAGAGTCGCCAGAAACTGTAACAAGCCCGCGGGGGGACCTCGCTACAACTCAAACTCGATTTTGTGTCACGGTTCTTAATCTCGAACCAAAGAGTCCAAATCCGGCAAATCGTTTTGAGAAAATAGATTTTTTTTGAAAGAAGTGCCAAACATGGACTGCTTTGCCAGATACAGAGTCGCCACCTAAATATTTTATTTTTGAGAAATTTAGGAAACCCTGACTCGTTTGCCTAAGGCCACGTGTCCGTCATCACCAAAGTTGCCTCGGCTCGGGAACTTGGGTACGATTGGGGAAGGTCACTTCATGAGCACTCCCGCTCGCCCGATCAAAGATCGGCCTCTACTAACCATGATATCTATTTTTGAAAACATTGTGTGTTCTTATTCCGGTTATTAGCCTAAGTTACTATGTGATGCGCACAGCATACAAGTATAGACTGAGTCGTCTGAATTGGAACAAAACACTTCATGTTTGTTTGTGAAAATGGTTTGCTACTCGCAAGTAGGCTTAAAATGCGGATTTTGCCACCCTCGGGTGGGCTTAGAAAACATGATTTTGCCACTGTCTAGTGGGCTTAAAACAGACATTTGATGAATTGTTCCAATCCAAATAACCCAACCTCCACCCACAGGCATCCAAGCAGGTATATCACATAAGCAGTTAGCCTCATGGTAAGTATGCTATTCATGGCAGTCACTCACACGCATGCAAGGATGCTAAAGTATAAAACTCACCGAGTACTCCAAGCCAAAACAAAAACCGATTAGAATTCCATGCATGATCCTAAGTATACAGAAATACTTAATGCAACACATGCAAAAATGCAACTATAGCAGGCTCGGCTATTCTAAACATGGCATATGAGATGCAACAGCTATCAAGTATTCAATTCGGAATTGAAATACAGATGCAGTTAGTATGATGCGTCGAGCCCGGTGCATGCAAGACAGATGAATGGGTGCAAACATGCTATCATACTGTATGCTAATTGAAACATGCCCTAATCTAACCATCATAAGCAGGTAAATAAAAGGGAGAAAGACGTGGGGTTAGAAGACATACATCATACACACGCACACTTATTACAACATTGCCCTCGCACAGAGGGTCCAAATAAATAGTACAGTCCAAATATGTACAAATCCCTAATTAATTTACAAATTAACTAAGAAAAATAATAAACTAGCATGCAAGCCAGGGACTGTCTTCACTCTTCTCCAGATGATGAATGATGCATGTCCGGGTTGCCTTGTGCAGAAATCCACTGCGATGCCCCAATTAGTCTCTGCGATGCCTACGACCACAAAACGTAGCCTACGGCCACTGAGAGATGGTCTACGAGACCTCTCCCTCCCTTCGGAAAGAGAAAACAGAGAAAACGGAGCCTGGTTTGCAAACCGAGGCAAGACACGAAAGAGCCCGGAAGTCCAGAGGCAAGGCTTGCAGTCGAGACTCTGAAACTTCTGAACGGGCACAATATGCAATATCACCGAGCGCTCAATCGGTGACGTCTGAGTCTTAAGGTCGGTCAAAAATGGGGTGTCTACACATGTCGTCGATGTAAGCCTCCATTGTTCTGCCTAACAATGGCTCAAACATCTTGGTGACCATTCTCTGGAATGTTGCCCCTGCAAAGGGCATGACCTTGTAGCAATACAATCCTCTTGGAGTTGTAAAGGACGTGACCTCCTGGTCTGGTTCGTACATGGCGATTTGATGGTAGCCTCTATACGCATCAAGAAAGCTAAGTCGGTTATGCCCTGTCGTTAGGTCTACCAGTTGATCTATCCGTGGTAGGGGGAAGCTGTCCTTTGGGCATGCTTTGTTAACCGTCTTGTAGTTGACTCAGACACGCCATTTTTCATTCTTCTTTGGCACTACGACTGTGTTGGAAATCCATCTGGGGTAGTGCACCTCTCTAATTGCTCCTGCCTCCAGTAGGTTTCCTACTTCTTCCGCCACTATCTCGGCGTGGTTGAATGATTGGTCTGGCGGATGGGTGGACATTGAGTTGGTGACAGATGAAGTTGGGATCAATGCTTGGCATGTCGTATGGTGTCCAGGCGAACACTTCGATGTTAGAGGTCAAAAATTCCAAGACCTCTAATCTCTCAGTGCTGGACAACGACGAACCGAGCAAAAAGAACTTATCCGGCTTCTTTTCATCTATTCTTACCTCTACCAAGTCTTCCACCGCTTTTTGATTAGCTACTTTGCCAACATCTATGAACAGTTCATTACTCTCAGGTTCTTCCACCGAATGAACATATCCCTTGGCAGTGCTGTAACAACCTCGCATCGACATCGATTAATTATCGACATTATTCTTGAATTAACCACCGACACCGTTAATCGAGACCGATAATGACCGATAATCGGATCAATAAAATATCGAATCGATCGATCAAGTATCGAATCGATGGATTGATCGCAATCGTAAATGCATAATCTATCTGCTTGACCGCCAAATTATTCGTTTCGCCTTTACGCATTAAACTGCAAATTGAAGGCCTTATCGGCGGCCGAACCGGAAATAGATCAATGTTTTATGATCATTGAAATTTATGTAAATTAATGGTATATTTAATTGAAAACTGATTGGGTATGATCAAATTAGATAAAATAAGCTAAATCAAAGAATTGACCTTATTTACGGAATTGCCACTTAGTGGCCCACTTCATACCATATTTGAGCCTTGTTTTATACACTTGATCAAACATTTTCATCAGCTCTTTTCCTTGTCTTTGCCGACCTAGAGAGAGAGAGATTGGGAGAGAGTTTGGTTTCATCTTGAAATTGACTTGTGTACTTGAAGAAATTGAAGGATAATTGCTAAAACGAGCTTCTAGTCTTGTGATTGAGGATCTAAGGTAGAGTAATTACCTTCTTGTTTATGAATTGAACCACCCCTTGCATGGTTTAGAGGATTATTAAAGATTAGAGCCAAGATATGGCTTATAAGGTTGAATTGAAGCTTATCTCTTGCATGCATGCTTGTATTGAGGAATTTTAAGTTGTTTTCATGGCAAAAGGTTGCATGCATGTTCACATTTATGTATAAGTCCATGTTTTCATCTTGTTTTGAAAGGATTGAGCTCATTAGAGCAAGAATTGAAGCTTTGAAATGGTTTTGACCCATGCATGTCATGTTTGAAGATTGTTCTTGAAAATGGGTTTGAAAAATGGTTTCAATTGACTCACTCTTAGGCTTTGAATTCACAAATTGAGCTTTGAAACTTATTGTACATTGAATTTAGATGTGTTTTCCAGAATTTGGGCCCAAGAGGTCGAGTTTTGAGTGAAAGAATGCTTGGTTTGAGCTTAGGAGACAAATCTGGAAATTCCAGATTTGGCTTCTTCGCTCGAGCGAAGGGTTCTTCGCTCGAGCGACCAACCTTTGTTCGAAGCTACGCTCGAGCGTAGGATTGGTGGCTCGAGCATAAAATTCGAGCATCCAGTACTTTTACTGTTTCATCAGACCGCTCGAGCGAAGGATTTCTCGCTCGAGCGAAGCCTTTGATTTTGGAAGCTCGCTCGAGCGAAGGAAGGCTCGTTCGAGCGAGGGTCCTATTTTCAGCAAACTTTGCAAAATGTCTTCTAAGTGCATCTTTGCATCCACATTCCATTCTAGGCATTCTTAGGCCTAGTTTAAGACATCTTAATGAGGATATAGATGTAGAACACACCGAGGCAAATTAGGGAGTAAGTTATTGATCTTTCCCAACTGTATGGCTTAGTGTGTGTTCATCCTGTATACTGTGTAGGGTTGGCATTCCGAGGAGACGCTCTAGCTACTGATAAGCCCAAACTCTGTGAGTAACAATTGTGTAAAGATATGTTCAAAAATGATTATCTTCTGAATTGTTTATTGAATCGAATCGTTTACGAACCAATCTTAATTGAATGAATGGATGTCCTAGATTCTGAATGGAACTGGGGCATCCTTAGCATTATTTATTCTTGTTGTCTCTTTATTCTGAGATCTCTGTCGGTTCCCTTGTTGGAACCACTACTATTTACTGGTTGATTGGCCATCAACGACTGCTCGGTCTTTTTAGACCTACTGTTTACTGTACTGTTATGCTTATAGATGTACCACATATGACTGTTTACTGTACTATTATGCTTATGGATGTACCACATATGACTGTTTACTGTACTGAACAACTGATAATTGATTTAAATGATTGTTTTCGATATACTGAAAGGACATCCATTCTAATCCCTTTACGCATTATGTTATTCACTGGGCTTTAGCTCACTGCTTATATATATATGTAGGTGTCCAGGCACCAGACTACAGCTAGGAGCGTCAGGCAAGCTTTAGTTTTGTCAAGCCAACCACTGTGCCTCACTGCGAGGTTCCGAGTATAATCAAGCTTAGACTGCTTTCGGGGTGTCTTAGCTTCACCCAATCATTATCTTTATATAGTATTCTTATCTTGTATGGATCGATAACACTTTATCTTGCAGATCTTTGTAATGTTAATAGGGATTAGGTCCCTGTACTGAATGTTTGTAAATGTTATGTTCACGGTCCTGTACTGAAAGTACAAATGTATGAAAAATCTCTTGCATACAGACTGTCACAGCTCATTGGACATTGTTTATTTACTGTATTGGCTTCCGCCATGCCCTTACAGACTCAGTATTCTTGTTCTCTTTATTAGCGGGCCTTGGTAATCTCGGATTCTTGGCGATTCTGATGCTAAACCCATAGGGGCGGGTTTGGGTCGTGACAAGTGCGGCTGCCATTCACAGTGACAAAGCATTGCTTGGACATGATCTGGTCTCCAAAGACTTCTTCAATTACCCCGGCTTCGTTGGGAAACCGCATCACTTGATGGTAGGATGACGCTACCGATCGCATGGCATGCAGCCATGTTCTTCCCAAGATTATGTTGTAAGTAGAAAGGACTTTTAACACCCAGAATTCCACTTGTTTTGTCACGCTTCCTACTCTGACTGGTAGGATTATTTTTCCGACTGGCCATTCTGGCATTGAATTGAATCCAATCAAGGGAGATACGGTGAGTGCCAAGTCTTTGTCTTGTAGCTTTAATTGTTTAAATGTTTCATAATACATTATCTCACATGAACTATCCTGGTCAATCAAAATCCGCTTGACGTCAAAATCCTTGACTCGAAGAGTGACAACCAGGGCATCATTGTGGGACAATATATCCTCGCCAAGTCTCTATCTAAAAAAGACATGATGTTCGTGGCCTTTGTCTTCCCTTTTTTGATGGTAGGTTGTGCACTTAGTACTTCCTTTAAGTGCTCGGCCTTCTTGATTGACCCTTTGAGCTCGCACACACGCCCAGGTTCGAAGATTCCATGTATCACATTGATTACGCCTTGAGGTGGGGCATCGATTGGCATCCCGTTGGGGTTATTGTGGTCCTGGGGTGCTGGTTGTGTCCCTCCTTCAATGTATTTATCCGGGTGACCTGCTGCCACCAACTCCTCCAGGTGCTGTCTCAATGGCGTGCAATTTTCAGTGCGGTGCCCTTTTCTTTATTGAAAGTGTGCCGTGACCTTTCGTTGTAGTCCTTCTGAGCCTCTCCTAGCTTAGCAGGCCATCTGACGAAAGGTTTGTCGCGTATCTCGCTTAGAATCTGGTAGATTAGCTTTTTGAATACCGTGGTAATGGCAGTGCGGACTCTCAACCATCTTTTATCCTAGTCTTCTCCGTTGTCCCACCTGCCTCGTCCATTTTTGCTTGGTCGGTCTACCGTGTTGACCTTTGCTGAGGCCTTTTTCTCCGGTATTGAGGTCGTGCCAGGTTTTGTTTTGGCACGGGCGCCATCCTCTTCCACCCTGATGTGCTGATGTACTCTTTCCATCAAGGCCTCCATGGTAAGGGGTGGCGTCATGGTGATTGAGTCTTTTAGTCTGTTCCCGACTGGAAGGCCTTTTTTGTACTGTGCAATGGCTAGATTAGTAGGGCAGTCCCCAATCTGGTTAAAGGTCTCCCAGTAGTGACTATTGTAGGATCTAAGTATCTTCTTGTCACCCATGTCAATGGAGAGAAGCTGGTCGATCTCCACTGGCATTTTGGTGTTCGTTTTGAACCTTGTTACAAACGCCTCTGCTAGTTGCGCCCAGGAGGCTATGCTGCCTTCTGGAAGTTTTTCGAACCAAGTCAGGCCTAGGTCGCCAAGGCTTGATGGGAAGAGGATGAACATCAAAGCCTCGTTGCGTCGATATACCGCCATAACCTGGCGGATGTGGCTTAGGTGCATGTAGGGGTCTTCCCCTTGTACGTAGTGAATTTGGGCTGAAGGAAGCCTGAAGGTAGGGGCGCGTTTTCAATTGCCGGAACGAACGGCGAGGTCTGCAGCCTCGTTAATGCTTTGTCCGTTGGTTTGTAGGCAGGCCGTGGTAATGGCATTCCAACCTCGACGCTTCCATGCGTCCAAGGAGCCAACCGCTGAAGGGCAGATACCCTGCGAGGGTCGCGCGCCCTATTATCCTCCTTCCATCGTACCCTTTCTTCTAGCACGGTCCGTAAGTCGGATGATCTTGGCAACTCCATCTGCCTGGATGATGTCTGGTGTGTACGCGAGGGCCGATAGGTGCTTCCCTCAATATACGACCTCTCAGTCCTCGTTCTCCCAGACCTAGAGCAACGAGTCCTGGAGGTTCTGGATTGGGTATCGCCTGTCCTGAGGCTTCTACTCTCTGTTTGTGATGGCGTGGTATGCCTACTGCGATCTTCTGAGTGGCGAGGGGGCGTGTTGCCTTTACGCCCCTCTTCTGTCGCCACCCCTTTTCCCTTGATCTGGCGTTTCATGGCCTCCATATCCGCCGCCATCTTCCTTATTAATTCATCCTGTTCTTTTACGCGATCCTCCAGAGTCTGGGGGTTGATCCTCCGCCTTTGTCTGTCAGGACTTTGTGAACGAGAGTGACGGGGGATGTTATTCCGCCTCCCCCTAGCATCCCTCCTGGGGTTATGTTGTCGGGGCTCCAAGTCCGCCATAGGAGGGACAGGAGGCAACCCTTCGCGCCTCCTACCTTTTTCTGGGGTCTGTCCATCAATGGCGGATTGTGGCAAATCTTCGTTGTGCGTCATTACTTTTTATTAGTAAGGAAAACTTAATCAAGAGGTTTTGTTCTTGTCTGATGTTTCCACAGACGACGCCAATTGTACGGGAAAGAAATAAACCTTCTCATATAATCCTGTTGAGCAAGATTGCGCTCCTTCGTACGACGTCGCTTTACTCCCTGAAAACACAAACGTGAGTTAGCCGGCGGGTGTGTGCCGGATACCTCTCCGATGCCTAAGTCAGCAAAATAGACAAATAGACAAAAAGCTCTGTGTATTCGGGAATCAAAGTTGTGTTACCCCTCCATAGGTGATATTTATGAGCTTTCGTAGGTTTTGTGTGGCACAATCCTAGTAGGACTTTAACTCCTCCATGTAGAGTCCTCCTAGGATTCATACTCTTGAAAGATAATGCTTATCCTTCAACACCCCCCTCACTGCATAAACCAAGTGAGATGGTTTTACCATGGTCAGACTTCAATATGACCGAGGTAAGCATGGCTATGCTAAGCCGCAGACTAGACCGAGATAACTTTAGCTCGGCTCTTCCATTTACTGCTCTTACCTCGACTCTCCCAATGCTAACCATGGTATGTCTTGACCGGGATAACCAACACTCCGGTCCCAACCAGGATAACTTTGCGCTTGACGACCGAACTTACCATAAGCTATTTGGGACCGAAGTAACTTCAACCCTCTCTCAGACCGGAGTAACTTTATGCCTCTTGCGGACCGAAGTAACTTTACACCTCTTGTGGACCAGAGTAACTTTACACCTCTTTACTCAGCCCTTCGTACTGTTGGCCCATAACGGCCCATGGCCCAGCTCGGCCCAATTTTCATATAAATTACCCTCTCATGCTATATATTTCTTTAAAATAAAAAAAAAAATAAAGATTTGCAACAAAACTAAAATATATATGGAAAACATAAAAATCAAGAATACCTTGTCATTTTGACTTTGTTGAATATTAAAATTCAAGTTACAATAAAGTCACTCTTATAATTTAATCATAACATTTTTATTTAGGGTAGGCTTCTCTCCAATTTGAAATCGGACTAGAGCGTATTGTTGAATCCGTTGAGACTCACCACTAGTCCAGTTTCTATTATTTGAACCGTTCAATGTATAGAACTTGTTGAGTACTTTAACCCTGTAAAAAAAGTACGTTGATCAAATATTGATAACCACTCGATCATATTAGATTTCTATTAACAGTAAATATAATTTTCAAAATAAATTATTGACAAAAATATGATTCGATCAAGTAGCTATCGATATCTGATCAACGTAATATTTTACAAGGATAAAGTACTCGATAAATTCTACACATTGAACGGTTTGAATTATCGAAACATGATCTTTAATGGGCCTCATAAGCAGTGGCAGAGCCAGAAAATTAAATTAGAAGGGGCACTTATTAATTACAATATCGAAAATTTTTACAAAAATATTTCATGCAAGTTTTTATGATTGATTTCGAGAAACATAATAATATTATTTGTAACTAGTGTATCATGGATAATACAAAAAAAATATGAATATAAGTCTTAAAATAAATTATATAATGATAAAAAAAAATTATACAAAATTTGATTAAAAACTTTATATAATGGTAATATTACATCATCATTGATACGTAATATCACCAACTAATAGTATATAAACACATAGAGAGTGAACCTCATATGTCAAATGTAATTAACAATCCAATAAATTATATATCTTTATAGTGAGATTACTTATACTTGCATGTTATAATAATGACATTATCATTACATTCAAAAAATTTCATAGATAATATGGCTTATAATAGCTTCTTCATTTTCAATTAAAACAGCTATTATTGTTTTCATAATTTTTAAAATGTTATTGACATTTCACTCTAATAATATTTTTGTACTTTTTTTATTTAAAATATTTTCTTTATATTTGCAAAATTTATAAAAAAAAATAAAATAATAAAAAAAACCCCCAAAATCCAGGGGGGCACGTGACCCCCCTAGGCCTCACCTCCCTCCGCCACTGCTCACAAGCCTAACAGCACTATCTGATCCACAAAATGGACTGGAGACAAGTCTGGCCATTTTATTTAAATGTGCTATAATTTAAAAACAAAAAACGAACCTACAAAATAAATAAATATTTGAATTGGACATATCATTAGACCTGCGGTTAGAATTAAAGAATGAAATGTATTTATTTTCAATAATTTATGCATAATTTTATAAATTAAATTTTAAGTAACTTTTAAGATGACTATATTTTAATATCATATTTAAGTATTATATGATGTAACGTGTTATTTGACACTAGTTATATATTTGATGCGCTTAATATGATATATGCGGTTAGTGCTATACGTCACAACAATTACTATAGTATTGTTAAAATTTTATTTGAGACTAATTTTCTTTTTAATTATGTATAATTAAAATTTTGTTTTAAACATTTTAGGATAAAAATATTTGAATTTTAAAAAATTGTCATATTAGTTTTTGAAAGGAAAATAATTAAAGAAATTTTAAAAACCTAATGAGTAGGAAACAATCATCTTAACATGTAATTTAAAATATGAAAAAAAAAAAAGAAGTTAAAAGAATGAATTAGGACTTTAAAAAGATGTGATTACAATTAAAACTAATGTCATATTCATTAATAAGTATAATTTTATTTGAATATCTATTTATACTTTAGCATGCTTATTTAAGAGAAAAATAAAAACAAATAATAATATTAATAATTTTGAGTTTTAAAATATGATTTTGTAACTTTTGCCAGGAATATATTGGAATTTTTTTTACAAAAATTGAATATTAGTCATTAAACAAATTTTATAAGATTTAAAATAAAATTTATAATAGGAAGAAATTAATGATATTGCAACATATGCATTTTAAAAATTTTAAATTTTGAAAAAAAAAATAGATTAGAACTTTCAACTTCAATTATCATACAACATTTTTGTTTATATAATAATATAAATAAGGATAGGTGATATATAGATTAAAATTAATTATAAATATAACTATATTTAAAAGGACATGGTTTTCTATAGCAATATTTTAAATTCCAAAATTTATTTTTTAACTTCCTATATAAAAAGATTCAAAATTTTAAATTACAAATGATTTTTTTTCTAAAAGCATATGAACTCAAAGTGGAGTAGAGAGAGAAATACTATAAAGGAAGAAAGGAGATAGACATATTAAATATAAATGATTAAATAATTGACTAACACCTTTAATAGTTTTTAAAAAATAGATTAAAAATAATATTTTCTTTTTATAGCTTTGAAAAACTATTATATGCCGTTGAAGTAATGTTCTGCATCAACTATCAATTAACACATATTATGATATCAAAAAGTATTAAAGGTAAAAAAAATTTAAAATAAGTAATTGTGGGGATATATTTTACGAAGCCGACATCGTGGCCAGGTACGGTGACACACGTGTCCAAGTCGTGACGCCGAGGTGATCTCTGCTAGGCCAAGGTTATCTCCGAAGATATCGAAGTTCGGGATAAGCGGATAAAGGACAAGAGTCCTAGAATGAAGAAGGACCTCAGCCTGGATAAGGATAAAGCTCTTAGGGAGTTTATCTTTATCTATTGGAGAGTCCAAGATAAACACTGAGCTGAAGTCCATTGAAGCTAGGCTTCTATTAGGACTAGGATTGAGTTGGCTATAAAAGAAAGGCACCCCCAATAGGTCTAAGGTACGCAATTTGTACTCTGAATAGTGAGTTAAGCACTTTGATTATCTTTGGGAGATATTTAACTAACTTGATCATCGGAGTACCCCCGGGTGGACGAACTACCACTAGAATCTCTTCTTTCTGTTACAGGTCATTCATGCGCCATCTATTCTACCAGTGCTCTCCAGTTGAATACTAAGTTGGCAGTGTGGTCAGAAATTCACTCACACAATTTGACGCCGTCTGTGGGAAAGAAAGGAGAATAGATGGCCAACGACGGACAGAAAGAGAAAGTTGGGGATGACACCCCTACTGAGAGTGGAAAACATATTGACCTTGACGTCGAAGAAGACAACTGCAACGAAGAGACTCGTAATAAGAATCACGGAGGAAATGACGTCGGCCAGGAGGGCGGTGTACCGAAGAAATTGGACCGGAGCAGATATTATAACGAGGACGACCTCCAGGTATGGAAGAATAGATGCCTGCGGAGGGACGACGAAATGAAGGAAATGGTGAACAAATTGGCGAACCTGCAAACGGTTGTTAATTTCATGATGCAGAACAACGTCATGCAGTCACTGTTCCCTTTACAAGATAAGTCGATTCCAGCAGCCAAGAAAGATGCCCAGAAAATGGGACAGAAACACAGTTCCTGCAGTTCTTCAGCACGATAGGGCAAATGGGCATTCTCACCGGCCTTCACAGGAGGTCGGGCATGGAGAATCAAAGAGGGCTGGAGAATGATGCTTGGAAGTTGGAATTTACAAGCTAAGGTTGGTTTAACACTTGTTGAAATTTTAAGAAAAATTTACAAGTTGAAGTTAAACCGAGGATATGTTTAACACTTGTTGAAATTTTAAAAATTTACAAGTTGAACTTAAACCGATGATGTGTTTAACACTTGTTGAAATTTAAATTTACAAGTTGAAGTTAAACTGAGGTCATGTTTAATTCTTGTTGAAATTTTAAAAAATTTACAAGTTGAAGTTAAACGGAGGTCATGTTTAACACTTGTTGAAATTTAAATTTATAAATTGAAGTTAAACCGAGAATGTGTTTAACACTTGTTGAAATTTAAATTTACAAGTTAAAGTTAAACCGAGGATGTGTTTAATACTTGTTGAAATTTAAATTTACAAGTTCAAGTTAAACCGATGACATATTTAACACTTGTTGAAACTTGAGTTTAGAAGTTGAAGTTAAACTAAGGTCATGTTTAACACTTGTTGAAATTTGTAAAAAGTTTACAAGTTGAAGTTAAACTAAGGTCATGTTTAACACTTGTTGAAATTTGTGAAAAATTTACAAGTTGAAGTTAAACTGAGGACATGTTTAACACTTGTTAAAATTTAAGTTTACAAGTTGAAGTTAAACCGAGATCATGTTTAACGCTTGTTGAAACTTGAGTTTACAAGTTGAAGTTAAACTAAGGTCATGTTCAACACTTGTTGAAATTTGTGAACAAATTTACAAGTTGAAGTTGAACTCAGGTTACGTTTAAACACTTGTTGAAATTTTGTGAAAATTTTATAAGTTTAGACCAAGGATGTACCAAAAGAAGTACTTATGTACTTGCCGAGGAAAACAATTGGTTTGTATAACCGAGGTGTATCACCCTGAGAAGGTTGCACAGACTAAGGTGTATGTTGAAGATATCCAAATTATTCCAAGTATAGTCATATAAAGAAGACAAACATACAAGCATTCGAAAGAGGAAGTTGTATTTATATTCAAAAGAAGGCACATCGGCCACATGAAAAGCTTGCATTGTTTTAGAGAAAGAAAAAAAAAAGTACAAGGTACAGAAAAAAGAAGGAGAACATCAAACTAAGACTCTTCGGCACCACTGGCAGGTTGGGTCTGGAGCTCGGAAGATTGTTGAGAAGACATCTCGGCGGCCTTCTCAACCGCGAGCTCGGCATTTATTTCTTGAAGGGTTTGGTCAAGGTTCTTGTCGGCGATAGGCACGTCCGATGTTGCCTTCTCAAGAGTAGCCTCTTTGGGGACCTCCTCACCTTCCTCATCCCGAGTTAAGTCCAGGACTTGCTCATTTAGAGTAGGGGACTTGGCCCCAGCAGCCTCCTTCGATTTCCTCACCAAAACTTCCTCCTCAGACTCAGAATCGTCTTTGGATTGGCTTGAAGTAGGGGGGAATGGCAGGGGTAGGATGTCGGGATTCCTGAGGGGGGAGTCCTCGGGGACGTTAAGCTTTTTTAGAGCAGTCATCCAACCAAGGATGAAACCCTTGTTGCATGCGTGCTTCACTTGTTTTTTATAATCCTCCTTGACATCGGCCGCCCCCTCTGCGTATGCCCTCTCATCGGCGGCCTTGATCTCGGCCTCCTTTGTGGCTAGGGCATCTTGGAGTTCTTTTTGGGCCTCGGCCGTCTTTTCTTCGGCCTCTTTCTTTTCAGCCGTATGAACCTTCTTAATGGCCTTCGCAACATTTGGTTTTTCCTCGGCCACGTCTTTGGCTTTAGTGGCTGTCGCAGCCTGATCTGACAGGGTTTTCATTTTTGCCTCGGCCCTTTTGATGGCCTTCTACAATCCAGCAGCCTCCCTTATTTTGTCGGCCAACTCCTTCCTTCCCTCAAAAGCTTGCATTGAGAATGAGTGAGGGTGCTGGATCGCCTGAAAGAAGGTGAACAGAACAAAACTTAGTACAAATTCTCTAAGTATGGAAAAATAGAGAAAGAAAAGTACCAAGTGAAGGGACTTACTTGAACAGAGTGTTGCAGTATCAAGGCGAAGTTTTCATACTGGCTCATCTCGGCGTTGCGATTGAGATCTCCAAGAAGGAGCAAGGCTGTAGTCAGGGCTACGCCGACATTAAAGTCATCGGCACTATCACCAGCTTTAACCGACCTGTCCTCTAGTGTGATTGGGGGGGCCTAGGGGGAGTCAGACTTCATGGAGCCGAGTTGATTGAAATGGGCAAGGTGTCTTCAGTATCAATCTGAGTCACCGTTGCCTTTGGCTGAGCCTTCTTTATTCTTTTTGGCTTTGATTTTGGTGGAGGCTGGGACCACGCTGGTTGGGCGTTTATGGTGGATAGAATATTGGCCTAGAGATCCTCAGCGACTGCCTTTTTGCAACCCATCTCGGCAGGAATTACAGTTCGGCGTTGTCGTCGGCATTGGGATGGCGGGATCAGCTGTGGAGCCGAGGTAGATGGTTGTTCTACTGGATCTGAGGTTGACCCTTGATCTGGCTGAGATGATGAAGTTGTTGGTGGAGTTGTGGCGGACGGAGGAGATTGACTCTTCTTCTTCTTTGTAACGTCGGGAAAAAACGACTTGTAAGTGGGAATGAAGTTGAGTACTAAAGGGGCTCTTCGCTTGTGGACTGGCAAATCCAATAGCTTCTTTAAACCCTTGCTGGGGAAAAAGGACTTGCGGAAGCCTTTTTCTGGTTAGGGAAGAGCTGCAAGAAAAACAGACATTAGAACAAGGAAAGTATTGAAGACTTTGGAAAACAAGTAAGTATAAACACAGGGCTCTTACCATTACCCTCTACAAAAACTGTTCGAGGAAGAAGGTAGAGGTGGAGGTCCTTATTTGGAGCGAACTCCCAGTTCCCCGAGATAATGAAGTAATTATTCCCAGCTCCCTTGTTGGAGTCTGGGAGATCGGTAATGATTTTATACTCTGTGGACCTCGGCTTGAGGTAGTAAATATAGCCTTTCTCCAATTTGAGGCCACACATGGTGTAGCAGTATTGGATGTCGGCTAAGGTAACCCTAGCATTTTCTTGTTTGGCTAAGGCTATTATACCATTGATGACTCAGTAGGAATTGATGGCAAGTTGCATTGAGTTCAATTTATAGTAATGGAGTATCTCGTGGAAGAAGATGTTGAGTGGGAGCCTAAGTCCGCACTCGATAAAAGCTACAACAGGGAAAGACATAGAATCAGTTGTGGGCATGATGGAGTCTTCCTTCCTAGCCAACCTCAGATGGACGTCGGCGGGGATGGAAAACTCCTGCCTAAAATATTCCAGCTTGGTTGGGTATTTACCCTATGTTCCCACATACCCATGACGTTAGCTTAGGGGGAAGGTGTATAAGTTGGAAATAAAGTGTTCTGTAAAGGCTCAGAGGACCTCGGCAAAACCTAAACAAACGCTAGGGTAAAGATTTTTTGCGATCCAAAGTAAAGGTTGTTTCAATTTTTCCCTAAGATTCATGTGTTCTATGGCAAATCTCAAACCTAAGTCTAAGAAAATGGAGATTAAAGGCAAGAATCTGGAGAAAATACAAAAAACACAAACAAAAACAATTGATTTAGAATCAAGAATAGTGGTGAATCATCAAGAACACTGTGACAGAGTGTGTGTGTAGACGCGCCCTTGGGCTTCGCTCTACAGTTCGGACTCCCTTTTATTGTCGGTTCTTAATCTTGAACCAAAGAGTCCAAATCCGGCAAATCGTTTTGAGAAAAATAGATTTTGAAAGAAGTGCCAAACATGGACTGCTTTGCCAGATACAGAGTCGCCACCTAAATATTTTTTAATGGGAAAATTTAGGAAACCATGACTCGGTGCCAAAGGCCACGTGTCCGTCATCACCAAAGTTGCCTCGGCTCGGGAACTTCGGTACGATTAGGGAAGGTCAGCTATGAGCACCCCCTCTCGCTCGGTCCGAAGACCGGCCTCTACTAACCATGATATCCGTTTTTGGAAACTTTATGTGCTCTTATCCCAGTTATTAGCCTAGAATTACTATGTTATGCGCACAGCAAACAAGTATAGACTAGATCGCCTAATTTGGAACAACATTGCATATCCGTTTGTCTTGAAAAATACTTTGGAATTTGCTACTCGCAAGTAGGCTAAAAATACGGATTTCAACGAGTTTTTCCAACTCAGGCAAGCCAACCTTCACCCACAGGCATTCAAAGCTTTATCTCACATAAGCAATTAGCCACATGGTAAGCATGCTGTCATGATAGCACTCACACGCATGCGGTATGCTAAAGCATGAAAATACTTACATCGTACTCCGTGCCAAAACAATAAACTAGTTAGCAAACATGCATGGTCCTAGTTCAGGTCAATTTGACTAATGCAACACATACAGGATGCAATTAGAGCAGGCTCCGCTAACCTAAACATGGCATGTGAAATGCAATTAATTGATGCACGTATTCAATTTAGAGTTGAAGTACGAATGCAGTTAGCGTGATGCGCCGAGCCTGGTGCATGCAAGACACATGTATGGATGCACACATGCATAGCATAAGGTATGCTAATTTAAACATGCCCTAATTTACCATCATAAGCGGGTAAATAAAAGGGAAGAAAGAAGTGGGGATTGGAAGATATGCACACACACGCACCCATACTTATTACAAATTCGCCCTCGCTCGGAGGGACGAAAAGAATATACAAATTAATTAACTACGCAAGCTAATTAAATATTACAAACCACTTAATTAATTAACAAATTAACTAAGCCAGGGAAAACAGTAAACCACCTCGAGAAGCGGGTCCAATGCAATGCATGCTCGGTCTTGCTCGGAAGTGCACTGTCATGCATAGAATGCCTCTGTTTTCCCTGCTCTACCCCTCTGAAGACTGCCAAAGTCTCTGAATTGATTCCCTGGATACTGGGGAACACTGCCGGGTGAGTAGAATTACCACCGGCTGTGAGGTGTGGTCATCGGCACAAGATGCATCCATCGGCCACCAATGGATGGCCGGTCGGCACTATATGTTGCCGGTCGGCCAAAAATGCCTACAGAACCTGCAACTTATAGCAGCAGAGGACAGAACTTGCATGGCAATGTAATTCAAGCAATATATGCACCAAACAAGCCCCTTATCATGTTAAGGACTCAAATGAGGATGTACCTCGATTCTCGGACCACCAATCACGCATTTCCATGCGTGATGGCCCAAAGAATCAAGTGTGCAACTTCGATTTCAAATGTAATGCAATGCACACAAACAATCAAAAGCCCAATCCCTATCACTAAATCAAGGGACAAGGCATGCATGCAAGATGCAATGCAACCTAGGCATACAAGCTAAGGATGCAACATGGCAATACAAGACACTTATGCAAGCATGCAAGCAAACATGCAAAGTAAGCATGCAAACCAAATAGAGGGTGGACTTAAACATGAATTAGGCAGCTCTAATTAGGCCCAAAACAGTAGCCATAATGCTAAGGAAGTGAGGCCAAACACACATACACACATGCACATGTTATGGTCCAACACTTAAGCATCAAAAGGGGCCACTCTCAAGCACACTTAAAAGAGGCATAACATGGATAATTAGCATGCAACACAAGCTCTGAAAATCATGTTAGAATATGGTGCCAAACCAACTCAAATAAAGCAAGCATTAGCATGCAAATGGTCCAAGTATCAAGGCAAGCTAAAGAGGTATTGGACCACACTTAGCAAGACCAACATGGCATGCATTAAACAACTAAAAATAGATTTTTAGCATGTTAAAACAAGGCCAAAAGATTACTTAGATGGCATCTAAGTGGCTCAAATATGAAGGTATGCACAAATGCACTTTCAAGAAGCATACAACACAAGCTCATAAGGCATCAAAGAATTATTTAAGGCAAGCATACAAGCATGTTAGAGGGACTGAAATAGCATGAAAAATGATCCCAACCCACTAAATCCATGCAAAAATGGCATGCTACACACTTACATACTTAGGGCCAACAAGCCAAAATACAAAGGGGCTATGCAATACATGACAAGTATGACTAAAGCAACTTAAGACAAAGCTAAAGCATACAAAAACATGCATTGAAGCTTCACAAAATCAAGCCTAAAACATGCTAAAACAAGGGCTTACAACCTAAAGCATATTAAGGCAACAACAAGGCATTACATGGCATGTATGTTAAACTAACATGGTGTACCAAGACCAACACACAATAATGTTATATCATGGCAATATAAGCATGAAATACAGCCATGGCATGATCAACAAACCCTTAAGCATGATGCTCCCTCAAGAGGCCAAAATTGGTCATTTTCAAGGACAACAAGAAGAGGGGGTGGCCCTCTCCTTCTTGAGACTTCAAGGCACCATCCTCACCACTGAAATCCCTCAAGATTTCAGTGGTGGGGAGGCCCAAGCACCAAAGTCTCGGAGCTCACAAAAAATGGCACAAAATGGGACCTCTCAAGGCCTAAGGGTGGTCAAACACCTCCAAACCACAAAACACTCTAAACAAACAATTTAGAGGGCCCAAAAATAGAACTTTTTTGTATTATACACTAAGCACAAAAACAGTTCTAAGATAGGCTAACAAGCTATGCAAAAATGGGGATAAAAGGGACTAGTGTCTCACCCTTGTAGACCTCTTCACAAAAGATGATCTTCTTGCCTCTTTGAGCTTCAATCCAGCCAAGAACAACAAGAACAAGCCTCAGGTCCCTCAAGAACCAAGAGAAGGTGAAAGACTATGTGTTTGTGTGCAATAGTAAGGACAACTACACCTAAAACACACACAAGAGAGATATAGAGATAGGTTATGTATGGAACTCAAACCCTAAAACCAGAGCTTCTCCCACACTTTTCTAACCAAAATTTCTCTAACCCTTAAGCCAAAAGAAGAGCCATCCTCTTATAGGCAAACAATCTTGTAAAGCTTGTTCAATAAGCTTATAAGAGGATCATCCCTCCATATACGTGTATGGAGGGGAACAAAATGCCACACAGCTGTCCTAAAATATCTGCAAAAGCAGATGAACAGTAGTCGGCTGCTCAAAATTGCCATTTTGACAAAATTGATGGTCGGTCGGCCAAAAAGAGTGTCGGTCGGCCAAATATATGGACGATGGGCACAAAAAGTAGCCGGTGGCCTCAAGCCACGGCCGGTGATGTGTGAGGAGACCTCACAAGGCATCCCCTGCCCTTCCAAGGCAAAACACAAGTGTTTGGTGCAAAACCAGACACAAAACGGTCGAGTTCGGAGATCCTGAGGCAAGACACGTAGCCGAGACTTCCGGGAACTCCAAACGAACACAAACGTGGATAATCACCTGGTGTTCAAACGGTGACATCCAAGTCTTGAGGACGGTCAAAAATGGGGTGTCTACAGTTGCCCCTCTTTGACAGAACTCGAAAGTCATAACAATGACGGGAGTGAATGTCAAAGCCCAGAGACGACCCATTTTTGACAAGGCCGAAGACTTGGACAAACATGCAAGACCAACAAGGTATGCGCCCAAAGGCAGGGACAAAATGCAAGACAATGCACGAAGCCGAGCATGACTTATGATCATGCAAAGAAAGCTGTAACGAAGCATACATGCGACCGTTTTAAGCTAGCATACACCAAACTACACTACAATGTAGAAAAGATGTAAGAGAATTATGCAACTCTCAATACGTCTCACTCGGAGGATACAATACCTGTCCGGTTCGTCTGGTTCCACCAGTAGTAAATGAACCGTACATACAATATCGTGCCTGCAAAGAAAACAACTTAATAGGTATGATATTGTTAGCAACATGCATGACAATGCAAAAATGAATGCCAAATGATATGCAATATATACAAAACAATGTATAAACAATGCAAATGAAAATGTAATGCAATTGAAACAATGCAAACTATATGCAAAGCAATTGAATCACGATCCAATCACGAGTGGTTCGGAACCACACCCATGTCAAATAGATTGATGGAGGTAACAAGTCCGTCTACCATAGAACGGTCTACTGAACTATGAGTAATGTAGACGGACACAAGAACGAGTATTAGGGGGGAATGACAAAGGTGGGAAAACGACCTGCTGGGGAAAGGATAATGATCCTAATGCCGGATGCAAAATTACACTACAATGTAATATATATATAATGAGTATGGCATGTAGCCAAACCAAATCTCGCTTAGGAAAGGCATGTACACAAACGAGCCGCGGCTAACATAGAACGGTCTACTGAACTATGCTTTGACGAGAGAAGTATGGGCACATACTAGACCAAGCTCAACATGGAAGGGCGCAAGCCATAAATGGCAGATGATGCAATGAATGCATACAATCTAAAATGCAATGGAAATAGATACAATGGATATGGCACGCGGGCCAAACCAAATCTTGCCTAGGAAGGGCATGTACACATACGAGCCGCGGCTAACATAGAACGGTCTACTGAACTATGCTTCGACGTGAAAAGTATGGGCACATACCAGACCAAGCTCAACATGGAAAGGCGCAAGCCATAGATGGAAGATGGTGCAATGGATACATGCAAACTACAATGCAATAGAAATGGATACAATGGATGTGGCACGCGGGCCAAACCAAATCTTGCCTAGGAAGGGCATGTACGCATACGAGCCGCGGCTAACATAGAACGGTCTACTAAACTATGCTTCGACGTGAAAAGTATGGGCACATACCAGACCAAGCTCAACATGGAAAGGCGCAAGCCATAAATTGAAGATGGTGCAATGGATGCATGCAAACTACAATGCAATAGAAATGGATACAATGGATGTGGCACGTGGGCCAAACCAAATCTTGCCTAGGAAAGGCATGTACACAAACAAGCCATGTCTAACACAGAAAAGGTGCCGCAACCCTCAAACCAACATACCAGCGTGGAATAGGCGCGTACACATGCAGAACTGTGTGCTTTAACATGAAAAGTAAGGGCACATACCAGACCAAGCTCAACCTGGAAAGGCGCAAGCCATAGATGGAAGATGATGCGATGAATGCATGCAATCTAAAATGCAAATGCATGATAATGCATGTTATTTTCTACAATGCATGACAATGCAATATTCACCATGTATGCATGACAATGCACTACTTACAATGGATGCATGACAATGCACTATGATGCAACGGTTATGATTGCAGCTTTCCCTATCTTACCAACAGGGCAATATACTAGGTTGGTTCAGTATCCAAAACTGAGGCGCAAACATGCTGCCTCAACCTATGGGGCTTCCATACAGATTTCAAGCCGAGGATACACTCTTGGGTATTTAAACCAGACTTTAGTCTCGGAACTCCCGAACCTTTACGTTCTAGGCATAAGCCGTTCGAACTCTAGTTTCCACCGTCCCAGTTGGTCTTCTAGGAACTCGCCGCATGCACGAGCAGGTGGCTTTACCAGACCACCGAAAGTCGTTCGGGCACGACAAACACCAAAGGAATTGCACCTTTAGAGGATTTAGGGTCTCCTAGACCATGATGCAAAATGCATGCATGACAATGCATTTTTTTTTTGGAATGCAAATGATGCATGATGTTGATGTGCGTGACAACGCAAGTCTTGAAATGCATGACAATGCATAAAAATTTGATGTGCGGCGACACGCAGCTTTAGATGCATGACAATGCAAATGAACTGAGAATGCATGAAGATGCATGATCTCGAGATGCGTGACAACGCGCGACTTTTGAGACGCATGACAATGCGATCGAGCGGGTTTACGATCTTGCCAGACCGCACGTGTTTTTGGTCCTTACCGGACCATGGCGTGTTTTCGGTCCCGCTGGACCCATTTTGGGGCAATGTACGAATTGAGATGCGGTGCACAAAACAGTGCGATGCGCAAGATCGCGCGATGGAATGCATGCCAAATGCAATGAGATGCGCAAAACAACGCGGTGCGTTCAGACAACGCGAATGAAGGTTTTGCACCTCCCAAGGATTTAAGGTCTCCTAGACCGTACGTGTTTTTGGTCTCGCCAGACCGGCGTGCGTGTTTAAGGTCTCGCCAGTCCGTACGAACAATGCAATTGAAATGCAATGCACAAGACAGTGCGATCGAAATGCGATGCACAAAACAGTGCGATTGAAATGCGATGCACATGGGGCAAATTTTAAGTCTTGTAAAAACCAAAAGGATACGAGAAGGATACACCTTGCACGAATTCGAGTGCCACGCGCAGAAGACACGATCCAAGGCCAAAACGGAGGCCGGTTGAGCGTCGGAGAGGCACTATTTTACACTGTTTTAAGCAATGAAGGCTCTGGACCACTCATATAACCCAAGGAAAGGTGTAGGAGGCTAAAAAACCACTGTGGGAGACCACCGGCTGTCCACCGGCCATCACAATTTATCACCGGCCGTCCATCGGCCATCAAACAGTTCCATCGGCACAAAATACTGCCGACCAGCAAATAATGTGGCCGACCGGCAAAAAGTCCTTGAGTCGGGGGTAGACTTGTCCTTTCGCCTCGGGTCTTTTAAAATAGGGTTCCAAACCCTATTTCCTTACTCTTCCTTAGCCGAAATCTTGCCCTCTCTCTCTCTAGAGCATTTTTCCCTCCCCATTTCGTCATTTTCTTCGCGTTTTACTCCCGTTTCGTCGTTGGATTCACGATTTCCTTCGCGTTTCGGACGTTTTCAACTGATTGAAACTTCGTTTCAGTACATCCTTTGCTATTTCCTTCTTTTTGGGGTTTGTTCCCCTCACTTTCTTCTTGATTTTCGTGCCTTTTTTACATCCCGGCTTTTCTGGCCATTTTCCACCCTCTCGGGGTTGACTTTTCGGTTGACTTTCCATATTCCAGCCCGATTTTCATTTTCCGACCATTTTCTCATCACTCTTGATATGGTTGACGATATTCCACGCGGTGGGACTCCTCCAGATCATGAGATGGATCCCGGGGCCGAGCTCCTTCCTTTGAGCGTCCGCCCATTCGACCCGGCGACCTACCGGCCGGCGATTCACGTTCTGCCCGATTTGCGCCCGATTAGAGTTTTGACAGGGCGCTGGATCCCGAGCTTCTACTACGTGAGCCTGCCTCTCACCTATCCTTCGGCGCTTCCGAGGTAACATTTTTTTCTCTGTTTTACATTCTGCAATGTAGAACTTTTAACTGTCAACCGTCATAGCTGATTACATTCTTTAATTGCTTTAGCTCAGATGCTCTGATACACTGTGCATTGTAGTTGATCGCAGACACACTTGCAACTGATATCTGTTTAAGACCGACACATGCACACACACTGCACTAGCCTTAATCACCCAAACACACGGCACATACCGTATTTCACTGCAAACTCACCGACACCCAGTATCTGTTTGAATCTGAAAAACTTGCACGCATGCTAAATTTGCACCGAACCACGCAAACACGCTTACGCATCATACGTTGTAGTTCACTATAAGCACACTGGTACCCGGTATCTGTTTGAATCTGAAAAACTTGCACGCATACTACATTTGCACTGATTTTGACTGTTTCTTCAAAACTGTACATTTTATACTACTTCGCAACTACTTGTTTGAAAACAGGGAGATTCCCATACCATCCGCGGGTATGGGAACACTGTCGCTCATGATTGGTACGCCGAGCTACCCGATGCAGTTCGCCACATCGTGGACCAGGCCGGCTTTGGCGCATTCTGCAGAGGACTCTCCAAACTCACTACATGCAGACCTCTCCTTGCCGCTCTGGTGGAGAGGTGGTGGGACACCACCGATTCATTCAATTTCTCTGCGACGGGGGACATGACGATGACTCCCTATGATTTCTCGATGCTCACAGGCATCGGGGTAGGGGTGATCCGATCCCCTTTGATACTGATATGGATGAGTGGGAGGCCACTCAGATCTACTTGCTCGGTGAGCTGCCACCTCTGGCGCGTCCCGGCTTTGTCCGATATTCCTAGTTTGAGGTGCAGTTCAGGGTCCAGCCCACCCTTGTTGAGGCAGCCCCGATGACTCAGGAGGTCGTGGAGAGATACGCACGTGGTTTTCTCATGTTCTTGTTTGGGACGACCATTTTCGCCGACCGGGCGAACACCGTGCCTCTCTACCTGCTCAGCGCACTGGTGGACGTCAGGGATATCTTACATTACGACTGGGGTGGCGCCGCTCTGGCCACTCTCTATGGATATATGAGCTCAGCTTCCCGTGGCAGCGGACAGTTGCTCGGGGGCTACTGGCGTGTTTGGGAGGTACATTTCTTTTTCTGCCTTTCATTTCTGTTCTATATTTTCTGTACTCTGTACCGCACCTAATTGTAGTCTGCTTTATACTTCTTTGTATCGTACACACAAAGACACACATACTTTGCTTTTACACCGGCCGTATAATCGCCTACACTATACACCTCGTACACTCTGCACAATACACTGCACAACACATGGCTCTGCTATTTCTGCTTTTATTCTATATTCTGCTTTATCTGATAAATGCACTGGTATTTACCTTGCAGTTGTGGGTTTATGCCTACTTTCCTAGGCTTGCTCCCGTACCCGACGCAGAGACCCCTCTCGTCGTCCCGTTCTCGCGCCGCTTCGACGGGAGGTGCGTGTGGAGGCCCCGCGAGTCATTCATCTTCTTCCGACGTTATTCCGACACCATCACCCCCGCAGAGGTATGTTTTACTTGCAGTTCATTTAAGCTTCGTCTTTCCACTGCATGTTTCAATAACAGTAGATAACAAACTGTATTTCATTTTCAGATCACCTGGCAGCCTTGGGCTCCTTTGCCAGCCGTGATGCGGGATCGGTTTGCCGGTGCCAATGAGACCTCGCGTTTCCAGATTCTGCTAGAGGGCCCGGTCTGTCGGGCTTGGTACCTAGGTGAGTGTTTCTTGTGTCAGACCCTGGGTTTACCGGAGCAGATAGTCCCGGTGCACCCTCCTGAGCATATGAGGGATACCGAGAGATTCACCGCTGATCAGATAACCGACTATACGATTGGCTGGGAGGCAGACGACTTCAGAGGCGAGGGCGATTACTTAGAGTACGTTCGGACCTTCATCATGCGACCTCTGAGCGGCGGCACGAAAGCGAGAGAGAGACCTGGACCAAGTCGAGGAGCTCGAGTCCGTGGTAGAGGCGGAGTTCAGCGAGGGCGGGGGACCGGCTGGCCTGCTCTGCCCACTTCACTGACTTTCAGAGGGCAGGGTGGGGCGACCTACCAGATCCTCTTCGCCCCTCCCCCGGCTGATCACGAGTTAGTCGGTGTCCCCGACTTGCCTCCGGTATGTATTACTGCATTCTTGTACAGTCGTTGCATTTCAGTTTATTTTGATATTCCACAGAATACTGATGTATCCAATATTTTTGCAAGCTTCCTCCGAGTACACCCGGCAGTCATTGGAGATGAATGCCTCCATGATGGGGATGCTACAGCGTACCTTCGACCTCTTAGCCCTTTACAGCATTCCGGTATGTTCTTTCTGACCACAACCTCAAACCATACACAAACTGCTTTGCATAATCTGATGCACGACACAACACGATATCCAAATTTCACGACACGATACATCAGACTCACATCGTGCATCACTGCTGATTCACTGCTCACAGCATACATACATTGTACTCATACACTGTATTCTGCACTGATTCACTGCTCACGGCACTCACAGACTGTACCCATACACTGTATTCTACACTAATTCACTGCTCACAATATTCACAGATTGTACTCATACATTGTATTCTGCGCTGATTCACTGCTCACGGCACTCACAGATTATACTCATACACTGTATTCTACACTGATTTACTGCTCACAGTATTCTGATGTATTTGCCTTTCATGCTTTTTCAGCCTCCCTTCCAGATTCCTCCGGTAGGTGGTGCTCCGACTGGACCTCCCATTTCTACCCGGGATGGCAGAGTATATCCCCGCACCAAAGGGGGGCGCACTCATGTCGGGAGCAGCTCGCGGGCTCCAGTCCCAGACGATGAGTCGGAGGCAGAGGCGGAGGCGGAGTCATCTGAGGAGGAGACCGGGGACAGCTCGGGCTCGGGCTCAGACGGTGATGCTCCTGGGCTTCTGCCCAGGAAGAGGGCGAGGACGGATCCCTAGGCGTGAGACCACTGATATTGCTTCAGATTTTGGCTGCTTTTTCTTTTCCTTCTTTTGTACCTTTTCTCTTTTTCGGTAGTTAGATTACCTTGTACTGCCGCAGGCAGGTTTTGTTTTCCTCAAAACTTTGTACTTAAAAAAGATTATATGAAATGAAACAAACTTTTTGTCTAAAAGTTGTTTATATTTATGTATCTTATGCATTGCATCGCATTACATCATATCATATTACATCTCAATGTAAATGAAATTGGTCTGTTGTCTGAAAATTGAGCACTTGTAAATTGAGCACTTGTACTGTAATAATTAAATGATCATCCAGCAAATAGCAAAACAACCCAAGCAAACCAACCTTAACTCAACACACACCCATACTACTTCACTGGGACTAATTTGCATATAGCCCAGATCACAAGATTTGGTTCATTCTACACAAGAAACCCCTAACAAACAAATTTTAATCGACAAGACGGACTACTGAAAAGTCGAAGCAGTTTGCAGTTGAAACACCCTCGGATGCCCCAAATTTTCCTTTTTCTTCTTTTGTTTCGCATACAATGTAGAGAATGGCACAGCACTCTGAGCACAAACGATTTCAACTTTTGAAGAGGGGTTCTGCAACCGGGGTATCGAGCCTAAAACCGAACACAACGGGAAAGACTCAAACAAAAGGTGAGCGGCCTGGACATAACGAGGCACGCTCGGAAGAGACTCAAGACGAAAGTTGAGGTAAACAAAACAAAAGACGCGACACACGGACGTGTTTACAAACAAAAGACCTCAGATCTCGAGGAGCCGGTTCCTCTGGGTATGTTTCCCACCCTTTCTGATTTGTGATTCTCACATCACTTGGCTCTCAGGCTCGGTTTTCTCTCAAAACCTTTTTCTCGTTTTTCTCTTAACTTACACCTCTCTATTCTTCAATCTCTCATTTTTTTATCCCTCCCCAGGGTGATTGATGGATGAATAGGAAGTCGCGGGTTCACGCCCAACACCGTTAGCTCACGGCCATTCCTTCCGGTGGATAGAGTGCCCTTCTGGCAAGTATGTTGACGGCGGGGGAAAGATAGAAGACCTGACTCAATTGTGCCCCTAGTTCGTCGCTTTGACCATTTTTGTTTTCTAAAACAGTTTTGACCAAAGATGAGAGTCTGATTAACACACTTGTTCGATTTTTGATTTGAAAAATCATGCAAGTCAGGATGTGAGCACTGAAAATTTTCCTTTTTGGGTTCCAAGAAAATGGTCCGGTTTTGGAAAATGAAATAGTTTTCGAGAAAATAGTCAACTTCAATAAAATTTTTCAAAAACTATTTTTGCAAACAATCAACGCTCGACGAGCGCGGAACTTAACCCCAAGATGCGCAACCTCGGATCGGAGGCAATGGAAAATTGCCCCTTGCTTAAAGGGGGCACATGGCAACGGAAAAGTTGCCCCTGGTTTGGACGGCAACTCAGGGCAACTTATGGCAATGCATGGCAACGGAAAGTTGCCCCTTGTCTGGATGATGCCGCAGCATTTTGTAGATGGTCTTTATCGATGACGACTGAACTCCGAAGGCGACGGTCTGAACCAATATATGGACACAGTCACTATAAGAGCAATGGTGGCTAGACTTCAGGATGAAGTTGCCTACGTATCCCAAACATGGGAATCAAGCCTACGTAGTTCACGGTTGTTACAACCGGATTGTCGAATGCAGAGGAAGCAAGGATGATCAAAACCATTACATGGACTGAGGCGCTTATGAAAGCGTCGGGGGCTGGACTTCAAGATGAAGTTGCCTACGTATCCCAAACATGGGAATCAAGCCTTACGTAGTTCCGATTAAGGTACACTCGGGTATTTTAACCTTCACTTTTTAGGCTCTAACTTTTGCCAAGGTGCCCGATACGGGTTTTCGACCTTGCGAGCTTCTTTTCTTTTTCTCTTTTTTCTTTATTTTTTTTACTTCTTTTCTTTCTTCTTTTTCTTTTTCTTCAAATTTTCTGCATTTTTGTTTTTCTTTTTTTTCATTCATTTTTTTTCCTTTTTTCTTTTTGCATTTTTATTTTGCCTTGCTCTAACTTTTGCCTGGGTCGCCCTTTCGGGTTTTCGGCCCAGCGAGCCTCTCAAAGGGTAAAAGTGTAACAAGTCCATGCCAAATGGTTTTGAAATTGAATCCCTCTATATTCGGGAGAGTGACTACTGTGTTGATTTGCAGAAGGATCCATCACGATTACTTCACGAGCTTTTTCCAGTGAGACCTGGCCTTCTTGATCTGATTTTGGTGCCTCTTGCTCGAGGGCAGCTTCGAATTGGGCCACACAGGCCTTACATGGCAGTTAACTGTTGAATGTTTTGAACGGATTCCAGGTTTGCAACAGATAGATTGAATCTCGAGGCTGAGAGCGATCCTAGGCTACACAATCTCAAGAGCAATTCCACACAAGTCTTCATAGGACTGCGCAAAACATTTTGTTTTTGAAAGTTTTTAAGAAAGCGACAAATCGCTCGCGCTGAAGATAGTGTGGAACCAGTCTGGATCAAACCAGGATCCTTCTCAGTACTCACGCTGACAGGCATGATTTCATTCATAAAAAGGCTTAGCATGCCTACCCTTCTCTCAAATATGATCAAAGTTTTGCAAAACCCGAGGAATTGCTTCCTCTTCGTTTTTATCATCGCAGTGTTCGAGGAGGGTTTTTTGAAAAGCTTAGGTCATTACAACTATGTTCAAGGCACAAGAGAGTAGGTAGAATGTATTGTCGTTCCGTTCACATCCTCTGGCATAACTAGCTTAAACAGCAACAAGTACGGAAACGTAATAGTCGCAGCTGTTTCATTCAGATTCCCTGATTGTGACTGGCTCCTTAATCGAGACAGACTCAAAAGGAAAAACAAAAGGATAATTACAAAACGGTGTTCGAGGCAACAACCCCGGAATCACCTGACATTCTATACAAAGGGGACTGACTCGCTACAACAAGACAGACTCGTGAGCAAAAAAGACTGACTCAAGACAACGATACAGACTCAAAATAAAACAAAGACTGACTCAACACCCAAACCAGATTTTACAAAACTAGCATTCGCAGATGCTCAAAAGTGCGTGCCAGACGCCACATCAAAAACACTGGGCGCCGCTCACAAGTGGTCCTACCCTGATCATATACTCACAGTATCCGCATCCTCAAAATCCAATAGCTGGGTAATAACGGACTTGGCTAAGGTGGGCAGGAGGATAACCTCGTTGTCAATCAAATCTTGCACCTCATGATGGAGGCGGAAACAATTGTCGGTAGCATGGCTTGTCTACTGGTGGTACGCGCAGTACTGAGTAGGGTCATGAGTAGCAGGGAGATTCTTCAGGAGAGGCCGAGGCTCCAGGGGTTTAAGGTGTCCCCTCTCAGCAAGGATCTGAAGTGCCTTGGACAATGGCATGTAGAGAGCATGGAAGACCCTGCGCCCTCGGGGCAGGTACTTCGGAGGCTGAGTATTCTTGCTAGACGCACTAGCGAACGGGTCAGCAGGCGCGGCCTTGGATTTCTGATCCTTCCCGGATACAAGGTTGGGAGCGGGAAGAACTGTTTTGGCATGACGGGGCCTATCCCGACTTTCTGACTGACTTGAACTACCCTCAGGTGGAGCGGGGAAAGTATCCTCCATAGCTTTTGCCATAACTGCAGATACTTGTTGCTTGTTCATCCCCGCGTCTTTCAAAGCCTCGACTACCCACAGCAGTTGTTCGATAGGATCGGCATCTGCCTTCATTTTGCCTTTGTCTCTGGCCTCAGCCTGATCTAGGATTTGGGTTGGTACGTCGTTGCCATAGCTGGAGGCCATCTCCGGTTAGCTAAGCTCAATCACAATCCGTCCCAACAGCGGGGGCTCCTGGGGTACAAAGCCTCCGGCATATGGTGCGGCTGGTGGCGAAGTAGACATTCCACAGGTGAGATCCGCCACGGATCTTTGAAGATCACCTATCATCCCCATTAACTCGAATGTGGTAGGCTCATGAGCTCGATATAGTCGGGGTCCAAACCGGCGAATCTGCGTGATCCGTGGATGCGGCATATCGACATTGGTCTCACTTTGCAGAGTGATCCCTTGATCTAATGCAGCTGTCATAACCACTATCTCTTCCGAATTCTGCATCATCATAAGCCCTACCTCAGCAAGGGGGAGCACTGACTATTCTGGGACTCTCTGAACTAAAAGGAAAAACAAGCAGCATTTCAGCCCAAACGGATCAAACACATGTGCAAATTAACAATCTACTCTACTCTCGATCCTTTGTTTCCCAGAAATCACTGTCCCAAAAACACTGAATCGGATACCCTCAGATATAACTGATTCTATCAAATACTGACACTGGTGCCCTCGGGCCTGATACTCGAACTTTGCAAACTGATATGTGCGTTCCTGCAGAGATACACTCTAAAAGCACATAACAAGTAGAGAGAGCCAAAACACCCTTATGTTGGGGTAGGGTTTCCCTGTCCTATTTTGTCAGGAGCTAGGGTTTCATTACGCACGCAGCGGTTTCAAACAACCTAATATCGGGTAAGCAACCTGTCCTAGTTTGGAATGGTCACTATGGGTTCCGAATATGCACTAGGTCGAATGGTCGAAAAAGGGTGCCCCGGTAAAACCGGGGTTTGTATTCCCATACTGGCAGAGCCCGCAACCGGTTAGCCTTATGGCATGCTTTGACAAAGTAATGCCTCCGGCAAACCGCTCAAGAATAGCAGATGGCCAACACGGTGTCCTAGGCGCACTAATGCACTTGCAACGCAAAGAGACACTTAAATGAAATCAAAACAGGACATCACGAGTTCGAGTCAAGCTCTCTAAACTCCCCAGCAGAGGCGCCAGAAACTGTAGACGCGCCCTTGGGCTTCGCTCTACAGTTTGGACTCCCTTTTGTTGTCGGTTCTTAATCTTGAGCCAAATAGTCCAAATCCGGCAAATCGTTTTGAGAAAAACAGATTTTGAAAGAAGTGTCAAACATGGATTGCTTTGCCAGATACAGAGTCGCCACCTAAATATTTTTTAATGGGGAAATTTAGGAAACCCTGACTCGGTGCCAAAGGCCACGTGTCTGTCATCACCAAAGTTGCCTCGACTCGGGAATTTCGGTACGATCGGGGAAGGTCAGCTATGAGCACCCCCTCTCGCCCGGTCCGAAGACCGGCCTCTACTAACCATGATATCCGTTTTTGAAAACTTTATGTGCTCTTATCCCAGTTATTAGCCTAGAATTACTATGTTATGCGCACAACAAACAAGTATAGACTAGATCGCCTAATTTGAAACAACATTGCATATCCGTTTGTCTTGAAAAATACTTTGGAATTTGCTACTCGCAAGTAGGCTAAAAATACGGATTTCAACGAGTTTTTCCAACTCAGGCAAGCCAACCTTCACCCACAGGCATTCAAACAGTTTATCTCACATAAGCAATTAGCCACATGGTAAGCATGCTGTCATGATAGCACTCACACGCATGTGGTATGCTAAAGCATGAAAATACTTACATCGTACTCCGTGCCAAAACAATAAACTAGTTAGCAAACATGCATAGTCCTAGTTCAGGTCAATTTGACTAATGCAACACATACAGGATGCAATTAGAGCAAGCTCGGCTAACCTAAACATGGCATGTGAAATGCAATTAGTTGATGCACGTATTCAATTTGGAGTTGAAGTACGAATGCAGTTAACGTGATGCGCCGAGCCTGGTGCATGCAAGACACATATATGGATGCACACATGCATAGCATAAGGCATGCTAATTTAAACATGCCCTAATCTACCATCATAAGCGGGTAAATAAAAGGGAAGAAAGAAGTGGGGATTGGAAGACATGCACACACATGCACCCACACTTATTACAAATTCGCCTTCGCTTGGAGGGACCAAAAGAATATACAAATTAATTAACTACGCAAGCTAATTAAATATTACAAACCACTTAATTAATTAACAAATTAACTAAGCTAGGGAAAACAGTAAACCGCCTCGGGAAGCGGGTCCAATGCAATGCATGCTCAGTCTTGTTTCAAGTGCACCGCCATGCATAGATCGCCTTTTCCTCGCTTCGCTTCAAGATCGCCATCTCTCAATTGATTCTCGATACCGGGAACACCGCCGCTGAGTAGAATTATCACTGGCTGTGAGGTGTGGTCATCAGCACAAGATGCATCCATCAGCCACCAATGGATGACCGGTCAGCACTATATGTTGCCGGTCGGCCAAAAATGCCTGCAGAACCTGCAACTTACAGCAGCAGAGGACAGAACTTGCATGGCAAGGTAATTCAAGCAATATATGCACCAAACAAGCCCCTTATCATGTTAAGGACTCAAAGGAGGATGTACCTCGATTCTCGGACCACCAATCACGCATTTCCATGTGTGATGGCCCAAAGAATCAAGTGTGCAACTTCGATTTCAAATGTAATGCAATGCACACAAACAATCAAAGGCCCAATCCCTATCACTAAATCAAGGGACAAGGTATGCATGCAAGATGCAATGCAACCTAGGCATACAAGCTAAGGATGCAACATGGCAATACAAGACACTTATGCAAGCATGCAAGCAAACATGCAAAGTAAGCATGCAAACCAAATAGAGGGTGAACTTAAACATGAATTAGGCAGCTCTAATTAGGCCCAAAACAGTAGCCATAATGCTAAGGAAGTGAGGCCAAACACACATACACACATGCACATGTTATGGTCCAACACTTAAGCATCAAAAGGGGCCACTCTCAAGCACACTTAAAAGAGGCATAACATGGATAATTAGCATGCAACACAAGCTCTGAAAATCATGTTAGAATATGGTGCCAAACCAACTCAAATAAAGCAAGCATTAGCATGCAAATGGTCCAAGTATCAAGGCAAGCTAAAGGGGTATTGGACCACACTTAGCAAGACCAACATGGCATGCATTAAACAACTAAAAATAGATTTTTAGCATGTTAAAACAAGGCCAAAAGATTACTTAGATGGCATCTAAGTGGCTCAAATATGAAGGTATGCACAAATGCACTTTCAAGGAGCATACAACACAAGCTCATAAGGCATCAATGAATTATTTAAGGCAAGCATACAAGCATGTTAGAGGGACTGAAATAGCATGAAAAATGATCCCAACCCACTAAATCCATGCAAGAATGGCATGCTACACACTTACATACTTAGGGCCAACAAGCCAAAATACAAAGGGGCTATGCAATACATGACAAGTATGACTAAAGCAACTTAAGACAGAGCTAAAGCATACAAAAACATGCATTGAAGCTTCACAAAATCAAGCCTAAAACATGCTAAAACAAGGGCTTACAACCTAAAGCATATTAAGGCAACAACAATGCATTACATGGCATGTATGTTAAACTAACATGGTGTACCAAGACCAACACACAATAATGTTATATCATGGCAATATAAGCATGAAATACAGCCATGGCATGATCAACAAACCCTTAAGCATGATGCTCCCTCAAGATGCCAAAATTGGTCCTTTTCAAGGACAACAAGGAGAGGGGGTGGTCCTCTCCTTCTTGAGACTTCAAGGCACCATCCTCACCACTGAAATCCCTCAAGATTTCAGTGGTGGGGAGGCCCAAGCACCAAAGTCTCGGAGCTCACAAAAAATGGCACAAAATGGGACCTCTCAAGGCCTAAGGGTGGTCAAACACCTCCAAACCACAAAACACTCTAAACAAACAATTTAGAGGGCCCAAAAATAGAACTTTTTTGTATTATACACTAAGCACAAAAACAGTTCTAAGATAGGCTAACAAGCTATGCAAAAATGGGGATAAAAGGGACTAGTGTCTCACCCTTGTAGACCTCTTCACAAAAGATGATCTTCTTGCCTCCTTGAGCTTCAATCCAGCCAAGAACAGCAAGAACAAGCCTCAGGTCCCTCAAGAACCAAGAGAAGGTGAAAGACTATGTGTTTGTGTGCAATAGTAAGGACAACTACACCTAGAACACACACAAGAGAGATATAGAGATAGGTTATGTATGGAACTCAAACCCTAAAACTAGAGCTTCTCCCACACTTTTCTAACCAAAATTTCTCTAACCCTTAAGCCAAAAGAAGAGCCCTCCTCTTATAGGCAAACAATCTTGTAAAGCTTGTTCAATAAGCTTACAAGAGGATCATCCCTCCATACACGTGTATAGAGGGGAACAAAATGCCACACAACTGTCCTAAAATATCTACAAAAGCAGATGAACAGTAGTCGGCTGCTCAAAATTTCCATTTTGACAAAATTGATGGCCGGTCGGCCAAATATATGGCCGATGGGCACAAAAAGCAGCCGGTGGCCTCAAGCCACGGCCGGTGATGTGTGGGGAGACCTCACAAGGCATCCCCTGCCCTTCCAAGGCAAAACACAAGTGTTTGGTGCAAAACCAGACACAAAACGGTCGAGTTCGGAGATCCTGAGGCAAGGCACGTAGCCGAGACCTCCGGGAACTCCAAACGAACACAAACATGAATAATCACCGGGTGTTCAAACGGTGACGTCCAAGTCTTGAGGACGGTAAAAAATGGGGTGTCTACAGTGTGCAAGGGTGCAAGGCCAAGAACAAAGGCAGAATGAACAAATATATGGGTATTGTGTGTATATTAAAGAACGGTTTGAACAAAAAACAAAATCATGAGATAAATATGCTCAGAATACATGGTTGGATTCAAAACACAAATGTGAATGACGTTGCAATCACAGTATGCAGATATAACAGTTTGAGGAAGAACAAAAATCGAAACAAAGAAACAATGACTTATAGGGGTAAATTAGGGTCGCCGAGATCAGATGGTGGCAGCAACCGGAAAAAGTGCAGCAAAATCCTTGCATGAAGGGAATGAACGGAAGTAATTGCAGAAAGCTTCGCGAGAGCGAAAATGGAAAATTTGGGAGAAAAAAGTTAGAGAGAGAAGGAGTTGGGAACTTGAGAACGAGGATGCAAAAGTGAAGAGATGGATAGAGAAAGTTGATTTTGATCAAACGCGGAGAATGGCGGTGAAATACCATCAACACGTCTAGGGTGACGTGCTTGTTAGACGGCGCACCCAGACACAAGACGACTTACAGGCACGTATTGAGTACGATCCAGTGAGGGGAAGACGCATGGCAGAAACGATTAATTTATTTTGTGTGACAGCTCATACGCGTGATAAAACTCTAGGGGTTCTTGGTTTAATGAAGCAAGTGACCTCGGCTAGACCTGGTCGTGTGAAGCTGACGTATTATGTCCTCGGTAAATAGATGATACAGCAAGTTAGCCGACATGCTATATGATATGACAATATAGGTTCCATCACGTCAGGATGCTGAGGTAATAGAACCTAGGGGTAGTTGTAAGGATATATTTTCTGAGTACCGACACGTGGCCAAGGTGACGCTGACGTGTCAGCTAGGGTGCCACATGTCCAAGTCGTGACGCCGAGATGATCTCTGCTAGGCCGAGGTTATCTCCGAAGATATCGGAGTCCGGGATAAGCGGATAAAGGACAAGAGTCCTAGAATGAGGAAGGACCTCAGCCTGGATAAGAATAAAGCTCTTAGGGAGTTTATCTTTATCTATTGAAGAGTCCAAGATAAGCACTAAGCTGAAGTCTATTGAAGCTAGGCTTCTATTGGGACTAAGGTTGAGTTGGCTATAAAAAAGAGGCACCCCCAATGGGTCTAAGGTATGCAATTTGTATTCTAAATAGTGAGTTAAACACTTTGATTATCTTTGGGAGATATTTAACTAACTTGATCGTCGGAGTGCCCCCGAGTGGACGAACCACCACCGAAATCTCTTCTTTCTGTTGCAGGTCATTCATGCGCCATCTATTCTGCCAGTGCTCTCCAGTTGAATACTGAATTGACAGTGTGGTCAGAAATTCACTCACACAGTAATGACATACAAACATAAAATCAATACAAAAAACTTATTAATAATGATTTTGTTTAGATTTTGATCTATCACTTTATAATGAGTGACATTTTATATTATACAAATGACCGTATCACGCCATTTTAGTATAAAAATTCTAGTAAAACAATATTAACTCACAAAAAATAGTTATAAAAAAAAGAGATAATGGTTGGTAGAGAGGAGGGAGAAATGACACACAAAATATGAAATACAAAAATGAAAAATGATCATAGATATAAATAAATAAATAAAAAAAGAAGAAGAAGAAGAAAAAAAAAATGGTGTACCTAAAGGATGAAAGAGTCTATTTACAAAATACAATAGACTAAGCGTAAATAACCTCCAAATTGTCTTATAAAGAAAGTTAAAAAATAATGAGTTTCATTATTCTATGAATGTAATATTTATAGTGCAGGGAAGACATGAATGGCTTGAAAAAAAATATAATGTATGATGGCTGGGGTTTTTTAGTAGAAGAAAGAATTGGTTAGAGAAAGAGTGTACAATAATAATTTTTTTCATATTTCATTTTCTAAATTATAAATCATTGAATCATTATAAAAAAAATAATAAATTATGAGATTTTAAAAAAACATATATATATATATAGTATATACATGCTTAAATTTATTTGGGAATAAAATTGTATTTAATTATCGAATAGAGAGAGAATCTAAATATGAGGTTTAATTTTTATTTTGTGTTAGGCTTAATTTTAGTTTATATAGATCAGACCAGTTGTGAAAGATATTAATAGTATACATTTTATGAGAGGTGAGAGTGTTTCCTTTTCATTAGATTTATTTTAGAAGAGAGAAGATTGTATGAGATTTATATTCTTTTAAAATAAATGATTGATTTATTTTGAGAGGTAGAGGGGGGTTGAGAATTGTGTGTTTTTTTCTTTATTTCTTTCTTCTTCTTTTTTTTGGGTATTGATTGACAATATATTTGCATTAAATAATTTTAAAAATTAATATTTATGTCCTTGGAATAGCCAATAGATGTTTTTTTTTTTATTATAAAAATCTAAAATTTGAAAAATTAAATTTAAGGTTTTGAAACACCTCTAAGATGAAGTCACTTTGGTATAATATATAGTATAGATAGATTATGAGATTTAGGAAAGAGATAAATATTAGGGGAGAGATTTTAAAAACTTCTTATTATTATTTTTTTAAAAAATATATAGTTACTTTGTTAGCTAATAGTATTATTTTTAAATATTTTTAAAATTACAAAAATTAGCAATTTTAGGTTGTTATGCTTTTTTTTTTTTTTTTTTTAAATTATAATTACTTTGTTAGCCAATAGTACTATTTTTAAAATTACAAAAATTAACAATTGTGATTTCACGTTCCTTTTAATGTATAACTTTTAATATATATATATATATATAATTACTTTATTATGAGATGAGATTTGTGTTTTTTTTATTTTTTATTTATTTTTAATGTACTATTGAAAACCCATTCTATGCACAAGATGTGAAAAAATGAATAAAATATATTTATATAAATAGTTATATTTTTGTATGTAAATTATGAAAATAAAAAATATTAAAAACTACAATTTAAGTTTCATATTTTTTCACAATTTATGTATTAATTTTTCATTTGTCACAATTTCAATCATGTAACTTTCAACCGTCTCACTAGAGTTGTAAATTTCGGCGACTTCAACCCAAACTCGAGTCAAGCCAGGAATTTTTTAAGGATTGGATAACATAATTTTTAATTCAGTGAGGACATATATAAAATTCAAAAATTCAAATAAATTTGAGTGGACTTGGATAGAGACACTAAATAACCTAAGCAATCGAAATAAAATTATATATATAAATATATAAAATTATTTGCTAATTTATTTTTTTTAATGATAAATAGGATTTATTAAAATTTTAATATTAATGAGCAAAAGCAAAAGTAATATGCTTAAGTTTTTTCAATAGAATTTTTTTTATTATGTTTAAAAAAATAAATATTTTAGAAAGGGATCATTGAATAAATTGATATTAAAAAAATTACATTTTATAATGGCATAAAATAATTTAAATATGATAAAATTAAAGTTCTTACAAAATAAAAGTATTTGGATATGAAGAAAATTTAGAATGGTATTCATATTTGATCTGAAAATAATTCTAGATGACCAATAAATTATCACCTATAACCCTCATTTTTTTTTAATAAAAACAAATATTTCATGAACCATCAATTTTTATAGAAAAATAACATTTATTTCTATTTGTTTTAGCGAAAGTTACTTTTTAGCAATTTGAGCAACAAAAAAAAAAAATTTATTTTAGTTTGTTTAATTAATGATTGAGATTAAAATAAATAAATAAATAAACAGGATTCACCATATTTCGCAATTGTTAAAACAGTCTAGATGAATAATAACGAAAATATTTGAGGCCCATAAAAGACACACACAATTGTACCCACAATGATGTAATGTCATATGTGTCGACTCTTGATTTAATATACATTCAATAAAATGGGTCTAACTCCCTTGTCACATCATTATGGGTGAAAGTGTGTGGCTGTAGTACTGTTGGAATAATAAATTATCACGTATAGCTCCTACCTTCCCCAACTATCGCTTTTAATAAAAAAAAATAATGTTTGTTTTTATTTGATTTTAGCAAAAGTCATTTTTTAACTATTTAACCGTTTTTTTTATTTTAATTTGTTTAATTGAAAAAATTACATTTTATAACGGCATAAAATAATTTAAATATTATAAAATTAAAGTTCTTACAAAATAAAAGTATCTAGATAAGAAGAAAATTTAGAGTGGTATTTTTATTTGATCTGAAAATAATTCTAGATGACCAATAAATTGTTGCATATAACCTTTATTTTTTTTAATAAAAAAAGATATTTCACGAAGCATCAATTTTAATAGAAAAATAACATTTATTTCTATTTGTTTTAATAAAAGTTACTTTTTAGCAATTTGAGCCAAAACAACTCAGTTTTTATTTTAGTTTGTTTAATTGACAATTGAGATTAAAAAAAAAAATTTAACAAGATCCACCATGTTTCAGAAATGCTAAAAAAAATCTAGATAAACAATAAAAAAAATGTTTGAAATCCATAAAAAATACACATAATTGTACCCACAATGATGTGCTATACAATCAATAGAATGGACCCAACTCCTTTGCTATATCATTATAGGTAAAAGTGTGTGTCTGTTGCATTAGCTTCAATTTTTTTTTTTTTTTAATTATATATATAAAAAAGCTTTCCCAACTATCACTTTTAATAGAAAAATAATGTTTATTTCTATTTGATTTTAGCAAAAGTCACTTCTTAACTATTTAAGTCATTTTTTTAATTATAATTTTTTAATTGATAATTGAGATAAAATTAAAATTGAACAGAATTCATCATGTTTGGCAAATGTTAAAAAAATCATTCATTTTCTTAATGTTTTTGTCTTTTGTTAAAAAATATTTGTATTAAAAAAATTTATTATTTAAATCCTTATGGTTTAGAAGGATACAAAAAAAATTTAAAACCAAAAATGACAAAAAATAAAAATATAAACTTTTAATAGAGATTAATAATTTGAACACATGCATAAATAGCTTATTATCTTTAGACAAATAATATTGTGACACATGTGAATATTGATTTCATTCTAATTTTAGTAACATATAAATTTAAAATTTTATTTTATAATTTAATAAATGATGTATAAATTAAGGAATGAATATTTAACTTACTCCAATTATAGTAACATAATTTAAAAAATAATTAAAATTTAAAATTTTATTTTAAGAATATAAAATTAATTTATAAACCAATCATATTATGATACGTATTAACAAAAATTAAACAAAATAAAAAAAATTAAGAATATAGATTTGGGAAGGTGGTTAAAAGCTGACTTTTTGACATTTTTTTTTTTGTGTAAAAAAATGTGTAAAAAATGTGAGAGATAATGTGACACAAAATGGGTCAAAGGTTGGGAAAAGAGGCCATAATTTAGGGGATTTTTATATTTTTAATTTTTTTTAAAAAAGGTTGACCGGGTTTATTTGGTTTCCTTCTCATGTAATTGATTTTTTTTTTTATTTTTTTTCAAAATTTTTTGGATTTTTTTTGTAGATAGTTTAGCCAATAGATGTTTTTTAAATTATTTTATAAATTAAAAAATAGAAATTTGGAATAAAATTTTGAAACTTTCACAAAACTTCTCCGTAAAATTCCTTTTTCCTTATAAGATATATAGATAGATAAGGATTGAGGAATTACAATACACACTTCTTATCATATGCACTTTTAGTTACGTAATTTTTTTCCCCCTTTAGTTATGACCAATTTTCTTATCTAATGATGATATTATTTTGAGATTTTTAGTTACGCCTAATGTAGTGTTTGGTTATGACTTTATTTTTATTTATTTTTATTTATGACTCAAAAAGTATAAAATTATGTTATTTTCTTTTTTAGTTATAAGATACATATGGTATACACCATTCGAAGGATGTGTACCATAGTCCTTCCTTTAAAGATTACTATTCAAGTCTAAAAATTAGATTTAATGTTCATATTCAATAATGTGGTAATAAATTGGAATATATAAGACAATTTTTTTTCCCATATCTTTTTTAATTATTGGCCAATAATTTCTCTTACAAATCATTAATTCTAAAAAGTGGAATTATATATAATTTTTTTTGGTTATATTTTCATTCATAGAAAATTTCACTGTCACGACCCAAACCCAGTACCCAAAGGCTCGGCGTCGTAACAAGGTAAAAATAAAATAATTCAAATAATTTTGTAGTCGCAGCGCAAGCGGATAAATTAAATAAAATAATTGGGTACCAACTGCTTATTTAAAAGGAAATAAAACATAGTCATTTGAACTTTATTGTATTACAAGAGTTCAAAACAAAACAGACAGAAATAAAAAAAAAGATTTAAAAAAACAACACAGCGATTCAATTTCCATCTTGATCTCGCTAAACCTCGTCACCTGCAAGGGTAACAGGTATAAGCACATAGCAGAGTGAGAAATATTATACTGTGAGTATAAGGGCAAAAAATAGCCATGGATAGTTATTTAAACTAAAACATTTACACAATTTGAGTTGAATACACAAATAAATTAAGTGGCAGAAACGGAAATAAATCACTATAACCACGGTACAGAACAGGGGTCACTAAAGTGACAATCACTACAGAGGTCAATGGATCCAGGACAAACAGGGGACCACAAAGTGGTCAAACGAGGGCCAATGGTTATTTAAGTCCCCCAAAGCATGGGACTCCCGTGGTGGTACTTACAGAAAATAATTGTTTACAAGATTCATTGCCAAATAATCTCTAAATTTAAACAAATATATCCATTGGTTTTAATTTAAGCAAATAAAGTTTAGAAAATAATCCACGTAATTGAAACATTAACTTAACTATAAAACATAAATTATATCAAATAAATTGTGGTAACTCAAAACATTCATAAAATATATTATAGTAACTTAAGACATATAAAAAAACATATTATAATAACTCAAGATATAATAAAACTCACCTAAAAATTACTCCTAAATTCTTCTAAGCTTGCTCCTCGTTTCTTGCTCGAATGTTCTCTTATTCTACCAATGTGTTTCCTTACTTGGATGGTTTTTATTTTTGTCTTACCTTGTCCTTGAAGCTCCCAAGCCGTGCACTATTTATACATAGTATTCTCACATGTGATTTGCTCAAATGTAGCCACCTGTCTAACAAGTGGCATCTCCCTCTTTATTAACTTGATGATTCATCAAGGCTGCATGGCTTGGTCATCCTCCTATGCATTAGGATGGCGACAAATCACCATCTTCTTTTTTTTTTTCTTTTTTTTTCTTTTTTTTTTCCCCTTAAAATCAAATCTAAAGATTATGATTCCTTTTATGAGTCCTAAAATTACCTATGATTATACATTAGGTTCACGTCTATAAACCTTACTACCAAACTATAAAACATCACTTACCACTTACTAAAATATTTAATGTATGGTGTCATACAAACAATTTAATTGATAACTTCCCAATTTCCTATTTATTTATTATTATTTATTGATTGATTTATTTATTTTTGAATTCTATTTATTGCAATTTTAAAAGAAAATTCAGGTGTCACATTTCTTCTCTCCTTAAAAGAAGTTTGTCCCCAAACTTGACGTACCTTGGTTTTCAAAGAAGTGTGGGTATTTGGCCAGCATTTGGCTTTCAGTTTCCCACGTTGCTTCTTTGACACGATGGTTTCTCCATAAGACTTTTACAAGAGGTATAGTCTTATTTCGGAGGACCCGGTCACGGTGATCAAGAATCTGTACAGGTTGCTCTTCATAGGAGAGGTGTGACACCCCGAATGTTTAATTAGAGTTATATATATAATTATAGAGGCATGTGATGATAGATTATTAAATAAATAAATATATAAATATAATTTGGCATTGGATTATAGGATTAATTGAGAATTATTTTTGGGAGCAAATTAACACATTTATGGAATTATAATATTAATTGGGTCAAACTAAAGATAAATAATAATACAGATAATATAAATAATAATAATGATGGATATAGTACTAAAATAAAATAATTAATTTTATAATAAAAAAAATAATAAAATAAAATATGATGTAATTTAATTTAAATTAGGAACATTGAAAAAGTTTACCATCAATTAAGAAAAAAAAAAGAAAAGGAATAAAAAAAAAAAAAAAAGGCCCAGCAACAATGGAAAGGAAATGAATAAAAAAAGAGAAGGAAATGGAAGTTAGTTGGCCCAGTGAGTTACGGCCCAAGAAAAAAAAAAAAAAAGAAAAGAGAAAAACAAAGGCCCAATATAAGACTTAATCTTATCCTAAAAGATTCAAATCTCCACAATTAATAACTCAAACACCTAGCATCATCATTGGCCTCGAGAGAGAGAGGTAAACGTGGCTATTGTTCATGGTCCGGTTAACAGTATAAATAGGGGTAAGTTGTTGCTAATAGGGAGTGGAAAAACACGAAGAAGAGGGGAAGCTGAGAGAGTGAGGTACATAAGTGAGTCTAAGGAATCCATAGTAGGGAGGTTCTGATAGTTAGGTAAGGCTAAGGATTATAATTAAGGTGAGATATGCTATACCTTGATTTACCATTATATGTTTTACAAATGTTTTGAGTTACCATAACTTATTTATTACAAGTTACATTTATTAAGTTATATAAATAAAAGTTATGTTTATAAATATTTCAGTTACGTGGGTTACTTTCTAAACTCTATTTACTTAAAAGGAAACCCATGGATATGTTAGTTTAAATTTTAGTATATATTTGTCTATAACCTTATAAACAATTATGTTTTGTCAGTACCACCACGAGAGTCCCACGCCTTGGGGGACTTAAATAACTATTGACTTCTGTTTGACCACTTTGTGGTCCTCTGTTGTCATGGATCCATTGACCTTTGTTCTGACTGTCACTTCTGTGACCTCTGTTCTGTTCTGTTTTATACCGTGGTTATGATTATTTATTTACATGATTTCTGTATTTTGCCACTTAAAAAAAATTGTCATTTTAAATTACATTTTGCAAATGTTTTAGCCTAATTAATTATCCATGGATATTTTGTATTCCCTACACTTGCATAACATTTCTCACTCTGCTGTGTGCTTATAACTGTTACCCTTTTAGGTGACGAGATGTGAGGGAAATCCACAACCCTACAAAATAGAACCTGCATATGGACTGATGATGAATCACTATTTTACCTTTCTTTTCTTTTTTTTATATTTTTGCTTCCTTTGTCTCTATTCGGGGCTGGTCACTGAATAATAAAATAATGAAAGCCCTAGAAACGTATTTCCTTTTTCTTAAATAGTAAGATGTAGTAAAATTTCTGTTTAATTATTTTTATTTGCGCAGCTTAATTTATTTCGAATGAGAATAAGTTAGTAAGTCACGATTCCAACTCTACGCCCCCGAGGTTGGGTCATGACAAAGGTGGTATCAGAGCAACGGTTCAAAAAAAAAAGTTATAAATAAATCTATAACTAAAACCATATAGCTAAAAAAAAATAAAAATAAATAAATAAATAACTAAATAAATAATTATATATATACATATATGAATATATGTGGTAAAATATAATAATAAATAATTACATGTGACGTTAGTTTTCCTATGTAAAATCTCACGTTTATTCTGGTGTTGTAGGATGTCAGAGATTTACCTTGATGATGCTTTCTGGAATGACCTCCAGGCCATCAACTTAGATGAAATTTTAGCCGAACACCCTGCCCCCGCCCCCACTTCACCTGAAGGTTGGGGAGATTCTGAAGAGATATTCAAGGAATTACACCCAGGTCTTGGCCGATTGATGGGACGACCAATTTATATCCAGGTTGACCCTACCAACGTTCCACACCTATTATGGAGGCACAGCCTTGACCACACACGCAGACGTTTTCTCGGACCATCTCGCGTCTTTGGCGTCGCCCCGGGTCATGACCGCCCGCATTACATTATAGGCCCACTACCCCCAGAGTTTGCAGCCAGAAGGGAGAATGTGTACCCCGAGGATTACATTCTCACCACAGTTCCAAATCCACTAGAGATCATTAATATGCAAAATGTTGACTTCGAAAATGACCTGTCATATGTTGAGACACCTGTTTGGATTGTCGATCGGCCATTTGTGGGTTGTATACGGTCTATCCCCATTTTCGCGGTCCAGGTAGCATGGGTCTATTTTGGTGTAATCCAGTTGGGGTGGGAATTTGAGCTTTTTATGCAGCACTATTTCCCCTGGTTACTCTAGATCTGGCTAGTGGAAAATCTTTTGTATGCTGATCTTGATATGTCCTAATCCCCTTTTTGTTGACTTTTGTTTGTTACTGCAGGGATGGGACACTAACATATTCTGACTAATGTAATGTGAATTGAAAAAATATATATATATATATATATAAATGTGTAATGTTGGCAGTTTATATAGATATAAAGTGTACTACATATATATTGTGCTACATATATACATATATATATGCTGCGTTGAAAATATAATGCCTCGTTTATTACTTGTAGAATGGCTAATGGTAATGGAAGTGAGTCATCAGTTAGTGGTACGGAATCGATGGAAAGAGTAATGGAACGAGCAGTTGCTACTTTTTTACAAGCCTTGCAAGCTAACATCAACAATGGGACACCGGAACAGCGAGAAGGGTCGGTTACCATGAAACAGTTCCAGGATCTGAAACCCACCACATTTACTGGTGGCCCAGACCCAATGGTAGCGGACGCTTGGGTTAAAGACATGGAAAAGATTTTTCGTGCCCTACCATGCATCGAGAGGCAAAAGGTAACTTTCGCCACTTTCACTTTCAAAGATAATGCGCAGGAATGGTGGCTTCTCACTTTGGCCAAAGAAGAAATTATGACGTGGGCAAGATTCTTGGAAGTATTCTATGAAAAATACTTTCCAGATTCATTGCGGGAACAAAAGGCATCCGAATTCATACATCTGAAGCAGGGAACCATGACGGTGGCCGAATATGAGAGCAAATTCACATAACTCGCTCGGTTTGCCACATATGTCATCCCCACTGAAACTCGAAAAGCAAGGAAATTTGAAGCAGGATTGGATGTTGGAATTAAAGACAGACTTGAAGTCTTAAAATTGCCAACCTATGCAGAAGTGGTGGACCGGGCGTACATAGCAGAAAAAGGAATTAAGGCCTCACGTTCTGGAAAACCAAACTACAAGAAGCGATTCTGAGAAAGGGATAACAGAAGACCCAGTGTTGCACCTCATAAAAAGGTAAACATGGGCACAACCAGCTCGGGCCACCACGGTCCTACCAACCCTCGAGGTAGCACTATTCCAACTTGCCCCACTTGTAGGAGGATTCATTGGGGATAATGCCATCGAGACACGGGAGCGTGTTTTAGATGTGGACAGTTTGGCCACTTGCTAAGGGATTGTCCAAAGATGGTTAATCCTACAGCCAGCTCCTCTGGCCCAGTCAAGAGAACCGCGGGACCGGGAGGAGAAAAGAAGGACCAAAACCGCTAACGTCGGGCTTTCGCCTTGGTACTTGGAAAATCGGAAGTTACCGAAAATGTTGTGTCAGGTACACTTTCTATTTGTGGTCTTTTAGCTCATGTCCTTATTGACTCTGGGTCAACTCATTCTTTTGTTGCACCACACTTTGCCGCCAAGTTGACATCAACACCCGAACCATTAGGATATACATTGTCTGTGTCTTTCCCTTCTGGTAAGTCTACCTGTAGTACTGATGTGTACAGATCTTGTGTTGTATTCCTAAAAGGTAAAACCTTCTATGTAGACTTGATTCCCCTCCACATTGAAAACTTTGATGTAATCTTAGGTATGGATTGGCTGACTGCCAACCACGCCTCTATCGATTGTAAAGCCAAAAAGGTCTCCCTCAAGTTACCAAACCAACCCGAAATTGTTTTTGATGGGGCTGAAATTTCTAACCCTTCCTGTATCATATTCTCCATGGCAGCCCAACGACTCCCAAGAAAGGGTTGTGATAGTTATATTTGTTATGTGATTGATACACAAAAAGAGGCCCTTACCATTGATGCAATTCCGGTAGTTCTAGAATTCCCGGATGTCTTTCTTAAAGATCTACCCAGTATTCCAGTTGATCGGGAAATCGAATTCACCATTGAAACCCAACCTGGCACGCAACCTATATCAAGAACTCCTTATCTCATGTCGATGACAGAATTGAAAGAGCTGAAGACTCAACTCTAGGAACTCCTGGACAAAGGTTTTATCCGACCTAGTACCTCACCTTGGGGAGCTCCAGTATTGTTCGTGAAGAAAAATGATGGCACGATGAGATTATGCATCGATTACCGGGAGTTGAACAAGGTCACCATCAAGAATCGATATCCTCTGTCGCAAATCGATGACTTGTTCGATCAACTTCAGGGTGCACAAGTATTTTCCAAAATTGACTTACGTTCTGGCTATCATCAACTAAAGGATAAAACGAAAAGCATTGAAAAGACTGCCTTCAGAACCCGTTATGGGCACTACGAATTTCTCGTCATGCCTTTTGGCGTCACAAATGCCCCGACAGCCTTCATGGACCTCATGAATAGAGTATTCAAACCCTACCTTGATGAGTTCGTCATCGTCTTCATTAACGACATCCTCATATACTCCAAGTCACCAGAAGCTCATGAGCAGCACTTACGAATGGTTCTACAAACACTACGTGATCACAAACTCTACACCAAGTTGAAGAAATGCGAATTCTGGATCACTAGTGTACACTTTCTCAGTCACGTCATTAACAAAGACGGCATCTCGGTTGATCCCCAAAAAGTTGCAGCAATCGTGGACTGGCCACAACCTACTAATGTGTCTGAAATCCGAAGTTTCTTGGGTCTAGCTGGCTATTATCGACGCTTCGTGCAAGATTTCTCAAAGATAGCATCGCCCTTGACCCAGCTAACTCAGAAGAACACACCCTTTGAATGGACTGATAAACAGGAGCGTTGCTTTCAAGAATTAAAAGGTCGACTTGTGTCAGCCCCTATACTAGCACTCCCTACTGGAGCAGATGGGTTCGTAATTTATAGTGATGTCTCATACAATGGGTTGGGTTGCGTTCTCATGCAAGACGGAAAAGTCATTGCTTATGCGTCACGACAATTGAAGACTCACGAGAAGAACTACCCGACTCACGATTTGGAATTGGCTGCGGTGATCTTTGCTCTCAAAATCTGGCGTCATTATCTCTATGGTACAACCTGCGAGATTTATACTGACCATAAAAGCCTAAAATATCTATTCACACAAAAGGAACTAAACATGAGGCAACGGCGATGGTTGGAATTTATGAAAGACTACGATATAGAAATCGATCACCATCCGGGCAAAGCTAACGTGGTGGCCGACGCACTGAGCCGAAAGTCGACAAGAAGTTTGGCATGCACCCTCATTTCCCGCAAGGTCAATGGGTTACTCGCCAACGTAACCGTGGAACCTACATTGATTGGAGAAATTAAAGCGCGCCAATGGGAAGATAAACTCTTGAAGAAAATGTACGAGGAACAAAGAAGCACGCCTGATCCTGATTTCATTATAAGCAATGGGATACTGAAATTTCGGAACCGAATTTGCATACCCGACATCCCGGATCTCAAGAAGAAGATACTGGAAGAAGCTCATAAGTCAAGATTTGCAGCCCACCCTGGCAACACAAAGATGTATCGTGATTTGAAGGAATACTACTGGTGGACCGGAATGAAAAGAGATATAGCAAACCATGTTTCTAAATGTCTACATTGTCAGCGTGTTAAAGCAGAACATCAGAGACTGGCAGGGCTACTGCAACCACTCCCTATTCCTGAATGGAAATAGGAACACATTACTATGGACTTCGTGGTCGGGCTACCACAGTCTTTTTCAAAGAATGATGCAGTATGGGTTATAGTAGACCGATTAACAAAGTCAGCACACTTTCTACCAATCCAAATCATGTATCCTCTGAATAAGTTTGCCACTTTATATATCAAGGAGATTATTCGGTTGCATGGTATCCCAGTATCGATCATGTCTGACCGAGACCCTCGTTTCGTGTCTCACTTCTGGAATAAATTGCAAGAAGCTTTGGGAACTACATTGAAGTTCAGCATGGCCTATCATCCACAAACTGATGGGCAATCCAAAAGAACAATTAAGACGTTGGAAGACATGTTACGTGTATGCGTGTTGGACCTCAAAGGTAACTGGGATGAGCACCTACCTTTAGTGGAATTCGCCTATAACAACAGCTATCAGGCAAGCATTGGAATGGCACCGCATTTAAGCATATGGAAGGAAATGTCGATCACCCCTGTGCTGGACGGAAGTCGGGGACAGGAAATTATTAGGCCCCGAAATTGTGCAAGTCACCAGTGAGAAAATCCAACTCATCCAACATAATTCAGACCGCCTTTCGAGCCGCCGTAAAAGTTATGCAGATACTCGAAGGCGAGACTTGGAATTCCAAGTAGGAGATCATGTGTTTCTCAAAATCTCACCAACAAGAGGAGTGATCCGATTCGGACAACGCGGAAAGCTAAACCCACGTTACATCGGGCCATTTGAAATACTGGAAAAAATTGGTCCTGTAGCCTATCGCCTTGCACTACCTCATGAGCTATCTAAAATCCACAACGTGTTTCACGTATCAATGCTCCGACAGTATCTCCGAGATCCAGAACATGTCATCGACTATGAGAACTTGGAAGTTCGAGAAGATCTCTCTTATGAAGAACAACCAGTGCTGATTCTCGATCAACGTGATCAAATTTTCTGAAACAAGACCATACCCTAGTAAAGGTCTTATGGCAAAATCATCGTATCGAAGAAGCTACGTGGGAAACCGAAGAACAAATGCGAGCTAAATACCCACACCTCTTTGAGAGTTAAGGTACGTCAAGTTTGGGGACAAACTTCTAATTAGAAGGGGAGAAATGTGACACCCCGAATGTTTAATTAGAGTTATATATATAATTATAAAGGCATGTGATGATAGATTATTAAATAAATAAATATATAAATATAATTTGGCATTGGATTATAGGATTAATTGAGAATTATTTTTGGGAGCAAATTAACATATTTACAGATAATATAAATAATAATAATGATGGATATAGTACTAAAATAAAATAATTAATTTTATAATGAAAAAAAATAATAAAATAAAATAAGATGTAATTTAATTTAAATTAGGAACATTGAAAAAGTTTAACATCAATTAAGAAAAAAAAAAAGAAAAGGAATAAAAAAAAAAAGGCCCAGCATCAATGGAAAGGAAATAAATAAAAAAAGAGAAGGAAATGGAAGTTAGTTGGCCCAGTGAGTTACGGCCCAAGAAAAAAAAAAGAAAAGAGAAAAACAAAGGCCCAATATAAGCCTTAATCTTATCCTAAAAGATTCAAATCTCCACAATTAATAACTCAAACACCTAGCATCATCATTGGCCGAGAGAGAGAGAGAGGTAAACATGGCTGTTGTTCATGGTCCGGTTAATAGTATAAATAGGGGTAAGTTGTTGCCAATAGGGAGAGGAAAAACACGAAGAAGAGGGGAAGCTGAGAGAGTGAGGTACATAAGTGAGTCTAAGGAATCCATAGTAGGGAGGTTCTGATAGTTAGGTAAGGCTAAGGATTATAATTAAGGTGAGATATGCTATACCTTGATTTACCATTATATGTTTTACAAATGTTTTGAGTTACCATAACTTATTTATTACAAGTTACATTTATTAAGTTATATAAATAAAAGTTATGTTTATAAATATTTCAGTTACGTGGGTTACTTTCTAAACTCTATTTACTTAAAAGGAAACCATGGATATGTTAGTTTAAATTTTAGTATATATTTGTCTATAACCTTATAAACAATTATGTTTTGTAAGTACCACCACGGGAGTCCCATGTTTTGGGAGACTTAAATAACCATTGGCTTCTGTTTGACCACTTTATGGTCCTCTGTTGTCATGGATCCATTGACCTCTGTTCTGACTGTCACTTATGTGACCTCTGTTCTGTTATGTTTTATACCGTGGTTATGATTATTTATTTACATGATTTCTGTATTCTGCCACTTAAAAAAATTGTCATTTTAAATTAAATTTTGCAAATGTTTTAGCCTAATTAATTATCCATGGATATTTTGTATTCCCTACACTTGGCATAACATTTCTCACTCTGCTGTGTGCTTATAGCTGTTACCCTTTCAGGTGACGAGATGTGCGGGAAATCCATAACCCTACAAAATGGAACTTGCATATGGACTAATGATGAATCACTATTTTACTTTTCTTTTTTTTATATTTTTGCTTCCTTTTGTCTCTATTCGGGGCTGGTCACTGAATAATAAAATAATGAAAGCCTTAGAAATGTATTTCCTTTTTCTTAAATAGTAAGATGTAGCAAAATTTCTGTTTAATTATTTTTATTTGCGCAGCTTAATTTATTTCGAATGAGAATAAGTTAGTAAGTCACGATTCCAACTCTAAGCCCTTGGGGTTGGGTCATGACAAGAGGTCTTCTTGAATTTCCAGGTTCTCATGATCGACAACATGCTCTGGATCCCGAAGATATCGACGAAGCATCAAAACGTGAAACACATTATGCACATTGGATAGTTCAGGTGGAAGCGCAAGGCGATATGCCACAAAACCAATCCTTTCGAGTATCTTGAATGGGCCGATGTATCGTGGGTTTAACTTTTCTCGCTTCCCAAATCGAATAACCCCTCTCGTTGGTGAGATCTTTAGGAACATATGATCGCCCACTTGAAATTCTAAGTCTCGTCTTCGTGTATCTGCATAGCTTTTCTGGCGACTCTGAGCAGTGCGAATTCGTTGCTGGATGAGTTGGATTTTATCGCTTGTTATTTGCTCGATCTCGGGGCCTAATAATTTTCCATCTTCGACTTCTGTCCAACACAGAGGTGATCGACATCTCCTTCCATGCAGTGCCTCGTACGGTGCCATTCCAATACTTGCATGGTAGCTATTATTATACGCGAACTCCACCAAAAGTAGATGATCATCCCAGTTACCTTTGATGTCTAACACACACAAACATAACATATATTTCAAAGTCTAGATCGTCCTTTCAGATTGCCCATCAGTTTGAGGGTGATAAGCCGTGCTAAACTTCAGAGTGGTTCCCAAAGCTTCTTGCAATTTGTTCCAGAAATGAGACATGAAGCGGGGGTCTCTATCGGATACGATTGAAACTAGGGTGCCGTGTAAGCGAATGATTTCCTTAATGTATAGAGTGGCGAACTTAGAAAGAGAGTACATGATTCTAATTGGTAAAAAATGCACCGACTTCGTCAATCGATCCACGATAACCCATATCGCATCATTCTTCGAGACTGATTGCGGTAGTCCGACCACGAAGTCCATAGTAATGTGTTCCCATTTCCATTCAGGAATAGGGAGTGGTTGCAACATTCTTGCAGGTCTCTGATGTTCTACTTTAACTTGTTGACAACACAGGCATTTAGAGACATGGCTTGCTATGTCTTTCTTCATTCTTATCCACTAGAAGTGTTCCTTCAGATCGTGATACATCTTCGTTTTGCCAGGATAGATCGTAAATCTCGAGCTATGAGCTTCTACCAAGATCATTTTCTTGAGTTCTGGAAGGTCGGGTACGCAAATTCGATTCCGAAATTTTAGCTTTCCATTGCTTATCGTGAAATCAGGATCGGGCATGCTTCCTTGTTCCTCGTACTTTTTCTTCAAAAGTTTATCTTCACATTGGCGGGTTCTAATTTCTTTAATCAACTCGGGTTCTACGATTATGTTGGCGAGCAGTCCATGGATCTTGTAGAGAATAAGGGTACATGCCAAACTTTTGGTCATTTTTCGACTTAATGCGTCTACTACTACGTTAGCTTTGCCGGGATGGTGATGGATCTCTATATCATAGTCTTTCATAAATTCTAGCCATCGTCGTTGCCTCATATTTAATTCCTTCTGTGTAAACAGATATTTGAGACTCTTGTGATCAGTGTAAATTTCACAGGTTGCACCGTAGAGGTAATGACACCAGATCTTGAGAGCGAAGATCACCGCAGCCAACTCTAGATCATGAGTTGGGTAGTTTCTTTCGTGAGTCTTTAGTTGGCGGGAGGCATAAGCAATGACCTTCCCATTTTGCATAAGAACGCAATCCAAACCATTGTATGAGGCATCGTTATAAATTACAAACCCTTCTGCTTCCGCGGGGAGTGCTAGTATAGGAGCCGTCACGAGTCTGTTCTTTAACTCTTGGAAGCAACGTTTTTGCTTGTCCGTCCATTCAAAGGGCCTGTTCTTCTAAGTTAGCTGGGTCAAAGGTGAAGCTATTTTTGAGAAATTTTGCACAAAGTGCCGGTAATAGCCGGTTAGGCCCAAAAAGCTTCGAATCTCAAACACGTTAGTAGGTCGTGGCCAATCCACGATTGCTGCAACCTTTTGGGGATCAACTAAGATGTCATATTTGTTAATGATGTGACTGAGAAAGCGTACACTAGTGATCCAGAATTCACATTTCTTCAATTTGGCATAAAGCTTGTGATCACGTAGTGTTTGTAGAACTCTTCGTAGGTGGTCCTCATGATCTTCTGGCGATTTGGAGTATATAAGAATGTCATCAATAAAGACAATGATGAACTCGTCAAGATAGGGTTTGAACATTCAATTCATGAGGTCCGCTGGAGCATTTGTGATGCCAAATGGCATGACGAGAAACTCGTAGTGCCTGTAACGAGTTCTGAAGGTAGTCTTTTCAATACTTTATGTTTTGACTTTTAGTTGATGGTAACCAGAACGCAAGTCAATTTTTGAGAATACTTAGGCGCCTTGCAGTTGATCAAACAAGTCATCAATTCGTGGTAGAGGGCATCGGTTCTTGATGGTGACTTTGTTCAGCTCCTGGTAATCGATGTATAGCCTCATTGTACCATCCTTTTTCTTTACGAACAGTACCGGAGCTCCCCATGGAGAGGTACTTGGTCGGATGAAGCTTTTGTCCAGTAGTTCTTGGAGTTGGGTTTTTAGTTCTTTCAATTCTGTCATGGACATGCGGTAAGGGGTCTTCGAGATTGGTTGTGCACCAGGTTGGGTTTCAATGGTGAATTCAATTTCTCAGTCAACTGGGGTACCAGGCAGGTCTTCAGGAAATACATCCGGGAATTCTTGAACCACAGGGATTGTATCAAGTATGGGGGTCTCTTGTTGAGTATCGATCACATAACAGATACAACTACAACAACCATTTCTTAACAGTCGTTGGGCTATCATGAAGGATATAATACATGGAGAGGGAGAGGCTCCAGTTCCTTCAAAGATAAGCTCGAGTTGGTTTAGTGACCGGAGGAAGACCTTTTTGGCTTCACAATCGATGGAGGCACGGTTAGTAGCTAACCAATCCATTCCTAAGATCACATCAAAGGTACTAATGTAGAGGGGAATCAAATCTACATGTAAGGTTTCACCTTTTAAGGATATAGTACAAGATTTGTACACATTAGTACTAAGGACAGAATTACTAGAGGGAACAGACACAGATAATACATATCCTAAGGATTCGGGTGTTGATGCCAACTTGGTAGCAAAGTGTGGTGTAACAAAAGAATGAGTTGAGCCAGAGTCAAAGAGAACATGGGCTAAGTGACCACAAATAGAAAGTGTACCTGATACGACGTTCTCTGTAACTTCTGAGTTTCCAGGTACTAAGGCAAAGGCTCTTCCTTGGCATTTTTGGTCCTTTCTCACTCCTTCAGGTACTGCGGGTTTTCGGACTGGTTCAGAGGGGCTGACGAGCTTTGGACAATTTCTCAGCAAATGGCCAACTTGGCCACATTTAAAGCATGCTCCCGTATCTTGATGGCACTGTCCCCAATGAGTCCTTCCACAGGTAGTGCAAGCTGGAATGGTGTCACCTCTGGGATTTGTAGGACCTTGATTGTTTGAACCGGTTGAATTGGTTGTGCCTGTATTTATTTTCTTGGGAGGTGCGGCACCAAGCCTTCTGTTATTTCTTTCCAACAATCGCTTCTTCTGGCTTGGTTCCCCAGAACGCAAGGTTTTAATCCCTTTTTCCACAATGTATGCTCGATCTACCACCTCCGCATAGGTTGGTAGTTTCAAAACCTCCAACCTGTCTTTAATTTCAGGATCCAATCCCGCTTCAAATTTTCTGGCTTTTCAAGCTTCGGTGGTGATGACATATGTCGCGAATCGGGCCAGTTGCGTGAACTTGCTTTGATATTCGGCCACTGTCATTGTTCCTTGCCTTAGATGTATGAATTCCGACGCCTTTTGTTCCTGTAGCGAATTTGGAAAGTATTTTTCATAGAATACCTCCAAGAATCTGGCCCAAGTCACAATATCTTCTTTCGCCAAGGTAAGTAGCCACCATTCTTGTGCATCGTCTTTGAAGGTGAATGTGGCGAAAGTCACCTTCTGTCTTTTTGAGCAAGGCAGCGCGCGAAAAATTTTCTCCATATCTCTGACCCAAGCTTCTGCCACCAGTGGGTTTGTGCTGCCAATAAATATGGTAGGTTTCAAGTCCTGGAACTGTTTTATAGTAGTTGGCTCTTCTCGTCGTTCAGGCAATCCGTTATTAACGTTGGTTTGTAGGGCTCGCAGAAAACTAGTAACTGCTCTTTCCATGATTTGCTCCATTTGGTCAGCACCATTGACCGATGATCCGGTTCCATTTCCATCATTAGCCATCACTACAAGGTGAAAATGGTTAGTGGACTTCTCTTTCTTTCTTTCTTTCTTTTTCTTTTTTTTTTTTCAAATCAATTATTATTGCAATATTATGTCTATGATTCATAACGATATCATAACGACATATACATACATTACTTACATAATACCGGTTTTACTTATATAAGGAAAAGATACAAGTACAACACACTTAGATAACGGTCAGGTGTTAGTGTCTAATCCTACTGATACAAAATTAGATTAGGCTAATCACCGTCAGGTCATAAAAGGATCATCTAGAAGGGGCTGTTAGGCCACCACCATGAGAATTGACTCCGGAAAACTAGCCCATGGAATAACTCTGCAAACTCACTCTGCATGAGGGATTCGAACTCCCACCCACTGTGCTCTATCCCAAAACAACTCCATACCACCTGAACTATGTAAATAGGAGCACCGTGATCATAACCCCAAATTTATCGTCCGGTAATTCGTACCGGTACCTCAAAGTATGATGCACTATTAGTGAAGTTCACAGTTGAGGTATGGACAATATGCTGTGGAGGGGGTGTCGTGGTGCGGATATGGCTGTTAGGATATGCGTATCCCCTCCGTTCCGCAAAGCCTAGGGGTAGAGGTGCGACCAGAAAATGCGGCTGCTCTAAGTCCGGAGCAAGGCCAATGACGCGGGTCGGCCCTATGTATCTCTCACGAGTGCTGCCTCGGCTAAGTCTCCAAAATAAGAAATCCTCATCGGGGTCGGCCTGTAAATACACGGGTCGTCCCATGAGTCTGTCTAGCGCGGGGTGGGCTTGCATGACAAGACTCTCCGAATCACCCCAGCCCTCTAATAAGTTTGGGACAAGATGAACTCCTGGGGGCTCGAACCAAAACAACTCCATGAGATTGGCCATTTCCTACAACACAAGAAAACTTAGCCTAGACATTGTAACATGGTTTACTTGTGTTAGACACATCACCTAATATCAAACAACACAATTTTTTTTTTGAAAATAATTTTCAATTCAAATAATGTGAAAATTATACGAAAAATTTCAAAAACTTAACACTATTTATTTTTTTTATAAAAAAAATCATTACTCTGATATCACTTTTGTCACGACCCAAACCCGGTACCCAAAGGCTCGGCGTCGTAACAAGATAAAAATAAAATAATTCAAATAATTTTGTAGTCGCAGCGTAAGCGGATAAATTAAATAAAATAATTGGATACCAACTGCTTATTTAAAAGGAAATAAAACATAGTCACTTGAACTTTATTGTATTACAAGAGTTCAAAACAAAACAGATAGAAATAAAAAAAAGATTTAAAAAAACAACACAGCGATTCAATTTCCATCTTGATCCCGCTAAATCTCGTCACCTGCAAGGGTAACAGCTATAAGCACATAGCAGAGTGAGAAATATTATACTGTGAGTATAAGGGCACAAAATAGCCATGGATAGTTATTTAAACTAAAACATTTACACAATTTGAGTTGAATACACAAATAAATTAAGTGGCAGAAACGGAAATAAATCACTATAACCACGGTACAGAACAGGGGTCACTAAAGTGACAATCACTACAAGGGTCAATGGATCCATGACAAACAGGGGACCACAAAGTGGTCAAACGGGAACCAATGGTTATTTAAGTCCCCCAAAGTATGGGACTCCCGTGGTTGTACTTACAGAAAATAATTTTTTATAAGATTCATTGCCAAATAATCTCTAAATTTAAACAAACATATCCACGGGTTTTAATTTAAGCAAATAAAGTTTAGAAAATAATCCATGTAATTAAAACATTAACTTAACTATAAAACATAAATTATATCAAATAAATTGTGGTAACTCAAAACATTCGTAAAATATATTATGGTAACTTAAAACATATAAAAAACATATTATAATAACTCAAGGTATAATAAAACTCACCTAAAAATTACTACTAAATTCTTCTAAGCTTGCTCCCCGTTTCTTGCTCGAATGCTCTCCTATTCGGCCAATGTGTTTCCTTACCTGGATGCTTCTTATTTTTGTCTTACCTTGTCCTTGAAGCTCCCAAGCCGTGCACTGTTTATAGGTGGTATTCTCACATGTGATTTGCTCAAATGTAGCCACCTGTCTAACAAGTGGCATCTCCCTCTTTATTAGCTTGATGATTCATCAAGGCTGCATGGCTTGGTCATCCTCCTATGCATTAGGATGGCGACAAATCACCACCTTCTTTTTTTTTTTCCTTAAAATCAAATCTGAAGATTATGATTTCTTTTATGAGTCCTAAAATTACCTATGATTATACGTTGGGTTCATGTCTATAAACCTTACTACAAAACTATAAAACATCACTTACAACTTATTAAAATATTTAATGTATGGTGTCTTACAAACAATTTAATTGATAACTTCCCAATTTTCTATTTATTTATTATTATTTATTGATTATTTTTTTATTTTTGAATTCTATTTATTGCAATTTTAAAAAAAAATTCAGGTGTCACACTCACTACACCCACATGTATTACACCATAAGCTACACCCACATTCATATAACACCCTTCTCAATCACCTTACATCATGTTTTAATATTTATTTTATTTTTTATTTTTACTATTTACTTGATAAAAGGGGTGAAACACCAATAAATTTCAAAATGTGATCTTGTAAATTATTTCTCTTTTTTTTTTTTTTTAATGAATCCAAAGGTCCCATTAAAGTGAAAATTACACAAAAAAGTAGTTACTTACATGTTTGGGTTTAATTTTCTAAGGATAAAAGTGAGTTTCTCTAAATGTAAAATTATATATTTGGATAATTTACATTATAGAGGTTTTAAATTTGAACAAATTTCACATTACGAAAAAAAAATGTAACACTCTAACATCGTAATACTAACATAACATCTAATGTAAAATACTAAAAAACTCTTTGATACACTTTTTCTAAACGTAACAACGTAACACTCCAAAAAATTCATTGGTGTACTTTTTTCAAACGTAACATTCTAATGTAACACACACAAAAAATTTCTTATTGTATTTTTTTTTTCTAAATGTAACACTCCAATCAATGTTAAAAAAAAAAATTTAGTATATTTTTTCTAAACGTAACACTCGAATGTAACACATACAAAAATACTAAAAAATTCCTTAATGTAATTTTTCTAAATGTAATACTCACAATTTGAAATTTTATATTTGTTCAAAACTTACTAAGAAATTTTTGTACTCCTTTTGGAATGATTTGAAGAATCCCACATTCTTTTAGAATGGTTTGAAAAATCTCATATCCTTTTTTTGGAGTGTTACATTTGGGAAAAGTGCACCAATGTGGTTTTTTTTTTTTTTTTTTTTTTTTTTTTGTGTGTGTGTTACATTGGAATGTTACACTAAGAATTTTTTTGAAGTGTTACATTTGGAAAAAGCAAACTAAGAAATTTTTTTTTTAGTATTACATTGGAGTGTTATATGGGAGTGTTACAGTTTAAAATTATACATTTGTCCAAAATTTACTAAAGAATTACTCATTTTGAAATGTTTGAAGAATCCCACATCATTTTAGAATGTTTGAAGGATCTCATATTTCAAGTCAATTTTATACACCTTTTGAAATATTTTCTAAATAAAAAAGATTCTTATATAAAAATTCATTCCAAATTTGATTCTAATAGATTGTATACATTACCTTTGTAGCACAAAATAAAATAAAATAAAATAAAAGAGAAGGAAACATAGTAAGGATATAATTGTAAATTTAAATTCTAAATAATATATTAAATATACCTTTCCAAAAAGCAATGTGACTAAAAGACAAAATAGGCTATTTTAGCCACAAAAGACAAAATAGGCTATTGGTCTATAAGAAAATCTTTGAGGTTAAATGGATTATCATTCCTGAAAATAGGATTTATAGGTAAATTTTTCTAATAAAAGTATATTTTAATCATTGCATTCAATACAAAAAATATTTTAAATATTTGTTTTTATTAAGTTTAATAATTAAGATATATTTTTTATAATTTTACTTAATGACCCACATGTATTACACCATATGCCTACACTCACATAGCCCTTGTTTGGCATAAATGTTTTTGGGCTAAAAAAATTAAAATAGTCACATACAAAAAAAAAAAAAAAAAAAAAAAAAAAAAAAAAAAAATTAAAAAGATAAAATGTCACATTTAAATCATAATTATTTTACTTTTTTTATCACAAAAGTTAAAAATGTCAAAAAAATTAACCCAAACAAGACTTTTTAATCCAAACTAAAATAATCAAAAAGTCAACTCATTTTCAAAAAAAATAAAAAATAAAGCCACAACACACGCACACTTCTCAGTCCCCTTACTGCATGTTTTAAAATTTATTTTATTTTTTATTTTAATCATTGAATTCAATACAAAAAAATATTTATTTTTATTGGCTTCAATAACTAAGATATATTTTTTCTAATAATTTTACTTAATGTAAATAAGTGGATAGTTTAAATTGAAAATAAACAAAATTAGGACTTCAATTAACAAAATTAAAAACACCAGTTTAATCCTTAGATTTTTTTTTTTTTTTTTTTTTGTAATTTTTTTGGATCATTTTTTAATAAATCCTCTTTCTAAGTGTTTTATTTCACCTAACCCATATTTTTTCTGAGTATTGCATTAAGTCCTGTTCAATGTAATATGACCAAATCATCATTTTTAATTTTTTACACATTTTTATTTTCAAACTAATACATAACAATAGTCCTTCATTTTATAAAGAAAATCTCTCCCTCATTCTAAAAAGAAAATCTTTTCCTTATTCCATAGAAAAAAATCTCTCCCTTATTCTAAGGAGAAAATCTCTTCTACATTTTATGAAAAAAATCTCAAATTATGAGTGATTTTATTCTTACTTTCTCTCCTTTTATTCTTTTTATTTTTATTTTTATTTTTATTTTTATTTTTTCCTCCCATTAAATCACGTTTCACATTATTCTTTGTTAGTACTAACTTCTCATAAATATAATAGGGTTCTTTTTAAATTTATTATGTGTTTGTCTTAATTTTTCTTTCACTAACTCATTTTCTAATAGTCTTTAATTTAAGTTCCTTGACATTAAAATTTTATACCATAAAGGATAGGTAATATTTTCATAGTAATTAGGGTCAGTCAACATTTTCTTAGAGAAATTTCAACTTTTCAGAGAGAAATTTCACAGAGAAATTAATTTCTCTATGAGAAATTGAAATTTCTCTAACAATATTATTGAGAAATTTTAACTAATAAAAAGAATATATATTGAAATTTTCATATTATTAAAAGTTGGAGAGAAATGTTTCACTGTTTTTTCCATTTTCTATGCTATTTATGTAGGCTTATTTTTTATAATTATCTTTTAAATTGGTTTATATTTAATTTACGTTTTATATATTTCTTATTTATATTCCTATAAAAAAATCTGAGATAAAATTCGAGTAGATATATTTAAAAATTTGGTAATAAGGAAAGATTAATAAAAAATGCTAGAAATTCTAAAAAAATTATTAAAATTTGTACCAAATGTCTCACATGGGTGTGGGACCCACATGGGAACCACATGATGTGGGTCCCACACCCATATGAGATATTTTAGTAAAATTTTTGGAACTTCTAGGGTGTGTTTGGTAACGTTTACGTTTTCAGTTTATATTTACAAAAATTTTATAAACTGGTTTTTGTTTATTTTTAGAAAAACATAAACTACAAACGCGTTTGGTAATTGACAAAATATTTAAAAAAAAATTAAAATATAAAAAAGAGTGAGAAATGGCAAGTGGGGGCAAGTGGCGGCGGAAGACGGTGGTAGAAAGTGGTGACGGTGGGTGGTGGGTAGCTGGTGGTGGTAGGTGGGTGGTGGTTGTGGTGGTGGTGGTGGTGGCAGGTGGGTGGTGGTGGCGGGTAGTGGTGGTCGGTGGGTGGGTGACGGTGGCGGGTGGTGGTGGTAGGTGGGTGACAGGTGGGTGGCGGATGGCGGGTGGTGGTGGGTAATGGCAGGTGGGTGGTGGGTGGTGATGGTGGGTGAGTGGTGGTGGGTGGTAGTGATGGTGGTGGCGAGTGGTTGGTGGTGGCAGGGTGGGTGGCGGTGGCGAGTGGTGGTGGGTGGTGGGTGGGTGGGTGGGTGGCAGTGGTAGATGGTGCAGTGAGTGGTGGTGGTGGGTGATGGTGGTGGGTGGTGGGTGATGGTGGCGGGTGGGTGACAAGTGGCTGGTGGTGGCAGGTGGTGGATGGTGGTGGCAGGTGGGTGGTGAGTGGTGGTGGCAAGTAGGTGGCGGGTGGTGGTGGCGGGCAGTGGATGGTAGTGGCGGGTGGTGGGTGGTGGCGAGTGGATGGCAGGTGGGTGGTGGGTGGTGGTGGCAAGTGGGTGGCAGATAGGTAGTAGGTGGTGGTGGCGGGTAGTGGTGGCAAGTGGGTGGTGAGTGGTGGTGGGGGGTGGGTGGTGGTGGCGGAAGACGGTGGTGGAAAATGGTGGTGGGTGGTGGCTAGCTAGTGTTGAGTGATAAAAAAAAAAAAATTGAAAACTCAAAATGGAAACACGTTTTTTGTGTTTTCATTTTTTGGCCAAATTTATAAACTGAGACCACTGATTTATAAATCAAAAAATTTACCAAACAAGTTTTTATTTAAATTTTTAAAATTTTTGTAAATATAAATAGAAAATTGAAAACGTAAGTGTTGCCAAACGACACCCTAGCATTACTCAAAATTAATTATAGAACAACCTAAATCTTAAAAAAATTTATAATTTCAGTAGATCCAAAACTGTAATGATTAGTTGCTGTGGACACGACTATAAGGGTTAAGGTTGATATGAGTCAAATTGAATTCACACTGATCTTGTCATATAAAATACCATAAAATATTTAAGTCCAGCGATATTTTGAATTAAATTTCTATGCATTTTCAAAAAAGAATCAAATAATGCCAAGCTTGATGATATACTTCATTAGCTAATAAAATAAGTATATTCATATCACAATATATAAATGATGTTGAGAATTTAATAATTTGTATATTTTCTTATAAGCTCAAAGCATAGTTGTCAATCTAATACCGTACAGGCTGGTTTGTACCGTATTAGAGAAAAAAATAGAATACAAATAAGCTAATATCATTCTGGATAACTTCTTGGTGAGTATCAACGAATTTCGTAAATACCAGACAATATCGGTAGGAAAATATAATTTTAGTAGAATTGAATAGTACGCAAGCAAAAATGAATTTTTGAATTTTTGTTTTATTATATATATATATGTGTGTTATGTCAAATATGTTATATGATATATGTTATTATCCTAAGAAAACAAAACAATATAATTTTGGATGGTTAAATTATATGTTTAAATATATTATATGCTTAAATTATTTATTACTAGACAATATTTTTAATACATATATAATATTTTTAAGATAAATCTGAAATGGTACTCGAAAACATACCGATATCTGTAGGTATTGTACCAATTGAAAAACGATATTTTGTCCAGTACGAAATTAGCAACTTTGGCTCAAAGTAACTATAAATTGTTGAAAAAAATAGTTTTATAGTGACTTTAATGTGAAATTAAAGTAAGTCTCAACCACCGGTTGAGATGCGATCAAATGAGTTTAGATTATTTGTAACAAGATTTTTACACCACAAAAAAACGACAAAAAATTATTAAGAATTGAATGAGAAATTTTTTCATAAAGTTGGCCTCGTGATTGAGGTATTGAGAATTATGTATAATTACCAATCTCACATTGATTGTAGAGGAAAACATTGATGAGTATTTAAACCTCAAGATTTTGGTAAGGGCATGAGCCCTTTGGGACATCCAAATTATCCGAAGGAATGGAGTTATAAATGCTTCAAGAATGGGCTTGGGCAAAACTATAGTTCGAGTTGGTTATGCAAAAATGGCCACACACGCGCCGCCTGCCCGGACCAGATCGGGTCTAGGATCCGTGGATCTTAGATCTTAGGCTTGAAGCTTGCTGGAATGAGTTAGATTTGGGCTGGGCCGGATTGGTGGCCCATCAACCTAATCTTTTTGGGCTAGGTTTATTTGGTAGCTGCAAATATACACACATCTACACTTAAGATGGTGATTTATACCATCAGTTTTCCTACATTATGTAACATGCTTAGGGAGTATCCGCACACGTTAATAGTTCAGACCCTCGATTATTTTCAATTTAGTCTCACAAGTGCAATGAAAAATATAGATGAGAGTCCAAATTTGGCAACATTTTATAGAAAACCCATTTTAATACAAAATATTTGTCAAAAACAGATTACATCACCAGATCTTAGAGTCGTCACTTAATATTTTTAAGAAAATTAGGAAATTCGTGACTCGTACCAAGGCCACTGTTTGTTGTAACCAAAGATACTTGGTTCCGAACCTTAGATATGAAAAGGGAGGTCATTATTTGAGCACCCCCGCTCACCCAATCAAGGATCGGCCTCTACTAAATCATAATATGAGTTTTATTGACTTTATATGTTCATATTCTCGTTATTAAATAAATCTTAAAATTTACCATGTGAAGCATACAAGTATAGACTATGCCATTTATTTTAAAACAACGTGATTTCATGTGTTTTGAAAGAGTTTTACAGATGTACAACATAAAGAAATTGAATTTACAAACATGTAACATCAACATTATTCCAAATTAAACGACACAACCTCTATCCACCGGCATTCATATAGTTATATCAAGTAAGTAAGTAGTTACATGGTAGGATGCTTAAACATAGTAAAAAAGAACACACACAAGCGGGATGCTAAAGCGTAAAAACTTATATATTTATCGACGTCCCGTGAACAGTTACAAAACAAAGTTAGCAAAATATACATGATCTTATATATAAGATCCTAATGCAATTCACATATGAAATGCAACTAAAGATTCAGCTTCTAAGATATGACATGTGAATTATCTAAAAAATATGAGGTAGTGTCACGACCCGCTCCCCGTACCCAAGGGTTAAGTATTGTGATGGCCAGTAACTAAGGTTACCTCCAGCCAATTCTAAAACAGATCAATGAACGCGAGCGGAAGTAAAAATTTAAATAAGGGTACCAAAATAATCATCGGAGTTTCTATTTGTATTACAAAATTTACTGACCAAAAAGGTCGATATTTACATAGAGAAATATCATAAAAATGCTCTGTGTGTGTCTATTTCGCAACCCCGCATCTAAGACTTTCCAAAGCTATTTCTGAATTACACTGTTTCTTGAAAATTGGTAAGCAACTATAAGCACATGGCAGAGTGAGAAATATTATACCAAGAGTATAAGGGACACGAAATAACCATGGATCGTTAGTTAGACCAAAACATTTAAGATAACTTAGTCGGAACAAATAATCCTTTAAGTAGCAAAACTGAGATTATGTAAATAAATAACCATAATTATGGTAATTTGGTAAACCAATCATTTAAGTAGCAGACTGAAATATAGATATTATATAAATATATAACCATAACCACGGTACAGAACAGAACAGAGGTCACAGAAGTGACAATCAGAACAGAGGTACGGATTCAAGAGGTAGCTCGTATGGATTCTAGAGGTGGCTCCCACAATAGTGTAGCACTTAACTCTGCACAGCACTTTGGTCCGCACAGAACAGAGGTCAATGGATCCATGACAAACAGAGGACCACGAAGTGGTCAAACAGAGGCCAATAGTTATTTACGTCCCCCAAGGCATGGGATTCCCGTGTGGTACTTACGAAACATAATTGTTTATAAGGTCATAGTCAAATATTCTTTAAAATATAAACAAACATATCCATGGGTTTCCTTTTAAGCAAATAGGATTTAGAAATAAAATCATGTAACTGAAACCTTTATAAAATATAATTTTTATTAATATACTAATAAAACATAACTTGTATAAAATAGATATTGGTAAGTCAAAATATAAGTAAAATACATTTTGGTAACTCAAGGTATAATATAACTCACTTTAACTTTAATACCTTACTCTTTATTTCTACTATCAAAGACCTTTTTAACTTCTACTATTTTTTCCTTCTTCTTCTCTTTTCTTTCTTTCTCTCATTTCTCTTCATTTTCTTTCTTTTCCTTTCTTTTTACGCAGGTTGATTACCTCTTCCCTTAAATAGGGAGGTAAAAGCCACAACGTGTCAACACATGGCAAACCGTCCATTTCGTTAAGATTTAATTCATAATTATATAGATTCGTTCTTATCCTTAATAGATATTTAAGATAATTACCTTTTGACCCAATATTTTAATATAATTATATAAATAAATTAATTCTTAATTAAATTATACTTTATCTTATACTAACAGAAAATTAATTATTTATATTATCTATATTATTATTTATATTTTGACCCCGAAACTTTTACTAATTATATTATTTTACAAAATTACGCATAATAATATATAATAAATTATATATTTTCCTAACTGTGATTAAATAATATTAGTATAAATTCTACAGAATAATTAAAAATCTGGGTTGTTACAGGTAGTGCACATAATCACATAAGAATTGATTAACATCCACAAATACAAATTTAGCCGAATCAAGATGTATGAAACATGGATATAAAGCATATATAGGATGAAAAACAAAACGTGATACTTATTTACAAATAAGGAAAGCCAATAAAAGAACAGGATAAAAAGAAGTGGGACGAAAAATTATTACAATACTTTGAATAAATAATTGCAAACCAAATGAGAGAGAAAGAATATTACAATGAAAATTAAAAAAAAGCCTCACAAAACACTCAAAGGGAAATAAAAAAGAAGCTTCATGTGCCTTGAAGACCATCGGAGATTGGTATGCGCAACACTGGAAAACTATGTCATTTCATCTAACAGAAGTTAACTGGCCAGCCAAATAGGCTGGCTAGCCAACTAAGCCTAGCAAAATCTGTCTTGTTGCAATACTGAGAAAAACACAAACAAAGAATATGTAGGTGATTCAACTAATCACTTATGGTTAGATTAAAACAAGAAAACAAATGTAAAATAGAAAGTGTAAGATTATAACAAAACTAATATGAAATTAAAATAAGAAAACAAATATAAAATAGAATATGCAAGTTTTTTTTTTTTTGAACAGCAGATAGAATATACAAGATTACAACAAAACCAACACGAAACTAAAATAAGAAAACAAACATAAGATAAAGCAATGAAGATTGGAACAAAACTAACATTAAACTAAAATAAGAAAACAAATATAATTATAACAAAATTAATATAAAATTAAAACAAGAAAACAAATATAAGATAGGACATGCAAGATTACAACAAAACTATTATAAAACTAAAATAAGAAATAAATATAAGATAGGTCATGCAAGATCACAACAAAACTATTATGAAACTAAAATAAGAAAACAAATATAAGATAGGTCATGCAAAATTACAATAAAACTATTATGAAATAAGAGCAAGAAAATAAATATGAGCTGCACTAACCACTTGGATTATAAAAATACACTATGAAATAGAAAGTAAGAAAATAAATATGAGCCAAACTAACCACTTGGATTAGGACATGCAACATTACAACAAAACTATTATGAAACTAAATCAAGAAAACAAATACAAAATATGACATGCAAGATTACAACAAAACTATTATGAAATAAGAGCAAGAAAATAAATATGAGTTGCATTAACCACTTGGATTACAACAAGACAATATGAAATAGAAAGTAAGAAAATAAATATAGCTAAACTAACCACTTGAATTATAACAAAATACAATGAAATAGAAAGTAAAAAAATAACTATGAGATAGAAAATATAAGAAAATGAAAGACTTGAGGTTCACTTTCTAAGAAATATTGAACTTCTTGATTTCCAAATTTCCTCTTGATCAGCCTTAAGATTATGGTGTATGTTTTGAAATTTCAACGAGATGTTTCAAGTTCTAGTTTTAATGGAATTTTGGATGATTGGAAAGGCTCTCTTACTTTCAAAATAATTTAAGGTTTTTCAAAATTAATTTCTCTCCTTCAAGATTTTTGAAACAAAAATTCTCTTAACCAAAATTTTCTCTTTTTGGAACAAAATTTTCTTTCTTATTTTTTTTTCTTCAACAAAATGAGGTTGTATTTATAGAATTCCAAAACACCCAATACACATGGCTAGCCATGTGATACTTCCAAAAATACATGACTTGCCATGTGCTATAAGAGCTGATTTTTCAAAACTGTTAAGTTTTTTAAAAAAGGAAAAAATTCAGAAAAAATATTTTTGAATAAGTCTAAAATAATTTGGCCAAAATAGGTGTAAGGTTGGAATTAAAGCTTACACTGGACTTTTCTGCTGAGAAATTCGTAAAATAGCACATTCTAATTTTTACCATCCGATGTTTAGAAGAAAGCGTCGAAGTCTTAAGGTCGGTCAAAATGGGATGTCTACACATTACTTCTTCAATTTTGCAGAGATTGAATCCTGCATTTGTTCCTCCTCTCTCCCTCTTTGTGTATAAAAGGAGACCTCCTTTTTAGTCTAAGGTACTATTGGCTTATTTTTCCTATGAAGGAAAATATTATAAATGCGAGCGTGCCAGCAAGGATTGAAAAATCCTTACAGATTAAATTTAAGCCAATTATCAAGCGATTGTGTTGACGGTTCTTTCGCCTCAACGAAGAGGACTTCAAAATTGCCAAAGTATAGAGAAAAGAAAAATTAAAAGAAGAAAGGGAGATGGAGAAAGACGATTGAATGAACAATCAAAGTAATAATTACTTACCTCTACTCCTATGCTTTGAAAAGGAAATACATGAAATGGTTCGAAATATAAATCTATGTTAAACTACTCCTAAGATAAGGAAAATGACAAGAAATATTGAAATCAACTGTCTTTGATTTAAGTTCTGGGTCTTTTACAATGTAGCCATGAATGGCTATTTATAGACAAATATTTATAGGAGAAAACTTCCAGAAATAACAACCTAATAACTACCTAAAACTACCCACTTTTCCATCTTCATTCTTGTCTTGCCATGTGTCATTCCACTCATCCACTTTGTCCTTCATATTCTCCATTCTAACTTCTTTTAACTTCCAAATGAATAAGAGGATGCCACGTGTCCTGCAATTATATAAATAATAAATAATAATAAAAATTGCAGATTTATGGTGCTAACATTACCCCCCGCGACCCTTAAAAATGATGTTTACTTGAATTTTTGAAGGGCCGAACCAAGCACATGACTAATCTAAGCAATAAAATGCTTCGAATAATATCAACAAAGTGCTTCGAATGATATAATAGCACCAATGAAGTGTTTCGAATGAGTATGAAATTATGACTAGATGTCTCGAATGCTAGCTATTACGGACTAGTAACAAGCTTCGAAGGTGGTACAAAAGACCAAAATCATCTTTCGAAGGTTGAAAATGCCGACAAAGGACAAATTACATCCTTTGAAATATTCGGCAAAGCTTCGAAGGTGGTACAAAGGACCAAAATCATCTTTCGAAGGTTGAAAGTGCTGACAAAGGACAAATTATATCCTTGGAAATATTCGGCAAAGCTTCGAAGGTTCACAACCACCATTATTATTTCTTCGAAGCTGTTAATGTAAGATGGAGTGCTTCGAAGCTTACAAAATTATGGCAAAAGGGCTTTCGAAGCAACTTTGGCCAACATTATAGTTATTCAAATTTTGTATGTTCTGGTTCATACATAATTAATGAAAAATATTAATTTTGTACTTCGAACCAATTATCAATTCTTCGAAGACACCAAAACTGTTGTTCTTCGAACCAACTTATCATGCCAAAAACAGGCATTATTCGACAATTAATTTAATTGTCATTTTACATATATTTGAAGAGATGTACACATTTCGAAAGTTTTTCAAAGTTTTATACAGTTTCGAAAGTGAAGTAATCAACATTCGAAACAACTCTTGATGTTTCGAATGTATCTTCAAAGCTTCATACAGCTTCGAAGGTGAAGTAATCAACCTTCGAAACAACTCTTGATGCTTCGAATGTATCTTCGATGCTTTGATTGTGTACATACAAACAACTGGCCATCAATTTGAAAAGATTAGCCATTTTCAACCATTTATTTAAATGCATAGGCTTTTTCTAGCCAAGTTCATGCATTTTAAATGGTTATCCCTTGTTCTTAGTGTTTCGAACTCATAAGAACAATTTGTTAATTTTATTAGCCACATCATCAAAATTATATTTTGATGTGAACCACAAATCCAAAAAGGATTTTGAACACCAAAAGTCATGGTATAGTGTAACCATGAAAATTCATACTTTTTGACATTTTGAAAAATATCAAAAATTTTGAATTCATGAATAGTGGCTTGTTCATTATTCTTAACCATGTTTGGTTTAAAAACATGACTTTCGCCGAATTGATTTTCATAATTCTTTGGCAAAGTGGGTTGTTTTTCCATGTTAGCCATTAATGGCTTATGAAAATCACCCATAAATATATTATTTTCATGACTTGACTCTCTAAAATTTGGTTTTTGGACCCCCCGAGTCATACATGGAACATCATTTTTAGCCAAATTTGGCTCAAGAACATGCTCTTTCGTTGTGTTAATTTCATAACTTGGCTCTTCAAAAATGGACTCTTGAACCCCCGAGCTATTGATGAAATCAACTATTTGCTTTTGCTATTTTCAACCATGAAAAAATTCTGAAAAAATTCACCAATTCCGGCCATTAAAGCCTCAGTTAAAGACTTGATAGTGAGAGTTGATAACTCATCATTCCATTGGCGAATTTCCATATCAAGTTGATGAATTTCTCCTATTAAATGGTGTCTTTTTTCTTCCACCAAATAATATTGTAATGGATGAAAGTTTATTTCATCAAGAAAATGGATCTCTTCTTGAAGATCCAAAATTTTTCTTTCACGCCAATATATTTCGAATTGACAAGTTCGAATGGCGAGATCCAAATTGTTTGTCATTTCTTACACTTGGTCGTCCCACAAGTTGCCAAAAATGTTGGCTTATTTTTCCTACGAAGGAAAATATTATAAATGCGAGCGTGCCAGCAAGGATTGAAAAATCCTTACAGATTAAATTTAAGCCAATTATCAAGCGATTGTGTTGACGGTTCTTTCGCCTCAACGAAGAGGACTTCAAAATTGCTAAAGTATAGAGAAAAGAAAAATTAAAAGAAGAAAGGGAGATGGAGAAAGACGATTGAATGAATAATCAAAGTAATAATTACTTACCTCTACTCCTATGCTTTGAAAAGGAAATACATGAAATGCTTCGAAATATAAATCTATGTTAAACTACTCCTAAGATAAGGAAAATGACAAGAAATATTGAAATCAACTGTCTTTGATTTGAGTTCTGGGTCTTTTACAATGTAGCCATGAATGGCTATTTATAGACAAATATTTGTAGGAAAAAACTTCCAGAAATAACAACCTAATAACTACCTAAAACTACCCACTTTTCCATCTTCATTCTTGTCTTGCCATGTGTCATTCCATTCATCCACTTTGTCCTTCATATTCTTCATTCTAACTTCTTTTAACTTCCAAATGAATAAGAGGATGCCACGTGTCCTGCAATTATATAAATAATAAATAATAATAAAAATTGCAGATTTATGGTGCTAACAGGTACATAATTTTTTGGCTTTCATAAATAGACAGTTTGCTCGTATATTCTTCTTCTTGTGTGAGAGAGTGCTACTATTGTCAGTTCGCCGAAGCTAAGTAGAAGGTGCTTCTACGTTAGCGGGTTTATACCGTCGTATTTTGAGAGACAGACGCAGACAAACCTTCAGCACCTACAGTGAGACAACAAATCTATTTTAAGGAGACTGTGGCATCATACAGATTTCAGTTTATTTATTTATTTTTTCCTTATTTGTGTTACATGTATTTCTGTTCATTGAGTTGTATGATTTACTCCCATCATTTATTATCTGTAAATCAATTTAATTAAATATGAATCTGTTTGTTTATTTTATTTAAATTACGCAATTTGTATAACAAAAATATAATTTGGATATTTTCTTATATACAATTGGAATATTCAATAATTATATCAAATTTCTTTATTTTTCAAATTCATCTCAATTAGATGATCTTAAAAATTAGTTTAAAACAGAAACTGAAAAAGAATCTTGTTAAGTTTGGGCTGTGGGATGAATCGAAACTCAACTTGAAAATCTCAAATTGTAGTCCTCTTCTTAGTTGAGCTAGTCTTTGGACTTCCCATATTATTGTTAGTCTAATGAGTTGGATTCCACTAATAAGATTGAATTAAAATGGAGCCTAATTTTAGATGTGAATCACATCAACTCATTTTATTTATTTATTTAATGGAAAACCTCACAAAGGTAGAGGCATTTTGAACTTAAACTCCAAATAGGCAAAATACATATGATTGACGGGTCATTATATTTGTATTTGAAATTTTTACGAAATGGTGTTCGGTTGTTGTCTAATCTCTGCTTATATTGCTTAGATTATATTTAAAATATAAATTTAAATAGAGATTTGAAAAATAAAAAATAAAAAAATAAATGAAATATGGATAAAAATATGTTAATATTTAACTCATATATTTTTTTATTATAATTTTTATTTAAATTTATAATTCAAATACAATATTATATGAGTGTACGATACATGTTATATTTGTAATTTCCATCCACACATCATTTTTATGAAGCATGGGATAGCATGACCTGGACCCCAACTAAACTGGGGTAAAAAACCATCCCAGAACCATCTCAATACGCATTAAAGGTAGCCCACTTTTCAACAGATCTTGGGCCGAAAGAGTGCTAGCCTTCTCTGTCCACTCATGTTAGAAGCCTTTTTCTCTATCCCTTTCTACAAAATTGGTGCCATTCAGTTTCTCCAAAATAATTATGTATATTTATGATAGAAAAAAGAAAATCGCAAAGTTCGAAAAAATTACTTAAATATTGATAAAAATAACGTAAAATAGTGTCTATTGTAAACTGGGTGTGATAATTTAGAACAACAATGCAAGGTTTAAGTATTAAAAAAGTATTCAGAAAGTGCAATGTGTAGATCACATTTAGGAGTTGTTTGGAGATGCTTTAAATAACGGTGATACTACATAAACTAATTAATATACACATTAATGTACTAATTAGTGTTATGTCATTATTATTGACCCCACCTATTATACAAATAAAAAATATCCAAAATTTCTAAAATTATGTTACATCATCTGTTAGTATACTAGTTAGTATATTAATTGGTACATATAATATTATTCTTTAAATAAGTATAATTATTTAATAAGTAATAAGAGCACTTATTTAAATGATATCACCTCTTTACTTTTCTACACATCTTTTCCTAAAAAGTCAAAGAGTACAGTAAATAAGCAAACCCCAAACAATCCCTTATTCTAGAAATGGCCCACACAACACTAATTTCATGGTACATTTTTGGAATATATATCTTTTTTTTTTTAATGAGCATTGTTATTCAAGGTCAAAAATTAAATCTAACAATCAATTAAGATATTAAAGGCAACACACTCTCATATATTCTCTAATTATCAATCAGTCATATTACTTACACATTATTGAGTCTAGAAAATGAGTCTAACAATTAAACTTGTATATCATTTTACTTTTTATATATATATATATATATATAGAATGAATCCATTTCACACATAATTTTTTGGCTACTTTTCTGATTACTTTTTTAGATTTCCCAATGACAAGTTTGGCCATGGCCAGATAAAAGCCACAACTTTGGTTTACAGGTTACTAGTAATGGATGAATAAACAAGTTGTCCATACCATCGTAGGGTAGTTGTGAAGTAGCTAGCAAACCATGAAATGGACAATAATTTCCTAAGCATTATTCTTGGGTTTGTAGAAGCATATATATATATATATACATATTCATAACCGGAAAATATGTTATTATCACATCATTTTATATGAGATTTATGTATAAAAATTTCTGTAAGCTTAGAATATTCGTTCAATCAGTAATTGTTACTAACATGTCACTAACATATTCAATTAAAAATTTTATACATAAATCTCATATAAAATGATGTGAACTGTAAAATATGTTATTATCACATCATTTTATATGAGATTTATGTATAAAAATTTATGTAAACTTAGAATATTCGTTCAATCAGTAATTGTCACTAACATGTTTTGCAAGTGCTCCATTTAATTTACTTCTTTTGAATCAGCGAAAAAGATGTTAAGAGAAGCTTCTATTGTATATAAAAGCACGAAATTACATAGCATCCATACCCGAGCACTTGGAGTAAGATTCTATATTTGACTCGCGCTGCAAAGAATCTCTTGCACTAAATTACCTTTGTTACTCAATTGAGCGCTAGAGATGGGTAAAAAGTGGAGAAATGCAGTAAAATAAGGAACAAAATCAAATATCCTCATTTTGATCAGCAACGAAGAAAACTTTACTGATGATAGAGAACCTTACACGTAAGGAAAAAACATCAACAAGGGGGGAGGGAATGATGCAAAAGCCATCATAACGAGATAACCCAATCCCAACTATATTGGCACTGAGCGACTCGCACAATCACATGGCAGCATCAATCCCAGCATCTGTTGGTGAGAGACCAACAGATACAAACTGTAACAGAGCTTACAAAACTGCAACAGATACACAAAGACTACAGATAGCAACAAATACAACATATAGCAAAGATAATAGATACACAAAGACAACAGATAGCAATAGATAGCAACCAAAATACCAAAACAACAGAGAAAACTTATGCTAACAGATAGCAGATCTATCAGATACACACCAAACACACTAGTAGCATCTCTCAGATTATATCAAACCATAAACACCAGATATACCAGTCTAGTATACTAACTAGTACACACCAGATAAACACCAGATAACTAGTACACTAGACCATAAACACCAGATAAACACCATACACACCAAACACCTAACACAATCAGCCATTGCATTCCTCATGATGATTTGTAAACAAGGCCTTAAGTTTAGTCCAATTATAAAATCTCAAAGTAGAAATAATTAAGGACGATATATGCTTCTTATAAACTACATTCCATTTTGTAGCCATAAATTCTATAAGATACAGTTAAATCGGTGGTACTACATGTACCAATTAGTGTACTAACTAGTACACTAATACTACTAATTGGTGCATATAACATTATTCCAGTTAAATTTATCTGAATTTATATATAATATCAATCCTTGTTATTGAGAACTACTCTAATTTAATTAGTAAGGCTATCTTGATCAATAATTATGACCATCAATATGTCGAAAATCGTAATCTACAATTTTCTAGATTATAATTAAATTGGGTGGTACATTTATTTATAGGAAGATACATAAACTAGGAATATGAAAGGCTCTTCTAAGGGTGTGAGAGTCATGTACCACGTATATTAAGGACACTCTAGTATGCTACAAGTAAAGTCACAAGAAAGATTAATAATATAGAAATATATTCTGATTGAATTCTAAGTTCATATCGAACGAACTCCTAATTCACAAAGTTGAGAACCAAGGCGAGTCAATGTTACTTTCCTAATCGACAAAATTGTTTTGAAGCCTTCCAAGTACCTAGACCAAATCATTTTGAAGAGACAAAATCAAAAGTTTGAAGAAACAAATTGGGAAAAGGTAAAAGCAAATAGGAATCTAGCAACCGCTTCATTGAAAACAAATGGGCGTGTGTTCACCAAAGAAAAAGAGGTTGTATTCACCATAATAAAAATGGCCTTGTGATTTCGTGGAAAGCATTGGTCATCGGCAACCAAAGCCTGCAACAACTAGACAAATAAAATGCGAGCCTCGAGGGCCAATCAGGGGGCTTCATCGTCCCAGTCTGTGCAGCAGTCGTATGCTCTGAGGGGTGAGCAGGTAGATCAGGGGCTTTCAGGGCACGTGTATGCTGTTACCTGGTTCTATCAGTTGTGAGAGGTACCTTTCTGTTTTGCAACTCGGTTGCTAGTGTATTGATTGATACGGGTACGTCTCATTCCTTTGTATCTGCTGCATTTGCATCTGTTTTGGAATTGGAGTTGACACAATTAGCATCTCCTATATGTGTTGTATCACCTCTTGGGGGTGAATTGATTTTGAAGCACAGGTGTAGAGGTTGTGATACAGAGGTCGCCGATCATCGGCTTCCGTTCCCTTTTGTAGTTATGGCCATGAAGGGTTTTGATGTTATTTTGGGTATGGAATGGCTATCGTTATACCGGGCTGTTATCTATTGCTACTGCCAGAGGGTCACAGTATGTACCTTGAGCGAGGAGTGTTTTCATTTCTTGGGGGATCGGGTTGGTAGTATGTTGCCATTGGTGTATGATCCGTGAGGGCGGAATGAGCTTAGTAGTCTTCTTGCTAGCCTTTTGAGTAGTGAGTGTGATGAGACCCAGATTGTATTACCGAGAGTGGTTTGTGAGTATTCGGATGTTTTTCCCGAGGATCTCGTTGGTTTGCTACCTCATCGTGAGATTGAGTTCTCCATTGATTTAATGCCCGGCGCGGCGCCGATTTCTATGGCACCTTACCGTTTTGCCCTAGTCAAGTTGAGTGAGTTAAAGATTTAGCACCAGGAGTTGCTGGATAAGGGCTTTGTTCGCCCTAGTGTTTCACCGTGGGGAGCACCGGCCCTCTTTGCTAAAAAGAAAGATGGTGGCTTGAGACTTTGTATCGACTACCAGAAGTTGAATCGGGCTACGGTCAAGAATAAGTACTCTATGCCCCGTATAGATGATCTATTTGACCAGTTAAAGGGTTCCCGTTGTTTCTCTAAGATAGACTTGAGATCGGGTTACCACCAGTTGAGGGTCAGGGAGGAGGATATTCCGAAGACGGCATTCCGTACGCGGTATGGCCATTATGAGTTTCTGGTGATGCTATTTGGGCTCACCAATGCATCGGCAGCCTTTATGGATTTGATGAACCGGATATTCCGGGAATTCTTAGATCGCTTTGCGGTCACTTTTGTGGACGACATTCTCATCTATTCACCTTCAGAGGAGGAGCACGAGGAACACTTAAGAGTGGTGCTCGAGTTACTTAGAACCCATAGGCTGTATGCCAAGTTTGGGAAGTGTGAGTTCTGGCTAGAAGAAGTCAAGTTTTTAGGCTATGTGGTTTTTGGGGAAGGGGTGTCTGTTGATACATCCAAGATTGAGGCAGTGCAAGATTGGGTACAGCCTAAGAGTGTGTTTGAGATCCGTAGTTTTCTGGGATTAGCTGGGTATTACCGCCGGTTTGTGAAGGATTTCTCCAGGTTAGCTTCACCGTTGACTAGACTGACTCGGAAGGGAGTCAAATTTGTATGGAGTGAGACTTGTGAAAAGTCGTTTCAAGAGCTGAAAGTTAGATTGACCACCGCTCCGGTCTTGATTGTTCCGGAGAGAGGGTTGGGTTATGCAGTCTATTGTGATGCCTCACGAGAGGGTTTGGGTTGTGTGTTGATGCAAGAAGGGAAAGTGGTTGCCTATGGCTCACGTCAGTTGAAAAGATACGAGAAGAATTACCCTACACATGACCTAGAGCTAGCAGCAGTGATCTTTACCTTGAAAATCTGGAGGCACTACCTTTACGGTGAGAGATTCGAGGCGTTCTCGGATCATAAGAGTCTGAAATATCTGTTTACACAGAAAGACTTGAATTTGAGGCAGAGGAGGTAGATGGAGTTTATTGAGGATTACGACTTCGAGTTGCATTATCATCCGGGGAAGGCCAATGTTGTGGCCGATGCCCTTAGCAGGAAATCCATAGATGATGTAACTTGTATAGCCATCCGAGAGTGGGAGATGTTGGGTGCACTTGGTGAGTTTGATTTGCTTCGGGGCGAATCCGTTGAGGCTGCGGCCTTATTTTCTGTTGTTGCTCAGCCTACACTTGTGACTCAAGTGTTAGAGGCACAGAGAGGTGACCGTAAGGTAGAGTCCCTTCGAGAGAAGATCTCTAGCGGGGAGGTTGAGAAGGGTTTGTCTGAGTATCCCGACCAGAGTGTGAGATACCGAGATCGTTTGTTTGTGCCGGAGTCTTGCCGAGAGGAGGTACTCCGAAAGTTTCATTATTCACACCTTGCGGTGCATCCAGGAGGCACTAAGATGTATCGGGATTTGGGTCGCCAGTTTTGGTAGCGGGGTATGAAGAGAGATGTAGCAGTTTTTGTGTATAAGTGCCTTACTTGTCAGGAAGTGAAGGCCGAACATTAAAGGCCAGCGGGTTTGTTACAACATTTGCCTATTGCCGAGTGGAAGTGGGAGCATGTCACTATGGACTTCGTCGTAGGTCTTCCGAGGACTCAGCGGGGTAATGATGCTATTTGGGTGGTTGTAGACCGGTTGACTAAGTTGGCGCACTTCATCCCTATGCGCGTGAGAGATTCGGTAGATCATCTTGCCGACTTGTATATTCGGGACATAGTGAGGTTGCACAGGGTCCTAGTGACGATCGTTTCAAATAAAGATCCTCGTTTTATTGCCAGGTTGTGGCAGAGTTTGCAGAGTGCCTTGGGTACTAAGTTGACCTTTAGCACGGCTTATCATCCTCAGACTGACGGGAAGTCTAAGCGTACTATTCAGATCCTTGAGGATATGCTTCGGGGTTATGTCCTTGACTTTAGTGGGACGTGGGAGAGGCACCTGCCCTTGGTGGAGTTTGCCTACAACAACAGTTTCCAGTCTAGTATCGGTATGGCACCGTTTGAGGCCTTGTATGGCCGACCGTGCAGGTCTCTAGTTTGCTGGTCCGAGGTGGGTGATGCACCTTTGTTGGGTCCGGAGTTGGTGAGGAAAACGACGGAGAAGGTTGAGCTTATCCGTAGGAGGCTTGTTACAGCCCAAAGTCGTCAGAAATCATATGCCGACCATATGAGAAGACCTTTGGTGTTCGAGGTGGATGATCATGTCTTTCTGAAGATATCACCTAGGCGGGGATTGATGACGTTTGGGAAGAGTGGGAAGTTGTCCCCTCGGTTTATTGGCCCTTTTGAGATCCTTGAGAGGATTGACGAAGTTGCCTATCGTTTAGCTTTGCCGCCGCAATTGTCCGGAGTTCATGACGTGTTTTATGTGAATATGCTTCGGAAGTATGAGCCGGATCCATCGCATGTATTGGATTGGACCGACTTAGAGGTTGATGAGGATGCCTCGTGTGAGGAAAGACCGGTTCGGGTCTTGGATAGGCGGGAGCAAGTCTTGCGTGGCAAGACCATTCCTCTAGTGAAGGTTTTGTGGAAACATCACGGAGTGGAGGAAGCCACTTGGGAATGTGAGTTGGAGGTCTGAGAGAAATATCCGGATCTATTTGTAGATGTTTGAGCATGTATTGTATATTTTGTTGTATTATTGAACCTTAAGAGTATTGAATATATCTTAGGTTGTAAAACATGATTTATGTTTTGGTTTAATGGAAGTGTCTTGAAACTTGCCTCAAAATGGAAGTTTGATATAACATTGCATATGTTGAGTATTGTAGAATTGAAAATGTATCATGAACATTAGTTATGATATGAAATTGTTGAAATTGGAAGGAAAATGCGTAATGTTAATGCAGGTTGAAATGTATGTTGTTTTACATATTGTGAAATGCCTCTTGATAAGAGATGGAATAACCGGTAATGGGTCGAGTTGTTAGTATTAAAATGTAATATTGTTTAAAAGGAGAAAAACCTGTTTTTGAAAACTTGTGCTTAATTTCGAGGACGAACTTCTTTAAGGGGGGGAGGTTATAGCGATCCCGGGTTTTACTCCTTGTTGTACAGTGATCTGGACTTGTTTCCGTGGGTGTTAGTAGTTGTTTATATCTTGTTTGCATCCTTTCGTACTTTGTATTTGAGTTATAGGATGTGTTGGGCAGGTTTGTTACAGGTTGGTTGTGTTTGGGGGCAAATGGTTGCTGCCCAGAATTTTGGTCTTTCGCTTGAGCGAGCAGTTTGTCGCTCGAGCGAGCTTTTTGTTTTGGATCCTTCGCTCGAGCCAGGGTTTGGTCACTTGAGCGAGAATTGAGTTTTGTATCTGGTGGATCGAGCGAGAAGTCTTGTGCTCGAGCATACGTCTGCGTCTCATTTTGACCTGAGAGTTGTGTTTCTTGGCTCGAGCGAGATCTCCTTCGCTTGAGCGAGCAAGGTGTATGTTTTGAGTTTCCTCGCTCGAGCGAGCATTTTGTCGCTCGAGCGTGCTTCTGGGTTGCAGACCTGAAGCTTCGAGTTTTTGGCTCGAGCGAGACTTTCTTCGCTCGAGTGAGTATTCTTTGTGTCTGGTCGCTCGAGCGACCAATCCTTCGCTTGAGCGAGCCTGTTATATATCAGATCGCAGCAGTGATTTTAACTTCACTTTTTCATCCCTTTTTCATTTTGAAACCCTAGCTCCGAGACTCTCTCTCTACACTTATCTTCTCTCTAGGTTTTCATCTCCTTCTAGTGTAAATCTATCCTTGGTTCTTTGTAAGAAAGATAGAGTAGGTTGAGGGCTTTGATTTAATCTGAAAAACTTGAGATTTGGAGCACGTTGGATTTTGGTCTTCATCTCCGTTTGAGCTCAAACTTCGAGGTAGAGATATTCTACTCCTCTTTATGAGCTTTGTCTTTGAATTTTGGTATTTTGATATGTTGGAGGTTGTTGTGTAATTATAAGAAAGTTTGGGTCTTTTGTGCAATTTTACAACAGTTGGAGTTTTGTTTATAATAAACCAATATGCATGTTTGGCATAAAGAAGTGAGTTAAATGATGGATTATGGATGAAAATGGAACCTTAGGGTTGTTATGTAACTTATGGGAAAAGATATCTTAATTACATAGTTAAATTAATTGATATAATTAATTTGAAGAAAAGAGGAATTGAATTGGGAAGGTTGGAATTGGATGTGTATGGGATTAAAGGGTGTAGTTAGATTCATTTATCGCTCACCTAGTTGAAATGTTGATTATATATCCATTTGGTGCATTTATTTTCAGTATAGAAATAACTACTTTGGGCTATCGGTGGAGGATAGTCTTGATTGTTGTAGACAATGTATGATGATTAGGCAAACTAAAACTAATCGATTGAGTATGCTATCGAATATAGCGACTGGAATAATACATTAACTTTATGTATTGAATGATTGTATATGATCTATGTTTATATACATGTGTTGTGTGGGAGGAGATAGGGGATGTACTCCACGGTTTAGGGGAAGATAGGGGATGCACCTCTAAACCGGATTCTGTGTGACATTGATACAACACTACAATGTGTATCAAGTGTTGATTATGGAAGTGTTCGAATTGATTTGATATAGCACTATAATGTATATCGTTATCAATTGTGAAATATAGAAGTGACTTTATGTTATGTTGATACAGTACCGAAATGTGTATCTTTCGTAAAGTGTAGAAATGGTTTATGTGTTCTCGATACAGCATTAAAATGTGTACCCATCATGAATTTCGAAAGTGTTTTAAAGAATGAGTCTTAATCTCATTAAGCTATTTGGCCAGGTGTTGAGCCTTGTTTTCAAACTCAAGTTGAAAAAGAAATAGGAAATGAAATGTAACATGGACTTAATGTCATGAAACCGGAATGTGATATATGTGGATGTATCTGTGTTGACCATCTATCAACTGCTAATCTTTTAGTCATTGTTCATAGCTGGTTTAGTGTATTTCTACTGGGCTGTGGCTCACCCTTTATGGGACATCATTTTCAGGTACAGGTAGCATGCCACCTCCAAGGACATAGTTTGGGAGGCTAGAGGCAAATAGGCTTTTGTCATTTTGTTATCTTTTGGATGTATTATATGTAAATTCAAGCCAAGGGCTTAATGTGTATTTGAGTTAGTACTCTTCTTTTTGTAACCAAGTGTTAACTTGAAAAGCTGTAAGCTCGTAGGGCATTTGCTTTTGTTGTTAACATGTAATACTCATTGTAATGAACTACTCTGATGAATAGAAGAATATTTATCTTTTATATCAATGCATGTCTAAATTGATGGGTTTCAATGTCATTATTTTGAGGGCGTTACAACTTGGTATCAGAGCGTACCGGGTTCGAATACTTTGGGTACGTGGGAAGTGATTAGTATCATAATGGTTTGTCTCACTTGTTAGAGACTTAAATGTGATGTTATGTGTTTATATGATAACATGTTTATGTGACTATTTGGGTATGTGATTTAGTTTTTAGGATGTTGAACTTAAACTCCAAAGAGGCAAAATACATATGATTGACGGGTCATTATGTTTGTATTTGAAATTTTTACGAAATGACGTTCGGTTGTTGTCTAATCTCTACTTATATTGCTTAGATTATTTAAATTATGAATTTGAACAGAAATTTGAAAAATAAAAAATAAAAAAATAAATGAAATATGGATAAAAATATGTTAATATTAAAAAAGTATTCAGAAAGTGCAATGTGTAGACCACATTTAGGAGTTGTTTGGAGATGATTTAAATAACGGTGATACTACATAAATTAATTAATATACACATTAATGCATTAATTAGTGTTATGTCATTATTATTGACCCCACCTATTATACAAATAAAAAATATCCAAAATCTCTAAAATTATGTTACATCATCTGTTAGTATACTAGTTAGTATATTAATTGGTACATATAATATTATTCTTTAAATAAGTATACTTATTTAATAAGTAATAAGAGCACTTATTTAAATGATATCACCTCTTTATTTTTTTACACATCTTTTCCTAAAAAGTCAAAGAGTACAGTAAATAAGCAAACCCCAAACAATCCCTTATTCTAGAAATGGCCCACACAACACTAATTTCATGGTACATTTTTGGAATATATATCTTTTTTTTTTAATGAGCATTGTTATTCAAGGTCAAAAATTTAATCCAACAATCAATTAAGATATTAAAGGCAACACACTCTCATATATTCTCTAATTATCAATCAGTCATATCACTTACATATTATTGAGTCTAAAAAATGAGTTTAAAAATTAAACTTGTATATCATTTTACTTTTTTTTTTTTTTTTATATATATAGAATGAATCCATTTCACACATAATTTTTTGGCTACTTTTCTGATTACTTTTTTAGATTTCCCAATGACAAGTTTGGCCATGGCCAGATAAAAGCCACAACTTTGGTTTACAGGTTACTTGTAATGGATGAATAAACAAGTTGTCCATACCATCGTAGGGTAGTTGTGAAGTAGCTAGCAAACCATGAAATGGACAATAATTTCCTATGCATTATTCTTGGGTTTGTAGAAGCATATATATATATACATATTCATAACCGGAAAATATGTTATTATCACATCATTTTATATGAGATTATAAAAATTTCTGTAAGCTTAGAATATTCGTTCAATCAGTAATTGTTACTAACATGTCACTAACATATTCAATTAAAAATTTTTATACATAAATCTCATATAAAATGATGTGAACTGTAAAATATGTTATTATCACATCATTTTATATGAGATTTATGTATAAAAATTTATGTAAACTTAGAATATTCGTTCAATCAGTAATTGTCACTAACATGTTCTGCAAGTGCTCCATTTAATTTACTTCTTTTGAATCAGCGAAAAAGATGTTAAGAGAAGCTTCTATTGTATATAAAAGCACGAAATTACATAACATCCATACCCGAGCACTTGGAGTAAGATTCTATATTTGACTCGCGCTGCAAAGAATCTCTTGCACTAAATTACCTTTGTTACTCAATTGAGCGCTAGAGATGGGTAAAAAGTGGAGAAATGCAGTAAAATAAGGAACAAAATCAAATATCCTCATTTTGATCAGCAACGAAGAAAACTTTACTGATGATAGAGAACCTTACACGTAAGGAAAAAAACATCAACAAGGGGGAAGGGAATGATGCAAAAGCCATCATAACGAGATAACCCAATCCCAACTATATTGGCACTGAGCGACTCGCACAATCACATGGCAGCATCAATCCCAGCATTTGTTGGTGAGAGACCAATAGATACAAACTGTAACAGAGCTTACAAAACTGCAACAGATACACAAAGACTACAGATAGCAACAAATACAGCATATAGCAAAGATAATAGATACACAAAGACAACAGATAGCAATAGATAGCAACCAAAATACCAAAACAACAGAGAAAACTTATGCTAACAGATAGTAGATCTATCAGATACACACCAAACACACTAGTAGCATCTCTCAGATTATATCAGACCATAAACACCAGATATACCAGTCTAGGAGCCAAATCAACAGACAAATTGTTGATTACATCCACGACAATCAGCCATTGCATTCCTCATGATGATTTGTAAACAAGGCCTTAAGTTTAGTCCAATTATAAAATCTCAAAGTAGAAATAATTAAGGACGATATATGCTTCTTATAAACTACATTCCATTTTGTAGCCATAAATTCTATAAGATACAGTTAAATCGGTGGTACTACATGTACCAATTAGTATACTAACTAGTACACTAATACTACTAATTGGTGCATATAACATTATTCCAGTTAAATTTATCTGAATTTATATATAATATCAATCCTTGTTATTGAGAACTACTCTAATTTAATTAGTAAGGCTATCTTGATCAATAATTATGACCATCAATATGTCGAAAATTGTAATCTACAATTTTCTAGATTATAATTATATTGGGTGGTACATTTATTTATAAGAAGATACATAAACTAGAAATATGAAAGGCTCTTCTAAGGGTGTGAGAGTCATGTACCAAGTATATTAAGGACACTCTAGTATGCTACAAGTAAAGTCACAAGAAAGATTAATAATATAGAAATATATTCTGATTGAATTCTAAGTTCATATCGAACGAACTCCTAATTCACAAAGTTGAGAACCAAGGCGAGTCAATGTTACTTTCCTAATCGACAAAATTGTTTTGAAGCCTTCCAAGTACCTAGACCAAATCATTTTGAAGAGACAAAATCAAAAGTTTGAAGAAACAAATTGGGAAAAGGTAAAAGCAAATAGGAATCTAGCAACCGCTTCATTGAAAACAAATGGGCGTGTGTTCACCAAAGAAAAAGAGGTTGTATTCACCATAATAAAAATGGCCTTGTGATTCCGTGGAAAGCATTGGTCATCGGCAACCAAAGCCTGCAACAACTAGACAAATAAAATGCGAGCCTCGAGGGCCAATCAGGGGGCTTCATCGTCCGAAGTGCAATACAGCGATCGTATGCTCAGGGGTGAGCAGTAGATCGAGGACTTCGAGACGCGTGTATCTTGTTACTGGTTCCATCAGTTGTGAGAGGTACCTTTCTGTTTTGCAACTCGGTTGCTAGTGTATTGATTGATACGGGTGCGTCTCATTTCTTTGTATCTGCTGCATTTGCATCTGTTTTGGAATTGGAGTTGACACAATTAGCATCTCCTATATGTGTTGTATCACCTCTTGGGGGTGAATTAATTTTGAAGCACAGGTGTAGAGGTTGTAATACAAAGGTCGCCGATCATCGGCTTCCGTTCCCTTTTGTAGTTATGGCCATGAAGGGTTTTGATGTTATTTTGGGTATGGAATGGCTATCGTTATACCGGGCTGTTATCGATTGCTACTGCCAGAGGGTCACAGTATGTACCTTGAGTGAGGAGTGTTTTCATTTCTTGGGGGATCGGGTTGGTAGTGTGTTGCCACTGGTGTATGATCCGTGAGGGCGGAATGAGCTTAGTAGTCTTCTTGCTAGCCTTTTGAGTAGTGAGTGTGATGAGACCCAGATTGTATTACTGAGAGTGGTTTGTGAGTGTTCGGATGTTTTTCCCGAGGATCTCGTTGGTTTGCTACCTCATCGTGAGATTGAGTTCTCCATTGATTTAATGCCCGGTGCGGCGCCGATTTCTATGGCACCTTACCGTTTTGCCCTAGTCGAGTTGAGTGAGTTAAAGATTTAGCACCAGGAGTTGCTGGATAAGGGCTTTGTTCGCCCTAGTGTTTCACCGTGGGGAGCACCGGCCCTCTTTGCTAAAAAGAAAGATGGTGGCTTGAGACTTTGTATCGACTACCAGAAGTTGAATCGGGCTACGGTCAAGAATAAGTACCCTATGCCCCGTATAGATGATCTATTTGACCAGTTGAAGGGTTCCCGTTGTTTCTCTAAGATAGACTTGAGATCGGGTTACCACCAGTTGAGGTCGGAGGAGGATATTCAAGACGGCATTCCGCTGTGGTATGGCCATTATGAGTTTCTGGTGATGCCATTTGGGCTCACCAATGCATCGGCAGCCTTTATGGATTTGATGAACCGGATATTTCGGGAATTCTTAGATCGCTTTGTGGTCACTTTTGTGGACGACATTCTCATCTATTCACCTTCAGAGGAGGAGCACGAGGAACACTTGAGAGTGGTGCTCGAGTTACTTAGAACCCATAGGCTGTATGCCAAGTTTGGGAAGTGTGAGTTCTGGCTAGAAGAAGTCAAGTTCTTAGGCCATGTGGTTTCTGGGGAAGGGGTGTCTGTTGATACATCCAAGATTGAGGTAGTGCAAGATTGGGTACAGCCTAAGAGTGTGTTTGAGATCCGCAGTTTTCTGGGATTAGCTGGGTATTACCGCCAGTTTGTGAAGGATTTCTCCAGGTTAGCTTCACCGTTGACTAGACTGACTCGGAAGGGAGTCAAATTTGTATGGAGTGAGACTTGTGAAAAGTCGTTCCAAGAGCTGAAAGTTAGATTGACCACCGCTCCGGTCTTGATTGTTCCGGAGAGAGGGTTGGGTTATGCAGTCTATTGTGATGCCTCACGAGAGGGTTTGGGTTGCGTGTTGATGCAAGAAGGGAAAGTGGTTGCCTATGGCTCACGTCAGTTGAAAATATACGAGAAGAATTACCCTACACATGACCTAGAGCTAGCAGCAGTGATCTTTACCTTGAAAATCTGGAGGCACTACCTTTACGGTGAGAGATTCGAGGCGTTCTCGGATCATAAGAGTCTGAAATATCTGTTTACACAGAAAGACTTGAATTTGAGGCAGAGGAGGTAGATGGAGTTTATTGAGGATTACGACTTCGAGTTGTATTATCATCTGGAGAAGGCCAATGTTGTGGCCGATGCCCTTAGCAGGAAATCCATAGATGATGTAGCTTGTATAGCCATCCGGGAGTGGGAGATGTTGGGTGCACTTGGTGAGTTTGATTTGCTTCGGGGCGAATCCGTTGAGGCTGCGGCCTTATTTTCTGTTGTCGCTCAGCCTACACTTGTGACTCGAGTGTTAGAGGCACAGAGAGGTGACCGTAAGGTAGAGTCCCTTCGAGAGAAGATCTCTAGCGGGGAGGTTGAGAAGGGTTTGTCTGAGTATCCCGACCAGAGTGTGAGATACCGAGATCGTTTGTTTGTGCCGGAGTCTTGCCGAGAGGAGGTACTCCGAGAGTTTCATTATTCACACCTTGCGGTGCATCCAGGAGGCACTAAGATGTATCGGGATTTGGGTCGCCAGTTTTGGTAGCGGGGTATGAAGAGAGATGTAGCAGTTTTTGTGTATAAGTGCCTTACTTGTCAGGAAGTGAAGGCCGAACATCAAAGGCCAGCGGGTTTGTTACAACATTTGCCTATTGCCGAGTGGAAGTGGGAGCATGTCACTATGGACTTCGTCGTAGGTCTTCCTAGGACTCAGCGGGGTAATGATGCTATTTGGGTGGTTGTAGACCGGTTGACTAAGTTGGCGCACTTCATCCCTATGCGCGTGAGAGATTCGATAGATCATCTTGTCGACTTGTATATTCGGGACATAGTGAGGTTGCACAAGGTCCCAGTGACGATCGTTTCAAATAAAGATCCTCGTTTTACTGCCAGGTTGTGGCAGAGTTTACAGAGTGCCTTGGGTACTAAGTTGACCTTTAGCACGGCTTATCATCCTCAGACTGACGGGAAGTCTGAGCGTACTATTCAGATCCTTGAGGATATGCTTCGGGGTTATGTCCTTGACTTTAGTGAGACGTGGGAGAGGCACCTGTCCTTGGTGGAGTTTGCCTACAACAACAGTTTCCAGTCTAGTATCGGTATGGCACCGTTTGAAGCCTTGTATGGCCGACCGTGCAGGTCTCTAGTTTGCTGGTCTGAGCTGGGTGATGCACCGTTGTTGGGTCCGGAGTTGGTGAGGAAAACGACGGAGAAGGTTGAGCTTATCTGTAGGAGGCTTGTTACAGCCCATAGTCGTCAGAAATCATATGCCGACCATATGAGAAGACCTTTGGTGTTCGAGGTGGATGATCATGTCTTTCTGAAGATATCACCTAGGCGGGGATTGATGACGTTTGGGAAGAGTGGGAAGTTGTCCCCTCAGTTTATTAGCCCTTTTGAGATCCTTGAGAGGATTGACGAAGTTGCCTATCGTTTAGCTTTGCCGCCGCAATTGTCCGGAGTTCATGACGTGTTTCATGTGAATATGCTTCGGAAGTATGAGCCAGATCCATCGCATGTATTGGATTGGACCGACTTAGAGGTTGATGAGGATGCCTCGTGTGAGGAAAGACCGGTTCGGGTCTTGGATAGGCGGGAGCAAGTCTTGCGTGGCAAGACCATTCCCCTAGTGAAGGTTTTGTGGAAACATCACGGAGTGGAGGAAGCCACTTGGGAACGTGAGTTGGAGGTCCGAGAGAAATATTCGGATCTATTTGTAGACGTTTGAGCATGTATTGTATATTTTGTTGTATTATTGAACCTTAAGAGTATTGAATATATCTTAGGTTGTAAAACATGATTTATGTTTTGGTTTAATGGAAGTGTCTTGAAACTTGCCTCAAAATGGAAGTTCGATATAACATTGCATATGTTGAGTATTGTAGAATTGGAAATGTATCATGAACATTAGTTATGATATGAAATTGTTGAAATTGGAAGGAAAATGCATAATGTTAATGCAGGTTGAAATGTATGTTGTTTTACATATTGTGAAATGCCTCTTGATAAGAGATGGAATAACCGGTAATGGGTCGAGTTGTTAGTATTAAAATGTAATATTGTTTAAAAGGAGAAAAACCTGTTTTTGAAAACTTGTGCTTAATTTCGGGGACGAACTTCTTTAAGGGGGGGAGGTTATAGCGATCCTGGGTTTTACTCCTTGTTGTACAGTGATCTGGACTTGTTTCCGTGGGTGTTAGTAGTTGTTTATATCTTGTTTGCATCCTTTCATACTTTGTATTTGAGTTATAGGATGTGTTGGGCAGGTTTGTTACAGGTTGGTTGTGTTTGGGAACAAATGGTTGCTGCCCAGAATTTTGGTCTTTCGCTTAAGCGAGCAGTTTGTCGCTCGAGCGAGCTTTTTGTTTTGGATCCTTCGCTCTAGCCAGGGTTTGGTCACTTGAGCGAGAGTTGAGTTTTGTATCTGGTGGATCGAGCGAGAAGTCTTGCGCTCGAGCATACGTCTGCGTCTCATTTTGACCTCAGAGTTGTGTTTCTTGGCTCGAGCGAGATCTCCTTCGCTTGAGCGAGCGAGGTGTATGTTTTGAGTTTCCTCGCTCGAGCGAGCATTTTGTCGCTCGAGCGTGCTTCTGGGTTGCAGACCTGAAGTTTCGAGTTTTTGGCTCGAACGAGACTTTCTTTGCTCGAGTGAGTATTCTTTGTGTCTGGTCGCTCGAGCGACCAATCTTTCGCTTGAGCCAGCCTGTTATATATCAGATCGCAGCAGTGATTTTAACTTCACTTTTCATCCCTTTTTCATTTTGAAACCCTAGCTCCGAGACTCTCTCTCTACACTTATCTTCTCTCTAGGTTTTCATCTCCTTCTAGTGTGAATCTATCCTTGGTTCTTTGTAAGAAAGATAGAGTGGGTTGAGGGCTTTGATTTAATCTGAAAAACTTGAGATTTGGAGCACGTTGGATTTTGGTCTTCATCTCCGTTTGAGCTCAAACTTCGAGGTATAGATATTCTACTCCTCTTTATGAGCTTTGTCTTTGAATTTTGGTATTTTGATATGTTGGAGGTTGTTGTGTAATTATAAGAAAGTTTGGGTCTTTTGTGTAATTTTACAACAGTTGGAGTTTTGTTTATAATAAACCAATTTGCATGTTTGGCATAAAGAAGTGAGTTAAATGATGGATTATGGATGAAAATGGAACCTTAGGGTTGTTATGTAACTTATGGGAAAAGATGTCCTAATTACATAGTTAAATTAATTGATATAATTAATTTGAAGAAAAGAGGAATTGAATTGGAAAGGTTGGAATTGGATGTGTATGGGATTAAAGGGTGTAGTTAGATTCATTTATCGTTCACCTAGTTGAAATGTTGATTATATATCCATTTGGTGCATTTATTTTCAGTATAAAAATAACTGCTTTGGGCTATCGGTGGAGGATAGTCTTGATTGTTGTAGACAATGCATGATGATTAGGCAAACTAAAACTAATCGATTGAGTATGCTATCGAATATAGCGACTGGAATAATACATTAACTTTATGTATTGAATGATTGTATATGATCTATGTTTATATACATGTGTTGTGTGGGAGGAGATAGGGGATGTACTCCACGGTTTAGGGGAAGATAGGGGATGGACTTCTAAACTGGATTCTGTGTGACATTGATACAGCACTACAATGTGTATCAAGTGTTGATTATGGAAGTGTTCGAATTGATTTGATATAGCACTAAAATGTATATCGTTATCAATTGTGAAATATAGAAGTGACTCTATGTTATGTTGATACAGTACCGAAATGTGTATCTTTCGTAAAGTGTGAAAATGGTTTATGTGTTCTCAATATAGCATTAAAATGTGTACCCATCATGAATTTCGAAAGTGTTTTAAAGAATGAGTCTTAATCTCATTAAGCTATTTGGCTAGGTGTTGAGCCTTGTTTTCAAACTCAAGTTGAAAAAGAAATAGGAAATGAAATGTAACATGGACTTAATGTCATGAAACCGGAATGTGATATATGTGGATGTATCTGTGTTGACCATTTATCAACTGCTAATCTTTTAGTCATTGTTCATAGCTGGTTTAGTGTATTTCTACTGGGCTGTGGCTCACCCTTTATGGGACATCATTTTCAGGTACAGGTAGCATGCCACCTCCAAGGACATAGTTTGGGAGGCTAGAGGCAAATAGGCTTTTGTCATTTTGTTATCTTTTGGATGTATTACATGTAAATTCAAGCCAAGGGCTTAATGTGTATTTGAGTTAGTACTCTTCTTTTTGTAACCAAGTGTTAACTTGAAAAGCTGTAAGCTCGTAGGGCATTTGCTTTTGTTGTTAACATGTAATACTCATTGTAATGAACTACTCTGATGAATAGAAGAATATTTATCTTTTATATCAATACATGTCTAAATTGATGGGTTTCAATGTCATTATTTTGAGGGCGTTACAACTTGGTATCAGAGCGTACCGGGTTCGAATACTTTGGGTACGTGGGAAGTGATTAGTATCATAATGGGTTTGTCTCACTTGTTAGAGACTTAAATGTGATGTTATGTGTTTATATGATAACATGTTTATGTGACTATTTGGATATGTGATTTAGTTTTTAGGATGTTGAACTTAAACTCCAAAGAGGCAAAATACATATGATTGACGGGTCATTATGTTTGTATTTGAAATTTTCTGAAATGACGTCGTTGTTGTCTAATCTCTACTTATATTGCTTAGATTATTTAAATTATGAATTTGAACAGAGATTTGAAAAATAAAAAATAAAAAAATAAATGAAATATGGATAAAAATATGTTAATATTTAACTCATATAATTTTTTATTATAATTCTTATTCAAATTTATAATTCAAATACAACATTATGTGAGTGTACGATACATGTTATATTTGTAATTTCCATCCACACATCATTTTTATGAAGCATGGGATAGCATGACTTGGACCCCAACTAAACTGGGGTAAAAAACCATCCCAGAACCATCTCAATACGCATTAAAGGTAGCCCACTTTTCAACAGATCTTGGGCCGAAAGAGTGCTAGCCTTCTCTGTCCACTCATATTAGAAGCCTTTTTCTCTATCCCTTTCTACAAAATTGGTGCCATTCAGTTTCTCCAAAATAATTATGTATATTTATGATAGAAAAAAGAAAATCGCAAAGTTTGAAAAAATTACCTAAATATTGATAAAAATAACGTAAAATAGTGTCGGGTGTAAACTGAGTGTGATAATTCAGAACAACAATGCAAGGTTTAAGTATTAAAAGAGTATTCAGAAAGTGCAATGTGTGGACCACATTTAGGAGTTGTTTGGGGATGATTTAAATAATGGTGGTACTACATACACTAATTAATATACACATTAATGCACTAATTAGTGTTATGTCATTATTATTGACCCCACCTATTATACAAATAAGAAATATCCAAAATCTCTAAAATTATGTCACATCATCTGTTAGTATACTAGTTAGTATATTAATTGGTACATATAATATTATTCTTTAAATAAGTATACTTATTTAATAAGTAATAAGAGTACTTATTTAAATGATATCACCTCTTTACTTTTCTACACATCTTTTCTTAAAAAGTCAAAGAGTGCAGTAAATAAGCAAACCCCAAACAATCCCTTATTCTAGAAATGGCCCACACAACACTAATTTCATGGTATATTTTTGGAATATATATCTTCTTTTTTTAATGAGCATTGTTATTAACAAGGTCAAAAATTAAATCCAACAATCAATTAAGATATTAAAGGCAACACACTCTCATATATTCTCTAATTATCAATCAGTCATATTACTTATACATTATTGAGTCTAGAAAATGAGTCTAAAAATTAAACTTGTATATCATTTTACTTTATATATATATATATATATAGAATGAATCCATTTCACACATAATTTTTTGGCTACTTTTCTGATTACTTTTTTAGATTTCCCAATGACAAGTTTGGCCATGGCCAGATAAAAGCCACAACTTTGGTTTACAGGTTACTTGTAATGGATGAATAAACAAGTTGTCCATACCATCGTAGGGTAGTTGTGAAGTAGCTAGCAAACCATGAAATAGACAATAATTTCGTATGCATTATTCTTGGGTTTGTAGAAGCATATATATATACATATTCATAATCGGAAAATATGTTATTATCACATCATTTTATATGAGATTTATGTATAAAAATTTCTGTAAGCTTAGAATATTCGTTCAATCAGTAATTGTTACTAACATGTCACTAACATATTCAATCAAAAATTTTTATACATAAATCTCATAAAATGGTGTGAACTGTAAAATATGTTATTATCACATCATTTTATATGAGATTTATGTATAAAAATTTATGTAAACTTAGAATATTCGTTCAATCAGTAATTGTCACTAACTTGTTCTGCAAGTGCTCCATTTAATTTACTTTTTTTGAATCAGCGAAAAAGATGTTAAGAGAAGCTTCTATTGTATATAAAAGCACGAAATTACATAGCATCCATACCCGAGCACTTGGAGTAAGATTCTATATTTGACTTGCGCTGCAAAGAATCTCTTGCACTAAATTACCTTTGTTACTCAATTGAGCGCTAGAGATGGGTAAAAAGTGGAGAAATGCAATAAAATAAGGAACAAAATCAAATATCCTCATTTTGATCAACAACGAAGAAAACTTTACTGATGATAGAGAACCTTACATGTAAGGAAAAAACATCAACAAAGGGGGAGGGAATGATGCAAAAGCCATCATAACGAGATAACCCAATCCCAACTATATTGGCACTGAGTGACTCGCACAATCACATGGCAGCATCAATCCCAGCATCTGTTGGTGAGAGACCAACAGATACAAACTGTAACAGAGCTTACAAAACTGCAACAGATACACAAAGACTACAGATAGCAACAAATACAGCATATAGCAAAGATAATAGATACACAAAGACAACAGATAGCAATAGATAGCAACCAAAATACCAAAACAACAGAGAAAACTTATGCTAACAAATAGCAGATCTATCAGATACACACCAAACACACTAGTAGCATCTCTCAGATTATATCAGACCATAAACACCAGATATACCAGTCTAGGAGCCAAATCAACAGACAAATTGTTGATTACATCCATGACAATCAGCCATTGCATTCCTCATGATGATTTGTAAACAAGGCCTGAAGTTTAGTCCAATTATAAAATCTCAAAGTAGAAATAATTAAGGACGATATATGCTTCTTATAAACTACATTCCATTTTGTAGCCATAAATTCTATAAGATACAGTTAAATCGGTGGTACTACATGTACCAATTAGTATACTAACTAGTACACTAATACTACTAATTGGTGCATATAACATTATTCCAGTTAAATTTATCTGAATTTATATATAATATCAATCCTTGTTATTGAGAACTACTCTAATTTAATTAGTAAGGCTATCTTGATCAATAATTATGACCATCAATATGTCGAAAATTGTAATCTACAATTTTCTAGATTATAATTATATTGGGTGGTACATTTATTTATAGGAAGATACATAAACTAGGAATATGAAAGGCTCTTCTAAGGGTGTGAGAGTCATGTACCAAGTATATTAAGGACACTCTAGTATGCTACAAGTAAAGTCACAAGAAAGATTAATAATATAGAAATATATTCTGATTGAATTCTAAGTTCATATCGAACGAACTCCTAATTCACAAAGTTGAGAACCAAGGTGAGTCAATGTTACTTTCCTAATCGACAAAATTGTTTTGAAGCCTCCCAAGTACCTAGACCAAATCATTTTGAAGATACAAAATCAAAAGTTTGAAGAAACAAATTGGGAAAAGGTAAAAGCAAACAGGAATCTAGCAACCGCTTCATTGAAAACAAATGGGCGTGTGTTCACCAAAGAAAAAGAGGTTGTATTCACCATAATAAAAACGGCCTTGTGATTCCATGGAAAGCAGTGGTCATCGGCAACCAAAGCCCGCAACAACTAGACAAATAAAATGCGAGTTGTCAATGGATACTCAGGAGTTTAAAATGGGGACAAACTACCTACCAAATGAAAATGAGTAGCCGACTTTTGGGAGATGTATGCAAGATTATGGACGTTCAAAAAGTGATAGGCAAAAGAATTCCGATGCAAGTGGTGACAAAGAAAGCGAGTCAATAAATTCTAAGCATCCTATTTAGAATAGGTTATTTGACTATTTGTAATTGATGTCTTTTCATTATTTCCTTCTTATCTTCTTACTTAGAATATGTCAATTGCTTATTTTTTTAATAAAATATTACTTTTTTGCTGACAAAAAAAAAAACAAAAACAAAAACAAAAAAACCCCCCTAGTATGGATGAATTGTTTCTAGAAAATAGTGAATTAAGAAATGTTGAAAATTATAATCTACAATTTTCTAGAATATAATTATGTTGAGTGATACATTTATCTATAGAACGATACATTTATATTTGCATAGGAATATGGAAAGGGATTATAGGAGTGGGAGATTAATCTATCTACAAACTTCTATGTTAATCTTATATAAAGGACACTCTACTGTGCTACAAGTAAAATTAAGAAAAGAAATGTTAATAACATAGAAATATATTCTGATTGAATTCTATAAGTTTATTTTAAAGGGGCTGTGTACGGCTCCTACATTTCATGCATACTTGCCCCTCTAGCATGTGTTATGTTTTACATTTCTGTTGTCACATGCCTGTATGAACCACATTAGCTTAGATTAATTGTTGGTAAGATTTTTTTATAAGGTTACTCTACTAATTTTTAGTAATTGTTAGTTAGATGGTCTATTTTCAACAAATGATGCTCTTCTAACTTGTTCACCCTTTCACTTGATAAATATAATTAAATTAATGAAATAATATCCTTTATTTTAGTTTTGCCTTGTTAGTTATTCCATAATTGTAATTCTTTTTTTCCCCCCATAATTGTATTTCTTGCTTTAAATTAAGGGGAATGCTAATTAATTTTGTAGAATATCATTAATAGCCATCCTATGCTAGTTTTTTCATTCGAAGTAAATCTGTGTAAAAAAATTAATCATTTATCAGAAATGACTTGTATTTCATTAACAGATGTAGGCTACTATGTTTCGGCCAAGTCTTCTCATAGGATTGATGTTGTGTAATCAATCATTTGATTTCATTAATAAATTTATTTTTTGATAAAAAAAAAAAAAAAAAATCAGATATAGGCTAACCAGGTTTTCACTGCCTTTTTGTTTTGTTTTGTTTGTTTGTTTGTTTGTTTTATTATTATCTCTATTTCTTAGATCAGCTGTGTATGTTGAACTTGACACAGGAACAACAGTATATACCAGCAACTGCAGAAACACTTCATTCTGCAAACTGAAAGTTTTTCTAGAAAATAAATGTACTAGCTACAAAAAGATCTATTTGTAAACTAGGTAGGTATTAACTTCTCAATATTCTTGAATTCATTTTATCCACTAAGCTGTCAAAGAAGGATCTAACTTCCAATCAATGTGATCTAATTTCCAATCAATGGATTCCAACATAAATATACTCAATTTTCAACTAACTTTTAACCGTAAATCAGAAATCTAAACTTTTTTTTTTTGATCGGCAAAGAAAAAGATTGATTGATGAAAAGGCAAGTACAAAGAACAAGGCAATACATCAATAAAGAAAGGAAAAGAAAAGAAAGGGATGCATGAGCATCACAGTGCGCTAAATGATCCCAACTAGGTTGGCACCATAGAACTCACCCTATCATTTGCTAGCACCCCAAGTTGGTGAGAGACCAACAAAAAGACCGATTACAAAGAGCTATCATTTACTCACACTAATACCAGCCACAAGTTTGAGATAATATCATGCACGGAGTAAGGCATGTCCTTCATCCTGGACTTAGCCCACAGAGCCACTCTAACCTTCACCAATTCCTCCAGGTTCACTGCCTGAGGGTGAGTATTATTAAACAGACAATTATTTCTAAGAACCCAAACTGACCAGAGAACAGCCAATGGAACAATTCTCCATAACATCTTAACCTTCTTTTTCACCTTATGACCCGCCCACCAAGAAAGCAGCGACTGAACTGATTCAGGAATGGCCCAGCACAAACCCCACCAATCTAAAATTCCAGACCACACTTTCCAAATACTACTGCAGTGGAGCAAGACATGACTTTGGGTCTCCACCTCTGTCTTGCAAAAGACACACAGGGTGTTAGCATCAGACTTAAGAACCCCAACCCTTTGCATGAAGGCAGCAGACTTCATTCTACCTTTCCAAGCTAACCAAGTCAAGAATTGAACCCTAGGAGGAGCAATATTATTCCAGATGGTCATCACAAACCTGAGATTACACCCTTTTGCGAAGCCACCCAATCCCAAACAGAGGCTACTGAGAAAACACCAGAAGGATTAGCCAGCCAAGAGCATTTATCCTCCACATTGTTCCTTAGATTGGGAGCAGCCATAAGATACCCCTGCAAGCCAACCAGATCATCCTCTTCCCAAGCAAAAGATGTCTCCTAAACAGAGATTCCAATCTACACCTGCACTACTCCTTTGAACAAAATCTGATACTGAGCCATCTTTATGCACTGATAAGGAAAAAAGCCTAGGGAAAACAAGAGCAAGGCTCTGAGTATTGCACCACGAATCCACCCAAAATTTTGCCCTGCTGCCATTTCCTAACACAATCTTAAGGTTGGAAACAAAGAACTCCTTCAGGGATGGGTTTCGATCTGCTAAACCCAGGATGTCTTTCCACAAAATAGAAACCCCCCCTAACTCTGCTACCGCTGGACTCCACCTACCTCCAGACTGACCATATTTGCTGCACACCACTCTTTTCCATAAGGCCTTATCTTCCACTCCAAATTTCCACCACCATTTGAGTAACAAGCACACATTAAATTCACTAAGCTTCCTCACGCCAAGCCCACCTTGGCACTTACGTTTACAAATCTCCTCCCACTTAACGAGATGAACTTTTCTCCTCACCTCATCGCCACCCCACAGAAAAGAAGACTGAATACTGTCCAACTTGTTAGCTATAACCACAGGAATGGCCCAGCACAAACCCCACCAATCTAAAATTCCAGACCACACTTTCCAAATACTACTGCAGTGGAGCAAGACATGACTTTGGGTCTCCACCTCTGTCTTGCAAAAGACACACAGGGTGTTAGCATCAGACTTAAGAACCCCAACCCTTTGCATGAAGGCAGCAGACTTCATTCTACCTTTCCAAGCTAACCAAGTCAAGAATTGAACCCTAGGAGGAGCAATATTATTCCAGATGGTCATCACAAACCTGAGATTACACCCTTTTTGCGAAGCCATCCAATCCCAAACAGAGGCTACTGAGAAAACACCAGAAGGATTAGCCAGCCAAGAGCATTTATCCTCCACATTGTTCCTTAGATTGGGAGCAGCCATAAGATACCCCTGCAAGCCAACCAGATCATCCTCTTCCCAAGCAAAAAGATGTCTCCTAAACAGGAGATTCCAATCTACACCTGCACTACTCCTTTGAACAAAATCTGATACTGAGCCATCTTTATGCACTGATAAGGAAAAAAGCCTAGGGAAAACAAGAGCAAGGCTCTGAGTATTGCACCACGAATCCACCCAAAATTTTGCCCTGCTGCCATTTCCTAACACAATCTTAAGGTTGGAAACAAAGAACTCCTTCAGGGATGGGTTTCGATCTGCTAAACCCAGGATGTCTTTCCACAAAATAGAAACCCCCCCTAACTCTGCTACCGCTGGACTCCACCTACCTCCAGACTGACCATAAGGATTAGCCAGCCAAGAGCATTTATCCTCCACATTGTTCCTTAGATTGGGAGCAGCCATAAGATACCCCTGCAAGCCAACCAGATCATCCTCTTCCCAAGCAAAAAGATGTCTCCTAAACAGGAGATTCCAATCTACACCTGCACTACTCCTTTGAACAAAATCTGATACTGAGCCATCTTTATGCACTGATAAGGAAAAAAGCCTAGGGAAAACAAGAGCAAGGCTCTGAGTATTGCACCACGAATCCACCCAAAATTTTGCCCTGCTGCCATTTCCTAACACAATCTTAAGGTTGGAAACAAAGAACTCCTTCAGGGATGGGTTTCGATCTGCTAAACCCAGGATGTCTTTCCACAAAATAGAAACCCCCCCTAACTCTGCTACCGCTGGACTCCACCTACCTCCAGACTGACCATATTTGCTGCACACCACTCTTTTCCATAAGGCCTTATCTTCCACTCCAAATTTCCACCACCATTTGAGTAACAAGCACACATTAAATTCACTAAGCTTCCTCACGCCAAGCCCACCTTGGCACTTACGTTTACAAATCTCCTCCCCCTTTCTTGCCGTGGTATCCTGAATTTTACTGAGATCACGGGCTGGTTGTAGAGCAGAATGTGGCCCAGAAATAGAGTGGACTGCACTTTCACTTAAGGTGGATTGCACCCCAGTGGGCCCTACACCTGCTGCCGTAGTCGAACCGTAAAACAACTTGAAGATTAATATTGGGCCTTGCATAATGCCTCCTGACGCTCCTAACGCATTCGGTTGTGCCAGGTCCATCTGTAGATAGAAGATTATTTGGGTCCTCAATCGCCGGGTTCATCACCGGCCCAGACACTCCACACTATTATAAACATTACATTTAGCATGTCCCCGATAATGGTCTCTGTGGCTGTCCAATGACTCGCCATTACCTCAAAAGCTCGCCCACTTGCGCATGCGCTCTAGGCACCGAAGTCTTCTGTGCTTTTTGCCACCACCGCCTTTGTCCGCCATATCCGTTAAAGCATTTGCGGCTCCTTAACTAATGTTCCGTCTAACCTCCCCTGTTGCCTAATGCCACCGTGAGTGGACCTCTGTTTGGGTCTTGTACTCGGAAGAACAGAAGCAAGGAGCTCGAGTTCACCTCCTTCAAATTAACGGCCCAATCAATTAATGGATGTTCTTCGCAAACACGAGCAGGAATTGACATGCATTGCACTCCGGATACACCACGTTGATAACCTCCAGATTGGATGTGCGAATCGACCCTACCAAACTCAAAAGAACTAGGATTATTAATGTCTTCTTGAAGCGCACCACCTCCCCCAAAGGTCGCCGATATCTCAAACGTGTTATTACTCCATAAATGAAATGGTACACCCATGCAAGAAATCCAAACACCTCGCTCATTTGATTTGGATTTACCTTTCCATTCAGATATAGAGTCACTCCACCGCGTGATCCACGCATCCATACGCTCTTTCCTCTAACATATGTTGCTTTGAAAGGAAGGTTAAGATGGCTAGGTTACTACCACCACTTGACTCGAACTTCGACTTGTGCTCCTTAACCTCGGCTTCAAAATCGTGGAAAGACAAAGTTGCTTTAAGGTCGACTATCGGGCTAGCAGATACCCATTCACTACCGAAATTTCTATCGCTTGAACTACCAACTTGTCATCCGCAATCGAGCCGCGGTTCACAATCTGCGAAAGATCGTTGGTGATTCTGCATCCTACATGAGAGAATCCTTGTTCACCCCAAATATTAACCTCTTTGCCCTGATGGACAGCCCTTTCCCCAATGCCTTCAGTGCGTGACAAGCGGTACTTCACCGTTAATGCCTTATTATCGCACCATAATCCGTTAGCCTTCGGATCGCCACATCACCGCTACCTTGCAGTCAAACCTCACGAAACCAAAGCGAGTTCCCGAGTTTTTCCTTCTCTTGGACGGGATAAACACATCCTTAACAACTCCAAACTTGCCGAACAGAGAGTAGAGGCTCTTAGGATCCATAGAGTTTGGTAAATCATCCACAAACAGAGAGTACAAACCTGCCTTCCATGATCGATTTCCTTGTAAGCCTACCTTTCTTTTACGTAGCACCGGTTTCCACCCTCCACTCTCCATTCTTTGTTATTCTTGACTTCTATTAGAAAGAAGAGGATCAGAAATCTAAACTTTTAACCAACTATTCATAATCCCACTGTTCTTGATTGTTCAATGATGATAAATCTATCATAATTAAGCAGGTATCTATGTTGTGAGAATGACTATAATACAGGAGATGAACTATATCGAAAATAATACTAGAACAAGCTCAAATAGTCAAGCAATTTTTCAATCAACTTCATCAGCAACAAAAAGGTAGATTTGGAACTTCGTGTGTGTGTGTGTGTGCGTGTGTGTGTGTGTGAGAGAGAGAGAGAGAGAGAGAGAGAGAGAGAATCCTAACTTCTCAGTTCACATAATTTGTAGTTCATGTAATAAAGAATTACATGCAAGGCATATAATAAATAAACAATAAAGAAAGAAAGAAAGAAGGGACCAACTTAGTTTAATGCAAATGGCTTGTAAAGAGAAAGCAAAATGAAAAGCATTAGTGTCTTGTCTAATTCCTTTCCAAATTTGGTAGTAAATAAACAAGAAAAAAGAAATAAACACAAACCCCATCATGGAATAAACAATCTATTAAAAAATTCACACACTTCAGAAACTGCTTTTCTTATTTTATGTTGTCAAACATACAAACCATTAGCCATACATATAGATACATATAAACCCTAATTTAGCTAGATGGCATCTTGAGACAAATCCACACATCCATATGAAAAATCAAACACCATCAACATTCTAGGACAACCTTGCAAGTGAATCAACACCAGGAACAAACCTTAAAAAAACCAATACTGAGGAGGGGAACAGTGTTCCTTATTCTTGTTGCAGCACAAAACCCACATGGCTGCTATGCTTAAAAACTTTTTTAGGGATAGAGAATTTGGGCGAAAGAAACATCACTTATCTCCAAACAAGTACCCAAGAGAAGAATCTCCACCAGGAACAGACTTAACTTTGGTCGATGGACGGCCCTGGAAATATATCGATGCAGAAGTAGGTAGGTGAAGATTAGTAATACAAGAGAGAAAGGTATGCAATTCAATTATAATCAATAAATTTTTTTGATCACTTACAGTCATGAAGTTTCCTGAATTCTGGCCTTGAGCTCTGTGATAATTGTTAGAGACATTTTGTTTCTCCGGAGGAGGAGGGCTTTTTGGTGGCTTCTCTGGTGTGGAATCGATCCCATAAGGCGGTGTGCAAACTGTTGGGGAGGCTGGAGGTGCAGGTTTTTGCTCATCTGACCCGAAGAGATAACCCAAAGAACTCTGGCCTCCACCAAAGCTTCCACCTCTACTCATGGCTGCCTTCTAGTTTGTGTTTTGAGAAATTAGGGAGAAGCTAAGGGGGAAAGAAGAAAGATCACAAATATCAATAATACAGGGTAATTTATAAGGTCATCTAAACATGTATGTCGGTCAACCCATGCATTATGCTTAGTTTGCCCATTAGGTTGCCCATTCATTCAAATTGATCATTAAGCAGTCTAACCAATTTGGAATAGTAGTGTATTAGGGGTATCCAATGCATTGATTAACTTGAATGCTTGGCATTTAATACTTGTTTATGTGGTGATTAGTTATGAGAAGGGTTGGGAGAGTGAAAAAGTTAAGACGTGGCAAAAAAATAAAATATATGATGTGGATATGAGTTATACATAAAATGAATTTGGCCCACAACTTTATATTTTTGTTCATTTCAAACAATTTTTCAAGTTTCATAATATTATTGTTGAAAACATGAGTGCTTTCATCATTCTGATGTAATTTATACAAAATTGTTACTTAAGGTTGCCCTACCATTATAAGTACCGTTTTAACATAGGGTAAATCCTGTCAAAAATCCTTAAACTATGTAATTTTTTCTTCTAATTTTTTGTTCAATTAAGCGCACTAACTCTTCCATGGGCTATTCTTTTTGTTACATTCTGCCCACTCCTATCATGTTCTTGTGATTCATGTCGTCTCATCTTGAAAGTCTTCTTCTTCGTCAGAAATGATTTACCTCGAAATGACTTGGACCAATAGGAAATCCCAATTTGTTGAGCCATCGAATCCAATCAAATAGAAATGCTCCAGTTGGTCTTATAGACATGGCTTGCTATCAATTAAATGTATTATACGGACCAGACCCAAAAAAAAAACAAAAAATTAACAATAGAATCAATGCCCATTCCTTCACCAACACAGGTTTCAGAGATTAACAATATATTTTTTGATACTAGGAAAAGAAGTTTTTGGGTTACTTTTATCAATTTATCTATTAGGTTGGTCTTATATGACATACCTGACTAGAAAAAATAGATAGTGTAACAAAAGTGTTAAATTGGATCAATTTGAGAAGTTTGGAGAGCTTATTTAAATAAAAATTTAATTTAGAAACTTAATAAATAAATAAATAAAGATGCAAAGTTCAAGAGCTCCTGGTGTAATTTACTCTTTTAACATATGTACATAATATCTCAAGAAATGGCATTATGCAGCGAAATCTTTAAACATTAGTCAAATGATGCATGAAAGTGCCTTGAAGTTGTTTGCAACATCTTAATTGGGTTCTTACAACATAAAAACTATAAGCTGCACTACAATAGCTAGCTTTAGTGAATCAAGAAATTCAGAAATGACCATCCAACTTACTTATCTCAAAGTAATAATGCATATGTTTTTTTTTTATCAGCAAAGAAAATCCTTTATTGATGAAGAAAACATACATTACATATGAAATTATATCAATAAGGATGAGAAAGAAAAAAGGATAAGAAAAGAAACCAAGCATAGTGTTGGTGAGAAACTAACACTAACTCACAAGACCACTAACATTTATGCCAAAAACCATAAACTAGCTAACAAAGCTTATAATCCACTAAAAACGCCCACTAAGCTTACTTGTTGCCATAATAGATAAAAAGTCAATTGCTAAACAACGACTCTATCACTTTACACTTTTTTATGGAAAAATAAATAAATAAATAAACTTATTTAGATAATTTAAAAGGTTCCCTAATTTTATTCATTCGGAGGCAAAAGTAGCTTTGAACACTGGCTGCTAATTGTTGATAAGTTAATGCAGTTTCTATTTTCTAAAAAATAAATAGATTTCTTACAAATTGATATAACTAATTTTTACCATAACCCATCTAATAAATAAAAAAAAATTATCAAAAAAATCATGACTTTCTCTGGTTATTGCGGATAGGGTTGGATCGGGGTGGCATTTCATCCGCTATCTGTCCAAAATTAGACGGATTGAAAAAAATTAATCTGCATCCATCCACCAGTTTGGCGGATACAGATTGAATGAGTCGTGCAGATTGGCAGATGGTTAAGATCAGTTTAGTGGTTTGGACATTTTTTTAAAATTGTAATTCATAACTTTTACGATCTTCAATAATTAGTAATTTGAAAAAATATATATTATTTGTCTACAATAGGCCATGGCAACATGCATGTATATTTTTAAGGTATTGTTTTCTATTTTAACAAAAATATATATTTTATTATTTCTATTTTATGTTATTACTTGTAAGTATTTTTTTGTTTTTTGGACTTCATCTACAAGCGGATCAAGTTCATATAGATGCGAGATAGTTGACCCGTCATCTTAACTTTATAAGCGACTTTTGAAATATTTCATCCGCTGAAAGACACGTATCCACCTAAAATTAATCGGATTGAATCAATTTAGTCAAGTTAGGCAAACCAGACGGATCTACTATCTCTTGTGTACACCCTTTTAAGGATAATTGAGACTGCAAGAATTTTGTGTCTGCTTTTTGTAATCAACTTTTTCAAATTTACAAAATTTTAAAAGCAAAAATAAAAATCAAACGAATTTTTATTTACAATTTTTAAGAATTCTAGAAATGTAAAGAAAAAATTATAAAAATAAATATTACCAAATAAATAGTTAACATGTGATTATATTCACAATCTTAAATAAATAAATAAAGACATTTGTTAGCTCAAATCTAATAAGAGCCGGTATAAGATGGAGATAGGGTGACTATTGTCATAACAAGACACGCTCATTGTTTGTTCCAAATATATTTTGATAATTCAAATTGTTTATATTATAGGATTCGTCGAGTATATCATTCATAAAATCATGTGATCTTATTATAGGCTACTACTCGACAAATCCTATAATAAGAACTACTTAAATCATCAAAATAGATTGGAGTCCCACCTCGGACTTCATAGCACCAACACCCCACTTCAGTTAGACAAAATAAATAGGGGAGTGGGAAGCTTCTAGAAATTCCTTATCCTTTTTTGTTGATTTCAGTGAAGGCTCAGTAACGGAATTCTCAATTTATTGTGGCACAAACATAAAAACCCACATAATTGCACGACCTAGATCTTTTTGTGGCAATACCACATATGGCCTGGACTAGGGAAAAATTGAATGAATGAGGAGGCTCTATTTTTTTATGTTTTTTGAGTAATAGCATTGCTGCAACACAAGAAAACATCCTTTTTATTGCAATATAAAAGCTAATTTTTCGAGTTGGCTATTGGAATTCATTCTAAAAAGAAAAAAAGAGAAAGAAAAAAAAGGGAATGTTGTTGAGAGGTAAGAGCAAAAGAACAGAAATAAGTCAAAAATTTCCACATCTAGGGTAGAGCACTGGAGATGCTTTCAATTCCCCCAAGAAGCTCCAATAGCAACAGCTTCAATTTCTGCTGATCAAAAGGTGAGCTTACATGCTCTAACTCACTAAATCAAATCGCACCTGGTAGAAGCAAAATATATCAGAGCCCCACAAGTAAGGCAATATAGCTGAGGGCAAATTACTCACAAAAGACTACGAACGCATGGAATATATATATATATATATTTGAATGTCTTAAATTTTAAAAACCTAAGCACCTCAACATGAAAGCATCTTTTGTTAAGATCCCCACTAACTATAAACTTCTCCCAGAGGACTGATTATTAATTTTCCCATTTATTAATTAATGCCATTGTACATAATAAATATATATAATAACAACCCGAAGCCAGATCCTCCCAATATATACATCGACCCTCTCAACATACTGACCGACTTGTTCAAGCCGACTGACCGGCACATACCCAACCACCCGGTCGGTTCGAACGATACACCCCTCTTAATTCCCCTATGGAACAAGTCTTTAACCAAATTCAATGAGACTACAACCTGAAATGGCCTCAACCATCACGATCTCCCTCCAACCAGCGAGATCAATCCAAGTACTGCCGATTCCATCAAGACCACGGCCACAACACTGAGAAATGTGTTAGCCTTAAAGACCAGGTAAAGGATTTGATACACCAGGGGCGCCTTAGTAGGTTCAGGGCCATCCATCCCCAGCAAAGGCCGAGGATCAACCCGCCGGGGGACCACCGCTGACATATCCCCCCCGATAACCCGTACAACCTAAGCGAGACAATGATTGGCTCCCACCACAGCCCCGGCCACAAGGCAATCCCGCCCTCCCGGGTCGGCGAGATCAGAGTCATCGCTGGCGGGCTCACATGCAGATGGCCATCTCGATCGGCCTAGCGAGCCGAACTCGAAAAAATCAGACAAGGCTCCGATAAGGAACATTGGATCGCTCCTTTAAACACCCCAAGCAATGGTCTGAACCTATCACCTTTACAAAGGCCGATTGCACAAGTATTCGTTACCTCCACAACGACCCCCTCGTCATCTCCGCTATCCTATCCAACTACAAAGTCAGACGGGTTCTTGTCGACAACGGCAGCTCTTCAGACATCATCTTCCTGAATGTCTATCGCCAATTCAAGGTTGGAGAAGAAAAGTTGCCCCTCCTTCCAACCCCGTTAGTCGGCATCACCGGTGATCGGGTGACCTCCATAGGCTCCATCGATCTTTCCATTACCATCGGAGAATATCCACGGTAGACCACCAAACTACTCACTTTCCTCGTCATCGATTGTCCTTCTACTTATAACATCATCCTCAGATGCAGGGCTTTCAACGTCTTCTAAGCTATCACCTCCACATACTATCTAGCCATGAAATTCCCAACTAACCTTGGGTCGGCACAGTGAGGGACGAGCAGACGATGGCCAGAGAGTGCTACATCGCCTCACTAAAAGAGGTCAAAATGAAGGAGACTATGATCATTAATGGTCTTGATGTTAGAGACGAGGAAGAATTAGTCAGAGGAGAACCAGTGGAGAAACTTGTTGAAATGCCTATCGATTCTATCGATTCGGCCAAAACATCCAGGATTGGCAGCCAACTGTCCTCCCAGGCCAAGACTGATCTCACAGCTCTCTTAGCCGAGCACAACAATGCCTTCACTTGGACCCATTCAGACATGTCAGGTATCGATCCCTCTTTCATTACTCATCGTCTCAGTATTGAGCCCCACTTCCGACCTTTCCGATAGAGGCTTCGTATTTTTCACCCAGAATGCAATAACCTCATCGTCACCAAGGTGGACAAACTACTGAAGGCACAGTTCATAAAAAATGTGGACTACCCCAAGTGGCTGTCCAACGTGGTCTTGGTCTGCAAAAATAATGGCAAACGACGGCTTTGTGTCGACTATTCTGACCTCAATCGGGCTTGCCCCAAAGATAGCTATTCCCTTCCCCAGATAGATCTGTTGGTCGACACAACTGTAGGACATCAGATGCTTAGCTTTATGGATGCCTTCTTCGGCTACAATCAAATCCTGATACACCCAGCCGACTAAGAGCACACCTCCGTCATTACCGACAGAAGGACTTATCATTATCGTGTTATGCCATTCGGCTTGAAGAATGCCGGAGCAACTTACCAACATCTGGTTGATGCCGTCTTCCAACACTAAATAGGTCAGAACATGGAAGTCTACGTCGGTAACATGCTAGTCAAGAGTAAACTTTCCTTCGATCACTTGGCAGACCTGCGAGAGACCTTCCAAACCTTACGTAAATATCAAATGAAGCTGAATCCGGAGAAGTGCGCTTTCGGCGTGGGATTTGGGAAGTTCTTGGGCTTCATGGTTAGCCAATGAGGCATTGAGGCTAACCCCAAAAAGATCAAGGCCCTGATAGAAATGCGGTCTCCCAGAATGGTCATGGAGGTTCAACGGCTCACGGGTAGAGTCGCCGCTCTCAACTGCTTTATTTCTCGAGTAACAGATAAGTGTCTTTCATTCTTCAAAGTCCTCCGACAGGCGTTCGAATAGAGTACCGAATCCGAGGAGGCCTTCCAACAACTGAAGCAGGGCATGGCTAACCCTCTCCTTTTCTCTCAAGTGTTGCCAAGAGAAACCCACTTTCTCTACTTAGCTGTGTCAAACACATCGGTTAGTGCTGCCTTCATAAGGGAAGATGGCTTAGTACAAATCCAGTTTACTACATTAGCCACGCTCTCCCGGGGGAGGGGGGGCAGAACAGAACTACCCTCTATTAGAAAAAATGGCCCTCACTTTGGTCATAGCCTCCAGACGCCTTCGACCTTATTTCCAAGCTCACTCAATAGTGGTTCTCATTGACCAGCCTCTGAAAAAGGTCATGCAACAACCAGAATTGTCAAGAGGAAGACTTATGCAATGGTTCGTTGAGCTTAGTCAATTTCAAATCTCTTACCGACCTCGAACAGCTATCAAAGGCCAGCCTGTCACTGATTTTATCTTGGAGTTCACCAATCTCACTCTGAATGTACCTCCTCCACCAGCACACTTCACTACTGATGCAGAAGACCCCTACTCCTGGACTCTTAGTGTTGATGGTTCATCCTGCAAAGAGGGTAGTGGAGCCGGTTTAATCCTCACCACCCCAGAGGGTGAGTACTTCAAATGTACCCTCAGTTTCCTGTTCGACGCAAGTAACAATGAGGCCAAGTATGAGGCCTTGATTGCAGGACTTCGACTGGCCAGAGACATTGGTGTAAACCATATCCAAGTGTTCAGTGATTCCCAATTGATTGTCGGACAGATTATTGGGAAGTTCGATACCAAGGAGGAGACGATGCGAGCATACAAAGACATCGCCCTCCTTCTTGTCTGCCTCTTCAATACTTTCCAGATCAGACACATCCCTAGGTCAGAAAACTTTAAGGCAAACAAAATGGCTCAATTAACCCGGCCGACCAGTCATGGCATTCGCATTGAATACCTAACCCATCCAGCGACTTTGCCAAACCCACAAGAGATCCACTTCCTCCAGAACGAACCTATTCCATGAGCTCAAGACATCATTCCGTTGTTAACACGAGGGGAGTTACCAGACGATAAATAGTAGGCCACTAAAGTTAGAGCCCGGTCGTCTAATTATATCATTATCAGTGGCCTACTATACAAACGGGGATTCTTACGCCCATACCTCAAGTGTCTCAGTCCTGCTTAAGCGACTTATGTGATGAGAGAAGTACACGAGGGCTTTTTTGGTAATCATTTAGGTAGAAGATCTCTGGCCCATAAAATCCTCCGTACCACTATTTCTAGCCCACGCTCAATCAAGATACCAGCAAATTTGTGCTTAAGTGTGATAAATACCAGCGCTTTGCTAACATCTTCCATACTCTACCAACAGAATTGATTACACTTAGTAGTCCTTACCTCTTGGCTAAGTGGGGCATTGACTTGGTCGGTCTTTTACCCACTGGTAAGGGACAAACCAAGTTCGCTGTGGTTGCTATTGACTACTTCACCAAATAGGTGGAAGTAGAACCCCTTGCTACAATTACTGAGCGAAACACCACCAAGGTCATCTGGTAGTCGATCGTGTGTCAATTTGGAATCCCCCAAGCCATTGTCTCGAACAATAAAAAACAATTTGACAATGCCAAGTTTAGGAAATTTTGTGAAGAGCTTAACATGAGACCATATTTCTCTTCCCCAGGCCATTCCCAAGCCAATGGGCAAGTTGAAGTCACCAATCGCTCCTTTCTGAAGATCATCAAGACTAAGTTGGAAGTCTCCAAAGGACTCTAAGCTGAGGAATTACCAAATGTGCTCTGGGCTTATCAGACGATAGTTCGAACCCCTCATTGGGGAGACCCCTTTTCGCCTAAGGTGGTTATCCCAGTGGAAATAGGTCTGTTGACCCCTCGGGTTCTACATCTGAATCCAGAACTAAACGAAGAGTTGCGTCGGGCTGATCTGGACCTAGTTGAAGAGCTCCGAGAGGCAACTGCTGTCAGACAAGCATCATATCAGTAGAGAATAAGAACACATTATAATCGCCGAGTCTGACCTCGAGAGTTCACAGTGAGAGACCTTGTCTTGCGTGAAGCAACCCTTGCTACTAAAACTCCGACCGAGGGCAAGCTAGCAGCCAAATGGGAAGAAGGACCTTACGTTGTCAAGGCTAGACCCCGCCCGGGTACTTACTGTCTCCAAGATATGGAAGACAGAGACCTCCCCCATCCATGAAATGCCGAGCACTTGAAACGTTATATCCAGTAAAATGGCGTCTCTTGCTTTTGTATCATTCAATTGTTGTATGTTCTATTTTGCCGATCTGAACACTTGTTCATTTTTGCCCTTTCCATACACTGTGTAAATTTGTGATCGACAGACTGTGCCTTAATGACAACAATTTCAAATCTCCATTATCTGTGTTGTGCTTCAATGACAAGTTTTAGGCCTAGTCTCAGCCAGACTGAGCTATCAAAGTCTTAGCCAGATTAAGCATGAAGAGCTCAGCCAGGCTGAGTTAAGCCAAGCCTCAACCTGACTGAGCCCTCTAAACCTCAGCCCGATTGAGCCCTCCAAGCCTTAGCCAGACTGAGTATGAAGAGCTCAGCTAGACTGAGTTAAGCTAAGCCTTAGCCCGACTGAGCCCTCCAAGCCTTAGCCAGACTGAGTTAAACCTAGTCTCAGCCAGACAGAGCATAAGGAGCTCAGCAAAACTGAGTTAAACCTGGTCTCAGCCAGACTGAGACCTCCAAGCCTCAGCCAGACTGAACATAAAGAGCTCAGCCAAACTGAGTTAAACCCGGTCTCAGCCAGACTGAGACCTCTAAGCCTCAACTAGATTGAGCATGAAGAGCTTAGCCAGACTGAGTTAAATCTAGCCTCAACTAGACTAAGACCTCTAAGCCTCAGCCAGACTGAGCATGAAGGCCTCAGCCAGACTGAGCATGAAGAGCTCAGCCAGACTGAGTTAAACCTAGTCTTAGCCAGACTGAGCCCTCTAAGTTCATTCTTATCCTATGTCATTTTTACCTAAGTTAGATTACTTATCTAAGTTTACCATTCATACAAGTGTAGACACCCCATTTTTGACCGACCTTAAGACTCAGAGGTCACTGATTGAGCACTTGGTGATGTTGCATATTGTGCTCGTTCAGAAGTTTCAGAGTCTCGGCTGTGAGCCTTGCCTCCGGACTTCCGGATTCTTTCATGCTTTGCCTCGGTTTGCAAACCAGGCTCGATTTTCTCTGTTTCTCTTCCAGAAGGGAGGGAGAGGTCTCGTAGATCATCTCTCAGTGGCCGTAGGCTACGTTTCGTGGTCGTAGGCCATTTTGCCCATTTCGGAGCCCGGTTCCCGGTTTTTGGAGCCGTCAGGCCGAGTGCCTCGGTTCGGGACCGCCTAACCACCTCCGTTTGCTCCGATTTTTGGCATGCATCTTATTTACTCCCTTTTGAGGGACACTATGGTCCAAGAGACCAACTTCGTGGTCGAACACCACTTAGGTGCCCTATGATCGATTTGGGGCCTAGGTTGCGCGTTTCGGCCCCCGAACCTTCATTTTGCATCGGTTTGAGTTTATTTTTGGCACGGACCTCTATTTCATTGTTAGAAAGGTCGTAGAAGGGTGGGAGGCTAGTAATTGTTTCAGCAACCAGTTTTATTCCTCCATCGCCCTCTGTCGCTCGTTTTTCTCACTCGAAAGCCAATGTTGACCACCCTAAGGCCACGTTTTCTTGCCCAAAACCACATATTTGTGTTGTAGACACCTGAGAGGCCACCAATATCGCATGGCCGGCCAGTAATTGTCATTGACCCTTTTGAACCCCTCCAAAAAATGGCCTTTTCTCTCTCCCGGTTCACTGTCTCCAGTTTTTGACCACATGGCTGTGTTGAGCACACATGGGAGGCCACCAATTTGTGGTGGCCGGCCACTAATGCCACTTGACCCTTTTGACCCTTGGCCGGCCGGCCATGGGGAGAGCCGGCCAGCCACCTAAACCCTAGCAAACTGGCCGGCCATGATCCTCAGGGTTGGTACATTACAAATCTGTTCTCCTTTTCCCCCCAGATTTTGTATCCGGGAGGCTGCAGTTTTTGGGGAAAACTTGAATTGTTTCCCCCCCATTTTTCCCCCTCTTTCTCCCCCTCGTTTGCCTATATAAACAACCCCCAGCACTTGTCTTGAGGGTTAGAAAAAATTTGCTTCAAGCCTCTTATATTGGAGCCCTCTCTCTTTACACTTCAACACTCCAAACCTCCTAAACCTTACACCATTTCTACACCATCACCTAGCACCACAGCACCACTCCATTCCAGCAGCTTGAAAGACCTTTTCAGAGCTTAGGAGGCACCACTTCTCAAGCCAAAAATCTGTCAAAGATTAGGCTACAAGGGTAAGCACATTTCTCCTCTTTTTTGGCCTTATCTTGCTCAATATATTAGCCTCTCTTGATTGCATTTTTGGGCTCCGACCATAACTGAAAATAGCATTTTTTTGAGCTCTTTTTCATGTTTGTTTAAGGGCCTCTCACTGTTTGAGGCTTCCTTTTTGCACTTGCTTCTTTACCTCTCTTGTATGCCTATTTCTTGTGTAGTATTTTAGGCCTATATGTAAACTGTTTTGAGGCATCTTGTAAACTGAAAAGTAGCTTATTTTGAGTCCTTATTTAACATTGTTGAAGGGCTCATCACTATTTGAGGCCTCCATCTGTCACTTGCTTTTATATCCCTCTTTTGGCCTTATTTTTGCATGATTTGTTAGCCTCTTGTGCTTTTGTTTTTGGGCCTGGTAAAAACTATAAATAGCCTTATTTTGACCCTCTATTCATGTTTCATTAAGAGTTTTTTACTATTTAAGGCATCATTTTTGTACTTTGTGTTTAAACCTCTTTTTAGGCCATATCTTGCATAGTATTTTAAGCATGCTTGTGTATTGTTTTGGGTCTGGTAATCAACTTTAAAATGCCATATTTTGGGCCTCTCTTCAACATTGTTGAAGGGCCCTCCTGTGTTTGAGGCCAGAAACCATCACTTGCTTCTTTGTCCCTCTTTTAGCCCATTTCTTGCATAAGAGCTTAGCCATACTTGTGTTTGTTTTTGTGGCTTGTTGTAAACTTTAAAATATCATATTTTGGACCCCTCTTCAACATTGTAGAAGGGCCCTTCTCTGTTTTAGGTCATCAGCTGCTACCTACTTCATTATCTCGCTTTCGGGGCCATTTTTGCATGCTAGCTTAGCCCCATTTGTGTTCACTGTTTGGCCTTGCTTAAAACTATAAATATGCTTTTTTTGGGGCTGTATTGATTCTGTCTTCACACTTCATGTTCAAATAATGCATGCATTGCATAGACATAGGTCATTCCATGCGCTTAATTTCATGTTTCGGGATTCATTCCATGCATCGGGTGTCATTTTGCCATGCTTCGGGGCTGTTTTGCATCACTTTTTTCTACTAAAATTTGCATGCTAGTATGTCATATTCCATGCCTTGTCATGTCTTGTTAGAGTGGCATTCCGTGCCTTAGGTTCGGTCTTCGGTTTGCGTACACGCGTGCAAGCATCTCGAGTGTCTCATTTTCACCTAATGGCCTCCTATGTGAGTGTGGCCGAGGTCTACTTGTGTTGGTGTAAGTCCATTATACATTGTGTATGCCATTTCGTTTCATAGCATTGTGTATGCTAGGTTGTATGTTAGCGCATTGTGTATGCCATGTTACCTCGTGTATCGTGTATGCCATTTCATAGCATTGTGCATGTTAGGTTGTATCTTAGTTGCATTCATGCATGTCATGCATATTGCATTGTGTTTGGGATAGGAGTTAGCCCAAGCACGGGAAACGAGGTACGTTTTGTACTCCAAGTGACGGAACGTGTCTCAATTCCCCAGTCGCCGACACTCCGGATTACCCATGATGAAGTCTAGGTATTGTTGTGTTTACATATGTATTCATTCCATATCGAGTTGTGCCATTCGACTTCTCGGCCATCATGCATCGAGATGCGTGACTGGTGGCACGAGGATCGAGATATGCATAAATATGTGAAAATACATTGCCATGCCCCTTTCCTGCTCTCTGTTGCAGCAAATCAAGAATCGGCAGCCTTCCGGAGCTTGGCGCGCTTTCCAAGAAACAATTGCAAACAGAGGCTAATTGGGGCATCGCGGTGGATTTCCGCGCAAGGCAACCCGAGCATGCATCATTCATCATCTGAAGAGGAGTCAAGGCAGTCCTTGGCTTGCATGCCAGTTTATTGTTTTCTTAGTTAATTTGTTAATTAGGAATTTGTACATATTTTGGACTGTATTATTTATTTGGACTGTACTATTCGGGACTGTATATTATTCTTTTGGACCCTCTGCGCGAGGGCAATGTTGTAATAAGTGTGCGTGAGTGTGATGTATGTCTTCCAACCCCACGTCTTTCTTCCCTTTTATTTACCAGCTTACGATGGTTAGATTAGGGCATGTTTCAATTAGCATACAGTATGATAGCATGTTTGCATTCATTCATCTGCTTTGCATGCACCGGGCTCGGCGCATCATACTAATTGCATTTGTGTTTCAATTCTAAGTTGAATACGTGTTAGCTATTGCATTCCATATGCCATGTTTAGAATAGCCGAGCCTGCTATAGTTTCATTTTTGCATGTGTTGCATTAGGCATTTCTGTATACTTAGGATCATGCATGGATTTCTAATTAGCTTCTTTTTTGGCTTGGAGTACTCGGTGAGTTTTATGTTTCAGCATCCTTGCATGCGTATGAGTGACTGCCATGAATAGCATGCTTACCATGAGGCTAACTGCTTATGTGATATAACTGCCTTGAATGCCTGTGGGTGAAGGCTGGGTTATTTGAATTGGAACAGTTCATCAAATGCATGTTTTAAGCCCACTAGATAGTGGCAAAATCATGTTTTCTAAGCCCACCTGAGGGTGGCAAAATCTGCATTTTAAGCCTACCTGCGAGTAGCAAACCATCTTTCAAAAAAAAACATGAAATGTTTTGTTCCAATTCAGGCGACCCGGTCTATACTTGTATGCTGTGCGCATCATATAGTAAATCTAGGCTAATAATCGGAATAAGAACGCACAATATTTTCAAAACTAGATATCATGGTTAGTAGAGGCCGATCTTTGATCGGGCGAGCGGGGGTGCTTACGAAGTGACCTTCCCCAATCATACCCAACTTCCCGAGCAGAGGCAACTTTGGTGATGACGGACACGTGGCCTTAGGCAACGAGTCAAGGTTTCCTAAATTTCCCAAAATAAAATATTTAGGTGGTGACTCTGTATCTGGCAAAGCAGTCCATGTTTGGCACTTCTTTTCTAAAAATCTGTTTTCTCAAAACAATTTTGCCGAACTTGAACTCTTTGGTTCAAGATTAAGAACCGTAATACAAAATCGAGTCCGAGCTGTAGTGAGGTCCCCCGCGGGCGTGGCTACAGTTTTTGGCGACTCTGCTGGGGATTTAGAGAACTTGACTCGAACTCGTGATATCTGGTTTTGACTACACTTGTGTGTTTCTTTGCATTGCATGTGCATTGGTGCACCTAGGACACCGTGTTTGCCATCTGCTATTCCGGAACGGTTTGCCGGAGGCTTGTCTTGTCAAGGCATGACCATAAGGTTGATCGGTTATGGGCTCTGCCAGTATGGGAACACAAACCCCAGTTTTACCGGGGCACCCTTTTGACCATTCGACCTAGTGCATATCGAAATCCGTAGTGACCATTCCAAACTAGGACAGGTTGCTTATCCGATATAGGTTGTTTGAAACCGCTGCGTGTGTAGTGAAACCCTAGTTCTTGACAAAATAGGACAGGGAAACCCTACCCCAACATAGGGGTGTTTTGGCTCTCACTTATCTGTTATGTGCTTTTAGAGTGTGTCTCTACAGGGAATGCATGTATTAGTTTATGAGTTTGGGCATCGAACTGCGGGCATCGATCGATGTTGAGAATCGATTATCTGCGGGTATTGATTGAGTCTTTGGGAAACGATGATTGAGGGCGTGATCGATTTGAGGGCGTGTGTATTCAGCTTATCAACCCTATGTTGTATGCCCGACTGTGTGTTGTGTATTTATTTTAAGCTATTATGCTGTTCATTTATCTGGTTATTTATTTTCTTTTCGCTTTATTTATCTTTTTGCTAGGGCAGTTTTAGCACTATTGCTTCCGACCCAGTAGATATTCCCCAAGCACTTTGGACACGAGGTCGTCGACTCAATCGATCTGAGGATCTGGTTGACGGACATCCAGTGTTCCATTCTTTACCCCCTGTTGTCAGGAGAAGGCCAAGGAAGCGCAGTGTGTCAGAACAGAGGTTGCTAGAAAAGTGGGTTACTCCATCAGAGGACAGTAGGACTGAGGTCTCAATTGTTGCTATAGAAATAGACATACCGGTCAATCGGATGGATCAGCAAAATACATCAGGGATGGAAGCCACGATCGCCAAATCTGAGGAGAGCATGAGGCAAATGCAGGAGGACTCTGCCCGCCAAGCGAAGTTCTCTAAACAGCAGGCCATAATCATGGCCCAGCAGGCCGAGCTAATCACTAGACTGCAACAGCAGAATGCGGCATCTGCTTCACATCAAGTTCCTCCTCCACCAGGGGCCCCATTACCTGAGCAGGTACCTATTGTCCAGAATGCTCTGCCAAACACCCAGAACATCGTGCCAAATGTCCAGAACATCCAAGAGGACACAAACCTTCCAACGGGGCCAGCTCCGCCCTTGCTTCCGCCACAACTGTCCAAGACCCATACACCCAACCACGGACTCTCCTTGAGTTGAAATAGACCATCTGACTCTGGCGAACAAGCAGAAGCTTTTCAAGAAATCACAAGGGGTAAAGGCTATTCCGGACATCGAGGACGGATATACCGACGTGGCTGTGACATTGCCCAATAGGTTCAAGATACCACAAATTGACTGCTTCGACGGGTCCGGGGACCCCATGGTCTATCTTCGGCTATTTTCAGACATACTACGGCCAATGGGCCTAACCAAACCACAAAAACTTTTCATTTGTTAATTTGAACCACAGTCGGGTGTAGCCGCTTATCTGGCTCATAAAGTTGGAGGCGAGGTCAAAGAAGTTGGGATGAAATGGTTGAGGCCTTTGTTGCCTGATGCTCGTAATACCCAGATCGAGATTACAACTTGTGATCTCGAAACAATGAGGCAGGAGTCCAAAGAGACTTTCTCAGATTTCGTAACTCGATGGAGGGCGAATGCATCGATGATGACTTTGAGGCCTACTGACAAAGATCAAATCAGGATGATTGTGCGCAATCTCCAACCAAAATTGATGCAGAAGATGATCGTACTCCCCTTCCCCACCTTCTCAGATTTACACGAGATGGGGGTACAGATCGAGGATGCCATGAAACAAGGTCTGATCGACCAGGATAGGGAGCAACCAAGGAGGACTTTCAACCGTAACAACAACGCAGGCCCGAGTGGCACTGCAGCTGCACGAGCTTCAGAGGTGAGCATGGTCACCACCATTCCCCCTCCCCCAAGACCCATAACCGCGACACCCTTCTCCGGTGCATCCGGAAGTAATACCCAAACCCCCAAATATCAGCCCAGAGGCCAAAGAACTTTCACCCCGCTATACATGCCTTTGTCTAAAGCTCTGGGGGTATTAATCAGGAAGAAGCATTTGACGCCCCTAGAGCCAAGGCCACTACCAAATCCACTCCTTCCCTCTCATGACCCGGCAAAATACTGTGTGTATCACCAACAGCACGGTCATGACACCGACTGTTGTTTTAGATTGCGTCATGAGATCCAGGATCTTATTGACAAGCAGGCGATCGCGCCTCCCGACAAACCCAACGTCACAACAAGTCCTCTCCCACCACATAACCAAGCTCCTCCTCCCAACAGAATCAACTTCATCCAAACTGGGGTCGTGTCTTACGATCCTAGTATCTATATCACCCCATCCCACCTACCTAAGCCGGAGGTGATCCTTCATGTCTGCACTAACTTGTGCATGATGGACATCTCCACAACCCAATCTGAGCCAATAGTGGTGACTACTGAAGATGGGACAAGGTAGGTTTCAGAGGAAAGTGGAGTTGTTGAGTCTGGGGTTGAATAGTCTAGGAATCTCATTTGGAGAGTCTCGATCCAAGTGAATACATCGATCGATGGGCGATCTGGTGAGTGTAGGGCTGCGAAGAAGCGAATTATGTGTAATTGGGGGGAGACTTGAGCAGAGAGGATGATCGAATCGTAGGAGAGGACCTTGCCAACCTCCAGTTCTTCAGTGACCAAGAATCAGGGGATGCGGCAATCAACTGGTTCGAGTATGAGAAGTCGCCAGAAGTTATCGGATGCTTAGATGATGTCACGACCCAAACCCGGTCCTATGGGTTTAGCACCATAACGACCCGATGTCAAGATTACGAAGCACATATGATGTCTGATAAAAGCAGCAGTACAAGGCCTGGCGGAAGCCAATACAGTAAATAAATAATGTCTAATAAGCCGTGACAGTCTGTATGCCAAAAATATTTTTCATACATTTATGCAGTCAAACAGTACAGTCTATACCAATATTTACAGTCACTCAGTGCAGGGACCTAATCCCTTGTTAACAGTAGAGTCAAGCAGATAACAGTCTATACAAAAGCGGTGAGGCGATGCTGAAGAATGCTAAAACACCCCTAAGCCTTAGCATGATAGGCTTGGAACCTCGCAGTGAGGCACGTAGGCTGGCTTGACAAAACTGGAATAACCCCGACGCGTCTAGCTTTGGTCCGATGCCTGTACACCTACATATATATATGAGCAGTGAGCTAAAGCCCAGCGAATAACATAATGCGTAAAGAGGTTTAGAATGAATGTCCTTACAGTAATGAAAACAGTTCAATTAAATCAGTATATCAGTTGTTCAGTACAGCAAACAGTCATATGTGGTACATCCATCAGCATAACAGTAATAGTAGGTCTTAAAAAACCGAACAGTAATGATGGCCATAAATCGATGCGATGAGTGGTTCCACAAAGGGAACAAGCGAGATCTCTATGCTTAACGATGGCGATAGGTGCTAAGGATGCCACAGTACAGTTCAGAATATAGGACATACATTCATTCAGTAAACAATATCAGTTTAGTAAACAGTTCAGTTCAGTATTCAAAAGATAAACATTTTGAACGTATCTTTACACAATCGTTACTCACAGAGTTCTGGGCTATCAGTAGCTAGAGCGTCTCCTCGGAATGCCAACCCTAAACAGTTAACAGATTGAACACACTTTAAGTTTCACAGTTAGGAAGTGTAATAATTAACTCCCTATTATGCCTCGGTGTGTTCTACATCTATATCCTCATTAAGATGTCTTAAACTAGGCCTAAGAATGCCTAGGATGGGATGAGGATGCAAAGATGTGCACAGAAAACAGTTTAAGAAATTTTCAGTAAAACAGGGTCCCTTCGGCGCGAGTTTCCCTTTCGGCGGACAAATAACAAAGGTCCCCGCTCGAGCGTGTCACCCAACACTCTGCTCGAGCGTACATTTTCCCCACTCGAGCAGACTGATGAACAGTGCAAAGTACTGGATGTGCGATTTCTCCGCTTGAGCGCGCATCACTCCGCTCAAGCGGACTGTAAAACAGGGCAAAATTGCTGGGACCTTGATTTCCCCGCTCGAGCGGCACTTCCCCCACTCGAGCGGACGACAAAAATCTGGAAATTCCAGATTTCAGTCCCAAGCTCAAAATCAAGTTTTGATGCTCCAAATTCGGTCCTCTTGGGCCCATTTTCTGGAAAACATTTGTAAACTCATAGAACATCATGTTTCAAAGATCAATTTAAGAAATCAAGGCCCAAGGGTGTTTCAATTTAACTCATTTTTCATGAACATGCATGAACAATATTCAAACATGACATGCATGCATTCAAACCAATTTAAAGCTTCAAAACATGCTCTAAGGAGCTCATTCTTTTCAAAACAAGTTGAAAACATGGACTTAAGTTTAAACATGAGCATGCATGTACAATTCTACCATGAATTCCACTCAAAACTCATCCATTCAAACATGCATGCATGAATTCTAGCATAACTCACCATGTATGAGCTACAACATGACTTAGTTCTACAATGGAGCATGAAACATGCAAGACTTGGCTTAAACTCACAATTAGAGGGATGAATTCTCTTACCTAAGTCTTGTATTCAAAAATGGAAGCACGATTTTGAAATCAATCTTCAATTTCCAAGCAATTCTACAAGTTGAACCCAATTCCCTCTTAATTCTCTCCCTCTCTTACTCTAAGGTCGGCTAGCTCTCAAGAAAGGCTGATCAAATGTTTGGCATGAGGTGTTATAAGGCTCAAAATGGTTTAAGATAGTGGGCCACTACATGGCTTTTTGGTAAATAAGGCCAACTTTGCAACATACCAACATTTAATCTAATTTAATCATACCTAATCACATTTTGGATAATTATACCATAAAATCAGATAAATTATGATGGTCCTAAAACATCAATCTATTTACGGTTCGGCCGCCGATAGGGCCTTCAATTAGCAGTTTAAACATAAAACACGAACAGATAAATAACCAGTCAAACAGATAGAATATGCAATACAATAAATATACTCAATCAATTCAGGTTCAATTTCAGTCAGTCAGTTCAGTATTTCATTCAATCCGGTTATCAGTCATTATTAGTCTCAGTTAACAGTAATCAGTAATTAATCGGTAATTTATCGGCAATCGGTACGAGGGTTGTTACAGTCTCCCCTCCTTAAAATGAGTTTAGTCCTCGAAACTCGAATTACCTTTAGTTACGAAGAAAACAGGGTTCAGTGGGAACAGTTCTGGATATCTCTTAGCCATGTCGTCTTCCCTTTCCCAAGTGGCATACACACTACCATGGTTCTGCCAGTCCACTTTCACCTGTGGGATCTCTTTATTTCTCAGTTTCTTGATCCGTCGGTTTACAATCTGTATAGGTCGTTCCTCGTAAGTGTAGTTATCACTCAACATTATCCGAGTAGGCTCAATCACATGAAACGGATCTTGAAGATGGTCTCTTAACATCGAAATGTGAAAGACGTTATGCATATGCCCCATTTCAGGATTGAGCGCAACTTGATATGCCACTGGATTGATTTTCTCAATAATCTCATACGGTCCGACATATCTCGGTGCTAACTTGCCTTTGACTCCAAAACGAGTCTGGCTTTTCATCGGTGTCCCTTTCATAAACACGTGATCACCCACTTCATATTCTCTGTCCCGTCTTCTGACATCTGCATAACTCTTCTGTTTGCTCATGCGATTTTCGATCTCTTTATGCTCGATTTCACTTTCTCAGTCGTTTCATAAACAATTTCGGGCCCAAGCAAAGGCCCATCTCTAATTTCTGCCCAGCAAATCGGAGATCTACATTTTCTGCCATACAATGCCTCGAAAGGCGCCATAGCGATACTCGAATGGTAACTGTTGTTGTAGGCGAATTCAACTAATGGCAGATGACTTTCCCAATCTCCCTGAAAATCAAGGACACACATTCTCAGTAAATCCTCCAGAGTTTGGATGGTCCTTTCTGACTAGCCATCTGTCTGAGGATGATAGGCACTACTCAGCCTCAATTCAGTACCCAATGCAGTCTGTAGGCTTTGCCAAAACCCATGTCAGAAACAATAGACACAGGCACTCCATGCAGTCTAACAATTTCGTCAATATAGAGTATAGCCAGTTTGTTCGCATTATAAATTGTCTTGACAGGTAGGAAGTGTGCAGATTTAGTCAGTCTATCAACAATAGCCCAAATAGAGTCCATACCTTTTCTGGAGCGAGGCAATCCAACGATAAAATCCATCGTGATATGCTCCTATTTCCACTTCGGTATGGGCAAGGGTTGTAGTAAGCCTGCGGGTCGCTGATGTTCCGCTTTAACTTGTTGGCAATGAAGACATTTCGATACAAAATCAGCGATTTCTTTCTTCATTCCCGACCACCAGAAATTCTGTTTCAGATCTTGGTACATTTTCGTATTCCCCAGATGGATAGAAAATTTTGAGTTGTGGCCCTTTTGCAGAATTCTTCTTTTCAATTCAGAATCATTCGGTACACACAGTTTTCTTGAAACTTCAGTACATTGTTTTCAAATTTGAATCCCGGTCTCGGTTTAGATTTTCTCTCTTCGATGATCTTCTTGAAGAAGTCATCCAGTTGCTGTTTCTCTTTAATTTCTTCAATCAGTGCTGGTTGAGCAGAAATAGCAGCTAAGGTTCCACCGTGTTCTCTCAAAACAACTTCAATTTCAGACCTTTCAAGGTCACAAAGCAACTCTTTTTGTCCAGTGAGCAAACAAGCTAAGTTCGCAATCGATTTCCGGCTCAGTGCATCGGCAACGGTATTGGCTTTTCCCGGGTGATACAGAATTTGTAAGTCATAATCTTTGATCAATTCTAGCCATCTCCGCTGTCTCATGTTCAGTTCTTTCTATGTGAAGAAATATTTCAAACTCTTGTGGTCAGTGTATACTTCACATGTTGCCCCGTAAAGGTAGTGACGCCAGATTTTCAGTGCAAACACTACTGCAGCCAGTTCCAGATCATGGGTCGGGTAGTTCTTTTCATGTGCTCTCAGTTGTCGGGAAGCATAGGCAATAACTCTCCCATTTTGCATTAACACACACCCCAAACCCTTATGAGAAGCATCACTAAAAACAGTATAACCATCCGTACCTGTAGGTAGGGTAAGAACCAGTGCAGTCACGAGTCTAGTTTTCAACTCTTGAAAAGCTGATTCCCTTTGGTCAGTCCAGTCAAATGATGTCCCCTTCTGTGTTAATTGGGTCAGTGGTAAGGCAATTTTGGAGAAATCTTTGACAAATCTTCTGTAATATCCAGCCAGTCCCAAAAAGCTTCGGACTTCTGTTACATTTGTTGGTCTAGGCCAGTTCACTATAGCTTCAATTTTCTGCGGATCAACAGATATACCATCCTTGCTAACAACATGCCCCAAAAACATAACATGATCAAGCCAGAATTCACATTTAGACAGTTTAGCATCGGTTTACATTCTCTTAGGGTCTGTAGGGCAAGTCTCAGATGGTGTTCATGTTCTTCTATACTTTTGGAGTAAATCAATATGTCATCAATAAATACAACAATAAAGTCATCAAGGTACGGTTTAAAGATTCTATTCATGAGGTCCATAAATGCAATTTGGTGCATTAAATGACTCGAATGACATAACTAAAATTCATAGTGTCCATACCTCGTTAGGAAGCGGTTTATCAATGTCTTACGGTTTAACTTTCGGATTGATGATACCTGATCGAGATCAATCTTAGAAAACACTTGTGCACCATGGCCCGATCAAAGCAGTCATCAATTCGCGGTAATGGGTATTTATTCTTTACAGTTACCTTATTCAGTTCGCGGTAGTCAATACACAGTCTCAGTGAGCCATCTTTCTTCTTTAAAAACAAAACAGGAGCGCCCCACGGTGAAGTACTGGGCCTGATAAACTTTTCGTCTAACAGTTCTTGCAACTGCACTTTCAATTCTTTCAGTTCAGTTGGGGCCATTCGATAGGGAGCTTTGGATATCGGCTGTGTGCCCGGAATCACATCAACAGTAAATTCAATCTCCCTGTCACTCAAATCCCCTGGCAGCTCATCTGGAAAAACATCTAGGAATTCTCTGACTATAGGAATACAGTTCACATCAGTTTTAACATTATTATCAGTAGGTACAGTCAATACGGAACACAGATATCCTTTACACCCCTTCCTAATCAATTTAAAAGCTTTCACAGATGAAATCAAATACGGAGGAGGTATTACTCCACTTCCATTAAATACAAATTCAGGCAAACCAGGTGGACGGAAAACAACTTGCTTTGTCACACAATCAATGGTAGCATGATATTTTTGTAACGATCCATCCCAATATCACATCGAAATGATCAATATTCAATGGCGATAAATCAATAAGCAGATGCATATCCTCAACAATAATCTCTGGCGGGATACATATAAGCACATGCCATGGATCCTCCTACGGGTGATAATCTGACTAGCAGATAATTCATAGGTTCTAAGGGTCTATTCAATTTACGCGAAAAAGCATGCGACACATAAGAATGTGTAGACCCCGAATCAATCAGTACATATGCATTTTGAGCACAGATAGAGAGGATACCTGACACAACAGTTTCAGTATTTTGCACGTCTCCCGGTACTAGGGCGAACACTCGGCCCTGTCTCATAGGCTCTTTCCCGGTAGCTTTGGGGTTAGGCTTTGGTGCTACAGTTGATGCTGCGGCGCTGCCTGTAGATTTAATGTTGCCCGGAGTAGTGGAAGGGCAATCTTTCACCATGTGGCCCACCTTGCCACACCTGAAACAAGCACCTGAAAGTTTATAACAAACTTCCTTATGGTTGTTACCACATTCGGAATAAGGCGGAAAGGAATGGTTTCCTGGACTAGAAGTAGTCGTTGACCCTGTATTTTGCTTTTTGTTCAGTTGATTATGCTTGCCTTTCTTGAATTTGAAATTCTATCTTTTACCACGCCATTTAGACGCCGGTGTTTCAAATTGTTTCACTGCTTCGATGTTCGACTCAACCATCAATGCTCGGTCAAGAACACCTACATAGGTCGGTAGTTTTAAGACACTTATTCTGTCCAGTATTGCAGCATTCAGGCCGCCTTCAAACCTTCGGGCCTTCTTGTATTCGGTGTCCACCATATGTGGTGCATATTTGGCAAGCCCGATGAACTTTGTTTCATATTCGGCAACGGACATGGTGCCCTGTCTCAGTTACTCAAATTCAGTCACTTTCCTATCCCTGATACATTGAGGAAAGTACTTTTCAAAGAAGGCTACTTTGAATTGAGCCCAAGTTATAATGGTATTGTTCTCACGGGTAAGCATCCACCACCTTCTTGCTTCCTCTTGTAGAGTGAAGGTAGCCAGTAGCACTTTATGTGCTTCAGAACATGGAAAAACCTCAAACAATTTCTCTATTTCAAGAACCCAAGCTTCAGCCTTTAACGGTTCCAGGCCTCCCTAAAAGGATGGCGGTTTCAGTTTGCTGAACTTCTGGGTGAGAGCAATTAAGACCCCATCATTCAGATTCACATTCAGTTCCGGCTGTACCGGAGGAGGAGGTGGGAGCTGTTGGTTCTGTTGTTGCTCAAGTCTAGCAGTTATCAGTTCTATCATTCTCTCCATTCTGGCCATTCTAGCCTCAGTGGATGAGGATTCAGATTCATTTGCGTTATCTATTTCACTATAAGCAGTTATAACAGTTATAAACTTAAACAGTTGCATACTTAGACAGTTTAACACATTAGCATATATTCAGTCATGTTATAATCACACACTTTTCATGCTCATGCGATGCCCTAATTGCTTTTCTAGGACACCCTATAGCTCATTTGGACACGTGTGTGCGGTATAACTCGTGGTTAAGTATCGCTCTGATACCACTCTGTCACGACCCAAACCCGGCCCTATGGGTTTAGCAAGTAACGGCTAATGTCGAGATTAGAAGTCTGCTTATGATGTCTGATAAAAGCAGTCTGAGGGCTGGCGGAAGCAATACGATAAATAAATAATGTCAATAAGCTATGACGATGTATACCAAAAATATTTTTCATACATTTATGCAGTCAAACAGTACAGTTTATACCAATATTTACAATCACTCAGTGCATGGACCTAATCCCTTGTTATGATGAGAGTCAAGCGAGATAACGATCTATACAAAAGCGGTGAGCGATGCAGAAGGGGGAATGCTAAAACATCCCTAAGCCTTAGCATGATAGGCTTGGAGCCTCGCAGTGAGGCACGTAGGCTGGCTTGACAAAGCTGGAATAACCCCGACGCGTCTGGCTTTGGTCCGGTGCCTGTACACCTACATATATATATGAGCAGTGAGCTAAAGCCCAGTGAACAACATAATGCGTAAAGAGGTTTAGAATGAATGTCCTTACAGTAATGAAAACAGTTCAATTAAATCGATATATCGGTTGTTGATGCAATGCGGTCATATGTGGTACATCCATCGGCATAACGATAAGTAGGTCTTAAAAAACGAGCGATAATGATGGCCATAAATCGATGTGATAGTGGTTCTACAAGGGAACCGACAGAGATCTCTATGTGATAACGATGGCGATAGGTGCTAAGGATGCCTGATGCAGTTGAATATAGGACATACATTCATTCAGTAAACAATATAAGTTTAGTAAACAGTTCAGTTCAGTATTCAAAAGATAAACATTTTGAACGTATCTTTACAAAATCGTTACTCACAGAGTTCTGGGCTATCAGTAGCTAGAGCGTCTCCTCGGAATGCCAACCCTAAACAGTTAACAGATTGAACACACTTTAAGTTTCACAGTTGGGAAGTGTAATAATTAACTCCCTATTATGCCTCGGTGTGTTCTACATCTATATCCTCATTAAGATGTCTTAAACTAGGCCTAAGAATGCCTAGGATGGGATGAGGATGCAAAGATGTGCACAGAAAACAGTTTAAGAAATTTTCAGTAAAACAGGGTCCCGCTCGAGCGCAGGTTTCCCCGCTCGAGCGGACAAGCCAACAAAGGTCCCCGCTCGAGCGTGTCACCCAACACTCCGCTCGAGCGTACATTTTCCCCGCTCGAGCGGACTGATGAACAGTGCAAAGTACTGGATGTGCGATTTCTCCGCTCGAGCGCGCATCACTCCGCTCGAGCGGACTGTAAAACAGGTCAAAATTGCTGGGAGCTTGATTTCCCCGCTCGAGCGGACGACAAAAATATGGAAATTCCAGATTTGAGTCCCAAGCTCAAAATCAAGTTTTGATGCTCCAAATTCGGTCCTCTTGGGCCCATTTTCTGGAAAACATTTGTAAACTCATAGAACATCATGTTTCAAAGATCAATTTAAGAAATCAAGGCCCAAGGGTGTTTCAATTAAACTCATTTTCAAACTCATTTTTCATGAACATGCATGAACAATATTCAAACATGACATGCATGCATTCAAACCAATTTAAAGCTTCAAAACATGCTCTAAGGAGCTCATTCTTTTCAAAACAAGTTGAAAACATGGACTTAAGTTTAAACATGAGCATGCATGTACAATTCTACCATGAATTCCACTCAAAACTCATCCATTCAAACATGCATGCATGAATTCTAGCATAACTCACCATGTATGAGCTACAACATGACTTAGTTCTACAATGGAGCATGAAACATGCAAGACTTGGCTTAAACTCACAATTAGAGGGATGAATTCTCTTACCTAAGTCTTGTATTCAAAAATGGAAGCACGATTTTGAAATCAATCTTCAATTTCCAAGCAATTCTACAAGTTGAACCCAATTCCCTCTTAATTCTCTCCCTCTCTTACTCTAAGGTCGGCTAGCTCTCAAGAAAGGCTGATCAAATGTTTGGCATGAGGTGTTATAAGGCTCAAAATGGTTTAAGATAGTGGACCACTACATGGCTTTTTGGTAAATAAGGCCAACTTTGCAACATATCAACATTTAATCTAATTTAATTATACCTAATCACATTTTGGATAATTATACCATAAAATCAGATAAATTATGATGGTCCTAAAACATCAATCTATTTACGGTTCGGCCGCCGATAGGGCCTTCAATTAGCAGTTTAAACATAAAACACGAACAGATAAATAACCAGTCAAACAGATAGAATATGCAATACAATAAATATACTCAATCAATTCAGGTTCAATTTCAGTCAGTCAGTTCAGTATTTCATTCAATCCGGTTATCAGTCATTATCAGTCTCAGTTAACAGTAATCAGTAATTAATCGGTAATTTATCGGCAATGGGTACGAGGGTTGTTACAGATGATCAACCAGACGTTGTAGAATTTCAACCAGAACAGGGCCCGGCAGGGGCGAGAATATCAGTGATGGCCGGAAGGGCCGAAAGTCAAAATGAACCGCCGGAGAGTGCCGGCACTAAGAATTTCGCTCAGAACTTGGGCATTGTAAATGCAGAGAGTATTGAACAACCAGCTGTACTGACGCAGTTGAAAAAACAAAAATTTGAGGATTCCGAGAGAATCAGAAAAGCTAAGGCCCATGTAGGGGTCGAGAGTGCTGTGTGCACGGGAACGTAAAATCTTTGGGCATATGGATTTGAAGGTCTGCGAGTGCGATCATACTGAAAGCCGCAGTGTTGTCAATCGGTTTTGCCGAATGGAATGTGGTGGGAAGATGATGATTTATGACTTGCCCACACAGATGAGGATTGGGGGAGTAATCAGCCTGATGATACCTGGTATATTGACGAGGTCGCTCATATGACAAGAAGTGGGCGGTATTTCAAGCCCCCGCACTTAGATCAACTTGAGGCATCTGGGAAAGACAAGGAAGCTGAGAAACAGAGGGAAAAGCAGATTGAAGAAGAAACTGTGCGCAAGCAATTAAAGAAGATACAAGCAGACATCTCCATCTGGGGACTGCTTATGGCATCAAGGGTGCACAGACAGGCCGTCCTATCTGCTATGGACAAGGCCAAACTCTCTATAGATACTACACCAAAGCAGCTGGTTGGGCTGGTCTTTCCGGGAGAAGGTTCCCCGGCATTAACCTTTTCGGACAAAGAACTACCGCTTGAGGGCACAAATCATAACAAACCCCTCTATGTTTCCGTGGAATGTAGAGACAAGTAGATACCGGTGGTACTTGTTGATACCGGGTCCGCCATCAATGTATGCCCAGCCAGAACAACGTATGCAATCGGGTTGAAGCCCGCGGACTTCGTCTTGACTACTCGGTGATCGAGCATATGATAATACTAGCGAAGTGATGAGGCTGTCAAAATTCAGACCCAGGTTGATCAGGGACAACATAACATAGAATTCCATGTCTTGGGCGTTCCATGACCTTCAATCTACTCTTGGGGCGGCCGTGGTTGCACCAAGTGAAGGCAGTCTCTTCCACTTTACATCAGATGTTGAAGTACCCTCACGGGAAGGGGGTGGCTATTATTTTCGGGAATTCATCAATCCACCCATCGCCAGAAGTGTCCACACCAGTCTTGGAGATCGAGCATGGCACAGAGGATGTGTTCTTATTAGGGTTCACTTTGGCTGAGGCCCGGGTGGTGCAGAATATCATGGCTGTGAATGAGGGAGTGTACGTCAGTGCTCAATCCGTCTACCTCATGAACAAGCTGCAACACATCCCCGGGATGGGATTAGGAAGGAACGGCTAGAAAGGAGTCGCAGCATTAGCCGAAGTGCCACACAACCCTCATACCTTTGGCTTGGGTTATCTGCCTACCAAAGAAGATTGGGTGAGGAAGGGAAAGGAAATGGCCGGAAGAGCCAGAGCAAAGCAGGCTGGGAAGCCTTTTGAATTAATGCATAGGCCCATCCAGGGTACCCTAAACGGACACTTCGTCCGGGAGGGGGAGGACTTTCCATTTTGCGACTTCCCGGAGCCGTGGCTAAACGCGGAGAAGAAACGCGTGCCAGGTTTCGAGATCTTCTTCGACCTGCAACTATCCGGGGATGACGTTGCCACAGAGCAGACAAACCCACCAGCTGAGGTTGAGTAGTATAAAGCAGGGGATGCCGAGGGCGCTGAAATTGAAATAGGGGTAGCATTGGCAAGTCTACTTTCAGATCCCCCGATCGACCATAAGTGCTTCGGGGATAACTTCTCGGTTTCCTTGATTGGGGATGAAATGGCTGCGGGCCTACCAGCAACTATTTTGGATGCATCTATCGCACCCTCTCTCACTTGGCAATACGAGGAGGGATTTTGTCCAAAGACAGGTCGGAGTAGTGAGCCGGAATCTGATTCCACCGAATCTTGTGAGTCGGAATCAGGTTCCAGCTCAACTGAGTCTGAATCTGGTAATCCTGGAGATGATAACCCGGATACCACAGTCCTGTCTAGGTCGTCTTTTTCCTTTTCATTTGAGTCTGTTGTAAATGAATCGGACGATTTGGATGTGCTTAATGAGAATCAAGTAACTATGGTTTCTGAGTATTTTTCTGTGCCCTTGATTTATTGCATTAATTCAAACTTTCAAAACTTTGTGAAAACAGCGAGGGCGAAGTTCCTCGGTTTTACAACGCGTTTAATTGAGCAAGAGAGATTTGTCAAACCCTTAATGGATGAAATCACTACCGTGAATATTGGTACTGAGGAGGACCCGCGGATGGTCCAGATCGGGTCCACGTTGTCTTCGGAGGAACGCAAGCGCTTAGTCGCTTTATTAAAAGATTTCAAAGATGTTTTCGCGTGGTCCTACGAAGACATACCTGGAATCGATTCTTTGATTGTACAGCATCGGAGCCCCCTTGACCCCGATGCCCGACCTGTCAAGCAGAAACTTAGGAGGATCTGCCCGAACTGGGCTCTTAAGATTAAGGAAGAGGTCACCAAGAAAATTGACGCAGGCTTCCTGCTAGTATCCGAATACCCGACTTGGTTGGCCAACATTGTTCCAGTGCCGAAGAAGGATGGCAGGATCCGGGTATGTGTGGATTTTAGGGATTTGAACAGAGCTAGTTCGAATGACGATTTTCCCTTGCCGCATATCGATGAGTTGGTGGATTTCACAGCAGGGCATGGTTTGCTCTCATTCATGGATGGCTTCTCAGGCTACAACCAGATAGTGATGGCACCCAAAGACCGGGAAAAGACTGCATTCACCACCCCGTGGGGGACGTACTGCTACAGGGTAATGCCGTTTGGGTTGAAGAACGCTAGAGCTACTTATCAACGGGCCGCAACCACAATATTACACGACATGATCCACAAAGAGGTCGAGGTGTACGTGGACGACATAATTGTCAAGTCCAAAGAAAGAGAGGGCCACTACACCGCCTTGCACAAGTTTTTTCAAATGATCAGGGAATTCCGGTTGCGGCTGAACCCTCGGAAGTGTACATTTGGTGTTACAGCGGGAAAAATGCTAGGGTTTCTAATTACACAAAGGGGCATCGAGGTTGACCCTTCCAAAATCAAGGCCATCTTAGAAATACCACCACCAAGGACTAAAAAGGAGGTGCGAGGCTTTCTGGGTAAAGTGCAATTCATAAGACGGTTTATCTCAAAATTAACCTTGACTTGTGAACCACTTTTTGGTCTCTTCAAGAAAGGAAAGAAGTTCCAATGGGACGATCGATGTCAAGCTGCATTTGAACAGATTAAAGAATATTTACAGAACCCGCCCATGCTGTCACCGCCAGAACCGGGGAAACCGTTGATTTTGTATCTGTCAGTAACTGAGACTACAATGGGCTGCATGCTTGCGCAAGAATCAGAGGACAAGGTGGAGAGAGCCATCTACTATCTGAGCAAGAAGATGCTAGAGTACGAAACCCGCTACACTCCGCTGGAGAAAGCTTGCTTAGCTTTGGTATGGGCTACCAGGAAGCTGCGGCACTACCTGTTAGCTCACTCTGTAATGTTGGTTTCACGACTTGATCCTATCAAATATCTTTTCGAGAAACCAGCATTTACGGGTAGGCTAGCTCGTTGGTTGCTGTTGCTCTCCGAATTTGATCTAAAATATGTGACACGCAAGTCGGTCAAGGGAAGAGCAGTGGCAGAGTTCCTTGCCGACTATCCAGTGGAAGGGGGTGAAGCAGTTGAATACTTATTCCCAGATGAGGCCATTTTGCATATCGATGACGAAACTTGGACGATGTACTTTGACGGAGCGTCAAATCAATACGAATATGGGATAGGAGTGTTCTTGTGCTTGACAATTCCGTATCCCTCTAGCCTTCAAACTCCGATTCAAAGTCTCGAACAACGAAGCAGAATATGAGGCGTGCATTGCTGGCCTAGAAGTAACCCTGGAACTAGGGGCAAAACGGTTGGACGTCATTGGGGACTCGAACCTTGTTGTGTCTCAAGCTAAAGGAGACTGGAAAGTGAAAGAGAAAAAGATGATGATGTATCACCAGACCTTGGACTTGCTGATTCCTCGGTTTGAGAAGCTAAGTTTTACTCATCTACTAAGAAAGAACAACAGGTTCGCAGATTCTTTAGCAACTCTATCTTCCATGATAGATATCCCGTGTGGAGTCCGGATGTGTCCAATCATCATCGACCAGAAATTTGCACCTGTCTACAAGTCGATTGCTGCTATAGATAAAGTTCAGGACGAAAACCCCTGGTATTACGACATCTAGAACTTCTTGGAGAAAGAAGCATACCCGCTAGGGGTAAATGCCAAAGACAAAAGGGCAATCAGAAGAATGGCCATTCAGTTTATCATCTGTGGGGGTAAGCTGTATAAAAGGGGTCATCTAGGAATGCATAAGCTATGTGTTGATGCCGAAGAGTCAAAGCGTCTGATGGAAGCCATCCACAGGGAAGAATGTGGTGCGCACATGAATGGGGTAATGTTGGCACGAAAGATCCTCAAACAGGGTTATTACTGGTCCACCATGGAGGAGGATTGTATCGGTTTTGTCCGGCGATGCCACAAATGTCAAATTCATGCAAATCGCATGAACATTCCGCCGTCAAAGCTGTACAACATGACTTCGCCATGGCCATTTTCAGTTTGGGGAATCGATGTGATCGGGGCTGTCACCCCGAAGGGATCGAATGGGCATGAGTTCATCTTGGTAGCGATAGATTATTTCACAAAGTGGGTCGAGGCCCAATCTTATGCGGTGTTGAAAGCTTCGTACGTCGCAAAATTTATCAAAAACAACATCATCTGCTGCTACGGAGTCCCAAATGAAATTATTTCAGACAATGGTTCCCACTTCAAGAAGGAGGTGATTGATTTGTTGGAAAAATACAATATGGCTTTTCATAAGTCCTCTACCTATCGGCCGCAGACCAATGGAGCGGTTGAGGCCGCCAACAAGAATATCAAGCACATACTACGGAAGATGGTGGAAACCTACTGGGACTGGCTGGATAAGCTGCCGTTTGCTCTGTGGGGCTACCGGACTTCAATCAGAACTTCTACTTGGGCGACTCCGGATTCATTAGTTTATGGGATGGAGGCCGTTCTACCTATTGAGATTGAGGTCCCGTCATTGCGGGTATTGGCTGAGTGTCAAATAGCCGAAGCAGATTGGCAGCAGAGCAGATTTGAGGAACTCATGCTTTTTGATGAGAGAAGACTGAAAGCACTGTACCATGTCCAAGGTTATCAACGCAGAATTGCCCGGGCTTTCAACAAGAAGGTTAAGTCCAGGAATTTAAAAGAAGGAGATTTGGTGCTCAAGGACAACCGAGCTCCCATCCACGACCCAAGGGGCAAGTTCAGACCCAATTGGACTGGTCCCTACATCATCAAGTCAATCTGGTCAGGTGGAGCTGTGGTTCTGATGGATCTAGATGGCTTGGAGTTCTCACAACCGATCAATATGGACAAGTTGAAGAAATATTACCCTTGAGAGGCTCGCTAGGCCGAAAACCCGAAAGGGCGACCTAGGCAAAACTCAGAGCACAGAAAATTTGAAATTATAAAAATTGAGCTCGCAAGGTTGAAAACCCGCAAGGGGCGGCCTTGGCAAAAGTTAGAGCGCAAAAGGAGAGTGAAAACACCCGAGCGAAGCTGGGCCTGAACTACGTAAGGCTTGATTCCCATCTTTGGGATACGTAGGCAACTTCATCCTGGAGTTCAGCCATAAACCTTTCCCCGATCAACTTTGTCCATTTTTGATCATCTCATTCATCTTTTTCCATCAGCATTCGTCGCAATCTCCGGTACAGTGCTATTCAGACTAGGGGCAACTTTCCGTTGCCACACAGCGTCAGAAGATTATTCAGACTAGGGGCAACTTTCCAGTTGCTAGGATCCGGGGTTGTGCATCTCAGTGACAGATCTCAGGCGTGTCCAGTTTTGATCCATATCGAAAATAGTTTTGAAAAGTTTTAATAAAGGTTGACTTTGTTCAAATTAATCTTTTTTAATACTAAGACCATTTTTGGACCAAAGCGGAAAATTTTCAGTACCACAACCTTCAATTTCATTGATTTCAACACAGAATTCACTTGCTCTTGCATACAATTGAAGTTGCTTTTTTATTACACTCATGAGGAAACTTGAAAGTACTAATAAAGCAATAAATCCGGGACATAGTCAAGTCAGGTGTCCTTGCGCCCTCTCCCGAAGCTAGTCGAAGCCTCTGATGCCAAGCTAGGCCCAATATGTGCCTCTTCATTGAGCCAATCCCAGCACTCGTCAGATAAAGCGCAACTTAAAGTAGGAGCAGGGGCCAGAAGCTCTCTAGTCCTCCAGGCTTTGGCATATCGAGCAAGCTGTGCGCCTCGGACCGGGAAAGCAGCCGGGTACTCAATTCCCTTTGGCGGGCAAGTCGATCATAATGGCCCGCTGGGCAACCGAACGGAAAATAGAACACAAGTGAGTCGGACCAATCACCGACCCCGGTCTGTGGGACATGCTATAGCTCATTCTTGGGAAGATTGAGCCAAGGACAGCGCCAAGCATTGCGGTCAGCAGACAAATTGCTCATCCAGTTGAACCACCATCCCTCATCAAGCGCATCAACCAGGCGTTGTCGAAAGAAGTAGCCGCGGGCTGAGTAGGCAGGGCAAGAGTCCACAACCTGCAATTTATCCATCAACCATACCTGGGGAGGGATGAAAAATGAGAGAATAAAGAATAGAGAGACGTGCGATGAGAGAACAGTGAGACAAGGGTTTTGTGAGAAAAACCGAGCCTGAGGGCCGAGTGATGTGAGCAAATACATATGTGAGATTGGGTGGGAAACATTACCTGCAGCAGTAGTGGACTCCCCGCAAATCTGGTTGTCTCCTGACGGTGGAAAGCGTCCAAGCCCATCAGCGTTTCGGCCAATGCCATAGCAATACAGCTCTTCCCTTCCTTCAAGCCCTGAGCAACTTCAATCAAATGAATGTTGGGTCTACCCAAGCCCGGGGCAAGCAGGAAGTGAGATAGCATGCACAAGCAGAGGGCATGTTGTCGAAAACCTTGCCAATGGTGGTCGCCGCGGTCACCGGCACCAGAAAAGCGATGGATCAAACCGAGGATATCCAGTTCCCCATTACAGATCAGAGACCGAGCATCATGCGCAGTAAGTCCACACATCTGCTCTAAAGCTTGGGCGTGGCCAAAGCAGAATTGAGGCAAGATCTCTTCCGAACGTTCAGACTCCATCAAAACTTGAAAATCTTCAAAAGTTGGACATACCTTTTGCTCGCCAAAGCTAAAGACATGCGTCACTGGGTTCCAGAACCTTGCTGCGGCTTGGAGGAAAGCAAGGTGCAGCGGAGTACGACCCAGCGTGAATAATGCATTCAACCCGAAGCCCCGGAAGTTCAACTTTTCCGAGCCATCTAGAGAAGCAATCCAAGATGTGAGATTTTCAACGAGAAACGCCTCCATTTTTGTGCAAAACTAAGATGAATTGAATGAACCACGGAGCCAAGGCTTTTAAAGAGAAGAAAACACTATTCGGGGGACACGTGTCAAAGATTTGATGGTTGCTGAATTAAGTGTCCGACCGGCCATCTTTTCTGGCAGGCCGGCCATTTCCTTTTTCAAAACCTGGCCGGTGGCCCCCCTTGCAATAAAGTGGCCGACCATGCTCCAATGTGTGTCCTTGGCCCTGTTTTACCCTCCGGGAGGAAGTTTCAAGCATTTCCATGCAACGGGTATGTCGAAGGCCTCCATTTCCCTCTGTTTCGGATGCGTTCCGTTGCCCAGATCGTCCGAAGTACACTTTGTTTTGTTGAGTTTTGTTTATCGAGTTGTCGCTTTGCTTATCGAGTTGTCGTTTTGCTTAACGAGTTGTTTGTCGAGTTGTCGTGTTTCGTGCTTTTGAGTTGTTACCCTTTGTTTAAGCAATTTTTGTTGAGTCTTGTTTATTAAGTTGTCAACATTGTTGTATTTTGCTTATCGAGTTGTAAACTTGCTAAGGTTTTGTTATATCTTAGTGAGTTAAGTTGTTGCGTCGGTCCACTACTTGACTGGGTAAATGCACAACGCACATTTCCATTCAATCTCATTATGGTGCAAAATGATGCGATATGATGATAAAAGTTTAAAATACAACACTTTTTCAAAAGCTGTTTCATTCCATCATGCTCCATTTGTTACAACATTTTACAAACAAATGGCACAAGTTTTACAAAAATAAAACTGCCTAATAATGTACAATGTGCTACAACTACTAGCAAAAAGGTAGATAAAACAGGGAACCGCAACATCAATGCTCTCAAGAGCGGGAATAAGAGGGCCTTTTCATCCTCTTCTACGAAGTAGCCTTTGCACCCCCATCATCGTCCGAGTCGGAGCTGTCATCCTCAGGATCCCCCTCAGCCTCACCTCCACTCTCGGAGCCAAGACCGGAGCCCTCCTCTCTGTCAGCAGATGTCTCCGACTGACGATCTGCAGCCTCCTCCTCCTCATCCTCACCGGGCTCCTCCTCTATAATGTGTGCTTTACGTCTGCGAGACGACCCTCCTCTTCGGGCTCCTCGAAAAGGCTTGGATGGCCCAGCTCCTCGAAAAGGCCCAGATGGTCCACCTCCCCGAGAAGGCCTGGGTGGCCCGGCCTGCGGCTGAGCATATACTGGAGGCATCTGAAAATGAAAAATGCAGTTTGAATACATCATCCAAAACATGTATGTCAGATACAGATGCAAACAAGCTACACAGGGTGGATGTACGCAGGAATAGTGCACGAATGTGGTGTGTGTCAGATGTGCTCTACACAAGTAGCCTATTAATGCAGTAAAATGTCCAAAATCAGCATGTTATCAGAAGTGCAATGCTAGAAAACTAAAGGGTACCTGGAAGCCCATAATGGACAACTGCGCCTCCCTCCGCAGTACCATCCCCTCAAGTGAGGCTACCATCTCGAGCACCTGATCCATGTACTCAACAGGGGGCTGCAGATGCAAAAGGCAGGGGTATCAAGAAGGAATGAGTGTCCAAGTATCGAGTAGTGAATCAAAGTCAGAAACATACCGGTGGTGAGTCGGGGTCTCTGACATATCGGTGGCCAGGCATCGGAGGCTCTATCGGGATCGGAATCGGAGAGGTAGTCCCATATTGCCACCCTATCAGCTCAGTCGTCATATCCGGCCATCTAGGATGATGATAAGTCGGGGGAATTGGGGGAACCAATCCACCCCTACCTCTAGATGTACCAGCCCTGCTGGTGGAAGGGGCGTCCGCAGCCCGAGCCTGGGCCTAGCTCGAAGATGGCATACCAGCAGGCCTCATCATCGGAGTACGGACTCCAGTCAATGGAGGCATCAGATATATGTGACGGTAAGTAGCATAATCCCCCTCCTCAAGATGGAGTAAGGCATCACTACCCAGAATAGCATTAACAACATCCCGGGAAGAGAGCCTATCAGCGATCCGCATCTCGACTGGGGGTGCTGAGGGAGGGTCCTGAGAAGTATAGCCCCATACCTGACGCAAGAAGCGCTCCCCCAGAAACCAGGCCCTACTAATCGCCCTCGAATAGGATCTCAGTCTTGGGAGGCACCCCGCCTCCAAAGAAATTGGAATCGGAGACCTCACCTAAGGGTGCCCAGGCTCCCATGTAATCATGGATAACCAATCAATCGAAATCGTGAAGATACAAGACAAAACAAAGAAGAAAACACAAAGAACTGAGAGTTTTGAATACCTCCATCGACCGCATCAGGTCGAAATATCGCCAGAGATAAAGGAGAGACTCGAGGTCTTGGCCGATCTTGGCCTTCAAATACAAGTGAGTACGGTCACGAGGGCCCTCCACCACCAACTCGGGCTAACGCTGAAATACACAGAGACCCATAACTGTGGAAAACAGTGCAGAATGTAAATGCAAAGTGCTGAGGGCAAAATACAGAGTGTAAAGTGCGCCGTGTGTGCAATATACAAATAATAAGGGGCAGAAATGTGAATCAAGAGGGCAGAAAATACCTCCCAAGCTCTCCAATAGCCGCCAAGTAAGTCCCCCCTGTCCGCGGGAGGTCGCACTCATGTAGCAATAAAGAGTAGCCAAGCCGGCACCACCCCAATCATACCGTCTGACTTGTGATAGGTCCACCAAAGCACTCAACAGATATAGCCCAACGGTGTTCCCCCTATCGGCAAACAAAGTAGTCCTGAAGAGGAACATCAGAAAACCACGGGCATACTGTGCTACCTCCTCAGGAGTCCCGGGCTCCATCTCCACCTTCCGAAAATGGGAAGAGAACCAGGTGTATTGGACTCTGCCCGAAGATCTATCAACAGGTGGGTGAGCCCCTAGTAAATATATCCAAGTGGCCTCCCACTGGCCCATGTCCTCGTCGTAAGGGATGGGCCAACCTCCTACGTCAAGGCCAGTTAACACGGCAAAGTCAAGCGGGGTCATAGTCAAGTCCCCCGTGGCCGAAAAATGGAAGGAGTTGGTGGTGTCCTACCATCTCTCCACCAAGGCGGCCATCAACGTCCTCCTGGCAGGACAACGAGAAAGCCCAGTACAGAACGGCCCAAACCCTGCCAAATCAACCAAATCCCGAACAGCCTCCGGGAGCTCGGCGTACCAATCTCTAGCTACGGTGGAGCCGTATCCCCACACAGTGCGAGAAGTCACCTGCATTCAGAATGAATACATGCTTCAGCATGAAATGAATGAGCTGTGTGCAAATAAAATGAATGAGCTGTGTACAAATGAAATGAATGAGCTGTGTACAAATAAAATGAATGAGCTGTGCGCAAATGAAATGAATGAGTTGTGTGCAAATGAATGGGCTGCGTGCAAAGTAAAGTGAATGAGCCGCGTGTTCAGATTTCAAAGTGTAAGTTGCGTGCTAGACATCAGTTTGGGCTGCATGTTCAACTCTCAATCAGTGTGTGCCGTGTGTTCACCTTCAATTTGAGCTGTGTGTTCAGAAAATCAGTGTTTGGGCTGCATGTTTAAACCTCAATCAATGTGTGCTGCGTGTTCACCTTCAATTTGGACTGTGTGTTCAGAAAATCAGTGTTTGGGCTGCGTGTTCAACTCTTAATCAGTGTGTGCTGTGTGTTCACCTTCAATTTGAGCCGGGTGTTCAGAAAATCAGTGTTTGGACTGCGTGTTCAACTCTCAATCAGTGTGTGCCATGTGTTCACCTTCAATTTGAGTCGGGTGTTCAGAAAATCAGTGTTTGGGCTGCATGTTCAACTCTCAATCAGTGTGTACCGTGTGTTCACCTTCAATTCTAACCGTGTGTTCAGAAAATCAGTGTTTGGGCTGCGTGTTCAAATCTCAATCAGTGTGTGCCGTGTGTTCACCTTCAACTTGGACTGTGTGTTCAGAAAATCAGTGTTTGGGCTACGTGTTCAAATCTCAATCAGTGTGTGCCGTGTGTTCACCTTCAACTTGGACTGTGTGTTCAAAAAATCAGTGTTTTGGCTGCGTGTTCAAATTTCAATCAGTGTGTGCTGCGTGTTCACCTCTAATTCGGGCTGTGTACTCAGAAAATCAGTGTTTGGGCCGTGTGTTCAATTCTCAACCAATGTATGCCATGTGTTCATAATCAATTTATGGGCTGAGTGTTCAGAAACTCAAGTGATTGAACCGTGTGTTCAAAATACAAACAGAATGCATGAAAAATTCATAATATGTTGCAGAAAAGGTGAAAACGAAGTAAATACCTCTCGTGCCTCATGAGAGAGGTGATACTCTGGCTCCCGCAGAAGGAGATCCCCGGGCGCTCGCTCATCAAAGTTAGTGAAGTGATAGAAAATAGCCCGCGGAAGAATATGCGCTGGTGGGTCGTACCTCTCGGGTATGAAGGGTCGAACCCTCGGAGGCAGAGCCATGATATCGGGATCACCTTTGGCGCCCGGAGGACCTCCACCGTGAGGAAAATGACCGGCCATTTCAGAAAATCTACAAAAGGAGCAAAAACGAGGAAAAATTGAAAAAAGTCTACAAAAGTCAACTCCCGAGAAAATCTTTCAAATGTTGAGATTAACTCACCTCAAGTGGCGAAAATGAGAAAAGAAACACCGAAATCAAAATTTAATCGGTTCAAAGTGCTTAAAACTGAAAGATTTCGCGAAAACAACTTGCGTGAGGCATTGGAAACGCGTATAGAGCTCAGATTTGAAGAGGAAAATGGTTTGGGAAGGTAGAGAAGATGTTTTCGGAGCTGCACTTGTGAGCTCAAAGAGTTTGGATGAGTGGATTTAAAGAAAAGAAGGTGAAAAGACAAAAATGCCCACAGATTTGGACAAGTGGCCGGTCGGCCACCTTTTCTGGCAGGCCGGCCATTCTCTTTTCAAAAAGTGGCCGGTGGCCTCCCCTTGGGAAGAGAGCTGGCCAGTGGTGTTCCCCACATGCCCCCCAGGGTCTCTGCAAATTTTGAGAAAAATTGGAGTCCCCGGGACCTGAAAAAGTACAAGAGAAGTGCACTTTCTGTCGCGAAATCGCTCCGCCGGAACTTTAGCTTCAACTTCTGACGTGTGTCTCACCATTACTCATCAAAATCAAGGTGTATCCTTTTTGAACATGTTGTAACCTCTCCGGGAGGTGAACCGGAGGCCGCGATCGAGTCGCCCTCGTCGAAACGCGCATTTTCTTGCTCGTCGTTTTGTGACAAACACGCATCCTGATTTACGTTTGTTCTGCATTGTTGTGCACGTAACTTGCATTCTCACGTGCGTACCTGCATTGTTATGCACGTCTCTCTGATATCACTAAGCCTCCGTTCTCAAACTTGCGTTGCCACGCGCGTTCTCCCCGCATTGTGGTGCACCTTGCTACCGGTACTGCATTGGTCTGCATTCAAGATCAAATTGAACATATGTTGTCAGATTTGTTGTGCTTGTTGAGTTTCCTCCTTTTGCAGGCACGATATTGTATGTACGGTTAATTTGAAGCTGGCGCGACCAGACGAATCGCGCAGGTATCATATCTTCTCCGTGTGAGACGCGACGAGAATTGAATAATTTTTCCGCATTCCTAACTGCATGAAATGTAGTTGTTGCTTGGCATTCTTGCTTAAAATCAAGCATCTGCTTTGCGAATATTTGTTTTCATTACGACTTCGCACTTGCATGATCATCAAGTTACATCTGGCCTTGTGCATATCATTTTGCATTTTGCCCCCTGCCTACGGGCACGCCTGCGGGCACATATCTGTTTATATCACCTGTTTGTCTAAGTCTTCGGCCTTGTCAAAAATGGGTCGTCTCTAGGCTTTGACATTCACTCCCGTCACTTATGACTTTCGAGTTCTGTCAAAGAGGGGCAACTGTAGACACCCCATTTTTGACCGACCTTAAGACTCAAACGTCACCAATTGAGCACTTGGTGATGTTGCATATTGTGCTCGTTCAGAAGTTTCAGAGTCTCAGCTGCGAGCCTTGCCTTCGGACTTCCGGATTCTTTCATGCTTTGCCTCGGTTTGCGAACCAGGCTCGGTCTTCTCTGTTGCTCTTCCAGAAGGGAGGGAGAGGTCTCATAGATCATCTCTCAGTGGCCGTAGGCTACGTTTTGTGGTCGTAGGCCATTTTGCCCATTTCGGAGCCCGGTTCCCAGTTTTTGGAGCCGTCAGGCCGAGTGCCTCGGTTCGGGACCGCCTAACCACCTCCGTTTGCTCTGATTTTTGGCATGCTTCTTATTTACTCCCTTTTGAGGGACACTGTGGTCCGAGAGACCAACTTCGTGGTCGAACACCACTTCCGGTGCCTAACCATGGGCCCCGGCATGTTCGCCCCTGAACCATCATTTTGCATCGGTTTGAGTTCATTTTTGGCAGGGACCTCTGTTTCATTGTTAGAAAGGTCGTAGAAGGGTGGGAGGCTAGTAATTGTTTCAGCAACCAGTTTTATTCCTCCATCGTCCTCTGTCGCTCGTTTTTCTCACTCGAAAGCCAATGTTGACCACCCTAAGGCCACTTTTTCTTGCCCAAAACCACATATTTGTGTTGTAGACACCTGGGAGGCCACCAATATCACATGGTTGGCCAGTAATTGTGATTGACCCTTTTGAACCCCTCTAAAAAATGGTCTTTTCTCTCTCCTGGTTCACTGTCTCCAGTTTTTGACCACATGGCTGTGTTGAGTACACATGGGAGGCCACCAATTTGTGGTGGCCAGCCACTAATGCCCCTTGACCCATTTGACCCTTGGTCGGCCGGCCATAGGGAGATTCGGCCGGCCACCTAAACCCTAGCAAACTGGCCGGCCATGATCCTCAGGGTTGGTACATTACAAATCTGTCCTCCTTTTCCCCACAGATTTTGTATCCGGGAGGCTGCAGTTTTGGGGGGAAACTTGAATTGTTTCCCCCCCATTTTTCCCCTTCTTTCTCCCCCTCTTTTGCCTATATAAACAGCCCCTAGCCCTTGTCTTGAGGTTTAGAAAAAATTTGCTTCAAGCCTCTTATATTGGAGCCCTCTCTCTTTACACTTCAACCCTCCAAACCTCCTAAACCTTACACCATTTCTACACCATCACCTAGCACCACACCACCACTCCATTCCAGCAGCTTGAAAGACCTTTTCAGAGCTTAGGAGGCACCACTTCTCAAGCCAAAAAGCTGTCAAAGATTAGGCTACAAGGGTAAGCACATTTCTCCTCTTTTTTGGCCTTATCTTGCTCAATATATTAGCCTCTCTTTCTTGCATTTTTGGGCTCCGACCCTAACTGAAAATAGCATTTTTTTGAGCTCTTTTTCATGTTTTTTTAAGGGCCTCTCATTGTTTGAGGCTTCCTTTTTGCACTTGCTTCTTTACCTCTCTTGTATGCCTATTTCTTGTGTAGTATTTTAGGCCTATATTTAAACTATTTTGAGGCATGTTGTAAACTGAAAAGTAGCTTATTTTGAGCCCTTATTCAACATTGTTGAAGGGCTCATCACTATTTGAGGCCTCCATCTGGCACTTACCTTTATATCCCTCTTTTGGCCTTATTTTTGCATGATTTGTTAGCCTCTTGTGCTTCTGTTTTTGGGCTCTGGTCTGAACTATAAATGGCCTTATTTTGACCCCCTCTTCATGTTTCATTAAGGGTCTTTTACTGTTTAAGGCATCCTTTTTGTACTTTGTGTTTAAACCTCTTTTTAGGCCATATCTTGCATAGTATTTTAAGCATTCTTGTGTACTGTTTTGGATCTGGTCATCAACTGTAAAATGCCATATTTTGGGCCCCTCTTCAACATTTTTTAAGGGCCCTCCTGTTTTTGAGGCCAGAAACCATCACTTGCTTCTTTGTCCCTCTTTTGGCCCATTTCTTGCATGAGAGCTTAGCCATACTTGTGTTTATTTTTGTGGCTTATTGTAAACTGTAAAATACCATATATTGGGCCCCTCTTCAACATTTTAGAAGGTCCCTTCTCTGTTTAAGGTCAGCAGCTGCTACCTACTTCATTATCTCGCTTTCGGGGCAATTTTTGCATGCTAGCTTAGCCCCATTTGTGTTCACTGTTTGTCCTTGCTTAAAACTGTAAATATGCTTGTTTTGGGGCTGTGTTGATTCTTTCTTCACACTTCATGTTCAAATAATGCATGCATTGCATAGCCATAGGTCATTCCATGCGCTTAATTTCATGTTTCGGGATTCATTCCATGCATCGGGTGTTATTTTGCCATGCTTCGGGGCTGTTTTGCATCAATTTTTGCTACTGAAATTTGCATGCTAGTACGTCATATTCCATGCCTTGTCATGTCTTGTTAGAGTGGCATTCCGTGCCTTAGGTTCGGTCCTCGGTTTGCGTGCATGCATGCACGCATCTCGAGTGTCTCATTTTCACCTAATGGCCTCCTATGTGAGTGTGGCCGAGGTCCACTTGTGTTGGTGTAAGTCCATTATGCATTGTGTATGCCATTTCGTTTCATAGCATTGTGTATGCTAGGTTGTATGTTAGCGCATTGTGTATGCCATGTTACCTCGTGTATCGTGTATGCCATTTCATAGCATTGTGCATGTTAGGTTGTATCTTAGTTACATTCATGCATGTCATGCATATTGCATTGTGTTTGGGATAGGAGTTAGCCCAAGCACGGGAAACGAGGTACGTTTCGTACTCCAAGTAACGGAACGTGTCTCAATTCCCCAGTCGCCGACACTCTGGATTACCCATGATGGAGTCTAGGTATTGTTGTGTTTATATGTGCATTCATTCCATATCGAGTTGTGCCATTTGACTCCTCGGCCATCATGCATCGAGATGCGTGATTGGTGGCACGAGGATCGAGGTATGCATACATATGTGAAAATACATTGCCATGCCCCTTTCTTGCTCTCTTCAAAGAAATCAAGAATCGCTGACCTTCCGGAGCTTGGCGCGCTTTCCAAGAAACAATTGCAAACAGAGGCTAATTGGGGCATCGCGGTGGATTTTCGCGCAAGGCAACCCGAGCATGCATTATTCATCATCTGAAGAGGAGTCAAGGCAGTCCCTGGCTTGCATGCCAGTTTATTGTTTTCTTAGTTAATTTGTTAATTAGGAATTTGTACATATTTTGGACTGTATTATTTATTTGGACTGTACTATTCGGGACTGTATATTATTCTTTTGGACCATCTGCGCGAGAGCAATATTGTAATAAGTATGCGTGAGTGTGATTTATGTCTTCCAACCCCACGTCTTTCTTCCCTTTTATTTACCAGCTTACGATGGTTAGATTAGGGCATGTTTCAATTAGCATACAGTATGATAGCATGTTTGCATTCATTCATCTGTTTTGCATGCACCGGGTTCGGCGCATCATACTAACTGCATTTGTATTTCAATTCTAAGTTGAATACGTGATAGCTGTAGCATTCCATATGCCATGTTTAGAATAGCCGAGCCTGCTATAGTTGCATTTTTGCATGTGTTGCATTAGGCATTTCTGTATACTTAGGATCACGCATGGATTTCTAATTAGCTTCTTTTTTGGCTTGGAGTACTCGGTGAGTTTTATGTTTTAGCATCCTTGCATGCGTGTGAGTGACTGCCATGAATAGCATGCTTACCATGAGGCTAATTGCTTATGTGATATAACTGCCTTGAACTCCTGTGGGTGAAGGTTGGGTTATTTGAATTGAAACAGTTCATCAAATGTATGTTTTAAGCCCACTAGATAGTGGCAAAATCATGTTTTCTAAGCCCACCCGAGGGTGGCAAAATCTGCATTTTAAGCCTACCTGCGGGTAGCAAACCATCTTTCAAAAACAAACATGAAATATTTTGTTCCAATTCAGGCGACCCGGTCTATACTTGTATGCTGTGCGCATCACATAGTAAATCTAGGCTAATAACCGGAATAAGAACGCACAATGTTTTCTAAACTAGATATCATGGTTAGTAGAGGCCGATCTTTGATCGGGCGAGTGGGGGTGCTTACGAAGTGACATTCCCCAATTGTACCCAAATTCTCGAGCCGAGACAACTTTGGTGATGACGGACACGTGGCCTTAGGCAACGAGTCAGGGTTTCCTAAATTTCCCAAAATAAAATATTTAGGTGGCGAATCCGTATCTGGCAAAGCAGTCCATGTTTGGCACTTCTTTTCTAAAAATCTGTTTTCTCAAAACGATTTTGCCGAACTTGGACTCTTTGGTTCAAGATTAAGAACCGTAACACAAAATCGAGTCCGAGCTGTAGTGAGGTCCCCCGCGGGTGTGTCTACAACAAGTTAGATTGCTTATTCAATTTTACCATTCATACACTTTATTAACAATTTACCAAAAAAAAAAAAAAAAACAACAACAACAACAACAAACCATTACAAAACTGTCACCTTTATTGATTAACAACTTGCACCATCATACACTTTATTACAAAAATCACATTTAGTTCATTACAAAAAAAAAAAAAAAAAAAGAAAAAAAAAAAAAACCAACAACAAAAACACAGGAAAAACACCCAACCCTCACTTCCTCTCGCTGGACACCAGATCTTCCTCCTCCACCCCCTCATCTAGGAGAGTCTGGGCGACATCGTCCTTTCCTACTTTTACCAGACGGAAGTCCACATCTAGGAACAGCTCCTACGCCTTATATTTAAAGCTCATCCGGCTGCTGTCCCAGTACTGGCTCATTTCGTACTTATAGAAGTCTGACCGCTGAAAACTTTGAATTACTTCTTCTTCGCTCCTACTAGCAGTGGCCACTCCTGATGGCCCAGCACCCCATTCACCCTCCTTTGCCAAACTCCTCGCAACCGCTGCGTCGATGGCCATCTGGAATTCAACAGACCCCTTAAACTTCTCCATCGCTGCCACACAAAAGTTTGGGTATGCCGCGCTCTCAGAGGCCATTTTGGCCCTCTTTTCTCCCAGCGTCCTTTTTCAACTCCGCGATGTGCCCATCCGCTTCTTCTTTGTCTTTTAGGGCCTGGTCGCTCAGATCTTCATTGTTGGAAAGGGCCTCTTGGACTTGGTAGTGTTGCAGGGTTCTTGGATTTCGTCTACCTTCCTCTGCTCACCCGCCAGCTCAAACTCCAACGATACTGCCTTGTGGCACACCACTTCCAATTCCGATTTGGCGACGATGAGCTCGGAGGTAGCGCGTTCTGCCAAGTAGCTTTGTACCACTGCCAATACTTCCATTTTTTTCGCCCTTTGTGCATAGTCCAAGCTTTTTGCATAGGCACTTCGCGCAGCTTTTCTCCAGCTCGCCGTCTACACCCTTAAGTTTTGCAATTGTGCCTTCAACTCTTCCAGCTGGGCCTTCAGCAGCTCTGCCTCCATCTTCGCCCGCGCCACCTTATTCAATAGGGTCACCGCCAAGGTTGTCGCTTCCATCTGCGTTGAGCAGAGCCCTCTCAAGAGGTCGGCCTCTGTAAATTGTGCCACCGATCGCACAGCCGCATCCTCCACCACACCCAGGAGACGATCTGCGGTGACCCTGGCTTCTCTCTTTCTTCCACCAAATGATCGGCCACCATACGAACATGATGCGTGGAGGTTTTCAACGCGGCGCTTGTCTCCGCTCTACTCGTTCGCCCCCTCCCTACCTTGGGACTTGGGGACACTTCTTTTACAGGCACAATCTTGGACGATTGGTCTTCCAACCGCTCACCTCCTCCAACTACTCTGGCCCAGCTATTCTATTCACCACTTGGGCACCTGGGCACTTGGCCTCTTCCACCTCCCTAGTCTCCCCTACCTCTACTTCTAGGGATACCTCCACTATCCACTCCTTCGCCTTCTTCAACACTGGTCCTCCCTCACTCTCCTCCGCAGCCGCCTTGCTTTTCTTCTTTTTCTTCAACACCGCCTTCACCTCTTTTTTGCTCCTCTTCTTTAGCGGATCCACTGGCGGTGGCAGCGGCGCAAAATCGGTCAAATCCTTGTCTCCCACAGGCTTGGGGCGTAGTCAAACTCGCTCTTTCATGACCAGCTTAGGCGCACGGCCTAACTATGATTCTTTGTACTTATCTGCCTTGGCGAACGTCCTTTCGTCCTTTGCCTCCTGCATCTTCCTCCTCGCCTCCAGCTCTTCTGGTGCAGGGTCCTCCTTGGTCGGCTGTCGCCCCAGATTCAAGGCAAACAAGGTTGAAAGCTGGATAAGGTCATCCCACTTTGCGCCCTCCTTCTCCCTCCACTCCTTTACTCGTTTAACCCTATTCTCTACTTCTGCCTCTAACCTTGGCTTCACTGACTTGATGGGAATTTTCCACATTGCACGCACCCCCTTACCGCCATTCACCGATACATAAAACCACCTTGGTCTCCACTCCTTTACCAACGATGGCAAACCTATTACTAATCCTCTACCCGCCACCGCTTGCAAGGTCACCCATGTTTCTTGTTGACCAGAGGCCTTATAACAAGAAAAGAACTCATCCACTGTCATCGCTGCTCCCTTGGTCGCCCGTGGCCATGCGATCGCGCAAGCCAACAATATTTTCCATGCATTGGGCATAAGTTGACCTGGCGCCACTTCCAACCAGTTCAACATGTTTACCACTATTTGTGGGAGTGGCAACCGTAAGACTAAACCCTCCTATTTGGATCTCTCTTTGTCCTTTAGCTCTAGCTCAATAATCTTGTTTAGCACATTATCTTCTTTTCCATTGAAATTGATGCCAAGAGATTTACCTAATTTTATAGTGGCTTTAGCTTCATTGAGGAGAAGATTGTTCGGACTAGTAACATCCTCAGAAAAATCTGAACGTGCTATCGTAGTTGATGCTGGTCTGAAAATGACAAACCTAGAAGTGTGCTTGCTGACTGCTGCAACTTTCTGCCCATGAAGTCTAGCAAAGCTGGTGAACCCCTTTAGCTGAACCTTCTTCTTTCTTTTCCTATTCTCATTCCGCAGGAGTTTTGGGACAGAAACTGGTTGCCTAACTAAACCTGAATGATTAAGGCTCAGAAAACCCTTCCTATTTAGATTCTTACTAAGAGCTTATGCCAAATCCACTTCAAGATTGATACCAAACCCAATTCCATCACGAGATCCACTGAAGCTTTTGATAAAACCAGGTGTAGATACTTGCTATTTGTAATAATGCATATATATGTGTTATGCAATAACTCAGAAGAAGAGTGTTTGCAGGGATGTGGCAATTTGTTTTGCTTATGAGCTTGGAGGGACCATCATTTGGGGGCAACTTTGTGTTCATTTTAATTGATTGGGGTTTTCTATTGTATTTTTACTTTTGTTGTTGGTTTCTTACTAACTCTCGATGATGTGCTAGCAAATGATAAGGCGTGCCTATCGGTGCCAACCTAATTGGAATTGATTTGTATTGCTGTGATACTTTTCGCACTCATCATTTTTTTGTATTGATGTAATATTTCATCTTCATCAATAAAGGTTAAGTCTTTTGTTGATTAAAAAAAATGCGTTATGCAATAATTTGATCAAAATGTGTTATGCAATAATGCCTCAGATCATGAATCGCTGTAACCCATTGAAAAAAAACAAAAACAAAAACAAAAAAGCCTTAAATCAATAAATTTATATACATACAGTGATGGAGTTAGAAATTCGACGCAAAGGGAGTACATGTTAATTACAACATTAAATTTGTTTTTTCCATAATGAGATACTATTAAACTAATACATATATTTTCGTTTATTTTTGTCAATCGGTGAGATTTAATATTACAATGATCATGAGATTTACATCAAGGTGACTTATAAGTCCATATTCAATAACTAAATTCTATTAACCTAACAATAAGAACAAACAAACAATTGAATTTATTATCAATAAGTCCTAGAGTATCAACTCAACAAAGAGTCCCACAATAGAAGGAAATAACTAGCTAAACAAACTTTATAATGGGAAATTAATTATAAATCGATTCAATTCTTACCTTGATTTATCAATTAAGAGTGTCAAAGAATGGCTAAAAGAATAGAATAAAACATTTAAAAAAAATTTGAAATACAAAGAATTTTACATAATTTAAGAAGAAATACTATTACAATTTTATTAGCGATAAACAATATATAATCTTTATAAATAAGAATAGTAGTATAACTATCAAAACTTTATAGGGGCACGTGACCCTGGCTTGTCCATGATATGTACACCCTTGTCAATTTATGCATATATGAGTTTACAAGATAAGGGAAATGGCAACAACCGTTTAGTGGGTGGTTATTAATTCTTATGTATGTATAAAAAATGTATAGAAGTATATGAAAAGAGTATTAAGATTCTACATATTTTGTCATTATCTTGATCTTTGGGTGGGTGTAGTTATCAACACGCCCAAGTTAAAATTTTAAAAACTGTCATTTCGTGACTTATAATTAAGTTGGTCAAGCGTCAAAATCGAGTGGGCATGCTCACTCGCTCGCTCAACCATTTAATTGTAAGTCGAAGTTAAAAATACTCATATTTCAACTTTTAAATAATTAGTTTTTTTTAACTTATTTAAATTAATAAGTTATAAACAGAAGCTGCACTAAACAGTCTAATACAGACTCTCAAATCAAAATAAGTTATAATCACTCCCTCCCAAAACTATAACAAACAGTCCCATTATTGGATCCCTTGACTAGAAGCTAGGTTATCCGACCATAGACTTAGCAAATATTCGAGCTCATGATTCAGTCTAGCCACCAAATATATAACTTACAAAAACAAAATCATGCAACACAACAAAAAGAGCTAATAAATGGGATTTCACCTAATTGTAATATGACCTATGATACAACTATCATCAATCACAGCATCCTTTTTGTGGGTACCCAATTATCTTTTTAAGAGACAAAAGCAATGACTAAATGGAGTTAAATCAAAGATGAGAGGAGGACCTTTAACAAAAATGAAAAAGAGGGAATAATAGCTTAGTTGGCCCAGTGTTGCAGTTGGATTGGACCCATCGATGACTTGTAATCCTCACAACAACAAAAAGAGGGGTAACACTAGTTTTTTTTTTTGATAGACAATAGTTCGGTTGGAAGGGAACTTGTAGGCCAAAGGAATCAGCTAACAAAATCGTGACTTTCGTGTATGCCTAAAAAAATGATCACTCAAGACACCTCATTCTTACTAGAGTGAAATTTGGGGAGAATAAGGTTTGCAATTTTATCTCTATTTTTGGAGGAAAAATGATTTATCTTTCTAATTTTGTTTTCTTAAATCCACTCCCAATAATGTGAAATTAGAGGAGGCTAAAGATGAGAAAGAAAGAGGAGTATAAAACCACTTCACATGGATGTTAACCACATCATTAGACGTAAAATTAAAAGGCCTCAATTAAGGAATATAGGGAGACTATTTTTGGAGAGCCGGTTTTCATGTCGGCGAAACCCATGCCACCAAAATTGTTAATTGTTGTGAGGTAATTTTTATTTTTTTCAAATTTAATGTAAGAGGCCTTTTAGAATAATGGATGTTAGGATGAGACCGTGTAATGATAAGTTTTACTGTTAGACCAAATCATTCTTTCGCTTTGGCGTATTAATTTCTCGAACAAATTATACTAGTGGTCTTTACATTTATCCCTTGCGTCATTTTAGTTCTTTCATTTTCAATTGGCTCAATTTTACCTTTAATTTTACATTTTGTATCTATTTGGTCTAATTGATAATGTCATTAGTATTTTTGACAAAAAATAATTACTGAATTGGTTGAGCTTAACTCACCAAATTTAGTAAATTTATGATTTTGCTCCAAAAAATATAACTTATGTCACTTATATGCATATTTTTCACAAAAAATGTCAAGAGTTGTAATCAATTGGATCAAATTAAAATAAAATCATAAATTCAGGATTAAAATCAAGTCACTTGAAATTATAGGGAGTAAAATGGCACAAAGACCAAAATATAAGGAATCCTATCGCAATTTGCCATAATTTCTCTTATGAATGCTACCAATAATACCTCTCTTTTTTCTTTGGACCCACATCATTTTCTATTTTTTTTTGGAAAAATTCTATTTTCACACACCTTTTGGTCTCTCCGTACACACTTGATGAAAGAAATTTTTATTACAATTTTACCATGAAACAAAATGACTATAATGGACATCAATACACACACTAAATATTAAAACTTAGTTTTTTCTGTACACAACTTTTGAAAACAATAATTCTCAATGCACATCTTTTGGAAACACAAAAACTAAAACCTATATTTTTCATTTATTGTTTCTCACTTCCTCCATTGCTACACACTCTATTGTCCTCCATTGTTTATTATAAGGAGTTTTCTTAGGTGTGCAACCCACAAAAGGTGTAAGTGGGTTGCACACCATGTGCCACTCACACAAAAGGTGTAAGTGTAAGGTGTAAGTGTAAGTGGAAGGTATAAATGAAATGTATAAGTTGCACACCATGTGCCACTTACACAAAAGGTGTAAGTGCAAAGTAAAAAAGGTATAAGTGTAAGGTGTAAGTGAACACAAAAAGGTGTAAGGTGTAAGTTGCACACTATAGCATTACCCTTATTATAAATCCTCTAATATTTCTTCATTGTTCACCTCTAGGTTTGTGTAAGTTCATACTCCATTGTTTCCTTTTTCCATTTGAACCCACCATCATTTTTTATTTTTGTGATGGATGATTTGCAAACTAATGGAAATTCAAATTTAGATAAGAATATGACAGTTTAAAACCAATGTAGCAATGAAAATATGAGTTTTATATGTAGAAATTAATTTTTTTCCTGTTCACAATTCTCATTCGACAAACCAATGCCGAACAAATAGACAAATTTCTAAAGAACATAACTAAATGAATTCAATTTTTTTGGAAGTACATAACCAAATAAAACAAATTGATTTGTAAAATCAATTCTAAATGAATTATTTTCGTTTCATCACAAACCAACGTCGAACGACAATCGAAAATGGTAGAATTATAACTTTTTTTTGGCAAATTTATTACATAATAACCACGAAATAGGTGTTCCTTACCTCAAGAATGCAGTGGAGCTGAAAGTAGGTCTTCAGTGGAGTTGAGTATTGTTGAAAATGTGCCAGATTGTCAGAAGAAGATTGGAATCGCTGAAGTGTCGAGGGTTTGGTGTGCACAAAGAAAACCATTTAGGGGTGTAAATGTATGGTGTTTGGAAATGTGTTTTTGTATGATGTGTGTACAAATTATGGGTTATGACTATATTTGGAACATTTGGCGTGTGAAATGAGAATAATATTACGTTCTTAAGTGTGTGAACTAAGATATGATGTGCACAGAGCCTAAAGGATGTGCAAAAATAGAATTTCCTTTTTTTTTTTTTTTTTTTGGTATTACAAATTTATCCTATCATAAAATTTCATTTATGTTCTTATCCCTAATCACTCGAAACGCTAACCCTAAATCCTACCCTCACCCCTTACTAGTTCCAACCACCCTCTCCAGCTCCTCCCCTGATAGCTGTTGGACAATCTTTATTATATTTAAATTTTTTTTTTATTTGTGTACTTAACAACAAACGAAATACAGAAGAAATAAAGGAAATGAGAGAGATTATTTGATTACAAAAATCAAACCAGTGAATAAAAATATATAAATAAAAACAGATTTTTATTTTGTTACAAAAAAAAAAATTTAAAATCTGATATAAATAAATGATAAAATAAAAAATAAATTAACAACTTACTTTATTAATTTCTCGAATAAAATTTTGATCAAGTCCAGTGTTTAATACTGTGTCCTCAAGACAGATTCGTCCTCTCCACGGTGTTTTCAAATTGTAGACGTCTATCTCCCAGAATAAAATGATCAACAGTAAATAGTAGCAGCACTACACGCTATTTACACAACAAACACACTAATTAAGTGTTTACACTCTTTCTCACAAGGAAAATAATGCAGCAAAATGCAGAGAGAGCAGGTAGAATTTGGGATGAAAATTGGAGTGAAAAAACCAAATGAGAGACTACTTATTTATAAATGGAATGATGGCCTTTCAGTTTGAATTCAACAGGTATAGTACCTGTTCGGACAGATCTGGTTTGATTTTCAAACAGATAAAAAACTGTTTTGGGTTTGAATAGATTCAGATCTGTTGGACAGTTATGGAACTGTACAGAAATTCTGAAGAGGTGCAAACAGATTTGAATTCAAAAATTGAAATTAAACTAGACAGATTTTCAGAATTAATTTCGTATTCTGGACAAATTTTATTTAACCAAAAAATAAAATTAAATTCAAATAATTTTGGTTAAAAAAGATAGTTATTGGGCCAGACAAGCTCGACCCAACCTCACACCACCTACCCGTGCTCAATGTAACAACTTAAAAATTTAAGTTGTCTCTCTCTTAAATTTTATATTAATTATAAATGAGAAAAACTCTAAATATTTAATTAATAGCATAATTAATTATGATAATAATAGTGGTAGTAATAGTAAAATTAAATAATTGATTTTATGATTAGGAGTTATTATTTTATTAATTAGAATTAATCTAATTGCTGTGGATAAGTAAAAGTAAAAAAAAAAAGAAAAAAAAATATAAAAGGATAATATTGAATCTGACAAAGGTAACACGTGTCCGTGATCGGGGCTTTCCGTGGCTTGTTGCCCACGGTTGCCTCCGCTATAAATGGGAAGGCTTGGCTCATGATATAGGGAATAACAAAATAAAAAGAGAGGAAGGGAATTAGAAAGTAAGGAAAGCTAGCGACGACGGAAAGTAAAAGTGAGGTATTAATTTTAAGGTGAGTTATATTATTTTATACAAGTTACGTTTTATAAATTATATTAACATTTCAATTATGTGAATTATTTTCTGAACCCTATTTGCTTAAAATGAAACCCATGGATATGTTTGTTTAGCTTGTAAAGAATATTGGACTATAATTTTATAAACAATTATGTTTTGTAAGTACCACCATGGGAGTCCCATGCCTTGGAGGACTTAAATAACCATCGGCTCTGTTTGGTCACTTTGTGACCCTCTATTGTCATGGATCTATTGACCTCTGTATAATACAAGTTATATTTCATAAATATTTCAATTACGTGGATTAATTTCTGAACTCTATTTATTAAAATGAAACCATGGATATGCTTATTTATATTTTAAAAAATATTTAACTATAACCTTATAAACAATTATGGTTTGTAAGTACCACCACGGGAGTCCCACGCCTTGGGGAACTTAAATAACCATCGGCTTCTGTTTGGTCACTTTGTGGCCCTTTATTGTCATGGATCTATTGACCTCTGTTCTGTGCGGAGATAAGTGTTGCACTATTGTGGGAGCCACCTCTATAATTCGTATGAGCTACCTATTGAATCCGTACCTATGTCCTGACTGTCACTCTTGTGACCTCTGTTCTATTCTGTTCGGTACCGTGGTTATGGTTATTTATTTATATAATCTCAGTTTTACTACTGAAATGATTATTTGTTCAAACTAAGTTATCTTAAATATTTTAGTTACATAACTATCCATGGTTATTTTGTATCCTTTATACTCTTAGCATAATATTTTTCACTCTGCCATGTGCTTATAGCTGTTTACTAATTTTCAGAAAACAATGCAATTTAGAAATAGCTTTTAGAAAGTCTTAGGCGCGGGGCTGCGGAATAGACACACACAATATTTTTATGATATTTTTATATGTAAATATTGTCCTGTTTGGTCAATAAATTTTGTAATAAAAATAGAAACTCCGATGATTATTTTGGTACCCTCACTTGAATATTATTTCTGCTCACGTTTATTAATTTTTTTAAGAATTGGCCGGAGGTAACTTCAGTTACTGGTCATCACGATACTTAACCCTTGGGTATGGGGAGCGGGTCGTGACAAGTGGTATCAGAGTAATGGTTTATAAAAAAATAAATAAATCATCATTGGAGCATATGACACACGCATATTTAAGAAGTAGAATAGCGGGTAATTAGTACCTAAATATTATATTTTGTTAGTCGATTTAATTATATTATAATTTTATATGATTTAAATTATATTAGTATAATTTTATATGATTTTATATATATATATATATACATTATTTATTATTTTTTTTGTCTGTGCCTAATTTGTGAAGGATATTAGATATAATTTATATTTGTTATAGTAAAAGAAGGAAAAGAAACAAAGGGTGTCGGGCTCAAGCACCCACCAAAATTATAATATAATTAAATATATATAATTTCCATTTTGGTATTCAAAAAAAAAAAAATTCATTTCGACTTTTTAAAAGTGTGTTCAAATTATAAAGATACTAATTTTGAAACTATTTTTCATCAGTGGAAAGTTTAGGATAAAAGAAATGGAAGCTCATTTCAAATTCCTTTAACTCTTGCATGTAATTCTATCATTTCATTTCCAGTCATTTGTTTAATTATGTTCTCATTTTTTTTTCTTTTCAAAAATAAAACCAATGAAAAGTTTTTTAAGTCACCGATTGTTTCTCATTTTCGCCCAAAACAATTTTTGATAACTAGATAGTGAGTTATTTTTGGTAAAGTTTTTTTGAGGTAATATTTTCTATCAGATTAATCATCTAATATATATTTATCAGAGTACGCAGCAGATAGCTTACACATATGACAAATTTTGAAAACGAAATTTTCAAAAGGAGGGAAGATTGTAACAACCTAAAAATTTAAGTTATCTCTTAAATTTTATATTAATTATAAATGAGAAAAACTCTAAATATTTAATTAATATCATAATTAATTATGATACTAATAGTGGTAGTAATAATAAAATTAAATAATTGATTTTATGATTAGGATTTATTATTTTATTAATTAGAATTAATCTAATTGCCATGGATAAGTAAAAGGAAAAAAAATATAAAAAGATAATATTAAATCTGACAAAGGTAATATGTGTCGGTGATCGGGGCTTTTCGTGACTTGTTGCCCATGGTTGCCTCTCTTATAAATGGGGCGAATTGGCTCATGATACAAGGAATAACAAAATAAAAAGAGAGGAAGGGAATTAGAAAGTAAGGAAAATTAGCGACAACGGAAAATAAAAGTGAGGTATTAATTTTAAGGTGAGTTATAGTATACCTTGAGTGACCATAATATATTTTCTGTATATTTTGACTTACCATAATTTATTTTATACAAATTGTATTTTATTAGTTATATTAATATAAGTTATGTTTTATAAATATTTCAGTTACGTGGATTAATTTCTGAACTCTATTTGTTTAAAATGAAACCCATAGATATGTTTGTTTAAATTTTAAAGAATATTTGACTATAACTTTATAACAATTATATTTTGTAAGTACTACTACGGGAGTCTCACGCCTTGGAGGACTTAAATAACCATTGACCTATATTTGGTCACTTTGTGGGCCTTTATTGTCATAGATCTATTGACCTCTGTTCTATGCGGAGCAAAGTGCTATGCAGAGATAAGTGCTACACTATTGTGGGAGCCACCTCTATAATCCGTACAAGCCATCTCTTGAATCCATATCTCTGTTCTGACTGTCACTCCTGTGACTTCTGTTCTGTTTTTTTTGGTACCGTGGTTATGATTATTTATTTACATAATCTCAGTTTTGCTACTTAAATGGTTATTTGTTTAGACTAAGTTATCTTAAATATTTTAGTTACATTACTATCCATGGTTATTTTGTATCCCTTATACTCTTGGCAAAATATTTCTCACTCTGTCATGTGCTTATAGCTATTTACCAATTTTCAGGAAATAATGCAATTCAGAAATAGCTTTTGGAAAGCCTTAGATGCGGGGCTGGGGAATAGATACACACAGCACTTTTATGATATTTTTATATGTAAATATCCGTATTTTTGGCCAATAAATTTTGTAATAAAAATAGAATAGCTCCGATGATTATTTTGGTACTCTTACTTAAATATTATTTCCGCTCGCATTTATTGATTTGTTCAAGAATTGGTTAGAGGTAAGTTCAGTTACTGGCCATCATGATGCTTAACCCTTGGTACGGGAAGCGGGTTGTGACACCCAAGCCTAGGGCACTGAACGGGAAGACGTGAGCATATTTATTTTTAGTCCACGGGTCTAGTCAATTTGCCATAATCTCTCCTTTCTATAAACTTTACCCCTGTTAACCTAAACCAAACCTTTCCACCAAAACCCACTTCCATGGTACCTATTAGATCAAAGTTGAGGAAAAATTTTATTTTCCAAAACCATTTTTAACAATCTTATTTTTTGCTAATCTTGTTAGAAATAGTTTTGGAAAATAAGATTTTTCCTCAACTTTGGTCTAATTTTTAGGTAGAACTCATGCGCCAAATTTGGCAGGTCTAAGTAGTATCGTGTTCTATGCCGTATTGTGATTCACATAGTATATTTGGTTGCTCAAAACCATTATCGGATAAATGAAAAATTGAAGCCAAAGTGAGCTTCATGGAAATAGAGTTTTTGATGGAAATTCCTTAAGGTTTGGTTTAAGGCTTGTCCCACATTGGTTTGGTGGGCAAACTTTTGTGGGTTTATAAAGCTTGGAATTGTAACTTGGGGAGGGCCCCAAGGGGCATCCCAAGTTTGTAGAAGGTAGAGGTTATAGGCGAATTGGGCTACACCCATTGGACCTAAAAATAAACATACGCGCGTCGCTAGGCTAGGCCTAGGCTAGGGTACAGGTGCGTGTTGTGAGGTTGTGTTGGACTTGTCCAGTCCAATACCTATCTTTTTTGCCCAAAAACATTTGAATATAATTTTATTTTTTAGTAAAATAAAATCTGTCTAGAATTTGAAATTAATTTTGAAAATCTGTCCAGTTTAATTTCAATTTTTGAATTCAAATCTATTTGTACCTCTTCAGAATTTCTGTACAGTTCCATATCTATCCAACAGATCTGAATCTATTCAAACCCAAAACTGTATTTTATCTGTTTGAAAATCAAACAAGATCTATCCGAACAGGTACCATACCTGTTGAATTCAAACTGAAAGGCCACCATTCCATCTATAAATAGGCAGTCTTTCATTTAGTTTTTTAAATTGGTCCCAAATTCTGCCTACTCTCTCTTCATTTTACTACATTATTTTCCTGTGAGAGAGTGTAAACACCTAGTGTGTTCGTTGTGTGAATAGTGTGTAGTGTTGTTACTATTTACTGTTGATCATTTTATCTTGGGAGATAGACGTCCACAATCTAAAAGCACCGTGGAGAGGACAAATCTGTTTTAAGGACACAATGTTAAATACTGGATTTGATCAAAACTTTGTTCCAGAAATTAATAAAGTAAGTTGTTAATTTATTTTCTGTTTTATTATTTATTTATATCAGATTTTGATTTTATTTTTATTTATTTATTTTTATTTACTAGTTTGATTTTTGTAATTAAAAAATTTCTCTCATTTATTTTATTTCTTTTGTATTCCGTTTGTTATTAAGTACACAAACAGATTTTTTTTAAAATACAGTAAAGATTGTCTAATATGGAGGAGTGAAAGAAGTTTAGGGCTTTCTAGAGAAGGAAAAGCTAAAGAAAAGAGAAAAGGTTGAGGGGAATTGGAGTACGGTAGTGACTGGAGTGGTCATGGTTAGGGTTTTATAGAATGAAGGTGTGATTTCCAAAAAGGGAGGGAAGAGAGTGGGGGTTGTTGGGGAAGAGGTGTTGGGTAGTGGCATGGAAGGAAGACCTTGGGGTTGTCGTAACAGTAATTGTGTTGTAGGCTTCCAAAGGTAGGAGTGGTGAGGGTGGGGTTGTCAGAGAAGAGCGGCATGGGTGGGGTCCTAAAGGGTGCAGTTGGGATTAGGTGGGGAGTTGGAAGAAAAAAAGGATTAAGAGCAATTTTGTGGGATCGGGTTTTAATTGATAGATATTTGGCTATATATCCGATATAATGATCATTCAATATCTGATTCAATATCTGATATATAACCAAATATCTATCTTATCATATCAATTATATGATAGACATATATATATCTTGAGTGGTTATCCAAATAAGTTTGAATTAAAATTCAAACTTACATGGATAAGATTCAAGAAGTTCAGGCTCAAAAAGCTCAAAGGGCCATGCCAAATGGGCGCCCAATTTCTAACATCTCCCACTCGCACATGAGTTGGCATGACACTGCCACATCTCTATCTCAATCTCCCCAAAAATGAACAATCTCATACTAGCCAATGCACCGTGCGACTGCTGAGAACACCTGCATGTGGAAGCTCTATACTAGAAACTCAAAATGAGCCATCATAGAGACATCAACCCAAAAGGAACAAAAATAGTGTCTCATATACCCCAGACCTATCTAATTACATCGGTCCAAAAAACATCTCTAATCCCTCAAAAAGAGCATGTTTGACCCTCTCAATTCTTGCAATATATTCACACTCAATTCGCCTTTCACACAGAGTGATGTGAGTTACCGTCAATGAATATACAACAGTGGTGGTGTAATACTAGATGATCTTCCCTTTGCACTCATGCCATTTAGTTTAGGATTGACCGCTTTCCCAGTGATGTCCCTTAAGGCCGAATCATACATGACCGCATGCAACATACCAAAGTAGCAGAACATCAACCCCTTACCTTATGACATAGTCAAAAGTCACAAAAGGGTACATAAATGAAAGTCATATCAATAATGACACGTAAGACTCACATGGTGAGGAAACAGGGATCCATTCTCTCACCTCATTACTTGGTCGCCAAGCATATGTAGTATGAATACATGCTACGATGGAGTAACTCTTCCAAAAGAGTGACGTCATACTCGATACACCGTACAGATATTAGTTTAGTTGCTTTCTAGCGCCTAACCCGAATTCTCTATTTGCTCGCCTTCTAGGCGCCAAATGAGATCTCGCATCTGGCTAATCATAACAGGCACAACATGGAAAGTGGGTACTAACATCCACGTTTGGTCCTTAACACGACCTCATCTTGGTTGTAACCAAGGCGACATGCGTAGTGGATAATTTCATTTCTTGGTTCCAAACAAAAATAAACCACTAGTCTCATCCTTGCTCGCCTAAGCGCCAAGGGCGATTGCTCAGTGAGTGAGCCAATCTTGCCTCGCTAACATCATCATCTACTAATCATTATGACACAAATCATAATAGTGTCAACATCCCATCATCTCAAAATAAGTGATCGATTTTTTAAAAAATTGACCATACTATGCAATTCTAGATTCCAAACATAAGCCTTATCAAGACCTCTTGCGATAAGTATATACAATGGAATCCATCATGTGCGCCACATGAAGTGATTCAAAATCACAATTCTAGATTCCAAACATAAGCCTTATCATCACCTCTGCGATAAGCATATACAATGGAATCTCGATGTGCGCTTCACATGAAGTGATTTAAGATCACTACCTCTTGCGCAATATCCTCTCTAAAGATATTTTGGTGACCAATTTATGCTTCATTCTGATGTGCCTAACTAGCTAGATGCACCCAAATAGCGATAGAATCTTACAAGGAGCAAATTAATATACTACTAGTAAAGCATTCTATTCACAATCTAACGAAAGCAAGGTCAATGTCTAAACAATTCAATTGTCCATTTACCAAAGATAACACTTATTATGCTGAATACGCCCACATAGCGTACTTTAGGCTCCCACAACAAAGAAAAGATCAAGGAATATAGGTCATTTGTTTATCTTAAAGACAATCCGAGGATTCACTCAATAGCTAAGCCTCAATCTCGACACATTTATAGATTACGATACGCATCTGAGTCAAGACTATTTGATCTCTCATAAGTTAAAAGTTGTGAGATGATTTTTGCCATTGCACATATGAGGTTGAGATCAATCGCAAAATAGCTTTCGAGCTTGTAGTTTTGACCAAGGTGGCGAAAGTATCTATTTGAGTTATTTTAGAAAACTCTAAAGAGAAATGGATGCTTAGAAAATTGATTATTCTAATACTCAACAACACAATGGTGTAGTAGAGATAAGGAATTAAATATTGTTAATGTTAGGTGGATAATGGCACAAAATGTTTCCCAATTAGGAATTGCACTAGTTTGTCATATATTCCTAACTAAATGCCCTCCATATCGATTTACACTCCATTTGAGTAATGGATTAGCGGAGAGCCATCTATGGGCGTCTCAGAATCTGCTATGTTTTGTCTTTATTTTACTTCTCATAAGATTACAAAGTTAAGACCTAGGGTTCTATAGCGCATTATTGTATCGCCTTGTGAACACATAAGGTCACGTGGTGCATTATTGTATGTGTCATCCGCACCTCCGGTCATGTGCATATAGGTAAGCAGCTTTGTGGGAGTGTAACTAAGTCACATAAAGTTTCTTAGTAAAGGTGACGTGAATAGAGTTTTGGAACTCTATAAGATAGAGAATTCTAAGCATAGCGCTTTAATGTAGCCTAGTTGAGAATGGAAAGAAATTTTCAATATCCTAGGGGCAGTAGGAGTGATATGCCTACTAATGGATTAATCCATTAGAGGAGAATACTCTACATTCTTAATTGCGTGGTAGCGAATGTGAAAATTTTCCATGTCATCACTGGGTGATTGAGAGGAAAACATTCATGATTGCTCCGCAAGATGATAAAGAGCCTAGGATAATGCCAAAGGCTCTAGTCTCCTGTTTTTAGAAAGTGGATTAATGTTATGCAGCTTTAAGACAAAGTCTTTGAGGATTAACCATTTCTATAATTTGGTTGTCTTTCCATTATGACGCGAAACTGTTCTAAAGTTATACGTAATTTGGATAGTCATTGTTGAGGGATAAGGCTCGCTACACACTGAAAAGTCGCATCATTGCGGAAAGTGTAGACCATGAGTAGACTTCTCCGGGAGTGAGGTTATTTTGACTTCCTCATAGGGAGGAGGTTATTTTGACTTAGGCTATGATTGACATAAGTTCAAACATTAATTTGTGGATATTAGACCCAACTTCGTTGGAGAATTGGATAAGTAGATCCGTAGGGATTTACCTTCGCTTTTATGGTGAAAAGTTAGGAGCGCACACGAATGGGATTTTTACCCATAACCTTTTTTCCAGACTCTCTCTCTCTCTCGACTCTCCCAAAAATAACGATCAAGTCTTTTGCACCGTGATTTGTGTGGTGATATTCACTATTATAATATCACCGTATTGAATTGATTGATCGATTCGTGAAACACGTGATTTACTCACAAGGTTCTTGCTAAAAGTATGATCTAAAACATTTATTCCGCTTCATTTTTAATGCTTCATTGATTTACGTGACACTATGGCCCGCTTTGTTTGGAGAGTTAGAGGATTGGGATTGGTAGTGAGGTGGGACCCACTAATATTGTGTTTGTTTTGAGAGATGGGGAGGGGATTGATAATGAGTTTCGAATTAGGATGGGCCTCCCTAAGGGGATTCAGATGGGCCTGCAGGACTTAGTATTAGAAAAATAGTTCGGCGGACTAGAATTTTATTTTTTATTTTATTTTTTACATGTCGGGCATTTTTTTTTTAACATTAATGTTTAATTTTTTGTATTTTTTGTTAAGTAAAATCATTATTTTATTTGTTTTATTTTTTTCTGAAATTTTTTTATTTTATTTTTATTTTTTAAAATTTTTACATGTTAAGTATTTTTTTAAAACATTAATGTTTAATGTTTTTGTTTTTTTTTATTTGTTTTATTATTTTATATAAAAATAATTTAACAATTCCTACAGTAACAACTATCATCAAAACAAACATAATTTTACTTAATCTCCTCACTATCAATCCCTTTATTCTACCTCGAAACAAACGGACCTATAAAAACACTCTTCTTATACTTCAATCCTAGATAAATAAATAAATAGTAATGTGTGTGTATATATATATATTAATATTATTCTCGTGTTATTTGGCTATTCCTTCTCTTGTGTTGATCTTGCACCAACTTTCTTGGCTTAGCTAAGTAAATGATTAAGTGTTTTTCTTGGTGCCAATCTAATTGAGATATTGAAGTTACACTATGATATTTTCTACTTTTGCCATCCCTTTTATTGATGTATCTACATATGTAATGTGTGTTGTTTCATCAATAAATTTTTTTTTTTTTTTTTTTTGCTGATGATATATATATTCTCATAAAGTTGTTTTAGATTGTAGGTTGTCTTCCAAGTAGTAACATGTGGTTTACAGAGAGGAAATATTAATCTAACAAGCAATCATGCAGGTTGAGTAATTGTACGACACAGACCTATGATGATATGTAATATAAAATGCAGACTCGTGCAACAAACAATACAGATTGTAAAAAATAAAAAATAAAAATGGTTAAGGCTGAACCAGTTAGGAGTTAGGAACATGGCTAGCTAGGCCTAGTCAGGAACGTACGTTCTGTGCCCAATGTCTCTTTGAACCTTTTTAGCAGCGTTTGATGGAGCAAAGCAAAGTATGATGCCTAGGGGCCCTTGAAAGACATCTCTCAATGAGAACCTGCAAAACTCATATCAATGGGTCTGGATTGCTCAAGAAAAAATAAAAGTACATAATGTCTGAAAGTTTATATACATCTGGTTTCTTTCTGACAGTTTTGAGCTTGGAGAGCTTTGTAGATTATCAGTAATTGGTGTGTTTTTAATGACTTCAAAAAATGCCAATGGTAGAACTAAAGCTCTTTCAGGCCTTTTTCATAACTCTATGTTAATAGAAATATGTTTACATCCGTTACACAATGCTGCTCTTTATAAATCGCTCTAAAAACATGTTATGCCGAATGTCAAGACAAATAAAACTTTCCCTACCATCAATTGATTTTAGACGAAATTATAGAACTCAGAACTGGACATTAATTAGTAGGAGATTAATGCGCTTTTTTTCTTTTTCCATTTTTTTCTTTGTGTTGATATGGGTTAGGGAGATGAAATTGCAATTTTGTGTTGATTGTCTTGAATGTTTTTCACAGTTGGAGGGTTGGGAGATTCTGTCTGGTAGGTTATTTTAGGAGTTGTTTTGAATGATTTTGAGTGGGGTTTGTAGATGAGAAATGATAATGTATTTTTTTTAAAACACTAATTTACGTGCTCTAGTGAGTGCATAAATTAGTATGTAAAAATAAAGTGCATCCATCATTGGCCTTATATTATTGTTTGCCATATGTATAAAAAGTTTGGATAAATTATAGAGAAAATTACTTGCGGGTGGTAATTGCATAAAATTATTATACATATCGAAAAGTTTATAATATTAATTATTAATATTGATCAAATTTATCACTAATTTATAATTATTTTTCAACTTATACATTGATTTGAATATTTTCCTAAATTATATTATACTCACCTTTGATATTTGAGAGGGGGGAAAAAAAAAAAGCACAAAATAAGCCCCATACACTTCTAAAATAATTACATTGATCTCTCCTTTTAAAATTAAAATGATCGAAATTAATGCAGATGATAGATAAATATTGAATTAAACAAATATATACAATTTAGTACAAAAGAGATGTCAAACAATATTTTTTTCATTCAAACAGCTAACGAATTACTGATAAAAACGGTCTAACTGTTATTTGAATCAAAACATCAAGAGTGACCAGTGTAATTATGTCATAAGTGTGACATTAATTGTATTTTCTTTGAACCTACAAGGAGGTGAGTGTAATTTTTTCAAAAGTTTACATACAAAAAATAAAATAAGATTAATTATGTTTACTATTATCTGAATCAAAACATCAAGGGTGACTAGTGTAATTATGTCACAAATATGACACTAATTATATTTTCTCTAAACCTAAAAGGAGGTGGGTGTAATTTTTCCAAAAAGTTTACATACACAAATAAATAAAATAAGGTTAATTACATTTTTGATCCCCAAAGTATATGAGCATTGTGTCATTTTACTCCCTAATGTTTAAAATGTATCAATTTAATCACCAATGTATAAAAATGTTTTGATTATGAAGACTAAATCGAAACAATTTTTTTTATATATTAGCGACCAAATCAAAACACTAAAAGTTAAAATAACAAAAGACTCATAATTTGGACTTGGGGTACGGTTGTGCCTATAAGGCACATCACGGTGCTATGTGGCCCATTGGTCCCTTATCCCGAAAGCATATTTTGATGATTGAACCGTTATATTATAAAATTTGTTTAATATATCATCCATGTAAAAATGAAATTAATCCGAAATGTGTAATCTCATGGTCAAGTCCTAACTATTTTTAAATAAATTATCAAAATTATGTTAACCATTTATTTTTTGAAAATAACTATGGTCTTGTTTTTAAGATTACAAATAACCAAATAATCTGATTTTTTCCATGCATGATTTACTCAACGAACCTTATAACATGAATGGTTCGGATCAATGACATGAGCTTTGAAGAAGCGCCCAATCGACCGGATAACACGCTCCTCAATTATCATAATATGGCATCACCAAGTTGAAAAGTTACGTAACAAAGAAAACTATACAAAAATATATATATATATATTTAAATTTATTTTCAATAGGACTCATTGAATCTGAATCATTTTTTTTTTATAAGCGAAAGTCAATAGTTAGTTGTTAGATTAGTATCTTGAGAGGACTGACATTCATACCCATAATTGTAAGAAAATTTTATCCTCCCATTTCACACCAAAGAGTCAACCTCAATACTTCTTCTTCAAGAGATTTGATGACCAAAAGACTAACCACTAAATTAGAGTCCATTGGTTACATTGAATATCAATCATACCTTTTTATTTTTAAATGTTGATCTATTTTGGGAAATAGGGCTCAAATTAGGAATAAAGTGAGTGAAAAGTTTGGTCAGATAGCAATATAGCATGATCATCATCCTTGCTTTGACTGTCTCTACCTATTTTTAACTAGTTAGTGGTAAGTGTCCATTTTATTGTCTCAGTGGGTGAACATTTAAAATCTATTCAACATTTTGTGAAGGTAGCTTTGGCACATAGTTGATACTATTCGTTGATTTGAATTGTTATCTTGTAAGATTTAAATTTGGTATGTATATCATTCCAAAAATATATATATATATATATATGATTAAATAAACATAATCTAATTTCATTATATTTGCTTTCAAAACTATAAACAACATGATTATCAAATTAATTTGATATTTTTTTCATGAATTATTTACGCATATGAGTCTACCAATTGAACAACCAAATCTAAATCAATGAAGTGAAAGCTGTGACAAATCCTAGAAATCTAAACTAGACCTTTCAATATAAACGGCACATTTGAGAGAATCTTTTTTCCTTTTGTATAATAATAATATTTAGAATACTAACAAATCAATAAACATATTAATTAAACATAATGTTAGGTGAGTTTCATGTCAAGTGATGGCATGCATACCGTACTATATTTGGTGTATTGCTTAATGTCCCTAGCATTATTATGATGGGTAAACGATGATAGATCTACTCTATGAAATTGGCTACAGGCACTTAACCATTTGAAGTCATAGAAGTTTTTGTCCTTCCGTCTAAAGGCCTAAATTTGAATTCTCAATTCTCAAAACTAAGGTTAAATTCAGCTATGCTCTTCTTTTTTTTTTGTTTTTTCTTTCTTTTTCTTCCTGCTGTATTTTACTAGTCACGTTAGATTTTCTAATAATTTCACAGACTGAGCACCACCATAAATTTCCCTTCTCTAATTGTGCTTAAGCTGAATTAAAACTGATATCAATCACCATCTAAAATAAAATAAAAAAAAATAAATAACTGATATCAGTCTATATAGTTCTACGAATCAGACAACAAAGATTGACTTACGAATGAATGAGGTTGCTTTTTTACTACTCAAATAGTAAGATTAAAAGAAGAAGATGGCGATGATCATAAGTACATTAAAAGGGTCATCATGAAAAAAAAAAATTTCAATCAAGGGCTTTTAAACACCTCTCTGGTTCCCTTAAACTGGACCTTTTTTTTTGAAACTGACTTTCCAGTAAAGTGGCAGTAGCACCCGAATGTCGGGAAGGAGCTACGTGATTCCGTGAAACGCTTTCGATGCTATCCTCATTTTAATTTGCCCTCTCTTTGGGAGAGGCCTTCTTTCACTTAAATTCTTGTCGAATACAGCAGCTGCAATTTCAGCATCACTCACTTTGTTCCTCATTTGTTAAAGACAAGAAATAGTTAAGTCACTTTCTTCTTCTAAAATGTTTGTGCTAAAAAAGGGATAGATTTTGATCCCAATTGCTATTACTTAAAGAGCTTTTTATATAGCAGGACAATGACACACTTTCATTTTTCATTATTGTTAACATTAAAAAGCTGTTGAGAAATGGCCTAGGTATAGGTTCTTTGGCTAGGCAGGGTGGTGACAAGGCATGCCAGCTAGATTTGTTTGACTCTATATACATACCTTCAAACAGAAAACATATTTTAGTATTGTAATCTTTCTTTGACCATGAAAGGGGATATATTATTCACCCAAAAAAAAGGGATATATATTTTAAAAATACTTGGCATAATTTGGACTCAATTGAATTGAATATACATTCCACTAGTCTACATGCATGGTGGTTTTTCAACACATAGACGATGCAAACTGTTTTGGGAAAATGTAATTTTACAATCAATACAGTATTGCAAAACTTGACACTGGTTTTCAGGTTCGACAAGTGGGTAGGGAATGGCAATGGAGTTCTCTTGACAGAGTAAAATATTAAATTTAGCACAAAGGTCAAAGAGTTTATAATGATAGATGATTCTTGTATTGGGACAGACTTGTTTGAGAATATGAAAAAGCTCTGAGCACAAACAAGCAACAACTAGGGAAACAATAGTAAATTATTATGCATATTGATACCAGTGCACATGGATGAAAGAGAGAGAGAATGCTATACTAGTGAAGAACCAAACTCTTAAACCAGCAGTGGTTTCAAGGTTCAAATTGGAGCAAGCAGCAGAAAAAATATTCTATTATAAGTGGCCAACTTTTTATTTTTTAGTGAACAAAAAAAGAAATCTTTATTAATGAACCAGAGTTACATCAATAAAGGTGAAGAAGGTGCAAAATTGTATAATATCAAATCTCAGACTCATCCCAACTAGGGCTGGCAAATAGGTGAAAAGTAGTCTTCAACTTTCAGAAAATTAGGGGTGGCAAATGGGTAGGTTTGAGATGGGTCAATTCGGATTAGGGGTTTGGGCAACCCAACCCAGATCTGCCCAATTAGTGAGCAGGTCTAATTGGGTTTGTTAGCTCGGTTTTGGGTTGGACTTCCAACCCCTTCTAATCCATCTACCATTTTTCTGAACAGTGTTAATTTCATTTTATCCCTAAACTATCAGCATATTTTTCTATTTTATCCATGAACTATCAATTTCATCTATCTAGGTCCTAAAGTTTATGATTTTAGCTTATATGAAAATATATATATGCTCATGTCATGGAATGAAGTTGTAAAGACCCTTGCGTAAGGTTCACACATTTTGGAGTGTTTGAAGCACAAGATTGAAATCAAATTTACTGAAATGGACCAATGTATAGTGAATAAATAGGCTGTTTGGGTCATCATCACTATCATCAAATCATCATTATGATGTCATATTCTTCCCCAAACCCAAACCGGTTGGGTTGTTTTAGATATGGTTTATAAGTTGGTTTTTTGCCTATTAAAAAAATGTACAAAAAATAGAGATTTAATATGATCCAAATAAGCTAACAAACAGATTATTTATGGTGTTGTCAAATGAACTCTATATGGGGAATAAGATACCTGACCATGTGAGCTGCAGCATCCAGTGTAAATTTATGTTAACAATAAGGCTTTGGCTAGTAGACAACAACACTGCACATTTGACAATTTCCAATGAGGTTCCACTGAAAACAAAGGATAACCATTCCAACTATTAGACATATACATAAATATGAGAGTTGCTCCCCAAAATCAGCCCCACTTACATTTTAATTAATTGATCTAGCTGTCAAATTTGACAAAAACAGAGCAGCAAATGCAAATCTTTACCAGTAGACAACTTCTGTATGATTAAACCCAGATACCAGACACTGAAGTCCACAGGAGAAGTTATTCGTTGGTCCTGGATTGGTAGAGGCGGTGGGGTTCATGATTTTGTATTGGGTGATTAGGAAACATAAGGGAGTATGAAGGTTTGCCATTGGCCAGGGGCATGGCCACCGGGTGACCCGGGATCAACCAATGATTTTTCCCACAGGAACGACTCTGTACACCTTTCAAATCCACTCGTGTTCACGGTCAATAGGCCTGCCCATGTATGCACATTAAACTATGGATTATCCTTTTCATCAATCACTGACCAAATCATCCTTGAATTCAATTTGTCTCAAGTTGGGGCGAAAGGAATCTTCTACAGCCAGACAATTAAAAGCTGGCATGCTTCCCAACGACCTCCTCATTGAGAAAAAAAACTGTTTCAAGATCTCTTCACTCTGCCCAGATCGATCCTTCCCCACCTGTGCTGTGCCGTTGCAATGAGCCATTGGTGTGCTATATATACTCCTAAAATTGGCCCAAACCATAGCAACTGAGTCATAAATCCACTTTTCTATATAGATTGAACACCCCAAAAAAGGTCATATATCAACATCTTTCTGAAAAAGAAGGTGATTTCTTTAAGTTTCCGCCATGAACAACAAGATTGGTGGTGTTGCTGCTGCGGCAATCAGTGAAAGCTTCAGACCTCTGCCGAAGAGAGGGCAGATAAAGTCAAGGATGGCAGCCTATGCTTTCTGTTCTATTGTTTCTGTGCTCTCAAGAGCCTCTTCACATGGCCAACACTCCAGTGGGAAAAGCTATCTCGGGAGACTAAACACATCAGAGACCATTAGTCAGTATCAAGAGAACTTTTGATAGTTTCATTGCGATTTCTATCTCTTCTTTTTTTTCCCATGTAATATTTGTTTGAAATTTTGAATGGATCGATTTGGAAACATAACAAAAATAGCATAGCCATTTTGAGTTGCGTAATTTCCACGGTATGTGATGATGACTGGCCACTTAAGAAACTTCTTTTTCTACCATTTTGCTTAAAGGAACTTTCAACCAGGCCTGTGGTAAGCCATCATAATTCCTAATTGAAGTCGAAGATAAAAAAATGTTAATTCCCATAAGAAAATGTATTCTCAATACCGCACAACAAATTTCATCAGGATAAAACCCAGTGTCATGTTTTCAGAGTAAATATGACAATTTTTGCCTACAAAACTTGTTGGGTCATATACAGGATGCACTATCTTAACAATTTCAGTAAATAATAATTCTTATTCATTGAACTGATGTTGCCCCCATAAATAAATCAGGAAATAAGAGCATGATAATAGCTACCTTACTAAATTGGAATAACCTTGGTAAACACCAAAACACTTTAGAGAAAATTACATTTATGAGTCTTCAAACAAAGTTGATGTTGAAATAGAACAACTAGTAATTTGTTTGGTAATGAAGCCACCGAAGTCACCAAGGAACAAAGGAACAAAGCTTGTAAAAAGAAATGGATAGCATATCTCTAAACAATAATACTGCAAACTTAGACTTAACTCCCATAAATTTTTCAAAATTATCATCTTGTGATCCAGATTTATGTTACACATAGATCTCACACTACACAAATTTAATCTCAACTCAACCACACAATCCTATTCTTGGTAAATTCGGGGTCCATAATCTGGGTCCATAGACTTATTCATCTCCAAAACCTGTAAAATATCTGAATGATTGGAATACTGTATCTCAATGTTTCTCCTTTTTTGTCTTTTTTTTTTTTTTTTTTTCCTTTTCTATGGGTGAATCTAGCATGATTCATAATTGGATTCACATTTACGATTTAAGTGATTCTTGAAACTATTAGATCTGATGGATTTGATGATAGTGTCGAGTTGGGTGTGTCACGAAGGAGTTGGGCGGCACATGAAAAGTCGGTGGAGAGGGTGAAGTGGGTGATGAGAGAGGTAAAGAGGAATGGGTCGAGAATGAAGCCTGATTTCAGGAAGAGGGCACAGAGTGTGCTAGTGAGAAGTGGTTGTGAAGAGATGTTGAAGATTTGAGGGCTTGTGGGTAGAGGTTTTGGAAAAGTAGGTTCTCAAGAGAGGGTAGAGAAAAAGAGTTGTTGGATTCATAGAAATTTGGGAGAATTTCAAGTCAGCATAAATTTTAAAAAATTTATAGACAAGGACAAGCTTTATAGGGTGCTCAGGCCATATGTACATTTTATAAACTTTTAAGAATATAGATCCACGAGCCTATTGTTTGGATCTATATGACAGTCCCATATCGTTGAATTTGGCATGTTTTTCTGTTGAAATTGGCATGTTTATTAGTATACCCACAAGACACGGATTAGTGTAGCATAAACACACTCTTCTCTTCATAACCAAACCTATTTTTTTCTCTAAAATCCTCCTCTCTCTCTCTGTGAAAGCATGGCTTTAATTCTCGTGGCTTCCGAGAACCCGACAAGAAAAGAAGAGTAGTGGTTGGGTTTGGTAGGTCATGCTTGGGATTGAGATCAAAGAAAGAGACAGATATGTTGAAGATCCAAGTGACCCAGAGTAGTCAATTCATGAGTTGACCAGGTCACCTTTCTTGAGATCGATATCAATGGAGTCTAAATCAACTATTTGGGTTGAAACTATCGAGTTTAGATCCAAACCCGCATGGTTTCCATTTGTTAGGTCTTTTGTTGTCAAATTCACTAACAAACTTTATTTTATAGAGTTGTAATTTTTTGGCTTTTCGCTTGAGCGGACCATTGGCGCCGAGTGAATGTGCACTATCTCAGAGTTGAGCGGTTCTACCAAAATACCGAGAAGTGTGATTTTATGCGCCGAGCTGGGTTCCAGCCGAGTGAAAACCGCTTATTCACACGCAGTTTTAGTGATTCGCCGAGCGACTATCTCAAGGCCGAGCGAGTGGCGCGCCCCTGCTTTATATACATCTGCTTAAGTCTTATTTTAGGGTTAAGTTTCCTAGATCTATTTTGAAAGCTCTAGGTTTTGTTTTGGGGCTTATTTGCTAGTTTTCCTTGATATTTTTGGAATGAGTTTTAAACATATGTTTTGAGATACATACATCAAGGAGATTGTTTCTTCATATTCAAGAGTGTTCTTCTTGTGGAATCCTGAGATTCAAGCGCGGAGTATCAAAGGAGTTTGATACTGTGCGTGGTTGTTAATTTGACAATAGAAGTTGTGGATTCAACTTCATACTAATCAATTCCGAGACGAAGGCTATGGTGAAAGATTTACAGAAGGTTTGAAGACAAATTGGATGCATTTGGTAATTTGTTTGTATCTTTGTAATCTTTCTTTCTTCAGTAGTGGATTGATTAGTGGCATTTCGCCCGTGGTTTTTTTTTTTATCACAATTGAAGGTGCTTCAATTGTAGTTTTTCCACGTAAAAATCATTTGTGTCGATTTATTGTTTTTCGAAAACAACAATCTAAACCACTTTCGTAAGTGCTTGATGATTTAGATTATGTGTTTTGCATAATTGGGAATTGGAGTAATTGAATATTGATCTAATCACTTAATCACTTAGGATTTTCAATTGGTATCAGAGCGGGTAACTCTTTGTTTTTATCAAAACTATAGAAGTGTGATTTTGTGTGATTGGTGATATGGATTCAATTCATGAAGGTAACTTGACCCATAGACCTTCGTTACTTGATGGTATAAACTATTCTTATCTAAAGCTCATATGAGAGCCGCTTTTAAAATCCATCGATGAAAAAGTTTGGCACTTTGTGATCTATGGATGGAGTGAACCTACTGTCACCATTGATGGTATTGATATTCCTAAACCCCTTGATAAATGGGACCCAATCGATTACCAAAACTCAAGTTCGAACAGTAAGGCTCTCAATTCCTTTTTTTGCTCCGTCACACCTGAAGAGTTTTGTGATATTTGCACGTGTGAGGTAGCAAAAGATGCTTGGGACATTTTTGAAACAATTCACGAGGGTACTATTTTTGTTAAAGGTCAAAACTTCAACGCCTCACCTCGCTTTTGAAACCCTTTTTATGCGTGATGATGAGATGTTTGATGATTTCTATGCTAAACTTAGTGACATCGTGAATTCCTATTTCACACCGTGAAAAAATCCTCAAGCTAAAGTTGTTGGAAAATTTTGAGGTCTTTACTTGAGAGGTTCCAATCAAAAGTGACACCTATTGAGGAGGCTCGTAATGTTGATACCCTCAAGCTTGATCATTGGTTGAAACTTGCAGACTTATGAAGCCCACTAGATTTCTAAGAAAAAACAAAAAGATAGTGTGGCTGTCACTAGTGCTCATGAGACTACAAAAACTCTTAAGACTAAGTTTGATTTAGAGTTTGAGATAACGACTATGTTTACTAAATAGTTCAAAAAAAATTTAAAGAAAAAGAAGCTTAATTTTAGAAACCCTATTTCAAAAGACAAGAGTAATGATAAACCCAAAACTTTTCCACCAAAACTTGCTCCAAAAACTAAAAAGAAGATTGTAAAGGGGCAAGGGGTCAAGTGTTATGAATGTCAAGGGTTTGGACATATTGTCCTTGAATGTCCTTCGAAAAAGAATCGGAAGAAAGTTTACACAGTGACTTGGGATGATGAAAGCGGTCGACAAGAACCCAAGAAACTAAATCCGGTGAAGACAAGGATAGTTCTTTCATGGCATTTTGGTCCACTTTACTCAACCTCTTCCAAAGCCAGTGGAATTTGCTCGTGGTCAAAATCTACCGCGGTCCCACCTTGATGGGAGTAATTACTTATATTGAAAGATCATAACGAGGGCGCTTCGAGAGCTTTCACCCGTATGATGACAAACCATTGAAAAGGACGCCGAAGTGTCGATAATCCGAGCAATCGAGAGTTCGATTACTATTCGTGGAGCAATTTCTGATGAAGAACAGCAAAGGGTTGCTCACTGCACAAAGGCTAAAGATGCATGGGACATTCTGAGCCAATTTCATGAAAGAGGAGAGTCATCTTCACCACCATCTGTCACTTTTCCTGCCTTAGTTGCTTGACTGGATGAGGTCAAGGAGAATGAGGAGCAAAAAGAAGACGATGAAACATCAGAAGACAATGATGAGATTAATAGTGATGATCTACAACAAGCTTACGAAAAGCTTTACGATGAATCTTTGAATTTGTCCAAGATTAATGACAAACTCACTCTCAAGCTCAAAACATGTGAAAGCGAGAATGTAAAACTAAAAGGAGAACTTGTAACAGCAAAGCAGAATGTTATCAAGGTCTCTAATGATAAGGAAGCTCTATGTGAGAAACTTCTATCTTGTGAACTGCAAGGAATGAAATCTTGAAAGTGTATTCCACATATGAAGAGAAGCTTGAAAGCCTTGAGATGCCATAAGCTACATTAGAAGAAATGGTTTGTCATAAAGATGAAGAACTCTATATTGCTAGAGCCATTAATTGCTAATGGAACAAAGGTTCCAAATCATTAGAAAACATCCTCGGTCTCAAATAAATGAGTTGTGACAAAAGTGGGCTAGGCTATGGTAATGCGACAACTTATAAGGGATAGGCCTCTACATCACATGACCAAGACTCAAGCAAAGGAAAGTCAAGGTACACCTGCAGGATCTCTTTCATCTACCTAAAGGGGTAAATCAACAAAAGTGAGGTAAAACCTGTTTTTATTTGTCATCATTGTGGTAGGTATGGCCACATTTGTCCTTATTGCTTTGAATTGTTTGGTAAGGTGTCTCAAAATGGCAGAAATTCGAATACTTTTTGGGTTAGAAGACAACCTTACATGTCTAGGCGGAACACCAAGATACATGAGGGTGTTCACAACGCCAAGACATTTACCAAGAATGCCAAACCTGATTTTGTTAAGACTAAAAAGATTTGGGTTAGAAAAAATGATTTGACTTGTTTAATTGTTCACATTGCTCTAAAAGCACGTGACTTACACATGTGGTATCTTGATAGTGGGTGCTCTCGTCACATGTCAGGTGACAAATCCTACTTCACCTCCCTTGAAAAATATGAAAGTGGAATTGTTACATTTGGAGATGGTGGCACTTCTAGAGTCATTGGTAAAGGCTCTATAAGTGTAACTGGTCTTCCTAAGCTTGAAAATGCATTACTTGTTGATGGTCTTAAAGAAAATCTTTTGAGCATCAGTCAAATGTATGATTCCCACCATGAAGTATTGTTTTCAAAAAATAAATGTGAAATTTTGATAAAAAGGAAATCGCCTTGCATGGGGTTCGCACATCCGATAATCATATGGATTGTTATTACTAATGATCTCACTTGTTACTCAACCATCATAAGTAATATTGATTTGTGGCATCAAAGATTAGGTCACATGAATTTCAAAGACCTAACTAAGATAGCTAACAAAGAGCTTAGAGAGAGTACCCACCTTGTCAACTCGGGGAAGCAAACCCGTTCTCATAAAAGGTGAACATCTTTACAACCAAACGCCTTCTGAATTGGTTCATATGGATCTTATGGGACCCACTTGCAATCGAAAAGCATTGGAGGTAAAAGATACATTTTTTTAATCAATGATGATTTTACTCGATTTTTGTGGGTAAATTTTAAGGGAAAATCTGATACGCTTGATGCTTTTAGACTTAGTCCTTAAAATCCAAAATGAACAGTGGTGTTTTCATTAGCGATTACAAGAATCAAATCGATCATGGTCGTGAGTTTGAAAAGCTCATTTTTTGGATTTTTGTGATATGCATGGATTTTTCTACACTAATTACTCCACAACAAAATGGAGTGGTTGAGAGAAGAACAGGTCGCTCAAGAGATGGCTAGGGTTATGCTCCTTAGTAAGAAACTTCCTCCAAAGTGTTGGGTTAAAGCCCTAACATCATTGCTTATGTCATAAATTACGGTATTTAAGGCCTGGCACTTTACAAACTCCATATGAATTGTGGAAGGGATTGAAACCTAATGTAAAATACTTCAAAACTTTTGGGAGTAAGTGTTACATTTTCAAAGATAGAAAGCCTTTGGGCAAATTTGACTCCCGGCGATGAGGGTATTTTTCTAGGTATTCACCCACTAGTAAGGCTTTTCTTTTAGTCTATAACCCTAACTTCTTTTCTTTAATGGAATTAATCAATGTGGTTATAGATGACACAGCTCCCCTATTCCAGGACAAATGAAGATGAGAATGGTGAGTCTCCAATCTTGGATATCAACCATAAAGTCAAAGAGAAGTCGAGGTCCAAGCACAAGAAGTTGAGACAGACCATCTTCTCGTGTAAGTCAAAGTCCAAAGAGTGCACAGAAGACACCACTTCAAATGCTTCACACCACAAGTCCCGAAGTTCAAACCATCGCAAGGGTGAAATCAATCATCCAACTCAACAGTGATTGGAACCGATGATCAATGAAACCCCAAGACAAATTCGGATGAGGTATCTCATATGTGTTATGTTTCATTAATTGAACCTAAGAACATTAAAGAGGCATTACTAGATGATAGTTGGGTCAATGCTATGCATACGTAATTAGGCCAATTTGAACGAATAATGTTTGGACTCTAGTTCCCAAACCTAGAGACATGAATGTGATAGGTACAAAGTGGATCTTTAAAAATAAATTTGATAAGAATGGTACTATGGTTAGAAATAAAGCCAAAGTTGGTTGCTTAAGGCTATACACAAGTAGAGTATGCTGTTTATGATGAGATGTTTGCCTCAGCTTGCACGCCTCGAATCTATTTGTATTTTACTTGGTGTTGCATGTTTTCTTAGTTCCAAATTGTATCAAATGGATGTGAAAAGTGCCTTCTGAATGGATACTTGAAAGAAGAGGCTTATGTTGAGCAAACCAAAAGGGTTTGAGAACCCTAAATGTCTAAACCATGTCTACAAGTTAGACAAGGCTTTGTATGGCTGAAACAAGCCCCTGCTTGGTATGATAAACTTACTACCTTTCTTCTTGATAATGACTTTCAAATGGGTAGTGGATAAGACTTTATTTGTGAAACATACTAAGTTTCATATTCTTGTTGCTCGATTTATGTTGATGATATTGTGTTTGGATCTACTAACGATCATCTTGTGAAATATTTTTCGGATTGCATGACACATGAGTTTGAGATGAGTATGATGAGAGTTGTCTTATTTCGGTCTTCAAATTAAATGCCTCCTTCTGGTATATTTGTTTCGTGACTAAGTATGCCAAAAACCTTGTGTCAAAGTTTGGTCTTGAGTCGCCAAACATGCATCAGACCTATGAGCACCACTTTCACCTTCCAAAGATTCCTCTCACAATCGATGTTGATCCCACCCTTATAGAAGTATGATAGGAGTTTTTTACCTCACGCCCGCCATCCCGATATTGCTTTCAGTAGGTGTTTGTGCTACTTCCAGCCACCCTAAAGAGTCTTATCTTCTTATGTCAAACACATCATTAAGTATGTTAATAGGACACTGGGGTATAGGGTTTGGTTTTCATCGATACTACGCTTGAAATTACCGGTTTTTCCGATGCCGACTAGGTAGGTGTCGATGATAGTAAGAGTACATCCGGGGTGTTTTTACCTTGGGAATAATTTGGTTCTCGGCATGGCAAAAAAACAAAATGCCATATCCCTTCGATCATTGAGGCCGAGTACATTGTCATAGGAGTTATTGTGCACAAATCAGGATGAAGCAAATGATTCATGATTATGGAACATCGTAACACTTCACTTTTTCTGCGGATAACACAAGTGCCATAAATATTTCCAAAATCTGTCACAAACACTCTCGCGACTAAACACATTGACATTCGGCTATCATTTTATTCGAGAGTTAGTGGAAGAAGGCCTTCTTGTTCTTGAACATGTACCGAAAGCATCAAAAGTCGATATTTTTACAAAACCCCTTGATCTTCTTCTGCTTGGAGTTCCTAGAAAGACATTCAGTGTCGTGCTCAATACCAGGATGTTACCTATTACTCGAGGAGGAGTGATTGCTTTTATGCGTACTTGCGCTATAATCTCAATGTCATTGATTCTCGCTATCTTTGCATCTAAATGTATATGCACATCGACTACATCGCTACAAGATCTCATTCTTCTTTGTTCATAGCTCATTCTCAATGCCCTTGGTTATTGACTTCATGATCTCATTCTGTACATATCCTTGAGATAAATCTGCTATGGGGTTTTATAAGGATCAAAGTTCTCTAAGGACCACTAACAGTGTTTCTTATACTTTTTTAGAGGAATTGACCTATACTAGTATATCATGGGTGATGTTGAGTCTCTTAACCATCTACCATCATTTTTCACTTCCACAGCTTTCCCATCGCCTATTGAAGTCTCCGCATTAGAAAAGGCTACCTCGTGAGGTACCAACCAAGCCATCTTTTTTGATTTCATTATTCTCCTGGTTTGGTCTCTATATTCTTGAGCAAGATGCCACCAAAGGAGTGTTCACAGGAAAGAAAAGTTGAAAAAAACAAAACGGAACACATTGATTGAGGGGGAGCCGCCGCGGTTACTTAACAAATACCACGTGATTCCTAGTGGTTTGACTTTTCTCGTGATGTTGAGCCATTTTTGCCGCAGGTCCAACCATCCCATCACTACAAGGATTAACTATAGCTCTATGGCCTTCTCATGGATTGCACACACACTTTCATTCCGGTGAGCTCTCATGTTGATTTTTGAGTCGCACATTCTCATGTAGCTTATGTTCATTGATTTGAATTTATCTAACGGTTCTATGATTATTGTAATAACCAATCGTAATTAGCCACTAATCAAGAATTAAGGATATTAATTATGAATAAGATGAATTACGATTAATATGTAACGGCGCCATAATTGGCCTTCGATCTACTTATAGTAATATCTATTTGAGATTCGCTTAACATGTAAATTGAAAGCCTTATCGGCACCGAAACTTAAACCGAATATACCACCGTGTTATTTGGAATTTTAGAACCTTATGGCAAATTTTATTAAAATTGATTCATCTATTCGTTAAGTCGACGGCAAGTCCAATGTTCCAATTAATGTATTATAGCATTATATGTGTTATTTAAGCCACTTTAGCTCATTTTGAGCTCATCTCTTCACTCTTAGTGGAAAAATTCTGAGATAACATTTTAGAGAGAGAGAGAGAGAGAGAGGAGAGCAATTCTAGAGAGAGGAATGAGAAATTCAATGAAGAGTTGAAGATTTTGCTTGTATTCACCAAGATTGTGCTAGATTAAGGAGATTCAAGGCTCTAGTGAGAATTCAACCCCAATTTAGAACCTAAGTCATCTAGAATGAGATTTCTTCAAGATCATGAGTTTAATGATGAATATTGAGATTAGAATGAAGATTTGAGTTACACTCTGCATGCATGCATAAATTTCATGATTCGGGGTTTAATTTCATGGATTTTTCTTCCATGTATGTGTTAATTTCACCTATATGATGGTCAATCATCTTGTCTTCCATCAATTATCGTTTAAATATGTTTTGGAGGGTTTGAACTCAAAGAAATCCATGCATGTTGTGTCCTTGAACATCCATCATATTTTGGGTTGGAGTTTTGTATAAATGACAAGTCTTTGGGCCGTGATTTCTTGTTTTAATTTAAAAGCATGTTGTTTTATGAGTCTTCATGTGTTTCCTTAACTTGCTTAAAAATGAGTTTGAAGGTTGCATGTCGATTTTGAACTTGGAGATGTAATCTAGAAATTCCGCAATAGCATCTACGCTGAGCCGGGCGATTTTCGCCGAGCGACCACTCGCGAAGGAGATACTCGCTAGCGACTAAAGCACGCCGAGCGTGAATTGCAAGCTCCGTGTTTCATGCCATTTGCAAATCGCCGAGCGAAGGTATGTGCGCCGAGCGCCATATTGTTTTGTCCGCCGAGCGAGGAAGTCTACACTGAGCGGAGTTTCATTTCAGATGTTCCGCCGAGCAGGAAACCCACGCCGAGTGAGGGCCTAAAATTCAAATTTTGCCTAAGTGTTCCAAGGCATGTTTTGACATCCCTTATTTCATCTTAGGCATTCCTAAGCCTTAATTGAGCTATATAGTGATGAGGTTATGGGTTAGAAACACACTAATGAATGAATGTGTTAAGTTAAGAGAATGCAAGGTGTGTGTGTTCTAAGACATGTGATAAGAATGAACATGAACCAAAGATAATGTAAGCTAAGCCGTGGTTACTACTTAGATGTGTAATGATAAGATACGCTTGGTTATGTGCATTTGTGATTGTAGGTCAACGTCCGAGATTGATTGATCACCTACGGAACCACTGCGAGTAACGTTATCGTGAAGATACGCTTATATGAAATTATGTTCCAAACGAGATATGATATGTTATGTTTTCGAAATGATATATGCTTCGTGAACTAACATTCCAAGTTTGGAAATCTATTATGGCATCCATAGATAGTCCCAAGTCATGGGGACGCATGAAAATGCGGTCCATGACATTTACGAGATCTCGTTAGCCACTTCATTGTGGTGATATGTGTTTAATTGGTGTCCCGACCAGTTACTTTAGCCTAAGACGCATGTGATATGTGATGTGTTCTATGGAATATGCCATTATTATGTTCTCGATATGAGATGACTATGATTATGCTATGATCTGTTTTATACATATAAAATGTTCAATTCGCTCACTAACCCTTTACCTTAATGTTATTCACGGGCTTTAGCTCACTGCTTGTATATATATGTATATAGGTGAGCATTCGAGTTTGAGCTCAAAGGCTTTTTGCCCGAGTTCCTGTCAACCACTTTGTGCCTCACGCAGGAGGTTCCCGGCGTCAGTGGGTTCAAGTGTTGATTAATTCGCTTATTCATGGGACTTTATTTTAATTATGTTGTCTCAGACGGAAAGATACTATAATGTGTGTGGTATAATATAATGTATGGTTGATTTATGGTTATGTATAAAGTTTTTAAAATATTCTCGCTTCATGTAAGTCAACATACTCATTGGACAACTATATTTACGATTTGCTTCCCGCTAGCCCCTTATCTTATGTTAATCAGGCATTGAGGCCTTCTCGTAATCCAAGGATTATCGGGGGTTACGATGCTAAACCTATGGGCTCTGGGTCAGGACAATTATTCTTCTTATTGTGTTAATTGCAAGTATGTAGACTTCATGGTTTGTAGATTATTTCATCTTAGGATCACCTTTAAGCTTTTTGTGCTCACTTATTTTGTTTCGTGTCTCTCCAGTATATGAGATGTTTTCTTTAAACTACTCGTAAAGGTGTTTTTGGGTCTTTGTTGTTTTTTCTAATCCGCCGAAAGCATATTTCTTATTTACCGAAGCTGTTTTTCCTTTTCAAGATTTTTACTGAAGCTAAAGATTCTCGAAGCAAAATTTTTGAGCTTGAGCATTATTGTATTCGCCGAGCCAAAAGATAACGCTACAGAACTCCACTACCGAGCGTTGTTTATGTCACCGATGCTAATGCCCTAAGTATAAAATCCTTCCCGCTATTTCCGCAATTTTTTTAATTCCTTGCGAAGGTTTTTTCTCTCATCTAGGTTTTGGAACTAACTCTCTTGATCACAGTTTCAAATTTCTTTCCTCCATTGATTTCGCTGTTTCAACCCTGCAAGTCTTCTTCTCTTCGTGTTGTGTTCTTCATTTTCGCCTTATGGAGGTTGCTTTAAGTATCTGATTTTTATTGGCTCTGATTTCGATTAAGGTCTTTTTTTTCTACACTTGTTTCATTAATCTTCACAAAGTTTTATGAGGTTTAATGCGTTGAGTTTGGGAATTTTATATATGTTGCACTTGTTAGGGTTGTTCTTATAGATCATGTTCTATAGCCTTATACTCAGAGTTTGCATGTTGAAATTTGGTTTTACATCTTTGTTTTTTACCCTTATTTCCGCATTATTTTCTTGGATTTATTGGGTTACTAATTGTTTGTGTGTTTTGTCTATATTGTTCTTCGTTATTTTTCTACATTGGTTTTAGGATTGTTTTTTTGGGTTTAGTCATCTTATCTTTGGACTCACCATGTCTACTCCCAAACGTCACAAGTCTACTATGTCTCGCCCTTCAGAGTAAATCTCCTCGATAGATTTCTTTCGCCTAAAAAAGCCGAAGTTATTCAGAGAGTCCTTCGTGTCTAGGATTGTTCATCTGAACGTCAAGCTGTCCACCAGCCAACACATCTCGAAAGCTCTATTCCTCATTCATCCTTTTGTTTGATCCTTTTAGGCGGAGACTTGGTTTTTGTCCTTCTAGACGCCAAAACCCAGACTGGTCCGTGAGTTTAATCGCAATATTGAGAATATAGATGATA